>CM060935.1:784414044-785681544 GCA_030765085.1 Allium cepa | reverse complement strand
TTTATACCCTAATGGTTTCGATCCTTTAGGAAGATCTACTAGTTCCCATGTGTGGTTTTGTAAAATGGATTCAATTTCGCTATTGACAGCTTCCCTCCAATAAGGAGCATCAGGTGATGACATTGCTTGTTTATATGTTAGAGGTTCATTTTCTTCCATGTATGCATAGAACTCAGGCCCAAAGGTTTTTGACGTCCTTTGTCGTTTGCTCCTTCTTGGTTCCTCTAACACTTGATCATTTTCATGATCAACACGATGTTCAAGAGTTTCTTCTTCTCTTGATCTCTTTTGGATACTAGTACCATTGGATTCTTTTAGTGGAAATATGTTTTCAAAGAATCTTGCATTTCGAGATTCGATTATGGTGTTTTCATGAATGTCATCAATTTCAGATTTATGCACCAAGAATCGGTATGCACTACTATTGTGAGCATATCCAATAAATATGCAATCTATAGTTTTGGGTCCAATTTTGACCTTTTTAGGCTTAGGTATTTCTACCTTTGCCAAGCATCCCCACACTTTCAAGTATTTGTAAGATGGAGGTCTGTTTTTCCATAGTTCATGTGGTGACTTAAAGGTCTTTTTGCGAGGTACTTTGTTCAGTATATGATTAGCTGAAAGTATCGCTTCACCCCAGAAATTGTCTGGTAATCCAGAACTAATAAGCAGAGCATTCATCATTTCCTTTAGGGTACGATTCTTACGTTCTGCTATTCCATTGGATTGAGGAGAATACGGTGTTGTTGTTTGACGTATTATACCATTTTGAGCGCAAAATTCCTCAAAAGGAAATTCGTATTCTCCACCTCTATCACTTCGCAAGGCTTTTATCTTTTTGTTTAGTTGATTTTCAACTTCTGCCTTATATTGTTTAAATGTTTCAAAGGCCTCATCCTTGCTTCTTAGTAGGTACGCATAACAGTACCTAGTGCATTCATCGATAAAAGTAATAAAATATCTTTTACCTCCTCGAGTTTGACACATCTTTAGATCACATACATCAGTATGTATTAAGTCTAAAGGCTCGGTGTTCCTTTCAACATGATGAAAGGAAGTTCTAGTCAACTTTGCTTCAACACATGTCTCACATTTGTATTTGTGATCTATAGTAAACTTAGGTATAAAATCTAAGTTAACCATTTTTCGCAAAGTATCAAAATTCACATGGCCTAGTCTAGCATGCCATATATTAAATGATTCAGCGATATAAACAGAAGAATCCACTTTATTCATATCTTTTGGTACAACAGTCATTACATTCATTTTAAACAGACCATCACTCACATAGCCCTTTCCCACATATACACCATTTTTAGACAATACAAAGTTATCAGCAACGAAGACTAATTTGAACCCATTCTTGCTCAACAGCGATCCTGAAACCAAGTTCTTCCGAATATCTGGAACGTGCAATACATCATTCAATGTGAGTTCCTTTCGAGAAGTCAGTTTCAACACAATCTTCCCTTTGCCTTTAACTTGTGATGTAGTTGAGTTGCCCATAAACAACTGCTCCTCCTTGGTAGCGACTTCATAAGTCGTGAACATCCATTCGTTTACGCATATATGGCGAGTTGCTCCGGTGTCCACGAACCATTCCTTGTTGTTGCCAACAAGGTTACATTCTGACACTACTGCACACAAGTCCATGTCGGAGACGCCATCAGAACCTTCAGCCATATTTGCTTCAGATTTCTTTTTCTTTCCACGACATTCCGCAGCCTTGTGACCCTTCTTTCCACAGTTATGGCAGTTTCCTTTGAACTTCTTAGCCTTCTTTGCATTTGGGTTATCGCGTTTTCTCTTGTTTGTCTTTTCAGCCTCAACCACATTCGCCTTTGCCACCATAGCATTAGACGCCTTCTTTTCTGACTTTCTGTTGTCTTCTTCAATTCTGAGTCGAGCAACTAAGTCTTCCATTGACATCTCTTTTCGCTTGTGCTTCAGATAATTCTTGAAGTCTTTCCACATTGGAGGAAGCTTTTCTATGGTGGCTGCAACTTGAAATGACTCGCTGAGTGTCATTCCTTCATCATGTATTTCATGGATAATGACTTGCAACTCTTGAATTTGGCTGATTACTGTCTTGGAATCCACCATCTTAAAGTCCAGAAATTTGCCGACTATGAATTTCTTCATTCCAGCGTCTTCTGTCTTGTACTTTTTATCCAATGACGTCCAGAGTTCTTTTGCTATTTTCATAGTACAATACACATTGTATAGACTGTTGTCCAGTCCATTCAAAATGTAATTCTTGCATATGAAATCCGAACTGTTCCATGTAGTGAGAGACCCAACTTTAGTGGCGTCTGGCTCCAATTCGTCAACAACTGGAGGATCCTCTGAAAGGTATTTTGCCAATCCCAAAGTAGTCAAGTAAAAGAGCATTTTTTGTTTCCATCGCTTGAAGTCAACCCCAGTGAATTTCTCTGGCCGTTCTCCATGCGAGAAAGCCATCGTTGGCGCGACCAATGGTGCAGCCTGAGTGATGGTAGCGGTCGGTTTGACCGCAGAAGTATTGCTGTCCTGAGTCATTGTCGGTCTGAAACCAAATGGACTCAGTCGGTACAAACTTATTATCAAAATAAGAATATCGCTTTAAGATTGTTATCAATTTGCCGTAGCAGTAGAAGTAAAGCAATGCTGTTGATCGGTACCAGAAAAGTAAGATAAAAGCAATACTGTAGTAGTACAGTCCGCTCTTGTAAGATGTGTCCGAGTCCAGTAGCACTGTTCCCTTAAAGCGATATTGCTCCCCCAATGGCGCGCAGGGGTTGAATAGCAATTCGCCTCCCAAGGTTAAACGGACCGTTCTCTGCACCGCTGCGCTAGGTCCGCAGAGAATCTGGCGAACTCAGGGAAGTATATGGCAGAACAGAATGCAGGAGAGAAGATGAAGAGCAGTAAAAAATTTCGTATTTTGTGGACTTGAATCCTGGGCTTCTTATAGGGTTGCACGCGTCTGATCGGAAAGGTTGCGACCCTTTACCAATTGGTAATATATGCCTTCATGGCCTATCTTTGACTTTTAATATTAATAATAGGGCCTACATACCTTCATGGCCTCAATCATTCAACCCACAATGTTCTTTGTTCCTCTTCATTTGATTTATGTGTGTAGGGTAGGATATTTATGTAGAAATTGGGAAAAACATTCCATAATGTGGGACTTTGTTCCCATTGTTTTTCCCCCCTTCTTCAATAATACCCAAACTCTTCTTCCCCCAATCCTCTCATTCATTTCCAACAGCAGCCGCCATCGTCAACCAACCACATGCCTCCATGCAGATGACCGAGACCACCCAGCTACTCTCCGCGTCATCACCCATTGCCAAGCTCGCCTGGCCTTCCACCTTGCCGTTCCACCCATCCAAGTCGTGCACTGCACCCCCCTCCATCCCCGTGTAGGCACTAGACAATTCAGCCTCTTCATATTTTAGCTTGCTCGGTGACTTATATATATGAGTGTAACTGGAACATTTATATGCATGCCTCATATATAACAGTGATACTCGATCTCTATTGTGCTGTTATGTTATCACTACTATTATATATTTTCCATATACATATACTGTTATTTATATATCTTACACTTTTACATATTTTACTTTATCTTAGTATCTATCTTTAGTTTTGTTGAGTATATATATATATATATATATATATATATATATATATATATATATATAAACCGTTTTGTAATACATATGTCGATTGAGAAAGCTTTAGTATATATTAATAAATATACATAGCCTGTCGTATATATAGTTATATATTCTCTGAAGTCTAAAAGTCGGTCACCTTAGAGCATCTTCAACATTTCGAAGTGTAGAAATTCGATTTTCTGCACTCCGGAATGTTGGATCCCTCATTTCTACAATTGAAATGAGGGCAGGCGCCTGTTGAACAGACGCCTGGGAGTCAGGCGCCTGTTCAACAGGCGCCCGGGTTTATTAGACCTCGGGATTGAACAGGCGCGCGCCTGTTTAACAGGCGCCCCAATCTAAGGCGCCTGCTCAACAACATCGAGGCACCTGTTAAACAAGCGCCTCGTCGAATCTCCAATTCTCGCAACGAAGCTCCACCTTTCTGCACTCTGGGGGCTTCTCGACCTCTGTTGTGAAGTATTCTGGGTGCAGATTCGAGAATTGTGAATCTGTTGGAGTTGCTCTTACTTTGTACTTCATCCTGACTTGCTCGGCTATTAACCGTTATGTTATGTTATAAGGTGTTGTGCGTATTCTGCTTATAAATATTAGATGGTTGAATTTTTAAATGTAAATATATATGAGGTACATCGGTTAATTATATACATTGGTTTTAAAGGATGATTTTTATTATTTTATATGATAATATATAGTTCTGTTATAGGAAATTGTGTGCCATAAAACTGTGTAAGTGTGTATTAATAATACTTTACACCCTGCTGTTGTTATATGTAAGCATAGTCTGGGTTCTTTGTTTTTGATCTATGGTATATATATAGTCTATACAGTACCTTGTTTCTTTTATATTTGTTTTGTGGGTAGGTACCCACTCATATATGTGGCAGGTGCATATGCGTTTTATATATGGACCGGTTATACATTAATTGTATATAGATTTATGTTTTGAGAAAAAAATAGATATAAAGATTTTGGATTTTAATAAGGGTTTCAAGTTAAATATTTCTTTTAAAAATTATAATGAAATTTTATATATATATATATATATATTTGTTCACTCCATCATCATGCTAAAGCCTATCCTTGCTTGTCGCAACAAACTGACTTATTGTGCCTGATTCGTGCTAGTATCTGGAACATCGTTCTTTTACATAGTTGTTTCCATCGTCCTCTTGCCTCGTTAGGTGAGCAATCACCCACGATTAATATTCTTATGTTCATTAAATTAATTTCATAGGAAATGGCAATTTAAATGTATTTTGTTGCTAGGTATTAACTGTTAAATATGATAAGTTAGTTTAGTTACTTCTGAAAATTGACACTATTATATGTTAATTTATTTCACCAGTAATTGTTATGTTATGATATGCTATTTATTGTTCTCACTCTGCAAGTTCCTTTAGATTTATAAATCACTACGGCTTGAAATGATACATACCCAAACAAACTTTAGAATAGGAGAACTTCGTTATGTGTTGAAATGATAAATTCAACGATTTTCAGTTATTATTGAAATTTTGGAATTGCGAGTTTAATAATATAAACCCATAAATATAAAAATATTGCGGATTTAAATAACAATCTCTGTATCATCGACTATAGGATAGAAAATTTTATATGGACACCGTTGGTCTATTTTTGGAAATGATTTCTAAATACGTGAAAGGAAATATATGAGTTTGATTTTAGAAATGCAATAGGTATTCTATTTTATTGTTGTAATCTAAAAAACACTTAATTGTCGATTTTGGAAAATATTATGAGTTTAATTTAAAAGTAATTTGTAAAATTTTACTTGTAGATTATTTTCTAAAATTTATAAAAACAAGATTTTTAAATAGATAAATAAAATTGAATTTATTTTAATTTTATAAAATTAATTTTATGTAGTATATATGTTATTTTAAAAAGGGTCATTTAATTTATTTAATATAATATTTGATTTAAATTGGTTGTTAATTTAATTTAAATAAAGATTCATTCAGAACTAAATGATTTGGAAATGATTTATAACTTATCGAAAAAGGGTGATTAAAGAAATATTTTAAAGGTCAAATAGTATAACTTAAATATCCATTTTGATTTAAATATATTCAAGATTTTATATAATATTTATGAAGTGATTTATAAATGACCACGGTGTGAAATAAGCGTTTGGTTGTTAAAGAGTCTGGGATCGGATACTGTCATACTCTCTGCGAATACTGAAAACCACTTTAACAATTGTGTACGTGGTGGAGATTCCAGAACAAAGTAGGATGGGTTGGCAAATGATTCTATATGGTATTTACGTAGCCCTGACTCCCGTGAGTCAATTTGATGTGGCTAAAACAGGAGCTATACTGGGTAAGTGGGGTCATTCCCCATATCAGACACATTTCTTCAAAACCTTATATATTGCTTTTGTGATTTGATTTGGTGTGCACATCCTTGATTTAGAGTTTTTCACGAGGTGGGCGGTAGTTGCCGCTATGCGTTACCATCAGTCCGAGAGTGCAATTGGTATATCTACCCAGACATTGTCTCGAGTGCCATGTTACATGCCCTATTGCACCTTCAACAAGTTTGTTTTGTAGCATACCTCTGGGGTGCCCTCTGTGTAAACCTCCAGTTACGGAGGAGCGTACGGTACTGTATAGACTATGGAAATATATAAAATGTGTTAAGGGGGATCTGGATAATGCCTTAATGCTATTTTTATATTTTACTTTATTGTAGACATTACATATGTAGCGTATTGTACTGTGTATGTAGATAGTTTATCATATCCTAAAAGGATGGAATCCCAACATCCCTTTAAGTTATTGCATTTACTTGACATTTCACTGGAACTTGATTTATCTGCATAAGAATGTTAATCATGATTTGAATGTTTTGTTTTGCTTTACGCTCGAGTCAGCTTAAGTGTCATAGTTTGAGATTCATCCTCTGGAGCTGGAGTTCGTTGGAAGACCTAGTTATATGTTTCAATACTTTCAATTTATTTCTGTTATTTCCAGTTGTATGTTCAGTCGTGCCATTTGCTTTTTGCTGGAGACTTCAGTTTACTGGGATTTCTGATGTATTCTCTTTCCAGACTATGTTATTCCTACAGTAGATTTATGAAATACTGTTTGTTTTATTTCGCTATTTGTTGTAAACTTCGTTTCTGTGATTCTATGATTGATTCTTTTACTTTATATGTTAAGTTATGCCAAATAAATATATAACAATCTGTCATTTGGAGCAATTTAAGTCTGACATTATCGATTTGAATGGTTTGAAATCGCGGGTCGTTACAGTTGGTTCAGAGCGAGGTTTTGGCAAACTTAGCATATGGTGTGAAAACTAATTAGATATAGGATAGTAATACCCTAGAATGAGTTGAATTAATTTCGGAATCATATTCGTTCGTATTTGAAATTCTATGTTGGAACTCTTTTTGACTAGGATTTCTTTTGAATTTTAATCAATATCCTTGTTCTGAAATCAATTTCTTGTTTTCCAGACGAGTAACCATAGGAATGTTCGTGGTAGAGGTCGTGGCAATCGCCCTGCACCACCAGTTGCCCCTGCACAACCCGTTGCTCCTATTTCCGCATCTGTTCAACCTGTTAGGTTCGCTCAGCTTTGTAAGGAGAATTCTCAACTTGGAAGCACTAAGTTCCTTGGGGCCGAGAGCATTATTGAGGCTCAACAATGGATGAAGAGTCTTGAGAGGATTTTCCCTAGACTTGAGACCACTGATGCCCAGTAGCGTCATTTAGCTGCTTGACAGTTACAGGAATCCGCCCAGGATTGGTGGGAATTTGTTACCACTCAGACTGTTGAGGATAATATCACTTGGCAGCACTTCAGGGATGCTTTTGTGGCGAAATGGATGCCCGAAGCCTGAAAATCTCAGTTTTATAGGGAATTCAAGGATCTTGAGCAGGGTGACATGACTTTTTGCTGAGTATGAGAGGAAGTTCAATGAGCTTTCCAAGTTTGGTCCCAGTTTGATTGACATTAAGCTCAAGAAAAATGAGAAATTTATTCATGGTGCTCGTCCAGAGTATTATGACTGCTTGATTAGTCAAGTTCATGGCATATTCACTTCTCTGATGGATATGGCCACCAGATTTGAAAGCCCTACTTCCAAGGGTAAGCAGGCGGTTTCAGCATCTCAAGGTACTTCCAGTGGTCCGAAGAAAAGGAAGCCCAACATCCAACAGTAGAAGACAAAATTGGCAGAATGCACATGGTATTGGATCTGTTCCTTAGAAGCGATCTCTTTACCTGTCTATTATCATTTGTTTCAAGTGCGATCAAAAGGGTCACTATGCCAACAGTTGTCCATCTCCTACCAGTGCCGCTGTCCCTCTACCTCAGGCTACCAGAACTAACCTCCGCCATTTTATCTCCAGCCTGGTCATTTCAGGAATAATTGTCCCACTCAGTAGAGGGGAAGGACATCTAGAGTCTTTGCCATGACTTCTTCCGCCCCTCCTCCTTCACCTACCTGTGATAACCATGGTACTCTTCAGAGTTCTTTTTCTTTGCATGGTTCTCCTATTAGAGTTTTATTTGATACTAGTGCATCCCACAGTTTCATATCCAGTGATCTCTGTAATAAATTCGAGCAAATTTTGTAACTTTAATTGGCAAATTCATCATTACGTGTGATTAATCCCATTAGCAGTCCTGCCAATCTTAGTATGATTTGTAAAGGAGTGACATTCCTTAACGATTTGCATCGATTCATCATAGATTTCAATTTTTTGGGTTTAGATGCATTTGACATTTTACTGAGGGGTGATTGGTTAAAGTATTATGACGCGGTCATTTCTTGTAAGTCCCGAACCGTTTCCCTAATAGACGATCAAGGCAATTTTCTTGTAGTTGAATGTCGAATTCCTCAGGTTGTTGAAGGCAACTTTATCTTTTCTCTTGATGCCCAGCTAGTGATCTGGACTCCGACCCTATTATTAAGAACTTCCCTGATGTATTTTGTGAAGTCACTTTTCTTTCTTCGAAGAGGTAAATCGAATTCCGCATTGATCTTGTTCCCGGTGTTCGACCAGTTGTTCTCCCTCACAGACGGATGGCACCCGAAGAGAAAGTTGAGTTAAAGAATCAAATTGAGGATTTGTACTCTAAGGGTTTGATTAGGCAGTGTTTTTCTGAATGGGCTGCTGCTGTGGTCTTTGTCACCAAATTTGATGGTTCTTTGAGGATGTGTCTTGATTACAGAGAGTTGAACAAGCTTATTCTCAAGAATTGATATCTGATGCCTCACATCAATGATTTGTTCGACCATCTCTATGGGCTAAGGTATTCTCTCACCTTGTTCTTACTACCGGTTTCCATCAACTTCGTGTAGCCGAGGAGAGCATTCCCAAGACGGCTTTTCGAATAGAGAATGGCTTCTATGAATGGTAAGTCATGCCTTTTGGATTGACCAATGCTCCTGCCTTCTTTGTCGATCTTATGAATCGCGTCTTTCGCGATGTTCTCAATAAATTTGTTCTGTTTTTTTTTGATGATATTCTCATCTTTTCTAAATCACAGAAGGAGCATAGGGAACATTTGGATCATGTTCTCATAACACTTAGGAGTCATCAGTTGAAAGCAAACTCTTCTAAATGCCATTTTTGGAGAGATGAAGTCCGATTCCTTGGGCACATTGTTTCAGAGAATGGAGTCTCGGTTGACCCAGTTAAGGTCGCCGCGATCATTGTAAGTCTATCCACCTTTTTCTCTTGAATTCATCTAGCTTATCCGTCTTTGGACTTATCCCCTTATCCATTTTCAGGATTTGGAGACCCCTAAGACTCCGACTGATATTCGTAGCTTTCTAGGCCTTGCCGGTTATTATCGGAGGTTTATAGAGAACTTTGCCCATATAGCTGCACCTCTCACTGCTTTGACTCATAAGAATGCCAAACTCAACTGGAATGAGAAGTGTGAAGCCGTATTTAATGAGTTGAAGCAAAAGCTTACCTTTGCTTCTGTTCTCACCATTCTGAATGGGGAGGAGGGATTATCAGTTTATACTGATGCTTGTAAGGAAGGATTGGGTGATGTGTTGATGCAAGATGGGAAGGTCATAGCTTATGCTAATCGTCAGTTGAAGCCCCACGAAGCTAACTAGCCACCCATGATTTAGAGTTGCTCGTTGTTGTGTTTGTTTTAAAGTTGTAAAGACACCACCTTTTGGGAACCAAGTTCGAGCTTTTCACCGATCACCGGTCCCTTAAGCATATCTTCAACCAGAAAGATTTAAACTAGAGGCAAGTTCGATGGCTTGAGTTCTTAGCATCTTATGATCTTGACATCAACTATATCCTTGAGAAAGCCAATGTTGTGGCCGAAGCTTTGAGTCGGAAGAAAGCCTTGATGTATCAGATTGTTGTCACCCCATCTCTTATGGATCATTTCGCAATTAAGTAGGACGAGAATGTGATGCTTAGGCTTATGAAAGACAATATTCAGAATAGAGAAGGTGATAATCAGAATGAGTTAGGAGCACTAATTGATCAAAATGGAGTTTTGAGGATTAATGGCCGCATTTGTGTTCGAATTTTGATGGTTTTAGGCAAAAAGTTCTTAGCGAAAATCACTAGTCCATGCTCTCCATCCATCTAGGTATTACAAAGATGTTTCAGGATATGAAGAAGTTGTATTGGTGGAATGGTATGAAGCGGGACATTTCTATGTTTGTCCAGGCTCCAGAATTCATGAATTCTCAATGTGTACGGTCGACCACTACCGATCGACCATCGACCCTCCTGAGTCGATCACTGTAATATACTTTGTTGTGAAATTTTACGTTTAACTTTATTCTACTTTCAAACATTCCAACGTCCGTAACTTCTCCGTGCTAACTCCAATTTCGAAATGTTATATATGAAAATTGCTATGAATGCAATGGTTAGCCAAATTCAAACGTTTGTAAAGATATCATTGTAGTCCTGGTTTTGGTTGAGTTTACTTTTCTTATTAAATTCTCACTAAATTTTTCGGGGCGTTACAAATGATAACGGTAATTTTGGAAATTGTTTTAGATAACGGCGTCAATATTCCCAAGCCCACTTGTGTCAACATCAGCTTGTCGATCAAAGGAATATTTCACTTCATGTTTTTCATAAGTAATGGTAAATAATACTTAACATGAAACAAAATCTCATTGTGGTAAGGCATTCAACAACACGTTTTCATAAGTAGTGGATGCAATTATGCGTAAGTCTTAATGGTTATATTTTGTTTTATATATGTTTAGCATATATTTTACACGTGGAAATGAGTTTATTAGTGTAAAACCACGTGACATAATATTTCATTAAAAAAACTAGCATTCTCTTTCTTGTAAGTGGTTTATGGACTGATTTACGTAATATAATTAGCGGTATAACATAGGGCCTATTATGTAACTTGTTACATATATCTACTCGATGACTAAACTTGTTTGAAATAAAATGTGTTTTCTTTCTGTAGTATACTTAATATAATATTGTATATTAGGTAATTTAATTAAAATTATGTTTAATAGAAATCCATAAATGGTACATTCTGTAATAGTAGTTACAAAGTGCTGTAACTATGAGCAATTTATCACAATGAAAATAAATATACCATTTTAAATATTTCCATTTAAGATATATCGAGACTGTATATCGATGCATCAATTGAGAATAGAGTACTTAACACTCTCCAAATACTAGGCATTGAATTACTCAAGGCAGCTGGAGGCACCAAGGGGTTACATACCGAAAGTTGTTAATTAACTATAGAATGACTCACTTGATTTTTTTCTATTGGTTAATATAACCAAGGTCAAAAAATATCAATGTGACAATATTATGCAATTCTCTCGACTTGAGAATTCTATCGAGCTTCAATGTGGAAACTCCACTTTGATTATAGTTAAATCATGGAACGATGTCCATTGAACGACTATAGTTGGGTCGAGTAAAAGCATTGGAAGTGAAACACTATTCAAGAGAGGATTCGTTTCCTCGGTTATATGAGGTTAGTATCATGGTCAACTGTATTCAACTCAAAGTCAAAGTCTCTGGCCTGAGCATTTCAGTTAATAATAATTTTTATTATTGAATAAATAAATTTGTGTTTGGACTATAGAGTTGAATGTGAATGATATTGGAATTTTAACCATATATATTTCATAAGTCCAAAGTGATATTGTTTCGACGAAGAGAATTGGTGCAAATAATAGTCACAATCGGGTAAAGCTTCAAAAAGTAAAATTGGATTTTACCAAAACCAAGTAAATAATAAATTTGGATAAAATGTCATCACCTATTAACTGACATGTGAATGTTAATATTCGAATAGTTCGATATTAATTGCTGACCAAATTTACACCTAAAGAGTCGCACAACCAAATCATTGAGTAATCCTTCGACCATATGATTTAGTTAATTTATAACTATTATGAATTAATTAATATTTATGAAATATTAATTATAAAATTTTATATTTATTTGTTAAAAAATATTAATAAGTATATTTGCAATACGTATAAATATATTAATCGATATACGATATCAGTAGGCATTTAAATAGGATTCAAATGTGATGAATATTGTACAAGCTTTAAATAGTATGGGAGCTTGTGAGTTTGGCCATGTATAGGCCAGGTGGGCGTGGTTTGGTGATGTAGAATGTGCTAGGGATTTGATAGGACAAAGGAAGAGAATGGGTAAGAGAGAAAGGTGGATCTGGATCCTAAATTATCTCTCTAATCTCTCCTCTACGAATAGATCATAATCCTCATTCTTCTGACAACTTTTTGAAGCCTCCATTAAATCTACCTCTAATCAAAATTAATCCTCCCATCTCCCCCATTTTAAAGCTCAAATCAAATTAAAAAAACACTATTCGATAGTCGAGGGTCTGCAATTCGGGAGATAAAACATCTAGAACTGGAATCTGAATCATGATTTTATTTCAACCCTTCAAGATATGGTCCTTTAGCATTAGTGAAAGGTAGTTATATGATCTATAACTTTATACTAATATTTAGATAATTTAGATATCATATATTGCTTTGTTAGTTAAGTGACGATTCTAATACATTGTGTTAGAACCTCAATTGTTGGATTTTAATGACAACAACTATACAATTATGTCAAAGAATCTCTAAGATAATTTGCAGGTACATGGGCATCAAAAAGAGATAATCAAATACATTCAAAATGAAGATATACAGTACAAAAAGATGAAAGAATGTATATGGAGATACAAGAAGAGATATACACGTTAGAGACAAGGCGAAGGTGACAAACAAAATATTATTAGTCATATAGTGTCGTGTCTAGAGTTTAAAAATGTTAAAATCTTCTCCAAATGGTATACACACATATACATTCATATTTTAAATGAAAAATCAAGTTTTCAAAAATTGCATGGAGCGGGACTCGAACCCGGGTCGTTGATTCAGAAGGCAAGTGCTCTAACCATTTGGGCTATGGTAAATTTTAGTTACAGGTCAAATTCAGACGTCTGAAATGGTCAATTCAGACGTCTGAATCTGTAATCAAAACTGAAAATTCATACAATATTCAGACGCCTGAATTGGAAATTTCAGACGTCTGAATCTAGTCAAAAATGACCTATTTCCTTTCTGGTTTGCACGCTATCAATTTCAGAAGTCTGAATTTTTCAATTCAGAAGTCTGAATATTTATAACGGCTATATTTTTCAAAGAGGCACTTTCATTCGTGAAGAGATGCGTCCTTCATTTCAATAGATATGACCATATCTCTTCATGATAACTCTTCACGAACAAATGCACCTATTTATAATCTATATAAACACATTAGAATCATTCCTTTCAAGAAGATATACAATCTATTCTTAATCTACTTTGATTCTAACACTCTTGTGCATTCAAGTTCATACACAATAATTCATTTACTTCCATATTCTTCACACACACACACACACATATCAAAAGGAGAAGATTATAGGAAGGTTGTACTATCAAGAGACAAATTCGTGTTATCAAGAACACACTGTATCAAATACTCTCTGTATAAGTTGAAGTCTGTTCTGTCGTTCAGGCAAGTGAAGTCCTCTTCGGCTGTTGAGGCGAAATCCTGTTCTGCTGCTCAGGTCCCTTGTTCGGCTGTTCAAGGGTTGTTGTAAACCTGTTCCTCCGGGTTAAGTGAGAATTGTTGTTAGTGAAATTCCAGAAGGAGTCTGGGACTGGACGTAGAACGGGAAGTTCGAACCAGTATAAAAATTCCTGGTGTGCTTGTTTCATTTTTACCTATTTACATTGCTCTAGTATTTTAGTTTATTTCCGCACTAGTATTGTATAATTCCATATAGCACGATCCACAATAATTTTCATTTGGTATCAGAGCATAGCGACTTTCACATTGGTATATCGTTCCATTTGGAATGGTTGTTTGCTTATATGCTTATATATTTATAAAAAAATCACATATACAAAGCTTGAAACTCACAGCTTAAGGTTAACATATTTTGATTTTTTTTGTTTAAATTAATTTAATATTCATTATTTAATTAACATAAACTTTTTAATTTAAATATTTAACATTATACTATACAAAATATATTTCTAATATATATATATATATATTCAAATCACTTAAATAAATCTATAAAACAAAGAAATATTATAAAATATAATTTAAAATTTATAAAACCATTTTTGCATCTTATGAACTCTTGGAAAAATATTCAATTTTTTAAACATATTAACTAAATATTAATATGAACGTTGAAATTAAAATGAAATTTAAAATAGATCTTAAACTACCAAAACTGTATATTGAAATATTCAAATACTAACCCATCTAGAATTTTTATATAATATAAAAAAACAAATTACAATTTTGAAAACATATATTATTATTATTATTTATTTCCAATCGTATTTAATTGAAAAAATGATATTACCGTCCATATTATTATGTAAGTGTGTGTGTGTGTATATATATTTATAATTTATGTATTCCATTCATATATATTTATACATATATATGTTTATTTATTATTAAACTATTTATAAGAATATATTTATACATATACATACATAAAAGAAATTCAATTTTGTTCTTAGTTTTACAACAAAATAAATAACGAAAACTTTATAATATATTTTAAATGTTTTTATACACATAATTATATATATATATATGTATATATATTATGAATTCCACTTATATATGATTATTCAAAATAAATTATAAATTTGTACATACATACATACATACACGTATATAATATATATTTGTAATATTGTGTATAAATAAACTAAAGCATATGAGCTTAAATTTGGACGATATATTTGATATTGTATGAGTTAATATTTCTATTGCGCTGTAAATCCCAATACTTATACACGGGCATGCTAAACCTTGCACTGATTGCTATATGACACATGCACAGAATATATACGTGTATATGATACACATAAACATAAAATATAACATTAATTACATATTATAAAACTATATTATAAATTTAAATAAAATATTGATTTTGTATAAATATAATTTAGAAATGTTCTAAATGAATTAGTCTACATAAGCCCAGTAAAGATCCAAAATGGTATAAAAAAATTTGAAATTCACTCATTTTTTCCTCTACAGTCTGGTCTAGTTCCGATAATGGTATCGAATCCCAATAGCCTATGCAATCTAAATTATTCATGTTAAGGTTAAATAATTAAGCTCACAACCTAGTTAGTAGTGTGTTTATGAAAGGTAGTGTTGAATGATTAGGTTCGGACAATCAAGTATTCTGCCTACTTGGCTATCGGCTTAGCCAGAACAGATATAAGGTTGTCCCTAATTAAAATGTTAATTAATTAAATAAGATTTAATAATATAATATTATACATAAGACAATTATATAAGTCGATTAAAATATATTAGTTATATAATAATCAAACTTATCTTATATAAATGTATAGAATAAAGTTGGAACATTATGGAAACCCTAAATAGACTTAAAGCATGTGTATGTATACCATGATTCCTATGTCTGATACTTGACTCACGAGGGAATTTCATTATAAATATAATATTCTATAAGTTGATATCACTTGTTACAATATATTGAAGATTATAAATCTTTAATATAAAGTTGTCTACTATCATTTTTATATTAATAGATTACTTGCATACTCTTTTTATATTGAGCTTTCTTCGAACTAGGGATGTTATGTGTAGTACTATTGATATATTAAATAGACGAGGTAAGATAACTACACATGTTTATTGAGCTGTCCTCAAGGTATGTGCACTATACTTCGAACGTTGCAAAATGATAAATCCGAGTGAACAGCCCCACTTTATTTTTGGGATTTCCTCAAGGTAAAGGTGTGATTAGGATAAGGTACCATGGGTTAGGAGTTGTACGTGATACAACTGATAAGGAGTTATCCATCGCATCCAGGCCTATTATTTGTTGAGCTTTCTTCAAGGTCAGAATCCCAGTCATTTGAGTACTAGCACCCACTAGTGAAGTCGAAAAACTTCTATGTTTCGCTTAGGGTTTGGTGAAACATAAAAGTCTAGTTGAAGCTTTATTAGAAAAATGAAATAATAATGTTTAACCTTTCTAATATTGTAAGAACATATGCTATATAATGTTATAATTATCTAACTAATAAATTTATGCATTTAGTATGATTGATAAAACGTTTATCAATTAAGATGTACAAATGAACTGAATTGAAGATTGACAAATTGAAATATAACGTATACTTATTAATAAATGCTTATTGTTTGTTAACTTTCAACACCCATACAAGCGCCTGATTATAAAACTACTAAATACGCTCGTAATTTCGTTGCTTACGTATTTATTTAGTCGAGACCATGTATTGCATTCCCTGAATTTCGAACTCAAAAGATATAAAAGGCCATCAATATTTGATTCATATACAGTCACATATATGTGTTATATGGTGAATGACCATAGTTCGTAATGTACGATACTTCGATGAAATTAGTTTATTTAAAGCAAACAAAAAAACAATACTACGAGATCAAGTATTCAATTTGATTTATTACAATAAATATTGTATTGTGTTAAATGTAACACTAGATCAAAACTGTAAGATAGACTTAAAAGCTCGATTACCAAAATGTAAGTTTGATCAGTTTACGTTAAATGCAACATATTTGATGTCCTTAAATTTTAAGGATGACCGAGTGTGCTTTTGTAAAGAATTCGTTATGATGTTGTAGCAAGGATATCCTTTTAAGTGGTTCGACCATTTTGAAAGAAAAACGAATCTACAAGAGCTGATGTGATTTAGGGCATAATTGTGATGAAGAGAGCAAATGATCACTCCTACTTCATAAAGAAACATTGGAAATGAGAATTGAAATAATTAGGCTAATATTTAACATTGGAATAAGAGATACGATTTCTATTTTAAAATGTAATTTTTTATAAAAAATATTTTTATGAGATTTATTTCTTTACGTTCAAGATATTTGATCAAAGAACTCTCTATTGTAAATTGACTGTAGTATATGAAATAAATAGTTTATATTAAGTAAATAATAGACCTCCATACTCGGCACGCTATTATAGCAACAGTGGAAAACGTGAGAGCATGTCATACAACACTTATTGATTGCATAAAGTTACGAAAATTGTTCTTGTAAAATGTTCCACACATTATTTATGAAATGATATATGTTCTTTAGTGATGACTAAAATATAGACATAGTTCCATTTCAATCAGAATATTATACATATTTGTTATGAAATAAAGCTGCAGTAGAGATATTTGATGCATTGGTAAATACAAAAGTATCTAAAATAATTCAAAATTATTTTCGAATTATAGACTAAGCCATAGTATTGAGAAATAATTTTTATTATACGATTACGAATCATATGGTACTGGTTAATTTTATCTCAGACAATTAAGGGTGATACATCCATTTGGTGGGATATAATAAGAGTCAATGAACTCTTCAGATGGATACATATAGATGTATGCAATTGTAAGTCTATAATACTAAAATGGTTCCATGTACTTTGTCATATTCACTAATGGATTATCAGAGACATGGACCTATGTATTTAGTACACATGATAAGTCTACGATAAGCTTATAAAATATAAAATGACAGTAAATAGTGTAACATGAGATAGAAACGATTTGATTTGATCGAATGAGTGAGTATATTGGAAAGAGTTTCATATGTACCGAATATGAAAAAAGATTCAGTCTCAAATGTCAATCATTCCTATAATACATAATGATGTATTGATAAGCAGTAATCGAATTTTTTTGGATAAACCACGATAATGAAGAGTGAAGTTAAGTTAAAGTCTTTCATAAGGTGTGTACTTAAGGATAATACATAAGGTTAAAATTAATATCATCCAAAGAATAGTTTACAAAACCTTAAAAGATGAGGGTTATAAGAAACCCCTACATATCCTAGGCCAAGGAGTTGGTAGGTTGTATGAGTCGAATGACTGCATGTAATAATTGTATGTAACGGATTTTCCATGACTCGTCCCAAGAGAATTTTGGGAACAATCCTCATTAGATGACTAATTTATGTTGTGAACATAAATATTGTGAACTAATGCAAAATCAGTTTTTATAAGATAATTCATAAAATGTTTATGAATGCTCTTTCTATTGCACCAAAAATAGCTATTGTTTCAAGAAATAACGACTTCGTAGTAAAGGAATTTCCTTAAGAAATTATTGGTATAAAATGAATTTGGACACGATTCAAGGATAAAACTGATTACAAGGGATGAAATGAAATTGAGCAAACCGAAAGGAACATAATACATTATAATGTCTAATGAGTATTCTTGTACATTAATGAAAAACTGTGAGTTTCTTGTTAACGTCAAGTATAAATAATACTCGACTGTTTAATTGAACCATTACGGATACGAACTCTATGATATGGCACGTTGTGCACATCCAAAATATATTTCAAGCACTTTATCAAAATATGATTTTTATAGTTGTATCCAAAGGGATATGATCCATTAGCCGCAAATGTATTTTTAAGAGAGAGACAAATGCAGTTGGAATATAGCGAGCCATATTGATAAGAATAATACCATGAATTTCAACTGTTGAAATTAACGTAACAGTTCACCATTCGATGTGATCAAGTTGATTCGGATTTACTAACAAAATTATTGTTTAGTAGTGATTGGTACGTATGTGTTGAATTGGAAAATTCTAAATTGTGATTGGAATAGACTGTTAGCACATAACAGCCAAAGTGTCTTGAAGTTAGTAGAAGAAACATTGAGTTTGTGAACTTTTGTATATGATTCAGTAAATGATACAAAGGATCATTTTATAAGCATCGGAATTGAATAAATATTTTGATAGAATATATATATTGTTTGATTATCAGTCAAAATGCAGAGGAAGTTTGTGTTCATAAGAAGAACGTTAAAAGGTACATAAATATTTCTAAACCATAAGTAAACAACACATTGCTAATAGTTAACGACGTACTTATGTTAAAATCCGCTTTAGTTATTTTAATACTTGACGTTGGATTTGCAAATGATGTCTTTTATAATAAGTATAAGAGATATTGGAATGCCCCAAACAATATGCATGGGCATCTTGTTTAAATGTTTAATACAAAACATGTAAAATGAATTTCTTATACATTTTGGTAATAGGAATTATCATACATGTAATGTTGTCTACAATTTTGTGATTTGTTTATATATCTGATAGATGAAGCAATTATCAAATCTAAATTGATACCACTAAATGGTTGTTTGAGGTATGAAATACCAAAGAATTGTTTATAGAAACAACAAACTCTTTATAAGGAGTATTCAGACTCAAACTTTCATAACTGATATAGAGTATAATATGTCAGTAGTAAATTAAAGTTAAAAATCTTTAAGTTTGAAATGTTCCAAATGAAATATTATGGTTGACTTAATGAAAAAGGCTGTCCATCGCCTTGAATAGCGCCGCAATAAAAGCATTGTATATGAATAAAAATGCATAAATTTATAACCAACAAAGGGTGATTCCAAATGTTGATATCCCATAACATTGTTATATGATAACAATGCCACGATATAGTTCATAACAGAACTTAGAGCTCACTTGAAGTTAAGAGATATACTCTGAATTATCCCACATGATAAAGATAGTTTATCAGCATCGAAGGGAGTTGATTGATAGAGTGGAAAATTTAAACATAATAACATACCCTTGCACTGAGGGGCCGAGACTGACCCAATTGGTTTTGAGGAAACCGATCAGAGAATTTTGAATAAGTCCATAATTGACCCAAAATGCAGGATGGAGATTGATAGACTTAGGGGTATGCACTAAGGCCAATTATTGAATTTGTTACATATATCTAGTTCGACAACCAATCTCGAAATAAAAGGCGTTTTCTTTCTGTTATATACTTGATATAATTTATTATATTAATTAATTAATTTAAACAAAAGTATATATAATAGAAAATCCATAAATTGTATGTTTTGTGATAGTAGTTACAAAGTGTTGTAATCATGAGTAATTTGTCACAATGAAAATAAATATGTCATTTTAGATATTCCTAGTCAAGATATATCAAGACTGGATATCAACACATCCATCGAGACTAAAGTACATAACACTCTCCAGGTGTTAGGTAGTGAATTACTCATGATTGCGGGGGGCACCAAGAGTTTATGTATTGATAGATATTGGATAACTATGGAATGACCCACTCGATAGTTTTCTCTTGGTTAATATAACTAAGGTCAAACAAACATATCGATATGACAATATTATATGATTCCCTTAATTCGAATATATTGTTGAACTTCAATGAGGAAACTCCGCTTTGATTATAGATAAATCTTGTCATGCGTCCATTGAACGGCTATAGTTGGGTCGGGTGGAATCATTGCTAGCAAAATACTATTCAAAAGAGGATTCATCTTCTCAGTTGGATGAGGTTGGTATCATAGTCAACATAAGTCAACTCAAAGTCAAAGTCTGTGGCTAGTGCAGTATAGTTTACAATAATTGTTATTATTGAACCAAGGACTTTGTGTTTGAACAACAGAGTTGAATATGGGTGACATTGGAATTTTGACCATTACCAAATTCCATAAGTCAAAAGTAATATGGTTTTGATGAAGAGAATTGGTATAAATAATAGCCACGACCGAATAAAGCTTAACAAAATAAAATTGGAATTTATTGAAACTAAGTAAGCGATAATCTAGCTAAAATGTCATGCCACCTCCTAAGTGACATGTCAATGTTAATGTTCGAATAGTTCGATATTAATCGCTGACCAAATTTACACCTAAAGGGTAGCACAACCGAATCGTTGAATACTCCTTTGACTACATGATTTAGTTAATTTATAATAGTTATAAATTAATTAAATTAATTCATATTAGTAAAATTTTAGTTATATAATTTTATTTTAATTTGCTAAACAATTTAATAAATATGTTTATAATAGTTTTAAATATAATAATCGATATACGATATCAATGCACGTTTAAATAGGATTTAAATGCATTGAATATTATATAAGTTTTAATAGTATTGGAAGCTCATACGGGGGCTTGTGGTTTGATCATGTATAAGTCAGGTAAGGGGCGGCTTAGAGATATAAAAAGGGATAGGGTTTTGATAGGATAAAGGAAGAGAATGGTAAGAGAGAAAAGTGGACCTAGATCCTTTTGTAACAACCCCACCTCTAAATCGATACCACTCAAGAGTATTATTAAGTAATATTGTCTAGTAACATAGAGAATGAGACGATTTGGGACACACAAGTGAATATTCCTTTGGGCTAACATTGACACGTATTTAAACATCGAATAATTAACTCACCTATACGTGCATAATGTCAACACAAAGCAATAAACACATGTGCCTCTAATATGAAACAATACACGATATATAATAAATACAGTGAGAACACAGAGTCAGAATCGTGGTGAAAAATTTAATCAAAAGTATATAATGTAGATCTAAGATACAATTTAAGAATATACATACATAAATGTAAATACTTGAAATAATACAATACAAGATGATAACTATAATCATACATTCTAGTCTTCGTCCATGCCTAATATCCATAAATCGGCCATCACGTCCCTGAACCTGAAATGTCTTTGACTGACCCGAGTATTATAAATAAAATACATGTCAAACTACGCCTACAATGATAGTTGTAACTATAATATGCAATAGTAGTATGACAAGTATTATGATGATGGCAATGCAATATAAAAATATGTCCAACATAACATCCTCAAGAAAACTATATCGAAGTGCCATCACCTATCTAAGAAAAATCGACATAAATCAAGAATACTAAATTCAATGGGTGAATCATCCATACAACAAAACATCATCATAGAAAACGAAATCATCAAGTGAATCGAGCTAACACACAACAGTGCCCGAAGATGACAACACACACCCACATAATGGACATTCTTAGGTTTACAGTAAACTAAGCCATCATCCAAATATATGGATGATCATATATGTCAAAGAAGGATACGAGGTTGATTATACACTGGATACGGTCTCGGGTATAATCTTATCTCATATATGCCTATCTATCACACGCAAACTGAAACCAAATGGGAGACTGATGGTCATATGCCCACTCCAAGAACCCAAGGTCTGCTGGCTATATGCTATATAGATAGATCTATTCCACAATTAGTTACCTCAATGGACGTCGTGACAACATATCCACCAATGGCTTATCAACACAAAATCTCGATCGCGACCCCGCTTTACCCGTATAGGTAATAGACTGCTGGCCTAAACAACACGAGAGGCTATAGGGGAACTCCATACCAAACTTATGATGCACATTAAATATAATATACAACAATAGTGCCACGGGTCCGGGGAGTGACCCTACGATTAGGCCACACGGGTGAATACTAGCCAATCTGGTTTACTCTCGAACCATGAAGGAAAGCTGGACAAAGCTAGACAAACACTTGTGATATGTACAAAATGGCTGTCATTATAATGAACCGGATTTCGACCCTCGAAAATCGACACTAATACATCCTTGTTATTCACGTGCCGCAAATCTAAGGCCGGAAAGCCCGATTGTTAAGGGAAAAAGAAAATAAAGATGGAACAAAATCTCAAAAAAATGGAATAACATATATTATTTCAATAATAATCTTTACAGTAGAAAATGATATTTGAATACAATATTAGAGTCTAACCATGAATACAATATTATTTCAATAATAATAATAATCCTCCGTCCTTACAAATGCTGAAAAAACAATTGCAATAGATGCAACGGATAATAGAATACGTCCATAAAGATCTCCATCTCTTATCTGAAAACCCAAGCGTCTACAACTAAACTTGAAACTACTCAGATCTGACTCGAGTATTAAAAGTACCCGGATCAGGATTGACAAACAAGTGCGAGATACTCGATTTATAAATTGATGCTAATTGAAAACCTTTGAAAAGACGGGCATCTCATAGGACCACGCCCACACATAAATACGCATGTATTTTTAGCATATGTTAACCAAATCATTTTTATACCAAAATAATTTGATATTATCTTCAATGACATTCCTTTGAAAACACTTTTCATATAATATATCAAGATAACCAAAATTGTTACATCGATTAAATTCGACAGCCTAGCTACTTTCTAAATGTAGGTTCTACAATCAGAAACTATAAATGCAAAGTATTGGAATTGGGTTTCCAACATGATAAGGAACTAGTGACCATTCAGACCCGAAAATCCACGTGTAACACATAGTTTCTGAATGGCTTTACACAAACTCCGTCAGCCTCCGAACTATGTTCTTATACTACTATAGAATAGAGTATTACCTAGCTAGGCTTTACACGATCTCCATTAGCATCCAATATCTATCCATTAATACAATAAGGCAATAAGTGCCTACGGGGACACCTTCCCTTAATAATAGCCCGAAAATATGTCCTTCGCACCACATAGTATCCCATATCATTTTTGGGATAGTAGGCTCATGAGGCTATGCTCCACAAAGCCATGCTTTGATCATCACGGTTTCCACTTTGAATACCACATTACCATTCCTTTGATTGCTGTTGACTTTCACAAACATACAACATCTGAGCTCATACGTCTCAGAGAAGGGTATTAAGCTAAGAGTAGTTGCCTTCTTTGCCACCATACAGATATACGTTTGTAAAAATCAACGTTGTGATCTCATAAATACAATGTCACACGTTCGTTCATACAAGTTCATTCTAGGACTAAACAAAACCGAAGGCATTCCTCCTACTACATCTTGTTGGGAATTATCTCTAGGATTAGTAGCGATTAGTCCTTGTAATTGAAGATTTTCATAAAAAAGCACTATTGCCACCACAAACATATGATATGGTAAATTTTACCCCGATGGACTAGTGACAAGCTGCCCTTCATCATGAAAATCCCTATCTATAAAAATCATCATCATCATGTCTTCACTTCCGAACATATATATTGGTTCGAAGTGGTTTTCCAATAGGAGTTTCCCAAATCTGACCCTGGTTCCTCCGAACCAATCATCGACTAAAAGACGTTAAGTTCATATGTGATTATCAATCAACATTCAACTTAATTCATCTTTTTATTCGTTCATAAATATCTCAAAGAGACATATCATTTATTCCATTTATCTTCTTAATAACTTATGGAATTAAAAAGCCTCACTTATCAAATCCTATTGGTTAACTAAACCTATTTGAATCTTGGAATAATTCCAAATTATTTCATCCTTTACTTGGGAAACTATTTCCAAATCATTTATTTAAATATTTACAAAGATTTCCAAATCATAATTTTTAAAACAGGTCAAAACAATGTTATTTAAGACATAATTTACTGCAAACCCAAAACAATTAATTTTAAGTGTAGGAATTAAATTAATTCCAAATCAATTATTTACATATCATATTGGAAAACATTATTGAGTAAATAGGATCATGGAAATTATACTAATTCTACTCAATATCAATTCTGTATTCAACATTTATTATCCATCGAATAGTAGGGAAATCACCTTTTAAATTCATACAGATAGTATGGGACCCCTCCTCGGAATTTAACACCAAGTGTAAGAAGATTATCTCCATGTAATCTAAGTTGTTTAAATTTAAAAATTATAATCTTTTATGCTTAACTCATTTTTGGCATTTCGACCTTATCTATCCCTCTCCCAGGAGAGGTCAGGCGAGTCAAGGCACTGGTTGCTCCTGAACATCTCCTTAGTTTAAGCATCTTACCCAGATCTCACGAATAGAAAAATCAAGTCCACTCATCGACTTTTAGAACGAAGATTAAATCACTTGCTTTTTTTATAGCTTTTCTTTAATAATTTATTTAAACTTTTTAAAATAAATTATAAAATCCTCAAATCATCTTTAAAACACTTAAGTATTTATTTGAAAACATCTATAAAATATTTGGAAAAGAATCATTTAGTTTAAAATCATATTTCAAAAGTTATCAAAGTACTGCAAAAATTGCCGCGAATAGTGCTGCAAATAGTGTTTTAAAGCTTATCTACTTGAAATTTTTGACACGCTTCCTCTGTATTTTGACAAAAAAATCAAACTATTTGAAATTTCAATCAAAATAATTCAATCAAAATAGTTATTCAACTTTAATGCTCGTCGAATGATATCCTCACATCCATTCTTTGATCATATCCAAAAACTGACCGACTCAATATTGCTACCACTAACGTAACAATCTTACTTTCTACGCTGTAATAATAAATAAATTTAAATAAAATAAAATATTTCAATTTAAATATGATAAATATTAGTTATAGAAATAAAATTTAACTTAAATATATTATTTTTGAATAATAGATTGAAACTGATTAAAATATTTTAATAAATATGAAATATTTTTATACAATAAACAACTTTTATATGATCAAAAAAATTGAAAAATAAATTTATTTTTAGTAATACAATGGATAATCAAATAGTGAAATGAACGAAATTGGGTAATTATTGAAATATAAATTGTAGAATGAACTGTAAATCAATTTAAATTGGATCGAAATATAATTGTAAAATATATGATAAGGATCAATATTTCATTTAAATGTAAAGAAAAATAATTTAAAACAAACTGAATTAGGTTTAAAAGCCCAAGCCCATTCTTCTTTACTATCTCCCATATTTTACACCGAACCCACGCCCATATCACATTATTGCTTACAAAAATCTAAGACTCGAACCCTTGGCCCTATTTCTCCCCCAAACTCCAGAATACTTGAATAAAACAAACTTCGACTTAGGAAAAATGGAAAAATGAAATTAGGCGAGGCACTTGGGCTCGATGGCAATGGACATGAGCAAAGGTGATTGCGGCATGCTATGGATGACAGAAGTGGTATTAGATGTGTTGGGGAAGGCGATCAACATTAGGTGAGTGGACGAATGGTGTAGCGATGATGATGTAGCTGCATCATGGCCTAGAATGAAATGGTGATGACTGGCCGCAGGCAATAGGGGCGCAGACAGTGTGAGTATAGTGGCTAGTAATGGCGTGGCGTAGGTTAGCAGTGACAAGAGATCGAAGACAATGGCCGGTGATTGTGCTACGCTAAGGGAAAGCACCGATTTGGATTTCGATCATCGCTTCGGTAACTTTTCTAACTATATATATATATATATATATATATATATATATATCTGTGTGAGTGTGTGTATGTATGCATATAATTCGTTACTTGTTATATACACGTAAATATTATCCCGCTTATTATTTAAATGGTTTGGTTGAATTGCATGGGTCAGTTAATTATGTGTGATCATTGTTGTTTGGTATATTTGGTATATTAGTATTGGCAATGGGTTGATTATGTTGGTTCGATGTGTAAATTTGCAAACGAAACTTTGTCCGTTTGCGAATTGGACTAAATATTTATTTGAATTTTGATATGTTTATTTTATTGTGATCGAATTTGTTTGGACCACGACTCGGGTTACACGATAAATTCATAATGTTGATTCAACATAAATATTCTTGGAGTAATTTTGCTCCATAATTTATGTACTTGGATATTTCTTTATTTTCTTATTTTCTTATTTTAAAAAGATGTTTTGAACAGTTCTAAAGAAAATTATTTAATGATTCTAAAATTTTAGTAAAAGTATTTTAACAATATTATACTAAATTTTATTTAATTTAGATTTTTTTCAAATTTACAAAAACATTTTTTTATTACAAATATAAATATAGTTTTCTTTTAAAACATATAACCCTTTAAAAATGACTATTATATTTTATTTATTTATTTTAAATCTAAGAATGGTTATGAAATGGTTATTTAGAAATTTTGTATATTACCTAAAAATATGAAATGATTTCTAAAGTGCATTTAATTGATTTTAAAGAGTATTAACAATAATTTTGGACAATAATTTATAGTTGGTATAAATGAAACCTATTTTGCAAAGTATAAATTTATTTAAAAATAATTTTATACTTATGGAGGATTATGAAATGATTATGGATGTTATTACATGACTTAATATTAGTTGTTAATGATTTGATTATAAAGTGATGTTTCAAATGGTAATCTATATTTTGAAATAAAAAGAAATTTATTTCAAAGTTTTATATTTATTGTAAAGTAATATTTAATTAAGGAATTTATGGAAAGATTTTTATAAAGGATGTTTGATATGTTAACAATCTTGAAAGTATTAAATATATAAGTGGAAATTTGGAAATGAATTTTAGTATTTAAATCTTTATTTTAGAATTATATAAATAAAGTTAAAGTACTATTCAATATATAATATATTTTAAAGATTTTTATCGATTTCAGAAAATAAAATTGCTTTAAGAATTTTTTTCTAAATTTATTGGAATGAAAATTCTATATTTAGTTTTAAGTAATTATTTAAAGAGATTATTATAAATTATCGAAGTATCTTATATATATATATATATATATATATATATTCATATATATATGTATTTTAATATTTGACTTAAGTGTTTAAGAAAGCTTTGTTCAACTTTATAATTATTTTATTTCTAAATCAATGGAATTTTGTATGATCTCTATATTTTATATTTTCACTTTTTTCTATAATAATTTCAAAGTTGTGAATGATTTATTATTAAATATTGACTAACTGTTCAATTTATATACTTGATTAATTTATTTTAATATACTTTTCTGATATCTCTTTTCATTTATATTGAGTTGGATATTATGAATGATTAACCGTTGATATTGATTCGGTTAACATTTGAATATGATATGGCGATGACATCCTTTTGTGTGGATTTGTGATATTTTTATATTGATTTTGTTATTTTATTTCTGTGTGACGAGAAATCTGAATAAACTGAGTTAAAATACCATTTGGGATGTGGCATTGGGTAATATTTATTTTCTTATTCTTTGAACTTGTTATATAGAATTGAGGAGATTGAGTGTAGTTTACAAGCAGTGAATAATCGTTTGAGTATCATGCAGTGGTACGGCTCGCTGTTGTGATATTTATTCAGTTATTCATTGTAAGTAAATGACACTCACGTGATAAGAATAATATTACGAGATTGTACTTACTTGAGGTGATGCTAGTAGGTGTGAGCAGGATTGGTTCTCTTATATTTAATGATATTGTATGCCACTATCATGATGTACTCTTTTTATTATTGTTGGATATTTTTTGATTCGCATCACAATATTTGTGTTAGATGACTCATGGGGTAGGTTCCTTACATAACATGATTTGGGTTAGGTATCCCAAAGGATTGGTGCCTTATATCCCCTTTTTTATGTCATATAGGCCGATAGACTATTACCTATATGGGGCAGAGCAGAGTCGTAACTAAGAGGCTACGCGTTAATGAGCCATTAGTGGATATATGTTATGATGTCCATCAAAGTAACTAAAAACTATAGGAGCAGATCTGGTTAGCTGACTCTAGGCTCTTGAAGCAGGCAAATGACCATTAATCTCCCTTTTAGTTCTAATAGAGTGTTAGATAGGCATATTCTAACGATATACCTCACTTAAGTATAGATATGGGTTACACGACCCACATATTGATGTATATATGACTTTACTTAGGACTTCATATCTATTGTACAGTCATCCTCCATTATGATTTACTCCGATTTCTTAACATACGAGGAGATGAGATTATATCTAGATAGGTGTCCAAAGTATAGTGGATTCTCATATCTTTTATTATATCCGATTGAAGGATAGTGCCCTATATTTTACAGTCAAACAGTTTATTTTAAATTGTTTGATGATAGTATTTTATTATTTGAGATTGGGAGATGTATTTGGGCATTACTGTATGCAAGCCTAACTATTCTTTATGATATCTCGGTATTGATGATTTCTGGATTTAGATGATTTTGATATGAATGATTCACCTATTTAAAATTATTTCGATTGGATAATATTAGATGTGATTTTATATGGGTGATGACATATATATGTTTGGTTTCGTGGATCTTACTATTTTGTTACACTATTATTTGTATGTCATCACCATTATACTTTACATATTCTATATCTAATATGTGTTAACCTCTAAATTTGGATATAGTCTGACCCGTGTGTTATTTACATTTATGTGTTAACCTCTAAATCTACATATAGTTTGATTTTGTGTTATTTAAATTTATGTGTTGACCTTTAAATCTAGATATAGTCTGACCCGTGTGTTATTTACGTAATACTCAGGTCAATTCGAGACATTTCAGGTACAGGGACATTGAGACCAGCTTGTGTTACTTGGGTATAGTGGAGGCTAGTTATACAGTTTAGTTGCATGTTATTATATATGATATAATTCATGTATGTATATTCTACAATTGTATTTTGGACACACATTGGATATATTCCATATTACATATTATCGCAGTGATTCTGGTTCTCTGGTCTCTATTATTTACTGTTTATTATGTATTTTTCTATCGTAGAGACACACGTATTTATTGCTTTGCATTGATGTTGTGTACGTTTTTAGTGAGTTATATTTCATATTTTATGTACATACCAGTGTTAGCCCAAGAGAATATTCACATGTGTACCCCATATAACCCCATTCTCTATATTTTCTGACAGTGTTACTCAGTAGCGCTCTTAGAAGTGTAGGTATAGAGGTGCAGTATTTACATTTGGTATCAGTGCAAGTTCAAAACAACACATAATATATAAGAGACACAGGTCCAGACCTTAGAGAGACTTAGAGTCCTTGTCCTCTTGGGTGTGTTAGGTAGTTACCATATATAAAACGAATAATAGAAGTATATGATGGTTATTGGGCTAATCATCTAGGGATG
This sequence comes from Allium cepa, assembly GCA_030765085.1. Lineage (NCBI taxonomy): Eukaryota > Viridiplantae > Streptophyta > Magnoliopsida > Asparagales > Amaryllidaceae > Allium > Allium cepa. Next base: position 785,651,551 of record CM060935.1, on the reverse strand, counting down.
TACTTGTTCTTTTTCCAACTACATATATATATATATATATATCTACAACTTTTTAATGTATTTATTTTCATGTGAAGTCAAAACTGTTGACAGAGCTAGTGAAGTAAGGAGTAGTTATTCCGACATGTGGTGTCGGTATTAATGAAGATGAATAAATATTTGTGTGGAAAGTTAAGTAGAAGGATCAAGTAAAGGTTAGAGTGTGCATCAGATGCTGATAAATAGCTTTTCGATGAAAGTGCTTGTTTATTTTATTTTTTTGCTAAATGTGTGTTGTTGGTGTGAATCTACTATACGCAAGCTTGTGATTTTGACAAAGTATGAAAAATTAATTTTATTTATGTGTATATATTTATAAGAATACATGGAAAAAAAATTTGTACTTAAATTCGTGTTAATTTTTCCGTTGAGTGCTTTAAGAATTATCATTGATGCTTATCAATAGGAAATCCTAAACGCTAGGAAGAGTGCTTTCAACATAATGGTTTGGAAAGAATTAATATTTTTGAAAAAGAAAACAATGTTTTGAAAAACATATATACAATGTATGGAAAAATAAAGAATTAATATTTTGGAAAAAATGTAAAGATTTTAAAAATGCTATTAATAATATTCTGTGAAGTAACCAACATTTTGAAAATTATATTTTGGGTGATGTTAAAAATTCTGAAAAGGAGAATACTAATGAAGTTTGGGAAATTTTTTTGTAATTTATTCAAGTTATTTAATAAATTTAATTTTCAATGAAGAAAGGTATTCAGTTTAGCGTAAATTACAAAGTTAACCAAAGTTAATGAAGTTTAAATTTTAATTACTTTTCAGTTTAAAACAATATGATCTTCATCTAGTTTAAATTTGAAATCTATTGAAGATAAATATATGAGGTAAATATTTTTAATAACTTTGAAGTAGAAAAATTTAATGAAATGAAGTTGATATAATTTTTAAAATAATTTGAATTTGAAAGTAGTTAAATATGGAAAATGTATGTTTTTGGTAAGGTAAAACATGTTTTAATACATATGGAAGGGTTGTTTATAATAAGGCATGTTTTATAAATAATGCTAATTGGAAAACTACTTATTAAAATTTTATGATTTTGACTTGAAATTTTTATTTGTAAAATGCACTTTGAATAGGAAATTATTTTTGAACAATGTGTGCAAGTTTGAGTTAAAAACAGTGACTTGTTTGACCGTAAATCTTACACCATCGATCTGTTTTTAACGATTTTAATTTCATTTGGAAGCTATATTATTAGAGAACAATTTTTTTCAATGCAATGAAATATTTTGAACTTAAATGTGATTAAAACATGAATTAATAACAATGTATATCACTGTCCACAAATTTAGAATTATGTGTAACAGCGTTGAATTCATGTGATTGCAACATTTGAATGGTTCGTCTGCTTTCAACGGTTTCGCCCATTCCGAATAGCTAAGAACCTTACCAAAAACATTTATTTGAATCTTTTGCAAAATTTTAACATTTCTAGGCTAAAAAAGCAAATTTCTGCAGTGGACCTGTGCACGTATTGAAAAATCTGAAATGATTCCTTTTAGAATAAACCCCCATAACATAAGTTGTAATCCATATTTTTGCAATCCGAAAGTTTTTATTGAAAAGCTAATTCACTATGTAGTAATTCATTCTTTGAAACTATTATCTAATTTTGTGTTTTAAATCTTGAAATCCTTGTCAAGAAATGTCTTAAAGCAAGCATGTTATGTTTTATCCATTATATGAATGCATACTTAATATACTTCGTTGTATGCAACTAAGGTTTAATGTAGAGTTAAGATAGGTACTCAAGGAGCTTATTGGATTACCAATTAGTGCAGATTACTTGATTTTGCTCACATAAAAGTGAAATAGCTCATTTAAACGCTAACAAAAAGGTGCATTTTATGCCATATTGGGACATAATGTGATATTATCTTGTTTCTCGTGTTTTGAGATGCTCCATGTTGGGATGTATATAAATATTATGTTATATTATGTTTTTATTTTTTGGAACGCTCTCTGTATAAATGAGAATCTACCAAAAAAATTCAAAAATCTGACACTTGGAAAGTTTTCTAGATTTTTTTTAACGTATGCCAAAATAGAAAGTCGTTGAATTGAATTTATCTAAATTGTAGCATACGATAAGGTAGACGGTGAAAGAGCCACATGCAGAGTTGAGTAGTCTAAGCTCTATAGAATATTGTAGATATAAAGAAAGTCAAGGTGTGAGTTGTTTGACGTCCCCCTATAAGAACTTGCGAGGATGCAATTTTCATTAGAGGTGGCCTACAAAGACCTTTGTTTCTATGCCGTAATAATAAATAATTTTAGTTAAAATAAAACGTTTGAATTTGATTTTTAAAACTATTATTTATGAAAATAAAATTTTAGTTAAATAAATTCTTTTTGAATAATATATTAAACTAAATAAAATGTTTTAATCAATATGAATTTTTTTATACAATAAATAATTTTTATACGATCATAATACTTAAAAACTAAATTTATTTTATAATAATACAATGAATAATTAAATAGAAATAAATAAATAGTAAAATGAACGAAACTATGCAGTTATTGAAGTATAAATTATAGAATGAAGTGTATATCAATTTAAATTGGATCGAAGTCTAATTATAAAATACATGATAGGGATTAATATTTACTTTATATGTAAAGGAAAATAATTTAAAACAAATTGAATTAGTTTTAAAAGCCCAAGCCCATTCTTCTTTCCCCTCTCCTTTATTCTACTCATAACCCAATCCCAAATCACACTATTGCTTACAAAAATCTAAGATCCGAACCCATGGCCCTATTTTTCCCTAATACTAAAGAATACTCGAATAAAAAAAATTGAGACCTGGGTAAAATGGAAAAAATTGAAATCAGACAGGGCAGTTTGGCTCGATGGCAATAGTGGCGAGCAAGGGGCGATGGCATGCTATAGACGATGGAAGTGGGATCAGCTATGTTGGGGAGCGCGATCGACTTTGGGAGAGTGTATGAATGGGAACATGACAATGTAGTAGCCACATCGTGGTTTGGAAGGCGAAAGAGATGACTAGCCGTAGGCAGTAGTGGCACAGATGATGTGAGTGTAGCGGTTGGTAATGGCATGGCGCGGATAAGCCGTGGCTGGAGATCGATGATGGTGATTAGCTATTGTGCTATGCCGTGGGAAAGCACTAATTTGGATTTCAAGCGCTATAACGACCCGTAATTTTCGATAATTGAAAATATTAAATTAACTAAGATTTTGCAATATAATATTGTGAGAAACTAGAAATTTATGATTTATTAATGATAAAATAACTAGAATATGATTTAATAATGTTATTTGAATGTTATTCACAATTATTTTAATGTAATTTCAATCAAATGAAATTTTTAAAGTTAATTTAGCTAAAATTGTAAACATGGAATTGAATTGGTATTTGATGGAATTAATGAAATTGAAATATTATAATTAATATAGTGAAAGTTGATAACTATAAAATGATGAATGTAATAAAATGTAAACTTATGTAATAAAATTCATAGGGTAATAGTATATAATAAGAGTAGAAATAAAATAAAAGAATTTAGTTGAAATTTAAAATATTTTATCTAGGATTTTATTACAGCGTAACTGAACGTCGAATTGAATGAAATATTTTAATAGTGAATTTAACATGGAAAAATTATTTTAAAAGATTATAAATTTCTAGGTAATCAAATATGATGAAAATTGTTAACAATTTAATTTTAATTTGTAAAGTGATTTAATCAATTTAATAATAATTTATTTATTTATTTAACATGGAAAAAAGCCATTTTGGCCATTGACTCGAATTTCGACGAAACCAGTTTTATCGGATCCGTAACAGTGAATTATTATAAGATTTCAAGTTTGGTAGCGATTGGAGTTGTCATTTGATCGTGCGGGCTCGAAACACGTAGAAATCAATTTAATGAATTCAATTAAAATAAGCTGATTTTAAAAGTAAACAATGGAATTTGGGTTTGAAACCTGTTCTGTTGAGTTTAAAAATATTGAAAACATATATTTTGATATATGTGATGACCTACTTTCGTTTTGGGAATGAAACGGGCTTTTGGGGTCCTTGTTATCGTTCCGACCTAAATACGTATGTTATCCATCTTATCTGGCTTGGTCCATATAAATCGATGTTGTTTCTCAAACCCTAGTAGCCATTCAATTTATTCTGTACGTACGTCAACTTCTTATCTGTTCCTTCCTTCCAATGGTAGAAAGCCTAAATCCTAGTTTCAAATCAAAATCAAATTCAAAAATTTAAACTGTCCAAACCCTAGCAAATTATATATCGTTGGTAATTTCTCGACGAGCGCAATATACCGCAGCAATTTTTTTTTTCTATTTGATGCATTATTTGACCAGAAAATGATGAATGAAGAAATCTAGGACGTTGAAATTAGGCTTTTCATTTTAACGGTGGATCTTCATCCCTACGACAATCGGGAAGCACCATTGGGTAGAGCAGATGAAGCAGCACCGATCCATGCTGATAGTTGTCGCAAACGTCACCTTGGTTTGCTAGAAAATGCAGTGGAAAGAGGCGGAGGCACTGACGTGTGGGAAGGCCGAGGAGGTTCGCGACGGCATGGGTTGGGCGCCGGGACGTGGGGATGACTATGGCGATACCTGATGTGGCCACTAGTGGACGTAGGCGACGACCAAATTGGCCAAAGGCCGGCGGCTAATGTTGAGATGAGTTTGTCTCGGGTAGGGTTTCATACGTGAGGTATGACGCGTTTGTTTTATCTATCAATTAATTATTTTATATTAAAATTCAAACGTTCTAACTTATATAACTTTCTCATATGAGCTCAGATTCACGCGTGGTTTTCTCTGTTGCGATCATATCGAAATTACAAACATTACGGGATTGGTTTGGTTATATTTTGAGACTAGCAGATTTTTTGGGTTTTAATTGGATTTTAAATTTTCGAAAAATCGAAGGTGGGTGTTTTAACCTACTCGCGACTAATAAACTATCATATATTATTTAAATTAAATTTATGATGTGATTAGAAATGGATTGATTATTATTTGGTATATTTAAATTGTCATTCCAGTTAAATCTGACTTTTGTTGAATTTAATCGCCCTTTAATTTAATATTGAATTTTAAATTTCCAGCTAAATGCCTGATAATGATAACCAGTTTATTTGTTGTGATTTATTGGTTGATTTAAATGATGATTGTGATGGATGTTTAATTGTTGATATTTGGATGATTGGACGTATGTTTATTCATATGTTGTTGTCACACTGCAAGTTCTCTTAGTTTAATGTTAGTAAATCGCTATGGGCTGAAATGATACATATCCGAATGATCTTGTAGGTTAGGGAAAAATCATTATAGGCTAAAATGATAACTTCGAGCGATTTTATGGATTTGAATTTTACTTGGGATTGCAGGTTGAAATGATATATATTTGTATCACTTGACCATAGGGTAAAAAATTATATAAGGACACCGGATTGGTTAAATTAAATGATTTTAAACTTTGATTTTTGAATCCAGTTAAATGATATTATGAAATAAATTTGATTTATATAAACTGAATTATTTTCAAAATCCAAGCTTTAAAATGTTGAAATTGAAATTGGTTTAAATGAATTATTTAAAGAATTTAAATTGAAATTTTAAAGTTGAATTTGAGATATAAATGGAATTTATCAAACTGACTTATTTTGAACTTGAATATTTAAACTTATAACTCTATTGAATTTAAAGTGGTTTAAATTTGTAGTTGAAACATAGATTTAAAATTGTTATAAATTGAAATGGTTTTTATGAGAATTTGAACTGAAAGATTAAAAATTGAGTTTTATTGATTTGAAATTCGAATATGTTCCAGATTTGTTGAAATGAAAGAAACGGTTTGATACTATTTTCAAAATAAATTATTTAATATAAACTTTTTAAAATCTATTATTTGAAATTTAGATTATTTAGAATTCCAAAATTATTTACTATATAAACCATTTTCAATAATCAAACCATTTTATATGAAAACTATTTTAACCATTTTAAATCATTAAACTAACTATTAAAACTTATTTAACTATTAAAGCTATTGTAAATCTATTTGAAATATTAAAACTATTTTTAAATCTATTCTACTCTATTAAAATTATTTTAAACTATTAAATTCTATTTTAGAACTATTAAAACTATTTTAAAGCTATTTTAAACTATTAAAACTATTTTAAACTATTTTTAATATTAAATTATTTTAAACTACTAAACTATTTTTTTAAAATATTTAAATTATTTATGACTATCCAAACTATTTTCAAAAAATTCAAACGGTGCAAGCTGAATTATTTATATTTAAATCCTTGATTTAAAAGCGAACATTGTTAAATGATGTTATAACCTAAGTTGGAATTGGAAATGAGATTTTCTAGTGAAATGATAAAATTCGAGTAAATATGACGATTTTGAAATGAAGGTTTAATCTATTTGGTGGATATGATTTCAAAAGTGAATAATGATTTCGAAGGTGAATATGATTTCAAAAATGAAATGATTTGAAGTGAATATGATATTTTGATATCAATTAATAATCGCTTTTGGAAATGTAAAAGAACCAACTGGTGTGAAATAAGCGTTTGGTTGTTAAAGAGACCGGGATTGGATATTTTCGTATTCTCTGCCAACACTGAAAACCACTTTAGCAACTGTGCAAATGGTGGAGAATCCAAAAAGAAGTAGGATGGTTTGGCAAACGATTATGTATGCGGTATGAATGAGGCCCTAGCCCTCTCAGATCAGCTTGATGTGACTAAAATAGGAGCCACACCGGGCCAAGTGGGTTCGCACCCCTTATCGGGTACATTTCTTTGATACCATATTATTACTTTGTGATTGATTTAGTGGCCACCCTCCGATTTGATTTCGGAGTGTGTTTCGAGGTGGGCAGTTGTAACTACTATGTGTTACCACCAGGCCAGTCCAGATCTGCAAAACGGTAGTATCCTACCGTAGGCATTGCCACGTGTGCCTTGTCATATGCCTTATCGTGCCCACTACGGGCTTGGTTTATGTCGTACCTATGGAGTACTCCCTGATAGCCTACCAGTTTACGGTGAAGTTTACAATATCTGTATAGACTATGACATTTATATAAAAATTTGTTAAGGGGGATATGGGTAATGCCTTAACGTTGTTTTAATACTTTACGTTACTGTACACTTATTATTATAGCATATTGTACTGCATAGTAGATAGTTTAATGGATCCTTAGGAGATGGTAATCCCAAACATCTCTTAAGTAATTGCATGCATGTTAAACACTGGTTAGGAGATGTAAAATCACGTAAATATCTTTGAAGTCCTTACACTCATACTTACTTACTATTGATTTAACTTACATAAGATCTTTTAGTTCTAACTCGAGTGTTTTGTTTTTTCATTATGCTCGGGTTAATCTGAGCTTTTCAGTGTATTGAAGACCATTTTATTTGGAGGATGAAGATGGTGATTAGTCACTATTTATTATATTTATTCCACTACATCATATTGTTCCGTTGCATTATTTATTTATTTATTCATGTTATATGTGTAACACTGATTGTATTGTAAAGTGTAATCAAATGTTGTTCGTAAAATAGCTTCAAGAACTGTGTATTTGATTATTATATATTTTTTCATTCTGTTATGAGACTCTATGTTTTGTTTTTCTTTCTTTCCTCTTATTTTCTTATTTACGCCAATAACAATCCTCTCTTTTGAATGGTTTGAGTTGACATGTGTGGTTTATTGTCGATTTAAACCGTCCAAAAAGACGGGTTGTTACAAGCGCCATTTTGGTAAATTTTCTAACTCACAACTATATCTATAATTAGTTTCTTGTTATGTACACATATATATTATCCTGATTATTATTTGAATTATTTGCTTGGGTTGAATGATTGTGTGTAATCGTTGTTGTTTGGTTTGTTAGGTATATTGACATTAGAAATGGGTTGATTGTATTGGTTTAACATGTAAATTTGAAATCAGAACTCTGTCCGTTCGTGAATTGAACTAAATATATATTAAAATGTCGACATGTGTATTTTATTAATGATAGAAATTCAATGGATCTCGACTTGAGACATAGGATAATTCATAGTGTTGATTCAAGATATATATTCTTGGAGTAATTTCACTCCATAATTAATATATTTAGATATTTATTTGTTTTACTATTTTGAAAGGATATTTTGAAAAGCTTTGGAAAAAATTCATTTAGCGTTTTTTAAATTTTATTAAAAGTATTTTATTAATATTATACTAAATTTTGTTCAATTTAGTTATTTTAGAATTTAAAAAAATATTTTATTATAAATATAAAAATAGTTTTCTTTTAGTACATAAGACCCTTTAAAAATCACTAATATATTTTTTTGTATACTTTAAATCTGAGAATGGTTTTGAAATCATTATTTAGAAATTCTATTTATAATCGAGAAATAAGAAATGATTTCTAAAGTGCATTTATTGATTTTAAAGAGTATTAACAATAATTTTGGAAAAAAAATTTATAGTTGGTATAAATAAAACCTATTTTGAATATCATAAATTTATTTGAAAATAATTTTATATTTATGGTAGATTATGAAATGATTTTAAAATGGGATTACGAGATTAATATTAATTGTTAATGAGTTGAGTATAAAGTGATGTTTTAAATGGTAATCCATATTTTGAAATAAAAGAAATTTATTTTGATGCTTGTATATTTTGTAAAGGTAATACTAAATTAAAGGAAATTTATGGAAATATTTTTATATTTGATTTGTTAAGTGATCTTGAATGTATTAAATATATAAGTGGAGATTTGGAAATGAATTTTGGTATTTAAATCTTTATTTTGGAATTATACAAATAAAGTTAAAGTACTATTCAATGTATAATATATTTTAAGATTTTTATTGATTTCAAAATATATAATTGATTTTATAAATTTTATCTAAATTTATTGGAAAGAAAACTTTATATTTGGTTTTAATTAATTTTTAAAAGTGATTATTATAAACTATCGATGTATGCTTTATATATAAATATATACATACCTATATGTATTTTAATATTTGACTTAAGTGTTTTAGAAGGATTTGTTGAACTTTATTATTATTAATCTCTTTCTGAATCAAATGGAATTCCGTATGGTCTCTACATTTTATAATTTCTCCTTTTCCTATACTAATTTCGAAGTTGTCAATGATTTATTAGTCAATATTAACTAACTGTTCAATTTAAGTACTTGATTTATTTATTTTATTATACTTTTATGATTTCTATTTTCTTTTATATTGAATCGAATATTATGAATGATTCACCATTGATATTGATTTGGTTAGTACTTGGATATGATACGACGATGAAATTCTTCTGTATGGATTTGTGATATTTTTATATTGATTTTGTTATTTTAATTCTGTGTGACGAAAAATCTAAATAAACGGAGTTATAATACCGTTTGGGATTGGGCATTTAATACTATTTCTCTAGTTATTCTTTAGACTCGTTATATAGAATTTTGAGGAGATTGAGTGTAATTTATAAGCAAAGAATAAGTGTTTGAGTATCATGTAGTGGTATGACATGCTGTTGTGATAGTTATTCGGCTATTCGTTGTAAGTAAATGACATTCACGTGACGAGAATAATATTATGAGATTTTACTTACATGAGGTGATGCTCGTAGATGCAAAAAAGGTGGGTGCCCTTATATTATTGATATTTTGTTCCACTAACACGCTGTACTCCTTTTATTGGGGTTGGAGAGATCTAGATGGCTAGAATCCACCCTAGCGGTCTGATTAGTGGGTCGAGGCCTAGATCCACGACATCTTTGTTGGATATTTTATTTGATATGCATCATATTATTTAGGTTTCGTGACCCATAAGTTAGGTGCCCTTTGGTCCCTTTGTTATATCGGCCAACAGTCTGTTACCTGTATAGGAAAGCAATGTTGTGACAAAGAGACTACGCGTTGATGAGCTATTGGTGGATATGTGTCACGATGTCCATCAAGATAACTAAAGACTATAAGAAAAGATTTGGTTAGGTGACTCTGGGCTTCTAGAGCGAGCAGAAGCCATAAGTTTCCTTTCTAGTTCTAACGGAGTGGTAGATTTATATATTTTATCGATATACCTCGCTTAATTATAGATATGGGTCAGGCGACCCAGGGTTAGGTGACCCACATATTGATGTACATATGACTCTAATTGGGACTTCATGTCTGTCGTACAGTCATCCCTCGTCATGATTTATTTTGGTTTATTCATATATAAGGAGATGAGATTATATCTGGATAGGTGTCCATAGTATAGTGGATCTTTATATTTTTTATGATATTCGATTGAAGGGTAAGTGCCCTATATTTTACAGTCAAACTGTCTATCTTATATTGATCAATGATAATATTTTATTTTTTGAGATTAAGAGATATATTTGGGCACTATTGTATGTTATACTAACTATTCTTGATGATATCTCAAGTATTGATGATTTCTTGATTTAGTTATTTTGATTTGGATGATTCACCTATTTGATATTGTTTTGATTGGTTAATATTATATGTGATTTTATAAGGGTGATGACATTTATATGTTTGGTTTCGCGGATGATACTATTTTGTTACATTATTGCTTGTATGCTATCACCATTAAACTATACATATTCTATATTTATATATGTATCGACCTCTAAATTTAGATATAGTCTGAGCCATGTGTTATTTATGTAATACTCGGGTCATTCCGAGACATTTTGGGTGTAGAGACGATGGGACCATCTTGTGTTTATTGGGTATAGTGGAGGCTAGTTATATAGTTTAGTTGTATGTTATTATATATGATATACTTCATGTACGTATATCCTTAAGTTGTATTTCGGACACACATTGGACGTATTCTATATTATATATTATCATTGCAATTTTGACTCTGTGATATCCGTTATTTATTGTATATTATGTATTGTTCTATCTTGAAGGCACACGTATTTATTCATTTGTATATCTGCGATGTTTTAAATACATACCAATGTTAGCCCAGGGGAATATTAATATGTGTACCCATATAGCCTCATTTTCCATATTATCTGATAGTATTACTTAGTAATACTCTTGGATAGTATGAGTATAGAGGTTGGGTGTTTACAACTGTAACAACCTGCATATTTATCGATTTTATATTTAAATATTTCACCGTTCGTCGGATTTTGGTCCGAAAAGCTACTTTTTGCAAACAGTCGAATTAGGACTCGAGACCCTTCCCATTGAGTTCCAAACGCCGTTTGCGATCTTTTTAAGTGTAAACTTTGATATGTTTGAAGTTAGTGAAATTTTACTACTTTTTCACTTAGGGCTTTGGTTTGGGCTGAGCCCATTAACCCCACTTAACTCAGTTCCAACCCTCTCCTCTTCATTACTTCATTTCTAATTCCTAACCCTTCAAGCTTTAGCAACAATGGTGGAAGAGAGTGGAAATTAAAACTCCAAGCCCTAGTTCCTCTTGCTAGCTCAAGTTCTTGCTCCAAAATCAAAGAGAACCCATTAGTAAGCATCTCCTTCTTCTTCTCCAACTCATTCTCTCTTTGATTTCAGAAAATTCCTAAACCTAATTTAGGAAATGTTTCTCTTTTAAGCTTAGATTCAAGCTTCTTGTGTTGAGATTTAAGTGTAGTTGATCTTCCTTCGTCTTCAAGCTTCTCATTCATTGTTTTCGGGTTCAAAGGTGAGATTTTTCTCTCACATCTTAGTCTATATTTATCTTAGATTGTTAGGTATGAATTCCTAACACTTATTCTTGTGCAATTGCTTTTGGTTTGGATTGATTTGGTGAATATTCCAATTTTTAGTGTTTTGGGTTCAAATCTTTAAAAATCATAACTTTGATGTTTTGATCATGTTTTTGGTGATGAACCAAAGAGCTTCTATGGCCGGGTAGTCGATTGGCGTAAACCCTTAGTGCCGTTGCTCGACGGTTTGTAAATTGAGGGAGTTTGTACCTCTTTTGAAATAGGGTAGGAAGTGCAAGTATATAGGTTCGGCCGACCGAGCTCAGGGCCCGGTCGACCGACCTGCTACCCAGGCACTTCCTGCCTCTATTTTGGAAGTGCTGGTTACAGGCTTCGGCTGACCGAGCCCCTGGGCCGGTCGACCGACCTGGTGCCCGAGCACTTCCAACCTCTGGTTCGGTCAACCGACTCAGGGAGTCCGGTTGACTGACCTGCTCCTATCTGCCTACTATGCTTTTTTTTTGCCTAGTTGCTTGAATTTCCAACTTTAATCAATTAGTGTTGTTTCCTATTTGTTGCTATCACTTATTATCGACTTTGATGACATTTTCTTTGGGAATTTAGGATATATCCACTTTGATGGATTCGGTATCGATTTCTTGGATTTTATTCACTTCTTCGAATGTGAATTTTTGTGAATTGATTGTTCCTACAATCACTTCTATGATTTGTCACTTAAAAATATAAAGGTTTTCTATACTAGTAGTAAATATCAAAACTCTTTCTTCAAATGATTTCAACACTATTTTATTACAAAGCTCGTTTTCTCAAACCGATTTTCAATCTATTAGTATATACAAACCTTTACCTCACTCGTATGAGAAATCTAATTAAACGGCTTAGTAAAACAAGTGGTATGAAACGCTTGCGTTTATTTCGTCAGTTAATTCTTGGACTTGTTCGATTGAATCTCTTATGACAATTTTCTAGTGGAGGTTTACAATTTGTTCGTAAATATTTAAGTTAAGCTAGTGGTTATGGGACATGAAGCTAAGCTCATATATTTACTAGCTTACTGTAATTGATACTTCTCGGTGATCATGACGATCATTTTATGGTTTAGACTAGCATTGTGCGATGTCTCTTTGTCCATGTGGAGGACTGTACGTCTTTTTTATTGAGCTTCGGCTCAGCTTTGGCTCAATGCCCGCAATGGGGGACTATACCCTGTCATGAGGAACTTCGGTTCACCAGGAGGAGCTTCGGCTCAAAGTCCACGATGGGGGACTATACCCTGTCGGGAGGAGTTTTGACTCACCAGAAGGAGCTTCGGCTCAAAGTCCGCAATGGGGGACTATACCCTGTCATGAGGTGTTTTGACTCACCAGGAGGAGCTTCGGCTCAGAATCCGCAATGGGGGACTATACCCTGTCAGGAGGAGTTTTTGACTCACCAGGAGGAGCTTCGGCTCAAAGTCCGCAATGGAGGACTATACCCTATCTGGAGGAGCTCTGGCTCAATTTTCTGGGATTGGCCATCCCTTTCTTGTGATTTCTGGATTTCGTGTGTTGAATTCTGGAATTTATGTTTCACCAACTTTTACGATTGGCATTGATATATATGTCATTTATTGTGGCTTGGTGAATGAAATTAGGAGTATGACATTCCTTTTTATCTTTGAGAAGATCTTTGCGATATTGATTAATCTCTTATTGATTTTTCAGTTATTTATTTATCACAGCTTGGCATTGTGATTATTATATGTTTAGTCATATTTCTTATTTTATATCATTTCACCTGATATTTATAGCTAGACTGATCTGTTTATTATTTTCTTCTTATAAATAATACTCGGGTCAGACTGAGATTTTACAGGTGCTTCTGCTTGCCACCTTATCGGACCATCATATGATCTTTTGGCTAACTACTTAGATTAGTAGTTTTTGTTGTATACATTTGAGATACAGACTCTATGATGTATACTTATTCTTTTGTCTAGCACTTAAATCTATTCTTTTTGATATTGTGGATCTTGTTTGACCAATACTCTGATGTACACTTCCTAGTGTAATATTCATATCTATTTCCGCCTTTGTGATATGAATTGTCTGTGACTGATTTATGTTATGTTTATTTCTACATTCGTTTCTGAAGATATTATAGCCACTGTGTAGTATCTTTGAGTTTGTGTCGGTATATCGGATTTCCCTCTTGATAAAGAAATGCATGTTATACTATCTGACATATCGATGCTCGCGCAAAGCAATTACACGGATGGTCGCTCCTCAACAGCCTTATTCTCCGTGCTAGTTGACACCATTACACCGTAGTGTTCTTGGCTAGCGTGGGTATAGAGGTGGGGCGTTACAGTTTGGTATCAGAGCCCAACTTCAGAACAATGTAGAATAATTTAACAAGGATCATCGTCCTAAGTCCATCTTAGGAGTCGTGCTTTAGGATTTTATTCGAGTCTTCGTACCGATTCATCCTATTTTCTTTATGATTCCTTGTTTTATCTATCAAAATTTCTTGATATTTATTTTGAGAATAACTTTTCTCCTTCTTTCTTTCTTAAAGAAGAGAAATGGTTATACCAGGCCGTCGCAGCGCCGGTCAATCTAGTGCTACTCCCCAAGATGGAGTATTCATGTCTGCTCAGCATCTTTTAGATCTCGTGAAGAATGCTCAGGCTGCAGGACCCATTCCAAAGACTACTCACCCTAGATCTGGTTTTGCACGCTTGTGCAGAGACTACACCGATTTAGGTGGAAGGCCATTCAAGGGATCCGAGAGTGTTATAGAAATTCAAGCTTGGCTCAAATCATGCTATCGTATCTTTTCTCGCATGAACCTTATTGATCTACATCGAGTCCAAGTGGCTTCTAGCATGCTCCAAGAAACAGCGTTAGATTGGTATGAGCTCTTGACTTCGGAGATTATCGAAGCGGATCTTACTTGGGAGCAATTCCGAGAACGATTCGAACTAAAGTTTGTGCCGGAGGCTGAAAAAGTAACTTTAGCACGGCGTTTTATTAACCTTGTTCAAGGTGGATCTTCTGTGACAGACTATGTCGCATCTTTCGAATCTCTTTCCAAATACGGGGTTGAATACGTTAACACCCCAATGAAGAAAAATCAGAGATTCGTTTATGGCTTGAATAAGAATCTTAAGAAGCCATTACTCCTGAAACTTGAGGTTTCATTTGATCAGTTTATTGATATCGCTATTCGTCTTGAAGAGGCCGATAGAGAAAGTGATGTCGAGGTTGGGAGTGCCAAACCGAACTCCAACAACAACAAGATGAGGCATCCCTTTATTAGGTTCGAAAGTCCTACTCCTAACAAGAGGGCAAAGCAAGAGACTTCTATAGCAAATACTCCCATCCCTAATCGCGGAGAATGCTACAGTTGTGGCTTTAGGGACCACTATATAAATAGGTGTCCAAGGCCTATTTCTTGCCGCTATTTCAAAAGTGCGGATCATTATATATCTTCGTGTCCCAAGCGTCAAAGCAAGAGAGAAGGAAAACTGCAAGCCCCTAGCAACTCTTCTCTTAGTCAAGGTATTTTACATTCAATCCTTGATAACGTTATTTTATTTCGTGGTCTTCTTATTCGAGTTCTTTTTGATATGGGTTCCACCTCACTATTTTATATTGGAAGAACTTGTTGATTCTTTCCCTTTAAACAATTTTGGGCTTGATGTCTTCCTTGAGAATTGCAAATCCGGATGGTAGATCCGCAACACTCAATTTGCTTTCTATTGATGTCGAAATTATTTTATGTGATATTTCTTTCCGAGCCGATATTTTTACTTAGGCTTCGGAATTGATTTGTGTTAAAGGATTGGTTTAATTATTATGAGGCCATATCCTTTGTCCCGTGTGGACTATTCATCTTCGACATTTTCAATCCGTTAAGCAGATTTCTGTTTTTTTTCCTTTATGATTTTGATTCCAACTTGATGGCATCATTTTATTCCTTAAGCCCACTTATAAGGAAAGTGTTGTTTCTCTCATTCATGTAGTTTGAGAAATTTTCCGGTCATTTTGAATTTGTCTTAGGACTTTCACCTAAGCAATCTTTTGAGTAGTGTTAAGGTCTTTTTAGTTCGACCTTGCCACCGATTTTCATTTGCTACGAGTTGCGGGAGTTAGCATTCCACTTACCGCATTCCGCACTCGTTATGATTCTATGAATGAATTATTATGTCATTCAGTTTGCCCATCTTGTTTCATCCATATTATAAATCGAGTATTCTACGAATATCTCGATGACTCCATCTTTGTATTTATTAATTTTGGATGAAAATTGAAATTTAAAATTTTGCAAATCTTTTTCATAAGATTTATTTATAAGTACAATTTGATTTGCTCTTAAACGAACAAAGAATATTCATAGAAGTTTTTGAGAAACTTACTTATCCTATAGAATATGATTTTGTGATTGTATTGCCCATTTAGTGTTTTAAGAATTCTGGTCGATGCGCTTGATCAACGTTATCGATAAGAATCTCCTAAACGCTTTGATGAAACAATCAGACACGATATATTGACTTGTAAATGTAAATTTTTGTAGAAAGATTATTACATAAAAATAAAAATGTAATTTTGATTCGGGAAAGAGGATTATTGAAAAGAACTCTTCCTTTCGATACTCTTATTCTTGTGATTCCTGAAGGGGAACCAAGACTTTTCTATTTGTACCGATACTAGTCGTATTGGTTTGGATGCCATTCTCTTGCAGAGAAGAACGTGCTATCACTTGTGCTTCTAAATCATTATAGCTTATCGAGACTAGATATGCCACTCATGATCTAGTGCTTGCGGCTATTGTTTTTACTTTTGGAATTTGGCATCATCATATTTGGATGAGAAATTTGTTCTCTACCTCGATCATAAATCTCTGGAATATTTATTTTCTCATAAGGAACTTCATGTTGACTCGAGTTCCTGGCATCTTATGATCTTGATATTCTTTTTATTCTCGGAAGGGAAATCGTGTTGCCAATGCGCTTAGTCGTAAGCAACAAGTGGTTGATTCTTTGATGATGTCTGAATGGAATTATCTTTTTATTAATTTCATCGGACGTTTTGATATACTTCGTTTTATTGAGCTTTATCTCATTCCTTTTATGGACTAGTGTCCGATGTTCTTTTATGGTGTTCGGTTCATTGGACGTACCGTTTTTGTACTACGCCGTTGCACTGGCTCAATTTTCTTCTATTCTTGACGTTTTCTGCGTCTTTTAACTATGGAAATGCTCTTAGGTTTCCTATTTTTATTCTCGAGCCGGTGTAATTGATGAAATTGAAGTTTCACCAGTTTTGACTTATGAGCAACATTCCATTCGCATCGTTACTTCGGAGGTTGAGCGCCTTCGGAATAAAGATGTTCTTCTTGTGAGAGTTCAATGGTTCTCAAATCCTAAGGATTGCTCTTGATAAATCTTGAGAATTCATCAAACGAAAACTTTCAGATTTGCTCCTTCGTGCTCTTTATGGTGGACTTCTTGATTCAAATTTTCTTTTGTGTAGATATGCTTCCATGGTTGTTACTCTTTATTTTCTTCTTAGGTATTGCCAAGACGTAATTTCTTTAAGGAGGGGAGTCTGTAACAACCCGCATATTTATCGATTTTATATTTAAATATTTTATTTAAATATTTCACCGTTCGTCGGATTTTGGTCCGAAAAGCTACTTTTTGCAAACAGTCGAATTAGGACTCGAGACCCCTCCCATTGAGTTCAAAACGCCATTTGCGATCTTTTTAAGTGTAAACTTTGATATGTTTGGAGTTAGTGAAATTTTGCTACTTTTTCACTTAGGGCTTTGGTTTGGGCTGAGCCCATTAACCCCACTTAACTCAGTTCCAACTCTCTCCTCTTCATTACTTCATTTCTAATTCCTAACCCTTCAAGCTTTAGCAACAATGGTGGAAGAGAGTGGAAATTAAAACTCCAAGCCCTAGTTCGTCTTGCTACCTCAAGTTCTTGCTCCAAAATCAAAGAGAACCCATTAGTAAGCATCTCCTTCTTTTTCTCCAACTCATTCTCTCTATGATTTCAGAAAATTCCTAAACCTAATTTAGGAAATGTTTCTCTTTTAAGCTTAGATTCAAGCTTCTTGTGTTGAGATTGAAGTGTAGTTGATCTTCCATCGTCTTCAAGCTTCTCATTCATTGTTTTCGGGTTCAAAGGTGAGATTTTTATCTCACATCTTAGTCTATATTTATCTTAGATTGTTAGGTATGAATTCCTAACACTTATTCTTGTGCAATTGCTTTTGGTTTGGATTGATTTGGTGAATATTCCAATTTTTAGTGTTTTGGGTTCAAATCTTTAAAAATCATAACTTTGATGTTTTGATCATGTTTTTGGTGATGAACCAAAGAGCTTCTATGGCCGGGTAGTCGATTGGCGTAAACCCTTAGTGCCGTTGCTCGACGGTTTGTAAATTGAGGGAGTTTGTACCTCTTTTGAAATAGGGTAGGAAGTGCAAGTATACAGGTTCGGCCGACCGAGCTCAGGGTCCGGTCGACCGACCTGCTACCCAGGCACTTCTTGCCTCTGTTTTGGAAGTGCTGGTTACAGGCTTCGGCCGACCGAACCCTTGGGTCGGTCGACCGACCTGGTGCCCGAGCACTTCCAACCTCTGGTTCGGTCAACCGACTCAGGGAGTCCGGTTGACCGACCTGCTCCTATCTGCCTACTATGCTTTTTTTTGCCTAGTAATTTCCAACTTTAATCGATTCGTGTTGTTTCCTATTTGTTGCTATCATTTATTATCAACTTAGATGACATTTTCTTTGGGAATTTAGGATATATCCACTTTGATGGATTCGGTATCGATTTCTTGGATTTTATTCACTTCTTCGAATGTGAATTTTTATGAATTGATTGTTCCTACAATCACTTCTATGATTTGTCACTTAAAAATATAAAGGTTTTCTATACTAGTAGTAAATATCAAAACTCTTTCTTCAAATGATTTCAACACTATTTTATTACAAAGCTCGCTTTCTCAAACCGATTTTCAATTTATTAGTATATACAAACCTTTACCTCACTCGTATGAGAAATCTAATTAAACGGCTTAGTAAAACAAGTGGTATAAAACGCTTGCGTTTATTTCGTCGGTTAATTCTTGGACTTGTTCGATTGAATCTCTTGTGACAATTTTCTAGTGGAGATTTACAATTTGTTCGTAAATATTTAAGTTAAGCTAGTGGTTATGGGACATGAAGCTAAGCTCATATATTTACTAACTTACTGTAATTGACACTTCTCGGTGATCATGACGATCATTTTATGGTTTAGACTAGCATTGTGCGATGTCTCTTTGTCCACGTGGAGGACTGTACGTCATTTTTATTGAGCTTCGGCTCACCAGGAGGAGCTTCGGCTCAATATCCGCAATGGGGGACTATACCCTGTCATGAGGAACTTCGGTTCACCAGGAGGAGCTTCGGCTCAAAGTCCGCAATGGGGGACTATACCCTGTCAGGAGGAGTTTTGACTCACCAGGAGGAGCTTCGGCTCAAAGCCCGCAATGGGGGACTATACCCTGTCAGGAGGAGTTTTGACTCACCAGGAGGAGCTTCGGCTCAAAGTCTGCAATGGGGGACTATACCCTGTCAGGAGGAGTTTTTGACTCACCAGGAGGAGCTTCGGCTCAAAGTCCGCAATGGGGGACTATACCCTGTCTCGAGGAGCTCCGGCTCATTTTTCTGGGATTGGCCGTCCTTTTCTTGTGATTTCTGGATTTCGTGTGTTGAATTCTAGAATTTATGTTTCACCAACTTTTACGATTGGCATTGATATATATATGTCATTTATTGTGGCTTGGTGAATGAAATTAGGAGGACGACATTCCTTTCTATCTTTGAGAAGATCATTGCGATATTGATTAATCTCTTATTGATTTTTCAATTATTTATTTATCACAGCTTGGCATTGTGATTATTATACATTTAGTCATATTTCTTATTCTATGTCATTTCACCTGATATTTATAGCTAGACTGATCCGTTTATTATTTTCTTCTTATAAATAATACTCGGGTCAGACTGAGATTTTACAGGTGCTTCTACTTGCCACCTTATCGGACCATCATATGATCTTTTGGCTAACTACTTAGATTAGTAGTTTTTGTTGTATACATTTGAGATACAGACTCTATGATGTATACTTATTCTTTTGTCTAGCACTTGTATCTATTCTTTTTGATATTGTGGATCTTGTTTGACCAATTCTCTGATGTACACTTCCTAGTGTAATATTCATATCTATTTCCGCCTTTGTGATATGAATTGTCTGTGACTGATTTATGTTATGTTTATTTCTATATTCATTTCTAAAGATATTGTAGCCACTGTGTAGTAGCTTTGATTTTGTGTCGGTATATCGAATT
Source organism: Allium cepa (assembly GCA_030765085.1). Taxonomy (NCBI): domain Eukaryota; kingdom Viridiplantae; phylum Streptophyta; class Magnoliopsida; order Asparagales; family Amaryllidaceae; genus Allium; species Allium cepa. The sequence goes on along the minus strand of CM060935.1, from coordinate 785,631,360 downwards.
TCCCTCTTGATAAAGAAATGCATGTTATACTATCTGACATATCGATGCTCGCGCAAAGCAATTACACGGATGATCGCTCCTCAATAGCCTTATTCTCCGTGCTAGTTGACAGCATTACACCATAGTGTTCTTGGCTAGCGTGGATATAGAGGTGGGGCGTCACAACAACTGACCTCGAGTCACTTCAGTTGTTATGTGCAAACAGTCTATTCTAGATCATTATTTAGAATTTTCTATTTCAACGCATACGTACCAAAACTCAAGGTCAATCAAGCGATAATTTTGTGAATAAAATCCAAATTAACTTGAGTACATCGAATAGCGAATCTATTATGTTAATTTCAACAATCGAAATATATGATTTTATTCTTATCGATGTTGATCATTATATTCTATCTGGATCTATCTTTCTCTTGAAGACACATTTGCAATAGATAGATTATATGACTTTGGGTACATCTATCAAAATCATATTTATCAGAATCATATTTTGATATTGTACTTGGAATCCCTTTTGGATTTGCGCATCATACCACATCATAGTCGATATTATTAATTGTTTAATTCATAACAGAGGATTATCTATTCAAGACATTGATAAGAAACACATGGTTTCTCCTTAAACGTGCAAGAATACATATTAGACACTCTAAAGTGTTGCGTTCGTTTAGGTTTGGTTAATTTCATTTTGATTCACCTAATTAGTTTCATCTTTAGATCGTATCCAAATCCATTTGTTACCAATAATTTCTCAAAGAAATTCTTATGTTACGAAGTTGGTATTTCTTGAAACAAAAATTGTTTCACAGTGCAATGGAATGGGTATTCATAAACATTTTATGAATTGCCTTATTGTAGTGACCCATAATTTTCAATAATTAAAAATATTAAATTAATTAAGATTTTGTGATTTAATATAGTGAGAAATTAAAACTTCATGATTTTTTTAATGATAAAATAACTAAAGTATGGTTTAAAAATGTTGTTTGAACGTTATAAACAATTATTTTAATGTAATTTTAATCAATTGGAATTATTGTAAAGTTAATTTGGTTATAATTATAAATAAGGAATTAAAAATTGGTAATTACTGGAATTAAGGAAATTGAAATATTATAGTTAATATGGTAAAAAGGACTATAAAATAAGAATGTAATAAAATGTAGACCAATGTTAAATATACCCATAAGGTGATGGTTGATTTAATAATAAGAGTAGAAAATCAAAATAAAAGAATTTATATGTATTTAAAATAAAATTAACTAGGATTTTATTACAATGTAATTGAACGTTGAATTTGATGAAATATTTTAATAGTGAATTTAATACAGAAAATTTATTTTGATAGATTATTAATTTCTATGTAATCAAGAATGATAAAATCGTTTACTACTAAATTTGAATTTAAAAGGTGATTAATCAATTTAATAATAATTTATTTATTTTAATGTGAAATTAGCCATTTTAGCCGCTGTTTTGAATTTCGATGAAACTAGTTTCACCGGATCCATAATGGTGAATTTTTGTAGGAATTCAAGTTTCGTAGCGATCGGGTTTATTGTTTGATAGTACGAGCTAGAAACGTGTAGAAATCGACTAAAAGAATTTAAACGAATATAATCGATTTTGAAAGCCAACTTCTGTATACAATGGAATTAGGATCTGAAACTAGTTCAATCGGGCTTAAAAATATCGAAAACATCTATTTTGCTAAATGGGATGACCTAATTTCGTTTCAGAAACGAATGGGCTTTTCGGTCATCGTTATCATTTCGACCCAATTCAGTTTGTCCATTCATTATTATCTATCTTTGTCCATATAAATAGATTTCTTTTTTGAAACCCTAACAGCTTTTTTCTTATTTCTGTACGTACATTTTCATCTGCTCCTTCCTTCCCTCACAATGGCATAAACCCTAATTCCCAAATTCAATTTCAAATAAAAAATCAAATCGTAAAATTTAAACTCCTCAAACTATGTCGAATTATATATCACTAGAAAGTTCTCGAGTAGCGCAATCACTACTTCCTTTTCTGATTCGAATCATGATTTGGCCAGAAATTGGCGATATATTCTTTGTCGTCCATCCTAGGGTTTCGATTTCAATGGTGGATCTTCGTCGATGGGTCGATCGGAGGTTGCTGGCGCGTAGAGGAGGCTGAGGGCTTTCGATCCATATGGTTAGTAGTGTCAGATGGTGCACAAATTAACCACGGTGGCCTTCGAAACGTAGACGACGGCATGGAGTTCTGGGGCGGCGGAGCTTTGCGCGAGGCCAGGGGACGGGCATGCTGAGGTGGTGATGGCGTAAGAAGGCTCCGATCTTGGTGGAAGCGCGCCTAGGTGCGACGGCGAGGTCTGTGCTGGCGGCTGTAGTAGGGTTTTAGACGTGGATCACTTGCGTACGTTGTAGAAGGAAAAGGTGACATGTTCTTTCTTTTCGATTAATTAACTATTTAAATTTTAAATTTTCTATCGTTCTAATGCATATAACTTTTGCATATGAGTCCGGATTTGCACTGGTTTTCCCTATTATGATCGTATCGAAATTCCAAACGTTTTGGAACTAGTTTAGCTTCATTTTGAGACTGTTAAATTTTTGTGCTTTGTTTGGATTTTTAAACGTCGATAAATATTCAAAGGTGAGTGATTTTACTCACTCACGAATACTAAACTATCTTATGTTAGTTAAATTAAATATATGATGTGATTAGAAATTTAATGATTGTTGTTTGGTATTTTAAATTGTCATTTAAATTTAATTTGAATTTATATTGAATTTAATTTCCATTTAAAATTAGTTTTGAAATTTAATTTATTTACTAAATACCTGAATTATAACTGTTAATTATTGTGATTTATTGGTTGGTTTGAATGATGATTGTGATGGATGCTTAATATGTTATATTTACTTATATTTACTTATATGTTGTTATCACACTGCATGTTCCCTTAGATGTTGTTAGGAAAATCACTATAGGTTGAATGATACATATCTGAGTGATCTTATAGATTAGGGAAAAATCACTATGGGTTGAAATGATAAACCCAAGTGATTTAATAGATTTGCAATTGTGATTCGGGTTGAAATGATATATATCGGAAAATTTAAATTATTGCAGGTTAAAATGATATAATCCGTATCACTTGACCATAGGGTAGAAAATTATACATGGCATCAGATTGGTTAACTTAAATGATTTTAAAATCCTTAATTTTTGAATCCAGTTAAATGATATTATGAAATAAAATAATAAATTTATATGAACTGAATTATTTTCAAAATCCAAGCTTTTAACTTTTGAAATTGGTTTAAATGAATTGTTTAAAGAATTTAAATTATAGTCTCAAAGTGGAATTTTGAAATATAAATGAGATTTATCAAAAATTGAGTTATTGTAAATGTTTGAATATTTAAACTTTGAAACCTATTGAATTTGAAGTGGTTTAAATGTGTAATTCAAATATGGATTTGAAATCGATGTAAATTTAAATGGTTTTAATGAGAATTTGAATTGAATCTTCAGCCTTTTAAAGTGAAATTGCTGAACTGAGATTGATTTAAATTGAATTGTTGGAACTAAATTCGATTTGAATTGATTTGTGAAACTAGAAGAAACAATTCTAATTTGAAACTATTTTCGATATAAACTCTTTTAACATATAAACTATTTTCTCATATAAACCAATTTAATATATTAATAATTTTAAATACATTAACTACTTTTAATATATAACCTATTTTAATATATATATATATATATATAATATTTTCAATATATATAATATTTTAATCTATATCCTATTTTAATATATAAACTATTTTTAATATATGAACTATTTCAATTTATAACCTATTTTTAATATATAAACCATTTTATTATATATATATTATTTTAAATTTATAAACAACTTTTAATATATAAACTATTTTTAATGCATAAATATTCCAATATTAAACTACCTTCAATATCCAAACTGTTTAAAATTGGAACTGTTATGGTTTATATTTAATTGATTTGAAATATTTTGATATGATAGTTTAACCTATTTTTGTGGTTATGATTTTGAGAATGTATATGATTTAAAGTGAATAATGATTTCGAAAGTGAATATGATTTCGAAAGTGATATGATTTTGAAGTGAAAATGATATTTTGATATCAATTATGAATCATTTTTGGAAATGTTAAAGAACCAACTGGTATGAAATAAGCGTTTGGTTATTAAAGGACAGAGATCAGATATTGTCATACTCTCTGCTAATTCCATAAACCAACTGGTGTGAAATAAGCTTGATTGTTAAAGAGACCAGGATCTAGAACGAAGTAGGATGGTTGTGTAAAGGCACGGGATTTAGAACGAAGTAAGATGGTTTGGTGAACGCTACTATATGAGGTATGAATGTAGTTTTTACCCCCTCGGGTCAGCTTGATATGACTAAAACAAGAGCTATACTTGGGCCAAGTGAGGTCGCACCTCCAATCGGACATGCTTCTTCGATATCATATCTGCAACTTTGTGATTGATTTGGTGGCTACCTTAGATTTGATTATGAAAGTATGTTCCGAGGTAGGCGGTAGTAGATGCTATGCGTTACCACTAGCCCGGTTCTGCAAAACGGTAGTATCCTACCTTGGGCATTGCTTCACATGCCTTGTCATATGCCTTATTGAGCCCACTGCGACTTTGATTAGTATCGTACCTATGGAGTTCTCCCTGAGTATTCCCCTGTTCGGTGCTCACGGTATCTGTATAGACTACGGTATTTACATAGAAATGTGTCAAAGGGGATACAGATAACTCCTTAATTCTATTTTAATACTTTACTTTATTGTAGACATATTATAATAGCGTATTATACTATGTATGTAGATAGTTTAACGGATCCTTAGGAGATGGAATTCCAAACATCTCTTAAGTTATTGCATTCACGTTAGACACTAGATAGGAGATGTAAAATCCTATAAACATCTCTAAAGCCGTTACACTCATATTTACTTATTTTATTTAACTTACATAAAATATTTTAGTTCCGACTCGAGTGTTTTTTCATTTCATTACACTCTGGTTATTCTGAGCTTTTCAGTGTATTAAAGACCATTTTATTTGGAAGATGAAGACGGAGATTAGTCTATTCTTATTATTTCACCGCATCATGTTGTTCCGCTGCATTATTTATTTATTTACTCCTGATGTATGTATAACTCTGATTGTATTTTGAAGCATAATCAATTTTACATGTAAAACAGCTTCATGAACTGTTTATTTGATTATTGTATTTCGTCATTCAGCTGTGAGATTCTGTGTTTGGTTTTTCTTTCTTTTCTCTTTTTTCTTCTTTACCCCATAACAGTCCTCCCTTTTGTATGATTTGAGTTTGACATGTGTGATTTATTGTCGATTTAAACCATCTAAAAAGGTGGGTTATTACACTTATACATAAAACAAATTTGGCTTTAGTTTATAAAACTTACATTCATAACATATATTGGTCATTCAATGAAAATTGTTCCAAAACTCCTTTTGGGGCGACTCATACAAGATCCCTCATGAATAATTATTACATGTAGTCTATTGACTCGCACAACCTACCAACTCCTTGGCCAAGGATATGTTTGGATTTCCTATAAAACCTTATCTGTATGATTTCGTAAAATATTCTATTGGCGAAACTAATTTTAATCTTGTATACTACTCTTAAGTACACAACCTAACTAAAAGAAATTAACTCAACTTCACTCACTATTAGTCACATTTTATTCCACAAAGTTTAGTTAATCCTTATCATATATCATTATGTATCATAAGGATGAATGACTTTTGAGATTGAATCTTTATTCATTTTTAGGTACGCTTGAAACTCTTTCCAATATACTTACCTATTTGATCTAGCCGAATCATTTTATTTCTATAACATGTTATTTTGTTTAATTCCATTTTATACTCAATGAGCTTATCATAGACATACTACATGTGTACCAAATACAAATGTCCATGTCGATGATAACTCATCGATAAATGTAATGAAGTATGCAAAACCTTTTTGGTATTAATAGACTTGCAATTGCATTCATCCGCATGTATCAATGCACTACACCAAAATGGCCAATTCCTAACACTTATAAGTATTACAAATAAGTAACACTTTTTAGTGTTACCAATGGAATGTGAGGATTGAAGCAGACAAATTTGCAACGCTTATAAGTGTTACTAAACTACATCTTACTAACGCTTATAAGCATGGCTAAGGTATTATTTAGCAATATTTATAAGCGTTGTAAAACATGGAATACCTATTAGCACTAGTAAAGATAACCGTAATAACGTCTACCATTTGCTTTGTAACATTTATAAATGTTGCTAATCTAAATATTGGTCACGTTTATAAGTGTTACTAATATATACTTATGATTTTACATAATTGCTTGCAATACTAATGTAACGTCCTCCATTCCGAGGTCCGAAAATAAGAGCTACTGATACTACAGTCATCAATAGTATTATTCTCCGGTGACAAAATGAGATTAGTTAATAATATCACTAACATCGAAGCACATGAATATGAAAGTTTTTCGAAACACAGATTTCATTAATTAATTTCCATATTCATTACATGATCTCAAATGTTGCCAAGTTCAAATAAAATATAATTATTACAAATGTTCCAAGAGCAACATATGAAGATCTCCCCTTGGTTGATCAGAATTTACTACTGAACTGATATAACTTCTGCCATTACATATATTCAACCAGAATGATAAGACAACGGACATAAATAGAATCATGTATAGCTAGCTCCGCCTCCTACGTATCTTCAGAAGCTTTATTCGCCCAGCCTAGTAACCTGAGAAGCTTACCCTCGAACTACTCAAATGAGCAACCGAGAGTTTAAGAGAAAAAACCAAAACTTCGGGTCAGACAAAATATCTCGCGTGAATTATAATATGCCATCTCGGTTAATAGATGTCTAGTGAGACCATGCCTTGAGCAGAACCGATTTTTCCCTCACTTGTATCCTCTAAAAATACGTCTTTTAGAAATTAAGAACCTACAACCATAATGGTTAAACTAGAAAATATAAAGAATCATATGCTAGTATGCAACCAAGGTAATCATGACCAATCTGTCAAAATAAATGGACTATCGGATTCATATCATACTTTTCCCAACGTAACTATAAACCTATACGGCTGACTCGGGCCTACCATATATATCAAATTCTCCAACTTACCGTTAGAAGGAAATTGAACGATCTGTCCAAAACTTACTACTTCGTGGATTACTCTGATCACAATGGTTTTACAGGCCAACCAATAGTCTACCTCATCTTTGTGTATTCCTTTCTTTACACAAACCTACTTTTAGTTATACTCTTGACGATGCCCGATGCACTAGAATTTGGACCAATATCGGCTAGGGGCTAACAGCTGAAGTATAGGGCGCGATCCTACATCAGTCCAATCATGTTTTCTAATCTTCGAGGTAATTCATCCTATCACAATTTATATAAAGGTGATAAGAATAATCTTTCTAGTAAAATTGTGGGCTAAATACTCTTTTATATTTTCTTGAAAACATAAATCTTTATAATTGATTTACCCTTGAAACCATACTGTAAAACAAGAAAAATAGAGCCATTCATTTTATTCAAAATATTATGCCAAAATATATATGCTTTTATAAAATAACTTTGATGAACTTTGTAATCACATAGACGTCGCACCTCAAAACCATAGGCTATGAAGCTATATATAATAAAACCAATTATATTGCCGATATGGGCTTATTTGTAGCCTTATATATCGAAACCATGTTAAAGCATATGATTTATACAGGATAAGGCCATAAGGCTAAAACCATTATGTCACATATCATAAACGAATATAGGTTGCTGACTACAAGCGGCATAGTTATGGGTTCGCATATTATAAAACTTCAAAATTTAAAAATATGGGAATGTCGAAATTTAGGTTAGGCGACTTCGTTGCCATATAAAACCAATATCGAAAATAGCTTATAATGGAATCATGGCTAAAACAAGGCGGCATACAAAACTAGCGGCATATTTGCCACTTTATAATCAATGTCAAAAATAGCATATAGAGACACTATGGTGAAAATATCATGGCGTAGAAACTAGTGGCATCATTACTCTTTATAATCAATGTTGAAATACATATATGCGGCATCAATGCCTTAACATAGCTTATGTCAAAAATATACGTAGAGCGGCATTTTTGCCTTATGAAGTTGATGTCAATATAGAAAATATGCGGCATCATGGACGTCACTATAGAACTTGTAACATTACCAATGTCACAATAAAACATGTGGTATAAAATAGGTGGCAAAGAACATATGCGGTATAGAATACCAGCGGCATTTTCAACGTTCCAGGCATCAATGTCAACCTTGCAGCCCCAACCTTAGTGGAACCATTGCATACAAACAAAGTTGCTATCATATGCTTCTCGACAGGTTAGACATGACATGCGACATGCATGAACTTCGATGTTGATTAATGATGCAAGGCAATTTCGTAATTAACATAAAAACTGTTTTATTTCTTTAAAAAACAATATCTTTTCACCAACTCTGATTATTTATAAAATTCTTATTGGATAATAACTTTCTTCACCAAATCATTTTTAGAAAACGGCTGTAGATCAGATTTATCATTTCCAAAATAATTTGCAAACCATATAATCTATATTAATATTTTAATTTCATTGTTAATCTTTTCTAGCCTAACAAATTCATAACAATTCGTCAACACTTGGGAAAAATTATCAACAATCACAATGTATCAGATTTATCATATTTTTTAACATTTAAAAATTTTGGCACCAAAAACATTATTTAATATACAATTTTAAAAAAAGGAGACACTTTCTGTTTAATCCACCTGATAAAAATGGCGACAACCTCTCCACGATTTCAAGAAAATGGTTATGGCGATCGATTTGGATTGTCTCCTTTCTTTTTTAATTCTGATTATAGATATTCTTCTTCGTCGCATCGACAGGATAGTTCAGTTTTTAATTTCATTTCTCTTAATTGAGCTGAGAGATTTCCTCGGTCAAAAACTCAATTTCAAAAATCTCAACAATCGTTTGTTCCAAATTGAAAAAGAGGTTTTTCTATTACATATGTGGAGATGAAAATCGCAAGGCCAAAGAATGTTTAAATCCAATTCATTGCTTCAAATGTGGTGTGTTGGTCACAAGAAAACGTCTTGCCCTTTGCTGCTTAATCCATTCTTAAACTCAGACAACCCTTTCAACTTTCCCGATCCTATTTTCTCAAAACCTTTGAGTCTTAAGGATCATCATTTCTATTTTGTTCTCGAATTCTTGAGATTGAGAGGCCTATTTTTGGATCGCTGTTTTGGGAATAAAGAGGAGTTGAACTATCTTTTTAACAAAATTTATTGGCATTTCGACTGTTTGACTGCTGATAACATTGGTAAATACCCGGATAACGGTAAACGGGATAGGTATCATTCTGAAAGATTCTCGAAAAATGATAATGTTTTTCATGATGTTGAGGATTTGCAATGGATCGACATAGAGGAATTATGTGTGAATGACTCAAATAAGGACTATTCAGCTAATATTATACTTTTGGATCCTGTTGTCAGTGATTGATGCTTGTCTAAGTTTGAGATGACCGATGGAATTTCAGGTGATTTCGCTATTTCAGGTGCTTCTGTTTCATCTGCCATTGATGTTAATGTAGTTTCAGATAATTCCTTTCAGTTGATGGTGTTTGTGTAGAGTTCAATGAAATAGTAGTTTGCAATCATCAATGTAATCTTGATACTGATAGAGTGATTCATTTGACTGATTGTGTTGAAGAAGTTAATAAGGTCAGTTGTTGTGGTTTTGATGTTTCTCTTTGTGTTGATGCTAGAGTAGATGATTTTTGTTCTACTGAGATGTCTTCTTTTACTGGGAATAAAAAGGATGGTGGTCACTTTAGTGATGATGGTATTTTGACTGGTTGTGCATTTTCAGTGAGTAAAGGAAGTGATATTTCATGTATTGTAGAATCTATACTAGAGTTTTTTAGATTTGATTCCAGTTTATCAGTTGCTCCTATTGAGAATTGTGGAGTTGAATTTGTATTTGTTAATGACGAATTATTCATGGATAATAAGGATAAGAATATGGATTGCCCTGTTAGATCAGAGGTTGAAATTATATCTAAATGTGCACACGGTTCAGCTGAGGCACAGGGTACACAATGCACATCAGATAATAATGGGATGTCTGTTGTTTCTCAAGATATGGGGGAGGTTTTAGAAACAATTAGGGTTATCAATTCTTCTTTTGACGGTTCCAATTCACCTAACAGGAAAAAAAATGATTTCATTCGGTTCAGGGAAGGTTTTGTGGTAATTGAAGAAATTAGGAATTTTCTCTTTGAATTAAATAAGTCTGTTTCTATGAGGGAAGTGAACGGATCAGGGATGTTATAATGTTGATCATGTTGTAAGTGGTTTAGAGTGTAATGCTTTCGCTAACATTGCGAATGGAGATTTGGAAAATTCCATATTGCAATCTTCTAGTCTCTTAGATGTTGATTCTGATCTACCTATCTATTATTGGACTGGGGGGTTTTAGATTTGTAATGTACTGTTATCTTGCTTCTATTGGTAAATTTCCTCGTTCTTCCGCCATTGATAGAGAATTAATTCGCTCCAAAGTTGGTAGAAGGAAAAGTATGGGCCTTTCAACTGGTAATCTTAGGAGAAGTCCTCGTTTAATTCGTAAAGCTTTTTAGTCTTTTTCTTGAGGGTTGTTGATATTTTGGAGAATTTTTTGCGATATTTGATGTTTTGGAGTTTGTTCATGGTTTGTGTAGATGCAGTATACTGTAGTTGTTCAGCTTGGTTGTTGAGATAGAGATTGCGAATATTGTTCAAATGACAGCTTATCTTTTGTTGTCGCCCCAGACTTTGGATTCTGGATGGAGTTGTCAGTTTAGCTTTAGTCTTTAGTTCCATATGCGTTTGGAAGGGTTTGATTTTTCTTTTGTACGGGGTTTTTTTTTGCTACCTGTCAGGCATGTTGGCAGCTTCTTTACAATTGTTGTTATATGTGTGTACATGTGTGCTCTCCTCTCTTGAAGAGGATCGCACATTTTTCTCAAAAACATTATTTAATTATTTTAATAACTAAAACTCGAAATAAACCATTTTTTCACTTAAGAAATTCATAAAATATTCATACTTGATTAGAAAATTATGAAATTAAAGTCCCACTTCTAAAATAATGTTTCTAACATCATACCAAAATTTAAAATTAAATTGATGTCATAAACCTGGTTTTCACTCTTAAAATCTATTAAATAATTTTATAATAAATCCAATAATTCATCATTCAAGCATATAATCAACTAATTATCCCAAACATGATAAATGACATAAAGCAATCATAAGATTCGGGTTTGATCACAAAATCAAAATGAACATGCAAATAGTAAGATGGATAATTAATGTTCACCTTGGTTTGATAAAGAAGGATGAGATTTATGTTTGGATTTGATTACCCAAGCTAAATCTTGATTTCCTAGCTTTTCTTCCTCTTTAAACTCCTTAGTAATGGCCGACCTTGTATGTGCTTTAGTTTGTGTAAATGATGGTGAATGAGGGAGATGAAAGTGTAAGGGTTTATGTTTAGGAAATGTGCCTATTCCTATTTTACCCTCCCTATAATTTCCTCCTTTTAATTTAAGTTATAACCATTCTTGTTAATTTATTAATTAAGGCTCGACCCATATTAATTCTCAAATCCCATTCTTCTTATCTTCTTACATTATTTAATTTACCTAATTAAATGTTCTAAATAACGTTATCAAAATTAAGGGTATTACGGACTCCTCTCCTTAAAAAAATTCATCATCGAAATTATGATATGGTACATAAAAAACATATAAAACAAGGATAAAACGTACCATCAGAACAAATCGGGATAAGTGTCTCTAATTATGTCCTTAGTTTCCCAAGTACAGACTTTCACATTGTTACTCCATTAGACCATTAATAATCTGATTATCTTATTCCTTAGCTTCTTTTCATCCTTAGTAATAATGCAGAGTGGTACCTAACAATAGTCTTGTTCGATTCCACCACTAAATCTTCCAATGTAATCAGAGTGATAATAGTCTCTCAAACACAATTCTTGAGATGAGAAATATGAAAAACATTATGGACTCTTGCCAAATTGCTCCATAACTCTACAATATAAATGAGTATTTCGATCCTTTCTATAATAGGAAATGGTCCAACAAATCTAGATGTCAATTTTCCCGATTTAGCAAATCTTACGACACCCTTTATTGGCGATACTTTCATGATAATAGGATCTCCGATGGAGAATTCTATGTCTTTCCTTCTGTTATCCGCATAACTCTACAGCCTAGATTGAGCTTCCATCATCCTTGCTCGATTTAATTCAATCTTTTCTTTGGCTCCGCTTTTTATCTGGACTAATGACTAATCTATCGCCGATATCTAACCAATATACGGGTGATTTACATTTCCTTCCATATAAAGCTTCAAAGGTGTCATTCCTATACTATTCTGCTAACTACTGTTATAGGAAAATTCGACTAAGTGTAGATGGCCTTCCCATGCTCCTCTAAAATCTAGCACACAAGCATGACTTTGTTAACTCTTTTCGTTTGCCCATCCGTCTACGAATGATAAGTGGTACTCATCTTGAGCTTGGTCCCTAGAAATTTTTATAGACTCTTCCAAATTTCGCTATTGAATAAAATATCTATGTCACTGACTATACTACTAGGAGTCCTCTGCAGTCTAACAACATTCTTTATAAATTGGCCAAAACAGGTGTCGTTCTTGTCCACTTAATGGGAACGAAATGTGCACACATGGTTAATTTATCCACTGTAACCCAAATACTTTCATTTTCTCTACTCAACCTTGGTAATTCTTTAATGAAATCCATGTATATAGAATCCAATTTTCATACCAGTATATCTAGAGGTTGAACTAGTCCACTTAGTTTCTGATGCTTGGCTTTTACCTATTGGTGGTTTATGTATTGCTTTACCAATAAGCCTGCATCCATTTTCATACCTTCCTAGGAGAAACTTCTTTTTATATCCTGATAATCTTAGTCCCTCCAGGATGAATGGTAAACTTCGATCGGTGGTAATCCTTAAGAATTTTCTTCCTTAGATTACCAACATCCGGAGCACACAATCGTCCTTTCTTTCTTAATTATCCATTTTGGTCAAGAGAATAGTCCTTCAAATCATCAATCTCGGTTCCACTTTCAATTCTTCTAATTCGTTCAACTAACAATGGATCATCTCTTTGCTTAGAAGTAATCCTTTCGATAGATACTAGTCGAACTTCCAAGCAAGATAACGTTGTGGTACTCTGACTAGAGCTGGCAGTCGATCTTAGCTGCATACTATAGGTAGTCAGTGATTCCAAATCTTTCCACTCCATTAACATAGCCAGTACTTCATTTTGATGTTTTCTGCTAAGTGCATCTACAACTTTATTTGCATTTCCTGACGTGTACTCAATTCCAAAATGATAGGCTACTATGAACTCCAGCCATAGCTGATATCTCATATTCAACTCCTTCTAAGAGAAAAAATATCTTAAAGACTTGTGATCCATGAAAAACTCGAATCTTTCTCCTAAAAGATCATGTATCCATACTTTCAAGGTAAAGATTACTGCCGTCAACTCCAAATCATGAGTTGGATACCTAACTTCATGTGGTCTGAGTTGTCGATAAGCGTAGGCAATCACTTTATCCCTTTACATCAACCCATCTCCTAATCTTGTTCCGCATGCATCAATTTACACCACCAGATCTTGATTCCCATCTGAAACAACTAATACATGCAATTGGTCAATAAATGTTTCAGTTTCTAGAATTCCTCCTTATATTTATTGGTCCAAACATACTTCACTTTCTTTCTTGTTAGTTTAGTCATTGGTGTGACTATACGAGAGAAATCCTTGATGAATCTCCGGTAATAAGTAGCAAATCTAAGAAAAATCTTTATCTCGGTCACTATCTCAGGTCTCTTCCAATTTTGATAGCTTCTATCTTAGCTGGATCAACTGACAACCCTTTTTCTGAGACTACATGACCAAGGAACTTCACTTCTTACTTCCAAAAATGACATTTCATGAATTTCGCTTTTAGTTGATGCTGCCTTTTTAAGATGAACCTCATAATCTCTCTCATCCTTAGATTATATTAAAATATCAACAATGAGAACCAACATGAACCTATCCAAGTACTCTTGGAAGATACGGTTCATCAAATCTACAAGGAAAGCATGCACATTTGTCAATCCGAATGACATTACTAACCATTCGCACAAACCATATCTTGTTCAAAATGCCGTCAATGGAATACTGTTCTCTTCTACCCTTAATTGATGGAACCCTATCACTAAATTCAATTGGGAAATTACTTTGGGTCCACTCAACTGATCAAATAATTCATCAATTGTTGGCAAAGGATATTGATTCTTTATCATCTTTTCATTCAACTTACGATAATCGATATAAAATCTTAATGGCCCATTCGGTTTCTTCACGAACACCGTAGCCGCTCCCCAAGGCAAACTGCTTAGCCTAATAAAACATTTTCCTTCTAAGTCCACCAGGTGCACCTTCAACTCTTTCATCTCTATAGGTGTCATTCTAGTAGATGGTCTACTTACGGGTTAGCTTCAGGGTAGCTCATTTCGGCAGTAGTCCTGGCTCAAAGACATCTGCAAATTCTCTAATGAAAAAAAATCGATCAACTCATCTTCCTCCTCCATTGCACCTAATAAAGCACAGAGATCAAAATCCAAGTCCTTTACTAGATATATAATTCGACTGCTACTATCAAGGTGTCTTAGGGATATTTTTGTATCTTAGAAAAATATCCTAACATCATAATTGCTCAACCAATCCATACCAAATATAATTCCAAAGCCTATAATATCAAACACATGCAAACTGCAGGCAAACATATGATTACTAATTCAAACTCTAAATGGTCACATCTCATCCCAGGAGTTGCATACCCTTCCATCAGATTCGCAGTCCTTAAGGAAGTAACAAGGTATGATGGTTCTAAACTTATTTTATCTACCAAACAATGAGATATAAAAGAATGTGTTCGTTAGAATCAAATAATACTTTAACAGGTATGTCGTGAATCAAAAACGTACCTCCCATCACAGCTTTTCCTTTCTCCTCTTCTGTTGTTCTCAAGGTTGCTAGTTCCAAAGCAAACACTTTTCCTTTCTCAACCCTAGATGGTTCTTTGCACTGATTATTGTAATGCCCAATCTGGTCATAGTTGAAGCACTTGATGTTCTTCCTTCCAATCACCTAATTTCCATCTCCAAAATGATACTCGTTAGCAAAGTGCTCCTTCTTATGACACTGTAGCATACAGCATCGACTTTTCCTTTCTTGATAGCTCCATCCTTCTGAGATCCTTTTTTTGAAAGAACTTTTTTTTGATTTGGCTCACTTCGAGTCTCTACTACTTTGTTATCACTAAAGAAAGAAAGCATCAGTACATTCCTCGGTGCCATCTCCACCACCATGTTGCATCCCTGAGATGTTGCAAGGTTGCCCTTGCAAGGGACTCTGGTTTGAATCCAGGGATGAACTTTTCATTTCTCTTAATCACTATGTTTTACCCGGTTGATTGACCCGGTAATGAGAGGTTCACCAAGCAAAGCGTAGTGCAAGGAAAAAGTCCCCACTCGGCATGTAGTCCTCGCTCGGCGTGCAGGCCCTGCTCGGCATACAAGTCTTCGCTCGGCACAAGCATGCCTTTCCCGGCATACACTCATCGATCGGCACAATTACGTCTCCCTCGACACACAAGCGCCGCTCGGCCTACATGCCTCGCTCGGCACAAGCAAGCCTCGGCCGGCATATACTCATCGATCGGCACAATTACGTCTCGCTCAGCATACAAGCCCCGCTTGGCCTACAGGCCTCGCTCGGCACAAGCAAGCCTCTCCCGACATATAGTCATCGCTCGGCACAAGCAAGCCTCGCCCGACATATACTCATCGCTTAGCCAATTTCATCTCGCTCGGCCTAACGCCTAATGCCATCGCTCGGCATCCTTTAGCAGCATCATTTAGCAAAGCCACTCAACAAGGCCGTTCGGCATCCCTGGTTTGGTGCGTACGGGGGATGTTAACAAGCTATTAAGTCCACAAAAAATAAGGGCGTTCGGCAAAGCTTCACTTCAGTTCAACTCACTACTCGCCTCGGTTCTCTTGAGTGATTACTTCGAGTTACTCGATGGTCGACCAGATGGTTCTCGACCGACATTCCTCGCTCGGCATGGCTCGTTCGGCATGCCTGGTTCGGTGCGTAGGAGTCATCTACTATGGGCCGAGATACCTTGTTCCTAGGCTCATAAGGGAAGTCAAACCTATGTTCGTCTATAAATAGAGGGCAGGGGCATACTAGAAAAGGATCTTTTTTAAGAACACTGGGGAGACTTTACCGCTTTTAAGGCTCATTCTTTTTCAGTTAGCATTTGCATTCGAGTAGTTGTTGTATAGATTATATCTGTAATCAATTATTTAGAAAAGCAATAAAGATTAAACTCAAAGTGGACATAGGCAGTTACGCCGAACCGCTATAAATCTAGTGTTCTAGTTTTTGCAATTAATTCTGCATATGTTCCTCTATTTTAATTTTCTATCTTCATTAATCTTTCTACACAAATCTTTCTTTGGGTGTTAGTGACCAATTTTGGTGCTAACATTTTGGTGCTTCCACTGAGAACGTATTCTCAGGTTATTAGGATTTGCTTTGTAGCTACTGGATTGAACAAATCCCCCGACGGAGATCCAAGTTATTCACATGAAGACCGTTGATTCTACTCAGAGTTTCTACCAGTAACTCTACAATGGGAAGACCTCGTAGCAAATCAACCTCGCATAATGCAGATGTCAACGAGACGGCTAGCGTCCAACAAATAGGACCCAACAATCAACAAGTTAATCCAGGTGTAGGAACTGTTGCCGCCCAAAACCAAGCGGAAGTTATTGCTAGAACGGAGTTCAAAGACCCGATGAGAGAACTCATGGAAAGCAGGAGACAACTTAGCGAACAGATCCAAGCTAATGCTAACCTAATGACTCAGCTCACTCAACAACAACATCAGAATGCTGGATGTAGCCCCGCTTCTTGCTCTTCATCTAACAGCTCGACTTCGTCCGATGAACCTCCCAGGCGCATACACCATAGAACTGAAACAACACAAGTAGGTGTTGCTGATCGATCAACTAGGGATCACTTATACCTTGGAAACCACACCCAACTAGAGCAAGAAACTTAGGATTTGGAGTGCGAGTGGAAGCCGGACGGACCACCTACCAAGGTCCTAATGCAGATGGCCCCTAGGATACGCGTTTGGAAGACCGCCAGCAGAGGAGACCCCAATTAGAACGATCGTGCATGATAGATTCCAACCTTCCATCTTCGATAAAAACCCCAGACCTATCGGCTATGGTCAGACAGCTGATGAGAGAAAATCAAGGCTTGACAAATGAAGATTGGGGGATATCTAGGAGTCACACTCCATTCACAAATATTATTCTATAGGCCAAATACCCCAAGAAGTTTGGCATGCCAACTATCCCAGCTTACGAAGGGAAAACTGATCCCCGACAGCATGTGATGAGATATGAATGGATGATGGATTCAGCTAGAGAAAATGATGCAACTAAGTGTAGACGCTTCCCGATAACTTTATCCGGAATTACGATCGTGTGGTTCGCTTGACTTCCTCCGCGGTCAATATCCAACTTTAATGAATTGGCTAAGAAATTTGTAGAATAGTTCTGGATACATTCCACTCGCCCCAAGGACGTGTTGTCTCTATCCAATGTAATCGAGGCTTCAGGGGAGTCGTTGAAGGAGTATTACAGAGATTTCACATTGCAGCTACTAAAGTTAGCAACCTAAATGACCATGCAATTCCGATGGTTGTAATGCGAGGAGTGGATTCGGATTCGGAGTTTGGAGATTGTTTGGCAGGAAAGCCTCCGACTACGCTAGAGCATTTTTATTCAAAGGCTCATCGATTCATAAAAAGAGAGGAAGCCAGGTGGATGAGGTGAGATAAGGCACCAGGGCCTGGTCAGGAGACTGTGGAGAGCAATATTGTTGTAAAACAATCTGGTGACAACTCGAGGAAGGTTCGGGTCAATGTCCAGAACAAGCCCGGGAAATCTAAAGGGTCTGCAGGAGGAAATCCTGGAAAGAAAAGAGAAGCAGAAAAATGAAAGCCAAGGATTCGAACTTACAACGAATACACTCATCTGAATACATCTATGGAAAATATTTACCTATCAACCTGTACTACTTTCCAATACAGAAAGCCACGAAAGCCACGCCTAAAGGAGTCAACAGAGGAACAAAAACGGACGGGGAAGTATTGCCACTTCCATGAGACTTACGGGAACAATACAGAGGAATGTAGATACCTCCATTATGCCATAGAAAAGCTGATTAGATAGAAGAAGTTGCAGAAGTTTGTCAAGAGTCTACGGGACGGTAAACAAGGAACATATGACCTCGGACGCGGGCAAGCTCCACGCCATTCAGAGGACCTGCTCGAAGGGTAGGTAGACTAGTCATAAACACGACAGTCGTTGGACCTCACCCTACAGATAAGAGTTGGCAAGAAATGAAGCGTACGCTAACTCCCTAAGGCATGCTGATTTTTAGTGTTGTTCAAATATGGAGGACGGGTCCCCAGCTAAGCAGCAGCGAACGATGACGGACGATATAGTTTTCAGGATCAGAGATTCTGATCAGGTCGAGGCTCCTACTGTTAACCCGATGGCCATCTCCACGACAATCTGACCAGCATTTGTGAAAATAATTTTAGTTGATTGTGGAAGTTATGTTAACATCATCTTTAGAAAATCGTATGAACAAATGAAGATTGAGACCAAAGATTTAAAACCATCTAAAGCCCGCATTCATGGCTTTGATGGTGCAGCAACCGATGTAGTGGGTAATGTTGAGTTGATAGTTGAAGTGGGACAAGACGAACGTAGGAAGGTGTGAATCCTGCCTTTCATTGTTTTGGATATCGATTCTCCATACAATGTTTTTCTGGGTCGACCGGCCCTTGCATAGTTTAGGGAAGCTTTGGCCCCTTGGTGTTTAACTTTAAAATTTTTGACAGACAAAGGAGTTGGTGTGGTGCATGGCGATCAGGCGACCGGTCATGCATGTTATGTGGCTGAGCTGAGAGAGGCCCAGCAGAGAGAGAAAGGAAAGGTTGCGGACAGCTCAGTCTGCACCCGAGTCGCTGAAAATTGACAAGTAGTGCCCGAGCCCTGGCTCGAGCAACACGATCGGATCTGTAGAGACATAGATCCGAGAGATGATGATGATGAACCCAGGAAAGAAAAAGCAGCACCGGTTTAATGGACGATTGATATTCCAGTCAGCCTCGATGACCTATTGCGAGTACTTAAGATTGGATCACAACTCGTCCCGTCGATGACCGAGGATCTCACTGACATCCTTCGAGCAAATCTGGATGTTTTTGCTTGGACACATTCTGATATGTGCGGGATTTATCCCGCTATTGCGAGTCATATGTCGAACATAAACCCAAGGTACGTACTAATAAAGTAGAAAAGGAGAGGGATGGACCCAGAGTGGTTCGTTGCTCTCAGAGAGGAGGTGGACGAACTCAAAGCCAATTGGTTCATCTGCGATGCCCTCTAATCTGAATGGGTGTCTTACCCCGTGCTAGTGAGAACAGCAAACAGGAAATAGAGAACCTGCGTAGATTACTCTTATCTGAAGAAAGCATGCCCTAAAGATAGTTTTCTAGGATTGACCAGCTGGTCGACTCAACATCAGGGCACGAGTCACTGTCATTTATGAATGCGTACTCGGGATATAATCAAATCCCGATGCACATTCCAGACCAAGAACACACCAGTTTTGTCACAGAGATCGGTATATATTGCTTTGTAGTGGTGCCTTTCGGATTGAAAGAAGCGAGAGCGACTTATCAGCATCTGGTATATTGAATGTTTAAAGACCAGATATGTAGAACAATGGAAGTCTATGTGGATGACATGATCGTGAAGTCACGGCAGTGAAACGACCACATTCGAGATTTGGCAGAGATGTTTGATATACTCAGATATTATGGAATGAAAATCAATCCTTTGAAGTGTTCCTTTGGCATTGCGTCAGGGAAGTTTTTGGATTTCATTGTTAATGCACGGGGAATTGAAGCTAACCCGAAAAAGATTCAGGCTATTCGGGACATACAAGTGCCCAAAACTATAAAGCAAGTACAAAGTTTGAATGGAAAAGTGGGCATGCTGAGTCGATTCATATCCAGGTCCACTGATAAGTATATTCCCTTCTTTGAAGTAATAAAGAAAGGAAAAAGAAATTTTGAATGGACGCCCAACTGTGAGGATGCATTCCAAGCTTTAGTAAGGCATTTGGAAAGTCCCTCCGGTGCCGTCGAATCCTATAGACCATGAAGTATTGTATGTGTACTTGGCTGTATCCCAGCATGCTATCAATACAGCTTTGGTTCGCAAGGAGGACCGAGTTCAAAAGCCAGTTTACAAAGTCAGTAAACGTCTAATGGGGGCAGAAAGAAGTTATCCTAAGATGGAGAAACTAGCCTACTGCTTGGTGATTGCATCATACAAATTTCGTCCGTACTTTCAGGCGCACTCGATCAGTTTTTATGTCGATCAATCCTTGCGTCAGGTACTTCAACGACCAGAAACTTCTGGAAAGATGTTAAAATGGAATATTGAGTTGAGTCAGTTCGATATTACCTACCTGTCATGAAGGGCCATACAAGGGAAAGCGCTAGCAGACTTAATCGCTGAATTTACCGTGTCAGACAAACCAAACAGTCACGATGTCATTCCCCCCATTCGATGGAGACTGTACATCGATGGGGCATCTAACGACCGTTGCTCTAAGGCTGGTATAATTCTTATAACTTCCGAAAACCGATCAGTTTGTTACGATTTGAAGCTTAATTTCCCAGCAACAAATAACGAAGCTGAGTATGAAGCATTGATTGCTGACTTGAAACTTTTCAGGGAACTGGGAGTAAAATCGGTTGAAATCTTTTGTGACTCGCAATTGGTGGTGTACCAGGTGTCGGGGACTATCAAGCAAAGGGACAGAGACTTGCCCCATCTCTTGCATGGGTTCAAGAGCTGTTAGCAGATCTAGAATATTATGATATTTTGCATGTCCCATGTGAACAAAACAGAGAAGCCAATTCATTGGCCAAATTTGCAAGTACTGGCGATGCACAGCAAATGAGATTGGTTTCCGTCGAAATCTTACATGCTCTGAGTATAAATGTGATGGAGATAGATTTCATGTTAGAAATAGAAATCGAGAAGGAATCATGGATGTCCCCATTCAAGCAATACTTGCTACATGGGGTCTTGCCCGAATGAAAGAACGAAAGGCAGCAAGTCATTCGTAAAGCTTCGCGATATGTAATGCAAGACAGAATAATGTATCGAAAGGGATTTTCATCCCCCTTACTCCGGTGCATTGCACATAATGAGATAAAACGAGTCTTGATGGAAGTCCATGAGGGAGAATGTGCATACTAGGGGCAGACGTTAGCAAAGAAAATCCTCTGCTATAGATACTATTAACCAACTGTAAATTGGGATGTTGCAGACTACATAAGGAGATGTGGCAAATGCTAGTAGTATACAAAAAACCTAAGAGCTCCACCGAGAAACTAACACAAATGGTTAGTCCCTGGCCATTTGCAATATGGGGGAACGATATAATCGATTCTTTTCCCATATCCAAAGGTGGTGCAAAATACGCAATAGTTGCGGTCGATTACTTTACCAAGTGGGCAGAAGCAGAGCCCTTAGCCACAATCACTACCAAAAAGGTCATTAATTTCATTGTACAGAACATTGTATGCCGTTTTAGCCTCCCATGGACTATCATTACAGACAACCGAACTCAATTCGAAAGTACAAAGTTCGAAGAATTTTGTCAAAAGTATGGCATTGAAAAAAGGTTTGCAGTAGTTGCTCATCCAAAAGCCAATGGACAAGTAGAAGCCGTGAACAAAATAATCAAGTCCATATTGAAAAAGCGTTTGGAAAAGGCTAGGGGAAAGTGGGTGGATAAACTTCCAACGGCACTTTGAGATTACAGAACCACCTATAAGCCTATGACTGGCCACACTCCATTCGCATTGGCATATGGTACAGAAGCTGTTATACCTATGGAACTTGAAGTTCCTTTACACCGAGTAACTCATTATCACCCTAAGATGAATCAGGTTCTTTTACTGGAATCACTGGACTTTGTTGATGAAAAACATGAAGAAGCTAATTCAAGGGTGGCTGCATATAGACACCGAGTCGCTCGATATTATAACGAAAAAGTCCAACCGAGAACCTTTGATGCGGGCAATCTCATTTTGAAACGAGTTTTCCCGGTCCTATCGCATAAGAATACCACATGGGAAGGTCCATATGTCGTTGAACGGAGGTTTGGAGGGGGAACTTTCAAGCTAGCAACCATTGATGGCACGACACTCCCCCGAGCATGGAATAGCTAGTATCTGTGGCATTATTATACTTAGTCTATTTCTTTTGTATCTTTGTTGCAATTATTTCCAGTATATTTTAATTTCATTGATTCTTAGTTTTTGGCATGTAATAAGACAATTTATTTTGTTTTCATTAATAAAGTTCTGAAGCCATCTTTTCCATGAATTGTTGATGTTTCCGTGTGTGATCATTCTATGGCAAAAAACTAAAGTTCCATTATTTTGTCTGGCGTACGAACACGCATAAAAAATTAAAAAATCTCCAAGTCCCCGAAGTGCAGACTAGAGTACTTTGAGTCCCCAGAGTGCGGACTAGAGTATAAACGACTTAAATTCTCCAAGTCCCCAGAGTCCGGACTGGAGTACTTTGAGTCCCCGGAGTGCGGACTAGAGTATAAACGACTTAAAATCTCCAAGTCCCCAGAGTGCGGACTGGAGTACTCTGAGTCCCCAGAGTGTGGACTAGAGTATAAACGACTTAAAATATCAAAGTCCCAAGAGTGCGAACTGGAGTACTCTGACTCCCCGGAGTGCGGACTAGAGTATAAACGACTTAAAATCTCCAAGTCCCCAGAGTGTGGACTGGAGTACCCTGAACCCCTAGAGTGCGGACTAGAGTATAAGGACTTAAAATAGCCAAGTCCTCAGAGTGCGGACTGGAGTACTCTGAGTCCTCGAAGTGCAGACTAGAGTATAAACGACTTAAAATCTCCAAGTCCCCGTAGTGCGGACTGGAGTACTCTGAATACTCGGAGTGCGGACTAGAGTATAAATGACTTAAAATCTCCAAGTCCGCAGAGTGCAGACTGGAGTACTCTGAGTCCCCGAGTGTGGACTAGAGTATAAACGACTTAAAATCTCTATGTCCCCAGAGTGCGGACTAGAGTACTCTGAGTCCCCGGAGTGTGGACTAGAGTATAAACGACTTAAAATCTCCAAATCTCCAGAGTACGGACTGGAGTAATCTAAGTCCCTGGAGGGCGGACTAGAGTAGAAATGACTTAAAATCTCCAAGTCCCCAGAGTACGGACTGGAGTACTCTGAGTCCCGGGAGTGCGTACTAGGTTATAAATGACTTAAAATCTCCAAGTCCCCAGAGTGCGGACTGGAGTACTCTGACTCCCCGGGGTGCGGACGAGTATAAACGACTTAAAATCTCCATGTCTCCAAAGTGCGGACTGGAGTATTCTGAGTCCCTGGAGTGCGGACTAGAGTATAAACGACTTAAAATCTCGAAGTCCCTAGAGTGCGGCTTGGAGTACTCTGAGTTCCCGAAGTGCTTACTAGAGTATAAAGGACATGAGAAATCTCCAAGTCCTCGGGATATGGACCGGAATACTCTGAGTCCCTGGAGTACGGACTAAAAAATATTCTAAATAACTAAAGCATGAAATAGAAGATCTACAATTCTGAAAAATCTCCAAGTCGCATGAAATGAAATGGGGTTTATGTAACTCACGAGGATTCGGATTTCGACCACAGTTATACGGTAAGCTGAGCAATGAACATCATTTGAAAGACAAAGAAACTAAACTTTGTTTATCAATCCAAAGTGAGTTTCCACTACAATCCCTCCAAAACTCAGAGTCAAAAGTCTGTTTATATTGGCTATGAAAATAAACAGAAATAATTACATAATCTAGGCTAACTCTCGTTGAACGAGTGTAACAACGACTTCTTTGGTTTCTTCTCCTTCCTCATTTTCTCAGATGACTCCTCCCCCATGCATTTTCACTTGGACGCTTTGCTTACTCGGGGAGTAACATCCAAAGAAGGAAGAGGAACTTCCAGTGGCCTGGATCCACCAGGGAGAATGACCTTCAACGGCCAATTCAAAGGGTCATCTAGTTAGACAACTTGGACTCGACTTGGATCTCAACTTTCTTCTTTTTCTCTTCCGCAAGTTGCTCCTTCATGCTCACTTTGGAAGTATGTTTGGAGGCGCACATAATCTCAAATTCGTAACTTTCTTCGACGAGTGGCGAGCTTTCAAACTTGTCCTCGTCAAGCACCTCAATCGCTTGAGCATCATGACCAGGAATCTCTCCCTCTTATGGCCTCACTCGTCTCCTCCTTCTCCTCCGTGGCGTCATCGCTCCTTGGAGTTGGCTCAGGATCAGAATGACTTACATGAGATCATAAGAGACAAATGTTAGAATGCATTAACTACTCGCTGAAGACAACGGTTTTTTGAGCTTTGAAAAAGAAGTTATGTACCGGTTTCTGGCTGACTCTCAACCGTCCGAGGAGTCTCACCCTCTGGAATGGGAGATAGAACATGAATATCAAGGCCTGGGTCTTTTGGATTGTAACCAACGTGTTGCTTGAAGGGATCAAGTACTGACCGACCAGTCGGTTGAGTAGGAGGAGGAAGTAGAGACTCGGTTCCAAACGGACCGACAATGTTGTTCTTTCCTTTTGACGAGGAGGATTCTTTGCTATAGAAAGCCTTCGCTGCAGACAAGTCTAAAGGCTCGTTCCCTCGGAGAAATTCCTTCACTAAAGCCTCCTTGTCAACCTCTTCAATGCCCAACTCAATCTTTCAGATTTTTATCAAGGTTTCCCATGCTTCGGCTAGAGATTCGAGGCAACCCTCGCCAAGAAACGTTAGGTCACAATGCATGAGAACTCGAGCGTTGTACTCGGCAATAAGCGGGTCAAACATGCATTTAATCTCTTCTCTACCAGCCTCCGTGGCCGCCTCTAGAGGAGAATCGATATCCATGGATGCTATTCTTCTGCCCTCCTCACGGGCTTCATCCTTCAGCGTCTCAACTTTGGAGAGTTCATCGTCGAGTTTGTCTTTAGGAGTCGTGTGGCAACGATCTCATAGCAGTATCGCTACAACTCCTCCTGAGCAGCAGTTTTCTCTTTCCTTTCTTTGAAGAGTAGCTCTTACAACTCTTTAATTCACTGGGCGAATGCATCTCTCTCCTTTTGGATCGAGTCTTTCTCTAAAGCCAAGACACCGCAACGTTGAACCGCTTCGTTGATCTCTTTCTTATGTGTAGCCTCCAAATGATTAACTGCCTCAGTTGCGTCTTTGGCCTTTTTCTGAGCACTTTCAAGCCGAGACTTACATGAAAGTAGCTCTTCATCCTGAGCTTTAATGATGTCTTTATCATGAATGGCTTCGAGTTTCAAGCGATCAATTTCATGTTGACGTTCGAAAAAACTTCCGACACTTTCTCCACTAAATGAAAAAATGTGTCGTATTGAACGTAGACATCATTGTTGCAAGCAATGGTGCTTTGTTTGACGTGCCTTAGAATGTGATGAATCGCTTGAAAAAATTTCAGACTATCGAAGCATATTTTTGGGAATGTAGCCGTGAGCTCAGTAAATTTTTTCGCTATCGACAGATCATGTGTAGGAGCGGGAGGAGTTTTCCTAAAGACTATAGATGTTTTGTGAGGTTCCCGGGATTGCCTGGTACTAGATGAACCATAATGTTGGTCTCGGTGAGCCTCAGGCTGGGACCCCTTATGCACAGATTTCTCCTTGCCTTGCTCTAATTGAAAAGGAAGATTGCGAGAGTAGGAAGACTGGCTGTATGTTTTTTTCGATAAGATGAATCTCGGGGGCGATAGTCTCGATTGCAAGTGTCATATCTGTCCCGGCATTTGCTGGAGCCCGAATCCCAGCCAGAATGATGAAAAATAGATGACCCGAGAAGATGGTCAAGTCCATGAGTATACCCCGTATCACCTACGTAGAAATTGCATGACAACAAGTTAGCAAAAAATAGAGCGATGGCTAAAATTTAAGTGCAATGTGAAGTGCACGTGTCCGTGTGTGTTCTAGTGTTTCCCCCCGACGGACTAGTTTCTTTATCTTTACTTATAGGAGTTTTTTCTCTTGGTTATGGGCTTGAGCACCTTCATTGCCTCTCACGGGTGAATGGAACTTAAGGGCCTTCGGATCGTTGAAGCCATAATTGAGTAATTCATTGGGAATGGTGATGTCAAATAAGCCTTTCAATGAGCCCTCTAAGTGTTGAGGAGACGACTCTTTATCCACTGGAGTGATTGTGACCTTTAAGGTTCCACCAACAGTCTTCTTCCTCAGTTTTGTACGCCATTTTCTTTTTTCCCTTTGAAGGGGGAGGCACTACATCGGTGTCGTGTGCCTCAACCACCGATTCTCGAGCGGGACTTAAATTCCTACATGGTGTGTCTAACACCTCGGTCTCTCTAATCTCGCCATCTTCGAGTGTGTTGGGGGAATCACGTGTTGAAGGCCCAACTTGCCTTTTGCCTTTGTCCAAGGCAGACTCGGTTATTGTGACACTGTGAGGAAGACTTATTCGGCGACCTTATGCCCACATCCTAAATTTTGAGTGCGACTCATTGGAGACGATAGATCTAATGTCCCGGTCTTCCATGGGAACGGCTCGAACGGCTTCGACAACCTCAGAATACCCGGAGCCTTCGAGATGTGGCCTGATATCTGTAAAAGTTGAGAAAGGGTTTAGAAAGGATGCACTTTTCAAGTATTGATCCAGGAAGGAAATTTACTCCCTTCTAGCCATCTCCTCGCAAAAGCGGGGGACAGCGCACATAAAACCATTCCTGCTTATACTGGGAAATTTGCTCCACGCCCTAGTCAGAATTTGATACTTGTTGTGCAGCTCGAAAAATATGAAGGATGGGCTGTCGGATTGTCTCTTGAAGCGATAAATAGAGAGAATATCACCAGGAGTGGGGAGCGTGAATAAAATGCTCATGAAAAGAATGCATGTGTCGTATATGAACGCGTGGCTATTGGGGTGTAACTGTGATGGGGTAATCTCAATATACCGCAACAGATTACGGAGAAAGGAGTTGAATGGTGGCATGCTACCAATCCAGCACATGAATTTATTACAGATAGTATATCAACTGGGGGCAAGTGAGGACGATCTTGTCCCAACGGAACAAATACATCGTCAGAAGGAATTCTGTGTATTGTGCATAGCCGGCGAAGGGCGTTTTCATTGATTCTTGAAGCTAGGGAATCAGCCGGCTTATCTAAGATGATTGCGGCATCTATGACATCAGGAGCCAAGTCTACTGATGCAGCCGTTGGACTCGAGATATTCTGTACAGGAATTGTCGATGGATTTGAAGTTCCCACTACCTCTTGTTGAAGACTTGGCTCAGGTTTGTCTGAGACTGTAGCAGAGCTCGACTTTCTAGACATCTTCAATGAGCGTCGGAGGTTGGATAAACACCTATTTAAACTATACTTGAAAGACAATCAATATTAGACATAACGACAAGAATACTCCCCCTGTGTGGTGTGTGAACTAGTGCAATCGTTCGAGTATAAGTGCCAAAGGATTAAAAGTCATGAAGCTGATAAAATAAAGTTAAGTATAAATGTCCTGTGATGGTTGTTAGTTTTGAACTTGGACGTTGACACTATATGTCGAAGGCTATTGTCTGATTTTATCGGGTTAAATTCAGATTTATAGTTGTTGGGATAGATAAATTATCCGTCTGGATTAGTTTGATACGCTTGTTTGCTTAAGTCCTTGTCCTTGTTTATTATCATATGTTCAGGCATAGGAAGTGAGTCAAGTCGACATGCACTATTTTCGAGTTGGGATGGTTCCGACCGTTGTTGCCTACCTCCAGACTCAATGCCGAGCTACACTCAAAAGACTCGACTAAACAACCACCTAAACTCTCTCACACTCCAAAGGCTCAATACTAAACCGCATCCACCCGGCATACTGAACCCGACTCACACACCTCTCTTATGCTCTCTCTTCACCGTTCGACATGCATGAGTCATACCGAGTCACATTCGTTCGGCCTACTGGACCAAGCCCATGGTCTTTAACCAGGCCATAACATAACACTCGAGAGACTAAATCCTACACTCTCCTTCATACCAGATGATACTGAGCTACAGCCAAATATTCTCCTCCAACTCACTTCTTCGAGTAACCTAAACACCTTTCTAAGTGGCCAGTCGAATGTCACCCTAACTCGTACACCACGCTTAACCAACACTCCCTAATCTCACTAATTCCTACTGAGCCAACCACACTTCCTCTTCCCTCACTTGGCGACCCAACAGGAACCTACATCCTAAAAGCCTCCGGCATCATCTCTCTTCCTCCTCTCTGCCTAACCCTAAGGCATGTTTAAACCTTAGATTCATCTTCTTCATCAAGATGACTTCTACCATTTGTGGTTTGAAAGAAAGTATGAATTCAAGTTTCCTACAAAACCCCTAATAGGGAGAGTTGGACAAGTGAAATATTCATACCTAAAGAAATGGCTTGAAGCTTAGGGAAATACTGGATTTGGAATTGAAACCGGTTCAGGTTGGTTGTTGGGAGAGGTTGAGAGGCTATGTATTGGATTCGGGAAGAAAAAGGAAGGTTGTGGTGTTAGCAGGAGTTTGGAGGAAGACGGGTTCGAAAGTCTTATAGAAGGGAAGAAAAAGTGAAAGGGAGAAAAAGGAGAAGTATTGGCTTATATAGGAAAGAGAGGAGGTGAACAGACATCAACCAGTGGAATCGGTCAAGATATCTCGATGGTTCGGCATCCATATGTCGGGCGGCATAAAGGCTTGCCGAACGAGTGGTTCGGCATCCATATGCTGAATGGCTCATTGTTTATGTGTCAATCAAAGGGTGGGAATGGACTCAGGACTGCATTGTTTTGACCTTCATTAAGCACATTCAAACTTTACAAGCAAGAATTGGATATTGGCTCAAAGCGTGTCATGTTGCCACACACGACACACTTTAGGAGGCAAGTGTTACCCGGTTGATTGACTTGGTAATGATAGGTTCACCAAGCAAGCGTAGTTCATGGAAAAAGTCCCCGCTTGGCATATAAGTCTTTGCTTGGCACAAGCATGCCTCTCCCGGCATACACTCATCATTCGACACGATTACGTCTCGCTCGGCACACAAGCCTCGCTAGGCCTATAGGCCTCGCTCGGCATAAGCAAGCCTCCTTCGGCATACACTCATCGATTAGCACAATTACGTCTCGCTCGGCACACAAGCCCCGCTCGGCCTACCGGTCTCGCTTGGCACAAGCAAGCCTCCCCCGGCATATACTCATCGCTCGGCATAAGCAAGCCTCACCCGGCATATACTCATCACTCGGTACAATTACGTCTTGCTCGGCCTAACGCCGTCGCTCGGCATCCTTTAGCAGCATCGTTTAGTAAAGTCACTCAACAAGGTCGTTCGGCATCCCTGGTTCGGTGCGTACGAGGGATGTTAGCAAGCTATCAAGTCCACGAAAAAATAAGGGCGTTCGGCAAAGCTTCACTTCGGTTCAACTCACTACTCGCCTCGGTTCTCTTTAGTGATTACTTTGAGTTACTCGATGGTCGACCAGACGGTTCTCGACAGGCATTCCTCGCTTGGCATGGCTCATTCGGCATGCCTGGATTGGTGTGCAGGAGTCACCTACTATGGGCCGAGATACCTTATCCCTAGGCCCGTGAGGGAAGTCCAATCTATCTTCGTCTATATATAGAGGGGCATGGGCATATTGGAAAAGGACCTTTTTTGGAGAACACTGGGGAAACTCTACTGCTTTCAAGACTCATTCTTTTTCAATTAGCATTTGTATTCGAGCAGTTAGTGTACGGATTGTATCTGTAATCAATTTTTTAGAAAAGCAATAAAGATTAAACTCAAAGTGAACATAGGCAGTTACGTCGAACCACTATAAATCTGGTGTTCTAGTTTTTGCAATTAATTCTACATATATTCCTCTATTTTAATTTTCTATCTTCATTAATCTCTCTACACAAATCTTTCTTTGGGTGTGACCAATTCTGGTGCTAACATTATGTCAACCGTAGAATTACCATATCTGGATAACTGCTCAAATCTTGTTGCATACTCCAACACAGTCATGTCTCCTTGCACTAACTCAGCAAACTTCATAAACAATGTAATCTTGGAAATTTCAAACATGATTCTCTCCTCGAACCTTCTTTTGAACTCATGCCAAGTCGAGTTCATTTCCAATACTCCCACAGTTACATTATTCCACACGTACAATGTAATTCCTTGCAATTGACTAGAATCTAACCTCCTCTTATGCTCGTAATTCGGACCTAAATCAATGAAAATCCTTTCCCAATGAAGCAGCTAATTTTCCACCTCGATAGCATCCTCGGTTCTAATGAATGGCTTTCCTCTAAGTCAAGCATAATCTCGACTCAAAACAGCATTGTTATTGACAATCGAAACTTCAGGATTTGCTCCTTTAGAATTTCCACCAGCTAACCCAGCAACAGCTCCTGCTTGCATCATGTTGACAAAGATTGATACACAACACCCACACCAGTGGTGTTCCATCGAGATTTACTCTTCCGTTTCCTACCTTCATATCTTACTTTCTATAAATCAACATTCGAACCTTGGTAATATACAGACGAATGGTCTAAGAGAGGGCGAAAAATACAGGTGAGACAAATATACTTGTGCATAGCAAATACAGTGCGTTACTATAGCGTTATCCTATACCCCAATCTCATTTTTAATCCATTAGGATTTAGTTTTCAAAACCACCTTCAAATTCAAAATTCTTTTAGTTTTGCATAAACCTTTAATCTGATACTAAGTTTTAACTTCCTCAATTCTAAGGTTCAAAAATAAGCACTACCGATACTGCAGTCACCAATAGTATTATTCTTCGGTGATAAAATGAGATTAGTTGGTATCATTAACATCAAAGCATAGGAATATGAATTTTTTTTCCAAAACACGGATTTCGTTAATTAATTTTCATATTCATTACATAATCCCAAATGTTGCTAGGTTCAAATAAAATGTAATTATTATAGATACTCCAAGAGCGATATATGAAGATTCCCCATTGGTTGATCAGAGTTTACTACTAGATAGATGCAACTTCTGCCATTACATACTGTAACAATCCACACTTTAATAAGCCTAAATTTCAACAAGAATCAAAACCCAAATCCATCAAAGCACAGATCTTTGGATTTGGCACCTGCAAATAAGCATGACCATTGTCCGAGATTGATAAAAATCTAAACTCATAGCGGAAAAAATAATAGGATATAAATACTGACTGTGGTTATTACCTCATAATTAATGGTATTTCTTAGATACCAGATTTCCACATCAGCATCGAGCAAGAGATAAAAGAAGACTTCTCTAACCATCAATCAAATCCAACTGCAGTGATCTGTTCCTCTAAATCTATCCCGTGGGTTGTAATGAGGAGGGGGACAGAACAACGTTCTACTGACTGGAAATCTATATAGTGTCCATAAGATAAATCACACCAATTGGTTTCCATTTAATTATCATGTCTATTATTCTAAGGCTAACCAAATTAACCCAATATTGCACACAGGATATTCCTACCTAGCATAATTTATCTACCTACCCTTCCTAAGGTACAAAGTGCTAAGAAAAGTCTATCAACTACTTAATACTTCCAATTATGAAGCAGGCTCCTAGCATCGCCATCGTTGGTCTATTGGTCCTAGCTATAGAGAATATTGACCATTATTTATGATAATAGCCATACTGCTAACGCATCTATCATCATTAAAGTTTTAGCCATGTGAGAGATAGTACCTAAGCCACTTAATACCTTACTAATGAGGACTAGGCAGACCCCTAACCAATTAATACCTATATTCTAGGTAGGCCTTTGTTATTTAATACCTAACTCCAAGGCGGACTTCTCACTAGTACTATCTAGTTGACATTGTTTGGAATCTCACTGGGACATTTAGTACTTCTTTATAGGAAAGAGACGGACCCTGCATCAATCACTTAATACCTCAAAATCAAAGAGGACCCTTTCTGAGATATCCACTACCGCTCCTAATTGATAATTCATATCATTTAATACTTTTTAATAAAGAAAGGGAAGGGCCCTCAAACAACCACTTATTACCTCTAATCCCTAAGAAGATTTTATTATTACACAATCTCACATCCATTAAAAGTGTACGCAACTATTGGTAGCCTCTGAGTGAAGGGTGAACTTTCATTGCGTAACTTTACTGACCTCGCATCACAACCTTCTATGCCCAATTAATTATTTTATGGGTCATATGTCTCATATCAATAGAAAGTGTACACAGCAGCTGATATCCCCAAAGTGAAGGGCAGACTTCTGTTATGTAACTCCACTGACCTCGCATCCCAACTTACTAAGTCCAATTAATTATTATAAGCTTTACAAATTTAAGCCATATTATCCTAACTTTACAATTACTAAGCTTTATAATTTTAAATTAGATATTGGGCTTAGTTTACTAACCTCCTTGTATTTATTTAAGGTTGTATAATTTACCTTAAGTATTCAACTTCCTATAAATCCCCTTTATTTGCTTCTTCAATAAACATCAATTTGTCCATGATGAAAGATTATCATCCTAACGACATTTTCTAAGGCATTTATATATTTTCTAATTTCTAATTAGTAATCACTTCTAACTATTCCATAATTATTAGTCTAACTTCTTTATTTATTAGGCACAATGATCCATTTAACCTATTAATGATTTGTAACTCTCAAATTCATTTCAACTTTATTTCCCATTAATTGGAGTTACAACCTTTCCTCGTTCTCCTTCGTGATTCCTATTTGCAAATCAATGTTATTACTATGTATAACTAATATCCTAAGAGAGCGTTAAGCATAATTTGCCATATGTAATTTGCCATATTGTAAGTCATTCAACCAAATATCTTCTGATCAGAAATCTTTAAATAGATTATTCGTTTCCATATTTGATTTGCCGAAATTACATTTCTTAGGAAGATTCTCTATTGTGATTTCCATAAACTAGTTTAAAGCAAAAGACCTAGAATAAAAGGAAAGATTTTCCTCGTTTAAAATTACAAGGAATAATTATTTTCTTTTTATTCGAATAGACAGTGTATGTGGAGAAAATATCTATATTTTACACAGTTCTTCCTTCATTTGCATATATTCCTTGCTAAATCAAATGTTGCACCTTCTATGAAATTAGAAAATACAAACAAATTTATAAAAATCAAATGGATGTTCTCCCCGCAAATTAAACTAAGGAAAATCTCCAATTCAACATAATTATCATAATAATCAATATAATACTAATAAACTACACCCCAATATTAGATTTGGAATAAATTTTATATCTAATCAATATTCATATCTATAATCTTTGGGACAAATTTTTAGATCATGGTGTAATAATCAATCCTACCAGATCTAAAACAAGAACACGTAGGCAATAGTTTTCGACGTCAATTTCAGCCTATAATTCACAAATATTATTGATTTAGGCATAAAATCAAACGTATGCTAATGAAATAGATTCCAAACAATAAACAATATATAAATTTCCCAGTCATCTTCAAAAAGTGTTCAAAATCTCCAGATTTAAAGTAAAACCTTTGATTCAACTCCATTTCATTCATATTTCAAGAAATATGTATAAAAAAGGTATATGCATATATTAGAATTATAGATCTGAGAAGAGATTTGGGATTGAAGGAAAATATAAATATATAAATATGAATATATATATATATATATGTGTGTGTGTGTGTGTGTGTGTGTGTGTGTGTATTACCTCATTATCCCATGGTGTTGATTCTCTTCTCTTCTTCTCTTATTTGATTTCTATTCTTCTCCAATTTGTATATGCATATAAATATTTTTTTTTATAAATTAGGATATAGTAGATAAAAGAAAATGATAGAGCTTTGCTGCTGCTTATAGAAAAATATAAGAAGAGAAGAGAGGGTTAGGCCTGAATTTATTGGTGCTAAAATTAACCACGGTCGTTAAATCGAAATATATTAAATCCGAGCCATTTGGCCTAGGCAAACCCCAGCAGCTAACATGCCAACCGGACAACCATTCATGTGCACCGATCGACCGCTGCATGTTGAGCATTCACAATAAACGTGTTGACCTACGGGTTCCAGTTATTAATATATTAACGTTAATTTAATTATTTTCGTTCCGAATTTGTTTTCTGTCTATAACTTCTTCATTTGGACTCTGATTGCAAAACTCCAAATACGAATTGCTTAGAATTTCTCCACGGATGCAATGGTGCAAGTTTCATGGTCAAGTTCCATCGTTTGTACAAATTCCATTTTTAGACTCTAATTAACTAGCTAACTAAGTAAATAACCAGCCATTAAAATTTACAAGGTATTACGAATACATTCAAACAAAATGATAAACATAATAGACATAAATAAACTCCTATATAGCCAACTCTGCCTCCTACACGTCTTCGAAAGCTTTATTCGTCAAACCTAAATAACCAAGAAACCTTACTAATTAACTACTCAAATGAATACCCGAGAATTTAAGGGAAAAAATAAAAACTTCGGATAAGAAAAAAGTCTAAAATGAATAATAATATGCCATCTCGGTTAATAGTAATCTAGTGAGACCACGCTGTTGAGCAGAACGAGTTTTTCCCTTACTATTATCCTCTGAAAATATGTCTTCTAGAAATTAAGCACCTACACCCACAATGGTTAAACTAGACAATATAAACAATCATATGCATGCATGTAACCTAGGTAACCATGACCAATCTGTCT
Organism: Allium cepa; assembly: GCA_030765085.1. Classification (NCBI taxonomy): domain Eukaryota; kingdom Viridiplantae; phylum Streptophyta; class Magnoliopsida; order Asparagales; family Amaryllidaceae; genus Allium; species Allium cepa. Next base: position 785,596,158 of record CM060935.1, on the reverse strand, counting down.
TAATAAATGGACTATCTATCGCTATAGAAATTGCGCCATTACCAATACCACAACAGAACATGCAGTGTAAACCAGCGGCATAAAACGTATGCGGCATAAAAGGTTAGCAGCATAGAATACCGAGGGAATTTCCAACGTCGCCGGCACCAATGTCAACATTGAATCCCCAACCTTAGTGGAATCATTGCATACCAGCAAGGTTGGTATCGTATGCTTCCCTATAGGTTAGAGATAAAAAGCAGCATGGATGAACTTCGACGTTGATTAATGATGCTTGGCATTTTTTAATTAGCATAGAAACTGATTTATTTCTTTAAAAAGCAATATCTTTTCAGAAACTTCAATTATTTATCAAATTCTTATTTGATAACAACTTTCTTTACCAAATCCTTTTCAAGAAATTATTATAGATCTGATTTCTGATTCCTAAAATAATTTGAAAACCATATAATCTATATTAATATTTTAATATAATTATTAAGCTTTTCTAGCCTAATAAAATTCATAATAATTGGTTAATACTTGAGGAAAATTTCCAAAAATTTCCAAAAATCATAATAAATCAGATCTATCATATTCGGTAACATTAAAAAATTTGAGACTAAAAGCATTATTTAATTATTTTTAATAATTAAAACCCGAAGTAAACCATTTTCTTCACCTAAAAAATTCATAAAATATTCATACTTGATTGAAAAATTATGAAATAAAAATATGCTTCTAAAATAATGTTTCTAACATTATATCAAAATCTCAAATCGAATAGACATCATAAACTAGGTTTTCACTCTTAAAACCTGTTAAATAATTTCATAATAAATCTAATAATTCATCATTCAAGCATATAATCAACCAATTATCCAAAACATGGCAAAAAGCGATCATAAGATTCAGGTTTGATCACTAAACCTAAAAGAACATGCAAATAGTGAGATTGATAACTATTATTAACCTTGGTTTGATAAATAAGGAAGAGATTTAAGTTTAGATTTGATTTCCTTAAGCTGAACCTTGATTTCCTAGCTTTTCTTCATCTTTAAACTCTTAGTGATGGCCGGCATTGTATTTGATTTAGTTTGTGTAAATGAAGGTGAACGAGGAGATGAAAGTATAAGGGTTTATGTTTAGGAAGTGTGCATATTCCTCCTCCTAATTTAAATTATAACCGTTCTTGTTAATTTATTATTAAGGCTCGACCCATGTTAATTATCAAACATAATTTAATTTATCTAATTAAATATCCTAAATAATGTTAGTCAAAATTAGAGGTGTTACAACTAATATTAAAATACTTAAAGAAAATGTAGTATAATATATCATAAATAATGGTTTGCATATCACACATAATTCATCATGCATACTCAGTGCAAAATTAAAAATTCTCCACAAATGGAGTATAATATATCATAAATAATTATTTACATGTCTCAAATATCACAATGTATTATATTCAAATATTACTACAACAGAAACAACAACAAAATTAATTTGAATGTACGCTTAAAGTTCAACTTACTGGTAACCTAACCATTCTGGATCATCCACTCTCAACTCTAACAGTTATGAACATTCTTCAACTTGTACGACAATCCAAAGCATCCCACTACAAGTGTCTGCATTTAATATAAACACTCAATAAAAACTCATAACTTAAAAATCAAAAGGTTGAAAACTAAGTTACGGCTTAGGTTCTAGTATATTTGTTTGTATTCATCAATTCGCAAACTCGGGTTCTAGTATGGTTATCATACCATAAGACTATTATCAACTAGTTAATAAAGGGTTATTTAACTTCCAAAAACAAACTTACCGCAAAGATGCTAAAATATGGGTTTCTGAAATAAAGTAGACTGATACCGTCAAGATGGCTTATTCTTGCGGCCTGTTTTAGGTATACCTTTAAACTCATAACCATCTTTCCTAGTTTCTTAAAGTTCAAAGGCAAAAGAGTTGGGGTGGAATGCATTAATAAAAGAATATTTGAATTCATTTTACAAAGCATATAAAATAAAAAGGATAAGATAAATACACTTCTGATGCAACTAAACCAACATGTAAAGGAAAGGAGGTAGAAGTACAATTAAAATACAACCAGTAGAATAAAAAATGCTTGGTTGTTTTTTCATACAAATAACATAGTTACCGCTCATTGAGTCTAACATTTAACAAAGAATAAAGAGTAGAGGAACCTCTATCCTTTCATGGCTTCATGCTTAGTAAATTTGGCAATAAAACGAGACATTTGAATATACAAGATTTTATTTCAAATAACTTAGTATGGGCAGAACCAAATGATTGTACAATCCACATTTTGCATAACTAAAGACAATCAAAGGTTTTACCTTTTGAGCACAATCGTAGGCTATGTACGAAGGATAGCAGGTCATTTACAAACATAATTAAACCAAGTTTGCAACTTAACGAAAATAACTATTTGGACAAACGACCCATCATCTAACTAGCATTAGCTCATGATTTAACCTTATATTATTTAGCAAGTACCAATCCAAACATACACAACTCAACTTTAAAACTATTTAGAAACACAAATTTCAATTAACTCATTACTTATGTAGAAATGTAAGGTGTCCAAAATGACAAAGTTGTCGCAAATATTTATAATTATTGAATGCTTATAATTGTCTCTAGTCAATAGTTAGTTCCTATCCTTCAACAATGTTTTGACATGGTGCATGTCTAAATTCTAGAAAAGCATAGACTTTAAGCATTTTCTTTCAAAAAAATTTATGCAGTTAATATTACTCATATATACACAATTTTGAATTCATGTTTTCGAAAGGTGCGAAATGTACCTATTTTAAAAAATGTAAACAAATTGTTAAAAAATGTTAAAAAAATTTAGAAGTTCAACAAACATATTATGAACTCCATTTCATATGCATATTCCAAAAACCTTATCTCAAAGTTATTTCGAAGTTCAAAGTTCAAAAATCCTATTTCGAATTATGTTTCAAACTTTGATATCTCAAACTATATTTCTTTATATTCTTTACAAAAATCATGTTTCAAAAAAGATATTTATTTATATCTTATAAAATCAAACTATATATATATATATTTCAAAAGTCATATGTTAAAAAGCTATTTCAAGTCAAAAATCATATTTCAAACTTTCATATCTCAAACTATATTTCTTTACAAAATTTATAAAAATCATATTTCAAAAAAGATATTTCTTTATATCTTATAAAAATTGAACTACATGTTTTCCATATGTATATTTCAAAAATCATATTTCAAACTATGTTTTAAACTATATTTCATAAGCATAATTCAAAAATCTTATCACAAGGTTATTTGAAAGCTCAAAAATCATGTTTCAAAATATGTTTCAAACTTTGATATGTCAAACTATATTTTTTTATATTCTTTACAAAAAGAATATATCAATTTTTTTATATTTTATCAAATCAAGATATATCTCAAAGTACAAACTCAATCACGCTAAACTTTATAATGAATTTAATAATGATTTAGAAAGTGTTATGTTTAATTTATAAGTTAGTCTACTGCCATTGGTTAGCAAACAAATCTGAATTCTTAAAACGCATACTATAACCATTTTTTAATTCATTTAAATTTATCATTAAGAAATTAGCAAATAACGAATTTCAAATCTAATGTTAAAAAATTCATAAGTTTGAATTCATGGGAATTCTTTGTAATTCTCTATGTTAAGAAATTTATAAACTGAATTCGTAAAGAAATTTAAATTCGAAGAAAATCTCTATGTTAAGAAATTTATAAACAAATCTGATTTCTTCAAGCTGTAACGAATTTCAAGATCAACATTTACACTTATTATAATGGACAAATAGAATTCTCCAAATTCAGACTACTCTGAAATTAGCAAATAAAACAACATAGAGGAAGAAAAGAAAATTTACCGTCTATGATGAGTTTGAAGAATGACGTGCCCCTGCTTTCCAGTCGAGCTTGAGAACAATCGAGCGTGAAGAAATTTACTTTCGATGTAGTTGACGTCGAGCCTCCATCGATCTATTAGCCATAAGAACAGTGTCTAGGCAATGTCCATCAGGTCGAGCCAATGATCCAACGGAGCTACGAGTCATCGAAGCTATTGAAGTTCGCATCTATGAAATGTCAATCCATTCGATGTTGAAGTCGGCATCGGTAATCGATGATGATGTTGACATCGACAATCGATGTTGAAGTCATCGACGATGATGTCGATGTTGGCAATCGATTTTGAAGTCGGCACGATATTAGTGAGCAAAGAAAACCCTAAATTCGATTAAAGGTTATGCAGCTAAAAATGGGTAAGCCTGAGGAAAGAGCATATATGGATTAATTGCATAAGTCTTCCATTATTAATAAGTTATTTACTGATTTGCCAATTATTGTAACGCTTATTTATGTTACAAATCGTAATCAATCTGTTGCAAAATTTATACAAAAGGCCGTTTATTTTTGCCAGTACTTTATCAGGTATCATAACACTTTTTTACTAATGGTGATTTGTAAGAGTTATAAGTGTTGCAAATTAACAAATATAAAATATTGCAAAACCAAAGATTAGGTTTAGTGATCCGAAGAGCTCATCAACTCTTATCACACCCCTACTCAATTAGTGCTTTGCCCTATATCATTTGAGATATATTCACTAGTACTATATGATTCACAATCATAATCAAAAATAATTTCTCCAAATCGTGGCTTAGTCTATAATTCCAAAAGAATTGCAAATAAATTTAGATTGTAACGATTCAGAATTTGACCACTTTAAAATATACTATTTAAAGTGTTTTTAAATATAAAATATATAACATTTTATGATTTCAATAATATTAGATAGGATTTGCAAAGAGAAATATACGCAAAAATAGGAATAATTTCTTATATCGTCAGAAGTAACAAAATCACGATTTTAGAAAAGTAAGTTTCAATGGTTAAATGAATTATCTTAATTAATTTTTGAATGTTTATAGTTTTGAATAACATCATACAATTTTTATTTTTATTTTTTTAGCTAAATAAATAATTTAACAAAAACGTCAAAATGCGACCGTAAAACATTTTGTCGAAAATCAACATTTCATCGAATAAACGTTGTCGCAATGTTATTGCACCTTTATGTACATATACATGTACACATTTTTAAATATGTTATGTATTAACAATTAACTAATCAAGGTTATTTTTACTAAACATACTTAGAAAATTCAAGATTGTAATTTACAAAAAGTAAGCATAAAAAGACAAAACATGTCATTTTAAAAAAGTAAACAAATTGTTATATTCTTTACTTAATACTTAAGTGAAAATGACATAATTTAATGATTTGAAATGTAATGTTAAGTATTTAGTTTGCTTAAAGTATAAGCAAAGGGTATTTTGGTATTTTTGCAAAATAATGTTTAATTCAAAACTTTTTCTATAAGTACAAACTACATACCACTTCCTTCATAAATTTCACACACTTTCCATTCTTCTTCTTCTTCTTACTTTTCTAAGCTTCTCCTTCTTCTTCCTTAGAGATTTAAAGGCTTCCATGCATCTCTTTAAAAAATTCCACAAGCGTAACAAAGTTATGGCAGAAATAATTGACAAAAAATTATAGCATTAAGTCAATTAGTGACCCACAGTTCCGTACCCCTTGAGTTGATAATAATTCTTCCCCGTCCAACCTAAAGTATATGAAAAGGCGAATAACTAGGGGTAAGAAAGAGGTAGAAGAAGAAGATAAAACAACATCAGAGTCTCATAATCGCAGCGCAATAAAATATAACATATAATAACAGCTTTTGAATACAAAGAAATCTGTACTGCCATAAATAAATATCATTATCAGAGTACAACAATCATTCACCACTTTGGACAGCCTACACCTGTCCTTACACCGCGGAAATAATAATAAACAAGTATGAGAGAAACGTCTCCGTTCTTTTAAAATTAAAGAAGTAGATTTAAAATGTATATGTACATTTATTTTTCCTTTTATTTTTATTTTTGAAAACATATATGCTTACAAAGATAATCTATATAGATAAAAAAAATTGATTTTCATATAAATTCCTATATTTTTTCCAAAATCTTATATATAAGTAAAATTTTCTATTTTTCTATATATACACATTAAATTGTAATAAAATTCCTTCCAAACCTATACATATATTAAAACAGAATTGTTTTTTTGTAAAAATTCTTTTCTGTTTTCTGTACATGTGCATATATATTATATTTTCGGATTTAAATTAAATTAAGATAACTTAAAATTTAAAAACTGCTTAATAAAACCTTACCTTACTGTAATAATTTTTCTTTTGAAATTCGGCTGAACACCGTACTATATTTAATAGAGAAAAAAGGAAACTTCTTCTATACCTCACTGCCGAAATTACGTAGTCGCGCCTGCCCCTCCTCCAATGCCACCGTACCTCGACAAAACTGCCTCCATCGCACGCATCTACATTCGATCGTGAGCTTCCATAGTAGGACTCGAAACCTTATAAATTGCTTATGAAAATTGTTTTTTGTGCATTACTTATAAATCCATGTGTTAGCTCTGTGGGTTATGGTTTAGGAAAAATTAAAATATCAACCTCTTAAAAACAATAAAACTTTCATATCCAGTTACTACGTGATTTACAAGGTTGGTTTATAAAATTAGAATTTATTTAAATGAATATTAAGTATTAAAATAGCTAACTTCACCAATTCACTTTATAAATTCCTCTTGGTTCTTATCACATCGACTATGTCCAAATTAATCACCATTTTTAATACAATTCCGATAAAAATTTATTTTTAAGAAATTCCAATATTCTCCAGTTTTCTTTATAAATCCCTCTTGATTCGTATCGTATCACTAGTATCCCTATTTCCCATCACCCGAAATAAGTTCACACCACCACTTATATTCTCCGCATATCCATTGATATTAATCTATCTCATTTATAAACCCCGTTTATAAACTTATAAACTCCCTAAGCTTTTCCATTTATTTATAAAAACATTTCTATTTATAGTTCTATTTTATAATTTTATCCCTTAATAAAATCCCATTTTATTCCAAATCTATTTTAATTATTGATTCCAATATCTCTTCAAGCACTTAATATATTTTAATTTCAAATCTTTACTTAAATTAATTTTACAAATGGTTCAGTATAACCCAAGTCGGTTAATATATTTTTATTCTACTAAATTTCCTTTAGAATAAATCCAATTTTCAATATAAATAATTTCTTTCAATTTTCTTTTAAATTCCTTCACTTTAATAATTTACGGTATTTAAAAATACCAAATTCAAATTCTCAGGCTATTTAAAATTTAACAATTCAATTCACACGATCCATATCAATTTATCCATCATATCATATATCAAAATATACATATATGAACAATAAATATTTTTGAGGAATCCAGTTGGATCCCTCCAACCTGTTTTTCATGCATCCATAGATGTTAGTCGACAAATAAAATACCAAATCCCAGTTCGAGGGGGATGTCGCGGTATATAGGGTCATCCACTATTATGCGGGGCGCATAGGGTCTCATCCGCTATATAATACAAGAATATCGATCACTCCAATATATATATACATACATATATATATATATATATATATATATATATAAAATATCCAACAGACAATAATTTATCTAATTCAACCAAACATCCAATGATTTAAATTTTAATCAAGGTAATCCAAATGAGTGAGAAGATCACACCTTTTATTTTTGTTTGCAACCCATTTCATGCCAGCCTGTTTCTCGATTTTTGACCTTGTATAAACACCATACGGTTATTAACATTTTAAAATAAACGAGTAGTAAATTACCATTTATTTATTATTTTAATCTAATAATTTAAATTTAAACTAATATTTTCCTTTAAAAATCCCTTAATAACTAAAATAGTTAAATAGGTTAATAAAACAAATTAACCACCAAAATACATTAATTTAAAATAAGCTAGTAGGTTTTAAAAATGTGCATATGTATATTTTATTTTCAAAATAATCAACATAGGTTTTAAAAATCTAACTTTTTTATATAAACTCTTATATCCCAAAATCTTATATATATATATATATTTATATAAATATATATTTTTATCGTCTTACTGTTTATCTCCATATATTCAAATTGAATTAAGATTAACTTAGACATTTTAAAAACTGCTTAACAGATAATTTTCCTCTTTACTGTAAAGTTTCCCTTTACTGTATATGCATATGTATGTGTGTGTGTATATATATATATATATCTTTATTTTGAATTATAAAACTTACTGTAAAATCAAGTATTGTGTTATAATTTTTCCTGACCTACATATATACATACATATATATTAAAGAATATCAAGATCTTATACCTAACTATAATTTTTTTTCTGAATGTACAACTTAATTTAAAATTAGAGAATACCTTACTGTAACAAAATTATATTTTTCTTTTCTGTTTAAAATTAATTAAAATAATAAAATATACCTATCGCCTCCATTCGCGCGGCCACCATCCACTGATCGACCTCACCCTCTCACGAGTGACAGCTACCAATTCCTCCCTCGCCTTATAACCGCTTCACTCCAATTGCCACACGAACGATGCCCTAAATCGCGATTGACCCCTGCCCTGTTCGCCTCGCCCTCACCGCCTCCTCGCTCCTCAATCACACGCGAGCGGCGATGCTCGATCGTGAACCTCGCCATTACCCAGCTCCGTTCCCCCACCCCCACAACTGCCGCACCTCGCCGTGCTTCTAGTCCTCGAGGTCGAACTTCCACATAGCGGCGATATCGCGACACTTTTCATTGATCCCGAGATCCACCATTTTTTTCGAACAGAGGGGAGAAGAGGGTGATTCACTTTTCGTTTGAACTAGAATAGGAGATGAGGAAGAACGAATTTATTTGATTTTGCTTAGCCATTGTTTATATTTTTTTTTCAATATCGGCTCGATTTTTGAACTGAGCAAAAAGGAGAAGGTTGCGTGATTTAAACGAAGAGAAAGGGGCGATGTTGGACTGAAAGGGAGCAAGTGTCTGGAGCACGTTTCCTAGGTTGGCTAGGATGGCTTACACAGCTATAGGATGGAGGCTGAGATGAAAGGCTAATGGGAAAGGAATCTCTGCTGTGTTGAATATGGTATATATATTAATTAAATATAGATTGTATCGATTTACGTAACTTAAAATCTCGACCTCCTATCGATGCATACCGCTAGGTGTTTATATTGTTATACCGATATTCCAAACGTAAGGGAAAAGGTTTCGAGCCCTAATTCAATCGTATGGAGAAGATAGCCTTTTGGACCCAGTTGTTATATTGAATTTTCAATATAAATTCTAGCGCGTTTACAAACCGTACGGCCACACGATAACTCCAAACAGTATGAAAATTGAAATCCGATAATAATACAATATTACAGATCCAATGGAACTGGTTTTGTTGAATTTCGAGACCGTGCCTCGGTAGGTTATTTTTAAATGTCGATTTAAACGATATATTTTTAAAACTGAACAAATCACCTCCAAATTTCATTTTAAAACTTTTATTACCTTCGGTATTAACAATATAAATTTTACAAGCCTTCAAAATATTTTTAACAAGTTTAAAACTTCAGATTCAATATTTTATCCAATTTTCAATTATTAAATTCAAAAGTTGAATTATCCAATAACCTGCTATATTTAAATTATGCATTTATTTTATAAATGAAAACCAACTTTTCATTTTAAAAATCAATTTATAACTCAAATTCAATATTTAAAACCATTTTAATATTCCAAATCCAGTGTCGAAAAATCCGGGTCATTACACAACCGCAACCTTTCCGGGCTTCGTTGTTTTCCAAATTAGAAAAAACATTCTCGTTCTCTTGTATATTGAATAGTGCTACGACTTTAGAAAGATGAATTTCTTCCGCTAATCATTCTCCATACTGAAGCCCATCCTTCTACCTTTTATTACACAAACTCTATCATTGTTTGGTCCATCGTACTTGTAGCGAATTTGATTGTTCGTTATCGTATTTAATAAAAAATAATGACCAAAGCTTTATTTGATGCAGCAGCATATTTCTTATGGACGTTTTTTTGTTGTTTCCACTAGCTCTATAAGCATCGGCGGTGCAATATAAGAACAACGACGTAACTTGTTCAGATCAATTCTTTGTACTTCGATGAGACTTTTTCTGAACATTTTCGGTGATTCTGTAAAAAAATCAAAAAAATACAAAAATAATATGTAAAGTATAAAAAATTTATCAAAATACGCGATAATCTATTGTGGATTTTTTCGGTTAGATGTTGGTGAGGAGACGCGTCTGACACGTATGACGCGAACCAGTAGATTTTGTCTTTTAGAGCAAATGGTCCAAATGAGTGGGTCCCACTTGCTATGCATCTGACGCGCCTAACTTAGTGCGAAAGTTAACCTAGCAAAAATTGACTGCGAACGCACCCTATATATGTGTATGTATGTGTGTATGTGTGTGCTAGGTTCAATGGCTCTTTTTATTTAGCACCATTTTTGCCCTATGATCCAAAAGTTTATATTTAAAATTCGATAAATGTGAGAGGAGAGAGAAAAAACAAATATTTAAGCATGAAGTTGTGGCTGATATCCGATGTTACAAAATGATGCTAAATAAAGGATTACACACACAGATACACATACATATACATACACATACATACACACACATATATACACACATACATATATATACGTTTACACTCACACATACATAGGCACGCTATCTTGATTTGATGCAATATGGGATGAGGATCGTAGTTCATCATTTCAGCGAGTTTACAAACTAAGGTAAAATTCAACATATTAATGCAACTATAGAATTTCGTTGAAGATGTATCACTTGAGTTTTTGTGATTGACGCTAATATGAAATAGAGGGTGGTAAAAATCAGAGATTAAAAATGCGGAATGATATGAGTGTATGTCGATCGTTGTAAAAACATAACGCTGATCCACATTATCTAATTGGACTGCTCTAGGGGTTCGTTTGCAAAAAAATTTTGTTACATGGCATTGCGTTATCTTTGATGCGTCAGATATGTCTGACGTGGGATCCATGAAATACATTGTTTAAGTCAACCATTGGAAGCGTTAGACGCCGTTGCCGTGTCTGATGCAACGCCCATCCCAAAAAGGTTAGCTGAATTCATTGTATAATACCCTTGCTCTATTTTCCATCCACCATAATTTCACCATAAATCTGAATTTTCAATCAATTTTTGCCAGTTCGCCATCGAGTTTTCAGGGTAAATTCTTTTGTACTTATGTTTTATGTATTGCTATCTATCTTCTTTCTTTTTTTTTGAAATTTTTTAATTTTTTTTTAGAATGTCATTTCATGAATCTTTAGCTTCACCTGTCATATCGTCAATTGGACAGAGGAAAATATGTTGTCGTTCATAAATACTTGCTACATGCATATTGGATAGAGAAAAGGTCAGGTTGACTATTGATATCAGGATATCACCGATGCCTCAACGGTCGGATGGACGTTGAATACACCGATACCCAGATGAAGAACAAATTCGATAGCCTGTAAGTTTGAAATATTTGAAGGCTGCATCGGAACACCCACACGCAAATTCAAAATTTTGGACACTCCACCATCCAATGCCTCATTCGGCATGCTGACTTTTTGAGGGCCGATACTGTAGAGATCAGTAGTCGCACTACTCGTACTCCCCGTACACATCAGCGTCGCTCAGTGAGTAGTTCTTCTCGTAGACCTCAGTTGATTGTAGTTTTCTTACAAGACTTGAAGATGGCATAGATCAGTGAAAGATGTATGGATGTGCTATAGTAAAATGACCGAGAAAGCACATATAATATGACCAACGGTGAATTAGATTACAGAGCTATTTGTTTGCGGTTAAACAAGCCCAAGACACTTATGCGGCTTGTTCTGTATCTAGTAGCAAATTTAAGAGACAGATGTAATTTTTTTTTTGTATTTTGAACTACTAGTATGAAATTAAATTTGTTCTTTTTTTTTTTTTTTTTTTTTTTGCATTTTATAATTTATAAATAATACATTTAAATTTAAATGTATTAATTGTAAAAAAATAAAATAAAACGACTACAAAAATTATTAATAATAAAACAGTTAAAATGCCCCTTCCACAATGCCTTTTTCATAACACAACGAATTCTTCTTTGGTGAACCGTTCTTCTTTTTTGTCTCTTTTAAATGCTCTTTTGTAAAAATGACAACGTCTAGGCACTGTCTATGCTCCAGACGAGGCTTGCAACTTAGTCATCTGTCACCGTCCGTCTGGACAAGACATATTGCATCATTTGAGCATCTAGATGGATGGATATCTAAACACTTTTTAGACACTAATTAAGGTCGGAGGTCTCGTATTTCCATGCGACGTTTCCTCCTTGTCTGGTTGCTTCCGAACCAGCCCAAACTTCAAGATTTTCATTCTGGACAAGTTAATATTCAAAAATTCCTAATATCTTTAGAATACATGACCAATTCATAAATCGTACTTGCTGCGTAGCGTCCACCATTTTTACAACTTTGTGGATAACGCATCTCCAACCGGGATCTGTTTATCCAAAAGACCGACAAAAATACCTGGCTGTAAATGGAAGTGGATCACCATAAGTTAAGCGTGATGCTAGAAGCACCCAGCTTTATGCCGGAGCTATCAACTTTTTTTTTTTTTTTTTTTTAATTTATAGTGCGCGTCGGCGGTTAACCGTCGGTCAACAAATAACCACGGACCGAGATAGGCCCAGCATAAAGCTGGATTTCCATAGCCGTACACTAAACATGATTAATAATTCATTCAAAGAACCCACTTTTTCATGGCACTGCTGCAATAAAACAATCGAGATTCATTCTCCAGACGGGAGATGCATTCCTTTCCATTAAAGTAATCTTTCCTCCAAACAACGATTGGTTCTGGTTGCTGTTGCTTTTGCATGTGGCCACTCGACAATCGGGGATCATTGTCCTTGGCCAAAAGGAATTAAATATTACTGTACTACCATGTGATTTCAAATATCATGTGCATCTTATTCTGGCACGCTTTTGTACTATTGGAATTCCTATTATACCGTAATGTTGTTATTTTTTTTTATTTTTTATAATAAGAATATTAACTTAATTTTGGTGTCTTTCCAACCCAACACTGTAGAATGCTTAACCATCCTACTGTAAGGTTACTACATCACTCCGTTGCTGTTCAGAAATTTAGGTCAATGGAATTGATCTCTTAAAGTTCCCACTATGCTACAGCACATCCAATGGTTGTATATTCTACGGTTATAATAAGAAACGCTTTAAAAATGTCACCGTTAGTATTTGAAAAATGCACTTAAAATAGGATGATGGGCTCTGTTTCAAGTGGCCAAATGTGGAGGTCTATTGTATAAAAGTGGAATTAATTGAGCGTCTATCTTGAAACAGATCTGGCATCGACTGATAAACAACAATTTATAATGTGTGGAACTGTAACTGTAGCAGAAAATCAGGAAAAAAAAAGAACAATAAAAAAGTGAGAGAGACCATAGAACTATTAGAACGGAATTAATCAAAACTCTAAAACTTCGTCAAAATGAACATAGTAGGTCCGTACAACACGCATTTGTGGGTGTCAAAAATCTATTTGGATACAAATAGATGACGCTACTGCTATAAAAGATTACATAACTCGTTGTCATTTCTACAGAATTCAGCTTAATTCAAATGATTCTATTATGTACACAATCATGTTTCAAATCAACAATTAAAATAAATGTTTTAGCAGTTGATGTTTAATCTAACATTTTGATCAACTTAGGTTTCAAATTAATCTCATTTTTTTGTGGACATAATTTTTAAAGAGTAGAATGAATATCCCCACAATTTCATTCAATATGCAATACTGTCACCTCCTATATGTTAATGACCCGATAATTTGCATAAAATCAAATAATGAAGCTGCTATTGCCATCAAAGACATATTTAAACAATTGGAGAAATAAGTGGGCCTTAAAATGAATGAGAACAAGATGAAATGTTACTTTATTAAGTTGTGTGAAAGGAGATGTCATATCCTTGGTATTTTGGGTGTTACAGAGGGGGAGCCACCTGTCAAATATTTAGGAATAACATTGTCATCTAATAAAATTACTAATCGAGAATGTGTTGAGCTAATTAGCAAAATTAGAGACAAACGTCAGAGCTAGTGCTCCAAGTTGCTATCATTGGCGGGTATGATAGAATTTGTACACACTGTCATTACTGCAAAAGTTGATTTCTGGCTTCAGACATTTCAACTTCCTAATGCATCTATAGAAAGATTGAAAAGGTTTGAGCGGATTTTATCTCAAAAGGGGGATTACATAAAATCAAATTTCAAGATTTATGCAAGCTTAAAGACGAAGGTGGTGTGGGGATAAGAAATTTGAGAGACATGAGGGATGTTTTCATATTGAAGCAAGGATGGAAAGTTATAAGCTCCAATTGTTTATGCGTGAGATGGATGAGATAAAGGTATATTAAGGTTAACTTTTAGCAAATGGTTTATGATAATAATTCTTCTTCGACTTGGAAGGCTACCCTTCAAATGCGTCATAAACTGGAAAAAATTGTTTTAACGAATTTGTAAGGAGGAGAGAAACATATTTGCGGAGAGACCCTTGGATAAATGGGAAGACCTTAATAGATTTAGTGGGATGGGATACTTATTCTGCTATGGATGCCCAATTCGAAAAGTAGAGGACATTACACAAAATGACACATGGGACCGTGATTCTTTGCCTTGTAATAGAGAATGCAAACAAATTGTTGTTTCCATACCTCTATATTTTGCACGAGATTCAGAGTTATGGAGATGGAAACACACTAGAGAAGAATTCAGCACTAAAACAGCATGAGGCAGTGTGAGGAAGAAATATCAAAAGATAGAATGGAGCAGACTGATTTGGAACCATGCTAATTGTCCTAAGAAAGCATTAACAACTTACAAAACAATTAAAGACATATTATCTACAAAAGACCGTCTTTTTAAATGGGGAATTATTTCCGATACTGTAACGACCTGCATTTTTGGACGGTTTAAATTGACAATAAAGCATACACGTCAGACTCAAGCCATTCAAAAGGGCAGATTGTTAGGGGGTAAATAAGAAAAAGCAGGAAAAGAAAGAAAACAACTACAGAATCTTACAGCGGAATGACAAAATATAATAATCAAATAAACAGTTCATGAAGCTGTTTACAATTAACATTGGTTATTATTTTATAACAAAGATCAGAGTTACATACAACAAGAATAAGTAATAAATAAATGCAGCAGAACAACGTGATGCATTGGAATAAATATAATAAATAATAATAGTACAAATCTTCGTCTTCGTCCTCCGGAAATAAGTTCTTCAACCTTGAAATGCTCAGACTGACCTGAGCGTAATGAAAAGACAAAACACTCGAGTCAGAACTAAAAGATCTTATGTAAGTTAACTCAGCTGTAAAAATATGAGTGCGACGGCGTTAGAGATGTTTATGAGATTTGAAATCTCTTATCCAATGTATAACGTGAGTGTAATAGCTTAAGAGATGTTTGGGATTTACATCTCCTAAGAATCCATTAAACTATCTACTATGTAGTACAATACGCTATTATAATAGTGTCTACAATAAAGTAAAGTATTAAAATAGCGTTAAGGCGTTATTCATATCCCCCTTAGCACATTTTTATATATTCTCATAGTCTATATAGTACTGTAATTCCTCCGTAAACTAGAGGGCTATCAGAGGGCACTCCGTAGGTATGATACAAACCAAACTCGAAGAAGACGCACTAGGGCATTTGAACATGACACTCGAGGCAATGCCAGGATAGATATACCAATTGCGGATCCGGACCGGTGGTAACGCATAGCAGCTATGACCTCCCACCTCGGAACACGCTTCCATAATCAAAATCAAAGGGTGGCCATCAAATCAATCACAAAGCTACAGATATGGTATCGAAGAAATGTGTCCAATAAGAGGAATAACCTCACTTGGTCCGGCATGACACCTGTTTTAGTCACATCTAAGCTGACTCACGGGAGTCAGGGTCACGTAAATACCTCATACAGAATCGTTCGCCAAACCATCCTACTTCATTTCTGAAATCTCCACCACGTGCACAGTTGTTAAAGTGGTTTTCGGTATTGGCAAAGAGTATAACAATATCCGATCCCTGTCTCTTTAACAACCAAATGCTTATTTCACCCTAGATGATGCTTTTACATTTCAAAAGTCAGTTCACGATTTATATCAAAATATCATATTCTCAAAACCATATCACTTTCAAAATCATATTCACTTTCAAAATTTCCGATAAGATAAGTTAATTAGATCCTCATTTCCAAAGTCGTCATATTTACTCAAATATGTCATTTTACAAAAAGTGTATCAATTTCAAATCCCAACTTAGGCTGTATCATCATCATCAAGGATTTAAATATATTCTACTTTACATACTGTGAAAGTTTAGATAATCATAAATAGTTTTAATAGTTTAAATAGACCAAAATAGTTTAATTAGTAAAAATAGTCTAAATAGATTTATATTAGATTTAATTAGATTTAAAATGATTTAAATAGATTTAAAATACATTAAATAGATTTTATTAGGTTTAAAATGTTTTAAATAGATTAATTATAGATTAAATTGATTTTTATTATATTAAGTAGATTTTTAAATAGATTAAATAAATTTAAAACCTATTAAATAGATTTAAATTATATTAAATATATTTAAAATAGATTAAATAAGTTTAATTAGTTTAAAATAGATTAAATTGGGTTAAATAGGTTATAATAGATTAAATAAATTAAAATAGTTTTAGATTGATTAAAATAGTATAAATTATTTTAAAATAGATTACAAAGTTATATCCAAACATTTCTAATAACTCAATTCCGATAGGCTCATTTATTTTTGCCACTTCAACTTTGAAATTCCAATTTAAATCCTTTGAACCGTTCATTAAATCAATTCCAATTTCAGTAATTACGTGGGATTATCGAAAATAATTCAGTTATATAAATCAATTTCTATTTCAAACTGTCAGTTAACTGAATTCAAAATTTAAGGAATTAAAATCATTTAATTTAGCCAAATCCGGTGTCCGTATATAATTTTCTACCATAGGGTCGAGTGGTATGGATATTTATTATTTAAACCTGCAATTTAAAATTTTATGGTTATATATCATTTCAAACCGCAATCCTAAACTAAATAAAAATCCACAAAATCACTCGAGAACAATTTTTCCCTAATCTATAGATCGTTCGGGTATGTATCATTTCAACCCGTAGGGAACTTGGAGTGTTATAACAACATAACATACAATATCCAGTCATCTAATATCAACAATCAAACATCCATGACAATCATCATCCAAATTAATCAATAAACATCAATAGATAACCGATAATCAATAACAGGTATTAAATTGACAATTTAAACTCAATATTAAATTAAACGATGATTAAATGTAATAAAATTGAAATTTAACTAGAACGAAAATTTAACATACCAAACAACAATCAATAAATTTCTAATCACATCATAAATTTAATTTAATCGACATAAGATAATATAGTAGTTGTGAGTGGGTCAAAATACTCACCTTTGATTTTAAATCGATTTTAAATCCAAATAAAGACCCAAATTTTCAACAGTCTCAGAATTCGACCAAACTAGCGTGAAAATGTTCGAAATTTCTATACGATCCTAACTAAACAAACCATGCATGAATTGGACCTCGTATGCGAGAGATATACAAGTTAGAACATTTAAATTTGAAATTAAAATAAAATATAAAAAATATATGGACCGACCGAAACCTGCCACGTCACTCTTTCTTCCCAGGTAAACCCTATTGTTTGCATTCAGCAGGAATTGTGCTTCTTCCCGAAGCCGCCACGAACCTCAACGCCGCACACGATCGCGACTACCCCGAGCCTCGCCGTGAACCATCCCCACAACCTCCGACCCACGCGTGGCCGGACGACGCGTGCTCGAGATCCGATCGGCCGCCGCCATAAACCCTTGACCTAATTGAATTTTAAGCAACGATCCAACTATCATCACCCCTATGACCAACGTCGATGAACTCGCAAATCTCCATACATCCATACCCTCGATTCGACCATCGATCGAAGATCATCGAACACCAATGAAAGGCCGAGATTAAATCGCCCAATTCCGGCCACACAGAAAGCCAAATCAAAAAACAAACTGTAGATTTGACTTGCACTCGCTGAGAGCTTCAAATCAATATACAATTCGATATATTTTGAGGAGTTTAAATTTTTTATTTGATTTTGATTTGAAATTGGTTTTGGTTTGTCTGCTGTTGGAAAGAGAGAAGCAGATAGAATTGTACGTACAAACAAATAGAATAAGAAATAGTTAGGGTTTATAATGGGCTATATATAGACAGATCAGAAATAGAAATGCATGAACAAGATTGATTTGGAAGTTGAAAGATAGATGACCCTAAAAGCTCGTTCTATCTCTGGAACGAAAACGTGCCATCCCATATATCAAAATAGATTTTTCTGATAATTTTAAACTCAATGAAACATGTTTCAAGTCTAAATTCCATCGTATGAAGAAGTTAGCTTAAGTTTATTTCAAGTTGATTTCAATTGAATTTTATTAAATTGGTTTCTACGCGTTTCAAGTCCGTACAATCAAATGACAAGATCGATCGCTACGAAACTTGAAATCTCAATAATTCACTGTTATCGTTTCGATGAAACTGGTTTCGTCGAAATCAGAGAAAGTGGCCAAAGTGGCTAATTTCGCGTTAATTAAATAAATTAATAATAAATTAACTAATCACTTTTAATTCAATTTTATAAACTAACAAATTTTCATCTTTTTGATTAATTAGACATTTAAAATAATTTAAAAAAAGTTTACAGATAATTTCAGTGTCAATTCTTTCCAAATTACAATGTTCGATTTTAACTATAATAAATCCAATTAATTAAAATTTTATTTCAAATAAATTGATTATGCCTTGATTTCAATCATTATATTCAATCAATTATTGCTCTAATAACATAGTTAATATTTGTGGATATCTTATTTCACTGATATGCTACAATTTCCATCTTTTATTTGTATTGACTACTAAATTTCAATTATATTGAATTTTGTCAATTTTTCACATTGATTAAAATTTGAAATCCCAATTAATTTATTTATCTTGGTTTCGTTCTTTTATTAAATCAATTATCACCTTATCAATATAATTAACATTTCTATTCATTCTATTACATTCACAAATTGGCAGCTATTGTCTTAACCCACATGAATGTAGCAGTTATTTTCATTTGTTTGCAATTGATTAATTAAATTGGTAACAATTAACAATTGTCATCATTTCTGCATTTAATAACATTTTTAAGTTTATTATTTACAACAAAAGTTATAACCACTTACACTATACTAATTCTATCAGATTTCTATTTATTGCACATTATTTGATTAATTAATACATCCTTTAAATTAACAGTTTCTTCTTAACCACTTATCAATTAATACATACATTACTATAATTTATTTACAATCTATATCAATTATAAATCTTAATCGTTTTGATTAATTCGGAATTATATTTAAAGCAGGTATAAATTACCTTAAGTCAATACTATTACCTTTCATTTCAGTCACATTCTTATCATTAAATCACAATTTTATTTCTTCCAACATTAAACCGCAAAACTTTATTAAATTAGCTATTTTTAATTATCGAAATTACGAATCGTTACAATCTCCTCCACTCAACACTTTTCGTCCTTGAAAAGGAAAAAGAAAGAAAAAGAAGGAAAAAGAAGAAATTGAGTAATCAATATATCTTATTCAAAATATTAAATCTATAAACAATTTATTTGCATAATTAAACAATTTAAATAAAATATGCCCATTTATAACAATTAAATCTTTTATACTCAAGTTAACAAAAGTTTGAAAAACATTTCACAAAATTTTCTAAGTCCAAAACTCATGGAAAATTTTGGCAGTCTCCTTTGTGCGAAGAGGCCTATGAGAAATAATAATATCAATAATAACAGTATATATTATATATTTTAAAATAAAATATCCCAAACAACAGGAAAAACAATATAATAATGCTAGAAAACTGTAATCCGAGAACATACCTATTTGTCGGGCAACAACGCTTAAATTACGAAACCAAAAGCAGTAGCAATTGCTTCCATAACATGTATTCCACTTACAAAATCCAAGGATGTTAATAATTATATAAAAGAGGAATACTTAAGTTGTTTTCAACTAATAATAAAACAAATCAATACAACATAACAACAGTTTCTTACAACAAATCATACAATCATCACATACAGTCAAATATCAATTTTACATCCGTAGCAGCCATCAATAGGTTTGTTCGAGTTTAGAAACCTCTAGTCATATGAAATGATAAATAAACTATGAAGTAAACCATACACTCCACAGTTGTAGATAAAACTTTATAGGTTATTTATACATCTTTATACAAACTAGGAGTATCCTTTCCCAACCAATCCATAAGCCAATACAAACAAAGAATCCAACACATTTTTAAGTTTATTCTATTTATCTTTTCACATCATTTATTGTTCATTTTTTTCATACAATGATTTTCTTTAATTCATGTTCATTACTTACAAAATTTTAATCTTCATTCATTCATGTCATTAATTTACATTCTTTACTTACATAAGTTATATCTACTTCGATTATTTGGATCATACATGAATTCATTATTGAAGTATTGTATACATTTTATTTCAGTTTACTTCATACTTACAAATTTAGTTTGATTCCCTTTTTTTCTTTCATTCATGTAATGTTTGTTTTCATTGATTTACATTCGTTATTACTTACAAAAGTTCATTTCTCCTTTATTCATACAATGCCATTTCTTTCATTTTATTACTTTACATTCATTGCCTAAATAAGTTATTTTTATTTCAATTATTGGATTTTACTTTATTAGGTAAGTTTCTTTACAATCCCATTCACCATTTATAGATTATTTCCTTTTCATCTTCATTCTTCCATATATAGTATCATTGAATATTAACTTTTTTTCTAAGTCATTTCCGTGTTCTCTGAAGTTATGATCATTCAATCCATATAGTGCTCATTTAAATTATAAATGGCTTCAATGTTAATTCAAGTTTATAATTATTTACTTATAGTTTTCTCCTTTACCATTAAATCTGATTATAAATAGCTTAAAATACTAACCTAATTTTATAATCATTTTCTTACATTATTCAACTTTATTACATTTAATCAGTAGCATTTCAAACTATTAAGTTCAGAGGTGCAATTCCATTAAACACTCTCATTTTATAAAGTTTTACGTGCATAATATTCTATTACATAATCTTTTTAACATTTTGGTAAGTTATATATATGTCTTAAGAATGCAATTGAATATTACCCAATTACTCTTATTTATTTAGTTAACAAAAATGTTCAATAGTTACCATTTCTTATTTTTCATTTTCCTTTTTATTTACAGTTTCAAAATTTCAGTGTCTTATTCTCATTTTAGAAGTTTCCAATTATTAATATAATCAAGATTCCATTCATTACATTAATTTTAATTTCTAATTTCTAATTTAAAGAAACTTAAGAACTAAACAACGAGTTTCATTTCAATTATTTTAAAATATATATAATCATATCTTTTATATATCAAATTATATTTGGAATTTAAAATCAAGATTAAATCATCAAAACAATTTTGCAGTAAAATTACTACAACGGTCTTCCCATTTTGAAACTCGAAAATAAACATCGATGATGCGTGCACCCATCATCGAAATTATTTTCCGACGACAGAGAGGGAAGTACAGAACTTATTTCCTTCCAAAATTCTTTTAAACATTTCTTAAAAATCATATTGTAATATTTATATCTGAAAATACTTCCAAGTAACACTAATATTATATTTCAAAATCCTTTGAAAGAAATTTTGAAAAATCCTGGAACTTCAGTTCTAAACTTCCAACTTATATTTACTTTATTTGTAAATTCTATGTTTTAATCAATATTCATAAAACTTTTCTACCTAATAAACGACCTATTAAATCCAACTATATCATTTATAAAATTTTATTATTTTATATACAAAATATATAATGGGCAAAATTATTTCATTTACCTATATTTCAAAATAATATTGTGTCCGTCTGTCCTATTAAGTGTTTAGAAATCCCTATCGATGTCATAGCGTCCTATGCACCGACAAGAATTTATAAATACAAAACGAAACAAATTAACACAATACAAAAACCTTTTCTAACACTAACTAATATGCTTTCTCATATATATACACTCAGGGACTCATTCTAGGGTATTACTACCCTATTTCTAAAGGGTCAGACCCCACAAAGCTAAGGTTATCGCTAAACCGAAGCTCTGATACCAACTGTAAAGACCTACCTTTTTGGACGGTTTAAATCGGCGATAAACCACATACGTCGGACTCATACCATTCAAAAGGGCAGATTGCTATAGGGTAATAAGAAAAAGCACGGAAACAAAGAAAACAACTACAGAATCTCGCAGCGGAATGATAAAATATAAAATCAAATAAACAGTTCATGAAGCTGTTTACAAATAACATGTATTATTCTTTTATAACATAGATCAGAGTTATACACAACAAGAATAAGTAATAAATAAATACAGCGGAACAACATGATGCTGTGGAATGAATATAATAAACAATAACAGTACAAATCTTCGTCTTCATCCTCCAGAAATAAGGTCTTCAACACTGAAATGCTCATGTTGACCCGAGCATAATGAAAAGACAAAACACTCGAGTCATAACTAAAAGATCTTATGTAAGTTAAACTAACTGTAAAAGTATGAGTGCGACAGCGTTAGAGATGTTTACGGGATTTTACATCTCCTATCCAGTGTCTAACATCAGTGCAACAATTTAGGAGATGTTCGAGATTTCCATCTCCTAAGGATCCGTTAAGCTATCTACTATGTAGTACAACACTCTATTGTAATAGTGTCTACAATAAAGTAAAGTATTAAAGTAGCGTTAAGGCATTACCCATATCCCCATTAACATATTTTTATATATTCCCATAGTTTATACAGTACTGTAATTCTTCCGTAAACTGGAGGGCCATCGAAGGGCACTCCATAGGTATTGTACAAACCAAACTCGTAGAAGGCGCGCTAGGACATGTGAACACGGTACTCGAGGCAATGGCAGGTTAGATATACCAAGTGCGGATCCGGACTGGTGGTAATGCATAGCAGCTACTACCTCCCACCGCGAAACACACTTCCATAATCAAAATCAAAGGGTGGCCACCAAATCAATCACAAAGCAAGAGATATGGTATCGAAGAAATGTGTCTGATAGGAGGAATGACCTCACTTGGCCCGGAATAGATCATGTTTTGGTCACATCTAAGCTGAGTCACGCAAGTCAGGGTACGTAAATACCTCATGCAGAATCATTCGCCAAACCATCCCACTTCACTTTTGGAATCTCCACCACGTGCATAGTTTTTAAAGTGGTTTTCGGTATTGGCATAGAATATGACAATATTCTATCCGGTCTCTTTAACAACCAAACGCTTATTTCACACCGGATGATGCTTTTACATTTCAAAAGTCAATTCACAATTTGTGTCAAAATATCATAGTCTTGAAAACATATCACTTTTGAAATCACATTTACTTTCAAAATTTTCGGTGAGATAGGTTAATTAAATCCGCATTTCCAAAGTTGTCACATTTACTCAAACATGTCAGTTTATAAAAAGGGTCAATTTCAAACCCCACCTTAGGCTGTATCATCATCAAGGATTTAAATATAAATACTTCAACTTTACATAGTTTGAATGTTTAGAAAGTTATTTAGATAATCATAAATAGTTTAAATAGTTTAAATAGTAAAAATAGTTTAAATAGATTTAAATTTGATTTAATTAGATTTAAAATGATTTAGATAGATTTAAAATAGATTAAATAGATTTTATTAGGTTTAAAATGTTTTAAATAGATTAATTATAGATTAAATTGATTTAAATTATATTAAGTAGATTTTTAAATAGATTAAATAAATTTAAAATAGATTAAATAGATTTAAATTATATTAAATAGATTTAAAATAGACTAAATAAATTTAATTAGTAAAATAGGTAAAAATAGATTAAATTGGGTCAAACAGGTTATAATAGATTACGTAAATTAAAATAGTTTTAAATCGATTAAAACAGTTTAAATTGTTTTGAAATAGATTTCAAAGTTATATATAAACATTTCTAATAACTCAATTCCGATAGACTCGTTTATTTTTACCACTTCAACTTTGAAATTCCAATTTAAATCCTTTGAACTGTTCATTAAATCAATTCCAATTTCAGCAATTACGTGGGATTATCGAAACTAATTCAGTTTATATAAATCAATTTCTATTTCAATAACTAAATTTGAAACTAAAATAAAATAAAATATTAAAATATACGGACCAACCGAAACCTCCCACGTCGCTCTTTCTTCCCAGGCAAACCTTTACGTTCGCATTCAACAGGAATCGCGCTTCTTCCTTTAGCCGCCACTAACCTCAATGCCGCATACGATCGCGACTACCCCGAGCCTCGCAGTGATCTCGCTTGAACCACCCTCATAACCTCCGACCCACGCGTGGCCGGACTGTAACGACCCGTAAATTTTAATAATTTTATTTGTTTTATTTATATATTTAATAGAATTTTCGTGAAATTTTAAAAATAAAATTTTGAAATATAAATTTGATATTTGGAATGCGTCTAGTAAAACATAGCAACTGGTAAATTTTCGTCCAAAAATATGAAGTTTATTTTCATGCGTAATATTTCAATTTAATCAGTTAAAAATCGATGAAAATAAAACGTTTTTGAAACCTAAATATTTTTACATAGAAAAATTCTAAATCATCTTCTGGGCAAGACGTCATTTTTAGTTTTTCCAAATTCGAACAACTTTAGCTCCGTCGATCTTATTTTTCATGCATTTTCCGCTAGTATAGAACATTCGAATTTTTAAAATTCAATCGTACCACTGACATCCGTATACCGTTTTGATCGACTCGTCGTGCTGATCTCTACTGTATATTCGATTGTCAAATTCGGAGTCTGGTGTACGTTGCACTTTGCGTAACACCTACCGTATCGGTATCCGTTCGAGTTTGCTTGTGTTAGGTGACCATTCAAACTTTCCGCTCGTCGAAGTCATCAGCTTTTATTAGCCTTGAATTCATGTGTTTCTCTTTCCAACGATTAATTTTCACTTCCTTATTTCATTTATGGTGGCTCACGCTCTTCCTTTCTCCTTTCTATTGCAATTCTTCGAATACAATTCCACCTGTTGCTTTCATATATTTCATATAGTCTTTCCCCTTCACCTCACTTTTGCCTGTAGCTAGTCTTCCCCTTACTAATTTCTCCTCTAGCTAACGGCCACCTCGCCCACGTCCTTGCTCCTCCTCCTTGTACAGCCAACCCGCCTCCTCCTTACTAAAGAAAAAAAGAAAAAAAAAGCAAATTTTGATACATGCAGCAACCGAATCCGGCTCCTAAGCCGTGAAACCACACTCACATTCCCCTAACCCGACCGACCTCATCACCACTACCTCCGCGTCATCCTCCACACTCTGCACATCCACCACCACTCATCTCGGCCACGCACTCCTCCACATGACAGCTGCTGCCACTCAACCCTCTCCGACCCCAAACCGAAACCCATGCCGAACCCCTCTCCCCAGCCGAAGCTTCCAGGCTCCAGCCTTGTTGCCTTGCCGACCACCATGCAACAAACCCGCGTAACAACCTCTCTCTGCGGCTCCTCTCCTCCTTGCTTCTACACGTGCTCTGCCTTGTATCTTCCTCTACCATGTCACCTTCTTGTTTATATATATATAGGTTAGTTTTACGGTATAATGGTATATGAAAAACATATAATCAGTTGCTTACATTTTTTTTAAACTATCTGCTTATAAAAAAATATACATGTACAGGTTTCCAAATATATATATTTATATAAGTTATAGCATGTGTATAAAGTTGTCTGTATGTGTTTTATGTATAGTGTGAAGTCTAATATGTTACGTGTTGTTATATCTACCCATATTTTGTGTTATGGGAATAAACTTGTTATCTGTATCTAAGTAGTGCAGAGAATTGTGGGGAATATAAACTTATCTAGCATAGACAAATTTTTACTTTACGTATATAATAATAATATGTTGGTTTAAGTTGCAAAGGGTATATATTTTCAAAGCTTTATATTTTTGTTTGTAATATATTTTGCACAGACTCTCTAATAAATTATTAGCATATCCATAAATACCATGTCTAGCAATTCTTCTCTGACTTGCTTTGTTTTAATTTTTGGCATATCCTCCTGATTTTGTGCATGTGAAGTGTATGCATATTGGTGTATAAGTAAGTTATAATATAGTAAATATACGTTAGTTTTAAATTTTATTAAAGTAAGTTTATGTATATGTTTTTTTTTCCAAAACTTTGTCACCGTTTCCAGATTTGTACCTGCATATATTTGATTATACTATACATTCGCCAGCACTCATGCTGTTTTGATATGCATTTTTGTAATAGTTTATATATATATATATATATATATATATATATATATATATTGACTTGGGAAAAGGCATACATTGCGTGTGCTGTATGTTATAAACTTACATAAATTTTGGTTCTAAAATCTACAATTTTAAAATGTTTGTTTTATGGACGATTTGAAAGGTAAATATTGATTATTAATATTGTTCTATGTTGAATAACTATATTTTACATAGTTGTTTATATTTTATGAGACCGTGCAGAACTTGTTGTTTTATATACGAGTTTTAAGTTTATACATTTAAAATTTATAGTAGTTATGTAAGTTTTAAATATATATATTTATATATTAGTTTATATATATTGTGTAAAGTATTATATATGTGTTTAATAAATTTGACTTTAACTGCACTCATGTATAGATTTTGAGATATATGTATTTTGTTGTATGCGTTTTAAAGTTATATTGATTTTTTTTTTCAATATATATATTTTGTACGCATTTTGATTTAAACATTGTTTCAAAAGAAAGTAATATAATAATATATTTTTTGTATGTATCAAAACTGATTTTGATTCATTATCATCGATTTCCTATTTATCAGCTTCGTTCGTCGAATCTTGTCCTTCTTGCGTTGCTTTGGAATTCTTGTCGAGATTCGTAGCTCGTTTCTTTGTCAAATCTCTCTAGCCTCGAAAGGTGAGCAATCACTCATGATTAATGTCCTTTATTTATTAAATTTGATTTCAATTGAAACGACGATTAGAATATGCTGATGTTAGTTATTTACACTATTAGACATATATATATATATATATATATATATATCAGTTCACCTGTGACATCTGACACCATTATCTGTTAATTATACGATGATAATCCCGTTTGGTTGATAATTGATTGATTGTTTGTTGTTTATATTGGATGTTAAATTGTAATGTATAAAGTGATAAATATTGTGCAATTGAATTTGACGTAGGATAGTTAAAAATTTGAATCGACATATGTGTTAAATTTGATTAGTTAAATTTGTATAATATGACCCCTTAAATGTTTAATTATTTAACAAGTAGAAAAATGGTTAATTACCCTTGAACCATTTGAATTTATGTAGTATGAAATCGAATAATAAATGTCAAGTGTAGAACCGTATAAAATAATAGTGTAATAATCTTTAATCTACATGAAATGATAGTGTAGATTCTAGAAATAATTATATTAATTTGCACAAACAACAATGTAAATTAATACGATTATTTCGGGATTATTTGAATTAATTATTGGATTGTATTGATGTTGCAATTTCTTATTTATTTACTTTGACACCATCCCAGTTATCACACTGCAAGTTCCCTTTGCTATGCTTCGATTTTGAATTGGAATGGAATCGGGTTGAAATGATAAATACCCAAATAAACTTGACTTAGGATAAAGAATTAAATAAAACCCGATTGGTCTATAATTTGATTTAAAAATAAAATAAAGATTTATTTGAATAAATAATAAGTATTTGCAATAAAATGAAATGTGAATTTTAATGAAAAGAAAATGTTAATATTAAATAATCTGGAATATAATATTAACATAATATTTGATAAAGGAACGTTGTTTTAAATTAATTATTTAATAATTAAGTTTGGAATTATTTAATAATTAAGATGGGAATTATTTGATAATTAGGTTTTGGAATTATTTAATAATTAAATTTTGAAATTATTAATTAAGTTGAAATTATTTAATAATTAAATAAGATTGAATTATTTAATAATTAAATAAAATTGAATTCTGTGATAATTGAAATTGAACTTCTTTAATAAGTGAAATTGAGTTCTGTAATAATTAAGTTTTGAAAATTTATTTAAATCAAGTAAATAAATAAGTGCAATTGAATTTCTTTAACAAGAAATAAAATGTGATTTATTGAAATTAATGTAAGACTTGTAATTTAAAGAACTGATTTTTCGAATCTAATTTAATTCAATTTGAAGTTTTGATATAATGAAGTTGAACGTAAGAAATTGATTTAATGAATTGGAAATTTAATAGAAAATGTTTGAATAATAAATTAACTTAACGAATATTGAATGAAAGTGATCATTGAATTTAAATTGATTTGAATATTAAATTAAATTAATTTAAATGATTTCGGAATGAAACTTATATACGAACTTGAATCAATATTTGTATTGTTTAAATAAAAATTGAAATTCAATTATAAGATTTCGAAATAGCAATTTGGAAGTTTGAACGTAAATTATGGAAATTGATTTAGAAAGACAAATGAAATGTTAGTTTACAAATTCTAATTTAAATTGAATTTGATTTGGTTTTGAAATATGTTAAAAGACCAATCGGTGTAATAATTACAAAAGTTATTAAAGAGATCAGAATCGGTTATAGACATACTCTCTATCTAAACCGAAAACCACTTTAATAACTATACGCGGAGTGTGATCCAAAATGAAGTGGTTGGATTGGTGTACGTGATGACAGAAGAAAGAGAACGATAATGGATAGCCTTGACACTTGTGTCAAATTGGAAATGACTAAAACAGGAGCCGTGCCGGGCCAAATGGGGTTAGCCACCTTGAGCAAACACACTTCTTCATAAACTATTCATTACTTGTTATTGATTGGTGCACCCTCGTAATTTTGGGAGTGTTGTTTCGTGGTGTTGCGATCGTTGCGGCGATGCATTCTCACCAATCTGGATCAGTTAAACGGTAGTTTCACTACCTTGGTTATTGCCGCATGTGCGTTGTCATACTTGTATCTCTATATACGCGACCACTACGAATTTATTTTGTGTTGTACCTATGGAGTACTCCCTGATAGCCCACTAGTTTACGGTGGAGTTTACAGTGCTATATAGACTATAACGCTTGTATAAAATGTGTTAAGGGGGATAATGGTAACGCCTTAACACTATTTTGATACTTTATATTACTGATATGCATTATCTACTTAGCGTACACTACTACATAGTAGATAGTTTAACGGATCCTTAGAGGATGGTTATTCCAACATACTTTGAGTTACTTGTATTTCAATTGTTATTTCACTTGAGTTGGATTTACTGATATAAGAATGTTAATCCTGACTCGACTGTTTTGTGTTTTGCTTTACGCTCGGGTCAGACTGAATGTACCAGTATTCGAGACTCGCCTTTGGAGTTGGAGCTTCGCTTGGAGATCCAGCTATCTATCCAGCTTTCAGACATCCAGTTGATTCCACTGATGTATTCTGATATTGTTTTTGACTATTGTATTCGAGACATCTGTTGTACCTTATATAACTCTGATATCTATATAGTAGCTTCATGAACTACTATCTTTTGTTTCCGCTGCATTTATTACTCTGTGTCTGTGATTATTATTTACTGTATATGCTCAGTTTTTCCAATTTTAAATTAACAATTCGGTATTTTGAATTATTCAAGTTCGACATGTGCGGATGTGAATAGTCCAAAATAGCGGGTCGTTACAGTTGGTATCAGAGCTTTGGTAGCTCTCGGCAAAACTTAGCATATATGGTAAATGTATTTATGGAATCACTTTCATTCGAGTTTGAATCTCTTCCTTTTTGACTCGATTCTTTTGAGTTTTGGAACGTTCCCTCGGCTTCGAAATTCATTCTTGTCTCTCACTATTCGTATTCTTCTGAATTTTGAAGTATCCCATAACTCCACTTCGAATGATCTTTATAATGGATTGGCGGTCTCGCCAACATTCATATGAATTGTAAAGGGATGAAACTCATTTACAATAGCATCAATTCACCGAAGATTTATATATATCCTCGGTTTAGATGCTAATATCTCTTGATATCCCGAATTCTATCTCTTGAGATCGGATGTGGATTTGTCTCAGAATTCCACATCGATCTAATTCTTGAAGTCACAGTTGACCCAGAAGGTTGTCCGTGAATTAAATAAGCTTATCCATCTCCCAATTCTGTTATTGAATCATCTTGTCTTTTCTTTTGAACTTGTCTTCGAATCAGAATTCTCTTTGATTTGAGTTCATCAAATTTGAATCTCTATTCTTGTTTTGGAATCTATTCTTGTATCGTCGAGCGAGGAAGTGTATTTGTAAATTAATATTTAAAATGTTTCACATATTGTGTTGTTTGTGTTGTTAACGTTGATTTGGATTTTCGATCGATTCGTCTGATCAACGCCATTGATAGAATTTCCAAAACACTTGAACAGAACAAACTAACACAATATTGTTTTCAAATTTGGTAAATAAAATAATTTTGTACAATTATATTATCTACAAGTATGAATTTTTCTAAAATTAAATTGTTAATGAATTTGTTGTCTGAAATGATAATATTTAATTTTCATTTATTGTTTTATAAACTATTGACTATTTCATAATATAAATAAATGAATTTATAAAACTTGGTTATAATTTGATTTCGAATTTGAAATGAATGTAAATCAGGAATTTGAGAATTTGATTTCCGGTGATTTCAAACTTTGATTTTTAAAGTTTTAAAGCGTGGTATTTAAAATATGTTCAAACATAAACCGTTTCAAAGAATTTTAAATTGGTTAAATCTGTGCTCTTCTATTTTGTCGCTGGAAAATAATTTCGGTGATGATGGCCGCATCATCGACATTCATTTTCGAGTTTCGAAGTGGAGAGACTATTCTGTAGCTTTGCTACGGATTGTGAAGAAAAAAAAGAACAAAAAATAAATGAATGAATAAATAAATAATAAATTGATTTGAATATCTTAAAGTATGATTTGATTTGTAATATATATTGGTATATGATTTAAATCTGATTTGATATATATATATATATATATGTATATATATTTATTTACCTCTAAATAAATTTGAGGTTACTCAATTGCATTATATATATATAACTTACCTAAATTTTCAAAAGTTAATTATGTAATTGAATATTATACAATATAAATGATATCAAAGGAAATTTTAAATAAATTTGAGTAGTTATAATAAGTGTAAATATTCTCAATATATCTGTGATAAGATATATTAAGTGGAATAAATTTAATGATAATTTGGAATAAAGAAGAATTAAATTGGTTGAATAAATTATGATTGTAATAAATGGCTATTCAAGTTATGATTTTTGAAAATTATTAATAGTGGATAACTAGATAATAAGATAAATGAATAAATGAGATAATTAAATAAAATTTTGCATTCATGAAATTAATAAATTAGCAATTGAATCAATTTAATGAAAAACCTTGAGTCAAATCAATTATTGAATATTTATTAATTGAAATTTATACGATTGGAATTAACGGTTGAACTAAAAATTTAAATTGAATGACTATTTATTGACTTAATATAAATGGATTCAACAAAATTGTTAAATATTAACTAATTAAATTTAAATCTATATGGTTTAAATTAATTGTATTATTTTGTCCAATCTATTTCTTTCTGATGATTTCTATTCTCCTATCTCCTTCCTTTTCGGGGACGAAATGTTTTGAGTGGGGGAGAATGTAACGACCCATAAATTTTAATAATTTTATTTGTTTTATTTATATATTTAATTGAATTTTCGTGAAATTTTAAAAATAAAATTTGAAATATAAATTTGATATTTGGAACGCGTCTAGTAAAACATAGCAACTGGTAAATTTTCGTCCAAAAATATGAAGTTTATTTTCATGCGTAATATTTCAATTTAATCAGTTAAAAATCGATGAAAATAAAACGCTTTAGAAACCTAAATATTTTTACATAGAAAAATTCTAAATCATCTTCTGGGCAAGGCGTCATTTTTCGTTTTTCCAAATTCGAACATCTTTAGCTTCGTCGATCTTATTTTTCTGTGTTTTTCATGCATTTTCCGCTAGTATAGAACATTCGAATTTTTAAAATTCAATCGTACCACTGATATCCGTATACCGTTTTGATCGTCTCGTCGTGCTGATCTCTACGGTATATTCGATTGTCAAATTCGGAGTCCGGTGTACGTTGCACTTTGCGTAACGCCTACCGTATCGGTATCCGTTCGAGTCTGTTTGTGTTAGGCGACCATTCAAACTTTCCGCTGGTTGAAGTCATCAGCTTTTATTAGCCTTGAATTCATGTGTTTCTCTTTCCAACGATTAATTTTCACTTCCCTATTTCATTTATGGTGGCTCACGCTCTTCCTTTCTCTTTCTATTGCAATTCTTCAAATACAATTCCACCTGTTGCTTTCATATATTTCAGTAGCCTTTCCCCTTCACCTCACTTTTGCCTGTAGCTAGTCTTCTCTTTACTAATTTCTCCTCTAACTAACGGCCACCTCGCCCACATCCTTGCTCCTCCTCCTTGTACAGCCAACCCGCATCCTCCTTACTAAAAAAAACAAATTTTGATACATGCAGCAACCGAACTCGGCTCTTAAGCCGTGAAACCACACTCACGTTCCCCTAACACGACCGACCTCATCACCACTACCTCCGTGTCATCCTCCACACTCGGCACATCCGCCACCACTCATCTCGGCCACGCACCCCTCTACATGACAGCTGCTGCCACTCAACCCTCTCCGACCCCAAACCGAAACCCATGCCGAACCCCTCTCTCCTGCCGAAGCTTCCAGGCTCCAACCTCGTTGCCTTGCCGACCACCATGCAGCAAACCCGCGTAACAACCTCTCTCTGCAGCTCCTCTCCTCCTTGCTTCTACACGTGCTCTGCCTTGTATCTTCCTCTACCGTGTCACCTTCTTGTTTATATATATAGGTTAGTTTTACGGTATAATGGTCCATGAAAAACATATAATCAGTTGCTTACATTTTTTTTTAAAACTATCTGCTTATAAAAATATATATAAATGTACAGGTTTTCAAATATATATATTTATATAAGTTATAGTATGTGTATAAAGTTGTCTGTATGCGTTTTATGTATAGTGTGAAGTCTAATATGTTACGTGTTTTTATATCTACCCATATTTTGTGTTATAGGAATAAACTTGTTATCTATATCTAAGTAGTGCAGAGAATTGTGGGGAATATAAACTTATCTAGCATAGACAAATTTTTACTTTACGTATATAATAATAATATGTTGGTTCAAGTTGCAAAGGGTATATATTTTCAAAGCTTTATATTTTTGTTAGCAATATATTTTGTACAGACTCTCTAATAAATTATTAGCATATCCATAAATACTGTGTCTAGCCATTCTTCTCTGACTTGCTTTGTTTTAATTTTTGGCCCATCCTCCTGATTTTGTGCATGTGAAGTGTATGCATATTGGTGTATAAGTAAGTTATAATATAGTAAACATATGTTAGTTTTAAATTTTATTAAAGTAAGTTTATGTATATGCTTTTTTTTCCAAAACTTTGTCACTGTTTCCAGATTTGTACCTGTATATATTTGATTATACGATACATTCGCACGCACTCATGCTGTTTTGATCTGCATTTTTGTAATAGTTTATATATATATATATATATATATATATATATATTGACATGGAAAAAGGCATACTTTGCGTGTGCTGTATGTTATAAACTTACATAAATTTTGGTTCTAAAATCTACAATTTTAAAATGTTCGTTTTATGGACGATTTGAAAGGTAAATATTGATTGTTAATATTGTTCTATGTTAAATAACTATATTTTATATAGTTGTTTATATTTTATGAGACCGTGCAGAACTTGTTGTTTTATATACGAGTTTTAAGTTTATACATTTAAAATTTAGAGCAATTATGTAAGTTTTAATTATATATATATATATATATATATATTTATATATTATTTTATATATATAGTGTAAAGTATTATATATGTGTTTAATAAATTTGACTTTAACTGCACTCATGTATAGATTTTGAGATATACGTATTTTGTTGTATGCGTTTTAAAGTTATATTGACTTTTTTTTCAATATATATATATATTGTACGCATTTTGATTTTAACATTGTTTCAAAAGAAAGTAATATAATAATATATTTTCTGTATGTATCAAAACTGATTTTGATTCATTCTCATCATATCCTATTTATCAGCTTCGTTCGTCGAATCTTGTCCATCTTGTGTTGCTTTGGAATTCGTGCCTGGATTCGTAGCTCATTTTTTTGTCAAATCTCTCCAGCCTCGAAAGGTGAGCAATCACTCACGATTAATGTTCTTTTATTTATTAAAATTGATTTCAATTGAAACGACAATTAGAATATGCTGCTGTTAGTTATTTACACTGTTAGATATATATATATATATATATATATATCAGTTCACCTGTGACATCTGACACCATTATCTGTTAACTATACGATGATAATCCCGTTTGGTTGACAATTGATTGATTGTTTGTTGTTTATATTGGATGTTAAATTGTAATGTATAAAGTGATAAATATTATGCAATTGAATTTGACGTAGGGTAGTTAAAAATTAGAATCAACATATGTGTTGAATTTGATTAGTTAAATTTGTATAATATGACCCCTTAAATGTTTAATTATTTAACAAGTAGAAAAATGGTTATTACCCTTGAACCATTTGAATTTACGTAGTATGAAATCGAATAGTAAATGTCAAGTGTAGAACCGTATAAAATAATAGTGTAATAATCTTTAATCTACATGAAATGATAGTGTAGATTCTAGAAATAATTATATTAATTTGCACAAACAACAATGTAAATTAATACGATTATTTCGGGATTATTTGAATTAATTATTGGATTGTATTGATGTTGCAATTGCTTGTTTATTTACTTTGACACCATCCCAGTTATCACACTGCAAGTTCCATTTGCTATGCTTCGATTTTGAATTGGAATGAAATCGGGTTGAAATGATAAATACCCAAATAAACTTGACTTAGGATAGAGAATTAAATAAAACCCGATTGGTCCGTAATTTGATTTAAAAATAAAATAAAGATTTATTTGGATAAATAATAAGTATTTGAAATAAAATGAAATGTGAATTTTAATGAAAAGAAAATGTTAATATTAAATAATCTGGAAGATAATATTGACATAATAGTTGATAAAGGAACGTTGTTTTAAATTAATTATTTAATAATTAAGTTTGGAATTATTTAATAATTAAGAAGGGAATTATTTAATAATTAGGTTTTGGAATTATTTAATAATTAAAATTTGAAATTATTAATTAAGTTGAAATTATTTAATAATTAAATAAGATTGAATTATTTAATAATTAAATAAAATTGAATTCTTTGATAATTGAAATTGAACTTCTTTAATAAGTGAAATTGAGTTTTGTAATAATTAAGTTTTGAAAATTTATTTAAATCAAGTAAATAAATAGGTGCAGCTGAATTTCTTTAACAAGAAATAAAATGTGATTTATTGAAATTAATGTAAGACTTGTAATTTAAAGAACTGATTTGACGAATCTAATTTAATTCAATTTGAAGTTTTGATATATTGAAGTTGAACGTAAGAAATTGATTTAGTGAATTGGAAATTTAATAGAAATTATTTGAATAATAAATTAACTTAACGAATATTGAACGAAATTGATCAATGAATTTAAATTGATTTGAATGTTAAATTAAATTAATTTAAATGATTTTGGAATGAAACTTATATACGAACTTGAATCAATATTTGTATTGTTTAAATAAAAATTGAAATTGAATTATAAGATTTCGAAATAGTAATTTGGAAGTTTGAACGTAAATTATGGAAATTGATTTAGAAAGACAAATGAAATGTTAGTTTACAAATTCTAATTGAAATTGAATTTGATTAGGTTTTGAAATATATTAAACGACCAATCGGTGTAATAATTATGAATGTTATTAAAGAGACCGGAATCGGTTATGGACATACTCTCTGTCTAAACCGAAAACCACTTTAATAACTATACGCGGAGTGTGATCCAGAATGATGTGGTTAGATTGGTGTACGTGATGACAGAAGAAAGAGAACGATAATGGATTGCCTTGACACTTGTGTCAAATTGGAAATGACTAAAATAGAAGCCGTGCCGGGCAGCTACCTCGAGCGAACACACTTATTCGTAAACTATTCATTACTTGTTATTGATTGGTGCACCCTCGTAATTTTGGGAGTGTTGATTCACGGTGTTGCGATCGTTGCGGCGATGCGTTCTCACCAGTCCGGATCAGGCAAGTGGTAGTTTCACTACCTTGGGTATTGCCTCATGTGCCTTGTCATACTTGTATCTCTATATACGCGACCACTACGAATTTGTTTTGTGTTATACCTATGGAGTACTCCCTGATAGCCCACTAGTTTATGGTGGAGTTTACAGTGTTGTATAAACTATAACGCTTATATAAAATGTGTTAAGGAGGATAATGGTAATGCCTTAACACTATTTTGATACTTTATATTACTGATAGGCATTATCTACTTAGCGTACACTACTACATAGTAGATAGTTTAATGGATCCTTAGAGGATGGTTATTCCAACATCCTTTGAGTTACTTGTATTTCAATTGTTATTTCACTTGAGTTGGATTTATTGATATAAGAATGTTAATCCTGACTCGAGTATTTTGTGTTTTGCTTTACGCTCGGGTCAGACTGAGTGTACCAGTATTCGAGACTCACCTTTGGAGTTGGAGCTTTTCTTGGAGATCCAGCTATCTATCCAACTTTCATACATCCAGTTGATTCCAGTGATGTATTCTGATATTGTATTTGAGTATTGTATTCGAGACATCTGTTGTACCTTATTTAACTCTGATATGTATATAGTAGCTTCATGAACTACTATCTTTTGTTTCTGCTGCATTTATTACTCCGTGTCTGTGATATGTGATTATTATTTACTGTATATGCTCAGTTTTGCCAATTTTAAATTAACAATTCGGTATTTTGAATTATTCAAGTTCGACATGTGCGGATGCGAATAGTCCAAAATAGCGGGTCGTTACACAGACGACGCGTGCTCGAGCTCTAGATCCCATCGGCCGCCGCCATAAACACTTGACCTAATTGAATTTTAGGCAACGATCCAGCCATCTTCACCCCCCACGACCAACACCGATGAACTTCACTTGCAAATCTCCACACATCCATACCCTTGATTCGACCATCGGTGAAGATCATCGAACACCAATAAACGACCAAGATTAAATCGCCCAATTTCGGCCATACAGAAACCCAAATCGAAAAACAAACTGCAGATTTGACTTGCGCTCATCGGGAGCTTCAAATCGATATATAATTCGATATATTTTGAGGAGTTTGAATTTTTGATTTGATTTTTTGTTGCAATTAAATTTGGAATTGGTTTTGGTTTGTCTGCCATTGGAAAGAGAGAAGCATATAGAATTGTACGTACAGACAAATGGAATAAGAAATAGTTAGGGTTTATAAAGGGCTATATATAGACAGATCAGAAATAGAAATGAACGGACAAGACTGATTTGAAAGTTGAACGACAGATGACCCGAAAAGCCCGTTCTGTCTCCGGAACGAAAATGGGTCATCCCACATATCAAAATAGATGTTTCTGATAATTTTAAACTCAATTGCACTGGTTTCAAGTCCAAATTCCATCGTATGAAGAAGTTAGCTTGAAAATCAGTTTATTTCAAATTGATTTCAATTGAATTTTGTTAAATTGGTTTCTACGCATTTCGAGTTCGTACGATCAAACGACAAGTCTGATCGCTATAAAACATGAAATCTTACAATAATTCACTGTTATGAATTCAATGAAACTGGTTTCATCGAAATCCGAGATAGTGGCCAAAGTGCCTAATTTCACGTTAATTAAATAAATTAATATTATACTAATTAATCACTTTTAATTCAACACTTATAAACTAACAAATTTTCATCTTTCTGATTACTTAGACATTTGCAATAATTTAAAACAAGTTTATATATAATTTCAGTGTTAATTATTTCACAAATTACAGTGTTCGATTTCAACTGTAAGTAAGTCCAATTAAGTATAATTTTATTTCAAATAAATTGATTATACTTTAATTTCAATTATTATATTCAATCAATTATTACTCTAATAACATAGTTAATATTTATTGATATCTTATTTCACCAATATGCTACAATTTCCACTTAATTTCCACTACTATATTTCAATTATATTGAATTTTGTCAATTCTTCACACTTATGAAAATTTGAAATCCCACTTAATTTATTTATCTTGGTTTCGTTCTTTTATTAAATCAATTATCACATTATGAATATAATTAACATTTCTATTCATTTTATTACATGCACAAATTGGCAGCTATTGTCTTAACTCACATTAATGTAGCATTTATTCACATTTGTTTGTAATTGATTAATTAAATTGTTAATAGTTAAGAATTGTCACCATTTCTGCATTTAATAATTGTAAGTTTATTATTTACAATAAAAATTATAACCACTTACACTATACTAATTCTATCAAATTTCTATTTATTTCACATTATTTAATTAATTAATACATCCTTTGAATTAACAGTTTCTTCTTAAATCCACTTATCAATTAATACATACCTTACTATAATTTATTTACAATCTATATTAATTACAACTCTTAATCATTTTAATTAATCTGGAATTATATTTAAAGCAGTTATAAATTACCTT
Source organism: Allium cepa (assembly GCA_030765085.1). Classification (NCBI taxonomy): domain Eukaryota; kingdom Viridiplantae; phylum Streptophyta; class Magnoliopsida; order Asparagales; family Amaryllidaceae; genus Allium; species Allium cepa. Next base: position 785,556,952 of record CM060935.1, on the reverse strand, counting down.
AAGTCAATACTATTACCTTTCATTTCAGTCGTATTCTTATTTTTCGAATATGAATCATTGTAACAAAGAAGCTAATCTGAACATCAATCAACACAAATTAAAGGAAATAACTGATTACCTATTGAGAAGGAGTTATCAAATACACGCGGAAATCCAAATGCACTGCATAGCCTTGACAGTCTCTACTTAAAGCATATGGACAGAATGGAATAGACAATTTTACAAAATAAAGAGTGAAGTACACATGCATTATGTAAGCTCATAGAAATTGAGATGAAAATTATGAGCAAACGATTTGGAAAAACAGGAAATCATACCAGAGAGATGGAACAAACCGTAGGCGGGTACCCATCAATGGATCTGAGGAGTTCAGATGCTGAAATCCAAGATACATGAAATCAAATTCGGCCGCTATGATTATTCTCAAGCTGAGGAAGATGAAGCGAGCTGTTTATGGAATGTTTCGGTTGCATTAATCTTAGGTGGTAATCGCTTATTTTAATGTGGACATTTGGGTTTTTTTGAATTGTGTACCTTCGAGTGCGTTGTATCAATTTACTTTGGGTTGAAAATGCCTAATAAAATTTTACCCATTTTCAAAAATGAAATTTATTATTAATAAAGATAATTCAACAAATATGATTTCTACGGTTTGTTTTTTAAAATTTCAAAAATGCCCTATATTCACCAACGAAATCACACTGTCAATTTGCGACATCCATCGCCGTTCCATTACCAACCACTCATCAATGGAGTATCGCTCTCAATTTGCTTGAAATAAAAGTGTTGTGACTATCAAAGCTTTTGCAATTATAATAATACATATATCCATAACAAATTTATTAAATAAAATATAAATATTTCTAACTATTAGATACACGTACATACGACTTAAACTATGTGTTCGCGCGCCCACGCACGCGCATGTGATTAACGACACAATAATTCTTATTTTCCCGACTCATTGTTCTTTTAGATGCGATATAGGTCTTATAACAAATTGCATATTTTAAAATTAGTAATTAAGATAATCAATCGTTTAATCGAATCAAATGAATTGATCGAACAGATATCTTTAAAAAAGAATTTAAAAAAATAAATGAATTTGAACTTGATATCTATTTTGTTACATTATGTCATGATGTCGTTTACTTATAAAAACATATAATATTTGTTAAAATCGGATAATATGATAGAAGTGATAAACAAGAAAGCAAAGGGCAAAACGAGAATTTAATCACAAAATTCCTTTGTAGTTTCTAAAATGAAAATCTTTTCCTCATTCTTTCATTTTTCTCTTCATCTTTAGAAGAAAGAATTGAGTTTTCATATCTTATAATCTTCGTAACTTCTTCATTTCTTCACATATAATTTTAGATCAAAAAATGGTCCTAACTTAAATGTTTAATTGTAACATCCCAGAATTTATCGTATTTGATTTTGTATATTTAATTAATTTTAGATATTTAAATAATCTGTGTTTAAAAATATAAAAAACTTATATTCTAATATATGTATTTTTTAATTATTTAAATTGAGAATTTGATATTTGAATTGTGAATTAAACATTAATTAAATGGATTTAACAGCTTCATTTACCTCCTTTTAATTAATAAATAATAACGACAAATTCATTTTGTAAATTATTTGCAATAATAAGCAGTTCAAATAAAAAACAAGAAAATCAATTATAAATAAATGACTTGATTTTTGTTATAGTATTTTTGACTGAGTTTATTGGATTTTTCATAATTTTTAATCTGAAAAATATTTAAATTGTCCTCTGATGATTTTCTGGCAAATGATGGTAATTTTGAAATTTTACAAAATAAAATAATATGTATATTTTATTGTTGATTTATGACCGTCTCACATTTTGCTGCGCGATCGAATTTTTATTTCAGTCATTCACGGTCCATACGATGATGGAATACAGTGTAGCGAAGCACTGCAAATATTTCTTTTCAATTTTTTTAAATTAAATCAAAAAATAAAACTTGTAGTAAAATCTTGTGAGATGATGTTGGCTTGGGAATCTTGTGTTACTTAAAGTTTTAGTTTAACTTGATTGGAAGTAAACAAAATTATATGGTTATAAAACTAGAAATAATTGACTTATACTTTCTCCTTTTTATTTTAAACTTTCCCTGTAACGACCCGTGTAAATTCGATATTTAAAATGAATTAAATTAATAGGATTTTTAATTTAAATTTATAAAGGAATAAAAATCTTATTTACTTGTATGAAAGAGAATGTTGAAATTTGATGTATCAAGGGTAGTTAAAATGTACAAATTAAATTATATATTGCAATTAATAATAAATAGTGGAAATTGTTGCATTTGGTATAAAGTTTGAATAAGTAAATTAAGGCAAGTATTGAATTTATCAATGGAATAAAATATTGATTTATGGAAACTGAATGTAAACGGCGGTAATAAAGTAATGCAAGACAATAAATAACATAATTAGTACAATCCCTTTTATTTGTAAACTATTGTAAGATGTTAATTAATTGAAACATGAAAATTTGGAAATCAAACTCATTTAAGGGTAAGTAATTATAATGTGTTGATGATATAAACGTTACTAATTATTAATGTAGTAACGTAAGGTGTAAATGTAAATTTAAATGGAAACGTAATCTTATTTCTAGGTAGAAATTGCTTGTAAATTTATGTAATAGAGTTTAGGCAATAAATGGAATTAAATTTTACATTAGTATGAATTTAAAGGAATATGGGGTAAATTGATAAAACCAATAGAAATGTTGAATTTGTGAAATATTAATAAGAATATTAAATAGAATGGAATTCAACTTAATATAACAATAGAAATATGAAAATTAGGAAATAGATTCAAAGTTATGAATAAGCTGTTGAAATAATACATAATAAGTGCAATTTGAATGGAAATGTGAGTATAGATTTAAGCAATAATTGGGAATCATACCTATGAAATGATAACGAGAATACAAGGTAATAAATGCCAATTAAGGGTAATAAAAAAAATAAAAAACAAAAACTTAATAAATCCTAATTTCATATAAAATAATTTAAAAGTCAGGATTGGCTATAATTTGAACATAAGTAAATTGAATTTGTAGTATGAAAATATATGCCAAAATTGATTTTTGTAATAAAAGATTTGGTATGTGACAAAAAGTAACGGAAATGTTATGGTAGGTTGCTTATTCATTTATTTAGATTGTTAGTTGGAATTGGAAATAAGTTTGTAGTAAATGTAAATAAATGATACAATTATGTGAAATGTAACCAATGAAAATTTTATTTAAATATAGTAAAGGGTGGATTTAAGAAGTGAAATTGTAGAATTTGAAGCTAATTAATAAGGGACATCGTAAAGATGGCAATCTAATCAAACACTTAGGAATCAAATTTATTTGGAAGGTAATCTAAATAAATGGTAAGTAATTAGGATTTAATTCTATATTAATTGAAACTGATTGTAGATTTAGTGTAGTAACGTTAAGGCTAATTAAATTTGCTTTATAGATGGGATTATAATCAAGGTGGATAGGTAACGAACTTAAAAATACAATTAAGAACTAATAGGTGGCAAATTAATATGGTTTGTATTGGGTAAGTAAACTTTGGTAAATCAAATTCTATCAATCCAAAGCTAACATTTTGTTGATATAGATTTAAGTATAGAAAGCAATATTTATTAATATAATGGAAGTTTGCAAAATAAATAAAATTTAACGTTTAAGATATTACGTTAATAGAGATTTAACTAAAATTCAAGAATATTAAAATAATAGTTTTGAACCCAACATTTGACTCCATTTACTTAAAATTCTAGATGGAATAATCATTGACTATTTAATTTAATAGAAATTTTGAGAACTTAATTTATAATTTTGAATATAATGAAATAGAAGATTTGACACTGCAAATGATAGATGTATCAAATCTAAATTGACATAAAAATTTGTTTAAAATCAATGTAAATATTTGAGGATTATTAAGTGATAAAATTTTTCCAATACTAAAACTGAAATGTAGAAATTGGATTTATTCACTAATTCTTATTCATTTAATTAATATAAAAATAGCCATTTTTGTCACGGACTCGGATTTCGACGAAACCAGTTTCATCGGATCCGTAACATAGGGTTTCAAGTTTCGTAGCGATCGGACTTGTCGTTTGATCGTACGAACGCGAAACACCTTGAAATCGATTTAATTGAAATCAATTTTAAAATGTTGATTTCAGCATAACTTCTTCATACGATCGAATTTGGACGTGAAACTTTTTCCATCGCGTTCAGAATATTTTAAAACACCTAGTTGGATATATAGGTTTAACAAATTTCGTTCCGGGGCCAGAACGGGTTTTTTGGGCCAACTATCGGTTAGCACGTTATAATTCGTGCCCACCTATTCTATTGCAGTTTGTCTATAAATAGGCTGTTATAAACCCTAGTCTCCATCTTTCTTCATTTCTTTATGCGTTCATTTCCCTCAACTCCTCCTTTCCAATGGCTGAAAACCCTAGATCCAGTTTCAATCCAAATCAAAAGTCAAAAATTCGAACATCTCAGAAAAATTTCTAAAAATTATATGTTAAAGTTCTCAAAATACGTAATCTGCTGGTACAACTCGTTTTTCGTTTTGATTTGTCGTTTGACCAGAAGAAATCAATGAAGTATCGGCCGTTCATCACGTCGTCACAAAAATTCGTCAGATCGGGAAATCGCTTCTGGGTATTGTAGAGAGTCTAAGGGGGATTCCATCGGGACAGGTTGCAAGTCGTTTCAACGGTCGGATCGTTGTACAAATTTGAATTAGGGTTTGGATAGGGGGGCGGCGGCCGGCTCTGGGGGCTACGTGGGCGAGCAGCAGGGTTATGAATAGGAGCGGCTCATCAAGGCGAGGTGGATGGTGATGGTCGGCCGTGGGTTGGTGGCCGGTGGCGTGAGAGATCGGCGGTCAAAGGTGAGATGGTCACGTTTTTTTTTGGGTTCGAGCTGCTGCGTGCTGCCTGGCTTTTGGTCAACGAGTGAGAGAGGGGAGAGAAATAGGTGGTGACGTGGACGTGTATTTGGGTTAGTTTGTTTTTTTATTTTGTTTCCAAATCGTTTAAATCGAATAACTTTTGCATACATGATCCGATTGATGCGAGATTTTTTTTGTTAGGATCGTAATAAAATTCCAGATGCTTTGACGTTGGTTTGGACAGATTTGGAAACCGTGGTATTTTTGGATTCAAATCGGATTTAAATTCGATTTAAATTCAAAAGGTGAGTGTTTTAACCCACTCACAACTTCTAAAATTTCTTATATTTATTAAATTGATTTTAGATATGAGTAGAAATTTATTTATGCTGTTTGGCATGTTTTATCCACTATCTCTGTTAAATCGCATTTATTTAATTTAACTGTTAATAATTTTATTTATTGCATAAAATTTGACAGTTAGAATTTATTTATTTGCATATTAACTGTCAGTCATAGTTATGCTAAATTTTTATTTCATATTAACTGTCAGTTAAATTTACATTTATTTTTGCATATAAACTGCTAGTTTAACAGTTGTAAAATTTATTAATGAATATAAACTGTTAGTTAATACATGTTATTTATTACCTGTATAATTTATATGCTCTATATTGATGTTGTTTAAATTGGATGATAATTGTAATAAATGGTTGATGATTGATATTTGGATGAATGGATGCTGTATTTTATATTGTATAAACTACAAGTTATCATGCATGTTATTTTATTCGGGATTGTGGTTTGAAATGGTATACAACCGCATTTTTATTTTAAATTGCGGATTGAAACGATAAATATCCGTATCACTTGATCATAGGATAGAAAATTTTATACAGGCACCGTGGTATATATATATATAATTTATTTTTAAAAATGATTTTCTATGGTTTTGTAAAGTTATATATATATGGTTTATGGGATATTGATTTGGTCATTGATAAAGGTTATTATATATATAGTAATTTCTGGTTTTTAAGCTTTGTATAAATTGATTTGAAGGTTGAAATAAAGTTTGATTTTAAGATCAAATAAGATTTAGCATTTATTTAAAATTTAATTTCTGGAGTTTCATTGACTTAAATGAGAATAAGATTTGGAAGATGAATATTAAGTTAAATTAAAATTTAATAATTTTTTTTAAAGGATATGATTCTTATAACTTGATTTTTTGTAAAGTGATTTAAGTGAATATCAGGTTGATTTAAATGAATATATCAAGTTTAATAAATTGAAAGATTTTCCAATTATGTGAAGTTAAAGGTTTTACTTAAATTATATTGAATTCATTAAGTAAACATTTCAAGTCTAAATAATAAGTAATTGAATTTGATATATATGGGTTTGTCAAATGAGTTTGTTTTTGAAATGGTGAAATATTTAAAGCTTTGAAACATAAGAATTAAAAATGATATTTGGAAGTTTAAATCGGTATTTGGAATTGATTTATGAAATGTAAAGAAGCTATTTTGTTTTATAAAAGAAATTTAATATTTAATCATTTGAGAGATGGAAATTTGTTTCATAGATATGGTTTTCAAGGTAGTATAAGTTGGAAATATTATATTCCAGAGTTTTGATTTCTGAATATTTTACTTTGAAAACCCTATTAGTTCGGAAAGAATATATATTGGAAAATAAAATGACATTATATTGGTTTGGGCCTAAATGATATCGTACTAATTTGGGGTTTTAAAAACATAAACGATATCGTACTTATATGGGTTTAAAATGGATATTATATTCTGGTTTTAAAAGTATAAATTATTTTAAAGGGCCGCGGTGTTATAATAACGTTTGGTTGTTGAAGAGACTGGGATCGGAAGTTGTATTACTCTCTGCCAACTCCGAAAACCACTTTAAAAACCGTGTACGTGGTGGAGATTCCAGAATGAAGTAGGTTGGTGGAGGCGTTTTCCTGCAAGGTAAATACGTGGACCCGACTCCCGTGAGTTGGCATAAGGTGGCTAAAACAGGAGCGATTCTCGGGCCAATGAGGTCATTCCTCTGATCGGACACTCCTCTTCGATATTATACTTTGACTTTGGATTGATTCAGTGGCCACTTTTACTTTGATTTTTTTGGGGAGTTGTTTCGAGGTGGGCGGTAGCTGCGGCTATGCGTTTCCATCAGCCCGGACAGCAATTGGTATATCTACCCTGGCATTGCCTAGTTGTGCCGTGTCATCTACCCTATCGCACCTTGCACGAGTTTCGATTTCTCCCATAGCCCGTGTGGTATCCTCTGGTGGCTTCCCGATCAGGAGGGACTATGATATTGGATGGACTACTGGGACTATTACGTGTTAAAGGCTATATGGGTAACCCCTTAATGCTAAGAAAAAAGTAAGTTTATTTTAAAATTAGACACTATTATAATAGCGCAATATACTACATAGTAAATAGTTTAACGGATCCTTAGGAGATGTAAATCCCGAGCATCTCTTGAGTTACTGCACTTATATTTATTTCTGTTAATTTAAATTATATAAGATCTTTTAGTTCTAACTCGAGTGTTTTTGTTTTTCAAATTCGCTCGGGTCAGTCCGAGCGTTTCAGGATTTGAAGTTTTAGCTCTGGAGGACGAAGACGAAGATTTATATTACTATTATCTACTATTATTGCACTACACTCATACTGTTCCGCTGCATTGTTATTGGTATGTGTAACTCTGATATGTATTATGTAAATATAATCAAGTGTTTTTGTGAAACAGCTTCATGAACTGTATATTTGATTATTATATTTTATCCTTTCGTTGTGAGATTCTGTTTATTTTATTTCTTCTCTGTTTTTCTTATTTACCCCATAACAATCCGTCCTTCCGTATGGTTTGAATTGGTACGTGTGTCGATTTAAACCGTGCGAAAAAGCGGGACGTTACGTCTGGTATCAAAGCTTTGGTTTAGCGATAAACCTTAGCTTTGTGGGGTTTGACTCTTTACTAATAGGGTAGTAATACCCTATGGGAGTCACTGAGTGTATATATATGAGAGAGCGTATTTGTTAGTGTTATAAAAAGGTTTTTATATTGTGTTAATCTATTCCGTTTTGTATTTATAAATTCTGGTTGGTGCATGGGACGTTGTGACATCAATAGGGATTTCTAAACACTTAATAGCGCAGACCGAAATAATATTTGATTTTAATATAGGTGAATGAAATAACTTTGCCTATTATATTTTCTAAATATAAAAATATTTTATAATGACATATATTTGGTTGCTATAGTTTGGGTGTTAGGTAATGAAAATATAAATAATAGATAAAAATAAGATTTAAAAATATAAAATAAATGAAATTTGGGAAATTTAGAACTTAAGATCCGGGGTTTTGAAATTTCTTTCGAATAAATTTTGGAATATAATAATATTGTGTATAGGTGTTTTCTGATATAAATATTTTAATATAATTCGGAAGAATTGTTTTAAAGAAGATTTTTGAGAAAATAAGTTGTACTTTCCTCTCTGTCGCTGGAAAATAAATTCGGCGATGGCGGCCACATCATCGACTTTCATTTTCGAGTTTCGAAGGGGAAAGGCCACTGTGGTAGTTCTACTGCAGATTCATTTTTGAAAAAAATATATATTTTGAATTATTTTAAATATAATTAGAGATATATAAGTTGTAAGAATATATTTATCTATTGTTTTAAAATAAATTGAAAATTTAATCCGGTATTAAATTCTTAAAGTTCATTAATTAATTGTTTCCAATATTGTAGTGTAACAGAATTTAACTAACAATTGAAATCCTAAATAAAATAAGAGATTTAAATGCTAGGTTATTAATGGTATTAAAGGAAATTTGAAATTTATAATATATGAAACAAAGAGTAATATTTTTGAACATTAAAATTTATAAAAAGCTGAGATAAAACTTGTATAGGTTCATTTGCATTTTCTTTAACATATATAACTTACCAAAAATAAAAGGTTGAAATGTTTAATAGGAAGTGTAATGAAAATTGTACAAGTAAAGCTTGAGGTATTGAAAGTATTCAATGAATTTGCTGTTATAAATGAGAATTTAATGTTATAAACTTAAGCTGTAAATTGAAATTTTTCCATAATTAAAGGTAAGTATTATAATTAGGTGATTTTAAAACTTAAGTAAATAGAATGAAATTCTATAATAAATGAAACTGTGAGAAATAAATAAATAAAATTTAGAAATGCATAAATGGGATGCAATAAAAAGAAACTTCCATGACATTAGAATAAAAAAAATGAATATTGTAAGTAATAAATGAAAATAAATGAGGTAATCACTCAATGAATAAAAGAAAGGAAATCAAACAACTAAAGCATGAAATAAAATTTTAATAAGTTAATTTGATTTGTTGGGTTGAATTGTTATTGTTTGATTTATGGTTGGTCAGGTAAGGAAATTCGAAATTGTTGGATGAATAAATAAATTATTTTGTTCCATCCAAGACTGTTGAGTAAATGATGCACTTGACAGTTATTTTTCACTCCGTACAATTCCAAGTTTTGAACCTGAACAACTATTTGCTTGTTGATTGAATGGTTGTTTTGTTTCTTGTGTATACTGTTTGTTGAAATGGATGGTTATGTATTGATTTGTTGTTAGGAATTGAAACCACTCAAATATTTCACTTTATATAAATTATTAACCCTTAGATTTTATAAGTGAAATGCAGGTTATGGAAGCAATTGTTACTGCTTTTGGTTCCATAAATTTAGCGTAAATTGCCCGAAAAATAGGTACGTTTCGAATTACGGTTTATAGCGCTATTTTATATATTTTCCCGTGTGGGGATATATATTATTTTGGAAAGTATTTTGTGTATATTGTTATATTTATATTATATTTTCTTCCGAGCCTCTCCGTACAAAGGAGACTCTGCCAAATTTTTCCGTAAATTTTGGACTTAGAAAATTTGAAAATGTTTACAAACTTTAACAATTTATGTATAAAGGATTTATATGGGTATATTTAGTTAAAGTAATAAATTTTGAAAATTTTATTTTATAAGTTAAATATTTTGAATAAGATGTATTGTTATTTAATTCTTCTTTTCCCTTCTTTCCTTTTCGAGGACGAAAAGTTTTGAGTGGGGGAGAGTGTAACGACCCATGTAAATTCGATACTTAAAATGAATTAAATTAATAGGATTTTTAATTTAAATTTAGAAAGGAATGAAAATCTTATTTATTTATATGAAAGAGAGTGTTGAAATTTGATGTATCAAGGGTAATTAAAATGTACAAATTAAATTATATATTGCAATTAATAATAAATAGTGGAAATTGTTGCATTTGGTATAAAGTTTGAATAAGTAAATTAAGGCAAGTATTGAATTTATCAATGGAATAAAATATTGATTTATGGAAATTGAATGTAAATGGAGGTAATAAAGTAATGCAGGACAATAAATAACGTAATTAGTACAATCCCTTTTATTTGTAAACTATTGTAAGATGTTAATTAATTGAAACATGAAAGTTTGGAAATCAAACTCATTTAAGGGTAAGTAAGTATAATGTGTTGATGATATAAACGTTACTAATTATTAATGTAGTAACGTAAGGTGTAAATGTAAATTTAAATGGAAACGTAATCTTATTTCTAGGTAGAAATTGCTTGTAGATTTATGTAATAGAGTTTAGGCAATAAATGGAATTAAATTTTACATTAGTATGAATTTAAAGGGATATGGGGTAAATTGATAAAACCAATAGAAATGTTGAATTTGTGAAATATTAATAAGAATATTAAATAGAATGGAATTCAATTTAATATAATAATAGAAATATGAAAATTAGGAAATAGGTTCAAAGTTATGAATAAGCTATTGAAATAATAGATAACAAGTGCAATTTGAATGGAAATGTGAGTATAGATTTAAGCAATAATTGGGAATCATACCTATGAAATGATAACGAGAATACAAGGTAATAAATGCCAATTAAGGGTAATAAAAAAACTTAATAAATCCTAATTTCATATAAAATAATTTAAAAGTCAGGATTGGCTATAATTTGAACATAAGTAAATTGAATTTGTAGTATGAAAATATATGCCAAAATTGATTTTTGTAATAAAAGATTTGGTATGTGACAAAAAGTAACGGAAATGTTATGGTAGGTTGCTTATTCATTTATTTAGATTGTTAGTTGGAATTGGAAATAAGTTTGTAGTAAATGTAAATAAATGATACAATTATGTGAAATGTAACCAATGAAAATTTTATTTAAATATAGTAAAGGGTGGATTTAAGAAGTGAAATTGTAGAATTTGAAGCTAATTAATAAGGGACATAGTAAAGATGGCAATCTAATCAAACACTTAGGAATCAAATTTATTTGGAAGGTAATCTAATTTATAAATAAATGGTAAGTAATTAGGATTTAATTCTATATTAATTGAAACTGATTGTAGATTTAGTGTAGTAACGTTAAGGCTAATTAAATTTGCTTTATAGATGGGATTATAATCAAGGTGGATAGGTAACGAACTTAAAAATACAATTAAGAACTAATAGGTGGCAAATTAATATGGTTTGTATTGGGTAAGTAAACTTTGGTAAATCAAATTCTATCAATCCAAAGCTAACATTTTGTTAATATAGATTTAAGTATAGAAAGCAATATTTATTAATATAATGGAAGTTTGCAAAATAAATAAAATTTAACGTTTAAGATATTACGTTAATAGAGATTTAACTAAAATTCAAGAATATTAAAATAATAGTTTTGAACCCAACATTTGAATCCATTTACTTAAAATTCTAGATGGAATAATCATTGACTATTTAATTTAATACAAATTTTGAGAACTTAATTTATAATTTTGAATATAATGAAATAGAATATTTGACACTGCAACTGATAGATGTATCAAATCTAAATTGACATAAAGATTTGTTTAAAATCAATGTAAATATTTGAGGATTATTAAGTGATAAATTTTTTCCAATACTAAAACTGAAATATAGAAATTGGATTTATTCACTAATTCTTATTCATTTAATTAATATAAAAATAGCCATTTTTGTCACGGACTCGGATTTCGACGAAACCAGTTTCATCGGATCCTTAACAATGAATTATTATAGGGTTTCAAGTTTCGTAGCGATCAGACTTGTCGTTTGATCGTACGAACGCGAAACGCCTTGAAATCGATTTAATTGAAATCAATTTGAAATCAATTTGAAAATGTTGATTTCAGCATAACTTCTTCGTACGATCGAATTTGGACGTGAAACTTTTTCCATCGTGTTCAGAATATTTTAAAACACCTAGTTGGATATATAGATTTAACAAATTTCGTTCCGGGGTCAGAACGGGTTTTTTGGGCCAACTATCGGTTAGCACGTTATAATTCGTGCCCACCTATTCTATTGCAGTTTGTCTATAAATAGGCTGTTATAAACCCTAGTCTCCATCTTTCTTCATTTCTTTGTGCGTTCATTTCCCTCAACTCCTCCTGTCCAATGGCTGCAAACCCTAGATCCAGTTTCAATCCAAATCAAAAGTCAAAAATTCGAACATCTCAGAAAAATTTCTAAAAATTATATGTTAAAGTTCTCGAAATACGTAATCTGCTGGTATAACTCGTTTTTCGTTTTGATTTGTCGTTTGACCAGAAGAAATCAATGAAGCATCGGCCGTTCATCACGTTGTCACAAAAATTCGTCAGATCGGGAAATCGCTTCTGGGTATTGTAGAGAGTCTAAGGGGGATTCCATCGGGACAGGTTGCAAGTTGTTTCAACGGTCGGATCGTCGTATAAATTTGAATTAGGGTTTGGATAGGGGGGCGGCGGCCGGCTTTGGGGCCACGTGGGCGAGCCGTAGGGGTATGAATAGGAGCGGCTCATCAAGGCGAGGTGGATGGTGATGGTCGGCCGTGGGTTGGTGGCCGGTGGCGTGAGAGATCGGCGATCAAAGGTGAGATGGCCACGTTTTTTTTGGGTTCAAGCTGCTGCGTGCTGCCTGGCTTTCGGTCAACGAGTGAGAGAGGGGAGAGAAATATGTGGTGACGTGGACGTGTGTTTGGGTTAGTTTGTTTTTTTTATTTTGTTTCCAAATCGTTTAAATCGAATAACTTTTGCATACATGATCCGATTGACGCGAGATTTTTTTTGTTAGGATCGTAATAAAATTTCGGACGCTTTGACGCTGGTTTGGACAGATTTGGAGACCGTCGACTTTTTGGGTTTAAATCGGATTTAAATTCGATTTAAAGTCAAAAGGTGAGTGTTTTAACCCACTCACAACTTCTAAAATTTCTTATATTTGTTAAATTGATTTTAGATATGAGTAGAAATTTATTTATGATTGTTTGGCATGTTTTATCCACTATCTCTGTTAAATCGCATTTATTTAATTTAACTATTAATTAATTTTATTTATAGCATAAAATTTGACAGTTAGAATTTATTTATTTGCATATTAACTGCCAGTCATAGTTATGCTAAATTTTTATTTCATATTAACTGTTAGTTAAATTTACATTTATTTTTGCGTACAAACTGCTAGTTTAACAGTTGTAAAATTTATTATTGAATATAAACTGTTAGTTAATACATGTTATTTATTACCTGTATAATTTATATGCTCTATATTGATGTTGTTTAAATTGGATGATGATTGTAATAAATGGTTGATGATTGATATTTGGATGAATGGATGCTGTATTTTATATTGTATAAACTGCAAGTTATCATGCATTTCATTTTATTCGGGATTGCGGTTTGAAATGATATACAACTGCATTTTTATTTTAAATTGCGGATTGAAATGATAAATATCCGTATCACTTGACCATAGGATAGAAAATTTTATACAGGCACCGCGGTATATATATATATATATATAATTTATTTTTAAAAATGATTTTCTATGGTTTTGTAAAGTTATATATATATGGTTTATAGGATATTGATTTGGTCATTGATAAAGGTTATTATATATATAGTAATTTCCGGTTTTTAAGCTTTGTATAAATTGATTTGAAGGTTGAAATAAAGTTTGATTTTATGATCAAATAAGATTAAGCATTTATTTAAAATTTAATTTCTGGAGTTTCATTGACTTAAATGAGAATAAGATTTGGAAGATGAATATTAACTTAAATTGAAATTTAATAAAAATTAATTTTTTTAAAGGATATGATTCTTATAACTTGATTTTTTGTAAAGTGATTCAAATGAATATCAGGTTGATTTAAATGAATATATCAAGTTTAATAAATTGAAAGATTTTCCAATTATGTGAAGTTAAAGGTTTTACTTAAATTATATTGAATTCATTAAGTAAACATTTCAAGTCTAAATAATAAGTAATTGAATTTGATATATATAGGTTTGTCAAATGAGTTTGTTTTTGAAATGGTGAAATATTTAAATCTTTGAAACATAAGAATTAAAAATGATATTTGGAAGTTTAAATCGATATTTGGAATTGATTTATGAAATGTAAAGAAGCTATTTTGTTTTATAAAAGAAATTTAATATTTAACCATTTGAGAGATGGAAATTTGTTTCAAAGATATTATTTTCAAGGTAGTATAATTTGGAAATATTATATTCCAGAGTTTTGATTTGTGAATATTTTACTTTGAAAACCCTATGAGTTTGGAAAGAATATATATTGGAAAATAAAATGACTTTATATTGGTTTGGGACTAAATGATATCGTATTGATTTGGGGTTTTAAAAATAAACGATATCGTATTTATATGGGTTTAAAATGGATATTATATTCTGGTTTTAAAAGTATAAATTATTTTAAAGGACCATGGTGTTATAATAACGTTTGGTTGTTGAAGAGACCGAGATCGGAAGTTGTCATACTCTCTGCCAACTCCGAAAACCACTTTAACAACCGTGTACGCGGTGGAGATTCCAGAATGAAGTAGGTTGGTGGAGGCATTTTCCTGCAAGGTAAATACGTGGACCCGACTCCCGTGAATTGGCATAAGGTGGCTAAAATAGGAGCGATTCTCAGGCCAATGAGGTCATTCCTCTGATCGGACACTCCTCTTCGATATTATACTTTGACTTTGGATTGATTCAGTGGCTACTTTTACTTTGATTTTTTTTGGAGAGTTGTTTCGAGGTGGGCGGTAGCTGCGGCTACGCGTTTCCATCAGCCCGGATAGCAATTGGTATATCTACCCTGGCATTGCCTAGTTGTGCCGTGTCACCTACCCTATCGCGCCTTGTACGAGTTTGGATTTCTCTCGTAGCCCGTGTGGTATCCTCTGGTGGCTTCCCGATCAGGATGGACTATGATATTGGATGGACTACTGGGACTATTATGTGTTAAGGGCTATATGGGTAACCCCTTAATGCTAAGAAAAAAGTAAGTTTATTTTACAATTAGACACTATTATAATAGCGCAATATACTACATAGTAAATAGTTTAACGGATCCTTAGGAGATGTAAATCCCCAGCATCTCTCGAGTTACTGCACTCATATTTATTTCTGTTAATTTAACTCACATAAGATCTTTTAGTTCTGACTCGAGTGTTTTTGTTATTCAAATTCGCTCGGGTTAGTCCGAGCGTTTCAGGATTTGAAGTTTTAGCTCTGGAGGACGAAGACGAAGATTTATATTACTATTATCTGCTATTATTGCACTACACTCATACTGTTCCGCTGCATTGTTATTGGTATGTGTAACTCTGATATGTATTATGTAAATATAATCAAGTGTTTTTGTAAAACAGCTTCATGAACTGTATATTTGATTATTATATTTTATCCTTCCGCTGTGAGATTCTATTTATTTTATTTCTTCTCTGTTTTTCTTATTTACCCCATAACAATCCGCCCTTCCATATGGTTTGAATTGGCACGTGTGTCGATTTAAACCGTGCGAAAAGGCGGGACGTTACATTCCCTCTCCTCTTCCTTTTCATTTTCGTAGCCAGTAAAATAAAATAAAAATAACCGTAAGTTCCAAAGTCAAAATCAACCAACCTACTAAATGATAAACTAAACCGATTGATCCTTGAGTTCGTATGATCGAAGGCTCTGAATCCATGCCTGTTTAGTAGCATTCGACCGTGGTTAGTAAAATCGACATTAGGTCAGAAACTAGGATTATATTACATTGGTGTTAGGGGAGGTTTTGGGTTGTGGTGAGGCCAGCATTGAACTCATTGAGGAGAGGAGAGTTGACGGTGGGATTTTCAGATGGTGCAGTCACGAGTTGTGATTCGCGATTTTAGGGCCTGGACGAGGTCGGTAGGGTGTCGCTTTCCACCTGGGTGTGCTGTGCTTGAGATTGTTGGGTTGGCGAGGATGCCCTTGAGTTATGGAGTAGATCACAATTGGTTCAAGGGGTTTCGTCGATCCTGGTGGATGAAATCGAGATGGAGTGGGGCGTGCAAGTGGGCGTCCATGTTTATGTATGCACAACCTTGTTTTGAAAGAGAGCGGAAGAATTAAGTTTTTAATTAAGGGCAATGAATGTTTAAATGAGTAATTAATTTGTCCAATTAATTCAGAACTTAAATAATGTATATCTTGCTCATACAAGGTCAGATTCAGACACAATCAGTTGTGTTTAACTTATAGGATCATTAGCTACGCGATGGAATTGGTTTGGTTGAGTTGAAGCAAGTGGAATTTTGCGCTAAAATCGAACGTAGACCAAACTGGAACGCGAAAGCGACTGCTATAATTTCAGTGAGTTTACTCGTCTCTGAATAAATTATATAATATCTACATTGCCATAGATTATTGTCTAATGCCTGGTTGATAATTTATATTGTTGTTTGACTGTTTGTTTGGCTTAAAATTCCTATCTTGAAAAGGCGGATGACATAAATAATCATTGTGTTGCAAAGAACCAAAGACAAAAGGAAAATCGAAGTGTACATAGTGAACAGGTCGCTATGGAATGGAACACTTTAAAATATTCGCACATATGTGTGATTTACAAGGATTTTTGTAGAGACCCTAATGGGTTCCTCCTAAGTACTAATTTATTTATATTTTTGTGTGGCTTATATAATAGTATGACTGAAAATTGTTTGAACCAAAAATGGTCCAAACATCCAAATGAATGTAGTAGAGAATAAAAGTGAAGACAGTAAAATGAAACCGGTAAGAAAAGAACACCCAAAGTTTTATAGTGGTTTGGCAAATTCTGACCTACGTCCACTTAATGATTTTTTTGATGCTTATTTCTAACTTAGGACGGAAGTTCTTAGGATTTGGTACAACTTCCACACTTAGACTTTTAAAGTTATCAGAATATAGAGTAGAGAAGAGTTAGAGCCAAAAGATCTTAAAAAATAAGCCACATCCCTCTATTTATATACGTAGGGAGCTAAAATCTCGCTCAAAAATATCTCTAATCCTTTATCACCAATTTAGACTAGTTCTCCTAATATGCGCCATATCAGTAGAAGATGGGAGTCGGTACCGATCCCTAGTTGGGGGTCGGTATCGATCCCCAACTTTACCATATGTGGTGTCTTCGACTCTTCACCTCGGATTCCACAATTGTTTGCATCAATAATAGCTTGTTCCGGGGCCTAAATGATGGAGTTGTAGAAGATTCAAGTTGGTAATTCAGGTGTTCATGGAGATTGATGGAGAATTGCATAGAATTAACAAATCGACTTTGGAAATAGGCTATTGGCATAAAAGTAGGCATGTAGGAAGAAGATGGGGTCCTCCCAAGTCATACTTGGGAGTCGGTACTGATCCTCAAGTGGGAGTTGGTGTTGATTCTCAGCTTGGGGGATCCTATTGTCTTGTTATCTCGAGTTGTTTTGGCTTTTGTCCTATGGCTCTGTCTACACATGAATTCTGGACTGGGCCCCTTGCCTCAATAACTCTTAATTCAATCCATCCAGTTTGTCCGAATACTGCCTTGTCAAAAGGTGAGATAACATTGTCCCCCAAAGCACATCTTGCGAACGGAATGTATGCTTTGTTCAAGTAGGAATATTTATCAATCATTGGTAGTTGAGCTATCTGGATACTTTAATCTTGGTGAATCATCCAGTTCCTTTGGATTCTTTATGCTAAGCACAGGCTGTTCCAGACCTATCACTGCCAAAGACTCTAGACTCTGCCTAGGTGTTTCCTATACATTATCACAATTCCGATTTCATTCAGAGTCATTACATCACATAGCAAAACTATCTTGCGTTCATCCGGGACTTATAACATTGTCATCTTGTTTCATTTAAAGTTATTACATATCAAGATCATCAATATTCATCCGGGATTCTTCAATTCTATTCTGAATATAAGGCATTCAAATCCTTTTTGTCAAAAGCAAGTTTTTTTTCGTTCTTATGTTCGATCTCTCTGGATTGCTTTATATTTAGTTTAATGCACAATCTTTCTAGATTGGTGATCAAACTCGTGACTGTTTAGGGCCGACAGTTAAATCCGTAGCCATTCAAGTTTGATAACCAAATCCTTAATTGTTTGAGGATGATGTCAAATCCTTGATCTTTCGAGACTAATAACCGTTTGAGGTGGATGATGGTTATTCGGGAATAATATAGCCATTTAAGGCAGGAGATCGTTCAAAGTCGAAATAGCCATTCGAGGCGGATGTTGGTCATTTGGGATCGATAGTCATTCGAGGCGGATGATAGTCATTCGAGACCGATATAATCGTTCGATTCGGATAGTGGTCATTCAGGACCAATAGCCATTTGAGGCAGAAAATGGTCGTTCGAGACTAATAGTCATTCGAGGCGAATGATGGTCATTCAAGAATAATATTTAAATTCATAGCCTTTCGAGACTGATGCACATTTGAGGCCCTTGCCGAGCCCAATCCACTCGCTCTCAGGCAAGGGGTCTCGACGACAAGCAAGCCCATCCGCTCACTCTCCAACGATGGGACTTACTTTATGCACTCCAGTCCGTTTTTTTAAGACAAGACATTAAGCGATTGATATCAGTTTCCATGTTTGAGTGGGTTTTACAACTAAGTTTCGTCTAACAAAATCAAGTTCAAACCTAAAAACATAAAGTCTAATATCTAGATAGTTGCCTCTTTGGAGGTTACTACTTAGCATCCAACTCAAAGCATGCCTAAGGGCCGTTCGGGATTCCATATAAAAGTAAGTGTCTAGGCTATATTATTTCGTTGCTTGTTGAAGAAAGGACATATAATGTGAGAATCGAACCAGATTTCTACCATATGATCAAGAGATGATTAGCCCTTCCTCTGATCCTGGGCCATTTCTATTTACTGCCATTGATGGCTTCTCCCGTTCAGTCACCATATTTTGGTTTTTAACATACCATTCTTGAAAATCTATGTGGATCGTATGACTTATATATATATATATATATATATATATATATATATATATGACAAGGAAACTGACTATGAAGAATAAATTGATACTAATAGTAAGTAAAAAGATCACACCAGAGTTTTCATACTGGTTCAGACCTTCCATCCAACTTCCTGTCCCGAAGCTCCTCTTTGGTTTTTCCCTTAACCAATAGCCCTTGCTTCGCCCAAAGGAATATGCTTGATACAAATGTGGTTTCTTGACAAACTTGTATTCTTTTTCAACATTGATATTGACTGTAAATGCAACAACTTCCTATGATCTCCTTTAAGTGAGTGTGAGTGAAATACTTTTGAATTTGTAGGATGTTTAGATAACCAAATTGTAAATTTGGTTATAGCAGATTGAGAATACGATTAGCAATGAGATATGTAAGACCAGAGAATGTAGGTATACAAGTAAGATTTTGTAAATTAAAATTCTAGTTTTTGGATGTATATATAGTATCAAATAGTTATTATTGAAAAGTAGTGACTATTTGAACAAGTATCTTTGATCTGAAAAGTTGTATCCTCAAGGAGAAGATGTGATTGTTGATTTTTGTAAAAAGCAACTTTCAAAAAGTGACAGTTATTATTTTAAAAAACTATTCGTCCATATGATAGACGTCTGTGGATAATCCATAGACGTTTGTAATTTCAAGAAATGATCTTCCTAAAATTACTGACAGACGTCTATGGTTTATCACAGATGTCTGTATGTCTATGTATTTTGATATTAGAGTTTGTGTGAATGTTTGAATTATTTCAAGGAGATCATACAATATTTCTATGACTTCACCAATCAAATCACTATTATTATTACAAATAATGATGTAAAATAAGAGTCTTTTTGATCTTCATATCTCTTTGATTCCTTGGTCGTTGATTCAAAGAGATGGATATCTTCTTTGCACCTGAAAGTTGGAATGCACAATATATATATTTGATTGTATAGTTGTTATCATTAGAACTTGAAGTTTTGTGGTTCTAACTTTCTCCCCCTTTTTGATGATGACAACTATACAATATTTACGATTACTCTCCCTGTATATATGCAAGATATTCTTCTCCCCTTTTGTCATTATCAAAATAGAATATAATATTTATAAAAGCAATACGTGGGCAAATTAAACATTTTTAAATAAGAACATACTAATGCATAGGAAAGTAAAAATAGAACATTATTTTACATAGCAAACTAAAGAAAAGAAAAAGTAGCAAATAACTAAAGGTAATTGATACCGGGTGGAAGAATATGAGAATACACCATAATTCTCATAGTAATCCCAATAAGATGCTGGGTCGGACTCAAAAGAAAGCAGATCATTGACTATTGTCATGAAATTCTTCATTTTTTTGTATTGATAATCCATCAAATGTCATGTAATGTTGATGAGAGGGTGCATTTATCGCTATTACATCGTCATCATCGTTGTCTTCTTCTTGAAGATGCTCAGTTTATGTTGACGAGATGGTGGTGTAGGCGATGGTGACAATGAAGATGAAGAATGAGAACGTCCACAAACCTTTCTTATTATTTTGCCTATTATTTGTTTTTCTAACTTCTATTGATTTGAAATTATAGCTCATTGATTTTATAACGAAACATCTCTTCCGGATTCATTATGACTTATCAAGGTTAGAGCTTCTAAAATTTTAGAATCGGAGTGGCATTCTTATGCAGAGGTGGATCGTAGAGGTCTAGTAGTAGGTTGGGGTTGATGTTGCCTTTGCAAATGATGTTGTGTCCATTGTTGGAAAGGCATAATTTTTGGAGGTTGGTCATGAAGTTGCATTAAGGATAAACAACGGGGACCTTCATTTCTAACAAGAATTTCTTCATACTGTGAGAGATATGATGGAACATTCATATCCTTAAGAATCCTCATAATGTAAGCAGCATAAGGAATGCTTCGGCGATGTTGCATCCAAATTTTTTTAATTTGGGCACGAATAAGGTTGGCCCAATTTATAGGAAAACGAGTGAATATTGCATATAAAGCTCGATGATTGGTAGGGTAGACTTGTTCATGACTACCTAACCTAGGAATGATTGTGTTGATTAAATACGCTCAGTTATCCTAGCACGAGGATGAAGGCTAATAGCTTTCCATTAACGCATGTCATCTTCCCAAATTTGATGAGTAAGTTCATCTCGTGGTAGTGTGGAATGGTCAGGAATTTCATCTAAATCAATTCCTATGTTAGAACAATAGAAAATTTCTACCAAATGTAAATACATCAATTTTTATGATTTTCCATACACACTTGACCAAAACCAACCCTCTTCACTTTCAGGAGACTAAATGTCATCACTACAAAGATTTGCGAAAATGGATAAATAGCTAGTGGATCGATAATTACCTCATTATCATTGAAGTTAACAAGGCGTCGGCATTCGGAATTTTCAAATAGTGAAGAGATATTGTAGATATCAAATTTGAATAGGTGATAAAAAGGTCCAGAGTGGATTTTCTTCTTCACTAATTCTTTAAATCTATTGCAATAGGATTGTTCCTCAACCAAGCTTTAATCTTAGTTTCACTTACAATATTGGTAGAGGAAGAGCTTTGAACTTGTTTGCCTCTTTTTGGAACAGGTTTGGGAGCCATTTGAGTTGAATTTGTGCTAAAAGAAGGATTAGGTTTTGAGAATATTTGATGGCTAGATTTAGAATTGCTGGAGAAAAAATGAATTGGGGTAAAAACTTAATTATATATAAGTTGCAGATCAGAAACCCGAAACAGGCAATAGACGTCTGTGGGCTTCCCATAGATGTCTATGGTTATAGGGTAAATAGTTTCCCATATGTTTACACAGACGTCGGTTAGAAACCCACAGATGTATGTGGCATAGCAGACTTGAAAATTTTATTCTTATAATGAAAAAGAAAGTTTTATTTAATGTAAAAATAAAATAACAAATATATGTTCATTTATTGTAGAAAAAAACAAATCGTGAGAAATTAATTGTCATTTGATGAAGTAGATTTCTTGGTTTCTTGTAAGTCCCATGAATTTGGTTCATGTTTCTTCTCGTCCGATGAAGTTTTTAAAGGGGACCATATAGGTGAAGAAGGAGTCTTATAGTCACTGTTATAGTTGGATGGTCTTTCCCCTAGAGTCTTATAGGAGTTAATTTTCCAGATCTGCTAGAAGTTTCTAAGACAGGAGGAGACTTCTTATGTAGACACTTCTTAGTAAGGGAGTGTCTACATTTTGCAAGAATGCATTTTTCTAGAAAGTTTAGGTGACGTCCCTTATCGGGTTTCTTGTAGTACATCTCCCGAGTTACCCCTAACATTTCATGTTAGTTATGGTAGATATCATCAAATTTGGTATGAATCGAGGATGAATCCAGATAATAGTCTCTTTTTGATCTTTTGCCATTTGGAGTATATCCAGTATGAAATTTTCTTGATAATGAAAGTGGAGTAGCTATTTTTGGAGAAGTGGTTGTGTTTGTAGAGGAGGGTGTTTTAAAATCAATAGTAGAATAGATTGAAACATGGTCAGATGACAATTTGAAGATGGAATAGCGATGGCAGATAATTAAAGTAAAAGGAAAGGAAAACGTAAGTTAGAAAGAAAAAAGAAAGAGAGCCCATTTTATAGATAATGGTTACTATTATTAGACAACAATGAGAGGTGCAGAAGATAGTCTAAAAATAGAATGTTGTTTTTGTTTAATGGATGAAAAAAAATTGAAGTAAAAAATTAGTTAAGTTGCTAAGACAAATATGTAGGTAAATTAGTTTGTTAGCTCGTTGTAGGAACATATTCCTAGTTCTCGATGTAATCTAATAAATGATGCCTCACATAAAGGTTTTGTAAAAATATCCAGAATTTGATTATCCGTATTAATGAATTCAAGTGAAATTATTCCTTTATCAACATTATCTCGTAAGAAATGATGTCTAGTATCGATATGTTTAGTTCGTGAATGGTTAATCGTATTTTTAGAAAGATTTGTTGCATTAGTATTGTCATAATAAATTAGTGTTTTTTCAATTATTTTTCCAAAATCTCGAAGTGTTTGTTGCATATAAATAACTTGTACGCTAGCTAAGGTAATAGAAGTGTATTCGGCTCCATATGTTGAAAGAGATACACAGTTTTGTTTTTTACTAAACCATGAAAACAAAGCTTCACAAGAAAAATGACACGTACCACTTGTACTTTTTCTATCTGTTTTACACCCACCAAAATCCACATCACTACAAGAGACGAGTTCAAATGAACATCCCTTAGGATAAAAAAGTCCATAATCTTTCGTGGTAGTTAAATAGCGCAAAATATGTTTTTTACCGCTCGATAATGTGATTCTTTTGGTTGTGCTTGAAATCTCACACACAAACATACACTCATCATTATATCGGGTCAGCTTGATGTTAAGTATAATAAAGACCCTATTATACCACAGTCTTGATTTTAGTCATAATATTTTCCATTTTCATCTTTTTCTAAATGTGAAGTTGTTCTCATTGGTGTTGGTTTAGTAAAAGTATTTTCCATTCCAAAACATTTTAGTAAATTTCTACGATAGTTTTTTTGATTTATTAAAAATTTCACTGTCTAATTGTTTTATTTGCAATCCTAAGAAAAAATTTAGTTCACTTATATGAGACATTTCAAATTCATTTTGCATATTTTCATAGAATTCATTACACAAATTTTCATTAGCTAATCCAAATATAATATCGTCAACATATATTTGTACAACTAATATTTCGTTATTTTTATGTTTGATAAATAAAGAGAAATAAATTTTTCTTATTTGAAATCCTGAATTTTGTAAATGACTTTTTAATCTATCGTACCAAGCCTGAGGTATTTGTTTCAAACCGTATAACGCCTTTTTAAGTTTAAATACATGATCAAGATATTTTTCATGTGAGAATAATGGTGGTTGCTCAACATATACTTCTTCTTTGATAAATCCATTTAAAAAATCACTTTTTACGTCCATTTGAAAAAGCTTAAAATTACGATGACATGCAAATGCAATAAAGTTCGTGTGCATTCTTGTAAGGTTCAATTTTTCCTTTCTACTTGTGACCACCCGGAATTTTCAAGCAATTAACATCGGAATATTTAATTGATTTTAGGTATTCAATAGAGCAATTTTAACTTGAATTACGAATATCACAATTTATTCGATAATTTAATTATTGAATTAAATAATTTAAAGTTGGGAAAATTATTGAATCTAGAATTTTAAGCCGATTAAAAATAATTAGAAGACTTATAAAATTTATATTGATAATATTGAAGATAATAGAAGTTTTAAAATTAAATTTAATAGTGATTTATTCAGTTTTGAAATTTCATCGTTTAAATTGAATTTAAAAATAGCCTTCCGAGGCGCAGTCTCGGAATTCGACGAAACCAGTTCCATTGGGTCCGTAATATTGAATTATTATCGAATTTCAAATTTCGTTTTGATCGAAATTAGTGTGTGAGTGTACGAATTATAAACGTGCTGGAAATTTAAATTGATAAATAATCTGATGAAATTTAATTTAAAAGTCGAGCCTTCTTGTATACGCCTCCTTAATTTATTTCTAATCACGTTGCCCTTCTTTCTTTTCAGCCGAAACATTTTGGAAAAATACCTAGCTCCTTGATAATAATGGCGTCCCTCTTCACTTCCTTTCAATCACAAAATAAAATAAAAATAAACATAAAATATTGGCAAACGAAGAAATTGAGGGCCGAGCTTTCCTTATTATCGCACGAGCTCGTCTTCATCACATATCAATCACGTCCCCCAAATTCATGGTCGGCCCTAGGGTTGTAATGCCGCCTAACCTTTTGCACCAGTCGCGAGAAACGGAGAAGTGACGAGGATTGAGTTGCTCGCAAATCGCTCGCGTATGGGCTTCGATGTCGCGCGCGAGTCGCGTCTAGGGTTTTGTCAGCGATGAAGGAGCATAGCGGGCATAGTCGAAGGTTGGGCAATGCGCGTTGTGTTTGGGGTACGGCGGCGAAATTTATCATGCCTGCGAGGAGAAGAGAGGCCAACGTAGGTTGCGTGTGCGTGTGTGGGTTTGGTCCTGATCGTGGTTTGCTTGGAAGGAGAAAGGGGTTGCTGTGAGGTATATCCATTTATTTTATTTAAATTAAACAAGCTTTCGTAGATTGGAAAATATTAACTGTAAAATTAATTACTGTTTTAATAATAATTATTATTGTTTTACTGGAAAGATAAGCAGGAAATAAAAATGAGTATTTTTAACCTATTAGTTTACTTAATAAGGTATATTAGTGATTTAGACGATTAGTAAACTTATTTAAATTATTTAGTTTCTAAAAGAAGTTGTAAAAGAAGAAAAATATATGTGTAAACATTTTTATTTACTAGGCTATTTTAAATAATATTTGGGAAATTGACTTATTTAATTTAATTTTTGGAACGTGAATATTTATTAAAAGAAACAAATTAGTTTCAATAAATTTCGGTTAATTAAATTTACTTAAGAAATTTTTATATAGTTTAAATTAAATCATTGGTTAATTAAAATATTTATCTAGGAAATTGATCATTAAATTAATTCAAATATTAATCGATCATATAATATTTATACAAGGCCTGAAGTCGTGGGGAAAACCAGGCGAGTTTGAATTGGATGGCAAAACAAAAATCAAAGGTGAGTTAATCTCACTCAGTTTAAATTTAAATTTAAATTTAAATTTAAATGATTAAATTTAAATAATTGTTTAAATGGTTGAACTGATTAATGTGCTATGGTATGATATTTTGGAATTGGAATATTATATCGTGCTAACATCTGTGGATGCAGGGAAAAAATAGGTTAGAGGGATCCAACAGGATCCCTCAACATTTATTTAAATTATTTAATACCCACTGCTGTGATTAATTGATATACTGTGATGAATTATATTAGGATATTGAATGTTATAGTCTGCTTGAATACTTCGGTACTCTGTTTTATCTAAATGTATAGAATTGGACTTTGAAAGGAAATGAAAGAAGTGAACTCTTAAGAAATAATTATAAAGAATGTCTATAAATTAAAGTGAATTGGATAAGAACATTAGTGGTTTCAAAATACTAATTAATAAAATTTGTATATAAAAAGGAATTTTTGAATAAACAGAAAGTTAATGAAGTTTGAAACTTCAATGATATTATTTAATAGAACAAAACATTTATTTAATATTTAAGATTAAATTATTGAAAGGAATAAAGAAGAAATTGGGAAAAACCTGAAATTTGTATATTTCAGTTAAAAGGTTTAAAATCAAACGAAAAATAATAACATTAATAATAAGTCCATAACTAATGAATTTTTGAAATGAATTGAGAAATTAAAGAAACTTATTTCAAATAAAATAAATTGGAAATCAATTTGGGGAAATTGATTTAAGTGCTTGAAGTTGGAATTTTCTTTGGATGGCCAAGTACACGTTTTTAAAAGTAAATTTGTAAATATAAATTAAATGTTTTAAAGTTATTTTTAAAGAAAGCAAGTTTCGTAAAATTTATTATTTCTATTATTTAAAGTCTAAAGTAAGTATTTTCTTTTAATCTATTTTAGCAGTAATTATTAAGAAGTAACTTAGTATTTTGTTTTAAAAAAAAAGTAGAAATCTAGTTTTTATATTTTATTAAGTAACTTTATTTTCAAATGTTTATATAGTATGTATTTTTAGTAAATTATTAAAGCAGTATAACTTAAATGTTTAAAAGCAAATTCCAAAGTAAGTATTTTTGTTTAACCTATTATCATAATAATTATTTAAAGAATGATTTGGTCTTTTGTTTAAAGTATTATTATAAATTAAGTATTAAAGTAAAAAATTTCTAAATTGAATACTAAATATATTTTACAAATAAGTGATTTTAAATTATTTTAAAAATCTAAAGTTTTGTGCTTGGTGATTCCAGTGGAAATGGAAATACTCGGAATTTATTCTGAGAAAAAGGAAGATAGTTTGAAAACTGTTTTCAAAAGGGATTGAAAGTGAATTATATCTTGCAAAGATATTTTGAGACAAATGAATAATTTAGGAAATTATTTATTTGTTGATGGTTGTTTGTGAATATTAATTGATAGTTAAATCACCGACTATCAATATTGGCTAACTACGTTGATCATTTCGAAGAGACCGGGATCGAGATTTATTTCCCGAAAACCACTTCGATCTGGTTTGTACGTTTCGTGAAAACGAGTTTGGATTCGAAGATGGAGCAGTGAAGTGCAAGGGCTAGTCGCTACTAATCTTGAGGATATTTCCAAAATGGATGTAGTAGGAGTAGTGCCTTCGGTTCCGTTCGAACCCGGGACGGACTTGTATGGATGAATGCTTGCGAAACATCGTCAGGTGGACGATGGGCATTCTAAGTGATATGTTCTAAAAAGGTAACGCTTAGCCTCAAGCCTCATCAAATGGGAATGACTGAAAATCAGGGGTTATGCAGCAAGGCTAGGTGGGTAGCACCCAAGCAGGGTGAGGTCATCCCTGTCTAGATGTCCCTTTTTATTTCGGCTTAGTGGGCGGTTGCTGATCCCAACCGCGGAGTGATCTCACTCGGGATTATCCAGTAAGGGGTAGTCCCGGTCTTGTGCTGCAGGGGAGCGGGCGTACTCCTCGGTACGGTGATCTAGGCCCCGTACTGTGATAGGTGGTACCCCAGTGCCTAGTCATTGGTTGGAAATCCATTCTCCCTACGAGCCTTGTACGAGTTTTGTTTGTATTACCCACTCTGTCGCTAGTAGCTGGAATTTAATAGATGTAACAATTTCAGCTATTTTATAAGTATTTGTATATATTATAATATCAGAGGATTGCTATAAAAATTGTTTTAGCTATCGTAAGGTAAAAATCCGACATGTTTATTTGTGGCGTGGTCTTACGAGATGCTTTTGTTTTCAAAGGATTCTTGAAACTTTAACAATCAATTGAGTGTGATTTTCTCACGCTGGTATTCCAGACTGGCTCGGGTATTATTTAACTGTAATGCTCGGGTCAGACCGAGTATTATAGGATACATGACATGATGCTGTGGAGCTCAGGAGACGAGCACGATGACGATACGTACTCCCGTATTTGTTTATATATATATATATATATATATATATATATTCCGCTGTGGAGTAGTTGTGTATCCAGTTGTATGATGTTGTTGAGCTGTGTTTGATGTACTCTGATGATGCAATATGTAAACAGATGTATTTACTTTTTGAGTAAAGATCATTTATTATCTATTATATTTTATTTCGCTGCGATGGTTAGATTCTGATGTTGTTTTCTATTTTCTTGTTTTATCTCTTCTTCTTTAACCCAAATGGTTCGCATTTTCTGTACAACTTGAGTTGATTGTTGTAGGATAGTGTTGACTTATGGGGTATGGATTTACGGGCTGTTACACTTGGTACCAGAGCCAGGTTGGTGATAACCTTGGCTCTGGTGGGAATTACTCATTTAAACTAGAGTCCATAGTACTCTAGAATGAGTCTGAGCGTATTAATAGATATGAGCGCGTATTTGTTAGTGAATGCATATTGTTTTAATATTGTGTTGATTGGTTTATTGAGTGGCATACGAACCTTCGTCGACACAGTCTGTACAACTATATTGAAGGGGTTTCTAAACACTTGAATAGAACAATCGACACGGTATTGTTTTAAATGTGGGTAAATGAAATAATTTTACCCAAAAATATATTTTAATATAAAGAAAAGTTTTTGTAAACTATTTTAGCTAACATATGGTTGCTTGGATGTTAGAAATGATAATATTAAATTATTATCATTGTTAAGTGAAAATTTAACTAGAAATTGAAATGTAACTAATATTTAAGGAAATAAATTCATTATAAAATGAAATTTATAAATATGAATTATAAATGTAAATTATAAATTGAAATAGAATCAAATGGAAATTTGTATAAGCATAAACTATACAAATGCATTGTAATTAAAATTTGAATTAAAATAGAATTTGAAACTTTAAAACCCCGGAGATTTTGGAAGTATTTTGAAGATAAATTGTAGCATTGTTGTTTTCGGGTATTCCTGAAAGGAAATTGTTTCAAATAAATTTTGGGAAGAGATATAACATTGAGTTCACTTCAGTAGCTGGAAAATAACTTCGGTGATGACTGCAGCATCATCGATGTTCATTTTCGAGTTTCTAAGTGACAGATTGTTGCCAAATTGATTTGTTTAGGAAAACCTGTTTGTTTTGAAATTTCAAAGGAAATTTGTTGGAAATAAAACCAGGATTGGTTTGAAATTTTTGAGAAGTGTGATTTTGAGATGTTGAAGATTTCAAAATGATTTGAAACCAAAAGTCGGGTGTTTAAAAATCCTGATGAGATAGTTGTAAGCTTATAAATTGAGATGATTTTTTTTACATCAGGAAGGGTGTATAAGCTTTGAATGTTGGAATTTAAATTTAAAGTGAAAATTTAAAAATGAAATTAACTTGGATTGAGGAAATAAAAATTTAACTGGATTGAAATTAATTAAATAGGCTGGAAATAATATCCAGTTGTATCAGAATTTAGTTGAAACCGAATTGAGTTAAATAAATCTGAGTTAAAATAAAAATTGAATTGGAATAAAATTCAATTGAATATTTGAATGGAATTAGACCCTTACCAGAATAAATGGAAGATAAATTGGATAGGGATTGAATTGAAATAAATAAATTAGAATAACTTGTAAAAGAATTAAAAATCCATGAAATAAAAATGTGCTTGAGCTATAAATAGGCGTAAATCTTGAGTTAAAAATAAAAGATGAACATATTCAAGCCTATAATGACTGGAATTGTGTAAATAATAAGTTGTGACTTATAAAATTGAAATGGAATACAAAATCCAAAATAAATATTGTTTGATGAATTGAAAAATAAGATGAAGATCAAAACTTGAATTATAAAATAAATTGATGTTAAGAAAATTAAATGAAGTAAATTTAAATAAATTGAATATTTGAATGAAGAAAATTAAATGAAGTAAATTAAATGAATAGAAAAGAAAAAAAAAATCACTTGTAAAATGAAAATGAGCTTAAATATATAATTTAAATAAATTGAAGTAAATTAACTTAAAGCTAAACAAATGGAAGACAATTGAATTTAATTCAACCTAAACTAAGTTAAATGATATTGGGATGAATTTAAATTGAGTAAAAATAAATTTTAATCGAAATAAAATTCGGTAAGTTACCAACAATATATAATGGAATGAAAATTCTTAAATAAATAATTGTAAACCATTTAAATTACTAAGGGATTGAAATAACTTGAGACAATAAGGAAAATAGAAAGTTTCAAGTTTACTAGAATGGTTTAAGTGAATGTGGATAAACTAATAATGTTGAATAAATAAATGGAAATAATAAATAAGAATCAAATGAAAGATGGAAGTAGAACCTATTATAAAAAAAAAGAGGAAATGAACTTAAGTTATTGACTTAAGTAAGTGTTGAATAAAATCCGAATTCAAAATGAAGTGTGGTTTAAATGAGTTGAGAAATAGTTATTGAATGGGATAGCCTAGATTGTTTTCGAGCTAAATAAAATAGTTTGGACTGAACAAATATGGAATGAAATGCAAGTGAATGGATTCAAATTTAAAATGCGATGAAAATGAGAATATATGGATTGTGAATAAATTTAAAAATGGAATAGAATTAAGTATAAATTGAGTTGAAATCCATTTAAATTGGTTATAAAACATAAGTACTTATTTATTCACATAGATCTCGTCAAATTGCATAGAATAAATGGTCATTTGATGTAAATAGGAGTAATTAAATTTCTATAAATTGCTAGGAGGGAAATAAATTGATTTTGAGATTAATTGGATTAAATATGAGTTCGGTTTGCTTAAAATAAATTAAATGCAAGCGATTGAATTTTAAACCATTCAAATTGAATGAAAATGGTTATAAATTAATTGGAAAAGTGGAACTAGTATGAAAATTGTATAAGTTGCTTACGGAAAAATGTTTGGTGTGAATTTCTTTCAAAATTCATGTGTTTAACCATTGCAACTGAGCGAAATATTGTTAAACTGCATATATTTGGCACCTACATGTTTAAATTAAGTAAGTACAGGTATCTGGGAGCCGTGTGGCTGGATTGGGTTGCGCTAGCTGCTAAATTAATAAGCTGTTTGCTTAAAAATGCTAAATAAGTACGCCTACGCAATAAAAATAGGAAATATGAACTGTTTTTGGTTTTTCCGACCGTGTGGGTCGATGTATATATATTTATCTCTTATGTCAAAATTGCAAAAGCTCCTCCGTACAAAGGGGACTCTGCCAAAAAATTTCAGAAATTTTGAGAGTTAGAAATGTTTTGAAAATTTTGGAAATTTTTGTTAACGACAAACAAATTCAAACTGGAAAGTAAAATAAGTTAGTAAATGAAACCAATTTAAAATAATGACATAAATTAGTTATAAATGACAAATAAAATTTAAATATTCAGAGTTAAAGATAAATTGAATTCATATGGAAATGAAAGAATCAATTTGAATAGAAATAGATATAAACTAAAATGGTAAGATGAAAATAAATATAAGAAACATATAAAATGCTTATATTAACATAAGAAGGGAATGGTGAATTATTGATTGGAATTGATACTACAAATATAATCTAAGTTAATATTTGAATCAATAAATACCGACAGTTTGTAAGAAAGTTGATATGATGTTTTGGGAATATTGTGATTGGATATTAGTGCTAAGCAGGATATGAAGGTATTATAAAAGGGAAAAGAGAACTGGTTTTTGATTTCAAGAAGATAAATTTGAAATGCTCGACAAAAAGGTATGTGTTTAAATTTGGTATGAAATTTGATTGGGTTTTTGGATATAGCCACTTGGCCTTTTGTTTTCTTTTTGGATTTGGGAGACCGTAGAGCCATTTTGTAGTTGTACCGAGTCAGCCGCGCAAAGGAGAAGCTGGTGAAATTTTTCGGAAATTTAGAGAGTTAGAAAAATTTTGAGAAAATTTTGATAATTCAAAATTTAGTTTTGAATTATAATTTGAAGAGTTGAACAAGTAAGTTATTTGAAAACTATATAAGGTTTTGGAAAAGTTTGGAAAGTTAATAAGAAAGGTAATGTATCTTTTATTAAAAAGATAGTTGGTAGGATGTTTAATTGTTGGTTTTGGAAAAATAGTAACGGGTATTAGACCATTCTTCCTAACTAGTAATTTCGGGGATGAAATTCTTTTAAGGGGGAGGAATGTGACGACCCGGAATTTTCGAGCAATTAAAATCGGAATATTTAATTGATTTTAAGTATTCAATAGAGCAATTTTAACTTGAATTACGAATATCACAATTTATTCGATAATTTAATTATTGAATTAAATAATTTGTAGTTGGGAAAATTATTGAATCTAGAATTTTAAGCCGATTAAAAATAATTAGAAGACTTATAAAATTTATATTGATAATATTGAAGATAATAGAATTTTTAAAATTAAATTTAATAGTGATTTATTCAGTTTTGAAATTTCATCGTTTAAATTGAATTTAAAAATAGCCTTCCGAGGCGCAGTCTCGGAATTCGACGAAACCAGTTCCATTGGGTCCGTAATATTGAATTATTATCGGATTTCAAATTTCGTTTTGATCGAAGTTAGTGTGTGAGTGTATGAATTATAAACATGCTGGAAATTTAAATTGACAAATAATCTGATGAAATTTAATTTAAAAGTCGAGCCTTCTTGTATACGCCTCCTTACTTTATTTCTAATCAAGTTGCCCTTCTTTCTTTTCAGCCGAAACATTTTGGAAAAATATCTAGCTCCTTGATAATAATGGCGTCCCTCTTCACTTCCTTTCAATCACAAAAATAAAATAAAAATAAACATAAAATATGGGCAAACGAAGAAATTGAGGGCCGAGCTTTCCTTAGTATCGCGCGAGCTCGTCTTCATCCCATATCAATCACATCCCCCAAATTCATGGTCGGCCCTAGGGTTGTAATGCAGCCTAACCTTTTGCACCAGTCGCGAGAAACGGAGAAGTGACGAGGATTGAGTTGCTCGCAAATCGCTCGCATATGGGCTTCGATGTCGCCCGCGAGTCGCGTCTAGGGTTTTGTCAGCGATGAAGGAGCATAGCAGGCATAGTCGAAGGTTGGGCGATGCGCGTTGTGTTTAGGGTTCGGCGGCGAAATTTATCGAGCCTGCGAGGAGAAGAGAGGCCGACCTAGGTTGCGCGTGCGTGTGTGGGTTTGGTCCAGATCGTGGTTTGCTTGGAAGGAGAAAGGGGTTGCTGTGAGGTATATCCATTTATTTTATTTAAATTAAACAAGCATTCGTAGATTGGAAAATATTAACTGTAAAATTAATTACTGTTTTATAATAATAATAATTATTATTATTGTTTTACAGGAAAGATAAGCAGGAAATAAAAATGAGTATTTTTAACCTGCTAGTTTACTTAATAAGGTATATTAGTGATTTAGACGATTAGTAAACTTATTTAGTTTCTAAAAGAAGTTGTAAAAGAAGAAAAATATATGTGTAAACATTTTTATTTACTAGGCTATTTTAAATAATATTTGGGAAATTGACTTATTTAATTTAATTTTTGGAACGTGAATATTTATTAAAAGAAACAAATTAGTTTCAATAAATTTCGGTTAATTAAATTTACTTAAGAAATTTTTATATAGTTTAAATTAAATCATTGGTTAATTAAAATATTTATCTAGGAAATTGATCATTAAATTAATTCAAATATTAATCGATCATATAATATTTATACAAGGCCTGAAGTCCTGGGGAAAACCAGGCGAGTTTGAATTGGATGGCAAAACAAAAATCAAAGGTGAGTTAATCTCACTCAGTTTAAATTTAAATTTAAATTTAAATGATTAAATTTAAATTTAAATTTAAATGATTAAATTTAAATAATTGTTTGAATGGTTGAACTGATTAATGTGCTATGTTATGATATTTTGGAATTGGAATATTATATCGTGCTAACATCTGTGGATGCAGGGAAAAAACAGGTTGGAGGGATCCAATTGGATCCCTCAACATTTATTTAAATTATTTAATACCCACTGCTGTGATTAATTGATATTCTGTGATGAATTCTATTAGAATATTGAATGTTGTAGTCTGCTTGAATACTTCGGTACTCTGTTTTATCAAAATGTATAGAGTTGGACTTTGAAAGGAAATGAAAGAAGTGAACTCTTAAGAAATAATTATAAAGAATGTATATAAATTAAAGTGAATTAGATAAGAATATTAGTGGTTTCAAAATACTAATTAATAAAATTTTGTATATGAAAAGGAATTTTTGAATAAACAGAAAGTTAATGAAGTTTGAAACTTCAATGATATTATTTAATAGAGCAAAATATTTATTTAACATTTTAGATTTAAATTATTGAAAGGAATAAAGAAGAAATTGGGAAAAGCCTGAAATTTGTATATTTCAGTTAAAAGGTTGAAAATCGAACGGAAAATAATAACATTAATAATAAGTCCATAACTAATGAATTTTTGAAATGAATTGAGAAATTAAAGAAACTTATTTCAAATAAAATAAATTAGGAATCAATTTGGGGAAATTGATTTAAGTGCTTGAAGTTGGAATTTTCTCTGGATGGCCAAGTACACGTTTTTAAAAGTAAATTTGTAAATATAAATTAAATGTTTTAAAGTTATTTTTAAAGAAAGCAAGTTTCGTAAAATTTATTATCTCTATTATTTAAAGTCTAAAGTAAGTATTTTCTTTTAATCTATTTTAGCAGTAATTATTAAGAAGTAACTTAGTATTTTGTTTTTAAAAAAAGTAGAAATCTAGTTTTTATATTTTATTAAGTAACTTTATTTTCAAATGTTTATATAGTATGTATTTTTAGTAAACTATTAAAGCAGTATAACTTAAGTGTTTAAAAGGAAATTCCAAAGTAAGTATTTTTGTTTAATCTATTAGCATAATAATTATTTAAAGAATGATTTGGTCTTTTGTTTAAAGTATTATTATAAATTAAGTATTAAAGTAATTTTTTTCTAAATTGAATATTAAATATACTTTACAAATAAGTGATTTTAAATTATTTTAAAAATCTAAAGTTTTGTGCTTGGTGATTCCAGTGGAAATGGAAATACTCGGAATTTATTCTGAGAAAAAGAAAGATAGTTTGAAAGCTGTTTACAAAAGGGATTGAAAGTGAAATTATATCTTGTAAAGATATTTTGAGACAAATAAATAATTTGGGAAATTATTTATTTGTTGATGGTTATTTGTGAATATTAAATGATAGTTAAATCACCGACTATCAATATTGGCCAACTACGTTGATCGTTTCGAAGAGACCAGGATCGAGATTTATTTCTCGAAAACCACTTCGATCCGGTTTGTACGTTTCGTGGAAACGAGTTTGGATTCGAAGATGGAGCAGTGAAGTGCAAGGGCTAGTCGCTACTAATCTTGACGATATTTCCAAAATGGATGTAGTAGGAGTAGTGCCTTCGGTTCCGTTCAAACCCGGGACAGACTTGTATGGATGAATGCTTGCGAAACATCGTCAGGTGGACGATGGGCATTCTACGTGATATGTTCTAAAAAGGTAACGCTTAGCCTCAAGCCTCATCAAATGGGAATGACTGATAATCAGGGGGTTATGCAGCAAGGCTAGGTGGGTAGCACCCAAGCAAGGTAAGGTCATCCCTGTCTAGATGTCCCTTTTTATTTCGGCTTAGTGGGCGATTGCTGATCCCAACCGCAGGGTGATCTCACTCGGGATTATCCAGTAATGGGTAGTCTCGGTCTTGTGTTGCAGAGGAGCGGGCGTACTCCTCGGTACGGTGATCTAGGCCCCGTACTGTGATAGGTGGTACCCCAGTGCCTAGTCATTGGTTGGAAATCCATTCTCCTTACGAGCCTTGTACGAGTTTTGTTTGTATTACCCACTCTGTCGCTAGTAGCTGGAATTTAATAGATGTAATAATTTCGGCTATTTTATAAGTATTTGTACATAGACCCTATTATAATATCAGAGGATTGCTATAAAATTTGTTTTAGCTATCGTAAGGTAAAAACCCGACATGTTTATTTGTGGCGTGGTCTTACGAGATGCTTTTGTTTTCAAAGGATTTTTGAAACTTTAATAATCAACTGAGTGTGATTTTCTCACGCTGGTATTCCAGACCGACTCGGGTATTATTTAACTGTAATACTCGGGTCAGACCGAGTATTATAGGATACAGGATATGATGCTGTGGAGCTCAGGAGACGAGCATGATGACGATACGTACTCCCGTATTTGTTTATATATATATTCCGCTGTGGAGTAGTTGTGTATCCAGTTGTATGATGTTGTTGAGCTGTGTTTTATGTACTCTTATGATGCAATATTTAAACAGATGTATTTACTTTTTGAGTAAAGATCATTTATTATCTATTATATTTTATTTCGCTGCGATGGTTAGATTCTGATGTTGTTTTCTATTTTCTTCTTCTATCTCTTCTTCTTTAACCCAAATGGTTCGCATTTTCTGTACAACTTGAGTTGATTTTTGTAGGATAGTGTTGACTTAAGGGGTACGGATTTGCGGGCTGTTACACTACTACACCATTTTGTTGGGGTGTTCGTGGAAATGAAAAGCTATGGTTTATTCTTTTTTTATTACAAAAATTTAAAAATAGTTTATTTTTAAATTCTCCTCCACGGTCACTTCTTATATTTTTAGTCTTCAAATTCATTTTATTTTTAAGTCGTTTAGCAAAAATTTTAAACATTTCAAATGTATCACTTTTATGTTTTAAAAATAATTTTTAATTATATTGAGAGAAATCGTCAACAATTACAAATACATATTTGTTGTGATTTATAGAGCGTACATGTGTAAGACCAAATAAATCCAACTGAAGTAATTCGAGAGGATTTTTTGTTGAAATTTCATTTTAAGAGTTAAAAGATGATTTCTTTGATTTTCCTATTTGACAAGCATCACAAAGATTTTTAACTTTATAGTTAATTTTTGTAAACCTCTAACTAATTCATATTTAGCTAATTTGTTTATATTTTTAAAATTTATATGACAAAATCTTTTGTGCCATAACCATGGATCTTCACTATTTGCAGCTAAACACATATTTAAATTAGTTTTAATATTCATATTTAAAATATATATTTCGATTTCTAATTCCTTCAAAAATAGATCTTTATTTTGGTCAAAAATGTTACATTTATTTTTTTCGAAATCAATTTTAAATCCTTTGTCGCATAATTGACTAATACTCAATAAATTATGTATTAAATTTTCTACTAGTAAAACATCTGAAATAATAGGAGAATTAGATATACCTATATTTATGGCTTCTCTGCTGATGGCAAATCCTTTCGAGTTATCGCCAAATATCACAGTGCCGCCATCAATGTATGTTATATTTGACAACATATGAGCATTCCTAGTCATGTACTTAGAGCAGCCACTATCAAGTATCCATTTATGTTTATTCTTTAACTTGTATTTGAGAACCTGTAAAAATATAGAGAAATTAAATTGGTGCCTTTGTTTTTGATTTGGGTCCTCGGTGTTAGTAGAAAAAGGTAACCATATCCAAGATGATTTGATTCCTTTTAAAATATAATTATCATTATGTATTACGCTTTTCATATACTCATTTATATATTTTATTTTATTAACTTATTGTTTGTCTTAAGAACCCATATTTTTATTATTTTAGCCATGGAATGTAAATTTTTACTTTTGGGTTCTAATCTTTTAAACTTGGTATTCATTTGACTTTTATTCCTAGATGTTTTTTTTATCAAATCCTAAACCTTTTCGATTTTAAAAGGTTTTGATATTTTTATCAAGTTGTCTAAATCTGGTTTTCCTTTGTTAAATTTTATAACACTATTGTTATTTTATCCAATTTACCTTTAAGATAACATATTTCAAAATTTTGTCTATCAATAATTTGTTGTTTTCATTTTCTAACTTATCTTTTCTTGATTTAAGAATTTCCAATTCTTGTAAAAGAATATTTTTATTAGATAATAATTATTTGTTATCTTCTTGAACAATATTTAATTATTCTTCTAAAATTGTTTTTTCATCTTTTTATAATCCAATCTCTAAGTTGCTCTATTTAATTTTCCTATATATTCTTCACTTAACTTTTTAGACTCTCTATATTTATCATCTAGTTCAATACTAATTTCCATTAGTTCATCGTAAGAAAGTTCAGATCGTACCTCATCAGTGTTTGCCATAAAACCCACATTTGCTTGTTCTGAATCACTCTTACTATCACTTTTCGAAGAAGATGACGAATCAGAATCATCCCATGTTACTTGAAATGCTCCTCTCTTTTTCTTGAATATTTCAAAAAAATCTTCTTCTTATCATTATTAAGTTGAGGATAATCTTTCTTTATGTGGCCAAATTTGTCACTTTCGTAACATCTGATTGAAGTTTGATTGGAGGTATTCGATTTTCCATTATTCTGAAATCTTGTCATCCTTATGAACTTTTTAAATTTATTGTAGTTCTTGGCAATGAAAACAATCTCATCTTCATTCAATTCTGAGTCTTCATTTGAAGCTTGAAATGCTATGTTTTTCTTTTTACGATTTTTTTCCTTTCTAGCCTGCAAATTTGCTTCATATGACATTAAATTATCGATTAACTCTTAAACTTTGAGTTGAGAAAGATCATTTTCTTCTTTAATAGCTAAAGCTTTTCTTTCCCATTAATTAGTTAAAGAGTTTAAAATCCATGTGACTAAATCAAAATCAATGAATTTAACTCCACGTGCCATGAGATCGTGTTGAATAGTTTTAAATTTTGCATACACATCTATAATTAATTCATTTGTTTTCATTTTAAAAGATGAAAATTGATTTTATAAAATTGATATCTTTGTTTATTTTACCTTTGATGTTCCTTCATGTGTGACGTGAAGTGTTCGCCATATATCATAGGCAGTTATGCATAACATGGTACGTGAAAATTCATTTTTATCAAGAGAATAAAATAAAGCATTCATGGATTTTGCATTATTTGAAGCTAAGGTTTTTTGTGCGTCGGTCCAAGTGCTAACATCAGTGTCAGATGCTATATATTTATTTTGAGTTACTGACCATATTTCAAGACCATATGCTTCCATAAAAATTCTCATACGCGGTAACCAATATGCATAATTAGATCCAATGAACAAAGGAGGACGTGCAATAGATTTCCCTTCTTGAAATGTGTTTGCCATATTAAAAAAATTCAAACTCGTATTACGATAATTTGAAATAATCTTGCTCTGATACCAAATGAAAATCTATGTGGATCGTATGATTTATATTGTTATTCGCCTTTTGGCAAGGCCGTGATACCAAGAAATTAACTGGAAACCGAGGATAGCCCATCCCTAAGATCTGTTATACGCAGGCTCATTATGGATATCAACAAATTTTGTCCGAGTCCAGATCGAGCTACAATTTACAAGACATGACAAGCAAAGCTGTGAAAGCCAACGTTCCAAATTAATAATCAATCCGAGTTTGGATGCTCAAGATATGATCAATCTAAGCCAGGGAAATCAACTCACTAACGTTCATCATTTCATATCGATCAGGTCTTATCCCTCATTTCGTATCGATCGCCTCGTATCCATTAAGCCTCAGCATGTTCGTATCCATTAGCAAGTATTACTTCGTATCCATCGAGAGAATCGGCCTTCCTCACATCGATCTTGTTCGAACCCATCAGATACGCACGACTTCGTATCGATCAGCGGCAAGTGAGTCTACTTCATATCCATACAGCCGCACCTATTTCGTATCCATCGACTACAACATGAACGTCCATTTCGTATCGGTTAAACTTCAAACATGATTTATACCGATCAACCACATATCGATACGAAATCAATGCTTCCCATCGACACGAAGTGGAATGCGATCGATTGATACGAATAGAATGATGCAATTGATCGATAGGAACAGAGTTGTTATGATTGGTACGAACAAAGCTGTTATGGTCGATACGAACAAGGCTATTGCGATCGATACGAACAAGGTTATTATGATCAATACGAACAAGTCATAGATATTGGATATGAGGGAGGTAGCAGTCAACACGGCATGAAAAGTGGATTGATCCAAGAATTTAGCGCTACGTCAACTTGCAGGCACGTGCTTGGACCGATGCGAACAAAGCGATACAAAGGGCATCGATTGGAAGGAAATAGCTTTCGAAAACAATAAGTTTGCATCGATTATAACTCACAATTTACAAGTCCAAATGCTACGAAATTTTCATAGGAGCTTGCGTACAACCTAAAGAATGTTCATGCTCAATTTCGACTCGATTGGGCCAAATCTTGATCGATACAAAATTCATTCGTATACATCACAGATCAAGTGAAAGCCACATGGGATCGATCGCATGGGCCTACTCACGCGCGAGAAGAGGTCTCCCGAGATCTGAGCGAGATATTTGCACCCTACGTCTATAAATTGCACCACAGAGCCTATAGAAAAGGGATCTTTTGACTCTTTGATGTCCAAACTCTGCCGAATTCACCCTTGTACTCGAAATTCTCTGTTGTAATCATTTGTAAACAGCAAGAAATAGTTAACAAAAGATAATCATTTTATAATGGACGTAGGACATACGCCGAACCACTCTAAATCTGTGTTTTTCTATGTACTCTACTTGCTTTTTATTAGTGTGTTTGTTAGATCCTCCCTTTTTTTTCATTTACTTTCTTCATTTGATCTCTTCAAACACATCCGAAGAGCGTTCTGCCCAATTTTGGTACAAACACTTTGGTACTTTCACTGAGAGAACATAGTTTTTCTCTTGCTCGTTGGATCTACTATCAATATCGGATTGCACAAATCTAAGAAGAAGATCCAAATTCCAAAGTCTAAAGTTATTCCATCCTATTCAGATTTGCATCATGTCTAGGAAAGAGCTTCGCTATCCACCATGGTTAACATAAGGATTACTTCGGCTGCCGCAGATCCAAAAGGATGGGACAAGCAAAATCCTATACAGCTTCTTCCAACCGATCAGAATGTTGCCGGACCATCAGATCTGTAAGACCCTGTCACCAGGGAAGTATTCCAAATGCTGATGCAAGAGCTGACACAAAGTCGACAATAGCTCAGTCAACAACTCCATGCTGACGCGGAATTCACTATCCAATTGAATCGTGAACGATGAAGGAGATCCAGGAGGGATCAGGCTTCCTATTCCTCCACTGAGAGTTCAGCCTCTTTAGACTACCATCATAGATCCACGCGTCCACGGCTAAATGGGAGTTACACTCAAGTTACTGGACATCAGCATATGCTGAACATTGGGCAACCGAGAGTTAGCTCGTCAAGCAGCTACCACACTGGACCCTCCTCCCGGGGAGGTATTGTTCCTCATTATGTCACTGGCAACCGCATTGCCACCGCTGCTATTGCCGGGAGTTGATTCACATAATCGGCCAGATCCAAACCATCGCCAGCACAAGCATACTCCTGAACCATATGTCCCAGAGAACTTCGAGCCAAGGAGGTGAGAAATGGACCGTCGATCGCGACTGGTCCAACCTTGCATTGTGGAACCCTACCACACCTTGGCCCAGCGTGCAGAAAATGTATAGATGTCGGGCATCCCGATGATGATCCATCAGATTATCCGAGAGAGTCAAGGCCTCACTAATGATGAACGAGGAATCTTCCAGTGTCATACTCCTTTTACTGATGAGATACTCTATGTTGAACCACCTCAGCGATTCAGGATGCCGAATTTGCCAGTTTATGAAGGAAGTTCTGATCCTAACCAGCACATCCTGAAGTATGAATGATTGATGAATGCTACACGTGCTGACGATGCAGTTAAGTTTCCGAAGCTACCCGATCTCTCTAGGGGGCATAGCTACTATGTGTTTCCCTCATTTTCCACCTTGGTCTATCTCTTGTTTTGATCAGCTGGCGACCAAGTTTGTTGTGCAATTTCAGATGCATGTTACGACGTTGAAGAATGTTAATATTTTGTCCAATTTCACTCAAGCTCATGGGGAAACATTTTGGAGTTATTTAGAAAGATTTCATGCTGCATGCGCTGAGATCAGCAACCCAAATGATAACTCTATTCTTATGGCACTGACTGAGGGGATTGACCCCGATTCTGAGTTTGACAACTGGCTGGCCGGAAAACCCCCTACATCATTGGACTGTTTCTATTCCAAGCCAGCCCAATTCTTAAGAAGGAAGGATGCCAAATAGTATACGAAATAGGATAACGCATGGCCTAGTATGGAAGGGATTCGGAGCAATGTTTTTGTAAAACAAACCGGGGAGAGTACCGAAAAAGTACAGTTGAACATACATAATAAACAGACTCGGCAAAATGACAGTGGGAATCAGAACAGAAAACGGGATCAAAACCGTGGTCCACGACGTAGGGCTCCTATGTTTGACAATTATACTCCTCTCAATATGTCACTGGAGAATGTATATTTATAAACTTGCAATACTATTCAATACAAAAGCCTACTTTGAAGTAATCGTCGAAAAAACAGATTCAGATAGGGAAGTTTTGTAGATTCCATGAAAGCTACGACCACGGCACAAATGAGTGCCGTCATTTGCAGGATCTCATTGAAAAGTTGATACATGAAAGGAAGTTGGAACAGTTTGTGGGTGCCGCAGTTTGGAGGTGCAGGACCATTGAATCAGAAACATACACTGAATCAGGCAAAGACATGACGAACCCGCTCGTACTAGCAGGTGGTTAGTGATAAATATCGTTAGTAGTGCTCCTCATCCAACAGATTGAAGCTGGAAGGAAATGGAGTCGTATGCTAGCTCTATGTGGCATGCGAGCTT
This sequence comes from Allium cepa, assembly GCA_030765085.1. NCBI lineage: Eukaryota > Viridiplantae > Streptophyta > Magnoliopsida > Asparagales > Amaryllidaceae > Allium > Allium cepa. Next base: position 785,513,780 of record CM060935.1, on the reverse strand, counting down.
CGAGTGTTGTAGTAGTTTGGAGGATGGGGCTCCGGTCAAGCGATAGAAGACGATGATTGATGACATCATCTTTCAAGACAGAGATGCCGATAGGGTCGAAGCCCCAACTATCGATCCACTTGTCATATCATCTCAAGTAGCTCCTGCTTGGATGAAGAGGATCTTGGTAGACAGTGGAAGTTCTGTGAATATCTTGTTCAAGCGAGCCTATTACCAGATAAAGATGGAGACTAAGGATTTGAAGCCTTGCCAATCTCGTACTCATGACTTTAATAGAAGTGCAACTATACCCACTAGGGTAGTGGAATTGCTAGTGGAGTTAGGAATTGGAGAACGCCAGAGAGTCCGGATACTATAGTTCGTTGTTTTGGATATGGACTCGCCATACAATGCTTTCTTAGGCTAACCGGCCTTAGCTGAGTTCAGAGCTGCTATTGCCCCATAGTGTTTGACTCTAAAGTTCCCTACCGATCGTAGAGTTGGAGTCGTTCAAGGAGATTAGGCTATCGGACGAGCCTATTATGTTGTTGAACTACGCGAGGCGCAACGAAAGGAGAAAGGAAAGGGCATAAAGGAATTTCTCTGCATCCATTTTGCTGATAATTGACAATTGACGCCTGGGACCAGGCCCGGGCACCCCAACCAATTCCCAAGAGATCTTGACCCGAGAGATACTGAAAGTGAAGACGAAAGTAAAGATAGTCAAACTTCTTTGGCCAAACTGACGATCATGTCTCGATCGACGATGGCAACAATTCTAAAATGATATAGATTGGATCTCAGTTAAGCCAACAAATGCAAGAGGAGTTGGATGAATTTCTCCGAGCAAACCTTGATGTATTCGCCTGGATACATTCTGACATATGTGGGATCTCATCGGACATCGCAAGCCACACGTTGAATATTGACCCGTGGCACGTCCCGGTCAAACAAAAAAGGCATGGTATGGATCCAAAGAGATCGGTCACTCTTAAGAAAGAGGTGAATAAGCTTAAATCGAATGGATTTACTCGAGATGCATTATACCCGGAATGGGTGTTTAATCCTGTACTTATCCGAAAGCCAAATGGGAAATGGAGAATGTGGTTGACTACTCAGACTTAAATAAAGCTTGCCCCAAAGACAGTTTTCCACTTCCTCGAATCGATCAGGTCATAGATTCAACAGCTGGGCATGAATTATTATCCATTATGGATGCATATTCCGGTTACAACTAGATACCCATGCACTTACCCGACTAAGAGCATACTAGCTTCGTGACAGATCTAGGACTTTATTGCTACAAAGTTATGCCTTTCGTACTCAAGAACGCCGGAGCAACTTACCAACGGTTGATTAACCGAATGTTCGCTAATCAGATCAGAAAAACCATGGAGGTGTATGTGGACGATATGCTAATGAAATGGCGATTCTCTACTGATAATATTAAAGACCTAGAATCGATGTTTAGTATCCTTCGAGAATATAGAATGAAGCTCAACCCATTGAAATGTCACTTTGGGATCGCATCTGGAAAATTCCTTGAGTTTATCGTCAATGCTCGAGGAATCGAATCTCGAAAAGATCTGGGCAATCAGAAATCTTAAGACTCCGAGAACCATAGGGAAAGTCCAGAGACTCAACGGGAAAATAGCAGCACTGAGCAGGTTCATTTCGAAATCCACTGACAAATGCATTCCCATCTTCGATCTGATCCGAAAACATAAACGGAACTTTGAATGGACTACGGAATGTGAGGGCGCATTCCAAGCGCTAATTCAATACCTCTCCACACCGCCTATACTGTAAAAGCCTTTGATCACGAGAAATCATACATTTACTTGGTGGTATCAAAAAAGCAATCAGTGTTGCCCTAATTCGAGAGGAAGACCGAATATAAAAGCCGGTCAACTACATTAGCTAACGGTTAACCGAAGCTGAGAGAAATTATCCGAAGCTAGAGAAGCTCGCTTATTGTCCTGTTATTGCCTCAAGGAAGCTTCGTCCGTATTTCCAAGCTCATCCTATCACCGTTTACACCGAACAGCCGTTACGATAGGTCCTTACGCGGCCTGAGACGCAGGTTACTTAAATGGAATATCGAGCTAAGTCAATTTGACATTACTTACACTCCAAGGTGAGCCATTCAAGGACAGGTCCTAGCAGATTTCATTGCCGAATTTACTATCCTAGAGGACCTTCCCGAAACCAGTGAATCTCTTGAGTATATCTGGAAGTTGCATACCGATGGTGCATCAAATGACCGGTCCTCAGGTGCTGGAGTTGTACTTGAAACCCTCGGAGGTCGATCTATGTGTTATTCTTTGATGTTTGATCTTCATATGATCAATAACTGTAGGATCAATTTCACCCTAGAGGCGGGTGAATAGGGTGATGGTATTAATTATAAAAATTAATTGCGGAAGCTTATAAAATTATTTCAACACAGATCACAAATTAATAGCAGCACAGAAAAATAGCAGAATAATAAAATGCAGAGATAGAACGACACAGAATTTATCCAGCTTGGCAAAACCCTGCCTACGTGCTGCCCCCAAGGTTTCTACTAGAAATTAGATAGTCAGACGCTTACACACGTAAACTCGCGACACCCGCTATCGACAAACCTAACTCTACGCTCAAAACCCTACCACAACTCAGCCACTGAGTTGCGAATTCTTAAACTACGCCACGTAGTTTGTCCCCTAGTCACACGACTAGAAATTTAAACGGTTTAAAAAGAAATTACAATTTAAAACACAATTTAAAAACAAAATTAAACCCTAATTTAACTAGAGCCTTATTAATAACTTTAAACCCAATATTTAAAAATAAAGGTCGGCCCTATTTCCTCTTTTATTTTCTCTGGCCCGTTCCTTTGTGGTAATGGCGGATCTGTTGTTTCCTTTGTTCGATCTAAATTAGGGCTTTTTAATTTCAAAGATGCCTGCTTTGGTTGCTAGATCGAATGGAAGATTTATCACTTTGTTTGCTTCGTCGATCGCATGCTTCTCTGTTTTGCTCACGGTCTCTTTGAAATTGATCGAGTTTGTGGTATTGCTTCGGTAAATAATTTTTTGCTCTTTTACTTTCTGATTCAATGCTTGAACTCGATGCTGAGATTGCCGATGTTGATTTGTTTATATAGGAGTTCGATCTCCTTGAATTGCGTTCGTCTGGTTTGTTCAATATCATGCTTTCGGCCATTCGATTTTTGTTGAACGTTGATGATTTATTTATGACTTTTTCAATTTACTTGGATAACACGGTTTAGAACTCTGACTTGGTCATAATCGATTTAATGTTCATTTGACTTCGGTCTTGATTTGTTCAACTTGAAATTGATTTGTGAATTCATGTGTTTGCTCAATAGCTCACAGTTTTGCACTGCAGTTGTCTTCGACTGCAAACTTGATTTTGATAAAGTCACGGCTTTGACTTGACTCTACTGCATACTTGTATTCCTGTGTTCATGCTTGTGACATTCATGTTGTTTGCATTGCATTTGTGTTGACTCTGTTTTTGCTATAGTCTTCAAGCATTGCCGAGTCACTTGATTTCAAATGTGGTGTTTATACTGCTGCATATCACTGCATTTTCTTTACTGCTGTACCACCACTTGTGTCTGCACTTGCTCGATCCAATTTTCACTTTATTCGACCTCTCTCTCTGGTCATGATGGTTATACTTCACTTGCTTGTGTCATTTGTGCATTGTTGCTCTACTTGACTCCTCTGAAGCTCGAGTTGCACACTGCTGTGTTTATTCACTTGGTTGTGTACTTGAGCTTTTACTTTGATATCCTCACTTGAGTCATTTGAAGTTTGTTATGCACTGACTTTGTGGTCTTCATATATGTTATACATACATTCTTGATTACATTCTTGGTTACACTCTTGGTTACATTCTTGGTTGCATTCTTGGTTGAAACTCGGCTTGCTTTTGGTGCACTACTTAGCATAATCAGGTTCCTTAAAAAAATACTCCAACAAAACTGAAAATGTTCATGTTGTATTTGCCATTCACTGTTGCCTTGAGTCTTGTTTATGTTTGTCTGGTTCCTTTGTTGCTGTTATGTTGGTGGCATTTGTTTGCTGTTCTGTTGGTGCTGGTATTGGTTTGAGCTACTTGTTTCAGTTTACTTTGATAATCATTTTGCCATATTGGCTTGTTCAAGTCAATTTGCATATATGCCATACACTGGTGTTTGGTCTTGCTTCCTTGATGGCATTTGATCCAGACATTATCGTATTGTGATTTGTACATTGAGTTGAATCCAGCTTGTAGATCGGATTTGACCTTGTGCTGAAGTTTGTGATATTATTTTATGGCACCTGAGTTGAATCCGATAATTTGGGTTTGACCTGTGCTCACCTGTCCCTGTAAATTTATCAAATGTATATATATCGGTGTGCACGGCCTTCTGGCATATACAGTGATACACTGTGTATGTCACAAGCTGTTCGTGTATGATGAATTGAAAATTAAATGGTGACGAACAACCCAAATAACTGAGGCAAATATTATTTTCAAAATCACATTTTATTTTATACTGCAAAAATATTTTCTTTTCAATTTTACTGCGTCAATATTTGCTTTTGCAGATTGCTCAGATGCTGGATTCAATTTGAATGAAGTTGAAGATGAACTACGAGTGTGAGCGATATGTAGTGAGGAATTTATGTAAATTAAATTGTGATGTATTGTAATCAAAATTGTATATGTATAGTGAGTGCTTGAATTTGTACTATTCAAAATTGTAATAAATATTTATTTGAACAAAATTTCTGTTTGAATTCAAATTCTGTGTTATTTAATTTTATTCAGCAAATATTTATTTAACCTGTGAAAAATAAAATAGTACATTAACAAATACATTTAAATGAATGTATATATGTTTATTATCATCAAACAAAAATCATATAATCGCATATTCAACAATCTCCCCTTTTTGATGATAACAAACATATATTTAAGATTTTGACTATGTTAAATGTATTTGATCAATGATATGCTCTAATTGCTCCCCCTATTTAAATACTTCCTCTCTACACAAAGCTCCCCCTACATATATGCATACAAATAAAAATATGCAAATGAGCCTAGATGCAAATAGAAAATTATTTGACCTTTGCTTGATTTCATTTGACAAAATCTTAACTTTTCTCTCCCCCTTTTGTTATCAGCAAAAGAGTAATAGTGTTAGAGAAAATAGAGATAAAGTGATCGATATTAATCCAACATTAAAACTCAATTGAATATAAATATTAAATTTCAATAAAAAATCAAACAAAAATCATAAATATTTTGTTAGGCGCATATTCCACTTTTAGAATGATGGGAATGATGTCATCATATAAAACCATACAGTTGTGTCTTTTTGTGGTATATTTATATCCGGAATTTGAATATCTACTAACCATGCATAACCGTTAGGACTTTTAAATGAGATTAGTAGTATTCCAATTTTATTTAAAAAAAATGAATTCAAGTATCTTCTAACCACGCATAACCGTAAGGACTTTTAAATGGGATTAGAATCAACTTGTTTATTATAAAAATCAACTTTTGATATGCATTCCATACATGCATAAGAGTGAGGACTTTTAAATGAGCATGGAAGCACATAACAAATTCCAAGTAATTCACCCATGCATAACCGTAAGGACTTTTAAATGAGAGTGAATACTTTGGTATTTATTTATTATTATTATTATTATTATTATCTAAAAAAAATATATAATGAAAAACGAACGATTCCTGTTTAAAGTACCACATATCGACAAACTATAATGAATTTTGATGAGTGATGGTCTTTAGAAATATGATAGAAATAGAGATGGTCATGAAATTTTTACCAACAAAAGTTTTATAAATCTTGTTTAAATTTCTAAAGAAATTTACTAATTATACCATATCGAGTCATAATATATGATAAATATCAACACCCATCACTTTTTCAATCATTATTTATCTTTTCGATAATTATTAGGGGGTCAGATTAGTCAAAATATTCATTTAAAATCAAATTCAAAAATAATTATGAAATCAATTTTTCAAAATGACTAATCTGAAAATATGGGCAAAAATGATTTTCTCGAGGGGGTTATATGAGAAAAAATTTCTGCTATTTGAAAATTATTTGAAATGAAAAATATGCAGATATTTTCTTTGAAAAACGATGCAGTTACTAAATGTCTCAACAATCACATTCAAATAGTAATTTTTCTATCAACTAGATTACCAGCGTAATCTGCACTGAATTTCTCTTTCACTCAAAATTATCATTAATTGAATTTGACAGACCAAAACATGAAATGTGCAACAAAATATCTCAAAATCAATTTTAACAGCCTTTTTAAACCACATACTCTTGAATTTGAATTGAAGCCGTGTTAATAATAAAAAAACCGTGAATATAGGGTTAGCCGAATTATAACCAAATGTATTATTATCCAACAAAACACTATTTTCAATCCAAAATGAAATATATGAAGTAATTCAAAGAATCTAGAGATTTTTATAGTGTTTTTGGCATAAGAATATAATTGGGCAACAGCTTTGAATAAGTCAGAATCAAAATCATCATTTTTTTCATCATCTCATTATTGGCTGATTTAATTCAGAATATGGTGCAGATTATCACATTTAATATATCGTTCAAATAAATATAAATTTACCTGTTTTACCTTTACGATAATTTTTCGTGGTTGCCCATTGTGATTTTGACACCTTTATACTAGGCTAAGAAACTTTGCTTTGTCGCCCGTTGTGTTTCTGAAACAGCCAAAATCCAGAGAACACCATTGTTGTTCCTTAGCCTGCTACCACACCTACACGGGAAAAGATTTATGTGACCTATTTGTTTTTATAGGTCCATGGTTGTTAGTGGCAGAAAATTCTGAAAAACAATTTTGTGAAGACCCAAAACTATTTATAATTGTTCCCTTCGGCACCCAAATTTGGTTAACTTTGAGAGATTTTATATTTGTGCGTTTTGGAACCCAAATTAGTATAATGTTCATATGTTTGGGTCTATACCAACAATTATTGTGATTGTGTCCATATTTTCTACAAATTGTGCACTTTGAAATTTCTTGATTAATCTTGTTTTCAAAAATTTTAGATTGATTATATCCAAGTCCTTTTCTAACCGTATTAACAGTTTGCTTTCCTAATAGCATATTCAACGATTTTTCACTTTTTGAAAATTTATCTAAAGTCGTTGACAATTGTTGGACTTGTGCTTTGAGAGATTCATTTTCGTTTAACAATTGTGTGCACTTTTTGATAGAATTCTCTCTCCTAGTATTTTCACTTTCTTTTAAAATCAGAATTTCATTTTCAAGTGATTTTATATTGATTTCTGATTTTTTTAATTTCTTCTTCGAATGTTGGACACTTATCACACTTAGGGATCCTACGTTGATAGGTTTTAACTAATTTGTCAAGTTGTTCATTTAATTCTATCAAAGTGTATTTTTGTAATTCAAGTTTAGCGTATTTTTCCCTAAGTCGTTCAAAACAGCCATTTACTTCGTGGAAATAAATAAGTAATTCAGAGTGAGTAAGTTTTGATACCTCGCTTGGCTCGTCATCGTCGCTATCGGTTATATTCCCATGAAGGCACATATCTGCTTTCTTACTTTCACTGCTATCGCTTTTATTCCACGTGGCTGCAAAACATATTCTTTTTGATTTCTTTTCTTTGTCGAGTTGAAATTGGGAATAATTGGGCTTGATATCACCGGGTTTGTTGCAAATGATCCTGTGTTCTTCCGAATTGTCTAGTGCTTTGATTATTCTGCCTTTTAATTTTTGATTTAGAGCTGGATTTCCGTATTTGTGGTTCCATTTCTTTATTATTAATGCCAGCTCAGCTGCTCCATCATCATCATTCTCATCACAGCTGCTTTTTAAAAATCCTGTTAAGCACATTTCTTTAACTGAGTCGGTTGTGGAGGATTTCTCATTGTTGTTGACTTTTGCACCATATATTGCATCGAAAGTATTCCAGATTTCCTTTGCATTTTCACAATGAGAGATGAAATTAAAATTATCTTGATTAATATGAGAATATAATATATGCATAGCAAGAGCATTAATCGAGATAATTTTCTCGTCATTTATATCAGACCCATTTTCAATAATATTCCAACATTTAATATTAACAGATTTTAAATAAAATTCCATTTTCAATTTCTAATTCAAAAAAATCCGTTCCATCGAAAATAGAAGGAATAATATTGGAACGACCCTCAAAATTATTATTAAAAGAAGCCATTTTAAAAATTCAAATTTTTAAAACAAAAACCGATTTTTGAAACACGAATTTTTAAAACAAAAATTGACTTCTATTCCTAGCTCTGATACCACTTGTAGGATCGATTTCACCCTAGATGGGGGTGAATAGGATGATGGTGTTAATTATAAAAATTAATTGCGGAAGCCTATAAAATTATTTCAACACAGATCACAGATTAATAGCAGCACAGAAAAATAGCAAAATAATAAAATGCAGAGATAGAACGACACAGAATTTACCCAGCTTCGGCAAAACCCTACCTACGTGCTACCCCCAAGGTTTTTACTAGAAATTAGATAGTCGAACGCTTACACACGTAAACCCGCGACACCCGCTATCGACTAAACCTAACTCTACGCTCAAAACCCTGCCACAATTCAGCCATTGAGCTGCGAATTCTCAAACTACGCCACGTAGTTTGTCCCCTAGTCACACGACTAGAAATTTAAACGGTTTAAAAAGAAATTACAATTTAAAACACAATTTAAAAACAAAATTAAACCCTAATTTAACTAGAGCCTTATTAATAACTTTAAACCCAATATTTAAAAATAAAGGCCGACCCTATTTCCTCTTTTATTTTCTCTGGTCCGTTCCTTTGTGATAATGGCGGCTCTGTTGTTTCCTTTGTTCGATCTAAATTAGGGCTTTTAATTTCAAAGATGTCTGCTTTGGTTGCTAGATCGAAAGGAAGATTTATCACTTTGTTTGCTTCGTCGATCGCATGCTTCTCTGTTTTGCTCATGGTCTCTTTGAAATTGATCGAGTTTGTGGTATGGCTTCGGTAAGTAATTTTTTGCTCTTTTACTTTCTGATTCAATGCCTGAACTCGATGCTGAGATTGCCGATGATGATTTGTTTATATAGGAGTTCGATCTCCTTGAATTGCGTTCGTCTGATTTGTTCAATATCATGCTTTCGGCCATTTGATTTTTGTTGAACGTTGATGATTTATTTCTGAATTTTTCAATTTACTTGGACAACATGGTTTAGAACTCTGACTTGGTCATAATCAATTTAATGTTCATCTGACTTCGGTCTTGATTTGTTCAACTTGAAATTGATTTGTGAATTCATATGCTTGCTCAATAGCTCACGGTTTTGCACTGCAGTTGTCTTCGACTACAAACTTGATTTTGATAAAGTCACGGTTTGACTTGACTCTGCTGCATACATGTATTCCTGTGTTCATGCTTGTGGCATTCATGTTGTTTGCCTTGCATTTCTGTTGACTCTGTTTTTGCTGTAGTCTTCAAGCATTGCCGAGTCACTTGATTTCAATGTGGTGTTTATACTGCTGCATATCACTGCATTTTCTTTACTGCTGTACCACCACTTGTGTCTGCACTTGCTCGATCCAATTTTCACTTTATTCGGCCTCTCTCTCTAGTCATGATGGTTATACTTCACTTGCTTGTGTCATTTGTGCATTGTTGCTCTACTTGACTCTTCTGAAGCTCGAGTTGCACACTGCTGTGTTTATTCACTTGGTTGTGTACTTGAGCTTTTACTTTGATATCTTCACTTGAGTCATTTGAAGTTTGTTATGCACTGACTTTTTGGTCTTCATATATGTGTATGCATACATTCTTGATTACATTCTTGGCTACATTCTTGGTTGCATTCTTGGTTGAAACTCGACTTGCTTTTGGTGCACTACTTAGCATAATCAGGTTTGTTAAAAAAAATACTCCAACAAAACTGAAAATGTTTATGTTGTATTTGCCATTCACTGTTGCCTTGAGTCTTGTTTATGTTTGTCTGGTTCCTTTGTTGCTGTTATGTTGGTGGCATTTGTTTGCTGTTCTGTTGGTGCTGGTATTGGTTTGAGCTACTTGTTTCAGTTTACTTTGATAATCATTTTGCCATATTGGCTTGTTCAAGTCAATTTGCATATATGCCATACACTGGTGTTTGGTCTTGCTTTCTTGATGGCATTTGATCCAGACATTGTCGTATTGTGATTTGTACATTGAGTTGAATCCACCTTGTAGATCGGATTTGACCTTGTGCTGAAGTTTGTGACATTATTTTATCGCACCTGAGTTGAATCCGATAATTTGGGTTTGACCTGTGCTCACCTGTCCCTGTAAATTTATCAAGTGTATATATATCGGTGTGCACGACCTTGTGGCATATACAGTGATACACTATGTATGTCACAAGCTGTTCGTGTATGATGAATTGAAAATTAAATGATGACGAACAACCCTAATAACGGAGGCAAATATTATTTTCAAAATCACATTTTATTTTATACTGCAAAAATATTTCCTTTTCAATTTTACTGCGTCAATATTTGTTTTTGCAGATTGCTCAGATGTTGGATTCAATTTGAATGAAGTTGAAGATGAACTACGAGTGTGAGTGATATGTAGTGAGGAATTTATGTAAATTAAATTGTGATGTATTGTAATCAAAATTGTATATGTATAGCGAGAGCTTGAATTTGTACTATTCAAAATTGTAATAAATATTAATTTGAATAAAATTTCTGTTTGAATTCAGATTCTGTGTTATTTAATTTTATTCAGCAAATATTTATTTAACCTGTGAAAAATAAAATAGTACATTAACAAATACATTTAAATGAATGTATATATGTTTATTATCATCAAACAAAAATCATATAATCGCATATTTGACAATAACAATCTGAATATGAGGCCCTGCTTGTTGGATTGAGCTCGCCCGAGTTTTGAGAATCATTGCTGTGGAGATTTATTATGATTCGCAATTAGTTGTGTGTCAAGTTCGGGGGGAGTACCAGGAAAAAGATCGAAGACTGGTTGCTAACCTAGCTCAGCTCCAGGAGATACTGAATCAATTCGATTATTATGCTATCTACTGCATCCCTCGAGAGCAAAATCAGAAATCTGATTCATTAGCAAAGTTAGATAATACAGGTGAGGCACAACAAATGGGAATTTTTTCAATGGATACGTTATCTTCCCCGAGCATCGATCGAATAGAGACAGATTGGGTATTAGAGGTTGTTCCTAATAAGGAGTCATGGATGGCTCCATTCCGAAATTATCTCGAGCGTGGGGCCCTGTGAGAGCGTAGAAGTGAAAAGAGACAGATTCTTCATAAAGCTTCGCGGTTCACTATTCAGAATGGAGTCATGTATAGAAGAGGATACTCCGTTCCTCTACTCCGGTGTATCGCTCACGATGAAATCAATCGAGTGTTACATAATGTTCATGAGGGAGAATGTGACGATCACACTGGAAGGCAAGCTCTTGCTCAGAAAGTGATCCGATATGAATACTATTTGCCGACCGTAAATTGTGATGCCTTGGATTATGCTAGAAAGTGTGACAAGTGTCAGAAGCATGCTCGGATTCTTAGGACCCCACCCATCGAGATAACTCAGATGGTCAGCCCATGGCCATTTGCAATATAGGGCATCGAAATCATTGGCTCTCTACCTCTAGCCAAAGGTGGTGCGAAGTATGCCATCATCGTAGCTGATTACTTTACCAAGTGGGCCGAAGCTGAACCCCTTGCAACAATCACAACGAAAAAGGTGATTAACTTTGTAATCTACACATTACCTGCCGATTTGGCCTCCCACATACCATCATCGCTGATAACGGGACCTAATTCAACGGTATTGAATTTAAGAATTTCTACCAGCGATTCCACATTCAGAAGAATTTCTCTGCAATTGCACACCCTCAAGCGAATGGATAGATTGAAGCTGTGAATAAAGTTATAAAGTCCATTCTGAAGAAATGAATGGAAAAGGCCAAGGGCAAGTGGGTATATGAACTTCCTATGGCTCTCTGGACTTACCGAACAACCCAGAAGTCTGTGACCAGACGCACTCCATTCTCTCTTTCCTACGGTACAGAAGTCGTTGTTCCAGTCGAGATGGAAGTACCTTCTCATCATGTGACTTATTATAATCCAAAGACAAATGCCATATTACTTGCTGAATCATTGGATTTATTAGATGAGAAGCTTGAAGAGGCTGACTTGAGGGTAGCCACATACCGAAGTTGAGTCACCCAATTATATAATGCCAAGATCCGACCTCGAACCTTCGAACTCGGCGATCTCATCCTTAAAAGAATCTACTCGGTTCCTTCGCACATGAAACTAACGTGGGAAGGGCCGTATGTGATTGAAGGAAAGCTCAGAGATGGTACATTTAAATTGTCAACCGTTGACGGTCTTACTCTGCCAAGAGCCTGGACAGCGAAAGCCTTCATTGCTACTACACATGATAGGCTTTAATTATTCAGTTTACTTTTCATCTGCAATTCATTTCTTCATTTCGAAATTTGAGTTTGTAATAAGGCAACCGACTTTGCCATATTTTCTTATTTCAGCAATAAAATACAATCTCTTCGAGCCAGAGCTATGATTTATTGAATGCGTCATACAACTATCACTGTGCACGGAGAGCTAAATTCCACTCGACGGTGGGGTTTATTCAAATATGGAGTAATTGTGATAAGACCGGTTAATCGCTAAGTGAAACCCGAGCTCGGGTGCAAGTCACCACACTGAAGCCAAAAAAGGATTGATATACGGCAATCCTTTAACTAACTCCAGTCTCCTAGAGTATGAGCAAGCTTATAAACTTATAAACGTGGTTTCGAAGAGGGTGGATCTGTCCAGCTAACGACTTCGCCCGAATCTTGACCATGTTCGAGGAGGATGGATCCGTCCATCTAACGACCTCACTTGTTAACTCAGGGTGGATGCGAACCGACCATCCATGATGCTAATAGATTCATCATTCCCGGAGTGCGAACGAAATCCTAAAGTCTAAAAATATGTAACTGACCATCTGTCCGCTAACTCCAAATTCCCAGAGTGTGAACCGGAGTGTCAACATCAACCAACTTCAGATTCCTAGAGTGCGAACTGGAGTACAAACGTAGACTAACTCTAGATTCCCAGAGTGTGAACCGGAGTATCGATAGCAGTTAACACTAGGTCCCTAGAGTGTGGATTGGAAAATAAGGATCGACTAACTCTGAATTCCCCGAGAGTGAATTAGAGTCTAAACACATACTAGACAGGAATCGATCATCCGTAACACAACTTTGAGTCCCTGAAGTGTGGCCAGAGAATAAACATAACACGGGAGTGACTGACCACCCATAAAATAACTTAAGTCCTCGTAGTGCCGACGAACAAATGCTAATCCCCGTAGTGCGGATGCGATCATCAATAAGTGAGCGAGTGTGATTCGACCACTCAACCGTCACTTGTTTCAGGAAATGCAAATGCAAATCCCCGTAGTGTGGATGCGATCATCAATAAGTGAGCGAGTGTGATTCGACCACTCAACCGTCACTTGTTTCAGGATCAATTCAATGACGTTAAGCTCGATGTATTGGAGTAGAAATGCAATTGTTGGCCGATCTTTGCAACCCATCCCTGAAATTGGGGGGGCAGAATTTAAGTGTCGATCATTGATTGAAGTAGCACAACATCGGAGTTCAGCATAGTGTCCAGTCACAACTCGTAGCCATGATTTCAGGACTTAACAAATAAACTCAAACCCGATCCAAAGGTCAAAACTTCACAAGTTTACTGAACAAGAATTCAAATCCTGAAACACTTAAGCAAATGAATGATAATTGAGTTGAAGACATCATTTTAACTATTTGTGGCTTAATAGCAGGGGCCGAAACCACATCTATACACGGCTAGCAAAAAGAACAAAAGAAATTCCTATCTACTCAAAATTGCACCAAAAAAGCATGTGTATTCTTTCTTTTTCTTTGGTTTCCTCTTTGGTGTAGACCCGCTGGAGCTTTCGCTTGGTTTTCACTTTGAGCCCTTGCCTTTCGGCGGCTGATCTCCAGTCGAGGGCATTATATCAACGTCCTCCGAACTCACATGTATGAGAATGCTACCTAAAGGCGGAGTCAGAGGGACCAGATCAATTGCAGGGGATGGGATAGGTACACTGGTCTCGACGACCGTTCCTCCTAGAGATATCATTCGTAATGAGGATGGACCGGGGCCTTCCATTCCACCTCCAAAGCTGCTGGTCTGGGACGCTGCTTCCATTTCAGCATTAATCTCAGCTATAATCTCCTCCTCATGAAGCATTTGGGCCTCGCCAGGAATATTGGTGGATGGGGCTAAGGTGCTAGTCGCTGGCGCTACTCCACTCATAACAAATGGTAAATCAGCAAAGGGGTCGCTATGACGACCGAGACTCTCCTCCATCATCTGTTCATCAAAGGAAAGTGTGCACTCCTACGCTCCATCAATAGGCACGGTAGTTGTTGTAGCGACCGCTTCAGTTACGATGGCCTCCTATGCATGATGCGTTTCTTGAGTTGCAGGAGGTGCAACTGATGTGGCTCCGATCACTGGAAAGAGAGAAAGGAAAACTGTTATTAAATATTTCAAGTAAAGCTCCCGATCGCGAATAAGCATACACAATGCTCAGAGTACCTTCCTCAGTTTGACTCGTTGGCAGTAGAACGGCCCCAAAGATTTGCTCGTTGGCTTGAGATAACGTGTGCTGATCCGGGTTGTAAGTAGGAACGGATTAAGAATCAACCGTGAAAGTCGGTTCAGGCTAAGTCGACACAAGAGTTTCAGGGCTTGTGTCACAGTGCTCGACACCAGAACCTTCTCCGACCTTCGAGTGCTGAGCGACAAGCTTCTCCTTTTCATGTGAGATCATGGCATCATGAAGACTTTCCGTTCGTCTTCGCTCAACACCCAGTTCTCAAGCTCGAACTCATCAACTGATTCGTCCTGATGCACAACCTTTTCATCTCCTACTAATCAACCCAGGCGTTGTATAGATGTGTTAGATAATTATCAAGCCAGGCTAGGTTCCTATGCTTCAAGATGTTAGAATTATATGTAATGAGGAGATCTTCAATGTCAACCTCTCTCCTGGACTCTTCCATTTGGACTTCCTACTCGACCTTAGTCTCCACCTCCCGGACCTTAGCCGTTGCCGCATCCCATTCGCCCCAAAGAACTACGGTCTGTTCACATGCCTCCTGGATTGCACCGTTTGCATTATCCCTCTCCTTGATGATTTCAAAAAATTTGGTTTTGAGCTCATTAAGTTCTTTTAGTGCAGCGTCCTGTTCGGCTGTGATAGCAGTGCTTCGGTGCCCATCTCTTCCACCAAGTCAAAATGTGTTTGTCGCATCCTCTCCATTGCCAGGTTTGCCCCGTTGGTTTTCTGGAAGGCCTCTATTTCTGATTTCCGAGAGGATTCCCCTTCATTTTTAAGCACTTGAATAATGCGGTCCTTTTAAGCGAGTTCAATTTCTTGTTTCTCAATTTCCTTTGCCCGCTCGAAGACCACTGCCGATGCTTTGTCTGTGGCTTTCATCAACTCCTTACATTGAGTATAGATATCATGGATATAGTCATGCATCGTGTTTTCTGCTTCCAATGGGATTTTCTTTAAGTGAGGAGGGAAGATGAAGCCGTCGAAACATATGTTCAGGAAATCTTTTCTTAACCGAGCGATTCTGATAGCCCATTCCCCAGTGGGCTCAAAGATGGTTGGTTCGACAACAATGGGATGTTCAGCCTTAGTTCTACGACGTTGAGATTCAGACCTAAAAGTTTGAGAAAATGGTTTCTGACGAGGAGGCTCTACTGGTTGTTTTCCATGCGTAGGAGGTTGTGTAGGGACTCGGGGAGGTGGAGAGCACGATCGGGATCGATATCTATGTGCCCTATCCCTATCTCAATCCCTCTCATAGCGCTCCTGGATAGAATAACTGCGGTCGCGGTTTCTTTCATCCTCCCTCCTACGGGACTCATAATATGAGCTGGATGCCTAAAGAGCTTAGCGGAGGCTTCCATGCATAGAATCTTGTCTAGTCATTGAATCTGTAAAGAAGAAAGAACAATAGAGTAAATTATCTCTAGAAGTAAATAGCTCGAGACTTGTAATCGTGTAGTGCCGTAAAGTGTATATGCATGTGCAACCCCCCAATCAACCAGAAATGTCGGCCATGCTTATGGGAAGAGACTCGCTTAAGTCTAGAGCACTTTGAAACCCCTCCAATCCGGTGTCATGTTGAAGTGATACATAATACAAAATTGGAATATCAGCAAGTCCTTCGAATGGATTCTCTACTTGCAAGGGAGGAGCCTCCAAAATTCTAATACCAGGAATAGGAAATGACACAACTACAGACTTCCATCTCATGGACTTATGATGGTTATGCATAGCCACCTTACCTTTCTCCTTCCCTTAAGGTCTTGAAAGTTGTCAAAAGGCCAGGCTACAGGTTCATCATCGGTAGGCGTATTCTCTTCATCAGCCACTTTGGTTATTAGCTAGGCACTCTACGTTTCACCCGTCTCTTCGGGGCTACCCTCGGTGTTCCTTCAAGTTTAATGCTTTGGTTTCACTCAATTATCCCGATGGTCCTTAAGTTTCTGTCTATAAGCGCCAACTCAATTTCCCTCGTATCACATGGAACTTCTTGAAGGACCCGTACTATCTCCTTAAATTGTGAGCCTTTTGGTCTTGGAATTGCAGCTATAAATAAAAAATGATAATAGTTCCGGTTTCAATTACGACTATTCTACGAGTTACTGGAAAAATTGCAACACTTACGTCTGACTAGCCATCGCTAGCAAACCCTGGAGGGCATCATACATAGAACCATTCTGTCATAAAGTAGCCGAGCCTGGTCCAAGAGCCCGTCACTACTTGATAGTTCCTAATTTCCTCCAAGAATGTGAACGAAGGACTATCTCCCTGACTCTTAACATTAAATAGATATCTGATTTCAATCGGAGTCGGGGGACGAAATGATGCTCCTTGAATACAACGAACAAGCTGTTCAGCAACGCATATCCGTTCGGGTGTAGTTGCGATGGGGCAATTCCAAAGAAAGCCAACACTTCTCTAATATATTGATTGAATGGAGGAAGCACCCGGTAGTGCATGAATGTCTGTTGAACGTAGTAAACCCTCCTGTGTGAGCATGTGGTTTATCGCTCGGTCCTGGTAATAATACATCGTCCATCGACAAGCCGTGTCTTAGGCATATCCATCCCAGCATATCTTTAGAGACATTAGAGGTGTAGAATCTTTGGGGTTATCGATGAACCTAGCATCTATCAGCTCGTTAGGAGCTGGATCTATAACTTCGGCCGCGATGATCGATATCTCTATTTCAAAGGGAGATGGACTTCGAATTCCTGCTATTGAGAACTGTTGGATTCCATAGCTAATCAACTTATCAAAAACCATCATTAGACAATAATAAGCCCGTGCATTCCTCAGTGCGAAGTATGTGAATGTTTTGTGTAGTGCAGTGCTACAAATTACTTGAAGAATTTCGTAGAATTAAAGGAAATGTTCAAATAACAAGGCTTCGATATTCAACTGGAGTGACCGTCATCGCTGACCGTCACAACTATGCCATCCAGACTTTAAAGACTGATCTGATTTTAAGTTTGTTAAAATTATGGTCAATTACAAGTTCCATCGACGAGCTTCGAAGGGCAGTCAAATATACAGTTTAACGGTTAAGTCCAATTATGCAAGGTAGAAGCTCATCGAAGTCAAATGTTTGAATATGCAAAGCTTTCGTACCCATCAAAGTTCGAATTTGGATCGCTCCATAAAAGCTAGCTTCGTATCGATCCCTAAGTTCAAATTTCATATCGATCGGAGGTTTGAAATTCGTATTGATCATTTCAGATCAATACATATTTTATCAATCGCCACAAGGGACCTCATATCGATCACTAATCGAAGCTTCGTATCGATTGCCCCAGATCGATACGAACTCCCACCCCTTCAGATCGATACGAAGCCGCTTCCCTCCATCCATCAATTTCATATCGACATGAATCTCTATTCCTCCTAGATCGATACCGGTTTCTACATTTCTAGATCGATACGAGCAACTTCAACATGCGCCAATGTTTCCTTCGTATCCATCAGTAGGCCATCTTCCCCAAGCACCTTGAATGTCATTCCCTTCTTCCTCAATCTTACTTCGACCCAACTCTGGCATCGCTAATGCCGGAATCGGCCATGACTTTGGATGACTTGGCATTGAAGCTCGAGTCTTATCATTTTAGAGTGGTTTTGATCGGTCAATTACCTAATTTTAAAGACTCGAGTTGAAAGTTAATGGGCTATTCGAATTGAAGACAAAGGAAGTTTTCTTCTTTCTTTTGTTCTAATCGATACGAAGACAAACAGCAAAAGGATGGAAAATGAA
Source organism: Allium cepa (assembly GCA_030765085.1). NCBI lineage: Eukaryota > Viridiplantae > Streptophyta > Magnoliopsida > Asparagales > Amaryllidaceae > Allium > Allium cepa. The sequence goes on along the minus strand of CM060935.1, from coordinate 785,495,294 downwards.
AAAATTAGCTAAGTACAAAACATATTTGTATGAGCATGAAACCAAGAAGAAAAAGCGATTCATCTCCTATTCATTTCGACCGGTTTCAACAGGTTTCTCCTCAAATCGATGCTAAGAGGGATATTCATATCTATCAATTTGAGTCTTATTGGTAGAAACTTACAACGAACCTTACTTGAACCACTGGATTCAACAAATGCGAAATGCTTATTTCGTATCCACTGTTTTTGTGCCTATAGACATTCGAGTCCATCTGAAATGCATCGATATGAACTGCTTTGTTCGTATCCATCGACGTATAGCCCATGAAGACTCATATCCACCAATATAAATAATACCCGGAGGACCAGCTGGATTATTCGTATCCATCATAAGTCCCTCGATATGAAGATCATTGCAAAATAATATCTGGACCATTCAACTCTATAGATACGAAATCTATGTTCATTCACCCCGAAACGATCCAGGAGAGGATCGATACGATGAGACACTCCAAAGCAACCGTCAAGCGTTGTTACAAATCGAATTTCACATTGATTCATGAGAAGGTCAATATGGAATTCGATATATATATATATATATATATATATATATATATATATATGTATGTATGTGTGTGTGTGTGTGTGTATAAAGACCTGACAATGACTCGTGAACGTACGAACGTTAACGGGAGTCGGGCTTACCTACTTTCATGTATAATGGACTAACATCCAATCTTTAAAATTAGCAGGAGTTGAATACTTGCTTGGTGACGAGTACAACAACAAACGATAAATTACTATCATGCAGCGATCAATTACAACAGTACACGGTACAACAGTTGGCAGTCTATAGTCCGTGATTTATGTTTTTATGGATCAATTAAAGGTCATAACTTTCGATGAGAAGACAACAACCATTTAACAAGTCAGATGAAACTTTTCAGAATGAAGATTGTAGCTTTTTAAAGCACGTCGCATTCTCACAAGACGTACTTTAGGGGGCAAATGTTATCCCACCTTTTGGCAAGGCAGTGGTACCAAGAACTTAACTGGAAACCAAGGACAGCCCGTCCCGAAGATCGGTTATATGCATGCTCACTATGGATATCGATGAATTTTCTTCGAGTCTGGATCGAGCAAAAATTGACAAGACATGACAAGAAAAGCTATGAAAGCCAACGTTCCGAATTTTGAATCAATCCGAGTTCATATGCTCAAGATATGATCGATGCAAGCCTAGGAAATCAACCCGCTCGCGTTAATCATTTCGCATCGATCAGGTCATATCCCTCATTTCATATCGATCGACCTCGTATCCATCAAGCCTCAGTATGTTCATATCCATCAGCAAGTAGTACTTCGTATCCATTGAGAGAATCGACCTCCTTTGCATCGATCTTATTCGAACCCATCAGATGCACACGACTTCGTATCGATCAGCGGCAAGTGAGTCTACTTCATATCCATTCAGGCCTACCTATTTTGTATCCATCGACTACAACACGAACGTCCATTTCGTATCGATCAACCACACATCGATCGAAATCAACACTTCCCATCGATACGAAGTGGAATGCGATCGATTGATACGAATTGAACGATGCAATTGATCGATACAAACAAAGCTGTTATGATTGGTATGAAGAAAGCTATTATGGTCGATACGAACAAGGCTTTTGTGATCAATACGAACAAGGCTATTATGATCGATACGAACAAGGCTTAAATATTGGATACAAGGGAGGAAGCAGTCAACACGGCACGAAAAGTGGATCGATCCAAGGATTTAGCGCCACATCAACTTGCAGGCACGTGCTTAGGCCAATTCGCACAAAGCGATACGAAGGGCATCACTACACCAAAATTCATTTTTAACAGCAATTATTCTCAGCGTTTATACCCTGAATGCGGTTAAAAGTTATCTTATTTGGATTATTTTTAACGTTTGAATTTTAATTAAGCCTAAATGTTTTTTAGAACGCTGTGAATGACTGTGTACTAAAAAAAACAATTGCCGCCTCTCTTCTTAATTTTTTTCGCTTTCCCTCCACTCATCCTGCATTTTCTTTTAACTTCGTTTCCTTCCATCTTCATTTTCATTCTTCGATTTCATTCTGCGAGACAACTGCAGGTGAACATCAATTTCCAGTAATTTTAACCTAGCTTCCTTCAAACACGACTTTCCTTCGAAACGTCGCCGTGTGCGCTCAAGCCAGAGGTGATGGATCAATGCTGATGCCGCCACAAAGGCCAGATCTTTGAGCGGTGATACTATTGGAAAATGGAGTCGAAAATTGGAAAAGCGATCTCACAACGAGCTGGATGAAGATGGTTGTATGGCGAGCTTAAGCAGCAGAGAATCCCACAGGTAAGTACTATAGCGCAATTCAAAAATAAGTGATGATGATTTTCATTATGGTCATTACATAGCACACTTGTCAAATTAGTTATAATCCCCCAGTTTAACAATCTGTCTGCAGTTGGTAAACACTGTAGATAGGCCATATAACTAGCGAAAGAAAAAAAATTGACCGTTTTGTTATGCCATATCAATTTAAGGTTATCATCACTAGCTGTATGGAGTCATACTCCATTCCAGACCGTGGAAAACACATATTTCCTTTTATTGCAAATTGTCTAGAAATTAGTAGCATGATCAATAGAAATTGTATCATGTTTAATTCGTGTTGCTACCTCCCTTGTTTCAGATAAAAGTTGAGGTTGAAACTGCTTATCTCATATAATATGACTAACTGTACTACTGGCTGTGTTACGTAAATAGATATTGTTCCAGCCTATTTTGTCAACCAGAGATTTATGGTTTATCCATGGGTCAAACATAAATACGTAGCTTCATTGTTGATAATAACTCGATTCATAATCAATGCAGCCATGTCACGTTGACATAAAATCAATTTCATTGTTCCAGAATAATTATTATCTATAGGTAGAACCCAAAAATTTGCCTTGGATATGACAACATATACTTTTATATAAAAATATATATTAACAAGAATATAAAATTTTGCCTTGGACACACAACAGCAATACACATTAATGATATACCAAGGGAGGAAGGTACTGAATGTTACAAACTCGTGAAAATTCTTGAAGCAGCCAAGCTTCAACTAAAGGAATGGAATAAAAACAGACCTAAACAAGAAGACCACATCAACACTCTTCAGTCAAAATGTGATGAACTATTAAAATTAATTGACGATGGAGACTCAACAGATGATATATGGAGACAACACTACCAATCTCAAAATGTGTTGCAAATCGCGACTCATTTTTGAAACTAGATTTGCAAATTCCAACTTATGATGATAAATTGATTGTCGAGTCAACTTATAGTGGTCTGATTAATTTGGGACAAAGAAGCCGCGTAAGGGTATTAATGATACTAAGCCTACAAAATTGAATTATAGTTTAAATCATAATCATTTATCTATCTTTGGGAAATCCTTATGTTTCTTATTGTTCTATGCATTTCAAATTGCTCTTTGTTGATTGATTACTTGAACTATAGGTGTGCATTAGACATCTTTGGGTTGCATTTTTAATTCTGATCGAAGGATTTGATGTTCAAATATTGGTGGCTCTTGGGTTTCAACATTGCCTATGAATATAATCATTGGTAAGCTTATTTTGATTTACTCGCTATGGTTTCCCAATGTGAAATGAATGCAAAGACAGAAAAAATGCATGGAATTTTTTTAAATAAGTATGCGAATTATTACACAATATAAAGAGAAATAAGTAGCAATATCTCCAAATTATTAGACACTGATGCAATATTCCCTCTTGGAGACTACCCTATTTGGTTCCAATAGATAAATATAGACAATTACAAAGGCTATTTTGAATTAGCAACTGAGCTCATATTTTGCACAAAAAAAAAAGGTGTTAGTGCTATTGATTTTTATGAATTAGTGTGCATGTTAGTATTTATATTTTTACAGTAGCAATGGCTTGTTTGTTGAGGGATGGCAGTGGTATGTAGGCCGAAGTTTATATGTAGTTTGTATGTGCATAGAAGTGATAGGAGGTTGCTAGTATAAAGGCAGAAGTGATATTGTTGAGGCTATGATGATGTTTGGAAGGAAGGAGGCAGTGGTGATGGATGTTGTATGTTGGGGTGTAATGGCAGTGTGTGGAAGTGGTGAGGATGGCAGGGATAGGTGAGTGAAGTTTGAGGTGTGACTGTGGAAGGGGATTGGTGAGGAGGTGGTGAAGTGTAACAGTGCAGTTAGCTTTTTGAACAGAGAAAAGAGCAATGTAAACAAACAAAACAAATGCAAATTGGAAATGTAACAGAGAACAAAGGTAACCTTTCAACTTTCAATGTATGCATTGACTATCATTTTCCTGCAGCAATAGTATTGCTCTTGTATTATTTTATGGAAATTAAGTTGCATATCTAACAACATTTAAATGCTTGAAATTGTTCTCAGGCTTTCTTGTCTCAGTGCATTCTTATATGAACCTGCAGGTAAAATATATAGTATTTAATAGTTTTAGAAAAAATTTAGACTTATTCAGCATATTTAGGTATTTCTTCTAAACCTGAATTTATTTTTCTAGCATATTTAGGTATTTCTACTCTGCCATTCATTAGCTGGTTTGCTGCAACAGGTTAACCTCTAGCATTAATTTTGAATTGCCTGTTAAATTTTGATTAGATGCAGGTAGAGGCAAGAAATTCTGCCTCGTTCCCTGCTCAGAATTGAAGTCGTTTATATTAGCGTGTAGTTTTAGTATTGTCACTCAACTATCCCTCGTTTGTATTTAATTATTTATGACTTCTGTCATCTTGAAAGAAATAGAAAAGAAATTTTTAATTCTAACTGGTGAAATCTAAAAGTTTCAAAGACAAGTATAGCTAGTGCGGTACCTTTAAACGTTTACAACTTCACATACAACTCATTGAATTGATCAAACCTATTCAATTCAATCACTCTCCTTGTACATGGAAGGTTTATAATTTATTCAACCCGTGAAAAAAACTCTTTGTTTCCAATCACGAAATTAACGTGCATTTTATATATTATAGAAAATCCTATAAGCAGTACATAGGACATGGTCAGGTAGCCAGTCCTTTGGTATAGAACAACTCTTTCTGGCCAATAATGTTGAAGTCTGAACAATTGTTTTAATATTCTAAATATTAACAATTCCCTTATTGTAGACGAAAGAAGACCAGTTTGATAATATTTTGCTTAAGGTCTGTACTCATCGGTAAATGTGGTAGCATGCTAGCATGTTGAATTGCATGGTTTCTGTCAATATTTAAATCATAAGTTGATATTTTGAGACTCGCTCTTATAAAGTAAAAATAAAAATAAGATTACTGTTATGATCTCCCAAGCTTATATCAGAATTTTATTGAAACTATACTTCAATGTATTATTTAAATAATTGCAATAGATCTGATGTTACCCGATGTTAAATTAGTTTCATTACTTTTCATATCAGAAATTGGCTTAAGCTTGGATACTGGTCGGGCTTGATTTCTAAACCTCAAACACACTTAATACCTTATACACTTAAACATCTATCATTGTCTCTTTATAGTTGTTATCCGATGAGAAGTGGTTTACTTAGTGTTAAATAGATCTGAAAGCAAGGAGGAAAGAATTTAGTTTTAAATAAAATTTCCAAGTTTATATTAATATATCTATAGCATGTTATGTATATACTCAGTTGTTCCGAATCATTAGTAAAATATTTAGTGAATTAGAGTATGAGATGCTTAGCAAACATTGCTCAATGTATCTTGCTAATAGTGAGTCCCGTGGTGATGCTCTCGCTGTTGAAGTTCAGAAGAGACTCAGACTAATAGTGAGTCTTGATATTTGTTATATTGATATATTTTTAATTGCTTATATTATACGAAGATTGAAATAAGTTGTCAAATTGCTAACTGTAGATAGCAGGAGGTGATGGTACAACAAGTTTGATGTGCAGTGATGAAGAAAAGAAGTGCTGCTGTGATGATGGTAAGAAGTGAAATGATGGGAAGTGTGATGGTAAGTATGGTTTGCAGGTTGATGTGTTGGTGTGTATTGAAGTGTTGATGGTATGTGGAGTGGCAGTAGGTTGATTGTTTGACAGTAATGGGCAGAAGAGTAAACTGTGAGCTGTAGTCGAAGTTGTTGCAAGTGATGGAAGTTTGTATGCTGGGTTGACAGAGATGGCAATGTTGTGCTATGTTGTATGTGACAGGATGGAAGATGTTGTAGTGGTTGTTGATCTGCAGTAAGAAGGAAGAGGATGGCAGATTTGTGTGTAGAGGCATAGGGGAGTTGATGCAAGTTAACAGAGGGTAAGGAGGATATTGTGGTAACAGTGCAAAATGCAGAAATGCAGAAGTGGTTTTAATGAAGCAGTGGTGGTGTTGAAGTTCTCTGGTGGTATGAAGGCTGTGATGATTTTGTGGGAGAAAGCAGATAGCATGGAAGCTTTTCGCATATAGGCAGAGGTGTTTGGATGATTGGGAAATGGTATGTGTTGCTTCAATAGTGTATGGATGCTGTCGAATTGTTGAAGAGGAGCACAGTTGCAGCAAGTTGAAGTTTGTGTGGTTGAAGTTTTGTTTTTAGTGGTTAGGGGGTAGTGATGCAGAAGTCTGTTAGTAGCAGTGATAAGAACAGTGGTTTATGTGGCACTGTGACAGGGATTAGTGGATGTTGTTCGAAGACGAAGTATGGAAGCTATAGCTGTATGGGTGATGGAAAGTGTTGGTTATTATTGGAAGAAATAGTAATGAGCAGAAACAATAAAACAGTGAAGAATTAGTAATGAATTGGTTGAAGCAGTGGTAGGATGAACTACAGGGGAGAACTGCAGACGTATGAAATGTACGTAAATAGTTGTCAATTGGATGGTATGTGGTTTTGTATGTCAATAGTTTACTTTGTTATTTTTGTTTATGGATATTATTGAAACTTGGTTTATGGATGTCTTTTGTTTATTAATATTGTCTTAACTAGTTTATGTAACCAATTAATAGTTATTAGAACCTGTTATATATACTAGTTGCTTGAATATGCTTAAAATATAGTTTTGGAATATTCAAAAATAGAGTGGAATATTAAAGCTGTTATATAAATAGAAGACAACGTTTAATTAATGCTGTCAATGAAGAAACAACAGCGTTTATTTCGTGCTGTAATTATCTTGAAATTGTCAATAACAGCGTTTTTTACATGCTGTCGAAATAGTTGATGATTCAATCACAGCGTTTTTAACATGCTGTCGAAATTGTTGATGATTCAATAACAGCGTTTAGAAAAAGCTGTTGTAAACAGTTAAAGTAGAATTTGAACATCTTCGACAGCACGTCTGAAACGCTGTAAAAAATATTATTGACAGCTCGTAATAAACGCTGTCACAGAGATGTTTCAACAGCGTTTATAGAAACGCTGTTGTAAGTTATGTATATACGACAGCATGTCGTTATACAGCGTTTCTAATAACGCTGTTGTATCATATTACAGCGTTTATCAAACGCTGTTAAAAGCCTTTTGTGGTGTAGTGCATCGATATGAAGGAACAGCTTTCGAAAAGTACAAGTTCGCATCGATCATAACTCACAATATACAAGTCCAAATGTAATGAAATTTTCACAGGAGCTTACGTTCAACCTAAAGAATGTTCGTGCTCAATTTCAACTCGATTGGGCCAAACCTTAATCGATACGAAATTCGTTCGTATAGATCATAGATCGAGCGCAAGCAACATGGGATTAATCGTATGGGCCTATCCACGTGCCAGAAGAGATCTTCCGAGATCAGAGCGAGATATTTGCACCCTACTCCTATAAATAGAACCCAAGATCCTACAGAAAAAGGATCTTTTGGCTCTTTGACATCCAAATTCTACCGAATTCACAAAATTCTCTGTTGTAATCAGTTGTAACCATTAAGCAACAGTTAACAAAATACAATCATTTCACAGTGGATGTAGGCCATACGCCGAACCACTCTAAATCTTTGTTTTTCTACGTACTTTACTTGCATATTATTGGTGTGTTTGTTAGATCCACCACTTTTTTCATTTACTTTCTTCATTTGATCTCTTCAAACACATCCGAAAAGTGTTATGCCTAATTTTTGTACAAATATGTGTGTGTGTGTGTGTGACAAGGAAACTGACTATGAAGAATAAAATGATACAAATAGTAATAAGTAAAAAGATCACACCAGAGTTTTTATACTGGTTCGGACCTTCCGCCCTACTTCCAGTCCCGAAGCTTCTCTTTGGATTTTCCCTTAACCAATAGCCCTCACTTCGCCCTGAAGAATAGGCTTGATACAAAAGTGGTTTCTTGACAAACTTATGTTTTTTTCAACATTGATATTGACTGTAAATGCAACAACTTCCTATAATCCCCTTTGAGTGAGTGTGAGTGAAATATTTTTGAATTTGTTGGAAGTTTAGATAATCAAATTGTAAATTTCGTTATAGAAGATTGAGAATACAATTAGCAATGAGATATGTAAGATCAGAGAATGTAGATATACAAGTAATATTTGTAAATCAAAATTCTAGTTTTTGGATGTATATATAGTATTAAATAGTTGTTATTGAAAAGTAGTGACTATTCGAACAAGTATCTTTTATCTGGAAAGTTGTATCCTTGAGGAGAAGATGTGATTGTTGATTTTTGAAAAAAGTAGCTTTTCAAAAAGTGATAGTTATTATTTTAAAAAATTGTTCAACCATATGACAGACGTCGGTGGATAATCCATAGAAGTATGTGATTTCAGGAAATGGTTTTCCCGAAATTACTGACAGATGTTTATATGTTTGTGTATTTTGATATTAGAGTTTGTGTGCATGTTTGAGTTATTTCTAGGAGATCGTACAATATTTCTATGACTCCACCAATCAAATCACTATTATTATTACAAACAATGATGTAAAATAAGAGTCTTTCTAATCTTCATATCTCTTTGTTTCCTTGATCGTTGATTCGAAGAGCTGGATATCTTATTTTCACTTGAAAGTTGGAATACACAATATATATTTGATTGTATAGTTGTTATCATTAAAACTTGAAGTTTGGAGGTTCTAACAGTTGTAACTGATTATCTCTGACATGCTCCCCTATCAAACCACGCGGATGCCTGTAATCATTCGTATTATGCCTATCCAGCTCATGGATATAGGCTCCCTCCGTACCAGCATCCGATAGGGGATTTATACCCTAGTATCCAAATAAATTCACACCGGGGTCTCATTTAAATTAGTGTAAGAGGTGAATCTCGGTTCTCACTTTTGTCACTTTGATCCTCTAAAGCTATCCTCTGTATTTCACATTCCTTTATCCTTGCTAAATCCTGGTGTGGTAGTCCTCTGCCATCCATAGTATTAACCTCTTCCTTATTAGCTTCAGCATCCTTCTGCCATAGCAATCTTTCAGCCTCATGATAAAATTCTGTAAGATCCATCGGTGGATCTCTTTCCAAAGAAATTTTAAAACCAATCTTCGTGGCTATTTCTAAAACCACTTCCATCAAAACCACTGAAGGATTGGGTTTATCCATCGCTGTTATCGCCACATTCATTCTTATCAGAAAACTCTTCAGGGTCTCCCCCGTCCTCTACTTCATGCTTGCCAATGTTATTATGTTCTTTAATCATAAGCTATGGACCTAAAATTGCATCAGAAATCTGTTCACTAACTCGGGTCATGTACTAAAGGGAAATATCATCCAATGACTTCCTCTATGCCTCCAGCACTTCCATGTGTCGGATGTACCTCATTAGACAAATTGTAGGGTCTAACGTTCCGTATTATGTCTCCAATGCTGGTAATTTGAATTCCGGTGGGTTCCTTGCATATCGGATGTTTAGAGTAAAGGGACTTCTATTAACATCTTCTATACTCAGATTAGGAAACCCACCGCTTATAACTGGTTTCACCATCTCAACAAGCCTATTGTTATCATCCAAAGGAACTCCTAAGTTTGCATTTCTAATCTACCCCCCGATTCCATGTGGGAATTCCGCTATGTATTCCTCCAGTTTATTTTTTGCATTCTGATCCACATTCAGACGCTCTGCATTGATTCCTAAAATTTTACCGTTCGTTCCGGGGTAGGACGACCTAAGCCCCTGAGTTCTTGGGAGTCAGTACTAAATCGCGTTCATGGGGTGATACTGTAACGACCTACAGTTCCGTACCCCTTGAGTCAACACTATTCTACATCAACCAATTCATGATGAACAGAAATACGAACCATTTGGGTTAAAGAAGAAGAGGTAGAAGAAGAGAAAACAGAAAACAACAACAGAGTCTTACCATCGCAGCGGAATAAAATATAATAGATAATCAAAGATCTTTGCACAAAAAACAAATACTATATCTGTTTATACATACATCATCAGAGTATACATAAGACACAACTGGACAGTAATCAAAATCTGTCCTCACAATTTGAATACACAGCGGAATATGTAACACAAATATGGAAGTATATATCGCCATCCTGCTCGTCTTCTGAGCTCCACAACATTCTTTTCTGTATTCTGTAATACTCGGTCTGACCCGAGCATTATAGTTAAATAACAGCCGAGTCAGTCTGGAATACCAGCGTGAGAAACCACACTCAAATTGATTATTAAAGTTTCAAAATCCTTTGAAATCAAAAGCATCACGTAAGACCACACCAGAAATAAACATGTCGGGTTTTTACCTTATGATAGCCAAAACACTTTTTATTAAATCCTCTAATATTATAATAGGGTCTATTTACAAATACTTATCAAAATAGCCCAAATTGTTACATCTATTAAATTCCAGCTACTAGCCACAATCGTGGGTAATACAAACAAAACTCGTAAAAGGTGCATAGGGAGAATGGATTTCCAACTAATAACTAGGCACTGGGGTACCACCTGTCATAGTACCTGGTCTAGATCAGCATATCGAGGATCACTCCCGACCCCCTGCAACACAAGACCGGGACTACCCATTACTGGATATTCCCGAGTAAAATCACCCTACGGTTGGGATCAGCAACCGCACCACTAAGCCGGAATAAAAGGGACATCTAGACTGGGATGAGCTCATCCTAAATGGGTGCTACCCACCTAGCCTTGCTGCATAACCCCTGATTTTCAGTCATTCCCGGTTGATGAGGCTTGAGGCTAAGCGTTATCTTTCAAAACTTTCACTTAGAATGCTCATCGTCCACCTGACGATGTTCCGAAAGCATTCGTCCATACAAGTCCGTCTCGGGTTTGAACGGAACCGAAGGCAATATTCCTACTACATCCATTTTGGAATCATCCTCAGGATTAGTAGTGACTAGCCCTTGCACTTCATTGCTCCATCTTCGACTCCGAACTCGTTTTTTCCACGAAAACGTACAAACCAGATCGAAGTGGTTTTCGAGATATTAATCCCGATCCCGGTCTCTTTGAAACGATCAACACATTGGCCAATATTGATAGTCGGTTATTTAACTATCAATTAACATTCAAAAACAACCATCAAACACCCAAATTATTTATTTATCTCAAAATATCTTCGCAAGATATACTTCCACTTTTCATCCCTTTGAAAACAGTTTTTAAACCACACTTCTCTCATGGAATAAATTCCCAAATATTTATTTCCACTGAAAACACCAAGCACAATACTTTAGATTTTTAAAATAATTTAAAAACACTTTATTATAAAATATACTTTAACATTTAAATTGAAAACTACTTCAATACTTTATTCAAATATATACTTTAGGAATATTTAAAATAAGGCTACTTTATAAAATATAAAACTAGATTTTCTCCTTTAAACAAATTACCGAATCATCTTTTAAATAATTATTACGATAATAGATTTTGAAAAATACTTACTTTAGAATGAAACATTTAGAAATAATAAATTTTCTAAAACATACTTTTTAAAACAACTTAAAACTTTTAACTTATACCTTTAAATTTGTTTGAAAACGTACTTGGCTATTCAGGGAAATAAGCTTTTCTTCCACGTCCTTTAAAAATAAATCACTATTTATTTTTAAACAAATTTACCCATTCCTTTAATAAATTCTCACTATGAATTTATTCTTCCCGAATATCCACTGATATATTTTACTTTACTTTTATAGACCAAGTTTATACATTTCATAGTCACAACCTCCTTTTAAAATCCCAATTCCCACACTTAAATCAATTTTCAAATGGATTTCCAATTTAACTAATTTGAAATAAGTTCCTCTACTTACTCAATTTATTCAAAATCCATTAACCTCATATTTCATTTCTTAATTACAATTAAAAATTCTTTTTAACTAAAAATGCCAATTTCAGATTCCCCAAATTCCTTCTTTATTCCTTTGAATAAATTTAAAGCTTAAATCTTTAAAATAAATTCCTTTTCTCTTTAAAATGCTCCACCTAAGTTTTAAAAATTCATTATTTCCCTATTTATTTAAATCTTCTTTCCCTACTCGGAATTCATTTATTAACATTTAAAATCCACTTTTATTCTTTTCCAATTCATTCTTAAATTTAGTCAACTTCTCTATAATTATTTTTACCTACGAATTCTCTTCTTTATTTTCTTTCCAAAAATCCGATTCTATATATTTTGATAACTCGGTACCAAAATATATTAAATCAACCCATAGCATCCAACATTTCCAATTATCAATATAATTCAACCCAGAACAGCAAATAATCATAACATAGAATTATTAGGATAATCTACATAATTTTGAGGAATCTAGTTGGATCCCTCCAACCTATTTCTCTACATCCACAGACATTAGGACAATATAAAATACCAATTCCACTTCGAGGGGGAATATCGCGGTATATGGGATAACATAATATCATCCGCTATTACGCGGCGCATAGGGTCTCATCCGCTATAAAATGCGGAAAATCAACCACTCCAATATATACTATAGATATTACTATATATAATATAGCACATCAAATCAATTCAACCATTCAACCAATTATTTAAATTTAACCATTTGAATTTAAATAACCCAGATGAGTGAGATTAACTCACCTTTACTTTTTATTTTGCAGATCATTCCAAACCGTCTTGCTTCCCCTAAGATTTTGACCTTGAATAACATTTTAAGGTATGTTAAATATTGAATTGATCAAATAATTAATTATTGTTTATTTAATTTAAGCTAACTATTTGGTTTTTAGATTACCAATTATATTCTTATTTTAAATTCAAATCTATTGGATTAATAAAATTCCAAATTTACTTTCCTTCCTATAAACAAATTAAATGAATAGTTTTAATTTACTTATCATTAGATTAATACGTTCAAAATAAATTAACCATCTCATAACAACTTATGAATTTGTAAATATATGATTTTTACCATGATTTACAATAGATATACCACCATAATATCTATTAAAATTTAACAGTAAGATTAAAAATGTATATATTCATTATATATATATAATTTAAAACAAAATAATAGAAATTTCTTTACTATATTTACATACATATTCATATATAAATCCAAAAATTTAAAAACAGTAAATATCCTTAAGATTAAACGGTAAGCTGATGTATGCATTTACACATATATATTATTAAATTTAAATTGTATAATGAAGGATAAAATAAACCACCGGTACCTCACTAAGTTGCTAGAAACCACGCTGCACTCCCTCGACTCGCGAGTCCATATTCACTCGATGATCATGACTCCCTGCTCTAACCCTACAACCCGATTCGCCCGTGTCTTCCCTAGCGCGATGCTGCCTCGCATTTGGAACCAGTCGGCTCGACCTTACTCTAACCACTTCATCGAACTCGCGTAAGGATGAAGTCGCCTCCATAGATGACTGCGACTCGAACTTCACTCCCAAATCGCCATGCGATCTCATCGCGACCCCCTTTTTTTCTTAGAACCCTTGGTCGACTTCCCTCTCGTGGCCGTGCTCGAACTCGTGCGCCAAGCCTCTCGATTGAGTCACGATAAAGGAATGAAATCGAAGAGGAGGAGGCCGCCATGATTTATTTCTCGGCTGCTTCCATTTTTTTTAGATGCGATTTGAATTGTAAATGGAAAGGGAGTAAATGATTCTGACTTTTTTTAATTCTCTAGCAAAGATAGAGGGACACGGGACATTGATTATTGATTAAAAAAAAGGTAGGATAGGGTGGCATGTAGGAGAAGACAATGGAAATGTGTACGTTACATTTTGCAAAATGGTGGCTGCGATTTAATTGATTTCAAATTATTTAGAAAATCTATTATATTTACCAAAGAGGTGATTGAATTAAAAAATAAATAGTGATATTTGAATTCAAGTTAAAAAAATTAACTTTTAAATATTTAAAATCAATTAAATAATCAGATTTTAAACATCCAAAAATTCCGGTTCGTCACAGATACTAATCCCCAAGTTTGGCTGGAGGTTCGTTTCGGGCTATTCTTCCCCATTTTCAGCTATCATTGCTCCAGTTTTCGGTCTTTGATAGTGTATTTCTGCAATTCCTACCATTTGTGCTTGTCCCATCCTTCTAAAGAATTTTTCCATCATCTCCTCCTAACGAGCCATCATCCTCTCCTACAGTCGATTCATCATAGTTTCCATCTCCTCCCTCATTATGTAGATTGATGGGGATTGAGGTACTAAGGATGCCTTTTAACTTCCCTCTTTTTGATTTCTAGCATTCATAGCCTTCCTAGTTGATTGTCTAACCATCTTCAATATCCAAATTCTTAGACCAACGAGTCCAAGTGTTCCCCTACCTGGCACACTAAAATGTTTGAACCAAAAATGGCCCAAACACCCAAATGAATGTAGTAGCGAATAAAAGTGAAGAAAAAAAAGTAGAACTGGTAAGAAAAGAACACATAAAGCATTATAGTGGTTCGAAAAGCTCTGGCCTACATCTACTTAATCATTTTATTTGCTTATTTCTGACTTAGGGGCGGAAGTTCTTAGGAGTCGATACAACTTCCACATTTAGATTTTTAGAGTTATCAGAATATAGAGTAGAGAAAAGTTAGAGCCAAAAGATCTCGGAAAACATGGCATACCCCTCTATCTATAGAGGCTGGGAGCTAAAATATCACTCAGAAATATCTTCAATTTGTTATGCCCGATTTAGACTATTTCTCCCAAAAGAAAAGGCATCATATTAGGAGAAGCTGGGAGTCGGTGCGATCCCTGGGTGGGGGTCGGTAGCGATCCCCAACTTTTTCATATGTGGTGTCTTCGACTCTTCACCTCGGATCGTCTTGTGGTTATCTTAGAGATTTCATAGTTGTTTGTATTAATAGTAACTTGTTTCAGAGCCCAAATGATATAGTTGTAGAATAGCAAAGTTGTTGATTCAGGAGTTCATGGAGATCGATGGAGATTTGCATTAAATTAATATACCGACTTTGGAAAAAGGCTATTTGCATCAAAGTAGGCATGTAGGAAGAAGATGGGGTCCATCCAAGTCATACATAGGAGTCGGTACCGATCCCCAAGTGGGAGCCAGCACCAATCCCCAATATAGGGGATTACATTGTTTTGTTGTCTTCGCTTTTGTCCTGTGACTTTGTCTGCACTTGATTTTGCGACTCTTGGGCTTCCTGCCTCAATAAATCTTAGTTCGATCCATCCTATTTGTCTGAATATTGCTTGGTAAAAAGGAGGGATAACAAAAATATTTATGACATACTATTTGAAAGTGTTATTATGACGATTATCATTGTACCGTCACTTATGAAGTATCATTCCCTTAAATCCTTCTTATGTGTTTGAACTTGAGCGACTAACATTGTTTTAATTTATAAAGAGATTATAAATTTGATTACTTATCTTTCAGGATAATTAATGTCAATTTAAATTTATAAAGATTATAAATTGGATTTAGTTATCTTTTGGGATAACTAATGTTGTTTTAAATTTATATAAAGGTTATTACCTTAAATATTTTGTAAATTCTTCCCAAATGAGTATACAAGGATTATATAAGAATTTTGAAAAGAATTAGAGATTTAAATGTGTATTTAATTATTATTTAACTATAATGAAGTCAATGAATAGAAGTATTAATGATGTTTGAAGTTAATTAATCTGATTTAATAAAAGTGTTAAAGTTAATTAACCGATTTAATAAAGGTTTTAAAGTTAATTAATCATTCTAATAATGATATTTTAAGATTAATTAATCATTTTAATAAATGATGTGTAAAGTTAATTAATTTGTTTAGATAAAGGTGCTTAAAATTAATTATCTGATTTGATAAAGGTGTATAAAGATAATTGATTGATTTATTAAAGGAATTATAAAGTTGATTAATTCTCTTTTAGGATTATTAATGAGGTTTCTAATTTATAATAGCATTTTAATCAGTTTATTTTCTTCCAGGATAATAAATGTTGTTATGAATGATAGTTTATATAACTGAGAATATCTTTTAAAAGGAGTTGTTTTTGAAATAAATTTGAGTAAATTATTTTGGGTTAACCGAACCACTTCTCTCATGAGAAAAGCTCGTAAACAACGTTTTAATGACATTTGTTTTTGACCCTTATTTTTTTATATACTTAGAATTATAGCTTATTCTTCGAAAGGATTATTTTTAAAGAGTATTTTTAAAGTGCTCTATAATTATTTTGATGTGAAAACCAAGCATAAGTTCAGGTTTCAAAATTTTTAAAAGTTTGATTCGGTTACGAAAAGGGTGAGAAATTTAATTTGCATAAACGGTGCCGCTTGTATGGAAAGTATTTAGTCATACTCTTAGCACTAAACATCGAGATATGGAAACTCATTACTATCTCGAAGGTTAAAATTGTTGTCAAAGCAATACCTAGAGGTAACACTACCTTAACTTGCCCAGTTTCATTTTCAACTAAGGTGTAATACAAGTTTGAAACTGATGAGTAGTGGTGAGGGTATGAGATTTAATTTCCATATATGATCATTTTAATTATTCTTGATTATTGATTTATTGATTATTGATTCAACTTTCTTATTTGCATATCATCAATCTAGGACGATTTGTTGCTAAGCGTTGATATCCTTTGTCAAAAATGACTAAACCCAAAGTGTGAATGGACGTCTAGCTATGTGGGGTTGCTTCCATTAGGATATATTCACATATACACTAGATTGGATTCGGTGGTATGCATATGGAGATGTGAAATATTCGGATTCAAGGTAGGTGGGGTTCATCTGGTCCATTTCTAGAGTCACAAAGAAAATGACCCTCTCAAGTATGTCTAGAGGTATGCTAAAGCAGGCGCACTCTCCTAGTCATTGTTGGAAAATTCCTACTCTTGCTGCCGATTCAAAAGTTTGAATTTTTTTCTTAATTGCATCGAGAAGTGACTGGAGTTCTTCTTGATGTTTTATTATTTGTGTCCATTATTTTAAGTTTGGATTTTGACCTTGTTTATATCCATTATTTCAAGTTTGGATTTTGTTTAATTATGTTTCCATTCTTTAGTACATGGATGTTGTTCCTGTGAGGTAAAATCTGTACCGTGTTCAGCGGTGTGGTCTTATAGAATTATTATATGCTCATCATATTGCTTGAGTTTTCTCAAGCTAGTGTTTCCTGACTGATCTGAGTGCTATTTTATTATAATGCTCGGGTCAGACTGAGTTTTTCCAGGTTGTTGTTGGTGGGACATAGAGCTTATGGAGTAGAGTTGGATGTTCACCTATCGTAGTAATTTTATTTTACACTTTATTATTATGTATACCCATCAGCAATTGTAAGGTTGGAAAGCTATAACTGTCTAGCCTTATGAGCTTTTTTTAAGTCTGATATACTATGTATTTTAAAGCGACAACTTTTACTATCTTTGTTATATTATATATGATCGTTCCACTAAAAGATTTCATTTCTCATGTTCTTTTATTTTCTTTTTCTTTTTAACCTAACAATCTTCCTTTTCGACGATTGGATGTTCAGTATTTGAATACGTGGATGTATTGAATGCCCACTTTCAAATACTAAAAAGGTGGATCACTAGATTAATAACAGGGTCCAATGGTACTTGAGCAAGGTATTCCTCTCTTGGTCAAGTATGCTTATGCTTATGATCAATCAATCTATTATGAAAATACTTAGTTGTCCATGTTTCAGATTGCAAAGTCATAATTTGATTTTGTTCTAAAAGCCACCGATCCCCATATTCAAGCATTTTAGTAAAATTTTTGAGTACAAATGAAAAAATGAGGAAGACGAGAGATTCAGACTTGGTTCCCTCTATGTTGGGGGTACATGCCTATTTATAGAAAAATTACATGCTTAGATCTATAACATGTGGCGATTCTTGAATTCAGATAGTTGAGATATTGCTGATGTGGCATATTATCAAATCACACGTGGCACCTTTTTCTCTTTGTTCTTCATGAGATGATGTGGCATAGTTGAACCAATCGTAGTTGTCACGTGGTCAACTTGAGCATCTTTTCGAGTATTTTTAGATGCATGATTCCATTATTCTTTGACAATCGATGGCTCTATTCTTGTTCCACGATAGCTATTTCTTGTTACTTGATAGTTTTATCTATAGCTCATGATAATCAGTTAGATCTCGGAAAGCGTTGTGCATATCTTACAATGACTCTTTTAGTTGATCATCAATAGCATTCTTTTTTGCTTCATGATATCTTTTGACTTATGGTTGACCCTTTGTTTTATGGTTGCCTTGGCTCAACTTATCATAGTCTTAGACCTACTGTTAACCAGATTTTTAACCAAGCAAATTTTCAGTAGAAGTTAGAATGACAAGATGAAGATGAAATGATTCGCACACTCGGAAACACACTTACAAGGACCAAAGAAAGGAACTCAAGAAGTTTCACTCAAATTGGAGCAGAGGAAATCTCCTGATATCAAGGGTTATTTCCACTAGTTTGTGCACCCCTAAACTTCATACACCTCAAGTGCAACCTCAAGCAAATACCCTCAAGTTCTTCCTTAGGAGAATAAATGCGCAATTCGAAGAATTGATAAGAAGAAAGCAAAGATAGCTGGATGAGATGAGGTTTTTCAAGGAAATTGCCAAGAACAACTCAACCTCTATGGAAAAGAGTTTAGAATACAACAAATAAGAGATACAAGGACAAGAAAAAAGAAGAAGAAGGATGGGACTACACTAATCCAAACTCTCTCGGTACTGAGAGGTCTTTATTGGTGATTTGGCTTGCATGCACTCTCCTCCACTTATGGGCTAGCAACTAAACCCTGTGAAATTCGAGCCTATGGATCGGTCTAGCAGTTTCTCCTACAACTATCAATCCTATTTCACCTAAGGAAGGACTTTAGATGCTAGTCTTCTTCATTTCCTATATCTTCCTCACAATAGTCACCTACGCAGATACTATTGACAGCCCTAAACTTAAGAACTTTCCAATCCTTTGTACTAGTGACCTTAAATCTCCGTCAAGCCCATAATCAATAAAAATATAAAGTGGACGTAGGCCAAAGATTGCCGAACCACTATAAAAATCTTGTATTTCTCTATTTTTCTATGCTTTTTTGCATTTTCTTGCTGTTTCTACTAGATCTAATCCTACAGCAGGTTATATTTGGTTGTTGTGGCACTTTTTGCGTCAACTTTTGGCGCTTTCACTAAGAATTGAACTCAAGGTTAGATCTAGCTTGCTATTTTGGGTTTAGAGAGATCCAATGGTCAAATCTAGAAAAATCGCTATGAAGTATTTTGAAACTTGCTATTGGAAGTTAATGGCGCCTAAAAGAGGTAGACCATCTGGAACAGTGGTTGAAGGAAATGAAGAGAATGCCTGCCAAACTGAAGAAGGAAACCAACAGGCAGCACTAGGCTCATCTGCTCAACATGAAGTCGTTACCAGGGGTAGTGTAACGACCCGTAAATTTAGTGGATTAAATTTGGTCAAATTTTATAAGTTTTGTAATTTAATTTAGCAGAAACTTTAAAGTATAAACAAATATTGAAATAAACGCTAAATTAAATTATTCAAATGGTGACTTAAGACCTATTTATAGAAATTGGAATGAAACTCAAATGAATTAAGTAGAAAAAGATTCTTACCTGAAATTTAATATGAGAAATTTATGGAAGTAAAGGATTGTAAACGGTAATTGTAATAAATCAAGGAATCATATTAGTGCAAGTTAATAATTTATGACTTGAATGAAATTCCAATTCAATAAAATCAATTAGATGTTATGATTTGATTTTAAATGGAATATGAGAAAACAAATGTAAGGATTGGACTAATTTGTATGTTATTTATTCAGAGTATTGGATAAGATTGGGAACCCAATTGTAATTAATGGTAATAACGTTGGTATTAGCTAATAAATTAAATTTCAATGCAATACCCATAAATGAATGGAATGAAATGAATATATGTAAAGGTATACTAGGTTATTTATCAAATAGAAGGAAAGAAAAGTAAATATCAGATTGATTGATGGATAAATATACATTAAATAGAAGTAGAATGTAAAGTTAATGGTAATTGTATAAAATCAATCAATGAATGTATATAGATTGTAAAGTATAATAATAAATAGAAATTGGATGACATTAATATAAGATAATGATTTGCAGATTT
Organism: Allium cepa; assembly: GCA_030765085.1. Lineage (NCBI taxonomy): Eukaryota > Viridiplantae > Streptophyta > Magnoliopsida > Asparagales > Amaryllidaceae > Allium > Allium cepa. The sequence goes on along the minus strand of CM060935.1, from coordinate 785,474,747 downwards.
TGGGTTTATAATAAAGTGTGAATGGAAATTTGATTTGTTATTAATTGAATGGACTTCAAATCTATTCGGAAAGGTAGATGGATATTTGGTAATAAAATTTAAACGGACTTGAATAGTGAATTTATTTAATTAATGTATATAATAAATAAAGATTAAATGAAAACCAATACTCTGTAAATATCTATAATATTTGAGTGGAAATAATATACTTATAAATGTGGGATTAAGAGTTTTTACAATAACTATTTTGAGTTATATACTTAGTTCCTTCAGTTTAATTTGAAATCATTGCAATAGATATAAATTTAATGTTACGTTAAATAAACTAAGGCAATAAATGGGGAATAACGTAAATGTTCTTCATAGTAGGATGATTTGTGAATAAAAAGAATGGAAATAAAGTTTTATTAATATATCGGGATTTAATTTACTATAAAAAGGGTTAATTGAAATCAAATGGGTTAAATGCTTAAACAGGAATCAAGCTTTATGTATTTCTTTGGATCTATTGCAATTAATTAAGATTAAATATAAAATTTTACGTTAACTGTAAATTAAGTTGGATACGGGAAATATCCATGTGTTAATCTTAAATCCAAATGGTAAACCCTTCTATTTGAGATTTTGAATGGGATAATAATTAATTTATTTAGCTAAATGGAATTTTGAGGATTTTATTTATAATTTTGTGAATTCAATGGAATTAATTATTAAAAATGAGACTAACATTTGACTTGATAAATTTGTCTTCTCTATACTGACATTTAGATTGGTTAAAATCATTGTAAACACGTAAGTAATATAAAGATGATAAAATTGTCAATTTTTGAATTTAAATTTATAAAATTTGGATGTAATCAATTAATTAATCAATAAAAATAGCCATTTTAGCCACGGACTCGGATTTCGACGAAACCAGTTTCATCGGATCCGTATCAGTGAATTATTGTTGGGTTTCAAGTTTCGTATCGATCGGACTTGTCGTTTGATCGTGCGAACACGAAACGCCTTGAAATCGATTTAATTGAAATCAATTTGAAATCAATTTGAAAATATTGTTTTCAGCATAACTTCTTCATACGAAGGAATTTGGACGTGAAACTTTTTCCATCGCGTTCAGAATATTTTAAAATACCTATTTTGATATATGGGTTTATCCAATTTCGTTCCGGGTCAGAACGGACTTTTTGGGCCAATTATCGCGTAATGCGTTTATATTCGTGTCCACCTATTCTATTGCAGTTTTTCTATAAATAGGCTGTTATAAACCCTAGCAGCCTCAATATCACTTCTATACGTATAGAAACTTCTGTATTCCTCTTCTTCATGGCAACAAACAATTCTAGATCCAGTTTCAATCCAAATCAAAAGTCAAAAATTCAAACACCTCAGAAAAATTTCTAAAAATTATATGTTAAAGCTCTCGGAATACGTAATCTTCTGGTACAACTCATTCTTCGTTTTGGTTCGTCGTTTGGCCAAATGAAATCAGAGAAGTTTCGGCTGTTCGTTACATCGTGATGGACTTCGTCGGATCGTCAAATCGTTGATACTGTTGTATAGAGATCGTCGAGGGGATTCGATCTGAGTCGTTCGTAGGCGAAGTTAGTTGATGGATCGACGGCAAGAATTCAAAGAAGGCCAAAACCCTAGCGGTGGCCGGCGACGATTGGAGGGGCCGGACCTGGTCAGTGGCGTGCGGCTGCTCGTGGGCCGATCGTGGGATGTGGGCGGCGACGATCTGATGGCCGGAGACGAGCGCGAGAAGGGGTCAAACGTGGGTCAACGGCTAGGTTACAGCGTAGTTGCGTGCGTTCTGTCTTCAGGGACAAGGCGCTGTAGATTGAAGAGAAAACATGCGTTGACGTGGCCAATTATTAAAGGTGAGTTGTTTTATTTGTTTTTAATTTATTCTTGATTTCAACCGATTTAAATCGAATATCTTCCACTTACGAACTCCGTTTTGCACGAAATTTCTTTTGTTAGGATCGTAATAAAATTTCGGATCTGTTGACGCTGGTTTGGATAGATTTGGAGACCGTCGAATTTTTGAATTTAAATCGGATTTAAATTCGATTTAAATTCAAAAAGTGAGTGTTTTAACCTACTCACAACTTCTACAATTTCTTATGTTTGTTAATTTGACTTAAGATATGAGTAGAAATTTATTTATGATTGTTTGGCATGTTTAATTCATCATCTCAGTTAATTCGCATTTATTTAATTTAACTGTTAATTAATTTTATTTATTGCATATAAACTGACGGTTAGAATTTATTTATTTGCATATAACTGCTAGTTCAACAGTTATTAAATTTATTTATTTGCATATAAACTGCTAGTTTAACAGTTATTGAATTTATTATTGAATATAAACTGTTGGTTAATACATGTTATTTATTACCTACATAATTTATATGCTCTATATCGATGATTGTTTAAATTGGATGATGATTGCAAATGATGGTTGATGGTTGATATTTGGATGAATGGATGCTATATTTATATTGTATAAACTGCAAGTCATCATGCATTTTCATTTCATTCGAGATTGCGGTTCGAAATGATATACAACCGCATTTTTATTTTAAATTGCGGATTGAAATGATAAACATCCGTATCACTTGACCATAGGGTAGAAAATTTTATACAGGCACCGCGGTAAATGTATAAAATTATTTTTGAAATGTTCTACTATGGTTTTGTAAAGCTATATATATATATGGTTTATGGGATGTTGATTTGGTTACTTATATATATAGTAAATTTTCGGTTTTTAAGCTTTGTATAAATTTGATTTGAAGTATAAAATAAAGTTTGATTTTCGAGATCAAATACGATTAAGAATTTATTTAAAATTAAATTTCTGGAGTTTTAATGACTTAAAAGAGAATAAGGTTGGAAGATGAATATTAAGTTAAATTGAAACTAAATGAAAAGTTGGAATTTTTAAAGGATATGATTTTTGTAACTTGATTTTTGTGTAAAGTGATTTGAATGAATATCAGGTTGATTTAAATTAATATATCAAGTTTAATAAATTGAAAGATTATCCAATTATGTGAAGTTATAAGTTTTACTTAAAGTATATTGAATTCATTAAGTAAACAGTTCAAGTCTAAATAATAAGTAATTGAATTTGATATATATGGGTTTGTCAAATGAGTTTGTTTTTGAAATGGTGAAATATTTAAAGCTTTGAAACATAAGAATTAAAAATGGTATTTGGAAGTTTAAATCGATATTTGGAATTGATTTGTGAAATGTAAAGAAGCTATTTTGTTTTATAAAAGAAATTTAATATTTAACCATTTGAGAGATGGAAATTTGTTTCAAAGTTATGATTTTCAAGGTGGTATAATTTGGAAATATTATATTCCAGAGTTTTGATTTCTAAATATTTTACTTTGAAAACCCTATGATTTTGGAAAGAATATATGTTGGAAAATAAAATGACATTATATTGGTTTGGGCCTAAATGATATCGTATTGATTTGGGGTTTTAAAAATATAAACGATATCGTATTTATATGGGTTTAAAATGGATATTTTATTCTGGTTTTAAAGTATAAATTATTTTAAAGGACCGCGGTGTTATAATAACGTTTGGTTGTTGAAGAGACCGGGATCGGAAGTTGTCATACTCTCTGCCAACTCCGAAAACCACTTTAACAACCGTGTACGCGGTGGAGATTCCAGAATGAAGTAGGTTGGTGGAGGCGTTTCCTGCAAGGTAAATACGTGGACCCGAATCCCGTGAGTTGGCATAAGGTGGCTAAAACATGAGCGATTCTCGGGCCAATGAGGTCATTCCTATGATCGGACACTCCTCTTCGATATTATACTTTGACTTTGGATTGATTCAGTGGCCACTTTTACTTTGATTTTTGGGGGAGTTTGTTCGAGGTGGGCGGTAGCTGCGGCTACGCGTTTCCATCAGCCCGCATAGCAATTGGTATATCTACCCTAGCATTGCCTAGTTGTGCCGTGTCACCTACCCTATCGCACCTTGTACGAGTTTCTATTTGTGTCGTACCTATGGAGTGTCTTCTCATAGTCTCCCGATCAGAAGATATGCAGGCACTGTATAGACTATTGGCACTATTACGTGTTAAGGTGGAAAATGTAAAACCTTAACGCTATTTTAGAGTAAGTTTATTTTAAAATTAGACACTATTATAATAGCGCAATATACTACATAGTAAATAGTTTAACGGATCCTTAGGAGATGTAAATCCCGAGCATCTCTTGAGTTACTGCACTCATATTTAATTTTGTTAATTTAACTCACATTAGATCTTTTAGTTCCGACTCGAGTGTTTTTGTCTTTTCAAATTCGCTCGGGTCAGTCCGAGCGTTTCAGGATTTGAAGATTTAGCTCTGGAGGACGAAGACGAAGATTTGTATTACTATTATCTAGTATATTATTCAACTACACCATTTAATTCCGCTGCATTGTTATTGGTATGTGTAACTCTGATATGTGTTATATAAATATAATCAAATGTTTTTTTTTAAAACAGTTTCATGAACTGTATATTTGATTCTTATATTTTATCCTTCCGCTGCGAGATTCTATTTTGTTATTTCTTCCTTGTTTTTCTTATTTACCCCATAACAATCCGCCCTTACGTATGGTTTGAATTGGCACGTGTGTCTGTTTAAATCATGCGAAAAGGCGGGATGTTACATCTGGTATCAGAGCTTTGGTTTAGCGATAAACCTTAGTTTTGTGGGGTTTGACTCTTTGTCAATAGGGTAGTAATACCCTATGGGAGTCGTTGAGTGTATATATATGAGAGAGCGTATTTGTTAGTGTTATAAAAGGTTTTATTATTGTGTTAATCTGTTCCGTTTTGTATTTATAAATTCTGGTTGGTGCATGGGACACTATGTCATCAATAGGGATTTCTAAACACCTAATAGGACAGACCTACATAATATTTGTTTTATATAGGTGAATGAAATAATTTTGCCTATTATATTTTCTATATATAAAATAAAATTTTCAATTGATATCTATATTTGGCTGCAATAGATTGATTGTTAGGCAATAGAGTGTATAAATAATAATAGAAACAAGATTGAAAAATAAAATAAATTAAATGGGAAATTTTAGAACTTAAGTTCCGGGGTTTTTGAAAACTTCTTTCAAATTATTTGGAATATAATAATAATATTTTAGAAGTATTTTCTGATATAAGATTTTCAATATAACTTGAAAGAATTGTATAAAAATGATTTTGGAGAAAATAAGTTTTGCACTTTCCTCTCTGTCGTTGGAAAATAAATTCGGTGATGGCGGCCGCATCATCGACTTTCATTTTCGAGTTTCGAAGGAGGAAGGCCACTGTAGTAGTTTTACTGCAGATTCATTTTTGAAAAAAAATATATAAATTTGAATTGTTTTAAATATAATTAAAGATATATAAGTTGTAAGAATATATTTATCTATTATTTAAAATAATTTGAAATTTAACCCGGTATTAAATTCGTAGATTACCATTAATTAATTGTTTCAATTATTGTAGTGAATTGAAACGTAGGTAATTAATAAATTAAATCCTCTAAAGGAAATAAGAGATTTAATGATAGGTTATAAATGGTATTAAATGGAATTTGAAATTATAACCTACGAAATAAATAACGTTATTATTTAACTTTAAACTAATCATAGGTAAGAAAACTTGTATAACTTTCAAGTACATCTTTAAAAACATATATAACTTACCAAATATTAGAAGTTGAAGTGTTTAATAGAAAATGTAATGAAAATTGTACAAGTAAAAATAGGTAATGAAGTATTCAATGAATTTGCTATTAAAGGAGAATTTAATGTTATAAACTTAAGTTATAATTAAAATTTTACCAAGTAAATATAATTAAAGGTAAGTATGACAAATAAATGATTATAAACTTAGGTAATTAAAGTGTAAATAGATGAGGTCATGCAATTATAAATGAATGTAATATAATAAAGAGAAATTGTAAACTTAAGAAAAGGGTTAAATTTATTCTAAATAAAATTTAAACAAATAAATGAAAATAAAAAGATAAACCGTTATATAAATGAAAGAAAAAAAATCACTGAAATGAATGAAAGAAAGGTTGAATTGTGTTGATTAATTTATGGTTGTTGGGGTAAGGACACTTTAGATTTGTATGGATGTGTGAATAACCTATTTAGATTTATCTAAGACTGTTGAGTAAATGATACGCTAGTAGTTATTCTTCATTCCGTACAATTTAAAGGTTTTGAACCCGAACGACTATTTATTTGTTTGATTGTATGGTTGTTTTGTATTTGTTAAGTATACTGTTTGTTGAAATTGATGGTTGTTGTATTGAATTATTGATAGTAGTTGAAACCTTTTAAATATTTCGCTTTAAATAGTTAACCCTTTAGATTTTATAAGTGAAACGCAAGTTTTGGAAGCAATTGCTACTGCTTTTGGTTCCATAAAATAAGCGTAAATTGCCCGACAAATAGTTACGTTTCGAATTACGATTTATAGCGCTATTTTATATATTTTCCCGTGTAGGGATATATTCTATTTTGGGAAGTATTTGTGTATATTGTTATATTTATATTATATATTTTTTCGAGCCTCTCCGTACAAGGGAGACTCTGCCAAATTTTTCCGTAAATTTTTGGACTTAGAAATCATTTTGAACATGTTTTTCCAAACTTTATTTATTCAAGTATAAAAAGATATAATGATTATAAAATGGGTATATTTTATTTAAAGTAATAAATTTTGTAAATTATTGTATATAAGTTAATATTTTGAATAAGATATATTGTTTATTTAATTCATCCTTCTCCTTTCTTTTCCTTTTGGGGGACGAAAAGTTTTGAGTGGGGGAGAGTGTAACGACCCGTAAATTTAGTGGATTAAATTTGGTTAAATTTTATAAGTTTTGTAATTTAATTTAGTAGAAACTTTAAATTATAAACAAATATTGAAATAAACGCTAAATTAAATTATGTAAATGGTGACTTAAGACCTATTTATAGAAATTGGAATGAAATTCAAATGAATTAAGTAGAAAAAGATTCTTACCTGAAATTTAATATGAGAAATTTATGGAAGTAAAGGATTGTAAACGGTAATTGTAATAAATCAAGGAATCATATTAGTGCAAGTTAATAATTTACGACTTGAATGAAATTCCAATTCAATAAAATCATTTAGATGTTATGTGTGACAGCCCGCAAATCCGTACCCCTTGAATCAACACTATTCTACCTCTATTAACTCAAGTGGCACAGAATTACGAACCATTAGGGTTAAAGAAGAAGAGATAGAAGAAGAAGAAAACTAAACAATATCAGAATCTCACAGTCGCAGCAGAATAAAATATAATAGTAAATATAGAACTTTACACAAAATGAAGACTATCACTGTTTTATACATCATATCATCAGAGTATCTCATACATCAACCATCACAAATCAGACATACTATATAATCACAGCAGCGGATATATATATAGGTACATATAATACGTCTCGGACTCCAGCTCCTCTCCTGCTCCATAGCATCAAGTCCTGTACGAATAATACTCGGTCTGACCCGAGCATTATAATGAAATAACACCCGACTCAGTCTGGAATACCAGCTGATAATAATGCATCCAAATTGATTATTAAAGTTTCTAAAATCCTTTGAAAACAAAAGCATCTCGTAAGACCACGCCACAAATAAATATGTCGGGTTTTTACCTTACGATAGCTAAACACTTTTTATAGAAATCCTCTTATATTATAATAGGGTCTATTTACAAATACTTATAAAATAGCCTAAATTGTTACATGATTAAATTTCAGCTACTAGCCACCGAAGTGGGTAATACAAACAAAACTCGTAAAAGGCTCGTAGGGAAAATGGATTCCAACTAATGACTAGGCACTGGGGTACCACCTGTCACAGTACGTGGTCTAGATCACAGTACCGAGGACTACTCCCTTCATCCCCTGCAACACAAGGCCGGAACCATTCCTTACTGAACAGTCCCGAACAAGATAAACCCCGTGGTTGGCGCGACCAACCACCCACTAAGCCGAAATAAAAGGGACATCTAGACAGGGGAAATATCTTGTCCTGCTTGGGCATGACCCACCTAACCTTGCTACATATCCTCTGATTTTCAGTCATTCCCGGTTGATGAGGCTTGAGGCTAAGCGTTACCTTTAGAACGTTTTCACTTAGAATGCCCATCGCCTACCTGACGATGTTTCGCAAGCATTCATCGATACAAGTCCGTCCCGGGTTCGAACGGAACCGAAGGCACTACTCCTACTACATCCATTTTGGAAATATCCTCAGGATTAGTAGCGACTAGCCCTTGCACTTCATTACTCCATCTTCGACTCCGAACACGTTTTTCGCACGAAACGTACAAATCGGATCGAAGTGGTTTTCGAGAAATAAATCTCGATCCCGGTCTCTTCGAAACGATCACGCCTTTGTCCAATAATGATAGTCGGTGATTTAACTATCAATTTATATTCATAAACATCCATATGCATCCATCACACAATAAATAATTCCCATATTATTTATTTGCCTCTATATCTTTAAAGGATATATTTTCAAAGTTTCAAAACTCATTTGAAATCAATCCCCGAAATTATTTCCTTTACAAGGTAAATCCTTTACCATATATTCCCATTGGAAATAACCAGGTTCAAAACAAATTAGTTTGAAAACAGTTGAAAACATTATATATTGGAATATACCCTAAAATACGTAAATTCACTTCTAGTTACTCAAAATATAATTCCAAAATATGTACAGTAAAACCATTTATTAAGATATAAACTTTGATTTTAAATAAGGTTTTTAATAAACTAAATTTTAAAGTAGTGTTTTTAATAAGATAAATACTAATTTCAAATGACTTAAATCCAAAACTAGTCTTTTAAACAAATCCATTTATAAAAATAATTATTAAGGTATTTATAAAATTTTCTACTGCTAATTCATAAATTATCACTATAAAATAATAACTTCCAAAACACTCTTATTTAAACAAGTTTTAAATTTTTAAAACTTTCTTTTTATAAAATCGGTTTAAACTCGAACTTGGTTTTTCCCAGGAAATCTCATTTTCGCATAAACATCACAGAAATCCTCCTCACGATTTCTGTCAAACTATTTTAATTTAGTTTTATATTTTAACGACATAAATTTTATTTTCCCATTTATCAACTAATAACCTTTCTCTTTATTAATCATTCCAGATTTACAATTTTTCAACTCCATTCTAAATAGATTTCAAATTTTAATTCTTTTAAATTCATTATTTAACAATATCACTTATTTCTCTAAAATTCAATTTATCCATTTAAATTAGATTTTGGATTTATAATTTATTCAGCAACATTCCAATACAATTTTATTTTAGTTTTCCATCCAAACAGATTCCAATGTTTGTATTTCCTTAATTTCCTTATTTATTAATTTCTTAATTTCTTTTGAAATCCAATTTAATTTCTTTATAATTAAAACTCTAAATTTCTCTATAATTAACATTCTGGGTTTGTAGTTTATCCCACAATATCTCAATACAATTTAATTCCAAATTTATCCATCATAATATATAAACATGCATCAACATCAATTATAAAAATAAACACTATATTGTAAGGAACCCAGCTGGATCCCTCCAACCTGTTTTCCCTGCATCCACAAATATAGCACAACTATATATATCAATCCAGACTGATAATAACAATAATATGCAACCAATCACACATATATGTAAATATTTATCATTTAAATCAGCCGATATCCAGATGTGAGTGAGAATAACTCAACTTGAGTTTCGGCGAGCGTTCGAAATTTAAATTAAATCGAACGACGTTCGATTTAACTCAAATTTCTACTTGCTCAGAATGACTCCGGATCTGCACCATCGCGTAGTGCTCGACTCTGCGATTCCGACGCAACCAAGTTCGTTGCAATCTGATAACGGATGCAATATATATGAATCTTATAAGTTCAATCTGAAATTTTAAACAATTTTTTTTTTTAATACCAAAAATCGTGGCCGTTGCTTGGAAATGAAATCACGTACGCACGCAAACATCTTCCTCACGCACGAATACACGACATCAGGTCGTTCGAACCATCAACGCCGCTACTAGGGCTTGCAGCCGCTCCTACCACCGTCCACACGAGCACCATCAAAACTCCTCACGGCGTAGCTCGACGCGGCCTCCATATCCACCCACCGCGCGCGCGAGCTCGGTCGCAACCTCGCACCAGAAACCGTGCGCAAACAGTACACGAACGCGGCTCCCCCACGCCTCCAATCGACGACTACAGCACGAATCACCCGTTGGATCTGAAGCCTACGTCGATCTCTACGATTTCCATTTAGGAGTTTTTTCCAATTACGACCTAGATCGAGAGAAAACGAGAGGAGAAGCATGGGTATTTTCGGCCATTGGTTCCTATCAGTGGCGGCCTGGAAGAAAATATGCTAGGGTTTAAGAAAGAGATGAATATATAAAATGGTTTAATATTATTTTAATCAACAAAAATCTCAATTTAACAGTTTACGCAAACGACCTCCAAACTTCGCGATCCGACAGGAGATTCTAGGGTTTTTCCGCGTTCCGGACACAATGGAACAGGTTTCGTCGAATTCCGAGACTGTGCCCCGGAAGGCTATTTTAACTCGTCTATTAAATCGAGCGATTTCCGAAATTTACGGAAACGCTTAAAATTTTCACTTTTAAAATTTTATTAACTTAACAATAATTCATATAAAATTTATAATCACATTAAAAATCATTCTGGCTCATTCCGGCTAAAATCTGATTTATTACATTTTAATAATATTAAATTCATTTTAAATTAATATAAAATTTCAAATATTAATTTATTAACTTCAAAATTCATCTAAAAATCCAATAATATCAATTATGACCAATTGAACTTAAAAATACATTTAACATCATTTTTATAATCATTCACATCCAATTTCCCGAATCTTCTCAGTCCAATATTTAATTATTATTCAATTTCAAATTAAATTTCCACATTAGCAATTTTAACTTGTTAATTTAGTTTAAACCAATTCTTTTTAGTTCAAAATAAATCTTAAACCCATAGTAAACATTTAAAATGAATTAAATGTTCACAAATCCCGTGTTAAAAATTGCGGGATGTTACATTCCTCCCCCCTTATAAAAATTTCGTCCTCGAAATTTGCTAGGGTAGAAAATACTCTCCAACCCATTTACTTACCCCGTTTGCTTAGTTAAAAGCTTATATACACTTCACAAAATCCTTTTGCTCAATTCCCAAACCTATTTGCTTTACTTCCCTAAAGCTTTAATTTTAACTTATAACTCCCAAGTTGCTTAACTTTTCCCAAAACCCAAATATTTTCTAACTCCCAAAATTTTCGGAAAATTTTGACAAAGTCTCCCCTGTACGGAGGAGCTTTCGCAATATCGCGATACAGATAAATATATATACATCGACCCACACGGTCGGAAATCAAAATATATCACAATATATATATATCATTTCCCAATTATATTTGCGTAGGCGTACCTTTTTAGTAAATTTTAATAGCGAGCGGCTAATATTACGCTTATACGCGCTCCAACTCTCTCTCGAATGCCTTCTATACCTGTACTATACTCAACAAACACATTAGTTTTCAAAGATTTGAACATTATAACAACATTTCTAATATAATGTAAGTCAACATATCAATTTCATAATCCATTCAACAACTTTGTATGATCTCATGAGTAAATCATATTTTATCACATGCACAAGGTTCATTTCTAATGCCAAACTCCATTTCATTTCACACAAATGATTTTCATATAGGTTTACCATTCTCAATTTGTAATTACTACCACCAAACCATATTCACTTCAATATTATGTATATGTGCCTTTAATCCATTTACTTTTCTTTTTAATTAGCCTGCATTTACATACAAGCCCACTAAATAGCTTCCAATCCATTTTCCATTATTCAAATGTCAATTTCATTTACTTCTTTTAATTCATTCACTTAAATTTATACTCAAATCCATTTATTAAGATTTTAGCCCATTCTACTTTCACCCAAACTAACTTCATTTTATGTTACTTGAAAGATTTACATTCAAGTTCACTATATACCATTCATATTTATTGCAACTAATTCATTTCTATCTCAATAATGATTAACATATGCCTTACTTGCATTTCTTTACTTTAACTTACATTCCCAATTTGATTTAAAATCAAATTTTATTTTTAAACTTGAAGCATTTGCATTTCTTTTTATGATCCATTTCCATTCATATGCAAACATCACATATCAAAATGTCAATTCATCCCAATTGATTCAAAATCAATTCCATTTGCTATTTTAAACCAATTCACCTGCATTCATTTACAAACTCTTTGAATTAGATTCCAATTCACTTAAGCTTATAACCATTTAAATTTAATTTCAGTTTTGATTTTTATTAATTTTATTCAATTCTGCATAGTTCACAATCCAAGCATTCTTATTCCATTTGGAGTTATTCACAACCCAATATTCTTATTTTCTTGCACATTTTTAAATCAAATCCTTATTCTCACCTTTCAAATTTATTATTCATCCTAAGTTTATCTTTATTATTTTATTATTCTTATTATTATTACTATTATTATTTAATATTATGTTAATCTCAACTCAATCAATTTTTAACACTCTTTGTTTATTTATACAATCCATTTTTAGATTTATTTTATTGGCAAGAAACAACTTTTAGAATATTTCACTCATTGGAATTCATTTACAATGAAACTATAACCATTTAATCTAATTTCATTTTTCATTCACACTTTCAATCTTTATTACAAAAATTTAAATCCCATGCCACAACTGGATTGTTATTTACCTTCCAAATTTTGACCACTTATCAAAATTCTATTCATTTCAATACAAATTCCATTAATTTGTAATTTAATTCAGTCAATAACCTAATCCATATTAGGTTTTAATCAACTTCCTCAATCCACTCTGAATTATTTATAATATTACCATTTCCAATTATTTCATTTAGCTAATTTAAATTTCTACCTTTCCTTTCACTCTTTTAATAAAATCCCAATTTCTTTCAATATTATTTATTACACAACTTGAAATTTAATTCCAATTTCATTATCAAACAATCTTCCATTTTCCCCATACATAAGTCCAAGACTTATTGGCTACCTTAAGAACACCCACATTTTTGTTCTCACTTTGCTTCATTAAACTTTACATTTTCATTAATGGTTAAGTTTAGAATTTTCCACACCATTCAACTCTTTCCATTAATGAATTACAATTTCACTTCTATTCAAGAGTTTAGATTGCTTAGTTAAGTCCATTTCTATTTTATGATCACAAGTTCAAATTATAATACTTAATAACTTAAGAATATGAATTTCTTTATGCAATTATAAACAATTTACATTTCACATTTATATCCAATTCAATTTAATTTTAATTCATTTAGATTTAATTCAATTTCAAATTCTCAATTTTAATTTTCCATATACAAGTTCAAAACTTGTTTACTAATTTAAGTTCATTCATTTCCTTTATATCTCACTTTACCTTATTTCAATATACATTTCATTTGAGATTAAGTTTGGACTCACCATACCATTCAACTATTTCCCAATTGTGATTATAATTTCATTCTTATTTATATAAGTTCACCAACTTATTTCTTTTAAAGCTCATATTGCTCATTTCAATCCATCTACATCATATAATCACAATTTCAAACTCTATATATATACGTGTATCACTGAATTCTTAAGGATACAAATTTCTTTCATTTAACTTCTTACACAATATTAAATCCTCAATCTCAACTTATAAGTATACAACTTAATAACTTATGGGTACAATCCATTTCACAATGTCCCACAATTTCAAAGTTATAATTTTTCAATCTTAACCCTTTGCAAATTTGAAATCCACACTTCCAGATTATAAGTATAGCACTTAATAGCTCATGGGTATAACTCATTTCAATTTAACCCAAGTCAATTTAATTCTAAGTCTACTTTAGTTAACTTATCCAAGTTAAATTCAAATTTCCAATTCACTTTAATATATTTTATTCATTTCCAATTACTCAAGTTAAATTCTTAATTTCATGATTAAAATTTTCATTTCTCCTTCTTATTAATATCTAGTTCACTTAATAAGTTCAATGGTTAATTCATTTCAACTTTACACATTATTTAATTAGAATTTTCCCAGAATTCTATTCCCGGTTTTATTTCAAAACCATTTGAAATAATAAATAACTCATACACCCCTGGTATCAAATCAAATCTTCCAATTTCAAAACGCTTGGTTTTATTAAAACAAATTTCCCTTTGAAATTTATAAAACCACTTGTATACCCAACAAATCCAAACAATACCATCATCAAGTACTAGGGAAGCAATCCATCACTTTAGAAACTCGAAAATAAATTCTAATGATGTGGATAGCATCATCAGGATTATTTTCCAGCGACTGAAGTGAGTTCAATGCTTCTTACTTTTCTAAATTCATTTCAAAACAGTTTCCATTTAAAAAAAACAATATTTCCCTAAACAATATTCCAATATTACCTTCAAACACCTTCAAATCTCAACAAACATTTCAAACTTTCCCAGGATTTTAAATCTCCACACCTTTATTTTTATTTTCTTTAACATCCTTCCCAAAACTTCCGGGATTAAATTCTGGTTTAATTCAAATTTAGTTATTCCTCCTTTTACATAATTTATATTTGTAGAATTTTATTTTCATTATAACTATTTCAAATTCCAGATTAAATTTTTAGATTCTTATTTGATTTAGACATTAACAACCAATCATCCAAATATATATAATAATTTTAGAAAATTATTTCTTTGACATCAAAATATAATTTTGGGTAAAATTATTACATTTACCCACCTTTAAAAACAATACCATGTCGGTTTATCTTGTTTAAGAGTTTAGAAACCCCTATCGATACGGTTGTACTTCCCGTACCGACCAGAATTCATAAACACTCAACCGATAAGTCAACACAGTATAAAAACAATTTTATATGCACTAACAAGTATGCTCTCATAGCTATAATTACGCTCAACTCATTACAGAGTACCATTGACTCTTTTTAATGAGAAATTTTCCCCACCAAAGCTTAGGTTGTCGCCAACCTAAGCTCTGATACCAAGTGTGACAGCCCGCAAATCCGTACCCCTTGAATCAACACTATTCTACCTCTATTAACTCAAGTGGCACAGAATTACGAACCATTAGGGTTAAAGAAGAAGAGATAGAAGAAGAAAACTAAACAATATCAGAATCTCACAGTCGCAGTGGAATAAAATAGAAAAGTAAATATAGAACTTTACACAAAATGAAGACTATCACTGTGTTATACATCATATCATCAGAGTATCTCATACATCAACCATCACAAATCAGACATACCATATAATCACAGCAGCGGATATATATATAGGTACATATAATACGTCTCGGACTCCAGCTCCTCTCCTGCTCCATAGCATCAAGTCCTGTACGAATAATACTCGGTCTGACCCGAGCATTATAATGAAATAACACCCGAGTCAGTCTGGAATACCAGCTGATAATAATGCATCCAAATTGATTATTAAAGTTTCTAAAATCCTTCGAAAACAAAAGCATCTCATAAGACCACGCCACAAATAAATATGTCGGGTTTTTACCGTACGATAGCTAAACACTTTTTATAGAAATCCTCTTATATTATAATAGGGTCTATTTACAAATACTTATAAAATAGCCGAAATTTTTACATGATTAAATTTCAGCTACTAGCCACCGAAGTGGGTAATACAAACAAAACTCGTAAAAGACTCGTAGGGAAAATGGATTCCAACTAATGACTAGGCACTGGGGTACCACCTGTCACAGTAAGTGGTCTAGATCACAGTACCGAGGACTACTCCCTTCATCCCCTGCAACACAAGGCCGAAACCATTCCTTACTGAACAGTCCCGAGCAAAATAAACCCCGTGGTTGGCGCGACCAACCACCCACTAAGCCGAAATAAAAGGGACATCTAGACAGCGGAAATATCTTGTCCTGCTTGGGCATGACCCACCTAACCTTGCTGCATATCCCCTGATTTTCAGTCATTCCCGGTTGATGAGGGTTGAGTCTAAGCGTTACCATTAGAACGTTTTCACTTAGAATGCCCATCGCCCACCTGACGATGTTTCCCAAGCATTCATCCATACAAGTCCGTCCCGGGTTCGAACGGAACCGAAGGCACTACTCCTACTACATCCATTTTGGAAATATCCTCAGAATTAGTAGCAACTAGCCCTTGCACTTCATTACACCATCTTCAACTCCGAACACGTTTTTCGCACGAAACGTACAAATCGGATCGAAGTGGTTTTCGAGAAATAAATCTCGATCCCGGTCTCTTCGAAACGATAACGCCTTTGTCCAATATTGATAGTCGGTGATTTAACTATCAATTTATATTCATAAACATCCATAAGCATCCATCACACAATAAATAATTCCCATATTATTTATTTGCCTCTATATCTTTAAAGGATATATTTTCAAAGTTTCAAAGCTCATTTGAAATCAATCCCCGAAATTATTTCCTTTACAAGGTAAATCCTTTACCATATATTCCCATTGGAAATAACCAGGTTCAAAACAAATTAGTTTGAAAACAGTTAAAAACATTATATATTGGAATATACTCTAAAATACGTAAATTCACTTCTAGTTACTTACTCAAAATATAATTCCAGAATATGTACAGTAAAACCATTTATTAAGATATAAACTTTGATTTTAAATAAGGTTTTTAATAAACTAAATTTTAAAGTAGTGTTTTTAATAAGATAAATACTAATTTCAAATGACTTAAATCCAAAACTAGTCTTTTAAACAAATCCATTTATAAAAATAATTATTAAGGTATTTATAAAATTTTCTACTGTTAATTCATAAATTATCACTATAAAATAATAACTTCCAAAACACTCTTATTTAAACAAGTTTTAAATTTTTAAAACTTTCTTTTTATAAAATCGGTTTAAACTCGAACTTGGTTTTTCCCAGGAAATCTCATTTCCGCATAAACATCACAGAAATCCTCCTCACGATTTCTGTCAAACTATTTTAATTTAGTTTTATATTTTAATAACATAAATTTTATTTTCCCATTTATCAACTAATAACCTTTCTCTTTATTAATCATTCCAGATTTACAATTTTTCAACTCCATTCTAAATAGATTTCAAATTTTAATTCTTTTAAATTCATTATTTAACAATATCACTTATTTCTCTAAAATTCAATTTATCCATTTAAATTAGATTTTGGATTTATAATTTATTCAGCAACATTCCAATACAATTTTATTTTAGTTTTCCATCCAAACAGATTCCAATGTTTGTATTGCCTTAATTTCCTTATTTATTAATTTCTTAATTTCTTTTGAAACCCAATTTAATTTCTTTATAATTAAAACTCTAAATTTCTCTATAATTAACATTCTGGGTTTGTAGTTTATCCCACAATATCTCAATACAATTTAATTCCAAATTTATCCATCACAATATATAAACATGCATCAACATCAATTATGAAAATAAACACTATATTGTAAGGAATCCAGTTGGATCCCTCCAACCTGTTTTCCCTGCATCCACAATTATTAGCACAACTATATATATCAATCCAGACTGATAATAACAATAATATGCAACCAATCACACAGATATGTAAATATTTATCATTTAAATCAGCCAATATCCAGATGTGGTGAGAATAACTCACCTTGAGTTTCGGCGAGCGTTCGAAATTTAAATTAAATCGAACGACGTTCGATTTAACTCAAATTTCTACTTGCCCGGAATGACTCCGGATCTACACCATCGCGTAGTGCTCGACTCTGCGATTCCGGCGCAACCAAGTTCGTTGCAATCTGATAACGGATGCAATATATATGAATTTTATAAGTTCAATCTGAAATTTTAAACAAATTATTTTTTAATACCAAAAATCACGGCCGTTGCTTGGAAATGAAATCACGTACGCACGCAAACATCTTCCTCACGCACGAATACATGACATCAGGTCGTTCGAACCATCAACGCCGCTACTAGGGCTTGCAGCCGCTCCTACCACCGTCCACACGAGCACCATCAAAACCCCTCACGGCGTAGCTCGACGCGGCCTCCATATCCACCCACCGCGCGCGCGAGCTCGGTCGCAACCTCGCACCAGAAACCGTGCGCAAACAGTACACGAACGCGGCTCCCCCACGCCTCCAATCGACGACTACAGCACGAATCACCCGTTGGATCTGAAGCCTACGTCGATCTCTACGATTTCCATTTAGGAGTTTTTTCCAATTACGACCTAGATCGAGAGAAAATGAGAGGAGAAGCATGGGTATTTTCGGCCATTGGTTCCTGTCAGTGGCGGCCTGGAAGAAAATATGCTAGGGTTTAAGAAAGAGATGAATATATAAAATGGTTTAATATTATTTTAATCAACAAAAATCTCAATTTAACAGTTTATGCAAACGAACTCCAAACTTCGCGATCCGAAGGAGATTCTAGGGCTTTTCCGCATTCCGGACACAATGGAACAGGTTTCGTCGAATTCCGAGACTGTGCCCCGGAAGGCTATTTTAACTCATCTATTAAATCGAGCGATTTCCGAAATTTACGGAAACGCTTAAAATTTTCACTTTTAAAATTTTATTAACTTAACAATAATTCATATAAAATTTATAATCACATTAAAAATCATTCTGGCTCATTCCGGGCTAAAATCTGATTTATTGCATTTTAATAATATTAAATTCATTTTAAATTAATATAAAATTTCAAGTATTAATTTATTAACTTCAAAATTCATCTAAAAATCCAATAATATCAATTATGACCAATTGAACTTAAAAATACATTTAACATCATTTTTATAATCATTCACATCCAATTTCCCGAATCTTCTCAGTCCAATATTTAATTATTATTCAATTTCAAATTAAATTTCCACATTAGCAATTTTAACTTGTTAATTTAGTTTAAACCAATTCTTTTTAGTTCAAAATAAATCTTAAACCCATAGTAAACATTTAAAATGAATTAAATGTTCACAAATCCCGTGTTAAAAATTCCGGGATGTTACATTATGATTTGATTTTAAATGGAATATGAGAAAAACAAATGTAAGGATTGGACTAATTTGTATGTTATTTATTCAGGGTATTGGATAAGATTTGGAACCCAATTGTAATTAATGGTAATAACGTTGGTATTAGCTAATAAATTAAATTTCAATGCAATACCCATAAATGAATGAAATGAAACGAATATATGTAAAGGTATACTAGGTTATTTATCAAATAAAAGGAAAGAAGAGTAAATATCGGATTGATTGATGGATAAATATACATTAAATAGAAGTAGAATGTAAAGTTAATGGTAATTGTATAAAATCAATCAATGAATGTATATAGATTGTAAAGTATAATAATAAATAGAAATTGGATGACATTAATATAAGATAATGAATTGCAGATTTTGGGTTTATAATAAAGTGTGAATGGAAATTTGATTTGTTATTAATTGAATGGAATTCAAATATGTTGGGAAAGGTAGATGGATATTTGGTAATAAAATTTAAACGGACTTGAATAGTGAATTTATTTAATTAATATACATAATAAATAATGATTAAATGAAAACCAATACTCTGTAAATATCTATAATATTTGAGTGGAAATAATATACTTATAAATGTGGGATTAAGAGTTTTTACAATAACTATTTTGAGTTATACTTAGTTCCTTCAGTTAAATTTGAAAGCATTGCAATAGATATAAATTTAATGTTACGTTAAATAAACTAAGGCAATAAATGGGGAATAACGTAAATGTTCTTCATAGTAGGATGATTTGTGAATAAAAAGAATGGAAATAAAGTTTTATTAATATATCGGGATTTAATTTACTATAAAAAGGGTTAATTGAAATCAAATGGGTTAAATGGTTAAACGGGAATCAAGCTTTATGTATTTCTTTGGATCTATTGCAATTAATTAAGATTAAATATAAAATTTTACGTTAATTGTAAATTAAGTTGGATACGGGAAATATCCATGTGATAATCTTAAATCCAAATGGTAAACCCTTCTATTTGAGATTTTGAATGGGATAATAATTAATTTATTTAGCTAAATGGAATTTTGAGGATTTTATTTATAATTTTGTGAATTCAATGGAATTAATTATTAAAAATGAGATTAACATTTGACTTGATAAATTTGTCTTCTCTATACTAACATTTAGATTGGTTAAAATCATTGTAAACGCGTGAGTAATATAAAGATGATAAAATTGTCAATTTTTGAATTTAAATTTATAAAATTTGGATTTAATCAATTAATTAATCAAAAAAAATAGCCATTTTAGCCACAGACTCGGATTTCGACAAAACCAGTTTCATCAGATCCGTATCGGTGAGTTATTGTAGGGTTTGAAGTTTCGTATCGATCGGACTTGTCGTTTGATCGTACGAACGCGAAACGCCTTGAAACCGATTTAATTGAAATCAATTTGAAATCAATTTGAAAATATTGTTTTCAGCATAACTTCTTCATACGAAGGAATTTGGACGTGAAACTTTTTCCATCGCATTCAGAATATTTTAAAATACCTATTTTGATATATGGGTTTATCCAATTCCGTTCCGGGGTCAGAACGGGCTTTTTGGGCCAACTATCGCGTAACGCGTTTAGATTCGTGTCCACCTATTCTATTGCAATTTGTCTATAAATAGGCTGTTATAAACCCTAGCAGCCTCTATTCCTCACTTCTATATGTATAGAAACTTCTGTATTCCTCTTCTTCATGGCAACAAACAATTCTAGATCTAGTTTCAATCCAAATCAAAAGTCAAAAATTCAAACATCTCAGAAAAATTTCTAAAAATTATATGTTAAAGCTCTCGGAATACGTAATCTGCTGGTACAACTCGTTCTTCGTTTTGGTTCGTCGTTTGGCCAGATGAAATCAGAGAAGTTTCAGCTATTCGTTACATCGTGATGGACTTCGTCGGATCGTCAAATCGTTGATACTGTTGGATAGAGATCGTCGAGGGGATTCGATCTGAGTCGTTCGTAGGCGAAGTTAGTTGATGGATCGACGGCAACAATTCAAAGAAGGCCAAAACCCTAGCGGCTGCCGGCGATGATTGGAGGGGCCGGACCTGGTCAGTGGCATGCGGCTGCTCGTGGGCCGAGTGTGGGATGTGGGCGGCGACGATCAGATGGCCGAAGACGAGCGCGAGAAGGGGTCAAACGTGGGTCAACGGCTAGGTTTCAGCGTAGTTGCGTGCGTTCTGTCTTCAGGGACAAGGCGCTGTAGATTGAAGAGAAAACGTGCGTTGACGTGGCCAATTATTAAAGGTGAGTTGTTTTATTTGTTTTTAATTTATTCTTGATTTCAATCGATTTAAATCGAATATCTTCCACTTACGAACTCCGTTTCGCACGAAATTTCTTTTGTTAGGATCGTAATAAAATTTCGGATCTGTTGACGCTGATTTGGATAGATTTGGAGACCGTCGAATTTTTGAATTTAAATCGGGTTTAAATTCGATTTAAATTCAAAAAGTGAGTGTTTTAACCCACTCACAACTTCTACAATTTCTTATGTTTGTTAATTTGACTTAAGATATGAGTAGAAATTTATTTATGATTGTTTGGCATGTTTTGTTCATCATCTCAGTTAATTCGCATTTATTTAATTTAACTGTAATTAATTTTATTTATTGCATATAAATTGACGGTTAGAATTTATTTATTTGCATATAACTGCTAGTTCAACAGTTATTAAATTTATTTATTTGCATATAAACTGCTAGTTTAACAGTTATTGAATTTATTATTGAATATAAACTGTTGGTTAATACATGTTATTTATTACCTACATAATTTATATGCTCTATATCGATGATTGTTTAAATTGGATGATGATTGCAAATGATGGTTGATGATTGATATTTGGATGAATGGATGCTATATTTATTTTGTATAAACTGCAAGTCATCATGCATTTTCATTTCATTCGAGATTGCGGTTCAAAACGATATACAACCGCATTTTTATTTTAAATTGCGGATTGAAATGATAAACATCCGTATCACTTGACCATAGGGTAGAAAATTTTATACAGGCACCGCGGTAAATGTATAAAATTATTTTTGAAATGTTCTACTATGGTTTTGTAAAGCTATATATATATGGTTTATGGGATGTTGATTTGGTTATTTATATATATAGTAAATTTTCGGTTTTTAAGCTTTGTATAAATTTGATTTGAAGTATAAAATAAAGTTTGATTTTCGAGATCAAATACGATTAAGAATTTATTTAAAATTAAATTTCTGGAGTTTTAATGACTTAAAAGAGAATAAGTTTGGAAGATGAATATTAAGTTAAATTGAAACTAAATGAAAAGTTAGAATTTTTAAAGGATATGATTTTTGTAACTTGATTTTTGTGTAAAGTGATTTGAATGAATATCAGGTTGATTTAAATTAATATATCAAGTTTAATAAATTGAAAGATTATCCAATTATGTGAAGTTATAAGTTTTACTTAAAGTATATTGAATTCATTAAGTAAACAGTTCAAGTCTAAATAATAAGTAATTGAATTTGATATATATGGGTTTGTCAAATGAGTTTGTTTTTGAAATGGTGAAATATTTAAAGCTTTGAAACATAAGAATTAAAAATGGTATTTGGAAGTTTAAATCGATATTTGGAATTGATTTGTGAAATGTAAAGAAGCTATTTTGTTTTATAAAAGAAATTTAATATTTAACCATTTGAGAGATGGAAATTTGTTTCAAAGTTATGATTTTCAAGGTGGTATAATTTGGAAATATTATATTCCAGAGTTTTGATTTCTAAATATTTTACTTTGAAAACCCTATGATTTTGGAAAGAATATATATTGGAAAATAAAATGACATTATATTGGTTTGGGCCTAAATGATATCGTATTGATTTGGGGTTTTAAAAATATAAACGATATCGTATTTATATGGGTTTAAAATGGATATTTTATTCTGGTTTTAAAGTATAAATTATTTTAAAGGACCGCGGTGTTATAATAACGTTTGGTTGTTGAAGAGACCGGGATCGGAAGTTGTCATACTCTCTGCCAACTCCAAAAACCACTTTAACAACCGTGTACGCGGTGGAGATTCCAGAATGAAGTAGGTTGGTGGAGGCGTTTCCTGCAAGGTAAATACGTGGACCCGACTCCCGTGAGTTGGCATAAGGTGGCTAAAACATGAGCGATTCTCGGGCCAATGAGGTCATTCCTCTGATCGGACACTCCTCTTCGATATTATACTTTGACTTTGGATTGATTCAGTGGCCACTTTTACTTTGATTTTTGGGGGAGTTTGTTCGAGGTGGGCGGTAGCTGCGGCTACACATTTCCATCATCCCGGATAGCAATTGGTATATCTACCCTGGCATTGCCTAGTTGTGCCGTGTCACCTACCCTATTGCACCTTGTACGAGTTTCTATTTGTGTCGTACCTATGGAGTGTCTTCTCGTAGTCTCCCGATCAGGAGATATGCAGGCATTGTATGGACTATTGGCACTATTACGTGTTATGGTGGAAAATGTAAAGCCTTAACGCTGTTTTAAAGTAAGTTTATTTTAAAATTAGACACTATTATAATAGCGCAATATACTACATAGTAAATAGTTTAACGGATCCTTAGGAGATGTAAATCCCGAGCATCTCTTGAGTTACCGCACTCATATTTAATTCTGTTAATTTAACTCACATAAGATCTTTTAGTTCCGACTCGAGTGTTTTTGTCTTTTCAAATTCGCTCGGGTCAGTCCGAGCGTTTCAGGATTTGAAGATTTAGCTCTGGAGGACGAAGACGAAGATTTGTATTACTATTATCTAGTATATTATTCAACTACACCATTTAATTCCGCTGCATTATTATTGGTATGTGTAACTCTGATATGTGTTATATAAATATAATCAATTTTTTTTTTAAAACAGCTTCATGAACTGTATATTTGATTATTATATTTTACCATTCTGCTGTGAGATTCTATTTTGTTATTTCTTTCTTGTTTTTCTTATTTACCCCATAACAATCCGCCCTTACGTATGGTTTGAATTGGCACGTGTGTCTGTTTATATCGTGCGAAAAGGCGGGATGTTACAGGTAAACTTGATAAAATGATGCAGGAGTTGAACTAGAAGCCGGCGGATAGTCAAAAGGATTGGATTTAAAAGATGGATGTTATCATAGCAATCCCACTCTAGCGACCATAGAAAACCAAGAGGAATAGGAAAGAAGTATCACCTGCTGGAGTTAAAGACGAGAACTCATCCATTTCTAGTCAGAATAGGAAAGATGGAAAGCTAAAACAGAAGGCAAAAGTTACTAAATAACATGTTGGATGGAAATAGTATGCTCCCTCAAAAGGAAACCACCTTGTACCGAGAGGATTCAACTCGGTATCGAGAGGAATTATGAAGGTTTGAGGACAAGGAGCTAGAACATTGAGCTTGTTTGACTCGGAAGATGACTTGCTGCTTGATAATGATGACTAATCAGATGTAGGAGTTAATGGTGTTGAAGTTCAAATAGCCATAATATAACTAACCAAGCTTCAATGAAATATTAAATGAGGGGTAAGGCTAGAGGACTTAGACGTCAATCGATGAACTAAGACCATTTACAGAGTCAAAAACTCGATGCAGCCCTTGATAGTTGACCTTCGAAACACCATGCCAACGAAGAATACATTGCATATGGTTAAACGGTTGGTTGAGGAAAGCAGAGGTTGAAGGAATGACAATTGGGGTTCCACGCCAAGCAGAACTCCCTTTATGGAAACATCTTGAGGGAAGAGTATCCCATGAAGTTTACGATGCCAACAACACCATCGTATAACAGAACTACTGATCCTAGACAACCCTTATTCAAGTATGAATAGCACATTAGCGGTGCTAGCGTGATGGACGTTGTGGATGTAGATGTTTTTCTATTTTCTTAGAGTTGCATCGATGTGGTTCACTTGGCTCGTGCCAAAATCCTTATCCACTTTTGATGATTTAGCTAAGAAATCCTTAGAATAGTTTCGACATCATGCGACCCAACCTAAGGTTGTTATGACTTTATCAAGTCTATCTTAAGGACCTAAGGAGTTGCTAAAAGGGTTCTTGAATCAATTCAATATTTCTATTACGAAGTTTAGTAATCTGACAGAAGACTTAGTGTTTATTGCTTTAGTTCGAGGCATACACCCAAACATGGACTTCGGAAGTTGGCTTAAAACGAAAACAACCTACAACTTTAGAGGAGTTCCAACGAAAAACTAATAAGATTCTATGGTTGGAAGAGGTAGGCTTGGCTGATGGAAAGGGGGATGACGGGCACTTGAAAGATGTTATTTAGAGTAATGTAGCAATTAAACAAGCTGGAGGATGCTCTAGAAATATAGTAGTTAATGCTGGAAATTCCAACAATCCGAAGAAAAGAAATCAAGGCTCAGGTGGCGGCCATAATGAGAACAACAAGCGTCTGACAAACATGAGACCGAAAGATTATACGCCCCTGAATGGTATGCTAGAAAACATATAACTTGCCATGTAAGGGAAACAACAATATAAAAGGCCATCAAGGAAAAAGGCAACTGATGAGCAAAAATGCTCGGGGAAGCATTGTCATTTCCATGACATCCATGACACAACACGAACAAGCTCCAGCATCTGAAGGACCTTATTGAAGAAATGATAAGGAATAAAAAGCTCTAACAATACGTTAAAGAACCATAGAGGGTGGTAAAGTCCCAAGATTCCTAGGGCCGCCTGCCCAAGGAAATAAACCCGGTCCTAGCAAAGAAGACCCCGATGGAATGACGGAAATTAGATTATTAGCACTATTACTGGAGGGCCTCACCCAGCGGAGAAAAGCTAGATGAAGATGGAACGGTATGTGAGCTTGCTAAAGCACATACCGCAAGAGAACTGTTTTACCACAGAAGACGGATCCCCAGCTAAGCAATAAAGGATGATAATGGATGGTATTGTATTCAGGAATTGAGATGCCGATGGAGTTGAAGCGCTAATTTTTGACCCCTAGGTGGAGAATGTAGGAATCAGTCCGTCAATAGTGTGTTGGCTCGTAGTGGATAATAGAGGTTCTGTGAACATATTATTCCGAAAGATATTAAATCAAATAAAGATCAAACTAAAGGAAAATAACCTGCAAAACTAAAATCTTAGGGTTTGCGGGCGAAGTAAAACAACCGATTGGTACAATTGACCTACCCGTAGAGTTGGGCAAAGGAAACTGCACGATAGTCCATATTTACAATTTTGTTATCGTAGATGCATACTCGACATATAATGCCTTTTTGAACCGATTAGCACTTGCTGATTTTAGAATAGCAACTGCTCCTTTGTGCTTGGTAAGGAAGTTCCCAAGAGAGAATGGATTTGGATCAAAAAAAGAAGACCAGAGCGTTAGAAGGGAATGTTACATTGTGGAACTATGAGAAGCGAAGCAACGTGTGAAGGATAAGAATATGGAAGGGAACCTTCACATTTGATATCCGCAACCATTGCAACTAATGCATGAACCTTGGATCGGGAACCATAGTAGGTTTGACATATCCATGGAACCCTAGAAGAAGTCAGGGAAGTTCGGCAGCATCAGCCTAGCTGACGGTGAATGTCCCGATCGATATGGACGATCCAACTCAAGTTCTAAAGATTGGGTCATAACTCAACATCAATTTAAGGAAGGAATTGGTTAGTTTCCTCTGAGGGAATTTTGATATGTTCGCTTGGACGCATTCAGGTATGTGTGGGATATCACTGAAGATAGCATGTCATGCACTTAAGATTATTTCAAAGCTCACACCGGTAAACCAGAGGAGGCACGGTCTGGATCTACAACGATCCGCTGCGTTAAAAGAAAGGTGGATTAACTGATGACAAATGGCTTCATCCATGACACTTTATACCACGATTTGGTATCCAATCTTGTGTTGGTTAGGAAATCGAATGGAAAATGATGAACATGTATTGACTACTCCGACTTGAATAAGGATTATCTTAAGGATGGTTTTCCTTTACCAGAGATCGACCAACTAATGGATGCAACTGTAGGGAAATAGTTACACTCATTTATGGATGCTTACTTGGGACATAACTAGATTCCAATGCATATACTAGATTAGTAAAATACGGGATTATTTTGTTATCAAGTAATGCCATTTGAAGAGTATCGAGGCTACATACCAAAGATTGGTGTATTTTATGTTGAAGAATCAGATCGGACGAACAATTAAGGTATACATAGATGAAATACCTGTGAAGTCCCAAGTATCATGGAACCATTCGATCGATTTTCTAAGATGTTCAAGGTTTCATGAAAATATGGAATGAAACTAAATCATCTAAAATGTTCTTTCGATTGGCATCGAGAATGTTTCTAGGATTTATTATCAGTGTACGGGACATCGATGCTGATCTGGAGTAGATTAACGCCTTGGTAAATGTAGCCGCACCGACTATGAAAAACAACTGCAAAGCTTGAATGCGAAGATTTCTACCTTGAGTCGGTTCATCTCGAAGGCAATAGATAAATTCATACCCTTTTCGACGCACTCAAGAATAGGAGGAAAAACTTTGAATGGAATCAGGATTGACAAAATGCTTTTTGAACAGTTGTTGAGATTCATGAAGACATCGTCGATCCTATGCAAACCACTGGAAAATAAGACTTTATTCATTTACTTTGCAGTGTCAGCTCATGCATAGAGTGCAGTGCTAGTACAGGAGGAGGCAAGGATCTAAGGAATGATATACTACATCAGCTAGTGGTTTCTTGGAGCTAAAAACAACTATCCAATACTGGAAAAAGTCACATATTGCTTATTGATTGCATCAAGGAAGCTATGACCTTATTTCCAGTCCTATTCGATCAAAGTAATGACAGACCAACCTCTTAAGAAGGTGTTGTACTAACCTATGACTTTAGGAAGGTTGCTAAATTGGAACATAGAAATAAGCTAGTACAATATCACTTACCATTCGAACAGAGCGATAAACGGGCAGGCACTGGAAGATTTCACCACTGAGTTCACCGCACACGATAGTGAAGAGGAAGAGGATATGATTACACCACCTCATTGGAAATTGTTCATAGATGGAGCACTGGACGAATATGGTTCAGGTGCAAGAGTAGTGTTTGAAACTCCAGAAGGATGGTCAATTTGCTAGGCATTAAAACTGGGGTTTCTCGTGAGTAATAATGAAGCTAAATATAAAACATTGATATCGAGATCGAAGATAGCAAAGGAAATGGAGATAAAGAAGCTTTAGATATTTAGCGATTCTCATCTAGTAGTTTGTCAAGTAAGAAAAAAATATTAGGCTAAGGATGCGATACTTGCCTCTAACCCAACAAAAGTGCTAGAATTACTAGAAGACGTGGAGCACTAAACGATTTTGTACATCCCTAAGGAGGAGAACATAAAGGCCGATTCGTTGGCAAGCTCTAGGGAAGCATAAATGATGGGTCTAGTTCTAGTGGAAGTTTTAATAGCCCCAAGTATTGATCTGATGGATGTCGACTAAATTATGGAGACCACATAAGAAGAGGTGTCATGGATGACCCTAATCAAGAACTATTTGATGAGAAATCTACCAAGAGGCTAGAATGAATAGAGGATACTCCTCCTGAAAGCACCTTGGTTCATGATGTAAGACAGAGTGTTCTATAAAAAAGGATTCTCAACCTCCCTGCTTCAATGTATGACCAAGGATGAGGTTTGGAAGATCCTCATTGAAATTGATGAGGGCAACTATAGTGATCAACCGGGGACAAACTTTGGTGAAGAAGATACTTCACTACAGATATTTCTAGCCAATAGTTAACTGAGATGTTTTTGATTACACGAAACAATGTGACCATTGTCAAAGTTTTGCGAAAATCTCAAGAGCCTTATCTTTAGAGCTTATGCATATGATCAGTCTATAGTCATTTGCGGTTTTGAGAATTGATCTCATCAGAGTATTATCGATCACCAAGGAAGGAGCTAAATATGTAATAGTTGTAGCGGATTGCTTCACGAAGTGGACTAAAGCTGAATCGCTTTCCACAATCACAACAAAGAAGGTAATTAAATTCATAACTAAGAACATTATTTACTGATTCAGAGTGCCCTAAAAGATCATCATGGACAATGGAATTCGGTTTGAAAGTATAGAGTTCAGAGACGTTTGCAAATAGTATTGAATCGAGAAGTGCTACTCAATGGTGGCACATCCATAGTTGAACAGACCTGTGGAGGTGGTGAACAAAATCGTCATATCCACCTTGATGAAGCAATTGACTAAAGACGAATCCATTAGCATTATAGGCTTACGGAATAACCCACAAGCCGGCAATTAGATATTCGCCATTCACCTTGGCTTATGGAATAGAAGTTATGATTTCGATAGAACTAGAAGTCCCTTCTTATCATAAAAGGCATTTCGATCCATAAGAAAATGAGGAAATCTTACTCGAGTCCCTCAATTTGGTTGATGAGAAAAGGGAAGAAGCGGAGTTAAGGGTAGCTACCCACCAGAGAGAAGTAACACCAAACTTCAACGTCAAGTTTTGCAAATGAACCATAAAGTAGAGGATCTCATTTTGAAACGAATTCTCCTAGGTACGAGGGTGCTTGTCCCGAACTGGGAAGGAACCTACATGATTGATCGGCAGCTTGAAGATGGAACGTTAAAGCTAGCAATTGTTCATGGAATCCCTATCCCACGTGATGGAACTTCGATCTGTTGCAGCACTACCAAACTAAGTTTTTCTTTATTTGGTTTCGCAAATAAGCCACCCAAGGACACTAGGGGCTCATAGAGTTAGGGGTATGCCCTAAGGGAAATTATGTAATTTTTTACATATATCTAACTCGATAATCAACCTTGTTCGAAATAAAAGGTGTTTTCTTTCTATTATATAATTGATATAATGTGTTATATATAATTAATTAACTAAAATTACATTTAATATAAAATCTATAAATGGCATGTTTTGGGATAGTATTTACGATGTAATCGTGAGCAATTTATCACAATGAAAATAAATATACCATTTTAAATATTCTTAGTCAAGATGTATCAAAACTGAATATCTATATATCAGTTGATACTACAGTACGTAAGGCTATCCAAATATTAGCCAATATGTTACTCATGACTATTAGAGGCACCAAGGAGTTACCTACCGATAGTTATTGGATTACTTTGGAATGAATCGCTCGATAGCTGTTGGTTAATATAACTAAGATAAAGCAGAAAATATTGGTATGACTAATTTACACAGCTCTCGACTTGAGAATGCTATCGATCTTTTATGTGGAAGCTCCGCTTTGATTATACTTAAATCGTGGCACATCGTCCATCGTAGGACTATAGTTGCATCGAGTGAAAGCATTAGAAGTGAGATAGTCTTTAAGAGAAGATTCGTCTCCTTAGTTATATAAGGTTAGTATCACGATCAACTGAAGTTAACTCAAAATCAAAGCCATGCCAAAGCAGTTCGGTTAATAATAATTGTTATTATTGAACTAAGGACTTTGTGTTAGGACTATAAATTTGAATGTGGATGATATTGGAATTTTAGCCATTACCAAACACCATAAGTCTTAATGTGATATAGTTTTGACGAAGAGAATCAGTGTAGATAATTGTCACTACCAGGTACCATTTATAGTAAGTAAAATTGGATTTTTCCAAAAGATGTGTAAGCGATAAATTCATCCAAAATGTCACACCACTACTTAAGGTGACGTGTGAACATTAATTGAATCGTTTGATATTAATCGCTAATTGAATTTACACCTTTGAGTCGCACAACCATAATGATGAAATCATTGAAAAACCATATAATTTAATTAATTTATAAAATGTTGTAAATTGATTAAATTAATTAATATTTAAGAAATATTAATTGTTATTTAATTTAGAAAATGTTTGGGAGTTGTTTGTAATTATTTGAATGCATTTATAAAGTTGTGTTTGCGTGCACTGATATACAATATCGATGTAATTTAAACAAAATAAAAATAATTGAGTATAGTGATTTATGGAAATTTTATATCACTTAATGGCATGTATTTTCAGCCATATATTGTGAAAAGAAAGAAGTGGATAGAGAAAATTATAGGAATTAATTAGGGAATTTTTAATTAAAGAATGTGAAAGATTTCATCTTTCATATAAAACACAATCTTTAATTCATTCTCTACGAACAACTCATTCTTTCTCATTCATTCTTTTCTTTATCTTTTCCTAACTTTTCATGGTAGACAATAAAAATCAAAATTTCAAAAATCTTTCAACTCCAAATAAAAATATCAAATAAAAAGAAACAAAAGTGAATTATCCA
This sequence comes from Allium cepa, assembly GCA_030765085.1. NCBI lineage: Eukaryota > Viridiplantae > Streptophyta > Magnoliopsida > Asparagales > Amaryllidaceae > Allium > Allium cepa. The sequence goes on along the minus strand of CM060935.1, from coordinate 785,443,216 downwards.
TCTCTTGCAAGGATATGATGTGGATCTTGAAGATCTGAGGAGATATCATCATTCAAGGTGTGATTTCTAGGCAACATTCCAAGGTGGTTCTTTTTTATTTATTTATTTATATGTTTTATACTTTATATGTTTTGTATATGAATGGTTCATTATGTGCTTGATTGATTAATTTTTAAACATGTGATTCAAAACCCTTTTATCACAATTAAAAGCATGTCTATTACTTGATTCAACTCAGATCTGCACATGTATTTCATCCTTTATATATTTAAGTTAATTATTGTAGATATCCTGAGATCCATTACCACTTTTTCTTTTTTTTCATATTGTATGTTTAGTCCAGATTTGAATCTTTTTACCATAAATTTATATATGCCTTAGTTGTCTAATTCTTTTCTATTTGAAAAATTGTTGTTTGAACAATATTTTGTTTTGAATATTGTTTTGATTATTTGATTTTAATTTATACGTTACAAATTTGGGCATTGAATTTATTATCACAGGTTATTTTGGAAAAACTTTGGGGACTGAATACTTGTTTCACATATTTGTTGTTTTGAATATAATTTGATTGTTGTTGATTTTGTTTAAAATTTGTTTCAATTAAAAAGGAGTAAGACATAAGTGAACTTTTTGCAAAACATTATAAATCCTTTGAATCCCTCTAAAGTTAATATAGATTTCAATTTGTTACTTTAATTTTAAAACACACAATAGATTACAAAGTTTACACACACACACACACACACACACACATATATATACATTTTGTTAGTCGGGTTTTTAATCAATCTGAAATCAAAGAAGTTAGGACATTAAGACGAAGACAGAATGACTCCAAAACTTTGAAGCACATTTAGATAAGGGGTAGAAACATTTGGAAGAAAACTCAACCAAAATGAAGCAAACTAGTGAAGTCGACACCGACCTCTCATGTCGAAGTTGGCCTCTTATAGCTCAATGTTTTCCATCCAACTTTGTAGAAGTCATTGAATACCTTTTCTATTCTTTCTCAAGAGATTTCTAAAGGTTTGAACAACCTAGTGCAAGAGCTGAAGAAATCGCAGTCAAAATAGCAAAACAAACTGAATGATGAAGGAACAATCACGAATATCAACCAGCTACCTACTAAAACAACATCAGGCACTTCAAAATGGGGTTGAATAAAGGATGCAAAAGAGACCGAACTAATTGGAGTTGAGCATTTATGTCGGTACAGACATGGTAAGTCGGTACCAGCATGTCACATCAACTCAGTTGGTCTCACGACTTCTCACACACTCTTGGATCAACTTCTAGACTTTGCTCAAACTCTCATTTTGTCCCAATACGACTGCTACCACTATAAATACAAACCACGAAGCACCCAAAACAGCATCTAATTTCTGTTATCACTACGTGGAAGCTTTGTCTGTTCTTCATCGTCTTCCTCTGCACAATAGTTACCAAGGCAGCTACTTTAGGCAACTATATGACTTAGAATTGGTCTAACCCCTGTACTTATGACTTATTCTCTCTTAAATCCTTTGTAATCTCAATCAAATCCAGGACATAGGCCAAAGTTTGTCGAACCACTATAAAATCTTGTGTTTATTTCTCATTTCTGTTTGTTTTCCTTTACTATTACCATTACCTGCTAGATCTAGGTCTCCTAGGTTTCCTATAACCTATTCTTGAATGTTGATCCATTTTTGGCGTCAACATTTTGGTGCTTTCAATGAAAAAATCTGAACCCAGGCTTAGATATGGCTTTCTATTTTGGGTTAGAAGAGATCCAGCTGTTAGTTCTAAGGAATTTGCTTACCTGAAGATCAACGACACCTAGAAACTAGAGGACCACTTTTGGAAGGTCCATAAGAGCAACAGTTGGTTGTGATGATGCAAGTCCTTAACCAATTGAAGTAAACAATGCTAACAATCATCGAATAGAGGTTAATAATAGAAATCTAGCACCTAGTTCCTTCTCTTAACAGGATGCTATGATTAAGGGAGAGCTTAACCAAATGGTTGATGAACTTAACCAAAAAATAGCCGATATCGAAAAGGCTCTCATGGATAAGATCGATGCTTTGCTAGCGCTGCAACCACCAAGTGCTCCAAAAATCTAGACAATAAACTGCAACTACTATGGGACAAGAGAATTCCTCTATTTTTGGCTTGAACAAGAAAAACTATAAACAAAAGCAGAAGCAGGTTATTGGTGGAGCTAGAGGGACTGTAATAAAAGGCAATGGAAGTACCCATCCTATTGGAAAGCAACCTGTTGCAAATCCAAATCTTAAAGTGAATACTCATCAAGTGAACAATACAATGCTTGTTTCTGACTCTGAAGATGACATGCAACTTAACGATGATATATTGGAATCGAATGCTGATGTAAACAGGCAAAATTCCAGGAATGAAGTACAAATTGCCTATGTAAGACTAACTGTGTGCCAATAGGACCCTATAGGAGTGGTTCTCCAGGAGAATGGAAAACCTAGGCTTCAGTTAGATAACCAGGACTATTTATAGAGTCAAACACTCGATGTAGCTCCCGACAGTCGACCTGTACACCATCGTGCTAGCGAGAAGTATGCCGTCGACATGGTTAGATGGTTATTAGAGGAAAGTGGAGCAGAAAGAACAAAGAAGAGGGTTCTGCGCCAAGCCAAACTCCATTCACTGAAAAGGTCCTAAGAGAAGAATATCCTAAGAAGTTCACTATGCCAACTATGCTATCGTATAAGGGAACGAAGGACCCTAAATAACACTTGTACAATTATGAGTGGCATATGGATGGAGCCAAAGCGACGGATGTCGCTGTAGACGTTTCCCTATCTCCTTTGAAGGATTTGTTTCCATATGGTTTACTAGACTTGAACTAAAGTCAATTTCCACTTTTGATGAATTAGCAAAAAAAAATTCTAGAGCAGTTTAGATTCCGTACTACATGACCAAAGATGTGTTGTCCTTATTTGGGCTTTTTCCAAGGACCCTGTGAATCATTGAAGGCTTTCATAAACCAATTCAACACCATAGTTACTGTGGTAAGCAATCCAAAAAAGGATATGATTTTTATGATTTTGGTCCGAGCCATTCACCAGGATATGGATTTTGGTAGATGGATTAAAATGAAACAACCCACTATAATGGAGGAATTCCGCCGAAAGGCAAACTAGGCTGTAAAACTGAATGAGGTAAGTATGGTCAAAGGCAAATGTGTCGGTGAGCAACCAAAGGAAATGGTTTATAGCAATGTCGCGGTTAAGTAGGACGGAAACATTTCTGGAGCTAAAAGAGGAAAGAATTCAAATTAGAAGAAGAGGATTCAGAATTCTGGTATGCGTGGTGAGAACGAGAAACGTCTAGGTAATCTTCGCCCTGAAGATTATACACCATTGAACGATAACTTAGAAAACATCTACCTTGCCACTTAGGGAACCAAGCAATACAACAAACCGCCTAAGCAAGGAAGCTCCTGAACAATGAAAGAAATCAGGGAAGTTTGTCGCTTTCATGGGACTCATGGATATAATAGAAATAAATGTTGGCATTAGAAGGACTTAATCGAGGAACTATTGGGCTCCAACATTACATGAAGAAACCATTGAATTCTGACCAATCGACTGGACCCCAAGTTCTGAGCAATCAAGGAAATCAAGCCAGACCCAACGAGGAAGGGACTCATCGGACTCATCAGAGACTCATCATAAGTACCATCACCGAAGGACCTCACCCACCATAGAAGAGTTGAGGTGTGATGGAGTTATACACTAGTTCTTTGAAGCACGCTCCAAAGGAAACCTGTTATGCCATTGAAGATGAAGCTCCAGCCAAACAACAGAGGTTGATGACGATATCGTATTCCAGAACTGGGAGACTGAAGGTATAAAGGCACTAACTCAATCCAATGGTAGTAACAATTGGAATTTAGCCTGCAGTTATGGGTAGAGTGTTCGTTGACAGTGGAAGTTCGGCTAAAATCCTTTTTCGACAGAAGTTCGATCAGATGAAGATCGGCATGAACGAAGTGATCTCTTATAGGTTAAACATCCAGGGATTTATGGGTGAACCAAAACATCCAGTCGGGATGATTAACTTGCCTGTAGAAGTTGGAGACGGAGAACGAAGGGTGGTTCTTATTCATACCTTCATGATACTTGATGAATTCTCAGCTTCCACGCTTTCTTGGGCCGATCATCCCTTGCTGATTTCATAGTAGATTTGCCTCCATGGTGACTTATAATGAAGTTTCTAATGGAAAATGGAATTGATATGGTAAGTGGAGACCAAAGCATGGCAAGAGAATGTTACGTCATCGAATTACATGAAGCCAGACAATGCGAGATAGGTAAGAATGTGGGAAAGACTCTCCACATTCATAACCCACAAGCATAGCAATTACAGAATGACCCCTGGCTTGGGGACCATAGTCGCTTTGATAGGACTATGGACCATAAGAAGAAAAGTGCAGGGGATGAACGGGTAGCACCGATGGAGTTTACGGTTGTTGTCCTTTTCGACGTGGATGATCCAACTCGCATCTTAAAGGCGGGTTGACAACTGGGAGTCAAGATGCAATACGAACTGATATAATTTCTTCATGCCAATTTGGAAGTGTTTGCTTGGAAGCATTTCGATATGTGTGGGATATCCCAAGAGATAGCCTGTCATACACTTAGTATTGAACTAAAGTTCACACCAGTAAAGCAGAAGTGAAGCAGTCTGTGTCTAAAGCGATCGACTGCATTAAAGGAAGAAGTAGATAAGCTATTGTCCAATGACTTCATATGTGATGCAACATATCCTGAATGGGTTTCAAACCCTGTACTAGTCAAGGAATCGAATGGGAAGTGGTGGACTTGAGTCGACAGCTCGAACTTAAACAAAGCTTGCCCTAAAGATAGCTTTCCACTACCTAGAATCAACTAGCTAGTTGATGGAACCGTAAGACATGAGCTGCTCTCGTTTATGGACGCCTACTCAGGGTACAATCATATTATAATGCATGAAACCGATCCGAAGAATACTAGCTTCATTACTGACTTAGGACTATACTATTATCGTGTGATGCCCTTTGGCTTAAAGAATGCCGGTGCTACTTACCAAAGATCAGTGAATGCAATGTCTAAGAATCAGATAGGACGGACGATGAAGGTATATGTGGATGACATGCTTGTGAAATCATGAGTATTTGGAAAACATCTGAATAATCTATTGGAGATGTTTGAAGTCCTTTGGAAACATGGGATGAAATTGAACCCCTTGAAGTGCTTGTTCGGTGTTTCATCAGGAAATTTTTTGGATTCATTGTAAACACAAGGGGCATTGAGGCCATTACAAAATTGATCGCTATATTACAAAAGTCAAAGCTCCGTTGACAAAAAAGGATTTGTAGACTCCAAACGGGAATATCGTAGCAATGAGTCGCTTCATATCCAATGCAACAGACAAGTGCATACCATTCTTCAATGCATTGAAGAAGGGTAAGAAGAAGTTAGAATAGAATCAAGACTGCCAAACAACATTTGAGGAATTAATTTGACACATGGAGACATCATCGGTCCTATCTAAACAAGTGGATAGGGAAGATCTATTCATCTACTTGGCAGTGTCAGCCCATGTGCTGAGTGCAGCATTTATGCATGAGGAGGTTAGGTTTCCATGACCTATCTATTACATTTAGCAAACGATTCACTGGAGCTGAATGAAACTACCAAAGTTAGAAAAGTTGGAGTATTGATTGCTGATTGCTGATAGCATAAAGGAATCTATGGTCGTACTTCCAAGCTCACCTCATCAAGATATTGATGGATTAACCCTTGAAACAGGTACTTCATCGACCCGAGACTTCGGGGTGACTTCTGACATGGAACATCGAGTTAAGCCAGTACGATGTTACTTATCATCCTTGAAGTGAGATTAATGAACAGACATTGGCCGAATTCATCGCGAGTTCACCATTCGGGATGACAAGAAGGAGGACACAATGGTCGTAACATCACAGTGTAAATTCTTAGTTGGCGATGCATCAAATGAACTCTGCTTAGGAGCAGGAGTTGTGTTTGAAACTCCAAAGGACGATCGATCTGTTATACTCCAATATTAGAATTTTGTAACAACCCAGAATTTTGGTCGTCCTGTTTTGAAGGTTTAATTTACCTCTAAATGTTTAATTTGAATTATTAAATGATTTTGAATATGGAGATTTTGGTTGAATTAGTTAAATGGTTTAAAATTTCAAATATAGCGATTAATTTGATTTGGTAAATAGTAAATTTAATATTTGAAATGGGGTAATATGTGAATTTGAAGTAAATGTACATGGAAATGATTTATAAAATTGAATTAAATTCAATTTGGATTAGAATTATAATATTGGACTTTTGGATGGGGTTAAAAATCGATAAGTTATAATTCAGAATTATATATATATATTAATTTAGTAGTGAAATTAATATATCGTAATAGTGTAAATAATTGAACTTTGATTTAATATGAATCGAAACAATTTCTAATATTAGTGTGAATTCTATTTTATTTATAATTGAGCTAGTAAGTTTTTAAAATGAAATTTCAAGCAATTTTGTCGATTTTGGAAATCGCTCGATATAATCGACGCGTTAAAATAGCCTTCCGAGGTACAGTCTTGGAATTCGACGAAACTAGTTCCATTGGATTCGTAATAGTGTATCATTATCGGATTTAAAATTTCTTAGTGTTTGGAGTTACCGTTTGGTTGTACGGAATAGAAACGCATTGAAATAAATATCGAAAGTCTAATATTTTAATCGATTCGAAAACCTATCTTCCACATACGATCGAATTAGCCTCGAAACATGTTCCATTGGTTTGGAATGTGGGTAAAATGTTATAAACAGCATGCGATGCTTCATTTGGAGTTCGTCGAGAAAAGCAAGTAAATTGTGAAAAATAATAATAAAATAATATAGGCACGCATATATGTACACATTCAACGGTAAACCCTAGCCCAAAAACAAAGCAGCCGCCCTAACAATTTTAATGGACAAAAATGGCTTGCCTTCTTCCTCCATTATCTCATGATCTATCGATTATTAGAAGAAATCACCAACTAGGATATCGTAGAGCTCATCGAGTACTATATATCCAATGGTCAAGATCGAAGAGGATCGACAATTACAGGGATTCAAAGGCATGCGTTTTAAGGAGGGGATTCTCGACGTTGACGACATTAGGTAGGACTGGATCTTGCTCGTAGGTAGGTCGTGGCGTGGTGCATGCGTGGGAGTGGATAGATTGGCTTCCGTTCGAGCGTGGTGGCAGCGACACGATTTTGAAAGGAGGCAACGACGATGATTTCACCAACCTAGGACATGTGAACGAGAGGGAGAAGGATTTGTGCTGCCTGGATTTTTTTAAAATTGAATTCAACGGCCATGATTAATTAGGGTAAAAGTAAAATTTTATTTTTGTAAATTAATTCATATTAAATTTAGGTAATCTTTAAAATAGCATAACTATTTCATACGTTGTCAGAATTGAACGAAATAAGCGGCGACAGAATCGTGGCAATGAGCACTACGTGCTGGAATAGATTTGGAGAGGTATGGAGCTAGCTAAAATTTTAGTTTAAATTGAACGTGTTCGATTTAATTTAAAATTGGGACGTTTGGCAAATTTAAAAATTAAGGTGAGTAAATCTCACTCATTTAGGCGATTCACATTAATTTTAAATAGTTAAAATCAATTATTAATTGATTGGATGATTTGATAATTATTTTTATCTATTGGACGTTAATATATATATATATATATATATATAGTAGTATATATATTAGTACCTGGATATATTTCCCACCGATTGGAGCGGATGAGACCTTATGATCCCCGCATAATAGCGGATGACCCTATATACCGCGATATTCCGCCTCGAAGCAGATTTGGTATTTTTATGTTGTATTAACATCTGTGGATGCAGGGAAACAGGTTGGAGGAATCAACCTGGGTTCCTCAAAATGTTTAACTTAATTCCATATATGGTGATGTATGTTTATTGGAATAATCTATGATAGATTATTGTGTGATCTGTATTGTTTGTATTCTATGGCAGTTTTGGCCTAGATTTTGGTGTTTTTAAACACCAATAGTATATGGTTCAAATTTTAATAGAATTTTAAAAAGGGGGGTTTTTGTTGTAAAATATTTATATAGAGTATTGGGTAAATTAATTGGATAAAGTAAATGGTTTGTAAATTGTACTTAATTATTCCGGATATTGTAAATAGAGATTTTGGAACAAAGCATATAAATGAATTTTAAATAATAAATTCCTAAGCGGTTCTTGTTCGAAATATATATGTTTTAAAATCGAGATTTGGTTAGTTTGGAATATAGTTGAATTATTTAAGAAATTGGTTGTAAATGGAATTTAAATTAGAAATCGGTTTATAATGGATTTAAGCAATGGAAAGACGTTGTAAATTGGAAATGAGATTATGGAATTTATAAACAATGTTTATAAATAAATGTGAAGTGATTATCATTTGGTAAATTGAAAATTATGAATTCACGGTGAGAATTTATAATGAGATGGTTAAATTGGCTTTAAAGGGAAAGATAGATTTTTCATTGGAAATGTGAAAAAGAGATTATTGAAAGTGCAAACGATAACATTTGGTGGTAAATCGAGAGAGATTTATAAGTATTGAATTGGTTATATTGGGATCGAAAGAGTTATATTGTTATCGAGAAATCGAGTTTGTTTTTAAAAGAGTATTTTTATTTAATATCTACGTAATTTTAAAAAGTGTTAAAATATTCCAAAAATTAGTTATTTAATTATTTTAAATTATTTAAAGTATATTTAATTATTAATTAGTTACCTTATAATGATTGTTAAAGATTTATAATTATTTAAGAATTAGTCGGCATTATTAATTTAAAAGATAAATTATTAAATATTAATATGGCTTTGTATAATAACTTTTATTTAAGTATATTTGCCTGGATTAAACTAGGAAATTTATTTTAGAAACTTATAAGCATTATTTTGGATAATTATTAAATAAAGTTTTGGGAAGTAATGGTATACTTCATGGCGAAATCGGAGGTAGAGATTTTCTACAGTTAAATTTTGGATTTCTCTGGGATAGAGACATCACCATTGAGCTGTGAATCCATGGTACATACCGCGTGGTACTTTCCATATTTATTTTAAAGATTTTCAAATATTTTAAAAAGAAATGGGTTGTGAGTATACTTATTTCGGTGAGATAAGTATATCCTTTTGGAAAAGGATTTTTAATTAAGGAAATCGAAACTTATAGAATTTGTTATAAACGAGTTAAGGGATTTACAATATGAATTGTGAAGGGTTTTGAGAAAAGAGAAATCAGTGAAATTTTCCAAAGTGTTGGAATGTAAGGGGTTAGAAAATATATTTTATAAATATTTTTCCAAGTATTGAAATAAGAATTTTTTTGAAATATCCGGATATGGATATAAGTAATTGGAAGGGTTTTGAATATATATCTTATAACATATTTCGAATTAGATTTTGAAAAAAAAAATCTATAATAATGCCTGATGTCTGCTTATGGATGTTATTAATAGTTAAATAAGCGCCTATCAAGTACTTGGCCAATTTCGTTGATCGTTTAGAAGAGACTGGGATTGGATTTAATTATTCGAAAACCACTTCGATTCGATTTGAGTGTTATGAAATGGATGCCGTGAAGATGATAAAGACGGTGATTCGGTTTGTCCAGACCCAAGAAAACTTATATGGATGAATGCTTTCATAACATTGTCATTGGAGGACGCTAAGCATTCTAAGTGAATTTGTTCTTGAAATGTAAACGTTAGCTTCAAGCCTCATCAATCGGGAATGAATGAAAATAAGTGGGGATGCAGCAAGGCTAAGTAGGTCATACCCAATTAGGATGTGTTGTCACCTTTATATATACCCTCGAATATATGATATATTATGTATAAGATGGTGCATGCAAAAGAGCTCCCAGTAAGGGTGAGAACACCCGGGTGATAACATACTCGGTACTATCCAGGTTAGGGGTCGTCCGGTCTTGTGTTGAAGGGGATCTCGGCGAGGTCCTCGGTACATGTTTCTAGAAGTGTACTGTGACAGGTGGTACCCCAATGCCTATCATTAAATGGAATCTATTCTCTAGTAAGCACCGTACGGTTTTGATTGTGCTCAACTATGCTGAAACGTGAGATGCAAGCATTTCAACAGTTTTCTATTTACTTTGTTTAGACACTAATAATATCAAACGACTTTGACATAAAGTGTTTTGGATATCGTAAGGTAAAAAACCCGTCATGTTTATGTGTGACGCGGTCTTACGAGATTCCTTTGTTTTCAAAGGATTTTTGTAAAAGTTAGCAACTCAAGTTGAGTGTGGTTTCTCATGCTGGTTTTCCAGACCGACTCGAGTGTTATTTTTACCTTAATTCTTGGGTCAGACCTAGTATTACAGGTTCAAGTTAGGATGCCATGGAGCTCAGGAGACGAGCTGGAGACCGAGATGTATTCTCGTACTTGTTTATTTCGCTGCAGTGTTTGCTGAAATTACCAGCAATTGTGAGGGCGGGTTGTTATAACTATCCAGGTTGGTGGCTATTGATTTATGTACTTTGATGTGAGATATGTATATTGCAGTTTTGATTTGTGTAAAGAACTATTTATATTCTATGTTATTCAGTCCGTTGTGAGATTCTGTTTTGTTTAGTTTCTTCTTTCTTCTACCTACTTTCTTTCCCTTCAACAATCTATCTTTTCGGCACTCAATCGTTCGACATGTTATACAATGAGCATATTTACGTCGATTTTCGAGGGTCGAAAAAGCGGGTCGTCATAAATTCTCTACTACAAAAAATGAGATAGGGTATGCATCGTTAATAGCGGGGTTGAAGATTATGAAGGAACTCAAAATTAAAGCTCTGCATATACACATCAACTCTCAGTTAGTCATTTGTCAAGTGAAATGGGAGTATCAGACTAAGAGTGTGAACCTTGCCCCTTACTTGTCAAAGGCACGGGAATTGCTCAATGATTTCAATCACTAACTCATATTCCTAGGGAATAGAACGTGAAGGCCGATCACTCGGCTAAACTGGTCAGTTTCGGGGACGCATAGTTGCTAGGACTGGTCGGGTTCAAAGACTCTCGGTTAGTCATAAGCCTGCGAACGAACCATCCTATGTAGATAGCTTGCTCCTGTTAAAAAACGAGTCACATCGTAATCTAAGATTATCTCTTTTGGAACTTACCAATTATAGATTGACAATTAATAATGGATATGTTGTTTGGAGCGACGCAGAATGTCTTTCTTTTCAGAATTATTAGATGTGCAAGTGATGCGTTGAAGATCTCTAACATAACCAAACTTAAAAACAAATTATTGTGCCGGAGTTTGTTCAAAGGTCTGGACTTAGCCAATCTCATAAAGGAAAAAAATTAATCAAGCTTTTACTAAATTCATCAATGTTTGAACGGCCAAACCTTAGTGTTATCCCTGATCAAATGAATAGGATTTTGATTGTTTCCAGTTGAGTTAGAATCGACAATGCCCAAATCATCTTCTTAACCATCATAACCTAGCCGGACGAGCCACCAATCTTTGAATTAATTCACCAACTAGTCACAACCCGGGGTTTCATATGAATTCGAGATAGGGAATCTTTGCCGATGGATCTGGAGTGTGGGACGATGTTGGATGAAGGCGAGTGACATGTGTAGGCTACGATAGTTGGTGGCAACTCGAAAGTGAGTCGACGGTAATGGTTGGAAGCAATTAAGATCAGGTTGGTGCTTGGAGAATCGATAGCAGGTGTTTAGAACTTGACAGCTATGAAATAAAAGTAAGAAGGAATAAGCTATCAAGTTTAATTTGTAGGGAAAAGAAGAAGAAAAATTCAAGTACACATTTCGGTGCTGACATTCCATCAATCACCCAAAGTCATTCGAATTCACCATGGTGAATCTACTCAATGACATAAAGATGCCTACAAGTTATGGAATGTAAATCAAATTAACACATTGAGAAGAGAAGTTCTAACCCAGGTTGAGACAAATATGAACGATATTGATCAATTAGAGCCAAACAAAAACAACATCCCGAGATGGCACATAAGCACTCAATTGTAATTCATAAGATAAAAGTCCAAGATTTATCTCATTCCAAAGCACACTTTGTTTTTTACAAAAGCATCTTTAGGAGGCAAATATTAGCTAGGTTTTTAACCAAGTAGAAATCAATAGATTTTAGGATTTCAAGATGAAGACAGAATGACTCAAAATCTTGGAAGCACGTTTAGATAAGGGATAAAACATCTATAAGAAAACTCAACCAAAAAGAAGCAAATTAGAGAAATCGACACCAACCTATCATGTCAAATTGACCTCTCATAGCTTTATATTTTCCACTCAAACATTGCAGAAGTCATTAACTACCTTTTCTATGCTTTCTCAAGAGATTTCCAAGGGTTTGAACAAACTAGTGCAACAGTTGAAGGGTTAGAAGTCAAAACAGCAGAACAAACTGAATAATGAAAGAACCATCACTAATATCAACCAACTACCCACTAAAACAACATGGGAAACTTCAAAATGGAGTTGGATAAATGATACAAATTAGACTGAATCAATTGGAGTTAAGCACATATGTCGGTACCGACATGAGAGGTCGGCTTCGACATGTCACATCATCTCGGTTGGTCTTATGACTTCTCGCACACTCTTGGGTCGACTTTTGGACTTTGCCTAAACTCTCATTCTAACCTAACACAACTGCTAGCATTACGAATACAAACCATAGAGCAATCAAAACATGATTTGGATTCTTCTGTCTCTACATGGAAGCTCTATCTCTTCTTCATCTTCTTCATCTACACAATAGTCACCAAGGCAGCTACTTTGGGCAATTTTAGGACTTAGAATCGATCTAACCCCGGGACTTATACTCTCTCAAACCCTTTATAATCTCAATCAAATCCATAAGAAACAAAGTTATAAAGTTGACGTAGGCTAAAGTTTGCCGAACCACTATAAAATTTTGTGTCTCTCTTTCTTATTTATGTTTATTTCCCTTTACTATTACTATTACCTGCTAGATCTAGGTCTCATAGGTTTTCTACAACATATTCTTGGGTGTTGATCCATTTTTGTTGTTAACACATATGTTATTTTAATTTAAAATGTAGTTTGCAGTTATTCATATATGCAAACATATATGTGTTTTAGTGTTCAAATTATTTTGAAATATAAAGACAAGTTAATGAAATGAGATAACTTCACCACCTTTTATTCTCCAAACTAATTTCTTTCTTTAACTTAATTGACTGTCTTTTATATCCATGTAAAATTTTGATTAGGTAAAACAATTTTCTAACATATATGCATACGTAAATATAAATGTTGTTTTGTTTATAAAAAAAGTGCTTGGACAACAAAGGCATATTTATAAAAGCAATCACTGACTATAATCACTTTCTATATGTGGCACTTCCACAATATTAACTATAAATATATTTGAATATACTTACATTTCATGCCATAGTCAAATTAATCATTAATGTCATTTAATTAGTCAATCAATCAATTTAGTTAATTGGAAAGAAATGAACAGTTTTTCTCTCTCTAATTAAAATCATGTGCCCCTCATTAATTGAATAAGCTAGAAAAGAAAATAAAAAGTTTCCTTCTCTAAACTTGATTTGAAAAGTAACATTCATAGACAAATATGTGTAAAAGGGCATATTTGATATACTCTAAATTATATACAAATTAAAGTAAAGTAAAACTTCATTTAAAAATTTAAATAATACATTGATTTTGTTTAAAATAGTTTTTAGAAAAGTTCTAAATATTTTTAGACTTCATAGGCTCATTAAAGATCGAAAATGTTAAATTTTTTGAAATTTACTCATTTTTTCCATTGCGAACTGGCCTACTTCCAACAATGGTATCAGAGCGAGATTGGTTGAGGCATTCACCTAGTACATTAGATGCCCCAGCTTCGATCCCTGCAATTAGCATGATAAGGGGTTCCAACATAGTGATCTATGACAAAGCATTGCCTCTTGACCTTACTTGCGCTGCGATGGTTGTGTAAGTCGAGAGGCTGCATGTAATACTCGCCCGTGAGGTACTTAGTTGTGTCACCCCAAAGGAGTTTAGGCAGAAACAACAGTGGTATCATAGCTCAATAGTCTGTGCGGTCTAAATTAGTTCTTTTTGGACTAACTAATTAAGCTTGTCCACTTACGGTGTCTAGAAAGGTAATGTCTAGGATTGAAATTGGATAATAAAGTATCATGTCCCACCGTGCTACTAGCCTAACTTAAAACGCGAAGTAAGCCCAAAGGTTGCCCCTAGTAGAAATGACCCAATTTGAAATGGACCTTGGGCTAATTTTAAAATAGTTCTGAAAATTATGATAAGAATCTAAATTTAAAAGTTAAATTTAAAATAAAAACACGTTTATTATAAAAGGTTATAATATCACATAAAATTTTGAAATACTTGAAAAGCTAATGAAAATTTTAAAATGTTTGAAAATATTTAAATATTAATTTCAAATTTAAAATTTATTGATAAGATTAATAAAATAAATTTACTAAATGGTTAATTAACTAATATCTATATGCATGTATTATATATGTTGACCATTTTCAAGTTATTTAAAGTTTTTAAGATACCATAGGTATAGAAGTATGTATACATAAGATAAAAATTAAAATTTATAATTTAACTAAAACCGTTTAGTTAAATAAAAAAATAAAATGTTAATTAATAACAATAAATTAATTAAATGTTAATTAATTGAACAAATTAATTAAAGGTTTGTTAATTAAATAATAACACATGCATATATAATGTATGTGTTATACTACAAAGGTTATAGTATGTATATATATGACATATCGGTATTACTAGAAAAGTTATAGTATTACTATAAAATTTATAGTAAACATGTCCAATATAAAAATTGTATTGGAATACTGATATAAATTTAATTAAAGAGTTAATTAATTAAAATTAATTAAATAAGATTTAATTATAAAATATTATACATAAGACTATGTTATAAGTAATATGAATATAAAAGTTATATAATAATAAACTTATATGATATGAATGTATGAACTAAAGGCGAAACATTTAAGAAACCCAAACAGACTTAAGGAATAAATACATATGTATATATACGTATAACGTGATTATCGATGAATCCGACACTTGAATCATGAGGGTATTTCATAAGAAATATATTATTCCATAATTTAATATCATTCGATATAAAATGTTAAAGTTTATGAATCTTTAATATAAAGTTGTCCTCTATCATTTATACATTAGTTGATTACTTGCATACTCTTTAGTTGTTTAGCTTTTCTCAAGCTAGGAATGTTATATGTGGTATTGTTGATATATTGAATAGATAAGGTAAGATAACTACACTTATTTGTTTAGCTTTTCTCAAGGTACGTGCGTTATACTTAGGTCGTCGTGAAATGATAGGTCTGAGTGAATAGTTCCACTTTACTTATTGAGCTTTCCTTAAGGTAAAGGAGAGATTAGGACAAGAAACCATAGGTTAGGAGTTGTATGTGATACAACCAATGAGGAGTTATCCATCGTATGCAGATTTTTGATTTGTTGAACTTTCCTTAAGGTCGAAATCCTGAGGTAGACGAGTCATAACACCCATTAGTGAAGTTGAAATACTTTTATGTTTTGCTTAGGGTTTGGAGAAACATAAAAGACTAGTGGGATCCTTATTAAAACAATATAATAATAATATTTGACCATTCTAATATTGTAAGAACATGTCCTGCATAATTTTATAGTAATCTACATTAATAAATTTATGCATTGAAAATGATCAAAATGCTTATCAATTAAGATATAGAAATGAACTGATTTGAAGATTGACAAAAAGAAATATTAAATATACTCATTGATAAATGCTTATTGCATGTTAAATTTTTTACACCCATGCAAATGCCTGATTTTACAACTGCTT
Organism: Allium cepa; assembly: GCA_030765085.1. Taxonomy (NCBI): domain Eukaryota; kingdom Viridiplantae; phylum Streptophyta; class Magnoliopsida; order Asparagales; family Amaryllidaceae; genus Allium; species Allium cepa. Next base: position 785,427,206 of record CM060935.1, on the reverse strand, counting down.
AATATGTTCGTAATTTGGTCACTTATTTGTTATTTTGTTAAGACCATATATTACATTCTGTAAGTTCCAAACTCAAAAAAAAAAGATTATAGATATTTGATCCATATACGATCATATATAAGTTCTATATGGTGGATGGTCGTTATTCGTAATATACGGTACTTCAATGAAGTTAGTTCATTCAAAAAAAAACAAATAAACCATACTATAAGATCGAGTACTCAATTTAATCGATTACAATAAAGATCATACAATGTTAAATGTAATGCAAGACTAAAACTACAATATAAATCTAAGAACTCGATCGCTGAAATATTGGTTTGATCGGTTTATGTAAAGTGCGACATATTTGTTTTCCTTAAATGTTAAATGGATAATCAAACGTGCTTTGTAAAGAGTTCGTGATAATATTTTAGTGAGGATTTTCTTTTGAATTGTTGACCATTTATAAAGGAAAACGAATGTATAAGAGTAAATGTGATTTAAGGTACAGTAAAGATGAAGAAAGTGAATGGTAATTTCTGCTTCATAAAGAAACATTAGAAACAAGAATTGTAATAATAACGATATGATACTTAACATTGGAATGAAAAATATGATTTCTATTCTGAAATGTAATTTTGTATAGAAAACTATTTTCTATAAGATTTATTTCTATGTGTTTATGATATTTGACCAAATAACTCTCCACTGCGAACTTGTTATAGCATATGAAATAAATAGTCAGTATTAAGTGAACGATGGAACTCTGTATTCAATATGTTATTATAGTAATGGCGAAATAGTGCTAGCATGCCATATGACACTTATTGATTACGTCAAGTTACAAAAAAATTCATAAAACATATCGAACATTATTCCGAAATAATATATATTTTTCGACGTCGACTGAAAATTAGTCTATATTTAGTGAATGATGGATCTTTGTATTCAATATGCTATTATAGTCATGGCGAAATAGTGCTAGCATGCCATATGACACTTATTGATTGCATCAAGTTACAATTTTTTTTGTAAAACATATCGAACATTATTCATGAAATAATATCAATTTTTCGATGCCGACTAAAAATTAGACATGGTTATATTTTAGCGATTATATTGTGAATATTCATTATGAAATAAAATTATAACATGGTATTTTTTTATAACAAAAGTGATGCAATGAAAATTACAGAAGTATCTAAAATTATTTACAGTTATTTTGGAATTATTAACTAAGCCATAGTTTTGAGAAATAATTCTTATTATATGATTATGAATCATATGACGCTGCTTATTTTTGTCTCAAACGATTAAGGGCTACGCACCCATTTAGTGGGAGCATCATTAGAGTTAACGAACTCTTTGGTTTAATACATAATAATGCATGTAATCGTAGGTCTATTTATACCAAATTGGTTTCATGTACTTGGTTATATTCATCGTTGATTTATCACTGACATGGACATGTGTATTGGTGCCCATGTGGTACATCCATGATAAGATCATATTGCATAAAATGAAAATAAATAAAATAACATGCAGTAAATAGAAATGTATCGATTCGATTGAATGTGTGAGTATAATGGAAAGAGTTCTATTTGTATCTAATTTGAATAATGATTTATTCTCAAAATCCACTCCTCCCTATGACATTATGATGTAAAGATAAGGAGTAATCAAACTTTGTTGAATGAAGTACGATTAGTTGTGAGTGAAGTTGAGATAAATTCTTTTTATAAGGTGTGTACTTGAGAGTAGTAACCAAGGTTACAACTAATATCGTCCAAAGTATAGTTTTCCAAACCATATGAGAAAAGAGTTTATAAGAAACCCCTACATATCCTAGGCCAAGGAGTTGGTGAATTATGTGAGTTGAAAGACTGCATGTAATATTTGTATGTAATTGATCTTGTGTGAATCGCCCAGAAGAAGTTTGGGTACGATAGTCATTAGATGGCTAATTTATATTATAAACATAAATGTTTTATAGTAGTACTAAATCGATTTTATATAAGGAATTCATAAAATCTTTATGAATTCCCATTCCATTGCACTATGAAACAAGTGTTGTTTCAAAAAAGCTAACTTCATAGCGATGAAATTTCTTTAAGAAATTACTGATAGTGAAATACGATCCAAAGGTAAAGATGATTAAGAAGGACGAAACGATATTAACCAAACCTGAATGAACACAGTGCATTAGAATGTCTAAAAGTATTCTAGCAAAGTGAAGAAATACTATGAGTTTTTTATCAATGTTGAGAATAAAGAATCCTCCGCGATCAGTTAAACCATTAAGAGTATTGACTCTATGATATTGTATGATGAACAAATTGAAAATTGATTCCACGTACATTATAAAATATGATTTTGAAAGTTGTATCCAAAGTATTTGATCCATTGGCCGCAAATGTGTCTTTAAGAGAAAGACAAATGCAGTCGGAATATAGTGAGCTATATTGATAAGAATAATACCTTAAATTTCAATTGTTGAAATTAACGAAACTGATTCAACATTCAATGTGCTCAAATAGTTTTGGATTTTACTCACAAAATTATTGCATAATATGACTTTATGTTTTAGTATGTTGTGTTGAAATGGAAAATTTTAAATAATGATTTAGTGTTAACTGTTTACACGTAATAACCAAAGTGTCTTGAAGTTAGTGGGAGCAATATTGAGTTTGTGAGTATTCAGATATGATCCGATAACGAATATGAAAGTATCATTCAGAAAAAAATCAAAATTAAACAAGTGTTTTAATAGAAATATCAAGTAGTTTGATTATCAATCAAAATACATACGAAGTATGTGCTTATAAGAAAGAAAGTTAATGAGGTACATAAATATTTATAAACCATAAGTAAACAATACACTCCTGGTTATTAACGATGTACTTGTGTTAAAATCGGCTTTAGTTGTAATACTCGACATTGGATTCATAAATGATGTCTTTTATAGTAAGTATAAAAGTTATAGGGAATGTACGAAATGATATACAAGGACACCTTATTAAAATGTTTAACACAGAAAATGCGAGATTGATTCCTTATGCGTTGGCAATAGGAATTATCATACATGTATGTTGTTTATGATATCTTGATTTGTTTATTTATTTGATACATGAAAAATATATCAAATCCAAATTGATATCACTAAGTGGTTGTTTGAAGTATTCTCATGTATTTATGAAATATTAGAGAATTGTGTACAGAACAAACTCCATATGAAGGAGTGTTCAAACTCATATTTTCATAAGTGATATTGATTATAATATGTCAATAACAAATTCCAGTTAAGAATCTTTAATTTGGATATATTTCAAATGAAAGACAGTGCCTGATTCAATGAAAAAAGCTATGTACATCATCTTGAATAGCGCCGCAATAAAATCAATGGATATAAATATAAATGCATAAATTTATGACTGAGGTAAGGATGATTCCAAATGTTGAGATCTCGTAACATTGCTATATGTTAACTAGAAGTCGATGTTAGTCCTGGAGATGATGGTTTGATGGCAACAAGCTTAGGACTTGTGATAAAATATAAATACTAACATTATAGTTTAGATATATATGTATATGCAGGATTTAACCATGCAGATACCAAGAATGAAGACTATATAGTATAGAGATTCAAGATTGAAGATATCAAGATTGAAGACTCATGAGTATCAAGTTATCAAGAGCTCAAGATTTCAGGAGTACAAGATAAGTATTGAGTCTATAATTATGGCAAAACTTCTTGAAAGCACTTACAACTTTATTCAAAATTTATTCGTCGAATGGAATCCACTTCGAGCCTGTTAAAGGGGTGGAACCCTAGTGGGATAGAACCCACAACAATATATAGTGGAACATATAGTGGTCCTATTTTGATATCCACTAATCTTATAAAAAAAGTTTTTCAAAAAATATATCTCTTGTTTTTTTTAAAAAATGTTTTCAAAACTTTATTTTCAAAAAGACATCTCTCTTGTTTTAAATATTTTACTATCTCTTGTTTTAAATACTTAGCTTTAAAATATTTATACTCGGATTTTAAATCAATTTATAGATTAAGATTATATATTAAAAATTACTTTCCAAACTCCTTTATATGTTTAAACTATATTCAAATATATTTATAAAAGTTTAGAAATTGTTTTGAAAAATTATAGAAACCAATTTTAATAAGAAAATCAAAATCACCATTTTTGCCTAGAGCATGTCGACATACTCTGACCCCTGATGTCGACATGGTGCTGTTAAATTCAAAATTCAAATTTTCAAAAGAAGTGTCTATTCGTCATATCCTTTCATGAATAGATATGGCTGCTGATCTTCTATAAATACCAGTAGTTCTAAACGAATTTTTAACTAGATTTCACTTGTTTTATCTCCTCTTCATCTTCCACATTTATTATAAAAAATCTCATACTATACTCTGCCAAAATATAAAGTGAATCAAACTTGATTATCTCTTATTTGATTCTCTGCCACTCTCTCCATGAGATCTCAGTGCTATTCAAAGTTTTAAAATTATTTTTAAATCAAACTTTTGAGTAAAAGGTGTGGTTGGGCCTTGAAATCAATTGGGTGTGATTGTTGGCCCAGAAATCGATTAGGTGATCTTGTGGCCTTGTAAATCAAGAGAGTTTGCTCCGGACTCGAATATAGGAAGGTCTACTCATGGCCTTGAAATTGAGGGTGCAATCTGGGAGATTATTTTTAAAAAGAAATCTGTATAATTGTGCAGCACTGGATGTAGGGTAACTCCAAACCAGTATAAAATCATGGTGTGTTCTTTCTTTTACTGCTTTTATTTATGATTTGCATCTGCGTCTGATTCTGTGATTATATCTGTATCTGTGTATTGCATTTGTTGGTGATTAAATTACATAAGTTTCAAAAAGATTTATAAAATCCACAAAACACTATTCAACCCCCCTAGTGTTATTCTAGCCTTAAGATCCGTAATCTGCATTTCTCATATTTGATACCAGAGCAAGGTTTTCAAAGTTTTCATAACCTAAATTTTGAAAATTAAAAAAAAGGGCTATTTTTAGGGATTTTGTTAACCCTATTTTAAATCTGTTCAAATCATCATTGTCTCATAAGTCTGCATATAGTTATTATAGAAAATCAAATTGTCTACCAAGTTTGTATTTTGTACAGGAAGAAAAATGTTATATGGCCTTTGAAGAATTAACCCTCAGTGGACAAATTCTATAAATCAAGAAGAATAAGTGGATACTTGGTAGTGGATGTTCAAGACACATGACTGGTAATCCAGATATGTTGAATGATATTATCTACAAAGATGGAGGATTGGTTAGTTTTGGAGACAACTCAAAAGGATATGTGATTGGCATTGACAATGTTGATAACTCTAAAACTCCTACTATTTCTAATTGAAACACAATCTACTTAGTATTAGTCAACTTTGTGATAAGGGATACAAAATTAATTTTGAAAAAGATAAGTGTCACATTGAAGATAATAATTCAAATATTATATTTGAAGGAATTAGGAAGAAAAATATTTATATTCTTAGTATGAAAATCTCAAATGATAATCTATGTCTTTTGGCTAATATAAATGATCCTTGAATTTGGCATAAAAGATTTGGGCATTTGAATTTTAAGCTCTTATCTAGACTTTCTAAACTTGATCTAGTAAGAGGTCTCCCTGGAATGAATTTTAAAATAGATAGTATATGTGATGCTTGTCAATTAAAAAAACATAGGAATAGTTCTTTCAAATTAAAAGATAAGATTTCAACTGCAAAACCTCTTGAGTTACTTCATCAAGATTTATTTGGTCCATCTCAAATTCAATCAATAAATCACAATAAATATGTCTTTGTAATTGTAGATGATTATTCTAGTTTACATGAACAATTTTTATGAAACTTAAAAGTGATACTTTTGATTCATTTAAAATTTTTACTAAAAGACTTCAGAACCAACTTTCTTTAAAAATTATAACTATTCGTAGTGATCACAGTGGCAAATTTGAAAATGAAAATTTTGAGAGATTCTACAATAAAAAGGGAATAACTCATAATTTCTCTTTCTCAAGAACTCCACAACAAAATGGAGTGATAGAACGTAAAAATAGGATGATTCAAGAGTGTGCTAGAACAATGCTTTCAGATAGTAATTTACCAAAACATTTTTGGGCTGAAGCAGTCGCTATAGCTTGCTACATTTTGAATAGAATATTAATTAGACCGTTAACTGATAAAACACCCTATGAACTTCTTTACATGTAGAAACTGTAGGATCTAGATTAACCCTAGAAGGGGGTGAATAGGGTTATAGAAAATTTTCTCGAATTAAACACAGAACCAAACTGCAGAAATAAATATGCTGAAAAGTAAATCACACACAAAATTTACCCAACTTCGGCCACCCCTGCCTACTGCTGCATTCTCATATTTCTATTAGAATTAAACAGTATCCCGCTTACAAACACTCTACTAGACTCGCAAACCCTTGCTCCCGCTCACAAACACTCTCATAGACTCGCACACCCTGCTCCGCCTAAGAGTTTCGCTTACTCGCAAACTCTGCTCCGCCTATAGAGTTTTGCAAACTCGCACACCCTGCTCACTGAACTAATTCTAACTAGACAATCTGACACTACCTACAACCTAGGTGGTGATTTTCAAATTCTTTTGACTCGAAAAGAAAAAAAACAACTTCAAAAATACAAGCAGGAGCAAAAATTAAAATATAAACTTGAATCCTAATTTTTGCTCAAAATAAAACTTAAAAACCCCCTTTTAAAAACTTAAACCCTAAATAAACCAATCCCCTTTATAATAAAGCCGTCCCTTTTATTTTTATCCCGATCCAATTCTTTTGGCTTGTGAGAATAATGGGGCCGATCCTTTGTTCTTCCTTCTGAAACAATTACGGCCGACGTTGTATTCTTTGTTCGTTCTGAAATTAGGGCTTCGGCCCGCGATCCAAATTTGGGGCTTTTCTGGAGCACGCCTATGTTGATTCTCTGGTTAACGTGTTGCTCCTCTGTTGATCGATTCTCATTGCTTGGCTTGCTCGTTCTTTGATGATCGAGTTCGTTGTTGATTCGGTATGTAATTTCTCTTCGTTGCTGGTTTAGTGATTTGCTTGACTCGATGCCGCTGATGACAATTGGGGTTTTGTATTTATATGAATTCGTGACACTTGATTTTGTTCGTATCAATTCGATACTTTCCAAATTTCTTCTTTCCTTGATGCGCACGTCTTTCCTGATTTACTTTCGACTTGTTACGCACTGCCTTGTTTGTGCAGCGTTCGATTTAAACTTGATTCATACGGCAATTTGTTTTGACTTCTTCAAAGATACGAATTTGACTTTTTTAGTTCTCTGGCCGCTTGATTATGCTTGTTCTTGTTGCGTACATGTCCACTGCAGTATCCATTTGTAGTTGTATTCACTTCATGTTTGCCTACATGTTGTGGTTTGGACATTTGCACTTGTACACTCCATACTTGGTCGTGCTTGACTGCTGCTTCTGATTTTGAACTGGTCGTTGATCATCTTGACTTGGCTTGAACTTTGCATTGAGTACATATGATGGCATTTTGGTTTACCACATGCTGCTTGCTTTAGTCTCGGCCTGAACCTTTGCATTTTATACATACGTATATGCTCACTGTCTTGGTACCTATGCATATATGTTTACTGTTCGAGTTCATTGTTCAGTTGATTCGTTGATGCATTGCCTTTGTGGTCTCCACTTTTGTATAGTCTTGAGCTTCTGGCTTGTTGACTGTTGCTTGATTTTCCCGTTGAGACCTCTGCATTGTGCCTTGTACTTGATTCACCTGATTACTGCTGTGTCTTGTTCATCTGGTTTTGTTTGCATTGTTGGTTCATCACTTCGTTCCAGTTTGATACTGTGTTGCATTTTATCACTTGTCTCATATCTTGTGCTCGAGCTCTGTCCATACTTGCCCAGTTTACACAGATGCTCCACTTGTTCATTTTGTTCAAGTGTACTTGTCATCATTCTGACCATGTTGGCACTGGGTTACTGTTGTCTTTGCATTGCTGTGCATACTTGTATTCATGTGCCACTGTTTGGTTGATGTGCATGTGCTTATGTTTCCAGTGTTGCCACTGTGTTTCATTTGCATAGCTCAGTGGTGCACTTGTTTGTTTATTTTGTACTTCTGGATACACTTGTCTGATTAAGTTGCATTCTTCCATGTATTTGTGCTTTGATGCAGTTTTCATTAGCTCGTGTATCTGCTGTTGCACTTGGTGTTTGTAGCTTGTTTCTACATTTATTTGATTGTTGCAGTCCATGTTGCTGTTGGTCTGACTTTGTTTTCATTGATGTTGACATGTGCATTTGGTTTGCACTTGTGTATATTCTCGAGTTGCACACTTTGATTTACTTGAACTGTTTCATATGAGTAGCAGAACTTGTTGTCTTGTGCATGTTTCATTAAGCTTGATCTATGATCTGGTTCTTGATCATTTCATGTTGATTTTTGAAACTTCACTTGAGTTGAATCCAGTTTCAAAAATCGGGTTTGACCTTGTGCTCGTGTCGTGATTTTAAATATATTGCACGTGCATTGAACCTGGTTTTTCATTTGGGTTTGACCTGTGCTCACCTGTCCCTGTAAATCGATCAAGTGTATATCGATGTGCACGGCCTTGTGGCATGTACAGTGATACACTGTGCATGTCACACTGTTCGGTGTGATGAATTCAAATGTAAATGATGATGAACAACCCAAATAACTAAGGCAAATCATATTTCATTTTATATTGCAAAAATATTTCTTTTTCAATTTTACTGCGTTAGTGAATATTTTTCCAGATTGCTCAGATGCTGGATTCAAACTGGAATGCAATTGAAGACAAAATTTGAGTGTGAGTGATATGTAGTGAGGTTATTAATGTAAATTGAATTGTGATGTATTCAAAGATTGTATATGTATAGTGAGAGCTTGAAATTGTACTATTCAAGATTGTAATAAATATTTGTTTGAATAAAATTTCTGTTTGAATTTAAATTCTGTTTAACTTGTTCTTTTTGAATTCAAATTCTGTGTAATTTATTTTATTCAACAAATATTTATTTAATCTATGAAAAAAAATAGTACATTACCAAATACATTTAAATGAATATATATGTTTATTATCATCAAACAAAAATATATAAGCGCATATTCATACAATCTCCCCCTTTTGATGATAACAAACATATATTTAAGATTTTGACCGTGTTAAATGTATTTCATCAATGATATACTCTAATTGCTCCCCCTATTTGAATGCTTCCTCTCTACATGATGCTCCCCCTACATATATGCATATAAATAGAAATATAGAAATGAGCCTAGATGCAAATGGAAAATTATTTGACATTTGCTCGATTCTATTTGACAAAATCTTAACTTTTCTCTCCCCCTTTTGTTATCAGCAAAAGAATAATAGTGTTAGAGAAAAACAGAGATTAAGTGATCAATATTAATCAAACATTAAACTCAAATTGAATATAAATATTTAAACTTCAATAAAAATCAAACAAAAATCATAATTACCCTTGTTAGGCGCATATTCCACTTTTAGAAAGAATGGAAATGATATTCTAATAAAATCATACAATTGTATCAACTTGTGGTACATTTATATGAGGAATTTGAATATCTACTAATCATGCATAACCGTTAGGACTTTTAAATGAGATTAGTAGTATTCCAATTTAATTTTAAAAATGAAATCAAGTATCTTCTGACCACGCATGATCATGAGGACTTTTAAATGGGATTAGAATCAAATTGTCTATTTAATCAATTAATTTTGATATGCGTTCCATAAATGCATAACCATAAGGACTTTTAGATGAGCATGGAAGCACATAAACAAAAATCCAAGTAATTCACCCATGCATAACGTGAGGACTTTTAATTGAGAGTGAATACTTTGGATATTTATTTATTTTTACAAAAAAATATGACATGAAAAACAAATGATTCCTGGTTATAGTATCACATATCGACAAACTATATTTAATATTTGATAAACAATGGTCGATAGAAATATGATAGATAGAGAAATGGTCATGGAATCTTTACCCAACAAAAAGTTTTATAACTCTTGTTTGAATTCCTAAAGAAATTTTCCAAATATACTCCCTTGAGTAATGTATGAAAAATATCAATACTTATCACTTTTTCCAATCACTATTTATCTTTTCGATAATTATTAGGGAGTTAGATTAGTCAAAATTTGTCATTTAAAATCAAATAAAAATGACTAATCTGAAAATATGGTCAAAATTGATTTTCTCGAGGGGGTTATATGAGAGAATTTTCTGCTATTTGAAAAATATTTGCAATGAAAAATATGCAGATATTTTCTTTGAAAAACTATGCAATAAATGAATGTTTCAAAAATCACGTTCAACTAGTAATTTTTCCATCAACTAGATTACCAATGTAATCTGCATCTGAGTTTCTCTTTCAATCCAAAATATCACTAACTAAAATTGATAAACCAGATCATGAAGTATGCAACAAAATATCTCAACATCAAATTTAACAGCTTTTCAAATGACATTTTCTTGAATTTGAAATGAAGCCATGTAAATAATCAGAAAACCGTGAATATAGAGTTAGCCAAAAATAACCAAAAATATTATCATCCAACAAAACACTATTTTTAATCCAAACTAATATATATGAAGTAAATCAAAGAATAGTGTTTTTGACATAAATGTAATTGGCCAACTATATTGAGCAAGTCAGAATAAAAAAAATCATCATCACATCATTATCACAATTTTGGCTGATTTAATTCAGAATATGGTGCAGATTATCACATTTAATATACCTTCACCTGTTTTACCTTTATGATAATTTTTCATGGTTGCTCATTGTGATTCTGTCACCGTTGTACTAGGCTAAGGAACTTTGCTTTGTTGCCCATTGTGTTTCTGGAACAGCCAAAATCCAGAGAACACTTGTTGTTGTTCCTTAGCCTGCCACCACACCTACACGGGAAAAGATTTATGTGACCTATTTGTTTTTATAGGTCCATGGTTGTTAGTGGCAGAAGATTTAGAAAAATAATTTTGTGGAGACCCAAAACTGTTTATATATGTTCCTTTTGGCACCCAAATTTGTTTAACTTTGAGAGATTTTATATTTGTGCCTTTTGGAACCCAAATTGGTATGGTTTTCACATGTTTGGGACTATACCAACAATTATTGTGATCGTGTCCATATTTTCTACAAATTGTGCACATGGAATTTTCTTGATTAATATCGCTTTCAACATTTTCAGATTGATTATATCCAAGTCCTTTTCTAGCTGTATTAACAGTTTGCTTTCCTAATAGCATATTCAACGATTTTTCACATTTTGAGAATTTATCTAAAATCATTGACAATTGTTGGACTTGTGTTTTGAGAGATTCATTTTCATTTATCAATTGTGTGCACTTTTTAATAGAATTCTCTCTCCTAGTATTTTCATTCTCTTTTAAAATCAGAATTTCATTTTCAAGTGATTTTATATTGATTTCTGATTTTTTAATTTCCTTTTCGAATGTTGGACACTTATCACACTTAGGGATCTTACTTTGATAGGTTTTAACTAATTTTTTGAGTTGTTCATTTAATTCTATCAAAGTATCTTTTTTTTATTCAAGTTTGGCATACTTCTCCCTAAGTCGTTCAAAACAGCCATTCACTTCGTGGAAATAAATAAGTAATTCAGAGTGAGTGAGTTTTGATACCTCGCTTGGCTTCATATTGCGCTCTCTGTTTTTTAATTTTTGATTTAAAGCTAGATTTCCGTATTTACGGTTCCTCCTTTTGAATTTCTTCATTAGTAATGCCAGCTCGGCTGCTCCATCATCATCATCCTCGTCACAACTGCTATTTACCAATCCTGTTAAGCACATTTCTTTAACTGAGTCGGTTGTGGAGGACATCTCATTGCTGTTGACTTTTGCTCCATATATTGCATCGAGAGTGTTCCAGATTTTCTGTGCATTTTCACAACGAGAGACAAAATAAAAATTATCAAGATTAATATGAGAATATAATATATGCATAGCAAGAGCATTAATCGAGATAATTTCCTTATTTGTTATATCACACCCATTTTCAATAATATCCCAACATTTTATATTAACAGATTTTAAATAAAATTCCATTTTTAATTTCCAGTTCAAAAAATCTATTTCATCGAAAATAGAAGGAATAATATTGGAATGACCCTCAACAAAAGTATTATTTGGTGGATTCATGACTCTAGAGTTAAAAAAAATACCGTGCTCTGATACCACTTGTAGGATCTAGATTAACCCTAGAGAGGGGTGAATAGGGTTATAGCAAATTTTCTCGAATTAAACACAGAACCAAACTGCAGAAATAAATATGCTGAAAAGTAAATCACACACAAAATTTACCTAGCTTCGGCAACCCCTGCCTACTGCTGCATTCCCAGATTTCTATTAGAATTAAACAGTATCCCGCTTACAAACACTCTACTAGACTCGCAAACCCTTGCTCCCGCTCACAAACACTCTCATAGACTCGAACACCCTGCTCCGCCTATAGAGTTTCGCTTACTCGCAAACTCTGCTCCGCCTATAGAGTTTTGCAAACTCGCACACCCTGCTCACCGAACTAATTCTAACTAGACAATCTGACACTACCTACAACCTAGGTGGTGATTTACAAATTCTTTTGACTCGAAAAGAAAGAAAAAACAACTTCAAAAATACAAGCAGGAGCAAAAATTAAAATATAAACTTGAATCCTAATTTTTGCTCAAAATAAAACTTAAAAACCCCCTTTTAAAAACTTAAACCCTAAATAAACCAATCCCCTTTATAATAAAGTCGGCCCTTTTATTTTTAGCCCGATCCAATTCTTTTGGCTTGTGAGAATAATGCGGCCGATCCTTTGTTCTTCCTTCTGAAACAATTACGGCCGATGTTGTATTCTTTGTTCGTTCTGAAATTAGGGCTTCGGCTCGCGATCCAAATTTGGGGCTTTTCTGGAGCATGCCTATGTTGATTCTCTGGTTAACGTGTTGCTCCTCTGTTGATCGATTCTCGTTGCTTGGCTTGCTCGTTCTCTGATGATCGAGTTCGTTGTTGACTCAGTATGTAATTTCTCTTCGTTGCTGGTTTAGTGATTTGCTTGACTCGATGATGACAATTGGGGTTTAGTATTTATATGAATTCGTGACACTTGATTTCGTTCGTATCAATTCGATACTTTCCAAATTTCTTCTTTCCTTGATGCGCACGGCTTTCCTGATTTACTTTCGACTTGTTACGCACGGCCTTGTTTGTGCAGCGTTCGATTTAAACTTGATTCATACGGCAATTTGTTTTGACTTCTTCAAAGATACGAATTTGACTTTTTTAGTTCTCTGGCCGCTTGATTATGCTTGTTCTTGTTGCGTACATGTCCACTGCAGTATCCATTTGTAGTTGTATTCACTTCATGTTTGCCTACATGTTGTGGTTTGGACATTTGCTCTTGTACACTCCATACTTGGTCGTGCTTGACTGCTGCTTCTGATTTTGAACTGGTCGTTGATCATCTTGACTTGGCTTGAACTTTGCATTGAGTACATATGATGGCATTTTGGTTTACCACATGCTGCTTGCTTTAGTCTCGGCCTGAACCTTTGCATTTTATACATACGTATATGCTCACTGTCTTGGTACCTGTGCATATATGGTTACTGTTCGAGTTCATTGTTCAGTTGATTCGTTGATGCATTGCCTTTGTGGTCTCTACTTTTGTATAGTCTTGAGCTTCTGGCTTGTTGACTGTTGCTTGATTTTCCCGTTGAGACCTCTGCACTGTGCCTTGTACTTGATTCACCTGATTACTGCTGTGTCTTGTTCATCTGGTTTTGTTTGCATTGTTGGTTCATCACTTCGTTCCAGTTTGATACTGTGTTGCATTTTATCACTTGTCTCATATCTTGTGCTCGAGCTCTGTCCATACTTGCCCAGTTTACACAGATGCTCCACTTGTTCATTTTGTTCAAGTGTACTTGTCTTCATTCTGACCATGTTGGCACTGGGTTACTGTTGTCTTTGCATTGTTGTGCATACTTGTATTCATGTGCCACTGTTTGGTTGATGTGCATGTGCTTGTGTTTCCAGTGTTGCCACTGTGTTTCATTTGCATAGCTCAGTGGTGCACTTGTTTGTTTATTTTGTACTTCTGGATACACTTGTCTAATTAAGTTGCATTGTTCCATGTATTTGTGCTTTGATGCAGTTTTCATTAGCTCGTGTATCTGCTGTTGCACTTGGTATTTGTAGCCTGTTCTCTACATTTATTTGATTGTTGCAGTCCATGTTGCTGTTGGTCTGACTTTGTTTTCATTGATGTTGACATGTGCATTTGGTCTGCACTTGTGTATATTCTCGAGTTGCACACTTTGATTTACTTGAACTGTTTCATATGAGTAGCAGAACTTGTTGTCTTGTGCATGTTTCATTAAGCTTGATCTCTGATCTGGTTCTTGATCATTTCATGTTGATTTTTGAAATGTCACTTGAGTGGAATCCAGTTTCAAAACTCGGGTTTGACCTTGTGCTCGTGTCGTGATTTTAAATATATTACACGTGCATTGAACCCGGTTTTTCATTTGGGTTTGACATGTGCTCACCTGTCCCTGTAAATCGATCAAGTGTATATCGATGTGCACGGCCTTGTGGCATGTACAGTGATAAATTGTGCATGTCACACTGTTCGTGTGTGATGAATTCAAATGTAAATGATGACGAACAACCCAAATAACCGAGGCAAATCATATTTTCAAAAATCATATTTCATTTTATATTGCAAAAATATTTCTTTTTCAATTTTACTACGTTAGTGAATACTTTTGCAGATTGCTCAGATGCTGGATTCAAACTGGAATGCAATTGAAGACAAAATACGAGTGTGAGTGATATGTAGTGAGGTTATTAATGCAAATTGAATTGTGATGTATTCAAAGATTGTATATGTATAGTGAGAGCTTGAAATTGTACTATTCAAGATTGTAATAAATATTTGTTTGAATAAAATTTCTGTTTGAATTCAAATTCTGTGTAACTTGTTCTGTTTGAATTCAAATTCTGTGTAATTTATTTTATTCAACAAATATTTATTTAATCTATGAAAAACAAAATAGTACATTACCAAATACATTTAAATGAATATATATGTTCATTATCATCAAACAAAAACATATAAGCGCATATTCATAAAGAAACCAAAGGTATCTTATTTTAGAATCTTTGGAAGTAAATGTTTTATTCTAAATACAAAAAATAATTTAGATTAATTTGATCCTAAATTCGACAAAGGAATCTTTATCGGATATTCTAATAGAAGTAAAGCATACAGAGTTTTCAATTTAAAAACTAATACCATTGAAGAAACACCGCATGTTTCGTTTGATGAAAATTTCAAAGATGTTGAACAAATAATGATGAAGAAGATTTTGCTACCCTAAATAATGAATCAGTTGAAACAAATAATACACTCGTTCATCAAAATAAAAAGGTTATGCTTTAAAAAGATCATCCTATAGAAAATATACTAGGAAATATTGAATCTGTTGTTAGAACTAGAAATCAACTAAATAACATGAGTAATTTAGTTTTTATATTATTTACTGAACCTAAAAATCCAAAGGAAGCATCATTTAATGATTCATGGATTCTTGCTACGCAAGAAGACTGAATCAATTCACCAGAAATGACGTTTGGGAACTTGTTCCTAGACCTGAGGATAAAACTATAACAGGAACTAAATGGGTTTATAAAAATAAAATGAATGAACTAGGTGAGGTCGTTAGAAATAAAGCTCGATTGGTCGCATAAGGTTATTTTCAAGAAGAAGGAATAGATTTTGATGAAACCTTTGCACCTATAGCAAGATTAGAAGCAATTAGAATTCTACTTGTTTTTGCAAATTATAATAATTTCAAATAATTTCAAATGGATGTTAAAAGTGCTTTTCTGAATGGATTTGTTAAAGAGGAAGTTTATGTTGAACAACCTCTACTCTTTGAAGATGAAAATTTTCCAAACCATGTTTTAAAACTTAAGAAAGCTCTATATGGTCTGAAACAAGCTCCTAGAGCATGGTATTACATACTAAGATCTTTTTTATTACAATCAAATTTTGAAATTGGTAAAGTAGATAATACCCTTTCATTAAAATAAATAAAAATTATATCCAACTAGTGCAAATTTATGTCTATGATATTATTTTTGGATCAACTAATCATGAAATGAATAAAGAATTTTCTGAAATAATGACTAAAGAGTGAGATGAGTCATATGGGTGAACTTACTTTCTTCTTAGGTTTACAAATATAACAATTAGATAATGGTATTTTTATTAGTCAAGAAAAATATGCTAGGGATCTCGTTAGTACATTTTGTATGACTACTTAGGGGAATGATTGTATTACTACTCTATATCACTGCGAGTAGACCCGATATCATGCATAGTGTTTGTTTCTGTGCAAGCTTTCAATCTCAACCCAAAGAAACTCACTTAAAAGATGTGAAATGTATCATAAGATATGTTAAGCATACTTTTGACTATGGTTTATTTTACCCTAAAAATGATTCATTAGATTTAATTTCTTATCGTGATGCTGACTATGCTGGATGCAAATCTGACCAAAAAAGTACAAGTGGAACGCGTCACTTTTTGGGGCATTCTCTGGTTTCGTGCTTTAGTAAAAGCAAAATACTGTTTCTTTATCAACAACTGAAGTAGAATATATCTTTGCTGCTTTGGCTTGCTCTCAGTTCATTTATATGCAACAAATCTTTAAAAATTTTGGATTAACAATTTCAAAATCACCAATTTATTGTGATAATATTAGTGCAATAAATTTATCTAAAAATCCTACTCATCATGATAGAACTAAAGATATTGATATCAGACATCATTTTCTCAGAGATAATACAAGTAATTAGATTATTTCTCTTGAATTTATCTACTACGAGAATCAAATTGCTGATATTTTAACCAAACCCTTAAATCAATCTATTTTTACTAAATTAAGAGGAGAACTAGGCATTTGTTCAATAACCGAGATATAGAATATAGATATACTAACATTTAAACAAAGGTATAAAGGAAAACCAAATTTTTCATAGGTATGTCGACATATAACGGCAGATTCTGAAAATTTTATTTTCCTTCTAAAAATAATTTGGTAGTTATATAAACCTATGTATTTCGAATTTTTCTGTCTTCTCACTTCTCCTTATCTGTAGTAAACTTCTGAAAATTAAAACTAATGGCCTCCTCCACTAAATCAAACCAAAATGACAATTTCTTTTCCTTCTCCTCATTCTGGTCCATTTCAACGCATTACACTAGTACGTGTGATAAAGATTGAAGAATCTTTGAATGATGCCATACAAATGTTGACTGAAATTCAAGTTGGGCAAATAAAGATGGCAAAAGAACAAGAAAAGCAAGGAAAAATTCTTTGGAATATGCAAAAGTTCCTAATGGATAATCATGAAAATCCTGTACTGATTGAAGAAGATTCTCCGAACATTCAAGTGCCTAACCCTTTAGAGCACAACAAAGAAGAAGAAGAGGAAGAAGCACCTATGGAAGAAGATGACAAGGTGGATGCGTAGGCGAAATATGTTTTGACAAAGATGGGAATTTGGTTGAACCACGTGGAAACTTTTGTTTTCATTATCCAAATTGTTTAATTCACAAATCTCCAATTATAAAAAACTCTCGTTAGAAGTGTAATTCTATAATTTACGTACTTAAATATATTTGTGTGTATATAATCCATATATATATGTATATATATGAATATAACATTGTATATATAAAAAAATTGTTTCGCTTATTATACTTCCTTATTAGTATTTAGTTTAAATAGTATTAGATTAAGGGGGAATTATATATATGTATAGGATTAGTTTTTCTTGATGACAAAAGGGGAGAAATATAGAATATAGTAGTTAGGCTTAGATTAAGGGGGAGTTATTAGTTTTAGGGGGAGTTATTGTGAGGGTGAAGTATATTTTATAAACATCGGTTGTCGTCATCAAAAAGGGGGAGATTTTTAGTCCTTGAGATGGTGGTTTTGATGACAATAACCTTAGGACTTGTTGTAAAATATAAATACTAACATTATAGTCTAGATATATATGTATATGCAGGATTTAACCATGCAGGCACCAAGAATGAAGACTGTACAGTATAGAGATTCAAGATTAAAGATATCAAGATTGAAGACTCATGAGTATCAAGATATCAAGAGTTAAAGATTTTAAGAGTACAAGATAAATATTGAGTCTAGAATTATGTTAAAACTTCTTGAAAGCACTTATATCTTTATTCGAAATTTATTCGTGGAACGAAATCCACTTCGAGCCTGTTAAAGGGATGGAACCCAAGTGGGATGAAACCCATGACAATATCTAGTGGAACATATAGTGGTCCTATTTTGGTATCCACTAATCTTATAAAAAATATATCTCTTGTTTTTTTTAAAAATGTTTTCAAAACTTTCTTTTCAAAAAGACATCTCTCTTGTTTTAAATATTTTACCCTCAAAACAATTTTCATCATTTTTAATATTTTGATTTCAAAATGGTCCTTGATTTTAAACTATCTCTTGTTTTAAATATTTAGCTTTAAAATATTTGTACTCGGAATTTAAATCACTTTATAAATTAGGATTATATATTAAAAATTGCTTTCTAAACTCTTTTGTATGTTTAAACTATATTCAAATATATTTATAAAGTTTTGAAAAATTATAGAAACCGATTTTAATAAGAAAATCAAAATCACCATTTTTGCCTAGAGCATGTCGACATCCTCCTACCCCCATGTCGACATGGTGCCTATTGAAATTAAAATTTCAAATTTTAAAAAGAAGTGTATATTCATCGTATCCTTTCACGAATAGATATAGTTGTTGATCTTTTATAAATGCTAGTAGTTCTAAACAAATTTTTAACCAGATTTCACTTGTTTTCTCTCTTCTTCATCTTCCATATTTATTCTAAAAAATCTCAAACTATATTCTGCCGAAATATCAAATGAATCAAACTTGATTATCTCTTGTTTGATTCTCTATCACTCTCTCCATAAGATCTCAGTGCTATTCAGAGTTATGGGATTATTTGTAAATCAAACTATTGAGTAAAAGGTGCGGTTGAGCCTTGAAATCAATTGGGTGTGATTGTTGCCCCGGAAATCGATTAGGTGATCTCGTAGCCTGGTAAATCAAGAGAGTTTTCCCCGGACTCGAATATAGGAGGGTGTACCTCGTGGCCTTGAAATCGAGGGTGTAATCTGAAAATTATTTTTGAAAAGAAATCCATACAATTATGCAGGACTGAATGTGGGGTAACTCCGAACCAGTATAAAATCCTGGTGTGTTCTCTCCTTTACTGCTTTTATTTATTATTTGCATCTGTATCTGATTCTGTGATTATATATGTGTCTGTGTATTGAATTGTTGGTGATTAAATTACATAAGTTTAAAAATGATTTAGAAAATCCACAAAACACTATTCACCCCCTATGGTGTTATTCTAGCCTTAAGATCCATAATCCGCCTTTCCCACACTCGAGTCGAGAGATATACTTCGAATTGTTTCACATGATAAAGGTGGTTTATCGGCATCGAAGAGAGTTGATTGACAGAGTAGAAAATTAAAACATAATAACATATCCATTCACTGAGGGATGGAACTAATTGGTTTTGAGAAAATCGACTAAAGAAGTTGGAATAAGATTTCGTAATTGACCCCAAGTGCAAGTGGAAAATAAATAGAGCTAGGGGTATGCCCTAGGGGCAATTATGTAATTTGTTACATATCTAACTCGATAACCAATCTGATTTCAATAAAAGGTGTTTTCTTTCCATTATATACTTGATGTAATGTATTGTATATTAATTTATTTATTTAATTAAAAGTATATTTAATAGAAAATCCATAAAGGGTATGTTTTCTAATAGTAGTTACAAAGTGTTGTAACCATGAGTAATTTATCAGAATGAAAATAAATATACCATTTTAAATATTACTAGTTAAGATGTATCGAGACTGGATATTGGTATATTCATTGAGACTAGAGTACGCAATGCTCTCCAAACGTTGGCCAACGTGTTACTCATGACTACTGGGGCACCAATAAGTTATGTACTGATAGGTATTAGATAACTATAGAATAATACACTTGATAGTTTTCTGTTGGTTAATATAATTAAGGTCAAGCAGAAAATATCGATGTGACTAATTTACAAAGGTCTCTTGACTTAAGAATATTGATATGACTAATTTACATTGTTGATCTTCAATTTGGAAGCTTCGCTTTGATTATAGTTAAATCGTGGCACGACGTCCATCAAATGACTATAGTTGGATTGAGTGAAAGCATTAGGAGTGAACCAGCATTTAAGAGAGGATTCGTCTCCTTGGTCATATGAGGTTGGTAACATGGTCAAATGAAGTCAACCCAAAGCCAAATTCTTTGGCTAGAGCAGTTCGGTTACCAATAAGTGTTATTACTGAACCTAGGACTTTGTGTTTGAACTATAAAGTTGAATGTAGACGATATTGGAATTTTGACCATTACCAAATTTCATAAATCCTAATGTGATATAGTTTTGACAAAGTGAATTGGTGTAAATAATTGTCACTGCTAGGTACCACTTATAATAAGTAAAATTAGATTTTACCAAAAGATGTGTAAGCAATAAATCCATTTAAATGCCACACCACTAGTTATGGTGACATGTGAATGTTAATATTCAAATTGTTCGATATTGATTGCTGACTGAATTTACACCTTTGAGTCGCACAACCTAATAATGAACTCTATGAAAAACCAAATGATTGAATTAATTTATAAATTGTTGTAAATTGATTAAATCAATTAACGTTTAAAAAATATTGATTACTATTTAACTTATTGATGTTTGGGACTTGCTTGTAATTATTTGAATGCATTTATAAAAGTTATATTTGCACGCATTGATATACGATATCGATATAATTTTAATAAAAATAAAAATAATTGCATGTAGTGATTTACAGAAATTTTGTGTCATTTAATGGCATATATTTTTAGCATATGATGTGAAAAAAGGAGTGGAGAGAGATAATTAAGGGAATTAATTTGTGAAGCTATAATTAAAGAATGAAAAGGTTTCAATTTTTAAAATAAAACATATTCTCTAATTCATTCTCTATGAACAACACATTCCTTCTTTTCTTTCTCTTCTCCTAAGTTTTCATGGCAGAAAAAAAAATCAAATTTTCAAACATCTTTCAACTCTAAACAGTAACATCAAATAAAGTAAAACAAAAGTGATTCATCCATCTCTTGCAAGGATAGGATGTGAATCTTATAGATCTAAGGAGATATCATCATTCAAGGTGTGATTTTTAGGCAATATCCTAAGGCAATTCTCTGATTTATTTATTTTATGTTTTACACTTCATATGTTTGTATATTAATGGTTCATTTTGTGCGTAATTGATTATTTTTAAAACATGTGATTCAAAACCCTTTTATCTTAATTAAAAGCTTGTCTATTATATGATTCAACTCAGATCTGCACATGTATTTCATCTTTTATTCATTTATGTTAGTTATTGTAGATATCATTAGATCCACTGCCCCTTTTGCTCCTTTGTTCATATCGTATGTTTAGTTCAAATTTGAATCTTATCACCATAAATTTATATATGCCTTAGTTGTCTAATTCTTTTCTATTTTATAAATTATTGTTTGAAAAATATTTTTTAGCAAATTGTTTTGATTAATTGATTTAGTTTTATGTTACACATTTGAATTTTTTTTGTTTATTATGATATCACTCACCATTCGAGGAGCGCATTGAACGGGAAGGCATTAGCAGATTTCGTCATCGAGTTCATTGCATGCGATGGTGAAGAGGAAGGATGTGATTGCACTTCCTCATTGGAAATTGTTCATAGACGGAGCATCGAACAAACACAATTCAGGCACAGGGGTAGTGCTTGAAACTCTAGAAGGATGATCAATTTGCTACATATTAAAACTGGTGTTTCACAAGACTAATAATGGAGTTAAATACGAAGCATTGATAACGAGACTGAGGATAGCAACGAAATTGGGGATAAAGATGATTTAGATATTCAGTGATTCCCAACTAGTAGTTTGCCAAGTAAGAAAGGAATATCAGGATAAGAGTGTGATACTTGCCTCTTACCTGATGAAAGCGCGGGAATTACTGGAAGACTTAGAGTACTATGCAATTTCATACATCCCCAGGGAGGAGAACATAAAGGCCAACTCATTGGAAAAGTAGGAAATCTCTAGGGAAGCGTAAATGATGGGTCTGGTTCCAGTGGAGGTTCTAATAGCTTTAAGTATCGACCAGATGGATTTCGACTAAATTATGGAGACCACAGAAGAAGAGGAGTCATGGATGACCCCAGCCAAGAACTATCTAATCAAGGAACCCTCCTGAGAGACAGGAATGAATGGAGAAACTCCTCCTGAAAGCACCTTGGTTCATGATGCAAGACAGGGTGTTGTACATAAAAGGAATATCAACCTCCCAGCTTCAGTGCGTGACCAAGGATGAGGTTAGGAAGATCCTCATTGAAATCGATGAGGGAAACTATGGTGATCAACTGAGGGACATACTTTGGCGAGGAAGATACTTCGTTACGGACATTTATGGCCAATACTTAACTAAGATGCTATTGACTACACAAAACAATGAGACCGTTCTAAGAGATTTGCAAAAATCTCAAGAGCCTTATCTTAAAAGCTTACACAAATGATTAACTTATGGCCATTTGCGGTTAGGGGAATTGATCTCATCGAAGTGCTACCGATCACCAAGGGAGGAGTTAAATATGCAATGGTTGCAATGGATTGCTTCACAAAGTGGGCTAAAGATGAACCGCTTACCACAATCACAACAAAGAAACCAATTAACTTCGTAATTAAGAACATTATTTGCAAGTTTGGAGTGCTCTAAAAGATCAACACGGACAGTGGAACTCAATTTATAAGTATAGAGTTCAGGTACTTCTGCAATCAATATAGAATCGAGAAGAGCCACTCAGTGGTGCCACATCCGTAGGTGAACGGATAGGTGGAGGGGCAAACAAAATCATCAAGTCCACCTTAAGGAAGCGATTAATGAAAGACAAAGGAAATCGGATTGATGAGCTTTCGATAGCATTATGGGCTTATAGGATAATCTGCAAGTCGACAACAGGACATTCACAATTTACTTTTGCTTATATATCAGAAGCCATGATTTCAATAGAACTAGAAGTCCCTTTTTATCGTAAAAGAAATTTCGATCTAAAGGAAAATGAGGAAATCTTAATCGAGTCCCTCAATTTGGTTAATGAGAAAAGGGAAGAAGCGGAGTTGAGGGTTGCTACTCACCAAAGAAGAGTAGCACAAAACTTCAACGTTAAGGTTTCGAAATGCACCTTTAAGGTAGAGGATCTCATTTTGAAACGAGTTCTCCTATGTACGAGGCCTCTTGGCCCATACTGAGAAGGAACCCACGCGAGTGATCGAAAGCTTGGGCATGAAATATTCAAGCTGACAGCTGTTGATGGAATCTCTATCCTGCGTCCATGGAACATCGACCTACTACAACACTACTACACTTAGTTTTTCTCTATTTGATTTTACAAATAAGCCATCCTAAGACATTAGGGGCTGATAGAGTTAGGGGTATGCCCTCGGGGCAATTATGTATTCGTTACATATATCTAACTCGATAACCAACCATGTTTGAAATAAAAAGTGTTTTCTTTCTATTATATACTTATTATAATGTGTTATATATTAATTAATTAATTTAAATAAAACTACATTTAATATAAAATATATAAACGATATGTTTCTTGATAGTAGTTACAAAGTATTGTAACTATGAGTAATTAATCGCAATGAAAATAAATATACAATTTTGAATGTTCCTAGTTAAGATGTATCAAGACTTGATATGTCGATTATTTGATTCAACTAAGATCTGCACATGTATTTCATCTTTTATTTATTTATGTTAATTATTGTAGATATCGTGAGATCTATTACCACTTTTGCTCTTTTGTTTATACTGTATGTTTAGTTCAAATTTGAATCTTATTACCATAGATTTATATATGCGTTAGTTGTCTAATCCTTTTTCGTTGTAGAAATTATTGTTTGAAAAATATTTTATTTTGAAAAATGTTTTAATTATTTTATTTGATTTTATGTTACAAATTTGGAAATTGAATATAGTATCACAGGTTATTTTGGAACAACTTTGGAGATTGAATTCTTGTTTCATATATTTGTTGTTTTGAATACAATATTGGTTGTTGTTGATTTTGTTTAAGTTTTGTTTCAATTAAAAAGGAGTATGACATAAGTGGACTTTGTGCAAAACATTATAAATCCTTTGACTCCCTCTTAAGTTATAATAGATTTCAATTTGTTACTTTAATTTTAAAACATGCAATAGATTACAAAGTTTACATATATGTGTGTGTGTGTATATATATATGTTATTTTAATTTAAAACACAGTTTGCAGTTATTTATATATGCATACGTATACGTGTTTGAGTATTCAAATTGTTTTGAAATGGCATTAAAGGTATAATTAAATGAGATAACTTTTCCACCTTTTATTCTCCTTACTAATTGGTTTCTTTAACTTAGTTGATTGTCTTTTATATGAACGTAAACTTTTGATTAGGAAATCAACTTTGTAACATATATGCATAAGTAAATATAAATATTGTTTTTTTAATAAAAAAGGGGGATGGACAATAAAGGTATATTTATAAAGGAAATCACTAATTATGTACAATTTCTAAATGTTGCATTGCCTTTTGCTCCTATATGTCCTATGATGCTTGTGCTAATCGAGAGGCTGCATGTAAGACTCGCCCATGGGGTACCTAATGGTGTCACCGCAAAGGAGTACGGGCAGAAGCAATAACGGTATTAGAGTCCAATAGCCTATGCGGTCTAAATTGGTTATGTTAGGGTTAACTAATTAAGCTTGCACACTTAGTATGGTGTCTAGAAAGGTAAAGTCTAGGATTGGAATTAGGTAAGCATGTACCCTGTCTTACCTGCTTACTAGCTGGCTTGAAAGGAAAAATGAGCCCAAAGGTTGCACTAATAGAAAAGGCCTAATTTGAATTAGGATTTGGGCTAATTTTCAAAATAGTTCTGAAAATTATGACAAGATTTTAAATTTAGAATATAAACAGTTTATTAAAGATGTTATAATATAACATAAATTTTTGAAATGTTTGAAAAGGTAAGGAAAATTTCAAAATGTTCAAAATTATTTAAGTATTAATTTCAAAATTAAAATTTATTAATAAGATAAATTAAATTAATTAATTAAATGAGTAAATTAATTAATGCATACATGCATGTATTGTTTATGTTGATATATGTTCTGTTATTTTAGAGTGTTTAAGACAACATATGTATACATGTATGTGTATATAAGATAAATTTGAAATTAATATAATTTAATTAAATAAATTAATTAAAGGTTAGTTAATTAAAATAAATAGATTAATGGTTAATTAATTAAACAAATTAATTTAATTATTTAAGCAATAACACACACATATATTTATGATACATGTATTATACTATAAACGTTATATATTTATATGTATGACATATATGTATTGTTATAAAAGTTATAGTATTACTATAAAAGTTATAGTAGACAATCTATTTTAAAAGTTGTATTGGAATACTAATATAAACTTAATTAAAGGGTTAATTTACTAAATTTAATTAAATAAGATTTAATTAATAAAATATTATACATAAGACTATTATATAAGTAATATGAGTAAAAGTTATATAATACTGAAAATTATATGATATGAATGTATGAACTAAAGGTAAAACATTTAAGAAACCCAAACAGACTTAAGGAATAGATATATATATGTATACATGTGTCCAACACTTGAATCATGAGAGTATTTTGTAAAAAAGTCATTACTCTGTAAATCGATATCAGTTGATATAATATGTTGAAGGTTTTGAATCTTTAATATCAAGTTGTGCACTCTCATTTTTATATTAATAGATTACTTACATACTCTTTACTTGTTGAGCTTTACTCAAGTTATGGATGTTATGTATAGTACTATTAATAGAATAGACAAGGTAAGATAACGGCACGTATTGTTGAGCTATGTGCATTGTACTTAGGCCGTCGAGAAACGATAGGTCCGAGTGAATAATCCCTCTTTACTTGTTGAGTTTTCCTTAAGGCTTAGGAGGGATTAGGATAACGAACCGTAGGTTAGGCAATGTATGTGATACAACCGATAAGGAGTTATCCATCATATATTAGTCTATGATTTGTTGAGCTTTCTTCAAGGTCGGTATCCTAAGGCACACTGTCATAAAAACCACCAGTGATCCAAAATGGTAAATTTTTTGAAATTCACATATTTCTTCCGCTATGGGCTAGCCTAGTTCTAACATGGGCAATGTAATAAGGCAAGACTTGTCGTTTCTCTCATTAGCAAATAAAGTTAGTTTCTTGAACCATTGGAACTATGTTCTTGTAAGCAAAAAAAAACTCTTGTGTTGCGTGATTAGCAGTACAGTTGGAAACGTACCCATTGGCCTTGGACAATGGACGGGAGTGTGTTCCTAAGGGTCGATCGGATAATTTAGCCCTAATTCACTTCAACCTTTATAAATTCGTCATTGCCCAAAGATAGACGACGGCGTGAAGATTTCACAATTCACTTAGGAATTCATCATTGCTTGGAGATAGGAGATGATGAGAACGTTTCCTCATTCAATCAAATCTTCAGTAATTCACCATTGCCCAAAGGTAGGCAAGGAGGAGAAGGTTTCTAAACTCTTAACCTTTAGGAATCTGGTGCTGCCCAGAGATTGGCAATGTTAGGAAGGTAAACCATATCCTTCATGAATTTGGTGTTGCCTAGAGATTGGTGACAATAGGAAGGCAAACCCCATCCTTCAAGAATCTGGCATTGCTCGAAGATTGGCAATGTTAGGAAGGTAAACCCTCTCCTTTAAGAATATGGTGTTGCCTGGAGGTAGGTGACCCCCGAAAGGTAAACCCCATCGTTCAGGAATCTGTCATTGCCCGGAGAATGGCGACATCTATAAGGACAATATGCAACCCTCAAGAACCTGGCATCGCTCGGAGATTGGCAACATAAGGGAAGATAGCTATTTCAGGACGATCGGATGAATCGAACCAACCTTTCAGGATCGATCAAATAATTCAATCCCAACTCATGAGGATTTGACGTTGTCCGTAGATAGGCAGCGTTAAGAAGAAGCTCTTTAAATCAAAACCATTAATCTGCTAGTTTTCGAAGATAGAAACTTGAATGCTGCTAGATCTTTAACTACAATCTCAAAATTTGATTGTTTCCCGAGAGTAAGCAGCTTTAAGAAAGGAAACTTAGAATTGGTTAATTCGTACACTAGTTTTTGGAGATTGAAATAAGTGTCCGATTAAATTCCAATTATAGCACTAACGATCAAGCAGGACACGCTCCGTCGAGGAAAAGCGAGAATGGTCATGAAGGCCCGAAGGCAAGCATTATCCGGCTTTCCCTGTCTAGGACTAGGACATGAAAAGCACACTTAGACTGGGGGAAAAAGGATAACTTTCCCCACGATATCTCTATCTCATCAATGCTCAGAATCTAACATTCGGAATGATAAATCTCGTAAATAGGGATAAATGCACAATGAAGTCAAATAAAAAGGAAAATGAATATCCCAACTACTGCTCTATGATAGTTAGGAGTTGTATGGAACCAGGATTATTCACCATTACCAACTAGTCGAAAGGATCTCAACCAAGAATAACCACATAACCGATTAAGTAATGGTTCAATTTTTCCAAATGAAACAATTTGATAACTAAAAATAGAGCCAATATCAGGATACAACCTAGCGATTATTGGAATATTATTTATATGCATAGAATTACAGTAAATGAGCATATTGCATGAAAGCCTATATATATAATTATAGTATAGCCAGTTTTGTTATATACACAGGCAGTGGTATGTAAATAGAAACAGCACATAAAGATACAAAAACGTAAATGGAATAAAAATTACAAGATAAAAAGAAATCATTTCATTACTTCATCCTTTATGCACAAAACAAAGTCGGGGACGTTACCACACAAACATGACCTGTTCATTGTAAAAAGAAAACCAAATACAGACTATACAACGAAATAAACCACCACACAAGAGAGCTCTAAGTACCCTCTACAGGCTTCTCCCTTTCTTTTCGCCCTTTCCACTAGCACCACTGGGATGCATCATATGCATTGGCTTCTCCTTGATTATCCTACCTATGGGAGTTTCTCCCTCGGAATTGGTAGATTCTTCCCCGGTAGTGATGTGAGGCTCATCAATCTTCCAGATAGATGTCTTGGAGGCTTTAATATGGAATTTTAGTACCCTCACCTTGATTGTGGGAAGCTTGGTAGTGAGGGTTGTAGAAAAAGAAAATGTAGGCTTCACTGTGCTGGGCTCGAATTTCAACTGGATTTTGTCAAATTAGCCTTCAACCTGTCCGCCATGGTAGTATGATCAGTGGGGTCTACAATGCTGATTATAACAATATCTTCCTATTAGGGCACATAAATATCCTCCAAGATTTCTACGGTTTAATTTCTTAAAATCAGGCCTTGGGCTGAAACCAAAGAGAAGACAGAGATGACAAATCTCATGGAGACAGAGGTTGACGTGGTGAAGTAGCTATTAATATCCAACCTTGAGTAGCCGTAGGCGGAGGGAGAAGATGTGGTTGACCTACAAGTTAACAAATAGAATTGTAAAGGCCAGTGATGGATTCACGTGAGAATTGAAGCGTCTTGAAGACCGGAAAAACAAGAGATATACCAGAGTAAAGACTTCATTCTATAAAAGATTTGACAAACCCTCCATCTTCGGTCAGGTGCACCTCTGTTTGACTTAAGAGAAGGGAAAGGTAGGGTTCAACAGAAATAATTGCTACAAAGGCTCGAATCATATGAGTGGTCTTGTGGCTAACCTCTAAGGATGCAAGAATAGTCACCACTGGCTGCTTGAATTTTTCTAACGACCTGGTATTTTCAACCATTCACATCCGCACATGCCGGACTAGAATCGCTCAAAATATCATATTGTTAATTTATATTTGACAAAACTCAACAAATTCAGTAAATAAATCAATCATCAAATCACAGACACAGAGAGCAACGATCACAAGCCCTGATTCAGCTAAAATTTAAAGCAATAAATTTTTCTTGGGCAGCATGTTTCAAAGTTGAAACGCAAATGAAAACAAATGGTCACAGATCCGTTCGGATACAGTTATCGGATTCGTGGATTCCGCTGTGAACCGAAGTTCAAAACACAGAATTGAATATACCATAGCGATCTACATGACGAGACAGTCAAAACAGTATACCGATATCAGTGGTATGATCATCCGATCAAAAGTCGATAATCGGTACCGAAAAATACTGCTAATTCCGTACGGAAAAATCCAAATGGAGCTAGAAACTACCGAATTTCATGAAACGGATTTCGCAGTCCGATTCAGATTGTTCTAAATAAATTTTCTCGTGTGGACATATTTGGTTTTCGGAATACTTTTAAATTCAACTGTTATCAACTGGTTTAAATTGAAATAAAATTTCATGAGAAAATAAACTTCAATATTATCAGATGAAAATTTACCGGTTGCTATGTTTAAATAGACGTATTCCAAATAATAAATTTTTATTTTCAATTTTTATTGTTTAAAATTTCACAAAATTTCAATTAATTAAATAAATAAAATCACTGAAAATTTTAGGTCGTTACACTCTCCCCCACTCAAAACTTTTCATCTCCAAAAAGGAAGGAGGTAATAGAATAGAACAACCAGAAATAAAAGTAGATTGAAAGCCAAGATTAAACAATTAATTTGAAACTATATAAATTTTACTTGAAATATTCGTTTGAAAACTTCATTTTCAATTCAATTATCTTTAATACTTTAAAACTTTCCCATTTGCAAGATTTCTTACTTCCTCTATAAGTACCATTTATATGTTTAGTTAACACCTTTATAAATATATAAAAACTATTTGAAAATAATTATTTACATCATTACCTATATTTACAAAGAAGTTATTTGAAAACATTAAATCCATAGTTCATAAATTTATTAATTTATCTCAAGATACTTTTCAAACATTATTAATAAATCAATAATCTTTTTCTTTAAATATGTTGCATTTGATTAATAACTTCTAAAATATTTATAACACTAATAATTTTCTATTAAATCATGCAGTATATAAATAAAAAATGTTTTAAAAGGATGTATTCAAAAAGGAAAAGAAGGTAGATTCGAAAAACAGAATATATGTGAATATATAAAGCTGAGCAGATAAGGTAGATTCAAAAGAATAGTATCGGACATGAATAATCAATTTAGAACCATAAGAATTTCAGTTTTAATTATTAATACAGAGTTTCTTTGTTGAAAAATACCTTTGTAATAAAATACCTTTACAATAAAATAATTTTATAATAAAATACTTTTATATCGAAACAAATTTTCCTTTCGAAAATACTTTTATAACTCGATGTTTCAACAAGTTTATCCTCGTTCTTGCAGACTTTGGTCATGCGTTGATCAAGCGCAAAGCTAGAATTCTTCAAGTACTTAGTAGGCGTATTTCGACATCCAGTGAAAATACTTGTAGAACTTTCAAAACCGATATGGAAAGTACAATCCAAACAAATAAACCGAATCATGGATCGCGGATACACAATGGTTACGCCTGAATTCCCCAAGAAACATCCGTACCATTAAGCAATCACTGCCTTGTGAATTTCACCATGATAACCAAAAACTATGGACCGCAGATACACAATGGTTATGCTTGGATCCGCCAGGAAACATCCGTACCCTTTAAGCAATCCCTGCCTTGCGGATTACGCCACCATAACAAAACCGGTAGACCGCGGATACACGATGGTTACGCCTGGATCCCCCAGGAAACAACTATACCCTTTAAGCAATCTCTGCCTTATGGATTACGCTACCAAAATGACCATGGGTAATGCCATGGAAGGACACTCGAGTATCACATCCGAAAAACCAAAATCAGATAGAATAATATCGATAGAATGAATCCAAAATGTGGCCACAAAGCGGATATCAAGCAGAAGGCACTTTCCATATCTTTACTTCGAAAATATGTATCATATAGTCCTTTTCAAATCAATTTCAAATATCATACTTATATAAAGTCCATTATATACAAGACTTCATTTTCAAATCGAATACTTTCCAAACTCAATAGTATATCAAATCACACTTATATAGACTTTGATTATATAAGATTTCGCTTTTCAAATTGAGTACCTTTTCAAATCAATAGTTTTCAAATTAACTTCATACTTATACCAATCAATTTTATATAAGTTCGATAACTTCCAAATCAAGTATTTAGTAAAACAAGGTTCTTAATTTCAATTCGTTTCAACATCGGTTCAGTTTCAAAAAAAATCATATACGATTTCACCAAATTATTTCTCCCAAACTAAATATCTTCGGTTTTAAAGTCTCCAAAATAATAGGTTTAGAAAATAATCATAGTTTCCAAATCAACATAATTTAGGTCAAACAATTCATTTCCAAAATCATTATATAAATACTAGGTTTTAAATTCCAATCTATTTTTGAAACCAAATAATTTTCTCAGAATCAATTATATCCAAAAATGATTACCAAGTTTATAACCATCCCTTTTAAACCTTTAAACTATTTATTTCTATTTGAAAGATCCAATTTACCATTTGCAGATTTTTTTAAACTAAATTTTATTTAAAACATTTCAAACTAAATTTCATATTAGTATAATTCAAAATAGTCTAATTCATTTACTTAACAAAACAGTTTCAAACTTATTTAAATCATATTACTTCATACTTTAAACATACAAAACTAAACTTATATACTTTAACAAATAATTTATACCTTTCGAAATCACTTAGCTTTGAAAATTAAACGTCGATTTGGAAGTGTTCGAACATTCAAAATAGTCGGAGAAATCAAATTTTCAAATCCTAGAGTTGGAAATCAGCAACCAATCAGTAAATTAGTTTCAATATATAGGGTCATACCAAAACAAATCCGAAACTCGAGGACCGAACACCGGTTCACTTCAAATAGTTTCAAATATATATACATATATCTTTCAAAAATCAAATCATACTTCAGAATTTGAAATCAAAATTTTTTTCACAAAATCACTCGCATAGAAAAGCTACTAAAGTGGCCTCTCCCCCACTCTGAAACTCGAAAATCAATATCGATGATGCGTGCACTCAATCATCGAAATTATTTTCCAACGACACAAGTGAGTTCTGCAATTCCATTTTCTTGAAAACTTCTTTGAAATTTCTTCGAAATCATTGGAATTCATTAGAAACATTTCTTAATCGGAAAACACTTTCAAATCATATTATTATATATTTTCAAAATCTTAGAACCAATTTCAAAACACCGGAATTCAACTCCTCGAATTTCCAATTTAAAAATCCTCTAGTTATAAATCATTTTTTTAGATAAATCAAATTTCTTATATAATTTTCAAAATTTCAAATCCTTTCGAAACTTCAAATTGTTGCTTTTAAAAGGTATATTATCCTTATCGAAAACATTTTCTCTTTCATATATAGAATATGATCATACTTATCAAGATAATAATTTCGATATATAAAACAATTTCAAAAATACAAACAAACCCGATTTTTTTCAAAGGATGATTCAAGAATGGATTTCAAAACAAGGATAGGCTTGATCGAAGATGAGATAATCAAATTTCAAAATAGGAGATGGATATACTTACATAAATCACGGGCGACCTTAACCGGTCAACCATGATTTCAAAATAAGATCGGTGCAAAATTCTGAGGCAAATCGACATACGATCGTCAGAGTTAGATTTCGGCATAACAAGAGATAACAACATCTAAACCGAGGGATATATAAATCTCTGGTGAATCAATGCCAATTGTAAAGGAGTTTCACCCCTTTAAAAATCATTCAAAGATTGGCGGGATCGACGATTCTTATAGAGATCATTCGAAGTGGAGTTATGAGATACCCCAAAATCAAGAAACACGAATAGGTAGAGAAGATAGTGGATTTTGGAACTGCAGGGAATATTCCAAAGTCCAAAGGAAAACCAAATCAAAGAGGGAGAAATTCAAGCTCGAATGAAGTGATTCTACAAATAAATTTACTACTATGCTAAGTTTGCCTAGAGCCAAAGCAATGATACCAACTCTAACGATCTGATATTTTCAACCATTCGCATCCGCACATGTCGTACTTGAATCGCTCAAAATATCAGATCGTTAATTTATATTTGGAAAAACTCAACTTATTCAGTAAATAAATCAATCACAGAATCACAGACACAGACTAATATAATAAAGCAGCGGAATAAACAAATAGTACTTCATGAAGCTACTAACAGCAGAGTTTGAAATAAAAAACAACAGAATATCTCAAATACAGTGAAGCCTCCAATCCAAACAGTTGACTCCTCTGAACAAATCAACTGGAAAAGCTAGAAGCTAAATCGATTGTTGGATCTCCAAACGAAGCTCCAAACTCCAAAGTTGAGTCAAAAGATGTATCGCTCAGTCTGACATGAGCGTAAAGAAAAACACAAACACTCGAGTCAGGATTAACATTCTTATATCAATAAATCCAACTTAAGTGAAATAACAACTGAAATACAAGTAACTTAAAGGATGTTTGGGATAACCATCCTCTAAGGATCTGTGGAACTATCTATGATGTAGACATGTACGCTATTAACAACTAAACGTCATTATAACACCATGGTGATCTCAAAATAATTTATACTTTAGAACCAAAATCAATTCCATTTCAAATATATATATATATATTTCCAAATTATAGCACTTCAAAACTAAATTGATACTTTCATATATATTTTATTTAACTTCATTTTTATTTAGTTTTGAAATATTCACTTAATAAATCCATTATCATTTTAAATAACCTTAAATTACATTAAACTAAATATTTCCTTCGATTTATTTAAAACTTGAAATATCCATTTAATCACTCTAAATCAAAGTCAAGTTATAAAACATATCTTAAAATCTCTCGATTTAAATAAGTTACAAATTAACATAATTAAACAAAATTCTTAATTAAATACAATTTCGAATATATTCAAATTTATCTTCCCAACCTTAACTTACAAACTCATTATAAAGATCTATTTTAAAATAAAATTTTAAATAAACACTTAAACATATTATATATTAATTAAATCATACTTTATTAAATTAAAACTTATTATTAAATCTACTTTATATTAAAACTTATTTTTATATAAAATATTACAATATTTAATAAAACCATATATCTTTCCTTTCAAAACCATAGAAATAATTTTAAAATATTTATATATAGACTAACGGTGTCTGTATAAATTCTTCTATCTTATGGTCAAGTGATATGGATATTTATCATTTCAATCTGTAATTTAAATATATATGGGTAGGTATCATTTCAACCCGCAACCCCAAATTCAATTCAAATGAAAATCACTTGGGTTTATCATTTCAACCCGTAACGATTTTCTCCTATTCTACAGATCGTTCAGGTATGTATCATTTCAACCCATAGTGTATTCTATACTAACAGGGAACTTGTAGAGTGATAGCAGATA
Source organism: Allium cepa (assembly GCA_030765085.1). Taxonomy (NCBI): domain Eukaryota; kingdom Viridiplantae; phylum Streptophyta; class Magnoliopsida; order Asparagales; family Amaryllidaceae; genus Allium; species Allium cepa. The sequence goes on along the minus strand of CM060935.1, from coordinate 785,392,395 downwards.
TGATAATAATAATAACAGGCATATATCATCAATAACAATATAATATAAACAATAAGATATGGTGTCATATCTCACAGATGAACAGTTACAGATAATCTCATATATAACAATTTAAATAACTACAGCAGCATATTTCAATTGTCGTTTTAATTGAAATCAAATTTATTAAATATAAGAACGTTAATCGTGAGTGATTTCTCACCTTTCGAAGCTATAGGAATTTGACAAAGAATGAGCTACGAAATCCAAAGCAACGCTAGATTGGCACGAATCGACGAATAAAGCTAATAAATCGAAATGGACAAAATCAAATCAAAATTGGATCGATGACGATAATTTTTATAGGTGAACCTATATATATATAACTATATATAACTATATATAGATAAAATCATATTCTAAATTCAAATACATTTCAATTTAAATGTATTTCAAAATCTATTGTTTCAATTAAAATACATATATTAAACTCAGCACATATATGTACATAATTATTTAAAATCAATACTTATATATTATATTCATTTCATCCTAACATACCATGTATATATTTTTTAAAACTATTTTTATACATCCATATTCAAAATTAGTATTTATAAATCAAATTTAAACATATATTAGAAATAATATATGTATGTATGTATGTATGTATTATGAAAAGCCAGACTCATGCATGCAGGTTAATAGTACTTATAAGTAGACACACTGTACAACCATAATTAAATATACTATGCAGCCTAATAAATCTATACAGGACCAACACAATGATATAGAACTCTAAGTTCAAAGCCTATAAATTATAAAAGTATATACTGTAACATTCAGATTAAAATCCCTAAATATAACCAATGTATACTTGAAAAGCCAAATATACAGATGTGTAATCCTGTCTGTCCTCGAGACCAATACCAAAGTCTGATTATAAACTTTTATATTTGAAAACTAAATATGTATATATATATATATAACCTTAAAAAAATGTAAAACGCTTTACATTTAAACAACAGACTAACATATCTATTATATTTAAAACAATACCTTCAGAAACCACTATAACTTAATTTATAAAAATCTGTATGGACAATTACATCTATCACTAATAAAAAGCTTTCTTCTTTCGATTTTTTCAAACAAATAATAATATATGTATAATTACTTTGAAATCAATATTATTATATATATATGACACGTCGGCCTTATGTAAAACTGTGGAAGACACATGAATATTAAATTAAGTACAAATATATATTGCAATATAATATCTGCAACCCATATATGCACGCAACAAATGTATTAATACTTCACCATCCTATATGAAAAGCACACCATCCAAAAAACTATGTATATATAAACTCACATACGTAAATTACTTTGAACTCAACAAAGATATGTATACTAAAATATAAATAGCGTTTTATTATTTTATACAAACCATATATACATTGTAAACTTTTAAAAAACAATATAAGACTTACAAAGAACTCAACAGACCATAAAGCTATAGGCTAATACCAAATATATAAGATTCAAGTTAAAATCCCAAATCTAAGAAAAAGAATGTAAATTGTATATACAAATCAGCATATAATATAACTGATGTATTATACGACTAATATAAACTCAATATATGCACTAATATATAAGACTGCATCCTTTGAATAGAACTAGCAAACAAAAATATATATACAAGTAGAACAACATATGAATATAAAATTTATAAAATGAACTATATATATATATATATATATATATGCGTGAACTACTAAGGCAAGATGAGAAAGAGAGAAAGCAAGGAACGATGAGAGCTTGCATGGAGGAATTTCAGCCATTGGGTTGACGTCCTTGTGGAAGCTCGGAAGGTTGCTGAACGCGCTGCCTTGCGGGATGGGGGTGAGGAAAAAGAAGGTGTAGTAGTCGGTGAGGTTAGGGCGAAGGGCGGTGGTCAGTGGTGAAGGACGGCGGTGAGGTCGAAGGGTGGGGCGGCTTCACATGAGAGGTCAAGCAAAGGGGGAAGAGCAATTGAAAAAAATAATAAAGGAAGATGACAGGCTAAAAGGAAAAATATTAGTTTGCATCTCATATATAATTTTTAATTTAAAGATACAGAACCGAGAAAAGGAAAAGAGAAATGAATCGGTGAATGTTTCAATGCAGGAGAGAGCAACGGTCATAAGCCCTGATTCAGCTAAAATTTAAAGCAATTAATTTTGCTTAGGCAGCACGTTTCAAAGTTGAAACTCAAAAGAAAACAAAAGGTCACAGATCCATATCGATACGATTACCAGTTTCACGGATTCCGCTATGAACCGGAGTTCAAAACACAGAATTGAATATACCACAGCTATCTACACGATGAGACAGTCAAAACGGTATACATATATCAGTGGTACGATCATCCGATCAAAAGTCGATAATCAGTATCGAAAAATGATGCTAATTCCATATGGAAAAATCCAAACGGAGCTAGAAACGTCTGAATTTCACGAAACGAATTTCGCATTCCGATTCAGAGTGTTCTAAATAAATTTTCTTATGTTCACATATTTTGGTTTCGGAGTAGTTTTAAATTCAACTATTATTAACTAGTTTAAATTGAAATAAAATTTCATAAGAAAATAAACTTCAATATTATCAGATGAAAATTTACCAATTGCTATGTTTAAGTAGACGTATTCCAAATAATAAAATTTTATTTTCAAATTTTATTGTTTAAAATTTCGCAAAATTTCAATTAACTAAATAAGTAAAATCACTAAAAAAATTGGGTCGTTACAATTTTTGAGTAAACAATTCGTGCTGTTCCGATGAGCTTAGGCCAGTGAGAGCCTGAGTAGCAGTAGAAGTGGCATCCTCAGCAGCAAGAATGGCCTTTCCCTCTACAAGCTTTTGTATATCCTCGACATCGAGATAATCAGCCATGAGCTCTTCTTTTGAAAGATTGTCCCCGGACCTTGCAAGTCATCGTAACACTTCTTCCCAGGCATTAGCGAGAGTCTCGGTATAAGTGCTTCCAAACCACTTTAGATTTTTGTTTAAGATGAAACTAGCGTAGACGTGTAGGAAGTTAAGGTTCAGTTCATCCCTTTCCTTGGCCTTTTCTTCCCAGGGATCATTAACTTCTCCTTGAGCGACGACAAGCTTGATATTAGAACTAAGCTTCTCAGTCGTCGACTGTTTTGAGCTGCCAGTAAGCTAGCGATTATCTTCCCAAAGGTTTTGAAATTTGGTCGCTTAAACAATAACGGTCTTATACATTTCGGCGAGGGCCAGGTCCTTCTCGGTATTTTTAGCTCAGCACTCTCTTCAATGGCTGCTTTAAGCCCATTCCTCATCATAAGCTCGATGTTATTATGAGCCTTCTTCATCTCCACTACTACGTTGTCCATGCTAACTTTTTCTTTAAGACCACATCTCTCCCTTTAATAACTTTCATAAAGTCTACCTCTCGATTTTTAATGATTCGTTAAATGTCTCCTTCTCGAAGTTGAAAGACTTGATGTTTTTATAATTAATCTCGTTGACTCTGGAGAGGGAATAACACAACTGTTTTTACTCATACTCTCAATCAATATGCTTTTGGACACTCCAAGCACCCATGTCTGCAACTTCTTTTGGAACATCTTCAATCTCCTAATCAAACATCACGTCGTGTATGAAAAGGTCAGGAAATGTGACCTATAAGCATGGTGGACTAGAAGGAAGAGAATCCAAGGGAGTGGAAATCCGTTTAGAGCATAGAGGAGAAATAATAGTCAAGGATTGGGAGGTAGGAACTCCCTACCAAGAAGAAGATTAAGGTCTAGTGCATGGTGGAATACTGCCAAAAGAATAGTCACAGCTATCATGGGATTCACCTGGTCGCTTGGATGGGTTACACAATAGCTCTTCTTCAGCCCCTCTTTTCTTTCTTCCTCTCTTTCTCTCTCTCTCTCTCTCTCTCTCTCTCTCTCTCTTTCTCTCTCTTTGGACCCATCGGTCATCCTCCACTTCTCGCTTATTTATTCTGCACCTCTCCTCCATTGTGTCATGACTTTGATAGCTAGAGTGAGATGGATGAGGATCAGGAGTTTTCCCTTTGAATTCACTAACATTACACGAGGTGTTTTGATATCGATCATGAGCCATGGAACCAAAAACGAGAAGAGAAATGAAATAAGTGTTGGAATTTCGAAATACAAGTGAATGCAAAGATGGATGTGCATGATCGTAGTGAAATGCAATGTGCCGATGATCCCCAATGTAATCTACAGGGGTCTTGCATTCTTCATCCAAAAATACCCTTGATTTAAAGCTAAAACATGAAGTACCCTTGCAAAGGAGTTCAATAATAGAAATGTTGAAGTCGTTTAGGCCTGCGAAGACATTTCCAAGGAAATGGGCTGTAGGAGCTACTTTGTCCGAAGGCAATATACCCATTTTCTATGCCTTCAAAGAAGGTTCAGTGGCGATTTGCTCCGGACGGGGTAGCATGAGAAGTTCAGGGCACTTATAAGGTGTCTCATCGTACTATTTGCGCTCCTTCGTGCTAACATGATCGCTATCGCCGGCACTTTCTTCTTCCTCTTCAACCATCATTTCCTTTCTTTTTCTTCTCTCCTCACTCTCATTCTCCTCCAGGATTGGCTACATTCCAACTTTTTCATCCCCTTCTCTGTGGACATTACTGACAACTGGCTCTTTAGCTTCCCGACCTTCGACTTTCCCCTGAAGATTCTTGTGATACTCCGGAATTTCAAACCCAATTTAAATATGATAATCTTTGTAATAAATTTAAAATAAATTGATAAATTTGTTATTTTTAGACAATAATAAATAAATAGGTTGTAAGTGTATATTGATTCTAATTAAAATTAATATATACAAAAGGGTAATGAATGTGTCAAAATTTTACTCATATCAAATTTGATTTTTGAATTGAATTTGAAATTAAATTTGAATTTGAATTGTTAAATTAAAAGATTCAAAATAGGTTAATTATATTCTAAATTATACTTTGAGTTTAAACGAGTATTTTCATGATTTTATTTAGGATATAAAATTTGATTTATATTTATTTCTTTAAGAAGAATTGATTTTATATGAATTAAAATTGGATTTAAAATAAGAAAATCAATTAATAAAAAACATTTTAAAATTCTTTTTGCATGGAAATTACACTTGTTAACATTTAAAACACACTTATAACATGTGTTAAGAAATTAGCAAGGGATAATGAAAAGTGTCATAGTTTAATTTTTTTCCTTTAATTTTTTTTATAAAACAAAATTTATTTTATAAAAACTACCTCCTATTCTTTCTCTAATTTTCTCATTCTAATTTTTCTAAAGCAAGAAAAAGAGAAGTACACCTCCATTAACAAAACTGAAAATTATTCAAATCTTCACTTCAACCAAAATTAATAAACCTCAAACCTCACCTCAAAATCAAGAAGAAAATCTGCAAAATAGAATTCAAGGGAAAAAATAAGCAAAACAAGTTACAGCAAATCTGAAAAGAAAGATCAAGTTCCTAAAAAAAATATAAATCAAGTGCAAGGCAAATTCAAAGTTCTTCTATCCTAAATACTGACTGATTAAAAATTGAAGCATCATCATCAAGAAAACATTTAGATCAAGCAATTTCAAGTAAAAAACTGCAGTCATTTTCCACAATTTTTGGTCTCTGCTTAACAAACAAACAGGTGAGTAAATTTTAAAATCAGAAAATTTAAGTAAAAATGTTTGCATGTGAATGTTAGATCTATTGATGCTTGCATGTACCTATTTTTGTAAAATCTTTGTTTACATGTTATAATTTAACCGTGCATGTTAAAAATATTACCGATGCTTCTCTGTATCTTCAAGTTCAGAGTAAATTTAAAACAAAAGCTTCAAAATGTATTCAACAAATCATTATTAAGTTAGAATTTTCAATGCAGTAGTTTATTTAAACATGAATTAAGTATTAAATTGATATTCAAAAAGAAACTGTTTAAAAATCTGCTTAATCAGGATAATACAGTAAAAAAAATTAATATCGTGATAAAATCATGCATTGAATTTTGTTGAAACAAATTCACATCTTGAATCTAATTCGTATTACATGGTTTTTAAGATAAATATCAGGATTTTTAAATTGAATTTGGGTTAGAAATTCTATGTTGACCGAAATTGGGTTTTAGTCAAAGTTATGGCGACTGGGAAATTTCTAGGGTTCGAGCATTGGATTTAAGTTGTATTGATGGTTGTTAAACTTGAGAAAAATGGTTGAAGTGATAATCATTTAGCAGAGAATTGGGATTTTGGGAAACTAGGGTTTTTGGTATGTGTTTGGTCGAGCTCAAAAATCTTGTGACTATGATTGTTTGGATGGATCGAGATAGGAATGCTCCTGGGAATAGCCGCATCGAAGCTTTATGGTGTTGTGACTAAGGTGGCGTAGCGAATGTTGGTCGAGGTAGAAGGCTACGGCGGGTTTTTTGATGAGAGGTTGTGTTGGCTGATGGGTTCGAGCTGTCTTGATTTTGATTTAGCTCGTGCAATTGAGGATTGAGGGCCGGAGTTGTGTCGATGGTCGAAGTGGAGATTGCGCGAGGTATCGTTGATGGCGGCGGCGGCGTCGGAGCGACATGCACGTGCACGTGACAGCGACCGTGTCAGTGAGGTTGGGTGCCAAGCTGACTCGAAGCAACGTTCGAGTTGTTGGGCTTGTGGTTCGTGATTTTGCAGGGGAAAGTTTCGATGTTTCTCGCGCAGGAATGGGAGAAGGAAGTGTTGTTCTTCTGGTATTGTTTGGGTTAGTTGAATCTTAAACTAAGAAGAGAAGGTAAGGGAAGAATAAGGGTTTGGTTTTTGTGTTTATCTTGAGTTTTGGTCGAGTCAAACAAAAAGGAAAATGATGTTGAAGTTTTCTAACTTGTTTAAAATTTCAAGTTTTTTTTAAGTTTAAAACTTTAAATTTTATTTCAACTACTTTATGAAATGTTGAATATTTTTATTCAAAGTATTTTATATTTTTGATAGTTAAGTTTAAAATGATTTTTATATTCATTTAAGTTAACTTTTAAAAAGAGTAATTAGTTAAACAAAATTGAAATGTTTTAATTATGTCATAATTTTAATTATTGTTTTGTTTTGAAAACTAATTAAGTTTTATGGTTAAAGTTTACTTTAATTAATAAAGTAATTAAGGTTAAATTAATTCATAATTTTAGATTAATTAATTTATTAAGGTTTAATTAATTGATTATGGATTAATAATTTGATAATTAAGAATTAAATTAAATAATAATTAACTAATTAAATAATTAAAGATTAATTAATAAGTAATTAATTAATTAAGTGATAAGTGATTAATTAGTAATTAAGAATTTATTTATTTATTGATTAGAGTTAATTAATAAAGTAATTAAACATTAATTAATTTATAGTTAATAGTTAATTAATTAGTGGTTAAGGCTTAATTAATTAAATAAATTAAGGTTAGTTAGTTTATAATTAATTAAGTAATTAAGATAAGTTAATTTAAATTCAGTAATTGATTAAATAATTAATTAAGATTAAATAATTATAAATTAAGGGTTAATTAATAATCAATTAAGGAATGATTAATTTTTAAATCAAGTTTTTAATAATGATTAATTAGATTAATTGATTAATAATTAAAGGATTATTAATTAATTAAAGATTAATTAATTAAATGATTGTGATTAATTAAGTAATGATGGGTTAAGCAAGGTAATGTGATTAATTCTTAAGTAATTAATTTAAATTTGAATAAATTAAATTAATTGTAATATGAATTAAAGTTGTGTTTTCTTATGGATGATTGTTTTGAATTGAATATCTGAATATGGTTGATATATGTTGGATGATAGTTGAGATATTCTATGATGAGATATTGTATATATGTGATAGATATTGATTACTATCTGTGGATAATACAGTGTGGATGCTATGTTTAAACTGAATTGAAATATTTAAATCTTTAAACAACTTGGTCTTTAAGACACGTTTGGATTTCGATGAGAGCGGGATCGGGAATAAAATTTGATTTTTCGAAAACCACATCGATCCAAGTTAAATGTTAGGTCGTGACATCTCAAGTGAGGATCGAGATGGAGTTTTAGAGCGCAAGGGTTATTGTCGTTAACTTTGAGGGTGATTCCAAAATGAGTGTAACGAAATAATGCCTTCGGTTTTCTTTCGAACCCGGAACGAACTTGTATGGATTGAATGCTTTCAGAACATCGTCTGGTGGACGATGAGCATTCTAAGAGATGTGTTCTATAAGGGTAATCGTAGTATCAAGTGTTGAATATGCGCTTATATGATTTTTTGTTTGATGATAATAAACATATATACATTCGTTTAAATGTATTTGATAATATACTATTTATTTTCACAGATTAAATAAATATTTGCTGAATAAAATAAATAACACGAAATTTGAATTCAAACGAATATTTTATTCAAACAAATATTTATTACAATTTTGAATAGTACAAATTCAAGCTCTCACTATACACTATACAACTTTGATACAAATTACAATTACATCACATTTCATATTTACAGTTCACCTCACTACATATCACTCACACTCGTATTTATCTTCAACTTCCTTCCAGTTTGAATCCAGCATCTGAGCAATCTGTAAAAATATAAACTAACGCGGTAAAATTGAAAAAGAAATATTTTTGCAATTCAAAAATAAAAGATAATTTTTGAAAATATGATTTGCCTCAGTTATTTGGGTTGTTCGTCATAATTTAAATTTGAATTCATCATACACGAACAACTTGTGATACACAGTGTATCATTGTATATGCCACAAGGCCGTGCACACCGATATACACTTGATAAAGCTACAGGGATAGGTGAGCACAAGGTCAAACCCAAATATACGGACAGGTTCAACTCAGGTGCAATATATTCAAAATCTCGTCAGCAGCACAAGGTCAAACCCGAGTTTTTGAAACTGGATTCAACTCAAGTAAAATTTCAAAAATCAACAAGAAATGGCCAAGAACTCAACAATGTCTGGACAACATAAATGAACAGTTCAAGCATGAAGTATTCACAGCAAATAATGTACACCAGTGAACAAACCAGCAGTATACAAGTACAAGACCACCAAGAAAAACCAGTGACAATATAGATTCAAGTTCTGCAACAAGTCGATGCAAACATACATGAACAAGCAGTGCACCAATGAACCATCAAAGAGTGCAACACAGTGAAGGGTCGACCAAAAATCCAAATGCACAAATGAACAGCTAAGGATAAGAGGTCAATACAACATAAAGAGTGCAAAAGTTATACTATAGAAATAAACATAGTAGGCATGTACAAACTGTAGTGAATGTAGATGGTAAACCAGAGATCAGACAAGACTGAACGAGCAAGGCATAGCTACTGCACAACAACATGAATGAAGATACAGGGAAGAGACATGTACACATGGGAAATACCCAAAACAGAGGGCACAAATGAAGACTACAGGTCTCAATGTAAATGAAATGCACATGATAACATCACTGACAATTATTCATTCAATAGGCAACAAAGAATGGCAAGACACAAGACATGGGGGCACTGTACTACAGCTCGACCAAATGGCCAACATGATCAAGAAATATAACATGCAGTGCTGTGGTACTAGCTCAAGACAGTACAACTACAACTCAAATGAAACAACTCCAATGACTCAAATGAACATACTAAACAACACAATCAAACTGCAACATAGCAAACACAAATGGAATGCAACAGTGAAGTTCAATATTATCAGAGAGCATATGGAAGGATCAGGTAAGTGGTAACTTCAAATAACACAAAAATCAATGTCGAAATCATTCCAGACCACATGGTTAGTGAGAACAGAGCAAAAGACACATAGATGTACACATGAACAAGTATGAACCCAAATCAAGCACCAAGTATACATGGAGCAGTGGTCAAGCGAAGTCCAGGCCAAACCAACCAGAATTTCAAAGCAGTAGGGTACATGAAGCAAACAACAGCATGGAGGCAACAAGGTCAGAGAACCATGCAACAATGTGCACAGTTCAGAAAGGTAATACACAAGTGACCATACACATACAAGAATGTATGTATACGAATGATCAACCCAAATATTGCCAGTAAGTCAATGATGAATCAATTGATCAAAATGACAGTGAAGCAAGTTTGAATAAAGTTACAAAGAAATTCAACAAACAAGTCATAGCCAGTAGCCAGAGTATCAAATTGTACAAAGTTTATCAAGTCAGAGAAAATCACGGAGCCATAGTCAATTATCACAAATTCAAAGCCGAATATTTTAAACCAAGTCAACCGAGCAATATCAAGAATATTCACATGTGAATTAGTCAGAATCAATCTCAAATATTCAAGCATCATCGAGTGGCCATGGTGAATAATTTGACAAATTCAAATATATTTAGACGAACGAAAACTCAGGAGTACGACTCCTATAAATTGCCATAATCATCATCGGCATATAATCATTGAGTTCAAGCATCAAACAGTAAAGCAAAAGGGATAAATTACGTACCGAAATCGCAAAGCGAACTCGATCCAAATTGAAGAGCCGTGAGCAAATCAAAGAGCATCAATCCTACTATCGAACGAGATCGAGCGGCACTTCAATTTGCATAACTCTAGTTTGAATCGCAAGGAGCAAAAGCAAATTTGCAGAAGCCCTAATTCGCAAAAAGGAACGAAAGAGGATCGGCCATATTTTCACAAAGCAAAGAAAAAGGAACGGGTTGAAGAAGTGAATAAGGGCCGGTCTTATTCTACTTTGATAAAAGGGTTTTTTATTTAAAGGGTTATAGGTTTTAAAAATGAGGGTTATTTTATTTTTGAATTGTTTTTAATTTGTAATTTTCTTTTTTAAAACCGTTTAATTTCTAGCCGTGTGACTAGGGGACAAGCTACGTGGCGTAGCTTGAGAATTCGCAACTCGGTAGTTGAGTTGTGGCAAGGTTTTGAGCGTAGAGTTAGATTAGTCAATAGCGGGTATAGCGAGTTTACGTGTGTAAGCGAGGGACTATCTAATTTCTAGTAGAAACCTTGGGGGCGGCACGTAGGCAGGGTTTTGCCGAAGCTGGTTAAATTTTGTGTTGTTCTTTTTTTTCTTCTGTTATTTATATTCTGCGATATCTGTGCTGCTATTCTATGATCTGAATTGAATATTTTATAAGCTTCCGCGATTAGTTTTTATAATTGACACTATCACCCTATTCACCCCCCTCTAGGGTGAAATCGATCTTACAAGTGCTATGAGAGCTAGGAATAGAAGTCAACATCTGTTTTAAAAATTCGATTTTTTTTGAAAAAAAAAAATCAGTTTTTGTTTTAAAAATTTGAATTTTTCAAAATGGCTTCTTTTAATAATAATTTTGAGGGTCGTTCCAATATTATTCCTTCTATTTTTGATGGAACAGATTTTTTGAATTGGAAATTGAAAATGGAATTTTATTTAAAATCTGTTAATATTAAATGTTGGGATATTATTGAAAATGGGTGTGATATAACAGATAAGAAAATTATCTCGATTAATGCTATGGCTATGCATATATTATATTCTCACATTAATCAAGATAATTTTAATTTCATCTCTCATTGTGAAATTGCACAGGAAATCTGGAATACTTTAATTGCAATATATGGTGCAACAGTCAACAGCAATGAGAAGTCCTCCACAACCGACTCAGTTGAAAAAATGTGCTTAACAGGATTTGTAAAAAACAGTTGTGATGAGGATGATGATGATGATGGAGCAGCTGAGCTGGCGCTAATAATGAAGAAATTCAAAAGATGGAACCACAAATATGGAAATCCAGCTCTAAATCAAGAATTAGAAAGCAGAATAATCAAAGCAATAGACAACTCGGAAGAACACGGGATCATTTGCAACAAACCCTGTGATATCAAGCCCAATTATCCCCGATTTCAATGCGATTTTGAAAAGAAATCAAAACGGAGAAATGCTACAGCCACGTGGAATACAAGTGATAAATATAATCAAAGTTCTAGCAGTAAGAGTGAGAAAGCAGATATGTGCCTTCATGGAAATATAACTGATAGCGATGATGACGAGCCAAGCGAGGTATCAAAACTTACTCACTCTGAATTACTTATTTATTTCCACGAAGTAAATGGCTGTTTTGAACGACTTAGGGAAAAATACGCTAAACTTGAATCACAAAAAGACACTTTGATAGATTTAAATAAACAACTTGACCAATTAGTTAAAACCTATCAAAGTAGGATCCCTAAGTGTGATAAGCGTCCAACATTCGAAGATGAGAATAAAAAATCAGAAATTAAAATTAAATCGCTTGAAAATGAAATTCTGATTTTAAAAGAGAGTGAAAATACGTGAAGAGAAAATTCTATCAAAAGGTGCACACAATTGTTGAATGAAAACGAATCACTCAAATCACAAGTCCAACAATTGTCAACGACTTTAGATAAATTTTCAAAAAGTGAAAAATCGTTGAATATGCTATTAGGAAAGCAAACTCTTAATATGGTTAGACAAGGACTTGGATATAATTGTTCAAAAATTGTTGAAAGCAAAATTAATCAAGTTAATTCTATGTGCACAATTTGTAGAAAATATGGACACAATCACAATAATTGTTGGTATAGACCCAAACATGTGAAAACTATACCGATTTGGGTTACAAAAGGCACAAATATAAAATCTCTCAAAGTTAAACAAATTTGGGTGCCGAAGGGAACAATTATAAATAGTTTTGAGTCTACACAAAATTATTTTTCAAAATTTTCTACCACTAACAACCATGGACCTATAAAAACAAATAGGTCACATAAATCTTTTTCCGTGTAGGTGTGGTGGCAGGCTAAGGAACAACAATAGTGTTTTCTGGATTTTTGGCTGTTCCAGAAACACAACGGACGTCGAAGCAAAGTTCCTTAGCCTAGTATAAAGGTGACAGAATCACAGCGGACAACAACGAAAAATATCGTAAAGTTAAAATAGGTAATGGTATGTTTTTAAACGATATATTAAATGTGATAATCTGCACCATATTCAGAATTAAAATTCAGCCAATATTGAGATTGATGAAAAGATGATGATTTTGATTCTGACTTATTCAACATAGTTGGCCAAGTATATTCTTATGCCAAAAACACTATAAAAATCTCTAGATTCTTTGAATTACTTTATATATATCATTTTGGATTAAAAATAGTGTTTTGTTGGATAATAATACATTTGGTTATAATTCGGCTAACTCTATATTCACGGTTTTCTGATTATTTACACGACTTCAATTCAATTTCAAAAGAATGTCATTTAAATTGTTGTTAAAATTGAGTTTGAAATTTTTGGTGCACACTTCATGTTTTGGTGTATAAAATTCAATTGATGATAACTTTTGAGTGAAAGAGAAATTCAGATGCAGATTACACTGGTAATCTAGTTGATAGAAAAATTACTAGCGAAACGTCATCTTTTTTAGACATTTAGTAACTGCATCGTTTTTCAAAGAAAATATATGCATATTTTTCATTTCAAATAATTTTCAAATAGCAGAAAATTTTCTTTTAAAACCCCCTGTAGAAAATCATTTTTGACCATATTTTCAGATTAGTCATTTTGAAAAATTAATTTCATAATTATTTTTTTGAATTTGATTTTAAATGACTATTTTGACTAATCTGACTCCCTTATGTTTATCGAAAAGAAAAATAGTGATTGAAAAAGTGATGAGTGTTAATATTGATCAAATATTATGACTTGAGACGGTATAATTTATAAATTTCTTTAGAAATTTAAACAAGAGTTATAAAACTGTTTGTTGGCAAAAATTCCATGACCATCTCTATATCTATCTTATTTCTAACGAACATCACTCATCAAAATTCTATATAGTTTGTCGATATGTGGTACTTTAAACAGGAATCGTTCGTTTTTCATTTTTCACATTTTTTTTAAAAAAAAAGGGTAATAATAATAATAATAAATACCAAAGTATTCACTCTCATTTAAAAGTCCTCACGGTTATGCATGGGTGAATTACTTGGAATTTGTTATGTGCTTCCATGCTCATTTAAAAGTCCTCACGGTTATGCATGTATGGAACGCATACCAAAAGTTGATTTTTTTATATATAAACAAGTTGATTCTAATTCCATTTAAAAGTCCTCACGGTTATGCGTGGTTAGAAGATACTTGAATTCATTTTTTTTAAAATAAAATTGGAATACTACTAATCTCATTTAAAAGTCCTAACGGTTATGCATGGTTAGTAGATATTCAAATTTCTGATATAAATATACCACAAATAGACACAACTGTATGGTTTTATATGATGACATCATTTCCATCATTCTAAAAGTGGAATATGCGCCTAACAAAATATTTATGATTTTTGTTTGATTTTATATCGAAATTTAATATTTATATTCAATTGAGTTTTAATGTTGGATTGATATCAATTACTTTATCTCTATTTTCTCTAATACTATTATTCTTTTGCTGATAACAAAAGGGGGAGAGAAAAGTTAAGATTTTGTCAAATAAAACCAAGCAAAGGTCAAATAATTTTCTATTTGCATCTAGGCTTATTTGCATATTATTTAATTGTATGCATATTTGTAGGGGGAGGCTTGTGTAGAGAGGAAGCATTTAAATAGGGGGAGCAATTAGAGCAAATTGAACGATCAAATACATTTAACATATTCAAAATCTTAAATATATGTTTGTTATCATCAAAAGGGGGAGATTGTTGAATATGCGCTTATATGATTTTTTGTTTGATGATAATAAACATATATACATTCGTTTAAATGTATTTGATAATATATTATTTATTTTCACAGATTAAATAAATATTTGCTGAATAAAATAAATAACATGAAATTTGAATTCAAACGAATATTTTATTCAAACAAATATTTATTACAATTTTGAATAGTACAAATTCAAGCTCTCACTATACGCTATACAACTTTGATACAAATTACAATTACATCACATTTCATATTTACAGTTCACCTCACTACATATCACTCACACTCGTATTTATCTTCAACTTCCTTCCAGTTTGAATCCAGCATCTGAGCAATCTGCAAAAATATAAACTAACGCGGTAAAATTGAAAAAGAAATATTTTTGCAATTCAAAAATAAAAGATAATTTTTGAAAATATGATTTGCCTCAGTTATTTGGGTTGTTCGTCATAATTTAAATTTAAATTCATCATACACGAACAACTTGTGACATACACAGTGTATCACTGTATATGCCACAAGGCCGTGCACACCGATATACACTTGATAATGCTACAGGGACAGGTGAGCACAAGGTCAAACCCAAATATACGGACAGGTTCAACTCAGGTGCAATATATTCAAAATCTCGTCAGCAGCACAAGGTCAAACCCGAGTTTTTGAAACTGGATTCAACTCAAGTAAAATTTCAAAAATCAACAAGAAATGGCCAAGAACTCAACAATGCCTGGACAACATAAATGAACAGTGCAAGCATGAAGTATGCACAGCAAATAATGTACACCAGTGAACAAACCAGCAGTATACAAGTTCAAGACCACCAAGCAAAACCAGTGACAATATAGATTCAAGTATTGCAACAAGTCGATGCAAACATACATGAACAAGCAGTGCACCAATGAACCATCAAAGAGTGCAACACAGTGAAGGGTCGACCAAAAATCCAAATGCACAAATGAACAGCTAAGGATAAAAGGCCAATACAACATAAAGAGTGCAACAGGTTATACTACAGAAATGAACACAGTAGGCATGTACAAACTGTAGTGAATGCAGATGGTAAACCAGAGATCAGACAAGACTGAACGAGCAAGGCATAGCTACTACACAGCAACATGAATGAAGATACAGGGAAGAGACATGTACACATGGGAAATACCCAAAATAGAGGGCACAAATGAAGACTACAGGTCTCAATGTAAATGAAATGCACATGATAACATCACTGACAATTATTCATTCAATAGGCAACAAAGAATGGCAAGACACAAGACATGGGGGCACTGGACTACAGCTCGACCAAATGGCCAACATGATCAAGAAATATAACATGCAGTGCTGTGGTACGAGCTCAAGACAGTACAACTACAACTCAAATGAAACAACTCCACTGACTCAAATGAACATACTAAACAACACAATCAAACTGCAACACAGCAAACACAAATGGAATGCAACAGTGGAGTTCAACATTATCAGAGAGCATATGGAAGGGTCAGGTAAGTGGTACTTCAAATAACACAAAAATCAATGTCGAAATCATTCCAAACCACATGGTTAGTGAGAACAGAGCAAAAGACACACAGATGTACACATGAACAAGTATGAACCCAAATCAAGCACCAAGTATGCATGGAGCAGTGGTCAAGTGAAGTCTAGGCCAAACCAACCAGAAGTTCAAAGCAGTAGGGTACATGAAGCAAACAACAACACGGAGGCAACAAGGTCAGAGAACCATGCAACAATGTGCACAGTTCAGAAAGGCAATACACAAGTGACCATACACATATATACATACAAGAATGTATGTATACAAATGATCAGCCCAAATATTGCCAGTAAGTCAATGATGAATCAATTGATCAAAATGACAGTAAAGCAAGTTTGAATAAAGTTACAAAGAAATTCAACAAACAAGTCATAGCCAGTAGCCAGAGTATCAAATTATACAAAGTTTATCAAGTCAGAGAAAATCACCGAGCCATAGTAAATTATCACAAATTCAAAGCCGAAGATTTTAAACCAAGTCAACCGAGCAATATCAAGAATATTCACATGTGAATTAGTCAGAATCAATCTCAAATATTCAAGCATCATCGAGTGGCCATGGTGAATAATTTGACAAATTCAAATATATTTAGACGAACGAAAACTCAGGAGTACGACTCCTATAAATTGCCATAATCATCATCGGCATATAATCATTGAGTTCAAGCATCAACAAGTAAAGCAAAAGGGATAAATTACGTACCGAAATCGCAAAACGAACTCGATCCAAATTGAAGAGCCGTGAGCAAACCAAAGAGCATCAATCCTACTATCGAACGAGATCGAGCGGCACTTCAATTTGCATAACCCTAGTTTGAATCGCAAGGAGCAAAAGCAAATTTGCAGAAGCCCTAATTCGCAAAAAGGAACGAAAGAGGATCGGCCATATTTTCACAAAGCAAAGAAAAAGGAATGGGTTGAAGAAGTGAATAGGGGCCGGCCTTATTCTACTTTGATAAAAGGGTTTTTTATTTAAATGGTTATAGGTTTTAAAAATTAGGGTTATTTTATTTTTGAATTGTTTTTAATTTGTAATTTTCTTTTTTAAAATCGTTTAATTTCTAGTCGTGTGACTAGGGGACAAGCTACGTGGCGTAGCTTGAGAATTCGCAACTCGGTAGTTGAGTTGTGGCAAGGTTTTGAGCGTAGAGTTAGATTAGTCAATAGCGGGTATAGCGAGTTTACGTGTGTAAGCGAGGGACTATCTAATTTCTAGTAGAAACCTTGGGGGCAGCACGTAGGCAGGGTTTTGCCGAAGCTGGGTAAATTCTGTGTTGTTCTGTTTTTTTCTGTTATTTATATTCTGCGATATCTGTGCTGCTATTCTGTGATCTGAATTGAATATTTTATAAGCTTCCGCGATTAATTTTTATAATTGACACTATCACCCTATTCAACCCCCCCTCTAGGGTGAAATCGATCCTACATCAAGCCTCATCAATCGGGAATGGATAAAACAGGGGAGGTGCAACAAGGTTAAGTGGGTCATGCCTAAGTAGGACGAGATTTTCCCCGGTCTAGAAGTCCCTTATTATTTCGGCTGTGTGGTAGTTGTTGGCCACAACTGCGGGGTTGTCTTGTTTGGAGCTGTCCAGTAAGGGATGGTTCCGGCCTTGTGTTGCAGGGGAGTTAGGGTGGCTCCTCGGTACGGTGATCTAGGCCCGTACTGTGACGGGCGGTACCCCAGTAGCCCTGCCATTGATGGAAACCCATTTTCCCTACGAGACCCTACGGTTTTGATTGTATTACCCACTTTCGTGGCTAGTAGCTGGAATTTAATGAATGTAATAATTTTGGCTATTTTCCATTTACTTGAAAACCCTAGACCCTATTATAATATCACTGGATTTCCTATCAAATGCTTTGGTTAGCGTAAGGTAAAAACTTACCCGTATTTATTTGTGGGGAGTCTTACGTGATACATTTTGTTTCCAAATTGATTTTAAAGTTAAACAACTTTAACTGATTTACTCACACCAGACCCATGTCTGACCCGGAGTTTATTTTGTTTTTCACCAACTCTTGGGTACTCAAATTTTTATGAGTAGCCAAGTGATAAGGTTGGGATTTGCAAATGTTTTGAAAGATGGAGCTGGAGTCCAGACGTACTATCTATCTCTTTCCGCTATAGTGACAATTTTGATGTTGTGTTTTGAGTTGTATGGTTTGGACTCTTATGAATGTCAGATGTAATGAAGTCGTATTATTTTGTGTACTCTGATATGTAAAACTATGTAATGGATATGTGTAATAATATATTTTGTTCGTTTCCACTGTGAGATTCTGATGATTGTTGTTCTTTTCTTTCTATCTTTTCTATTTCTATCTCTTTCTTTTCTTATTGATGATACGTCTTTCTGGGTATTGAAAGACGGGTCGTCACAGTTGGTATCAGAGCAAGGTTGAGAAACACCTAGGCTCTGGAGTAGTATCTATCTTGAGAGTGCGTATTTGTAATTTTCTTATTTAACTATATCCCAATCTAAAATTGGTTGGGTTACCTGTTCAGCTAGCCAGTATGAGTTCAAGAGGCAGAAGGGGCAGGGTTGTAGGAAGTGCAGCAACCAGTAGTAGGTGAGAGCATCCTGATAATGAGACTGTGAATCCAGTATCGTCTCCAGTCAGTTTTGCTGCATTATGCAAGGACTTCGTTCATCTTGGAGGAAAACCATTTCAAGGGTCAGAAACTATAACAAAGGTCCAAGCATGGTTTCGCTCGTGTGAGAAGATCTTTAAGAGCATGAGATTATCGGATGAGCAGAAGAGAATAATG
Organism: Allium cepa; assembly: GCA_030765085.1. Classification (NCBI taxonomy): domain Eukaryota; kingdom Viridiplantae; phylum Streptophyta; class Magnoliopsida; order Asparagales; family Amaryllidaceae; genus Allium; species Allium cepa. Next base: position 785,373,321 of record CM060935.1, on the reverse strand, counting down.
GCTTCATGGCAATTACAAGGTGGAGCCGCAGTCTGGTGGAATTCAGTGACCTAATATCTCGAAAGATGATATGTCTTGGAAAGAGTTTAAGGAGATGTTTGAGGAGAAGTTCATGCCTGTCGCAGGGAGAACTCGTCTTTATCAAGATTTTCTGAATCTAAAACAAGGAAACATGTCTATAGCTGAATACGAGACTGAATTCAACGAGTTATCTTGCTATGGTCCAGGACTTATAGACACCCCTCTTAAGAAGAACGAGATGTTTGTCCAAGGGTTGAGGCCAGAGTACCATGAAAGAATGACAGCACATTTAAAAGGGTCTTTTGTGGAGCTTATTGATATGGCGTTAAGATATGAAGACTTGATGAACAAAAGATCTGAGACGCAAGTAGCTACATCTGGAGGAAATTCTTCTAATCCTAATAAAAGAAAATTCAATCCTAATTGGAAGAAGCAAAACAAGAAGAAGTCCGGAAACAACGATGGACCCCGAAAATGCTATAATTGTCATCAAGTGGGACATTTGGCAAATCGTTGTCCTCAAGAAAGAAAGCAGCAGCGACACCATTATAGTGGACCAGGGTCAGCTTTAGTTCAGAAGTCTTTTTGCTTTAACTACCATCAACCGGGACATATGATTAAAGATTGCCCGCTCCTTCATAAAGCCTAGCAGAACAAAGTATTTGCTTTAGGAGGTACACCATCAAACTCATCTAAGGGCAAAGGAGTTTTAGAAGGTACCTTACTTTTAAATGGAAAATATATTAAAGTCTTGTTTGATTCTGGTGCTTCTTTAAGTTTTATTTCTCTGGAAACTGTAGAGAATTTCTTTCTTACCCCTAGTACCATAGACAATCCCATCCGTGTATCTAATCTTACAGGAGGGGTAACCAAATTAGATAGGATCTGTAAGGATTTGAGAATCTCCTATATATCCCATAGTTTTTCCTGTGACCCTTATGTATTGGGCTTTAAGGGGTTTGACCTTATATTGGGAATGGATTGGCTTGACAAATATAAGGCAATTTTAAATTGTGATGAGAGAACAGTTTCGTTGGAAACTGATCAGGGTAGGATTGCCAGAGTAATGTGTGATAACTCTGGAATTCATTTGAGTAGTCTTTTACATGGAGTTGAGACTTCTTAAGAGGAGGATGAAGATATTGAAGTAGTCCGGGATTTCTCCGACGTATTCGAGGAAGTTAAGTGTTTGCCTCCGCACCGAGAAATAGAGTTTCGTATAGATTTGGTTCCTGGAGCAGTACCCGTAATACAACCTAGTAGGAGGATGGCTCCAAGGGAGAGGGAGGAACTAGTGAAGCAAACTCAAGATCTGTTGGAGAAGGGTTTGATTAGACCAAGTTTTTCTTGCTGGGGCTCTGCTGCAGTATTTGTCACCAAGTCGGATGGATCGCTATGGTTCTGTGTAGACTATCGTGAATTTAACAAAGTGACTATTCGAAATAAGTATCCACTTCCTCGTATTGATGATCTCTTCGACCAGCTTCATGGAGCTTCAGTCTTTTCTCAATTGGATCTAGCATCAGGTTTCCATCAGTTAAGTGTAGCTGAGGACAGTTTTCCCTTAACTGCATTTAGGGGACCTAATTGTTTTTATGAGTGGTTGGTTATGGCTTTCGGGTTAACCAACGCTCCTGCCTACTTTTTGATCTGATGAACCGAGTCTTTAGAGATGTTTTGAATAAGTTTGTTTTGGTGTTCATCGATGATATCTTGGTTTACTCTAAGTCGGAAGAAGAGCACAAGCAGCACTTGAGAATAGTTTTGGAAACACTGAGAAGGCATGTGCTGAAGGCAAAGTTCTCTAAGTGTCATTTTTGAAAATCTGAAGTAAATTTTTTAGGCCACATTGTTTCTGGTGAGGGAATCTCTGTAGATACAGCTAAAGTTGAGACTATTTTGGAGTGGAAGCAGCCTCGGACACCAACAGAAGTTCGCAGTTTTCTGGGATTGGCCGGTTACTACAGGAAGTTTATTAAGGATTATTCCAAAATCTTTTCTCACATAACAAAGCTGACAAGGAAGGGAGCTAAATTCAAGTGGACACCTGAATGTGAAGAAGCTTTTCAGAATCTGAAGGCAAGGTTGACAAGTGCTCCTGTATTGGCTATTCCAGATGGGAAGAGCAAGTTTGAAGTGTCTACTAATGCCTGTATTGTTGGATTGGGAGCTGTGCTTATGCAAAATGGTAGGGTAATAGCGTATGCGTGTCGGCAATTGAAGCCACATGAGAGAAACTACGCCACGCACTATCTAGAGCTGTTGGCTATTGTTTTTGCTTTAAAGATCTGGAGGCACTATCTTTTAGGAGAAAAGTTTGAGTTATTCACGGATCACAAACCTTTGAATTATCTTTTCTCCCAAAAAGATCTTAATCTAAGACAGCGGCGATGGGTCGAGTTCTTGGCATCGTATGATTTGGATATTCTGTATACCCCGGGGAAGGAGAACGTTGTAGCAGACGCTCTTAGCAGAAATGCAGTTCTATCTCTTTCGAAAGTGGTTTCATCTCTTCTGGAAAGGATTTCGAGCAAGCAGGAATCTGATAGTAAATTAAGAGGAATTATCAGAAGAGTTAGGAAGGGTCAGTGTCCTAGTTTTGAGATTGATGACCAAAGGACACTGAGGATCAAAGGAAGGATCTGTGTTCCGAATGATAGGGATCTACGACAAGAGGTGTTGTTAGAAAGTCATCACTCCACATTAAATATCCATTCGGGAATCTCGAAGATGTATAAGGATATGAAGAGAGCCTTTTGGTGGAAGGGCATGAAGGAAGATATAACCAAATTCGTTAATAGTTGTGCAATCTGCCAGCAAGTTAAAGGAGATCAGCAGAAGCCAGCCGATTTGTTACAACCTTAGGAGATCCCGATGTGGAAGTGGGAGATGATTTCGATGGACTTCATCGATGGTTTGCCTAGAACAAAGAAGTGGAATGAAGGAATATGGGTGATTGTTGATCGTCTAACCAAAAGCGCCCATTTTATACCAGTTAAGGCAACCCGTACTGCAACTTCTCTGGCAGAAATTTTCTTGAGAGAGATAGTGAGATTGCATGGTGTTCCAGTCAGTATTGTAAGTGATCGAGATCCTATCTTCACCAGCAAATTCTGGGAGGCTTTGCAATCAGCAATGGGAACAAGTTTGAGATTAAGTACAGCATATCATCCCCAGACAGATGGACAGACGGAGAGGCTAAATCGAATTTTAGAAGAAATGCTGAGAGCCTGTGTATTGGATTTTGGAGGATCATGAGAAGACCATCTACATCTAGTGGAATTCTCCTACAATAACAGTTACCAAGCAAGTATCAAGATGGCTCCTTATGAAGCACTGTATGGAAGGCCGTGTAGATCCCCAGCATGTTGGATAGAGTCGAAAGACTGTCTTGTGCTTGGACCAGATTTGATTCGTGAAGCATCTACTAAAGTCGAGCTTATCAAGAAAAGGATGAGAGCTGCTCAGGATCGTCAAAAGAAATATGCAGATAAAAGACGAAGACAATTGGATTTCGAGATTGGTGATTTAGTCTTTGTCAAAGTTTTCCCTATTAAAGGAGCAGTAAGATTTGGGAAGACAGGGAAACTCGCTCCGAGATATATTGGTCCGTTCCGAGTACTCGAAAGGATTGGTGCCGTAGCATACATGATTGAATTGCCAGTCCGGATGGCTGGAATTCACAATGTTTTCCACGTATCTCATCTACGGAAATATGTGCACGATCCATCTCTTATTATGGAGCCAGCTGTGCAGGAAGACTTAGAGGTTGAGCCAGACTTATCAGTTGTCAGACATCCTGTTCGAATTGTTGATAAAGATGAGAGGCAACTCAGAAGCAAGATAGTGAAGCTTGTTAAAGTCCAGTGGAGTGAGGATCCCAGAGATTGTACCTGGGAGACTCTGGATAGTTTTAGGAAGGCTTATCCGGATATATGCCCGGATAGCTACTGATGTTTGGATTGAATATATTGTTGTTTGGATGTTTTGTTTGTTGATTTCATATGTATGGATGTTATGTATGCTTGAATTGTTAAAATGAAATGAATTTTTTTTTTTTGGATTATCCTTTGTTTAAATTTCAGGGACGAACTTTTAAGGGGGAAGGAATGTGATATTCTGGAATTTCAAACCGAATTTAAATATGAAAATCTTTGTAATAAATTTAAATTAAATTGATAAATTTGTTATTTTTAGACAATAATAAATAAATAGGTTGTAAGTGGATATTGATTCTAATTAAAATTAATATATACAAAAGGGTAATGAATGTGTCAAAATTTTATGCATATCTAATTTGATTTTTGAAATTGAATTTGAAATTTAATTTGAATTTGAATTGTTAAATTAAAAGATTCAAAATAGGTTAATTATATTCTAAATTATACTTTAAGTTTAAAAGAGTATTTTCATGATTTTATTTAGGATATAAAATTTGATTTATATTTATTTCTTTAAGAAGAATTGATTTTATATGAATTAAAAATGGATTTAAAATAAGAAAATCAATTAATAAAAAACGTTTTAAAATTCTTTTTGCATGGAAATTACACTTGTTAACATTTAAAACACACTTATGACATGTGTTAAGAAATTAGCAAGGGATAATGACAAGTGTCATAGTTTAATTTATTTTCTTTAATTTTTTTATAAAACAAAATTTATTCTATAAAAAGCTGCCTCCTATTCTTTCTCTAATTTTCTCATTCTAATTTTTCTAAAGCAAGAAAAAGAGAAGCACACCTCCATTAACAAAACTGAAAATTCTTCAAATCTTCACTTCAACCAAAATTAATAAAACTCAAACCTCACTTCAAAATCAGGAAGGAAAATCTGTAAAACAGAATTCAAGGGAAAAAAATCTGCAAAACAAGTTACAGCAAATTTGAAAAGAAAGATCAAGTTCCTGAAAAAAAAAAAAATCAAGTGCAAGGCAAATTCAAAGTTCTTCTATCCTAAATACTGATTGATTAAAGATTGAAGCATCATCATCAAGCAAACATTTGGATCAAGCAATTTCAGTAAAAAAACTGCAGTCATTTTCCAGAATTTTTGGTCTCTGCTTAATAAACAAACAGGTGAGTAAATTTTAAAATCATAAAATTTGAGTAAAAATGTTTGCATGTGAATGTTAGATATGTTGATGCTTGCATGTACCTATTTTTATAAAATCTTTGTTTACATGTTATAATTTAACTGTGCATGTTAAAAATATTACTGATGCTTCTCTGTATCTTCAAGTTCAGAGTAAATTTAAAAAAAAGCTTCAAAATATATTCAACAAATCATTGTTAAGTTAGAATCTTCAATGTAGTAGTTTATTTAAACATGAATTAAGTATTAAATTGATATTCAAAAAGAAACTGTTTAAAAATCTGCTTAATCAGGATAATACAGTAAAAAAAAATTAATATCATGATAAAATCATGCATTGAATTTTGTTGAAACAAATTCACATCTTGAATCTACTTCGTAATACGATTTTTAAGACAAATATCAGGATTTTTAAATTGAATTTGGGTTAGAAATTCTATGTTGACCGAAATTGGGTTTTAGTCAAAGTTATGGCGACTGGGAAATTTCTAGGGTTCGAGCATCGGATTTAAGTTGTATTGATGGTTATTAAACTTGAGAAAAATGGTTGAAGTGATAATCATTTAGCAGAGAATTAGGATTTTGGGAAACTAGGGTTTTTGGTATGTGTTTGGTCGAGCTCAAAAATCTTGTGACTGTGATCGTTTGGATGGATCGAGCTGCGAATGCTCTTGGGAATAGCCACATCGAAGCTTTGTGGTGTTGTGACCAAGGTGGCGTAGCGAATGTTGGTCGAGGTAGAAGGCTATGGTGGGTTTTCTGATGAGAGGTTGTGCTGGCTGATGGGTTCGAGCTGCCTTGATTTTGATTTAGCTCGTGTAATTGAGGATTGACGGCCGGAGTTGTGTCGATGGTCGAAATGGAGCTTGCGCGAGGTATCGTTAATGGTGGTGGCGACGTCGGAGCAACGTGCACGTGCACGTGACAGCGACCGTGTCAGTGAGGTTGGGTGTCAGGGTGACTCGAAGCAACGTTCGAGTTATTGGGCTTGTGGCTCGTGATTTTGCAGGGGAAAGTGTCGCTGTTTCTCGTGCAGGAATGGGGGAAGGAAGTGTTGTTCTTCCGGTTTTATTTGGGTTAGTTGAATCTTAAACTAAGAAGAGAAGGTAAGGGAAGAATAGGGGTTTGGTTTTTGTGTTTATCTTGAGTTTTGGTCGAGTCAAACAAAAAGGAAAATGATGTTGAAGTTTTTCTAACTTGTTTAAAATTTCAAGTTTGTTTTAAGTTTAAAACTTTAAATTTTATTTCAACTACTTTAAGAAATGTTGAATATTTTTATCCAAAGTATTTTATATTTTTGATAGTTAAGTTTAAAATGATTTTTATATTCATTTAAGTTAACTTTTAAAAAGAGTAATTAGTTTAAACAAAATTGAAATATTTTAATTATGTAATAATTTTAATTATTGTTTTGTTTTGAAAACTAATTAAGTTTTATGGTTAAAGTTTACTTTAATTAATAAAGTAATTAAGGTTAGATTAATTCATAATTTTAGATTAATTAATTTATTAAGGTTTAATTAATTGATTATGGATTAATAATTTGATAATTAAGAATTAAATTAAATAATAATTAATAATTAACTAATTAAACATTTAAAGATTAATTAATAAGTAATTAGTAACTAAGTAATTAAGTGATAAGTGATTAATTAATTAGTAATTAAGAATTAATTAATTTATTGATTAGAGTTAATTAATAAAGTAATTAAACATTAATTAATTTATAATTAATAGTTAATTAATTAGTGGTTAAGGCTTAATTAATTAAATAAATTAAGGTTAATTAGTTTATAATTAATTAAGTAATTAAGATAAGTTAATTTAAATTAAGTAATTGATTAAATAATTAATTAAGATTAATTAATTACAAATTAAGGGTTAATTAATAATCAATTAAGGAATGATTAATTTTTAAATTAAGTTTTTAATAATGATTAATTAGATTAATTGATTAATAAATAAAGGATTATTAATTAATTATAGATTAATTAATTAAATGATTGTGATTAATTAAGTAATGATGGGTTAAGCAAGGTAATGTGATTAATTCTTAATTAATTAATTTAAATTTGAATAAATTAAATTAAGTGTAATATGAATTAAAGTCGTGCTTGCTTATAGATGATTGTTTTGAATTGAATATCTGAATATGGTTGATATCTGTTGGATGATAGTTGGGATATTCTGTGATGAGATATTGTATATCTGTGATAGATATTGATTATTATATGTGGATAATACTGCGTAGATGCTATGTTTAAACTGAATTGAATTGTTTAAATCTTTAAACAACTTGGCCTTTAAGACACGTTTGGATTCCGATGAGACCGGGATCGGGAATCAAATTTGATTTTTCGAAAACCACATCGATCCAAGTTAAACGTTTGGTCATGACATCTCAGTTGAGGATCAAGATGGAGTTTTAGAGTGCAAGGGTTATTGTCGTTAACTCTGAGGGTGATTACAAAATGAGTGTAACGAAATAATGCCTTCGGTTTCGTTCGAACCCGGAACGAACTTGTATGGATTGAATGCTTTCAGAACATCATCAGGTGGACGATGAGCATTCTAAGAGATGTGTTCTCTAAGGGTAATCGTAGCCTCAAGCATCATCAACCGGGAATGGCTAAAACAGGGGAGGTGCAGCACGGTTAAGTGGGTCATGCCCAAGTAGGATGAGATTTTTCCCTGTCTAGAAGTCCCTTATTATTTCGACTGTGTGGGCAGTTGTTGGCCACAACTGCGGGGTTGTCTTGTTCGGAGCTGTCCAGTAAGGGATGGTTCCGGCCTTGTGTTGCAGGGGAGTTAGGGTGGCTCCTCAGTACGGTGATCTAAGCCCCGTACTGTGACGGGCGGTACCCCTGTAGCCCTACCATTGATGGAAACCCATTTTCCCTACGAGACCCTACGGTTTTGATTGTATTACCCACTTTCGTGGCTAGTAGCTATAATTTAATGAATGTAACAATTTCGGCTATTTTCTATTTACTTGAAAACCATAGACCCTATTATAATATTACTGGATTTCCTATCAAATGCTTTGGTAAGCGTAAGGTAAAAACTTACCCGTATTTATTTGTGGGGAGTCTTACGTGATACCTTTTGTTTCCAAATTGATTTTAAAGTTAAACAACTTTAACTGATTTACTCACACCAGACCCATGTCTGACCCGGAGTTTATTTTGTTTTTCATAAACTCTTGGGTACTCAAATTTTTATGAGTAGCCAAGTGATTAGGTTGGGATATGCAAATGTTTTGGAAGCTGGAGCTGGAGTCCAGACGTACTATCTATCTCTTTCCGCTGTAGTGACATTTTGATGTTGTGTTTTGAGTTGTATGGTTTGGAAGACTCTTATGAATGTCAGATGTAATGAAGTCGTATTATTTTGTGTACTTTGATATGTAAAACTATGTAACGGATATGTGTAATATTATATTTTGTTCGTTTCCGCTGTGAGATTCTGATGATTGTTGTTCTTTTCTTTCTATCTTTTCTATTTCTATCTCTTTCTTTTCTTATTGATGATACTCTTTCTGTGTATTGAAAGACGGGTCGTCACAATTCTCGTCGAAGTTGCGAGTAGGGATAGAAGACTTGATAGGAACTCTAGAGCTGTTGGGAGGAGGTGATTCTATAATAGCCTATCTGTAGTGGGTAGCGACTACACCGTCAGGGATTCTCGTTATTTTATAAGATAGGCAGTGGTGTGGTGCTAGAAGCTAACCTCCCATAAACCATCTAAGGTATCAGCATGCTTGTCATCGACGTCTTGAGTAGGAATGCCTATGAAGAAACAAACAAAAAGTTAAATACTTGGACTAAGTAAACCCAAGCATAGAAAGGATAGAAGGAGAGGAACTCGCTTCGAATAGCCAATGCTCGTTGAAGCCATGCAAGCACCGAACGAATAAGTGCTCGTTTTTGGATTACAAGCACTTGTTGTGAAGAGATTCGATAACTTTGCACCTACACCATGCCTTGATGATCATGTAGAGAGCACAATCCTACCTTTATTTAAAGTGCGGGAGGTAGGTAAGCTCCTGGAGAGTTGGAGCCTTATTGAAGTGGTTCGTAGGAAAAGTACATATAAGGAGCTCAGGAGAGTGTAACAATTTAGATGGACTTGCAAGCTAACCCACTCTATTGAAGAACCATCCGAAGAAATGGATTGAAGGGTAGCATAGCACCTCGAGACACATATATCTATTGCAAGTTGTGAATCCCTATGGAGGGAGATGTGATTGCCCACCTTAAGTAGGAAGTCATACATCATCCTTAGGAATTCCATGCTAGTGACATATATTATGAAGAATTTTCATGGAAAGGACAATCGACATTTGATCAGGTAGGTCATTCAAAACTCAAGTACCAATATATCCAAGTATCAGTGGAGGCACCTCTTAAAGCGAAACAAACATCCTTTGAAGGTCCACAGTTATCGTCAACCTAGGGGTAGGAAGCACAGAAGTAGAAGTTTAGGTCATGGTATACCCGGCTTCATGAGGATTGGACGTGCCCTCACTTGAATAGAAGCATGATGATCGACGAGTCATTCTGAATAGGAGAACTTAGCGTTCAACATGGTTTGGTATGTTTTAGTTTAAATATTAGACCCACGTGACCAACATTTGGAACCCAAAGGATGTCAACATGTGCTGACCAATCAAATTCCAAGCGTTGACCAGAGAAGAGATAGAGTTAATTTATATAGTGTAAGTCATGTGTCCTGCACACGATGAACAGACCATCATATGTAAATAGCTCGCTCATTCTAGATAGATGAGTCGAGCTGCACAACTAAACTGTGCATTGGATCTTATCCATTATCAGTGGCCAATCGATAATTGAACCGCCATCAGAAGTGACATAGAAGGTTTTCATTATAGGAATACTGGAACTGTAGCAATAGGAAAAGCATTACGATGGAATCACCCAATATAACCATTCAAGAAGAGAACTATCCTATTGGAATTCAAATGATGATGCATGATTAGCGTGGCATTGAAAGGATCTAGTTGGAATTGAGAGGTCAAGCATCTTTTTGAGATGGCTTAAATATATCCTAGATGGGATATAAATCGATCCCAAATCAAACTTCAACCAACTCCTCATCATCTTAAGCCGCCTAAACCACTGCCACCTAGTATATATGAACGTAGGCACACAAACCTAGGCAAACTCGATGATGAAATCAAGTTCAAGGAGCGAGCAAGCAACAGAAGCGATCGGTGACAAAGGCTTGGAATCGAATCGGCCCAATGTAATTTTGAGCTATTGGTTCAAGGGTTCGGCGATCTGAAAAGAGGCGGTGGCATTAGGAGTCAGCGACAATCTATCGTGGGTTGAGGAAGTGGAGTCAGCAACGAAGGCTCTCGGTGGCAAAAAATGAAAAAATGAAAAGTGAGGTAAAATTTTTCTAAATGTTTAATTTATAGGCACTCGGTGAAAGCTGCACGTTCCTACAAAAAGCACTTGATACTGAGGGGAATTTTGATCCATAAATTGGCAAAAGGCACAATAGAGAAAGAGCATACTCAACTAAAGCATGGTGCGATCTCTAGAGTGTATGTCTTGTCCTTAAGCATGAACACTAGAGTTTTGGTAATGTAAAACAATCGATGGAATATCTACCAGGGAAAAGCAACACTTCAAAGCAATTTCTGAATGATTAACTCAAATCACGAGATAGCAAGTCAGACCTTATCTTAAACCAAAGCACGTCTTATTCTCAACAAAATCATACTTTGGGAGTAAGCGTTAACCAGATTTTTAACTAAGTAAATTTTCAATGGAAATTAGAATGACAAGATGCTGATGAAATGATTTGCAAATTCGAAAACACACATAGAAGGGCTAGAGGAAGAACTCAAGAAATTTCACTGAAATTGGAGCAAAATAAATCTCTTAGTACTGAGAAGTACCTCATGGTATCGAGAGGTATTTCCTCCCATTTGAGCCCCCTAAACTTCATACACCTCAGGTGACTATCCTCAAGTGCCTCTATTGGAGAATAGACGAGCACTTCAAAGGATTAATGAGAAGAAAACAAAGAAAGCATGATGAGACGAGCATTATCAAGGAAATCACCGAGAACTATTCAACCTCTATAGATTTAGAATACAATAAACAAGAAATTGGAGGACGAGACAAAAGAGGAAAGATAGAACTTCACCAATCCAAAATTCTCGGTACCGAGGGGCTTTATTGGATATTGGGCCTGCATGCACTCTCCTCTACCTAAGAGATAGCATCTGGACCTTATGCAATTCGAGCCTATGGATTTGTAGAGCAGTTTCCTCTATAAATATCAACCCTATAGCAATTATAGAAGGACTTCAGACAGTGGATCTTCTTCATCTTCTATCTTCCCTCATAATAGTCCCTTGTAGATACGATTGACCATTCTAAACTTAAGAATTTGTCAATCCCTTGTACTGGTGACTTTGAATTTCTATCAAACCCATAATTAATAGAACTATATAATCGACGAAGGCAAAGGATCGCTAAACCACTATAAAAATCTTATGTCACTATTTTTTAACGCTTTTTTGATGGATCTTACCTTATTACATGTTGTATTTAGGTTTTCTGCCACTTTTGGCGTCAGCACCTATAATGGATCCTTTTCCCTATGATGGTTCTGTCTGGACTTAAAATAGCTTAGCCCGACGATGGCCCTTGCTCTACAATAGCTCTACCTTGACATTTGGTAACCATAAAATTATAATAGATTTAATTTTGTCTCACGATAGCTTAGCTCTTTATCCCACGATTACTTCATTCTTGTTTTACAATAGCATTTGACCCACAATATCTTCCCTTACTTTACTATAGCTATTGAACCACATAGCTTTTGACCGATGATAGCTTCCTTTGCTTTTCCCTTATTGTAAGCTTTATCTTGATTTATAACAGCTCTAAGTTTGCAATAACTGGTGTTCCTTGATAACCTCTTTATTCTTGTCCTACGATAGCCCAAGATCTTCAATAGCATTTGTTTGTTATCTTTTAATAGTTTTATATTCATAATAGACTCATTGCTCTATGATAGCTTCATCTTGCCTTACGATGGCTTTAAGCTTACATAGGTCATTTGCCTAACAGTGCCTTTGTTCTTTACCTTTCTATAATCCTTGTTCTTTAGCTCACTATAGCTCAGTCTTTCCTTGCTTATAACTTTACGTTACGATTAGTCCTTTGTCTAGCGATAACTTTATTCTTTGCCTTTCGACGGTCACTGTTTTTTGGCTCAAAATAGCTATGTGTCCTGTTTAGACATAAAAAATTAAGGGTATAACATTTTCTCCTCGAAGAGTGGGCATTGGGCGAGCCCATAGCGAAAGTTATGGGTAAATTTTAATTTTTTATCCTATTGGATCTTTATTGGGCCTATGAAGTCTAATTTATATATTTAGAACAATTCTAAACTTAATTTAAACAAATCTATATTTCATTTAATATAATTTATGGATTGAATTTTATTTAATTTATTTTAAATTAAGTATAATGGTACATATATGTATCATATACATATATGTAACATATACATATATACATACATACATACACACACACACACACACACACATATATATATATATATGTCCATGTGTAACATAATAATCCATGCAAGGTATGACATGCCCATATATAAATATTAGGATTTGCATTGCAACGGACATGTTAGCTCATCTTATATACATTATACGTTGTTCAAATACACACAAACACAAACGTACACAAACTTGTTTTTTAAATGGGTATTAAAACAGTATAAATATTTATATACATACATACATTAGATAAAATATATGTATTTTATAATTATAAAACATTAATATATATATATATTGTACATATTAAATTAGATATTAATTTGATTACTGACTATATATGTATATATTATGCAAAGTTGTATCTTTTTTTAAATAAATTATACACCTATATTTTACAACAATAAAAATAATACACATACACATGTATTTGAATTTATTTATAATTATATTCGTAATATTTAAAATATTTATAATATGTGAACTAAATGTAAATATTTTTATTATATAATTATATCAGTTGTAAAATTATTCAAAATTATATTTATTTATTTATTTATTTTATAACATTCCAGATCTGATATAGAGCATAAAAATTATTTTATTATAATTTTATATTATTAAATTATTTATACATAAATATATTAGCTAAAAAATTAAAAATAATTTCATAATATGGTTTTCAAATTTTAAATTTTTAGAAATTCAAATATGATATTATAAGGTCATGGAAAAATTTACATAACTTATTAAGTTAAAATTATATTCTTTATTATTTGATTAATTTTGGATATTATTATAAATGATTTTTAAAAAGAATAAATTTTATTTTTAAATTCTAGAGTTTTGGCAGGAAGATAATATGATGATGGAACTTTCAATGAAATTTAAAATATAATTTTCGAAACATATATTAGTATAAATTAATTATATATCCATTATTTCGGTTTAATAATATTAAAAATTGTACATAATTACTAAAAAATATTTTGCTATTACCTAAAATTATATTTAGTACAAATTTGTATATATAAAGTATAAGATCAATTTTTAACATGACATAGTAGCATAATGAATTATATGTCATTTAAATTTATATAATATGACTTGTTAATATGAATATAGTCAATTAATTATATAAAATAAATTATTTCGGATGTGGACACTTAAGATCTAAATAAAAAATTGTATTTTATTATACATACACACAACCTTTCAGTATATGACAACATTCACACATATAGGAATATCACCTACCTAATAATATAATTATGATGTATGTATATGTAGACACACATAAGCAATGGAATCTTATATATAAATTATAAGTTATGTGAAACAATTCGACATATCAAAACTATGCCTTAAATTACACCTTGCTATGATGAATATTTCTCCTTCAAACTCTTCTCAATTCGAAAGACTACTAGTCTTTGAATTATAGACGGTTGACTATCCAATAGTTGTTGATTTAAAATTCATTTGAGATGAAATTTGATGGTGCTTTGTGTAGAAATGATCGGCCAATAAGGAGATGGAAATAGCAACCAAAAAGAGTCCAATGCATTAGGGTTATGATTATTTTATAGTGGAAGGAATATGGAGAAAGGTGGATCAAATCTCATACATTCTCCCCAAATCTAAGCCATCCATCTAAAATACCCCTAGCCCATTCTTTAGCCGCCCTCACATCCTCTTGGTCGAAATTTCCAGCCCCTTTCATGGGCTTTAAACCAATTTTAAGCCCAATTAAATATTATTAATTAATTCTAATTTAATTGCTTATCAATACTGCATATCGATAAATATATATATGTATATGTATATATAATTATAATAAATATACAATAATATTTATTCCTCAAATCATATTCAAAATTTTATTAATCACAAATATTGAATAATTTAATTAATTTATAATAAGTACCAACTAATTAAATCATTTGGTCTAAATAGAATTCATCATATCGGTTGTGTGACTCATCGGGTGTAAATTTGGTTAGCGATTAACATTAAACTATTCGACTTTTAACATTCACACGTCACTTTGCAGGTGGTGTGAAATTTTGGCCAAATTTATTGCTTATTCATTAATAAAATCAAATTTTATATTACTACGCATTACCCGTTGACATTTATTTTAAACCAATTATCGTCATCAAAACTAGATCGGTTTGGACCTATAGAATTTGATAGTGGTTAAAATTCCAATATCATCCATATTGAACTTTATATTCCAACCCCAAGTGCTTGGTTCATTAATAACAATTATTATTAACATAAGTACTCTAGCCAGAGACTTTGACTTTGAGCTAACTTGAGTTGACCGTGATACTAACCCCATATATCTTCGAAGACGAATCCTCTCTTGAATGGTGCTTCACATCTAATACTTCCACTCGACCTAACTATAGTCAATCGATGTAATGTCATGCCATGATTTGACTGTAATCAACACAGAGCTTTCATACTGAAGATCCACAGTATTCTCAAGTCGAGAGAATTAAGTAAATCAATCACATCTATATTTTCTGTTTGACCTTAGTCATATTAACTAACAGAAAACTATTGAGCGGGTCATTCCATAATTATCCAATAACTATTAGTACATAACCTTTAATTTCCCCCAGCAACCATGAGTAATACACTATCTGACATTTAGAGAGCGTTACATACACCAGTCTCAACAGGTATAATGATATCCAGTCTTGATGCATCTTGACTATGAATGTTTAAAATAGTATATTTATTTTCATTATAATAAATTACTCATAATTACAACACTTTTTAACTACTATCACAAAATGTACCATTTATGGATTTTCTATTGAATATACTTTTACTTAAATTAATTAATTAATATAATACATTATATCTAGTATGTAATAAAAAGAAAACACTTTTTATTTCGAACAAGATTGGTTATCAAGTCAGATGTATGTAACAAATTACATAATTGCACTAATGACATACCCATAACTCTATCAATATTTCACTTGCACTTAGGGTCAATTATGGAATCTTATTCCAACTTCTCCAATCAAATTTCTCTAAACCAATCGAATCAATCCCTCCGTGAATAGGTGTGCTATTATGTTTCAATTATCCATTCTGTCAATCAACTCTCTCCGATGTTGGTAAACTACACTTATCATGTGGAATAATTCGGAGTATGTCTCTTGACTTTCAATGAGCTCTACGTTTTGTCATGGACTATATCATGACATTGTTATCATATAACAATGTTATGAGATTCTCAACATTTGGAATTACCCTCGGCTCAGTTATAAATTTATACATTTATTACATATAAACATTATTTTATTGTAGGGCTATTCAAGTAATGAACCAGCCACAATATCTTTATTTGGAACATTTTCAACTTAAAGATTATTAACTTACATTTATTATTGACATGTCATACTCAATATCACTTTTGAATTTTGAGTCTGAACAGTCCTTCATATGGAGTTCTTTTGTTTCTGCAAACATTTCACTAATATTTCGTAAATACATGAGAACACTCCAAACTACCATTAGTGATATCAATTTAGATTTTATATTTGCTTCATGTATTAAATACATAAAAAATAATAATATCGTAGACAACATAACATGTATGATAATTCCTATTGCCACTGCATAAGGAATTCATTTCACATATTCCATTTTAAGTAATTTAATAAGATGTCTTTGCATATAAATTTAGGATATTCGTAGTATCTTTTATACTCATTAAAAAAGACATCATTGACACATCCTATGTAGAGTATTAAAACAACTAAGGATAATGTTAATACAGTGTTGTTTACTTACAGTTTAGAAATATCAATGTACTTTTTAATATTATTTCTTATGAACAAGCTCTTCCTCTATATTTTGATGGATAATCAAATTATTTGATATTACTATCAAAATATTTGTTCAATTCTGATACTTATAAATTGACCTTTTATTAATTCTTAGATCATATCCAAAGACATACAAATTCAATATCGCTCCTACTGACTTAGAGACATTTTGGTCATTATATGTAAACAACTTACTTTAAATCATTATTTAGAATTTTCTATTTCAATACATACGTACCAAACATAAAGTTATTTAAGTGACAATTTTGTGGGTAAATCCAAACTAACTTAAGCACATTGAATATCAAACTTATTACACTAATTTCAACAACTGAAATTAGCGATGTTATTCTTATCAGTGTTGCTCATTGTATTCCAGCTGCATTATTTTTTCTCTCGAAGACACATTCGCGACCGATGGATCATGTTCGGTACATTTACCAGAATCATATTTTAATAATGTACTTGGAATTTATTTCAGTTCTATGCATCGTACCATATCATATAATCAACACCCTTGATGGTTTATTTAAACAATTGAGAATTATATAGTTTTGACATTAATAAGAAACTCGTAGTTTCTCTTCAATGTCGAGAATACTTATTAGACACTCTAATGTGATGTGTTGATTACGGTTAGTTAATTTCATTTCATCTCATGTAATCAGTTTATCTTTGGGTCATATTCAATTCCATTTTACTACCAATAATTTCCCAAAAATTCGTTCACTGTGAAAATGGTATTTCTTGAAACAACAATTGTTTTTCAATGCAATGGAATATGTATTCATAAATACTTTATGAATAGCCTTTTATTTAAAACTGGTTTAGTTTTTTTACAAAATGTATGTTCAAGACATAAATATGCCACCCAATGACTGTCCTTCACAAACTCCTTTTTGGGAGATTCATACAAGATCCCTCACGAACATTTGTTACATGCAGACTTTCAAATCGCACAACTTGCCAAATCCTTGACCTTGGATATTTTGATGCTTCTTATAAACCCTTATCTTGTATGATTCTGTAAACTATTATTTAGATGAAATGATATTAATCTTGTTCACTACTCTTAAGTACACGACCTTATAGAATGAAATTAACTCAACTTCACTCATAATTAATCGAACTTTATCCAATAAAGTTCAATTACTCCTTACAATACATCGTTATATACCATAAGGAGGAGTGGCTTTTGAGATTGACTCTTTATACATTTTTAGCTACGCTCGGAACTCATTCCAATATACTCACTCATTTATTCAAATCAAATCATTTCCATTGCATGTTATATTATTTACTTTCATTTTATACTCTATGAATGTATGTTAGACATACTACATATGTATCAATACGCATGTCCATGTCAGTGATAACTCATCTATGAATATAATGAAGTACGTGGAACTGTTTTGGTATTAGTAGACTTACTGTTGCATGCATACACCTATGTGCGTCAATCCAAAGAGTTCATCAATTCTTATGATGCTCCCACTAAATGGGTGCACCGCCCTAAATTGCTTAACATATAATTGATCAATATCATATGATTCGTGATTACATATAAAATTATTTCTTAAAATTACAGGGTAGTCTATAATTCCAAATAAATGTAAATAATATTAGATGCTTCTGTATTTTCAATGCATCAATTTTGTTATGAAATAAATATCACATTATAGTTTTTTTATGATGAGTACTCATAATATTCATATTGAAATATAGTTATGTCTATCTTTCTGTTGATATCGAAAAATAATCATTATTCTATAAATAATGCTCGGTACATTTTATGAAAACAACTTTCTTAATGTGATGCAATCATTACGTGTTATATGACAAGCTCCCACCATTTCCGCCGTTACTATAATATCATGCAGATTTGAAGGTCCATCATTCACTTTTATAGATTATTTATTTCGTATACTCGACTACTTTACAATGGAGACTTCTTTAATCAAATATTTTGTACTCGGAGAAATAAATCTCATAGAAAACAATTTCTATATGAAAATACATTTTTGAATAAAAATCATGTTTCTCATTGCATTGTTAAGTATCAATTAAATTACAATTCTCATATCCGTTGTTTCTTTACGAAGCAGAAGTGACTATTCGCTCTCCTCATCCGAACTGTACCTTCAATTACAACTACTATTGTACATTGTTTTTTCATTCTACGTGGTAGAGCCATGCAAAAGAAAATCCTTATTACAACATCATAACGAACTCTTTATGAAAGTGCATCGATCATTCTTAATATTTAAGGACATCAAATATGTTGCATTTTACATAAACTGATCAAACTAATTTTCAACGATTGACTTCTAAGATTTATATTATAGTTTTGATCTTGTATTACATTTAACACAAGCGATCCTTTTGTAATCAATCAAATTGAATATTCGATCTTGTACTGTTGTTTATTGGCTTATTTCGAATGAACTAACTTTATCGAACTATCGTACATTATGAAATGTGATCGTTCCTTATATAACACTTATATGCGTTAATATATAGATCAAATATCCATAGTCCTGTATTACTTTTAGAGTAGATACTCTTAAATGCAATACACGGTCTCGATCAAATGAACATGTAAGCAACCAAATAACGAATATATTAAATAGTTGTAAAAATAGGCGCACGCATGGGTGTTAAAACGTTAAAATTCAACAATCATTTATTGATAAGTATATTTTATATTTCTATTTGTCAATCCTAAATTCAGTTCAATTGTATATCTTAATCATTTAACATCTTACCAATCATATTAAATGCTCAAATTTATTGATAAGATTATTGTAGTATTGTATATCATCTATCTTACAGTATAAGAATAAATGTTATCATTTCAGTTTTCTAATAAGTCTTCCTGTAACGCCCCACTCCGAGACCCACTCTAGTAAAGAGTATTACGGAGTAATACCGTCTACTAGAACGGAGAATAGAGTATAATGGAAGCGACCATATGTAATCAAGTTATAACTATTTACTGAATACGTCGAATAGGTGGTTTTCTTTTCTCAAGTGATTCGACATATCCAATAGATATTTATAACGAAACTACAATGGCTAAGAAAAATAGGTTCAGAACAAACATAATACTAAATGATAACATCATCATCACAGAACAGTCACATAACAGTCACAGAACATAGGTACAATATATCGTCAATACAGATCCAAGTATCAGAAAGGTGGGTACAAAGCCACCGCTCACACATGTGAGTGAAAAATATGTACATAAGAGTATGAAATAACAGAGTAGCGGAATAGTGGACAAATAAAAGAGCTATCTATCAGCATAGCAGATAATGTCCAAGCGGAAGCACAGAAAGCTAAGTCCAGAGACCTAACCTGAAACAACTCGGTCTGACCCGAGCGAAAACACTCGGGTCAGGCTAGCTAAACAATCAGTAATAACTGAGATATATATAATAATGCAGTACATAAATAAAACAGTACTTCTCCAAAGAGAAGAGTAATATGGACTACATGAATATAATGACGATCCCTAATCATCAATAAACAGTAAAAATCTCCAAAGAGAATACAAACACCAAAGTGTTTAATAAATAAAATGATCTCATATCATCGGCGTAGCCAAAGCTATATAAAGTTGCCCATAGGCAATAATCCCAAGAGTGACCAGAGTCAGTAATCAATGCCCAAGCAAAGATCGATGCTCCAAAGAGCAATAGGGATATACTTAAAAGTCAATGAAATCAAACACTGAAAAGCAGTGTCCAGAGACACTGTGAATCCACAAGGTAATCGCACTTACATCGTATGGTTCCATAGAACTAACACCGAATGGCGATACTCGAATGGATATAAAATCATCAGATAATACAAATATTGCACGTGCACTAACCAGAGTCGTTGTTGCCAAGTACTGTAGAGTTGTGATCGATCACTCGCACAGATGCGGAACACGCGAGACGGCGAGATCCTTCCCAGAAGGATAAAGGCCCAGAGGCGCACGCCGAAAAATAAACTGCTCCATAGAGAAGGTGTCCAGAGACGGTTTCCCAGAGGCGTGGTGACCCAGAGATCCAGTACTGGCCGCCCAGAGGCTAATGTGTCACAAACTTCTTGGAGAGGAACCCGTAAAGTGTTAACAATGAGTCTCATACCCCACGTTCGCACTAAACGGTTTACTAACCAATAACATGCTCACACTCCAAACAATAAAAAGTCCACCTCGTATCATCGGTAAACTAGACCCAAAGGTCAAAACGATCAATCGAATAGGTCAGGGATTAACCGGAAAGAAAATACACACGGTTCCATAGGCCGGAGATTTCCTAACCGTTTAAGCACCTTTCCACTTCGCTTGACGTGCTAAAAGTGAATGTGATATTTTTATTATAGAAAATAATGGTGCGAAACGGATTTATAATTGATTTTGAAATCACTTTAAAACGGCTTTTGAAAACTCTCCTATTATGGAGTAATTAATTTAATAATTAAAATAATATTATATAATAATTTCGAAAGCCATTTTGGAGTGAAATATACTTTTAAAATAGTTCATAAAAACCCGTGTACGAAATCCAGAGACAAATCTCAAAGAAATCGATAAAACCAGAAAATCACTGAAAATATTCTAAGTGTTGGAAAATAGTCTAAAACTGACGTGAACCCAAGTTCGAAAAATTATTCGGACCAACAAAATGAATCTGAATGGCATAAAAATTGGTAGAAACGTAGTACGACATTCCTACTTCAGAGCGCAAAAAGAATTACTCGATTACGACTTGAAACGAAGTCGCAGCGACGCTCCAAAGTCGGACCCGGAAACAGTGAATACACTGTTTCAGGCTGAGCTCCGGGTCCCCCTTCGACAGCAATTTCGAAGAGTCAAATGAACTCGGATACTAATCAAACTTTTTAGAGATGGAGTTCGGAATTCCAGCTTTCCAACGAGTGCAAAAACATTGGGTTTCGACCACGGATGTGACCGTGGCGATGACACAAAGTTGCAGTCCAAAACTGAAAAACATAAACATGCTTTCAAAAAAAAAAAGAATTTTTTTTTTTCATCGGCCCCCAGCCCGCTTGGGCTGGGGGGACTTGGGGCCGCACCCAGCCCGCGCGGGCTGGGGGACTTCGGCCCGCCCCCAGCCCGCTGCGGGCTGGGGGTCTTGGGCCCGCCCCCAGCCCGCTGCGGGCTGGGGGTCTTGGGCCCGCCCCAGCCCTTTCGGGCTGGGGACTTGTGGCCCGCCCCAGCCCGCGCGGGCTGAGGTCTTGAGGCCCGCCCCAGCCCATTCGGGCTGGGGACTTGTGGCCAGCCCCACTAGGGCTGGCCTGCTCTTGCTAGCCTGTTGTGCCTGGGTGCAGCCCAGGCCTGCCCTGGTGCACCCAGAGCCCTGTTTTCAGCCCATTTTCAGCCTGTGCAATTCCATCCAGCATGTTTTGCAGTTTTTTGATGGTTTTGGGTGTTTTTTTAAGTTTTTGGCATCAAATTTCATTAACAACAATCATTAACTAGCATATAATGATTAATACACTAAATTAAAGGCAGCAAATGGCTAAAGCTTAGCATTACCTTATTAAGCAAATTCACAAACACCTTATGTGCAACCCCAAATTGAAAGCAAAATGATCAAAGACCTATGATACACATGTTACATGATAAAACATGTGTTACTAAATGATTATTGAAGTCAAAATAGGATAAAACACATATTAGAAGAGGTTTTTAGCAATATACCTCTCTAGAAAGCAACAATGAACATTCTAGCATCAACCCAAGTTAGCAAAAGATGATTAGGAGGCTATAAGATCATAAAAACACATAAACCATGTGTTAACAAACTAATTTCAGAAATTAGAAAGTTATAAAAGTTGGATTTGAGGTGGGTATTTGCATTACCTTTGCATAGAGTGACTTGCATAAGCTAAAACTTGAAGGAGATGAAGATGGAGGCCATTTTTGTTAAGAAAGCTTTAGGAAATGATTAGGGTTTTGATTAGGGTTGAATGAAGGAGGTTATGAGAGTTTGAGATAATATATAGGGGAGGTTTAGGGTGGGTTATTGGGTTAAGTTTTGTAACCCAATAAGAAGAGTGTTATTTACAATGTTTCCAAAAAATTTCTAAGTGTCCATGTATGTTTATGAACTCATTTTTCTTACCCAAACCCGTTTTAAATTCTCTCCTAAGATATTTAACTCTCCAAAATAACATTTTATACTCATTTTAAAATCCCATATTTCCCATTTAATTAAAATAGACTTTTTCAAATAAATTTTGTTATTCCAAATCCTTTTATGCTTCATTAAGAATAAATAAAAATCCTAACTTTTATTTATTAATTGGTAATGCAAATCCCGGGTTGTTACAGACTCCCCCCTTAAGAAAATTGCGTCCCCACAATTCCTTAAGATGGATGTTGTCTATAACGTCAAATCCACAAAAGAAGTGATAGAGATAAAATAGAGAATTCTTACCCGCAGAAGAAGATGGGAGAAAGCCAGGATAAGAGCGCTCGATAGATTCTCTGGTCTCCCAAGTGCAGTCCTTAGGATTCGGTGACCATTGAATCTTCACGAGTGGAACCTCTTTGTTGCGAAGGCGTCTAACCTCCGAATCAAGCACACAGAGAGGTTGCTGCTCCAAAGATAAGTCAGGTAAGATCTCCAAATCAGGCACGACATGCGGCTCAATGATAGAATCAGGATCGCGAACACACTTGCGAAGCTGAGAAACATGAAACACGTCACGCATTCCGGAAAAATGAGCAGGTAGAGCCACACGATAAGCAACGGGGCCGATGCGTTCCGTAATAGGAAATGGTCCAACATAGCGAGGAGCCAACTTTCCTGTAGAGCTGAAATGCACAACCCCCTTCATGGGAGAAATCCGAATAAAGACATGATCACCAATGGGGAACTCAAGAGGCTTCCTACGGTTGTCCGTGTAGGATTTCTGGCGGTCATGTGCCTCTTTCATTCTCTGACGGATAAGAACAATCTTTTTAGAAGATTCCCGAACTGAATCTGGACCAAGAATAAGCTTCTCGTCAGATTCTAACCAACAAGCAGGAGAGCGACATGGCCTACCGTAGAGAGCCTCGAAAGGTGTCATGCCGATACTAGACTGAAAGCTGTTGTTGTAGGAGAACTCTACAAGCGGTAAGTGATCCTCCCAACTACCTCCGAAATCCAGAATACAACAGCGCAAAAGATCCTCTAAAACACGATTCACCCTCTCAGTCTGACCGTCAGTCTGAGGGTGATAAGCAGTCGAGAGATTCAGCTTTGTGCCCAAAGCTGACTGTAGGCACTTCCAGAAGTGACTAGTAAAGATAGTGTCTCGATCACAGACGATAGAGTTAGGAATGCCATGCAGTCGAACGACTTCCTTCACATATAGCTTGGCAAGCTGAGGAGCAGTCCGAGTGGACTTAATAGGAATGAAATGAGCCGCTTTGGTCAAGCGATCAACAATAACCCAGATAGAAGTATGGCCTGACCTCGATCGAGGCAGACCATCAATAAAATCCATGGATATCTGATCCCATTTCCATAATGGAATCTCTAGCGGCTGTAGAAGACCAGATGGACGCTGATGCTCGGCTTTGATCTGTTGACAAGTCATGCAACCACTCACATAACTTGCCACATCCCTCTTCAACCCCTTCTAATAATATAGCCGGCACATATAGGCATACATCTTACTCGAACCGGGATGTATAGTGTACTTAGTGCGATGGCACTCGTCTAGAATGTCACGTCTAAATGATAAATCAGATGGTACAACAATACGGTTCTTCCTACGAAGACACCGATGAAAATCCAGAGAATAATCTAGCAATGTCTCATCACTGGATCCCGACCCGAGAAGATGAATAAGATGCAATAAGTCTGGATCCTGTCGCTGAGCATGGGCAATGCGATCCAATAAGATAGGACGAGCTTCCAAGCTAAATAATAAGACAGGAGCATCAGAAGATGGAGCTAGATCTCTAATATCACATAAAAATAGAGTCTCAAGAACATCCCACTCGGCAATCATCATAGAAACTACCGCCGAGTGCTTGCGACTGAGCGCATCTGCAACACGATTACCCTTGCCAAGGGTATACTGAATATCCAAATCATATGAGGCGAGAAACTCAAGCCATCGCTGCTGCCTCATGTTGAGATCTCTCTGGCTGAAAAGATACTTTAGAGACTTATGATCGGTGTAAAGAATAAAGCGTTCGCCTAATAGAAAGTGACGCCACGTCTTCAAGGCAAAGACGATAGCTGCTAACTCAAGATCATGAGTAGGATAGCGAACCTCATTCGGACGCAGTTGCCTGGAAGCATAAGCAACTACCCGATCCTTCTGCATAAGTACAGCACCGAGCCCGCTACCACAAGCGTCGGTGTAAACAACAAGATCCTGGTTACTCTCAGGAACCACAAGAATAGGAGCATGAGTGAGAAGTTCCTTCAATCGCTGAAAAGAAGCTTCACACTTGTCAGACCAAATAAAGCGAACACCCTTACGAGTCAGCGTCGTAAGGGGAAGTGCAACTCGAGAGAAATCCTTGACAAACCGACGGTAATGACCCGCCAGACCAAGGAAGATGCGAATATCATGAACGTTCTCGGGCTGCTTCCAATTCTGAATAGCTTCGATCTTGGCGGGATCGACAGAAACACCCTCAGATGATACAATACGGCCCAAGAACTTGACCTTGCTCTCCCAAAAATGGCACTTGGAGAGCTTGGCCTTAAGCTGATGCTGACAAAGAGTATCCAAGATGATCCGCAAATGATGAGCATGCTCTGCCTCGGATCTAGAGTAAATAAGAATATCGTCGATGAAAACCAAAATGAATCTATCGATGTATTCTCGGAATACTCGATTCATAAGATCGACGAAGAAAGCCGGTGCGTTCGTCAAGCCGAATGGCATGACCAACCACTCAAAAGAACCATAACGAGTGCGGAAAGCGGTAAGAGGAATGCTATCTTCCGCAACTCGGAGCTGATGAAATCCGGTGGCAAGGTCGAGCTGGGAAAAGACCTTCGCACCGCTCAACTGATCAAACATATCATCTATCCGTGGCAATGGATAACGATTTCTGATGGTCAACTCATTAAGCTTGCGGTAGTCAATGCAAAGCCTAAGAGAGCAATCGGGCTTCTTAACGAAGACCACAGCAGCACCCCATCGCGAAGAACTGGACCGAATGAACTGCTTCGCCTCAAGCTCCACTAACTGCTTCCTGAGTTCCTCATTCTCTTTAGTAGACATCCTCGTGGGAGGACGCCCAACTGGGTGGGAGCCTGGAATGAGATCGATGCGGAACTCAATGGCCCGCTTTGGCGGTAGGCCAGATACTGGCTCGAATATATCGGGGAAATCCCGAACAACAGGAATACGAGATATGTCCAAATCCTCATCTCGTGAATCAAGAGAAAATAAAGCAATATCAGAAATTCCAACATTCTGAAGAACAATAGCTAACGGAGAGGATGAATCAGGGTGATGAATGAATAATATCCGCTCCGAACAAATAATTTTGGCGTCGTGCTGAACGAGCCAATCCATGCCAAGAATCATATCAAATCCCAAATACT
Organism: Allium cepa; assembly: GCA_030765085.1. Classification (NCBI taxonomy): domain Eukaryota; kingdom Viridiplantae; phylum Streptophyta; class Magnoliopsida; order Asparagales; family Amaryllidaceae; genus Allium; species Allium cepa. The sequence goes on along the minus strand of CM060935.1, from coordinate 785,347,213 downwards.
CCATAACGTGCAGATTCGCACGGAAAGAAAATCCACAAAGATCAATATCTATATTCTCACAAAGCAAGCTAAGGGTCGTGGATCCGCCGATGGGATTCACAATCCTTAGTGAAGAAACTAGACAAGTAACATCCAAGGATAAAGCATCTACTAGCTCCTTTGATACGAATGAGTGAGAGGCACCCGTATCAAAGAGAACTCTACAAGATCTACCATGAAATAAAGTAGAACCTTCGAGAACGGAAGGATGCGTACCTCGAAGCTGAGCTGAAGATGCAGGAGCCTTGGCAGCATTAAGCTTGCCAGGCTTGGCACTAGCTGGAGCAATAGGACAAGTGGAGATCCTGTGTCCCTCCTTCTTGCAGAAGGTGCAATAGAGAGGTTTGGGGCACTCTCGAATAAAGTGATCTGGAGAACCGCAGTTGAAGCATTTCTTCGGAGGACGGGTTCCACTAGGCTGTGACTGAATCTGAGGCTGAGTCTGAGGCTGAGCCTGGACAGCAGAACCGCCAGTCTTCTTCTTCTTATTCCAAGGCTTGGTCTTCTGAAATGGACCCGGCTTCTGATTGGGTTTTTTGGAACCCCCACTATCATTATCACTATGCTCCATCTCGACTGACTCAATATGTAGAGCTGCATCGACTAGCTTCTCGAATGAGAGCTCAAGCTAAAGCATAAGCTGCCTCTTCAGATATTTCTTCAAGCCCTCAACAAATTTGAGGTTCCTCTTATAAGGAGTAGCAATAAACTCAAGGCCATACTTGGACAGGGCCTCGAAGGAAGAGACATAGTCGGATACGGAAGACTTCCCCTGCTTGAGATCAAGAAAGCGGCGGGCAAGGGAGTTCTTCTCTTACTCTGGGTTGAATTTGAGCTCAAATCTCTTACGAAACTGAGCCCAAGTAAGTGTGGTCTCATCGATCTCGGCAATAAGGAGTTCGTACCAATCCAGGGCACGACTCAGAAGCTGACTAGAAGCAATAAGAACACGGTCATGATCTGGGATATCCATACGAGTGAAAATGCGCTCGCATATCCGAATCCAAGCCTGGTCCTCTAAGACATTCTCGGAGCCACTGAACGGCTTCCCTCCGAGATGGGTAAAATCGCTGCAGAGACGTGCAAAAGCAGACTTGCGCGGAGCATCAGCAACTGGGGCTGGAGAGTGAGAATGAGACTGGGAGTTCCGAACCAGCTCCATGATCTGGTCGGTGGTCATGAACACGCCCTCTGGATGAGTGTTGCTGGACTGCCCAGCAGCACTGGTCTGATGTGTGGTTCTCCCTCTTCCCCTTCCAGACATACTGAAAGTCAAACGGGAATTAGTGTTAGACATGGTTCAATGATAGATACTTAATTAAGGAATACTATGGAATATAATAAATTCCTACACATACTCCTAACTTATCTATCGATAGGCATAAGGAAGGGATTTGATTTAATTCGGATCCAATTAAAATGTATTTTACTAAGTGTATCTGTTCTGTGTTTGTTATGCTTAATTCTGAACCTTAGCTCTGATACCAAAATGTAACGCCCCACTCCGAGACCCACTCTAGTAAAGAGTATTAAGGAGTAATACCGTCTACTAGAACGGAGAATAGAGTATAATGGAAGCGACCATATGTAATCAAGCTATAACTATCTACTGAATACGTCGAATAGGTGGTTTTCTTTTCTCAAGTGATTCGACATATCCAATAGATATTTATAACGAAACTACAATGGCTAAGGAAAATAGGTTTAGAATAAACATAATACTAAATGATAACATCATCATCACATAACAGTCACATAACAGTCACAGAACATAGGTACAATATATCGTCAATATAGATCCAAGTATCAGAAAGGTGGGTACAAAGCCACCGCTCACACATGTGAGTCAAAAATATGTACATAAGAGTCTGAAATAACAGAGTAGCGGAATAGTGGACAAATAAAAGAGCTATCTATCAGCATAGCAAATAATGTCCAAGCGGAAGCACAGAAAGCTAAGTCCAGAGACCTAACCTGATACAACTCGGTCTGACCCGAGCGAAAACACTCGGGTCAGGCTAGCTAAACAATCAGTAATAACTGAGATATATATAATAATGCAGTACATAAATAAAATAGTACTTCTCCAAAGAGAAGAGTAATATGGACTACATGAATATAATGACGATCCCTAATCATAAATAAACAGTAAAAATCTCCAAAGAGAATACAAACACCAAAGTGTTTAATAAATAAAATCGCCTCATATCATCGGCGTAGCCAAAGCTATATAAAGTTGCCCATAGGCAATAATCCCAAGAGTGACCAGAGTCAGTAATCAATGCCCAAGCAAAGATCGATGCTCCAAAGAGCAATAGGGATATACTGAAAAGTCAATGAAATCAAACACTGAAAAGCAGTGTCTAGAGACACTGTGAATCCACAAGGTAATCGCACTTACATCGTATGGTTCCATAGAACCAACACCGAATGGCGATCCTCGAATGGATATAAAATCGTCAGATAATACAAATATTACACGTGCACTGACCAGAGTCGTTGTTGCCAAGTACTGTAGAGTTGTGATCGATCACTCGCACAGATGCGGAACGCGCGAGACGGCGAGATCCTTCCCAGAAGGATAAAGGCCCAGAGGCGCACGTCGAAAAATAAACTGCTCCATAGAGCAGGTGTCCAAAGATGGTTGCCCAGACGCGTGGTGACCCAGAGGTCCAGTACTGGCCGCCCAGAGGCTAATGTGTCACAAACTTCTTGGAGAGGAACCCGTAAAGTGTTAACAATGAGTCCCATACCCCACGTTCGCACTAAACGGTTTACTAACCAATAGCATGCTCACACTCCAAACAATAAAAAGTCCACCTCGTATCATCGGTAAACTAGACCCAAAGGTCAAAACGATCAATCGAATAAGTCAGGGATTAACCGGAAAGAAAATACACGTGGTTCCATAGGCCGGAGATTTCCTAACCATTTAAGCACCTTTCCACTTCGCTCGACGTGCTAAAAGTGAGTGTGAGATTTTTATTATAGAAAATAATGGTGCGAAACGGATTTATAATTGATTTTGAAATCACTTTAAAATGGCTTTTGAAAACTCTCCTATTATGGAGTAATTAATTTAATAATTAAAATAATATTATATATTAATTTCGAAAGCCATTTTGGAGTGAAATATCCTTTTAAAATTGTAACGACCCGAAATTTTGACAGCATATTTAATAAATATTTAATCTAATTTAAATGAAATATAAGCTTGTTAATGTTTAAATTGATGAGATATTAAATATGTAACGGTTATGTATGTTTGTAAAAGAAAATTTTGGTTTGAAAAATTTATATAGAATATGTCAAAACCATTTAAAACAAAATTTGTCTTATTCAATAGAATCAAATCAAAGACTCAATATTTTATTATTTGATAATTTATATGAATACAATTTTAGTTTTTAAAATGATAAGTTTTAAAATAAACAAACATGGAAATATTAAACATAAACATGGAAGTGCAAACAATATAGGTATAAACATTCAAAATTAGTATAAAACACAATTATAATTATATAAGATGTAATCAAAGATAATAAATATTTGTACTGTTCAGTTTTATGCCTCAGGAAAACAGAGTCAACTTCAATATAAAACAAGTTTTCACTTCAAAAATAATTAAAAAAAAAAACAAACAAACCAGGAAAACAATATCTTGTACAAATATAATGAAAACAAAGTGTCTGTATCTTACAAAATACATGTAAACCAGTAATACACTTAGGTGTTGCAGGAAATACATATGCATAAGAAAAATAAGTTTCACTTCAAATATCATTAAACAAAACCTGTGTCTTATGGAGTATGCTAGCCGAAATAATGATAAATATCTTTGTACAAAATTGCAACTGTCAGTAAACAATTAATTATATGCTATCATAATTAAAAACATAAGCATTTATTAGCATAACATATTGTTTAAATAAGTACATGTAGCCGAAATCACCTATTTCATTTCATACTGCAGGTATTTATATCTTGACTAATTAAAAGAAAATGACAATACAAACAAATACAACTGTCCAGTTACAACCTGTATTGTTCAAGCATCTATATATATCACCTACAAACTTTCAGTTTATTTATTAACACTGAACAAAACTTAAACTAAAAAGAAGAACTGAAAAACAAATAAAAGGGGAAATAAAGAAAAGAAACAAGGAAGAAGGTTTCAGGGAAATTTCAACTGCAAATTTTTCAACACCTCATTTCTGTTCATTTGCTTTTTGGTGAGTAAACATATCCATTTTAAATCTAAATTTGTATTTGTAGTTTGTAAATGGTAAGTGCTTGGATATTGACTATATAATTAGCCTTGGTATCTTATGTAGTTTGAATAAGTACAGGTAGTTGTTTCTTTCAAACTTTGAAATCTGAAAAAGGTTAAGCCAAGAAATCTATATAACTTATTCATATAACTATTTAAACTTTGTATTGTGTAAATTCAAGTTTGTTTGGTTTAAACAAGGCCTGCAAACATGTTTTAAGTTTAAACAGCATTTTTCAATACTGCATTTCCAAAACTACAGGTAAAAAGAAATCAAAGTTGAAATTTCAAGTGTTTAAATTTGTGAATTCAATAGTATATTTAGTTTCCATAAACATAATTATGATTTTTAACATAAAAATCTTGATTTTTAATCAAAGATTTGCAGAGCAGTTTTACATAGAAGTTTTACTGGATATTTGTCAAATTTGGAAGTTTGAGTGAATTTTAATTCCTGGAATTTGGCATGAAGCAAGGTTAAAGATATATCAACGCTAGAAAAATATGAAATTATTTTTCAAATGCATAAGTTTTGAGTTTGAATCACAAATAGGGTTTAAGCCCATATTTTTTCCAGGCTCTGTAAAATCGTGATTGCGGTATCATCATGAAACGGAGTGTAGTGCGATTTTTGGTGGAGTTAGAGGGTGATGTGAGTGACGTTCAGGTGAATTTTCATCGCCTCCGGTGATGTGTGGTGGCCGCACGAGTGATTCGTCCATCGGTGATGTTGTCGTACGCTTGAGCATTCAGGTCATATTTTTGTTTTCAACATGAAATTGAAAACTGGGTCTCGATTTCGTACGAATGGAAGATGTGTGACGTGTGAGTGCTGTCGCGAGGCACCGTAGGCCAAGCGCACCACCGTGCACGTGCACGGTGGCAGAAGTGAGTCAGTGAGTCGTGAGTGACTGCATACGTGTGATGCTCGAGTGGTACTCGAGTAAGTTGGTATGTTGGTTCGAGTAGGATGCGTTTGCGTGAGTGAATTACTGCAGTTAATTTTTTTAGCTTAACTTAAAAAAAGAAAGAGAAGAAGAACTGGGGAGAAGAAGAGTGACACGGTAGAGAGACGAGGGAAAACTCGAGTTCCTCGAGTAAGGAACGATGTTGGTCTCGGTAGTTTTAGAAAGGCTTATCCAGATTTATGTCCGGATAACTAGTAATGCTATTAGAATTGACTGTTTGATTGTTTATTTTGAATGGATGATATGTATGTTTGGATTGTTAACATTAAGCATTTGAATTAACTGTTGTTTTAAAATTTCGGGGACGAAATTCTTTTAAGGGGGAGGAATGTAACGACCCGGAATTTTGACAGCATATTTAATAAATATTTAATCTAATTTAAATGAAATATAAGCTTGTTAATGTTTAAATTGATGAGATATTAAATATGTAACGGTTATGTATGTTTGTAAAAGAAAATTTTGGTTTGAAAAATTTATATAGAATATGTCAAAACCATTTAAAACAAAATTTGTCTTATTCAATAGAATCAAATCAAAGACTCAATATTTTATAATTTGATAATTTATGCGAATACAATTTTAGTTTTTAAAATGATAAGTTTTAAAATAAACAAACATGGAAATATTAAACATAAACTTGGAAGTGCAAACAATATAGGTATAAACATTCAAAATTAGTATAAAACACAATTATAATTATATAAGATGTAATCAAAGATAATAAATATTTGTACTGTTCAGTTTTATGCCTCAGGAAAACAGAGTCAACTTCAATATAAAACAAGTTTTCACTTCAAAAAAAAAAAAAACAAACAAACCTGGAAAACAATATCTTGTACAAATATAATGAAAACAAAGTATCTGTATCTTACAAAATACATGTAAACCAGTAATACACTTAGGTGTTGCAGGAAATACATATGCATAAGAAAAATAAGTTTCACTTCAAATATCATTAGACAAAACCTGTGTCTTATGGAGTATGCTAGCCGAAATAATGATAAATATCTTTGTACAAAATTGCAACTGTCAGTAAACAATTAATTACATGCTATCATAATTAAAAACATAAGCATTTATTAGCATAACATATTGTTTAAATAAGTACATGTAGCCGAAATCACCTATATACCATTTCATACTGCAGGTATTTATATCTTGACTAATTAAAAGAAAATGACAATACAAACAAATACAACTGTCCAGCTACAACCTGTATTGTTCAAGCATCTATATATATCACCTATAAAATTTCAGTTTATTTATTAACACTGAACAAAACTTAAACTAAAAAGAAGAACAGAAAAACAAATAAAAGGGGAAACAGAGAAAAGAAACAAGGAAGAAGGTTTCAGGGAAATTTCAACTGCAAATTTTTCAACACCTCATTTCTGTTCAATTTCTTTATGGTGAGTAAACATATCCATTTTAAATCTAAATTTGTATTTGTAGTTTGTAAATGGTAAGTGCTTGGATATTGACTATATAATTAGCCTTGGTATCTTCAGTAGTTTGAATAAGTACATGTAGTCGTTTCTTTCAAACTTTGAAATCTGAAAAAGGTTAAGCCAAGAAATATATATAACTTATTCATATAACTATTTAAACTTTGTATTGTGTAAATTCAAGTTTGTTTAGTTTAAACAAGGCCTGCAAACATGTTTTAAGTTTAAACAGCATTTTTCAATACTGCATTTCCAAAACTACAGGTAAAAAGAAATCAAAGTTGAAATTTCAAGTGTTTAAATTTGTGAATTCAATAGTATATTTAGTTTCCATAAACATAATTATGATTTTTAACATAAAAATCTTGATTTTTAATCAAAGATTTGCAGAGTAGTTTTACATAGAAGTTTTACTGGATATTTGTCAAATTTGGAAGTTCGAGTTAATTTTAATTCTTGGAATTTCGCATGAAGCAAGGTTAAAGATATATCAACACTAGAAAAATATGAAATTATTTTTCAAATGCATAAGTTTTGAGTTTGAATCACAAATAGGGTTTAAGCCCATATTTTTTCCAGGCTCTGTAAAATCTTGATTGCGATATCATCATGAAACGGAGTGTAGTGCGATTTTTGGTGGAGTTAGAGGGTGATGTGAGTGACGTTCAGGTGAATTTTCATCGCCTCCGGTGATGTGTGGTGGCCGCACGAGTGATTCGTCCATCGGTGATGTTGTCGTATGCTTGAGCATTCAGGTCATATTTTTGTTTTCAAAGTGAAATTGAAAACTGGGTCTCAATTTCGTACGAATGGAAGATGTGTGACGTGTGAGTGCTGTCGCGAGGCACCGTAGGCCAAGCGCACCACCGTGCACGTGCACGGTGGCGGAAGTGAGTCAGTGAGTCGTGAGTGACTGCATACGTGTGATTCTCGAGTGGTACTCGAGTAAGTTGGTATGTTGGTTCGAGTAGGATGCGTTTGCGTGAGTGAATTGCTGCAGTTAAATTTTTTAGCTTAACTTTAAAAAAAAGAGAAGAGAAGAAGAACTGGGGAGAAGAAGAGTGACACGGGAGAGAGACGAGGGAAAACTCGAGTTCCTCGAGTAAGGAACGATGTTGGTCTCGGTGCTTACCCAAATGGACTGGTACTGATTTTTGTGCAGGTATATAACTAAGTTCAATAAATAATTGTTAATTAATTAAGTTAGTATTTTAATTAAAGGTTGATTTAGGTGGATATGTAAGGAATAGGTGATTGACAGTTAGTAGCTAGAAGGTTGATTAATTTATAGTTGAATTTTTAATTGAGTTTGGAATTAAAATGTAATTACATGTTAAATCAATTTAAATCTTAAGGAATGTTAGCATATCACTTAAAAGTTAATTAACAAATGATAATTAACTTAAGTGATTAATTAAAGATTTATTAATTAATTAAATTAATAATAATTGGTTAATTAAAGTAATTTGAAATTAATTTTTAATAAGTAAGTTATTAATTAATAATTAATAATTAAGAATCAACTAATTAATTGAGTAACTGAGTAACAGTTAATGAATAAAAGTTGATTAATTTAGATAAGTAATTAAAGATTAGATAATTAATAAATTAATAATTAATGATTAACTAATTAATTAATTGATCATTAATCAGCTAATTAATCAGTAATTAATTAAACAGAATAAAGTAGTTTATTCTTGGAAAATTATTTGGTTAAGTAAAGCTAAACTGTTTGGTATGCGTTGATGATCATGTTTGATTGACTGTGATATCTGTTTAATGATATTTCTGTGATGTGTTATGATATATTATGGATACCTGTGATAACTGTATATGATTTATCTGTTATATCTGTTATGTTAATTCTTGATATTAAATTAAACTGTTAAGTTAAATAGACAACTTGGCCCTTAAAATGGCGTTTGGATCCGATGAGACCGGGATCGGAAGAATCAATTTTGATTCTCCGAAAACCACATCGATTCAAAATTAAACGATAGGTTGTGACTTATCAAATGATGAATCGAGATGGTATTTCAGAATGCAAGGGTTATCGTCGTTAACTCTGAGGGTGATTCCAAATGAGTGTAACGAGATAATGCCTTCGGTTTCGTTCGAACCCGGAACGAACTTGTATGGATTGAATGCTTTAAATACATCGTCAGGCGGACGATGAGCATTCTAAGATATGTTCAATAAAGGTAATCGTAGCCTCAAGCCTCATCAACCGGGAATGGCTAAAACAGGGGAGATGCAGCAAGGTTAGGTGGGTCATGCCCAAGCAGGACAAGATATTTCCCCTGTCTAGATGTCCCTTTTTATATTTCGGCTTAGTGGGCGGTTGCTAGCTACAACCGCGGGGTTTATCTTGTTCGGGATTGTTCAGTAAGGAATGGTTCCGGCCTTGTGTTGCAGGGGATGAAGGGAGTAATCCTCGGTACGGTGATCTAGGCCCCGTACTGTGACGGGCGGTACCCCAGTAGCCCTGCCATTGTTGGAAATCCATTTTCCCTACGAGACTCTACGGTTTCGATTTGTATTACCCACTTTTGTGGCTAGTAGCTGGAATTTAATGAATGTAACAATTTCGGCTATTTTCTATTTACTTGAAAACCCTAGACACTATTATAATATCACTGGATTTCCTATAAAATGTTTTGGTTAGCGTAAGGTAAAAACTTACCCGTATTTATTTGTGGGGAGTCTTACGTGATACCTTTATTTTCAAATGCTTTTCAAAGTTAAGCAACTTTAAACCATTTACTCATACCAGACCCTTGTCTGACCCGGAGTTTATTTTTTTTTTTCCATAAACTCTCGGGTACCCAAATTGTTACGGGTAGCCAAGGGATTCAGGTTAGATTTGACGAATTCTGGAGGAGCAATGGAGCAGGAGGCTTCTACGTTGTAGATATATATATATATATATATATATATATATATGGTGTTCCGCCGTGTTGATGTCTCTGAGCTGTTTATCTTTATTGTGTATTGACTTGTGTTAACTAGACAGGTGTTTATAACTGTCTAATATGTGATGTATGATCTGTATAACTCTGATTGATGTATTAAATTATGTAATAGTTATGTGATATATTATAATTTGTTCCATTCCGCTGTGAGATTCTGATGTTGTTGTTCTTTCTTTTCTTTCTTTTCTATTTTCTCATCCCTTTCTTTCTTTATGATGATACGTCTTTCTGGTAGTAGAAGGGCGGGTCGTCACAGTTGGTATCAGAGCATAGGTTGGTGATAACCTTGGCTCTGGTAGTAATTACTCATAAATAGAGTTTGTAGAACTCTAAAATGAGTTTGAGTGCATTAATAGATATGAGTGCGTATTTGTTAGTGAATATAAAATGGTTTTATATTGCGTTGATTGATTTATTGAGTGGTATATGAACCTTCGTCGGCACAGCCTCGAAAACTGTATCGAAGGGGTTTCTAAACACTCAAATAGAGCAATTCGATACAATATTGTTTTCTTTAAGGTAGGGTAAATGAAATAATTTTACCCAAAATTATATTTTAATATAAAAGAAATATTTTTATGAAATAACTATATATACTTGGATGTTTGATTGTTAATAGTACAATCAAATAAAAATTTAAATTTGAGTGGTCGATAAACAAATAAAATTGTCTAAGTATGATCTTTAATTCAAAAGGAATATAACTAAAATTTGGTTAAACCAGAATTTAAGTCCCGGAAATTTGAAAGTGTTTAAATGAATTTAAACAAAAGAATTTGGGAATTTAAAAATCTTGGGAATGTTTGAAATGTTTTCCAAAGATTTGAAGGAAATAATGAAATTTTGTTTTGGAAAATATTGTTAAATGGAAATTGTTTTGGGAAAAATTTGTGGAAGTAAAGAAGCACTGAACTCACTTCAGTCACTGGAAAATAATCCCGATGATGATGGCCACATCATCAGTATTCATTTTCGAGTTTCTAAAGTGATGGATTGCTGCCAGGATAGTCGGTTATGATATTGTTTGGGCTTGTTGGGTATCCAAGTTGTTTTAGAAATTTTCAAAGAGAAAATTTGTTTTGGTGAAAACAAGTGTTTGGAAGTTGAAAATTTGATTTGATATACCAAGTGGGTAAGTGTAGTAATCATTTTAAAATGGTTTTGGAAATGAAAACCGGGCAATTGAATTCTAAGAATTCTCTTTAATGATGTGAAAGGTATGAATAAATCAACTATTGAATTTATAAAGTAAAGTTGATATTAATAAGAAAAAAAATCGGGAATTTTGATCCCGGTATTAAAATTTAACTTAAGTAAATGAACTAAGAAATATACCTGAGTTTAACCTGAGATAAGCTAAATGGAATTGCAGTTCCAAATGAACTTAATTGGCTATAAAGTTTGAAGGTAAAATGACTGTAATTGTGAGATGGAAATTTATACCTTAAGATGCTAAGTGTTATATATATAATCTGGAATTGTGATTATAAGATGAAATTGTGATATCCCGGAAATTTGAGGCAATATCAATTTAATAATCTGTGATAAAATTAAATTGATTTAATAATATTTGTTAATAATAATCTGAATTGATGTAATAATCTTCTTTTACATAAATGATTAACGGATAAATTATCTCTCAAAAGAAAATTAAATGGTGTTCTATTTATAATATATATATATATATATATATATATATATATATATATCTGTATATATTGTAAATAGCTAACCTTTGTTTTAAGTTTAATAGAATGAAAACATGATTTTTTTAACTCTAATATTTTTGGAAAATTAGGAATTTGACTTTTATTTAATAATAAATAAATAATAATATGATCTTAAAATACCCAAGATAAATTTAAATTGTTTAGAAATAAAATTTAGCTTAGAGTTTAAAATTTAAATAAAAAGTTTTGTTTTGTTTTATAACTTGATAAAATAAGTGACTTATATTATAGAGAATAGTTCTTTTATAAATTTATTTTTAATTTAACAATAAGTTATATTTAAACTATATCAATATTGTAATATCTTTGAAAATGGGTTTTTAATATATATAGAAGTTGTTATTTTAATATATGTATATTTGGACAGAAGCTATGATTGTAAAAGTAACATTTAGTCTTTCAAAAATGATAAAATAAAATAATACTTTGTAAATCTCAACATAAGTATTTAATTATTTAAGTTTAAAATAAAAGTAACCTATAAGTAAAATAAATATAAAAGTATGGACAAGTGTAAAAGAAAGAAGTACATAGGTATAAAAGCAAGCTAGGCAAGGAAACAAATCTATAAACATTAGTCAACCTGTAAAGAAATATATGCTCACATAATGTATAAATTAAAATCAGGCTTGTACACATATGATATAGCCTGTGAAGAAAATATACAAAGTGAGAAAAAGCAAAATATCTAAATGTAAAATGATCTGTAGCTTGTAGGTTAAGATTCTGACAAGAATAAGCAAAGTAAGATAATAAAGTATAAACACATATGGTATGCAGGTAAGAGATATGTAAAATATCTAAATAAGAAATGATTTAATTAGCTAAACAGGGAACATAGAGTACATTAACAATTAATGTTTCAGATTTCTCAGCAAACAAGAGTCTATTCGAATTTGTTTAAAATCCTTTCAGCCTCCATGTTGAAATTTTCTGCCTGATAAAACAAGATGAAACAGTGCACAACATTTGCTTGTCTCAGATGCCACCTTCCCCTGTAATATTTTCTTTCTATATATACATATCTTCTCAGTTCATTTGTGAAGAATAGCAAGCTTTTATTTTCTTTTATAACTGAAGTTTTATACATCAACAAGCTTAAACATCATCATACAAAAATGCCATCAACTTTGCAAAACCTGAAACTGCCTTCATTCCAATCTGTGACCAACTTCCTCAAGACCAGATCAACAGCTTCATTTTTATCAAGCCATCAGCCTGTACTTTTTGCAAAATAAAGTGCCTGTGCATTATTCTCAAGTATTTTCAAAATTCAAAACAGTTTCAACCAAACTGCTCTGTTCTTCATTTGTTGGTGAGTAACATTTTTATAAAAATGCTTAAGTATTGAATGGTTGCTTGCTAGTTAATTAAATGAAGTGTAAAATGGTGTGTATAACTTTGATAATGCCTGTTACTTACTTTCCCTTTAGCACACAAGACTACAAATTTTTTTTAAAAAAAAATATAAGCAAACAGTTTTCATTTCCAAACTGTTGCCACCCCATAAACCCTCTGTTCTAAAAGATGAGGAATATTTTCTTAAAATGTAAGCATCTGAACTGTTGTAGGAAGGTTGCTATATATATGAATCTGTTGTATATTTTGCTGTGTGTATATATCTATGTATATTGAACTGCCTATGCTTGTTGAAGGCTGAAGTAGTATGCAGGTCCTCATGTATATTCACTGTGTTAAAAACTGAACAACATTTGTTTCAAAAATCACTACTACCCAATCTACTTGCTATTTGGAGCTAGCATTTAAACAGATTGTAGTTGTATGACTTTGAACTAGATTATAAAAATAAGTTCAACCTAAAATAATTTAGTAGCATATCTGGGGAACCAGTTGTTCGAACACCAACTCCAGATTAGGCAAAAATTCGAATCCTTTGGTTTTCGAATTCAGGTATGCTAATGTAATCGAAATACTAAAACGTGATTTTTAAAACAAGATTCGTGATTTTTAGTGGAGGGTGTGAGGTGTTATAAGTGTTCGACTGTCTGGGCTTCTCGAGTCTACCCTGTGGTCTCTGGTGCATCGAGTTTAACAGGGGTTTGGGAAGTTGAAGTTTGGCCATGGATAAAGTGGTGGCCGGTGGTGCTGGTACTCCGGTGGTCGGAGGAAGGGATGGGAAGCGTTGACAGGTTCTGGCAGTATGTTGTGTTGAATTCCAGGTTTGAGTGAAGCTTGAATTTTTGAATTTTGAGGAGAAAGCAAAGTGTGGTGATGGAAGTGGGATGCTCTAGTGATGGATGACTTGTTTAAGTCATCAGAATGGGTTGAAGTCAGGTGGTTGATCAGTGCATTTGCACTGTGCACCAAGCCCTGATGAACTTTGGGTATGGAGAGATTATGCTTCAGTATATTCGAGTAAATCCAGGAGTTTTACTCGAAGTGAATTGCAATCTGACTCGAAGCATGTAAGGATTTTCTCGGGTCAGTGGGTTGCTTCAGGTTTCTTTCAAACCTGTCTGCAAATTTTGAAGTGTATCAAAATTTAAATGGAACTTTTAAGTTGAGAGATAGATTTAAACAAATACAAATCTAGTTGAAGTTTAGATTTAAATGGATTTGAATCTTGAAAGTTTTGTATATTTTTTTTTTTCTTTTTTTCTTCTTCAGAGGGTTCAGTTTTTTTTTTTGAACTGCAGATTTCCAGTTTTAAAAATTGGAATCTCAATCTGAAAATAAATTTAAACAAGTGGTTTTAAATGTAAAGGTTAAGTTCAGTTTGCAAACAAGTTTCTGGAATCCAGATCTGGAATTTGAACCAATTTCTAAATATGGATATTTTTAAATCAAGTTTAAATCAAATAGTTTTTTTTTTTTAAATTGGTTCAAATAAATGTTTAAACTTGAATCTTGATAAAGTTCTTTATAAAAGAATTTGAATGAAAAATATATGATTTGTTTTTAAAACTTGACTTTGCAAGTTTGAATGTAGTGTATTTTAAAGGCTTTATTTTTAAAATTAAATAAGGAAATTAATTAAAAGTTCTTCTTATATAAGGTTATTATATAAGTAATAAATGTTATTCACATTTATTTCATTTTTAGGATTATATATTGAATTTAAAATTGGAAATTTTTAAATAAATAAACATTTTGAATCTTACATTCAAAATGGAGTTTGAATTTCTATCTAAAGAGTAATGTTATACATTTTAATGATAATGAAGTCATAAATAAAATAAATGGATCATCTTAGAATAATTAAGATATTGAAGAGACTTAATTAATAAGATAATCAAGAATGACTTATTTATTTAATTTATAGTTAATAATTTAGATTAATTTAGAACTAGTGATTAATTAAGAAGTAAATAAGGTTATGTTATTAGTTAACAAAGATAATTAACTAAGGATTATTTAAGTAATTAGTGTGATTAATTTTTATTAATTAATCGAGTTAATTAATTTAGATAATTATTTGTAAATTGGTTAAATATAATTACTTGATGGAAGTAATTATGAGATTAATTACTTATTGTAATTAATTTTGATAATATGATTAGTTAAGTTAATTAATTTAGTTTAATTAATTTAATAAATCATTTTATGGTTTGATAAATGTAAGCAATGGAGCAGAATTACTTAGGGAAGTAATAATTGATAATTACTAGAATGTAATTAGAGGAAGATGATTTATAGTAAAGTAATTTGGATAATTACTTTTGAAATTAATCAAGGGATTAATTAACGAAGATAATTAATTATGGGATAATTAATTTATTTGTATGAGTAATTAAGGGTAGTTAATTACTAGTAGATATTAATCAAGGGTGATTAATAATTGGGATTAATTTCAGATTAATTTCTAAATGTAATTAATTTGAATAAAGCAATTAATTTAATTGTATTTGATATCATTAATTAATTTAATTAATGATGTAATTAAGAATTGTTAAATAGGAAATAATTAATAATAGAGTGATTAATTAATGTAATTAATTTAGGATAAATGTAATTAATTATTGTTAATTAATAAATGAAGTAATTAAAAGTTAATTACTATAAATAATTGGAAATAATGTGATTTGTGAAATTAAGTAAAAACTAATTACTTATTGTAATTAGAGAATGATTAATCTAAGGTGATTAATCAAAGTAAATATTTAGAGAATGGATTAATTAATTAATTATAATTAATTAATGAATATATAAGCAGGATTTATAAGATGATGTAATTAATTTAATTTACTTGGAATTAATTAGAGATAGAAGTAATTAATTTAATTCATTTTAAATTAATTACAGATAGTGAATAAATCAATAGCTTATGTATTGATTATATTGAATGGTTGTGATCTCAGAAATGAGATGAATGATATCTATATGATATGGATGCTTAGATAAAGTATGATAATATGGATTATCTGTTTGTGATGATTATCTGTTTGGGATGATAATATGGATTATCTGTTATGATAATAATGTGATTATCTGTTGTAGAGCTGTGATTTATCTATCTGTGTGTATATAGATAATATTGAATTGAATTGTTTTAACTTTAAAACAACTTGGCCTTAAAAGATACGTTTGGATTTCGATGAGACCGGGATCAGATTTGCTACATTACAGCATGATAGGGGGTTCTCGCTTTGCGTTAGGTGGCGAACGGGAGACTCTTACCCCTACATGCCCCCGGGGATAGTATAAGGTCTTGCGGGGTTGGTTGCGACTCGAGAGGGTGGCCGTAAAAGCAAATTCGAGGTATCACTGTGAGCCACAGCGGGGCTGGGATGGTTGAAAAGCCTACCGGTCGTGAGCCGTTGCTGATGGTTGAAAAGCCTAGGACGTCACAGTTGGTATCAGAGCGCTAGGTTGAGTGAATACCTAGGCTCTTAAGTGTTTTCTTTCTTGAGAGAGCGTATTTGTAATTTTGATATATATATTTATTTATTTATTCCTACCTATTGTTGGGTTACCTGTTCGGGTTACCAATGAGCTGTAAAGGTAGATAGGGTAGTGGTGTGTGTAACACGACTACCAATGGTTGGGGTTTAAATGTTTGAGGTTGGTGGTGTATTGTCGAGACTGTGGACCGAATACCGTCTCGAGTGAGCTTTGGATGGTGTAAGGATTTCATCGATCTCTGAAGGAAATCTGTTAAGGTTCAGAGTTCATCTTTGAAGTGTAGTTTGGATGAGCTAGAGTTTGGATCTGTTAATTGGACTGAAGTAAGTCATGATATCTTGAAATATCAAGGTGTAGTAGCTGTGTGATGAGACACAGCGATTATGGATGTCTCTGAAGATGTTTCTTTGGAATCAGTTAAGGAAGTGTAGCTGCTTCGGTGTTGTGGCTGAGATCAGCAGGGTGTTTCTTTTTGCTTTGAGGTCCGAGTTTCTTGAAGAGCTTTGGATTAAGTAGTCTTTGGCTTCTGAGTCAGCAGTGGAGTTTAGAAGCTGCAGAGTAATTCCATTTCTTCGATGGGTTGGCCACATAAGTGTAAGCTGTTCTGATTGGTAAAGAGAGAACAATATCTTTGGAATTGGCTGGATTGATCGCAAAAGTGACTTGCGATGGTTTGAGTATTCTCTTGTGAATTTTTCTGGATGTCTTCAGGAAGTTAAAGTTTGGTCTGCATCTGAAAATTGAATTTGGTATCGAATGGATTTCCAGGCTTTGTACCGATGGTTCAGCTTAGTAATAGGATGGTTTTTGAGTTTGGGGAAGTAGCTCAGATTTTGGATGAATTTCTGAGTTTTACTTTTGGATTTGTTGAGGTGTTGTCCAGTCTGTGTTCGACTTCAGCATTTTCATCTTTTCAGTCAGAGTTGCGCAGTGGAAGCATGGTGGCATCTGTTTAGTTGGGAAGAAATTGGATGTTGTAGTGATTGGATTGGAGAGTTCTACAGGAGATTTCTCAGAATTGAAGGCCAGTTCAGAGCGCTCATGTTCTATCTTTTCTAGATGCGAGAAGTGAGTTCTGTTTTCTAATTTGGAATAGATTTTGTGTTTTGAGATTTGGTTGATGTTGGAAGGATCATTATGTTTGTTTGTCTTTGGTTCAGTTTGTTTCTAAGGACATCAGCAAGAGTTGAGCTGATCAGTTTGGATGAGGAAGCCCAGGATCATCCGAAGGGTTTTATGGATATGAGACGGACGGATTTGGATTCTGAAGTCGGAGATTTGAGTTTGGATAAGTGTTTAGTCTTCAGGATTGGATTATCAGTTTGGATAACTGGAATTCGTAGTGTTTCACGTATCTCTGAGGGAGTACGTATAAGATCTATCTTGATTTTAGAACTAGCAGTTCAGGGAGTTATGATTGTCGATTCAGGCTTGTCTGTAGTTTGATATCCTGTTTTGTTTTATGGATCTAGATGAGTGAAAGTTCTGTAGCTTAGTAGTATTGTTTGTTCAGGTTCTATAGAGAGAGTAACCCGGTATTTATACTTGGGGAAAACTCGAGACAATTCTATCTAGAATTCTGTCTAGATAGTTAAATTGGTTTGATTGAATGAATTGGTTGCTATGGTTGTTAGCATATGAAGGATATATGTTTGTGTTTTAAAATTAAATCTTAAATTAGATTATTAAATTACCTTTGTTTTAAATTTCGGGGACGAAATTCTTTTAAGGGGGGAAGAATGTGATATCCCGGAAATTTGAGGCAATATCAATTTAATAATCTGTGATAAAATTAAATTGATTTAATAATATTTGTTAATAATAATCTGAATTGATGTAATAATCTTCTTTTACATAAATGATTAACGGATAAATTATCTCTCAAAAGAAAATTAAATGGTGTTCTATTTATAATATATATATATATATATATCTGTATATATTGTAAATAGCTAACCTTTGTTTTAAGTTTAATAGAATGAAAACATGATTTTTTAACTCTAATATTTTTGGAAAATTAGGAATTTGACTTTTATTTAATAATAAATAAATAATAATATGATCTTAAAATACCCAAGATAAATTTAAATTGTTTAGAAATAAAATTTAGCTTAGAGTTTAAAATTTAAATAAAAAGTTTTGTTTTGTTTTATAACTTGATAAAATAAGTGACTTATATTATAGAGAATAGTTCTTTTATAAATTTATTTTTAATTTAACAATAAGTTATATTTAAACTATATCAATATTGTAATATCTTTGAAAATGGGTTTTTAATATATATAGAAGTTGTTATTTTAATATATGTATATTTGGACAGAAGCTATGATTGTAAAAGTAACATTTAGTCTTTCAAAAATGATAAAATAAAATAATACTTTGTAAATCTCAACATAAGTATTTAATTATTTAAGTTTAAAATAAAAGTAACCTATAAGTAAAATAAATATAAAAGTATGGACAAGTGTAAAAGAAAGAAGTACATAGGTATAAAAGCAAGCTAGGCAAGGAAACAAATCTATAAACATTAGTCAACCTGTAAAGAAATATATGCTCACATAATGTATAAATTAAAATCAGGCTTGTACACATATGATATAGCCTGTGAAGAAAATATACAAAGTGAGAAAAAGCAAAATATCTAAATGTAAAATGATCTGTAGCTTGTAGGTTAAGATTCTGACAAGAATAAGCAAAGTAAGATAATAAAGTATAAACACATATGGTATGCAGGTAAGAGATATGTAAAATATCTAAATAAGAAATGATTTAATTAGCTAAACAGGGAACATAGAGTACATTAACAATTAATGTTTCAGATTTCTCAGCAAACAAGAGTCTATTCGAATTTGTTTAAAATCTTTTCAGCCTCCATGTTGAAATTTTCTGCCTGATAAAACAAGATGAAACAGTGCACAACATTTGCTTGTCTCAGATGCCACCTTCCCCTGTAATATTTTCTTTCTATATATACATATCTTCTCAGTTCATTTGTGAAGAATAGCAAGCTTTTCTTTTCTTTTATAACTGAAGTTTTATACATCAACAAGCTTAAACATCATCATACAAAAATGCCATCAACTTTGCAAAACCTGAAACTGCCTTCATTCCAATCTGTGACCAACTTCCTCAAGACCAGATCAACAGCTTCATTTTTATCAAGCCATCAGCCTGTACTTTTTGCAAAATAAAGTGCCTGTGCATTATTCTCAAGTATTTTCAAAATTCAAAACAGTTTCAACCAAACTGCTCTGTTCTTCATTTGTTGATGAGTAACATTTTTATAAAAATGCTTAAGTATTGAATGGTTGCTTGCTAGTTAATTAAATGAAGTGTAAAATGGTGTGTATAACTTTGATAATGCCTGTTACTTACTTTCCCTTTAGCACACAGGACTACAAATTTTTTTAAAAAAAAAATATAAGCAAACAGTTTTCATTTCCAAACTGTTGCCACCCCATAAACCCTCTGTTCTAAAAGATGAGGAATATTTTCTTAAAATGTAAGCATCTGAACTGTTATAGGAAGGTTGCTATATATATGAATCTGTTGTATATTTTGCTGTGTGTATATATCTATGTATATTGAACTGCCTATGCTTGTTGAAGGCTGAAGTAGTATGCAGGTCCTCATGTATATTCACTGTGTTAAAAACTGAACAACATTTGTTTCAAAAATCACTACTACCCAATCTACTTGCTATTTGGAGCTAGCATTTAAACAGATTGTAGTTGTATGACTTTGAACTAGATTATAAAAATAAGTTCAACCTAAAATAATTTAGTAGCATATCTGGGGAACCAGTTGTTCGAACACCAACTCCAGATTAGGCAAAAATTCGAATCCTTTGGTTTTCGAATTCAGGTATGCTAATGTAATCGAAATACTAAAACGTGATTTTTAAAACAAGATTCGTGATTTTTAGTGGAGGGTGTGAGGTGTTATAAGTGTTCGACTGTCTGGGCTTCTCGAGTCTACCCTGTGGTCTCTGGTGCATCGAGTTTAACAGGGGTTTGGGAAGTTGAAGTTTGGCCATGGATAAAGTGGTGGCCGGTGGTGCTGGTACTCCGGTGGTCGGAGGAAGGGATGGGAAGCGTTGACAGGTTCTGGCAGTATGTTGTGTTGAATTCCAGGTTTGAGTGAAGCTTGAATTTTTGAATTTTGAGGAGAAAGCAAAGTGTGGTGATGGAAGTGGGATGCTCTAGTGATGGATGACTTGTTTAAGTCATCAGAATGGGTTGAAGTCAGGTGGTTGATCAGTGCATTTGCACTGTGCACCAAGCCCTGATGAACTTTGGGTATGGAGAGATTGTGCTTCAGTATATTCGAGTAAATCCAGGAGTTTTACTCGAAGTGAATTGCAATCTGACTCGAAGCATGTAAGGATTTTCTCGGGTCAGTGGGTTGCTTCAGGTTTCTTTCAAACCTGTCTGCAAATTTTGAAGTGTATCAAAATTTAAATGGAACTTTTAAGTTGAGAGATAGATTTAAACAAATACAAATCTAGTTGAAGTTTAGATTTAAATGGATTTGAATCTTGAAAGTTTTGTATATTTTTTTTTTTCTTTTTTTCTTCTTCAGAGGGTTCAGTTTTTTTTTTTGAACTGCAGATTTCCAGTTTTAAAAATTGGAATCTCAATCTGAAAATAAATTTAAACAAGTGGTTTTAAATGTAAAGGTTAAGTTCAGTTTGCAAACAAGTTTCTGGAATCCAGATCTGGAATTTGAACCAATTTCTAAATATGGATATTTTTAAATCAAGTTTAAATCAAATAGTTTTTTTTTTTGTAAATTGGTTCAAATAAATGTTTAAACTTGAATCTTGATAAAGTTCTTTATAAAAGAATTTGAATGAAAAATATATGATTTGTTTTTAAAACTTGACTTTGCAAGTTTGAATGTAGTGTATTTTAAAGGCTTTATTTTTAAAATTAAATAAGGAAATTAATTAAAAGTTCTTCTTATATAAGGTTATTATATAAGTAATAAATGTTATTCACATTTATTTCATTTTTAGGATTATATATTGAATTTAAAATTGGAAATTTTTAAATAAATAAACATTTTGAATCTTACATTCAAAGTGGAGTTTGAATTTCTATCTAAAGAGTAATGTTATACATTTTAATGATAATGAAGTCATAAATAAAATAAATGGATCATCTTAGAATAATTAAGATATTGAAGAGACTTAATTAATAAGATAATCAAGAATGACTTATTTATTTAATTTATAGTTAATAATTTAGATTAATTTAGAACTAGTGATTAATTAAGAAGTAAATAAGGTTATGTTATTAGTTAACAAAGATAATTAACTAAGGATTATTTAAGTAATTAGTGTGATTAATTTTTATTAATTAATCGAGTTAATTAATTTAGATAATTATTTGTAAATTGGTTAAATATAATTACTTGATGGAAGTAATTATGAGATTAATTACTTATTGTAATTAATTTTGATAATATGATTAGTTAAGTTAATTAATTTAGTTTAATTAATTTAATAAATCATTTTATGGTTTGATAAATGTAAGCAATGGAGCAGAATTACTTAGGGAAG
The DNA here is from genome assembly GCA_030765085.1 of Allium cepa. NCBI lineage: Eukaryota > Viridiplantae > Streptophyta > Magnoliopsida > Asparagales > Amaryllidaceae > Allium > Allium cepa. The sequence continues at coordinate 785,325,357 of CM060935.1, read as the reverse complement.
TAATAATTGATAATTACTAGAATGTAATTAGAGGAAGATGATTTATAGTAAAGTAATTTGGATAATTACTTTTGAAATTAATCAAGGGATTAATTAACGAAGATAATTAATTATGGGATAATTAATTTATTTGTATGAGTAATTAAGGGTAGTTAATTACTAGTAGATATTAATCAAGGGTGATTAATAATTGGGATTAATTTCAGATTAATTTCTAAATGTAATTAATTTGAATAAAGCAATTAATTTAATTGTATTTGATATCATTAATTAATTTAATTAATGATGTAATTAAGAATTGTTAAATAGGAAATAATTAATAATAGAGTGATTAATTAATGTAATTAATTTAGGATAAATGTAATTAATTATTGTTAATTAATAAATGAAGTAATTAAAAGTTAATTACTATAAATAATTGGAAATAATGTGATTTGTGAAATTAAGTAAAAACTAATTACTTATTGTAATTAGAGAATGATTAATCTAAGGTGATTAATCAAAGTAAATATTTAGAGAATGGATTAATTAATTAATTATAATTAATTAATGAATATATAAGCAGGATTTATAAGATGATGTAATTAATTTAATTTACTTGGAATTAATTAGAGATAGAAGTAATTAATTTAATTCATTTTAAATTAATTACAGATAGTGAATAAATCAATAGCTTATGTATTGATTATATTGAATGGTTGTGATCTCAGAAATGAGATGAATGATATCTATATGATATGGATGCTTAGATAAAGTATGATAATATGGATTATCTGTTTGTGATGATTATCTGTTTGGGATGATAATATGGATTATCTGTTATGATAATAATGTGATTATCTGTCGTAGAGCTGTGATTTATCTATCTGTGTGTATATAGATAATATTGAATTGAATTGTTTTAACTTTAAAACAACTTGGCCTTAAAAGATACGTTTGGATTTCGATGAGACCGGGATCGGGTTTCCATATTTGGAATTCCGAAAACCACATCGTTTCCAAATTAACGATAGGTCGTGAATCTGAAGGAAGATGAAGATTCAGAATGCAAGGGTTATCGTCGTTAACTCTGAGGGTGATTCCAAAATGAGTGTAACGAGATGATGCCTTCGGTTTCGTTCGAACCCGGAACGAACTTGTATGGATTGAATGCTTTCAACACATCGTCAGGCGGGCGATGAGCATTCTAAGAAATGTATTCTATAAAGGTAATCGTAGCCTCAAGCCTCATCAACCGGGAATGGCTAAAACAGGGGAGATGCAGCAAGGTTAGGTGGGTCATGCCCAAGCAGGACAAGGATATTCCCCTGTCTAGATGTCCCTTTTATTTTCGGCTTAGTGGGCAGTAGCGACGGCTATCTGCGGGGTGTATCTTGTTCGGGACTGTTCAGTAAGGAACGGTTCCGGCCTTGTGTTGCAGGGGATGAAGGGAGTAATCCTCGGTACGGTGATCTAGGCCCCGTACTGTGATGGGCGGTACCCCAGTAGCCCTGCCATTGTATGGAATCCACAATCCAATAAGTGCCAACGGTTTTGATTGTATTACCCACTTTTGTGGCTAGTAGCTGGAATTTAATCATGTAACAATTTCGGCTATTTTCTATTTACTTGAAAACCCTAGACCTATTATAATATCATAGAATTTCCTATCAAATGTTTTGGTTAGCGTAAGGTAAAAACTTTTCCATGTTTATGTGTGGGAAGTCTTACGTGATACCTTTTGTTTCAAAAAGGATTTTCAAAATTTAAGCAACTTTAACCTGTTACTCATACCAGATCCATATCTGACCCGGAGTTTATTTTTGTTTTTCATAAACTCTCGGGTACCCAAATTTTTACGGGTAGCCAAGGGATTCAGGTTAGCTTTGACGAATACTGGAGGAGCAATGGAGTAGGAGGCTTCAGCGTTGTAGATATACTTATAGTTCCGCTGTGTTGGTATCTCTGAGTTATGTGCTTGTGTTATATTGAGTTGTATTAACTAGACAGGAGTTTATAACTGTCTAGTATATGATGTATTGTCTGTATAACTCTGATTGATGATGTATATTATGTAAATACTTATATGATTATTATAATTTATTCGTTCCGCTGTGAGATTCTGATGTTGTTGTTCTTTCGTCTCTATCTTTTCTATTTTCTCACCCCTTTCTTTCTTCAAGACGAAGCGGTTTTCTGGGCATAGAAAGCCGGGTCGTCATAGAAATTACCCAAATGAGTAATATAAACCTTAAGGTAAACAAATAAGTTTTTGAGCTCATATATTAAAAAAATAAATTTAAAGGAATGGTAAGTAACTAAATTTAACCAAAGTTGAGTTGGAATAAAATTGAATTTAAATGAATTCAATCGAGTTACTGATAAAATTGAATAGAATAAAATTCCTAAGTAAATAAGTAAATGTACACCAAGGTAAGTATTGAATTGGATTTAATTAGTTATGGTGTGAGTTGTAAACAAATCTAATTCAAGCATTAATTGAATGACTTTATTATAAATTCAATAATGAATTGTTAATGTAAATTAAGATTTAAGAATGGATAAAAGAATAAACTAATCAAATAGATTAGTAAATAGTTGAGATTTGATTAAAGGAAAAATCAAATCAAAGATTTGAATGGGAATTGGTGGAATAGAACGAACTTAAGTTATTAAGTGAAACAGTTAATGACTTAAATAAATTGTGAGATGATTAATTTAAAATATGGGTTGTCAAATTTAATAAAATGGTTTGGAATCAAACCTGTTGAAATGAAAGGAAATGCAATGAAAAGGTTGTGAATAATTTAATTGGGATGAAATCAAGTGTAAATTGAATTGGAATCAATTTAAAATTTGTTATAAAGCTTAAGTGATTATCTATTCACAATAACATTGTTGAATTGCATATGGAAATGGGTTGTTTGAAGTAAATGAGAATTAGATAAATTCTATGAATTATTGAAAGCAAAATAGGATGATCTTGAATATGAGTTTGTTTTGCTCAAATGGAGTATATGTTTAAGCAAGTAAGTGTAAATCACTTTAATTAAAAGGGAATGGTTTGAGAATTGATTGAAATTAATTGTGTTGAGGATTGGAACCTTACATTTGTGCTTATGGAAATATGTAATGCTAAACAAATGGAAAATATGTCAAAATTTTCAGAATTTGAAAACTATATAAAAAAAGAAGAGAATTTTAACAACATAACAATTTCAAATTGAAAATTTAAAGTAAACTAATGAATGAAACTAATTTAAAAATAATAATAGGAATCAGTTGTAAATGGAGATAGTCAATAAAGGTTCAATATTCAGAGTTAAGAAGGTTGAATTCATATGGAATTGGTAATTCACATTTAAATAAGAAGATATAATGGCTAAAGTGGCAGAGCAATAATACAAGAGTATATATAATGTTTATATTAAGCTTAAGAAATGAATGGTGAAATTCTTAAGTAAAATTTGATATTGAGAAAATTATTCCAAGTGGATAGAATCGGGATAATGTGAATAAAAGAAAATTAATATGGTTGATAATCAATGGATATTAATACGTAGGATGTACGTATATTATTTTATTCGCATAATAAATTGATCCAGATTCGAGCACAGAAATTCGAGATAGTTATATCGATCCGAATTAGGATTTTTCACTCGATTTTTGACGACGAACCATGGTTTTGAATTTTGATTGGTTCTAGAAATTTCTCTATCATAGTTGTGACTATGCAAGGAGAATGACAATTTGATCAAGAAACCAGATCTGAGTCCGCACTAGGAAGTCGGGTGGACAATACTAGTTCGGAGGAGAAATTGTGTGATCGAGCGAGCGATCAAATTTTATATTGCGTACGAATGGTATATGTACATCGTACGGGCCTGATTGAAATAGATATTGAAATTCTGTAAAGAAGTCAATAAAATTGGGAAAGAGTTAATACGGTAAATTTCAGAATTGAACTGCCAGAGTGAATATCTGGAATGTATTGTGTATTCCATATATCTCATCTAAGGAAATGTGTTTATGATTCATCATTGGTTGTTCAACCAGTACCTCAGGAATTTGGAAATTTAAATCCAATTTAACTATGGTCAAGAATCCAGTTTGGATTGTTGATCATTGAGAAACAAACTCTCAATAGTTTTAGAAAGGCTTATCCAGATTTATGTCCGGATAACTAGTAATGCTATTAGAATTGACTGTTTGATTGTTTATTTTGAATGGATGATATGTATGTTTGGATTGTTAACATTAAGCATTTGAATTAACTGTTGTTTTAAAATTTCGGGGACGAAATTCTTTTAAGGGGGAGGAATGTAACGACCCGGAATTTTGACAGCATATTTAATAAATATTTAATCTAATTTAAATGAAATATAAGCTTGTTAATGTTTAAATTGATGAGATATTAAATATGTAACGGTTATGTATGTTTGTAAAAGAAAATTTTGGTTTGAAAAATTTATATAGAATATGTCAAAACCATTTAAAACAAAATTTGTCTTATTCAATAGAATCAAATCAAAGACTCAATATTTTATAATTTGATAATTTATGCGAATACAATTTTAGTTTTTAAAATGATAAGTTTTAAAATAAACAAACATGGAAATATTAAACATAAACTTGGAAGTGCAAACAATATAGGTATAAACATTCAAAATTAGTATAAAACACAATTATAATTATATAAGATGTAATCAAAGATAATAAATATTTGTACTGTTCAGTTTTATGCCTCAGGAAAACAGAGTCAACTTCAATATAAAACAAGTTTTCACTTCAAAAAAAAAAAAAAACAAACAAACCTGGAAAACAATATCTTGTACAAATATAATGAAAACAAAGTATCTGTATCTTACAAAATACATGTAAACCAGTAATACACTTAGGTGTTGCAGGAAATACATATGCATAAGAAAAATAAGTTTCACTTCAAATATCATTAGACAAAACCTGTGTCTTATGGAGTATGCTAGCCGAAATAATGATAAATATCTTTGTACAAAATTGCAACTGTCAGTAAACAATTAATTACATGCTATCATAATTAAAAACATAAGCATTTATTAGCATAACATATTGTTTAAATAAGTACATGTAGCCGAAATCACCTATATACCATTTCATACTGCAGGTATTTATATCTTGACTAATTAAAAGAAAATGACAATACAAACAAATACAACTGTCCAGCTACAACCTGTATTGTTCAAGCATCTATATATATCACCTATAAAATTTCAGTTTATTTATTAACACTGAACAAAACTTAAACTAAAAAGAAGAACTGAAAAACAAATAAAAGGGGAAACAGAGAAAAGAAACAAGGAAGAAGGTTTCAGGGAAATTTCAACTGCAAATTTTTCAACACCTCATTTCTGTTCAATTTCTTTATGGTGAGTAAACATATCCATTTTAAATCTAAATTTGTATTTGTAGTTTGTAAATGGTAAGTGCTTGGATATTGACTATATAATTAGCCTTGGTATCTTCAGTAGTTTGAATAAGTACAGGTAGTCGTTTCTTTCAAACTTTGAAATCTGAAAAAGGTTAAGCCAAGAAATATATATAACTTATTCATATAACTATTTAAACTTTGTATTGTGTAAATTCAAGTTTGTTTAGTTTAAACAAGGCCTGCAAACATGTTTTAAGTTTAAACAGCATTTTTCAATACTGCATTTCCAAAACTACAGGTAAAAAGAAATCAAAGTTGAAATTTCAAGTGTTTAAATTTGTGAATTCAATAGTATATTTAGTTTCCATAAACATAATTATGATTTTTAACATAAAAATCTTGATTTTTAATCAAAGATTTGCAGAGTAGTTTTACATAGAAGTTTTACTGGATATTTGTCAAATTTGGAAGTTCGAGTTAATTTTAATTCTTGGAATTTCGCATGAAGCAAGGTTAAAGATATATCAACACTAGAAAAATATGAAATTATTTTTCAAATGCATAAGTTTTGAGTTTGAATCACAAATAGGGTTTAAGCCCATATTTTTTCCAGGCTCTGTAAAATCTTGATTGCGATATCATCATGAAACGGAGTGTAGTGCGATTTTTGGTGGAGTTAGAGGGTGATGTGAGTGACGTTCAGGTGAATTTTCATCGCCTCCGGTGATGTGTGGTGGCCGCACGAGTGATTCGTCCATCGGTGATGTTGTCGTATGCTTGAGCATTCAGGTCATATTTTTGTTTTCAAAGTGAAATTGAAAACTGGGTCTCAATTTCGTACGAATGGAAGATGTGTGACGTGTGAGTGCTGTCGCGAGGCACCGTAGGCCAAGCGCACCACCGTGCACGTGCACGGTGGCGGAAGTGAGTCAGTGAGTCGTGAGTGACTGCATACGTGTGATTCTCGAGTGGTACTCGAGTAAGTTGGTATGTTGGTTCGAGTAGGATGCGTTTGCGTGAGTGAATTGCTGCAGTTAAATTTTTTAGCTTAACTTTAAAAAAAAGAGAAGAGAAGAAGAACTGGGGAGAAGAAGAGTGACACGGGAGAGAGACGAGGGAAAACTCGAGTTCCTCGAGTAAGGAACGATGTTGGTCTCGGTGCTTACCCAAATGGACTGGTACTGATTTTTGTGCAGGTATATAACTAAGTTCAATAAATAATTGTTAATTAATTAAGTTAGTATTTTAATTAAAGGTTGATTTAGGTGGATATGTAAGGAATAGGTGATTGACAGTTAGTAGCTAGAAGGTTGATTAATTTATAGTTGAATTTTTAATTGAGTTTGGAATTAAAATGTAATTACATGTTAAATCAATTTAAATCTTAAGGAATGTTAGCATATCACTTAAAAGTTAATTAACAAATGATAATTAACTTAAGTGATTAATTAAAGATTTATTAATTAATTAAATTAATAATAATTGGTTAATTAAAGTAATTTGAAATTAATTTTTAATAAGTAAGTTATTAATTAATAATTAATAATTAAGAATCAACTAATTAATTGAGTAACTGAGTAACAGTTAATGAATAAAAGTTGATTAATTTAGATAAGTAATTAAAGATTAGATAATTAATAAATTAATAATTAATGATTAACTAATTAATTAATTGATCATTAATCAGCTAATTAATCAGTAATTAATTAAACAGAATAAAGTAGTTTATTCTTGGAAAATTATTTGGTTAAGTAAAGCTAAACTGTTTGGTATGCGTTGATGATCATGTTTGATTGACTGTGATATCTGTTTAATGATGTTTCTGTGATGTGTTATGATATATTATGGATACCTGTGATAACTGTATATGATTTATCTGTTATATCTGTTATGTTAATTCTTGATATTAAATTAAACTGTTAAGTTAAATAGAAAACTTGGCCCTTAAAATGGCGTTTGGATCCGATGAGACCGGGATCGGAAGAATCAATTTTGATTCTCCGAAAACCACATCGATTCAAAATTAAACGATAGGTCGTGACTTATCAAATGATGAATCGAGATGGTATTTCAGAATGCAAGGGTTATCGTCGCTAACTCTGAGGGTGATTCCAAAATGAGTGTAACGAGATAATGCCTTCGGTTTCGTTCGAACCCGAAACAAACTTGTATGGATTGAATGCTTTCAACATATCGTCAGGAGGACGATGAGCATTCTAAGATATGTTCAATAAAGGTAATCGTAGCCTCAAGCCTCATCAACCGGGAATGACTAAAACAGGGGAGATGCAGCAAGGTTAGGTGGGTCATGCCCAAGCACGACAAGATATTTCCCCTATCTAGATGTCCCTTTTTATATTTCGGCTTAGTGGGTGGTTGCTAGCTACAACCGCGGGGTTTATCTTGTTCGGGACTGTTCAGTAAGGAATGGTTCCGGCCTTGTGTTGCAGGGGATGAAGAGAGTAATCCTCGGTACGGTGATCTAGGCCCCGTACTGTGACGGGCGGTACCCCAGTAGCCCTGCCATTGTTGGAAATCCATTTTCCCTACGAGACTCTACGGTTTAGATTTGTATTACCCACTTTTGTGGCTAGTAGCTGGAATTTAATGAATGTAACAATTTCGGCTATTTTCTATTTACTTGAAAACCCTAGACACTATTATAATATCACCGGATTTCCTATAAAATGTTTTGGTTAACGTAAGGTAAAAACTTACCTGTATTTATTTGTGGGGATTCTTACTTGATACCTTTATTTTCAAATGCTTTTCAAAGTTAAGCAACTTTAAACCGTTCACTCATACCAGACCCATGTCTGACCCGGAGTTTATTTTTTTGTTTTTCATAAACTCTCGGGTACCCAAATTTTTACGGATAGCCAAGGGATTCGGGTTAGATTTGACGAATTCTGGAGGAGCAATGGAGCAGGAGGCTTCTACGTTGTAGATATATATATATATATATATGGTGTTCCGCCGTGTTGATATCTCTGAGCTGTTTATCTGTATTGTCTATTGACTTGTGTTAACTAGACAGGTGTTTATAACTGTCTAGTATGTGATGTATGATCTGTATAACTCTGATTGATGTATTACATTATGTAATAGTTATGTGATATATTATATTTTGTTCCATTCCGCTGTGAGATTCTGATGTTGTTGTTCTTTCTTCTCTATCTTTTCTATTTTCTCATCCCTTTCTTTCTTTATGATGATACGTCTTTCTGGTAGCAGAAGGGCAGGTCGTCACAAAAATAGTTCATAAAAATCCATGTACGAAATCCAGAGACAAATCTCAAAGAAATCGATAAAACCAGAAAATCACTGAAAATATTCTAAGTGTGGGAAAATAGTCTAAAACTGACGCGAACCCAAGTTCGAAAAATTATTCGGACCAGCAAACTGAATCCAAATGGCATGAAAATTAGTACTAACGTAGTCCGACATTCCTACTTCAGAATGCAAAAAGAATTACTCGATTCCGACTTGAAACGAAGTCGCAGCGACGCTCCAAAGTCGGACCCGGAAACAGTGAATACACTGTTTCAGGCTGAGCTCCGGGTCCCCCTTCGACAGCAATTTCGAAGAGTCAAATGAACTCGGATACTAATCAAACTTTCTACAGATGGAGTTCGGAATTCCAGCTTTCCAACGAGTCCAAAAACGTTGGGTTTCGACCATGAATGTGACCGTGGCGATGACACAAAGTTGCAGTCCAAAACTGAAAAACAGAAACATATGCTTTCAAAAAAAAAAAAAAAAAAAATTTTTTTCTTCGGCCCCCAGCCCGCTGCGGGCTGGGGGTCTTGGGCCCGCCCCTTCCCGCGCGGGCTGGGGTCTTGAGGCCCGCCCCAGCCCATTCGGGCTGGGGACTTGTGGCCAGCATCACTAGGGCTGGCCTGCTCCTGGCTAGCCCAACTGGGCTAGCCTGCTATGCCTGGGTGCAGCCCAGGCCTGCCCTGGTGCACCCAGAGCCCTGTTTTCAGCCCATTTTCAGCCTGTGCAATTCCATCCAGCATCTTTTGCAGTTTTTTGATGGTTTGGGGTGTTTTTTTAAGTTTTTGGCATCAGATTTCACTAACAACAATCATTAACTAGCATATAATGATTAATACACTAAATTAAAGGCAACAAATGGCCAAAGCTTAGCATTACCTTATTAAGCAAATTCACAAACACCTTATGTGCAACCCCAAATTGAAAGCAAAATGATCAAAGACCTATGATACACATGTTACATGATAAAACATGTGTTACTAAATGATTATTGAAGTCAAAAGAGGATAAAACACATATTAGAAGAGGTTTTTAGCAATATACCTCTCTAGAAAGCAACAATGAACATTCTAGCATCAACCCAAGTTAGCAAAAGATGATTAGGAGGCTATAAGATCATAAAAACACATAAACCATGTGTTAACAAACTAATTTCAGAAATTAGAAAGTTATAAAAGTTGGATTTGAGGTGGGTATTTGCATTACCTTTGCATAGAGTGACTTGCATAAGCTAAAACTTGAAGGAGATGAAGATGGAGGCCATTTTTGTTAAGAAAGCTTTAGGAAATGATTAGGGTTTTGATTAGGGTTGAATGAAGGAGGTTATGAGAGTTTGAGATAATATATATGGGAGATTTAGGGTGGGTTATTGGGTTAAGTTTTGTAACCCAATAAGAAGAATGTTATTTACAATGTTTCCAAAAAAATTCTAAGTATTCATGTATGTTTATGAACTCATTTTTCTTACCCAAACCCGTTTTAAATTCTCTCCTAAAATATTTAACTCTCCAAAATAACATTTTATCCTCATTTTAAAATCCCATATTTCCCATTTAATTTAAATAGCCGTTTTCAAATATTTTTTTTTATTCCAAATCATTTTATGCTTCATTAAGAATAAATAAAAATCCTAACTTTTATTTATTAATTGGTAATGCAAATCCCGGGTTGTTACACTTCCACTAGTCTTTTATGTTTCATCAAACCCTAAGCAAAACATAGAAGTCTTTCAACTTCACTAGTAGATGTTAGTACTCATTCATTTTGGAATTTTGACCTTGAGTCTGCTCAACAAGTCATAGCTCCACGGATGATGGATAATTCCTTATCGATTGTATTATATAAAACTCATAACCCTTTAATATGTTAACCTAATTTTTCTTTAACCTCGAATCTTCTCAACAAATCGAGACAAAATTATTCACTCTTACCAAACACGCAATGGCCTAAGCATAATATGTGTACGTTTAGTCTGCTCTACAAATACATATATTTATCTTGCCTCGTCTATTCAGTGTATTAATAATACTATACATAACATCCCTAGCTTGAGTTTGCTTAACAACTAAGGAGTATGCAAGCAATTTATTAATATATATATATATGTGTGTGTGTGTGTGTGTGGTAGAGGACAACATTATATTAAAGATTCATACTCTTCATTATATGATTTTGAGTGATATGACTTATGAAATAATGTATTTCTTATGAAATACCCTCATGATTCAAGTGTCGGACACATCTGAAATCATGGATGTGTACATTTGTGTATGTATGTATTACTTAAGTCTGTTCGAGTTTCTCTTATGTTCCACCTTTAGTTTATACATTCATATTATATAAGTATTATTATTATATAACTTTTATATTTCACATTACATATATATAACAGTCATATGTATAATATTATATTAATTTGATCTTCTTTATAAAAATTTAATAAACTAACATTTTAATTAATTTTATGTTATCTTAATATAACATTTATATTATATATTTATCATATACTATAACCTTTGGAGTATAACATATATGCCGTATATATGCATATATTATTTAATAAATTAACCTTATAATATAATTATTTAATTAATTAACCTTTAATTAATTTATTTAATTAAACAATTTTAATTAAATTATATTAATTTCAAAAATTATATTGCATACATACATGTATACTTATGATGTCTTAAACATTTTAAAATACTAGAATATATATTGAAATATATAATACATATGTATTTTTTATTAATTAACTTATTTTATTAATTTATCTATTTTATTAATCTTATTAATAAACTCAAAATTTTGAAATTAATTTATTCTATTTCTCAAGCATATTGAAATTTTTTATTATATTATAACTTTAGAATATATGTATATCTTATTTTAGATTTAAAATCTTTTATTCTAATTTTCAAAGCGTAAGGCACAATTCAAATTAGACTTCTTCTATTAAGGGCAACCTTTTGGGCTTACATATCTGTTCGGGCTAGGTCGGTAGCCAGGTAGGGCTAAATACTTGATTATCCAAACCCAATCCTTCGATATTACCTTTTTTCGACACCCTACTAATTGGATTGTAAGCTTAATTGGTTATCTCTAACATGACTAATTAAACAACATAGGTTATTGTGCTCTAATACCAATATTGAAAAAGGGTCAGCCTACAGCGGAGATATGTGTGAATTTCAAAAAAAGTTACCCTATTGATCTTATTAGGCCAATGAAATTCAGTTTATTTAGAACATTTCTAAATTTAATTTAAATAAAATATTTATTTATTTTAAATTTATAACTAATGGATTGAATTTTATTTAATTTATTTTAAATTAAGCATAATGGTAGACATATGTATCATATACATACATGTATGTGTGTGCATGTGTAACGTAATGATCCACACAAGATATAACATGTCCATATATAAATGTTGGGATTTGCATCACAATGGACTATACACACATATATGCAAACGTGTTACTTAAATGAGTATTAAAACAATATAGATATTTACATACACATACATATGTATTGATTAAATATAATATATATATATATATATATATATTAAATTAGATATTATATTGATAAACGACTGTATGTATATAAAATGCAAAGTTGTTTCTTTTTTTGAAAATATTATACATATATATTTTACATCAATAATATATAAATGTTCTAATTTTTTATAATTACATTTATAATATTAAAATTATTCATAAATATGTGAATTTAAATGTATATATATTATATAATTATATCAATTATATAATTAATTAAAACTAAATATATATATATCTTATAACATTTAAAATCTGATAGACGATATAAAAAATATTTTATTTTAACTTTATATTATTAAATTATTTATATATAAATATATCAGCAGAAAAATTAAAATAATATTAAAATAATTTTGTAACATATTTTTCAAATTTGGAATTTTTTGAAATTATAATATTTTACAAGAAGGTCATGGAAAATTTTCCATAATTTTGTTAGCTAAAATTATATTTTTATTATTTAACAAATTTCGATTGTTATTAAAAATGATCTTTTAAAAATAATAAATTTGATTTTAAATTCTAGAATTTTAGCTAAAAGATAATATATGGTGTGTTTTTTTTAAATTTTAAATGTAATATTCAAAACATATATTATTTTATATTAATTATATATGCTTTATTTCAATTCAAATAATATTAAAAATTATAAATAATTACTAAAAAATATTTTTCTATTAACTAAAATTATATTCAATATAAAGTTGCATATATAAAATATAAGATCAATTTTTAACATGATGTAGCACAATGAATTATATGTCATTTATATTTATGTAATATGATTTATTAAAATAAATATAAGTAATTAATAAATTAAAATAAATTATTTCGATTGTGTATACATCAGATTTAAGTAAGAAATTATTTTTTTCTATTATACATATAAACACACCCATTTAATATGTGACAACATTCATACATATAGGAATCTTATCCGACTAACAATATAATTATGATACACACACACACATATACAAGCAATGGAATATTATACACAAATTATAAGTTATATGAAATAATAAGACAAACCAAATATATTCTTTGAAGCAGATTTCTTATCTTTGAATTGTAGGTCGTTGACTATCAAATAATTATTGATTTAAAATTGATTCGAGATGAACTTTGATGGAGCTTTGTGTAGATGTAATCTGCCAGCAAGGAGATGAAAATGGCAACAAAAAAGTCCAATGCATTAGGATTGTGAGTTCTTTTATCATGGAAGTAATAGAGAGACGGGTGGATCAAATATCTTATTCATTCTCCCTAAATCTAATCCATCCATCTAAAATACCCTTAGCCCATTTTTTAGCCACCCCGTACATCCTCTTGATCAAAATTTGCAGCCCCTATGGGCTTTAAACACATTTTAAGCCCAAATAAATATAATTAATTAAATCTAATTTAACTGCTTATCAATATTGTGTATCGATCGATATTTGCATGTTTATAACTATTATAATATACAATAATATTTATTCCATAAATCATATTCAAAATTTTATAATTATTGTTTCATAAATATTAAATAATTTAATTAATTTATAACAATCGTAAACTAGCTAAATCATCCGATCTAAAAAGAATTCTTTATATTGGTTGTATGACTCGTTAGGTGTAAATTTGGTTAGCGATTAACATTTAACTATTCAAATATTAACGCTCACACATCACTTAGCAGGTGGTGTGAAATTTTGGCCAAATTTAATGCTTACTTTGTTTCAGTAAAATCAAATTTTACATTATTAAGTATTACCCAGTTATGACATTTATTTTATATAAATTCTCTTCATCAAAACTATATCACTTTGGACTTATTGATTTGGTAATGGTCTAAATTCCAATATCGTCCATATTCAACTTTATAGTCCAAACACAAAAGTCCTTGTTTCAATAATAATTATTATTAACCAAAATGCTCTGGCCAGAGACTTTGACTTTGAGTTGAATTGAGTTGACCGTGATAGCAAACCCTTATAACTAAGGAGACGACTCCTTTCTTGAATAGTGCTTCACCTCCAATACTTCCATTCAACCTAACTATAGTCACTAGATGTAACACCATGCCATAATTTGACTATAATCAAAACAGAGCTTTCATATATTGAAGATCAATAGTATTCTCAAGTAGAGAGAATTGTGTAAAACAATCATATTTATATTTTCTGTTTAACCTTAGCTATATCAATCAACAGAAAAATATCAAGCGAGTCGTTTAATAGTTGTCCAATAACTATTAGTATGTAACCTCTAGGTGCCCCCAACAGCCACGAGTACTACGTTATCCAATATTTGGAGAGAGTTACATAAACAGATATATCGATGTCTGGTGTTGATGCATCTTGACTAGAAACATTTAAAATGGTATATTTATTTTCATTGCGATAAATTACTCATTGTTACAACACTTTGTAACCACTATCACAAAATATAACATTTATGGATTTTCTATTAAGCGTATGTTTAATTAAATTAATTAACTAATATAACACATTATATCAGGTATCTAATATAAAGAAAACACATTTATTTCGGACAAGATTGGTTAGCGAGTTAGATATATGTAACAAATTACATAATTGCCTCTAAGACATGCTCCTAACTCTGTCACTAAGAAGTTAGCTAAAGCTTTTGCTTAAGAAAACTTATTTTTTTATCCTTGTCTTTCTTCTTTTGAATGATCATTTCTTCTTGCTCTACTTTTCATCATCCTATGACTTTGGCTGCGAATGTTTTAGTTTCTTTCATGATAATCCTTTAAAGTGCCTTTTCAATAGTTAACTGCTTTGGTTTGACTCTAGAACTAATCTTGTAGAAATCTTGCAAATTTGCTTCCTTCAATGAATGCTTTTTGGGCTAATTTCTGGTCGGGTGGCTTTTCTCGTTAGATGGTTTCTTGGGCAAAGCCGAAGGCAGGACCAAAGGCTTAATCGATGATTTGTATTCTCTTAGACTACTACTTCGGCCAGACACGACGGTGGGACTAAAGGCTTATTTGACCATCGCTTCTTGGGTTTTTGCATCGGCTGGACCTAGAGGTTTGACCAAAGGCTTATCTTGATCATCACTCCTTGGATGGCTGCTTTGGCTAGGCCAGAGGCGAAACTAAAGGAATAATTTGACTGCCACTCTTTGTGTGGTCGTTACCAGGCCGGAAGGTAGGATAAAGGCTTAATTATACGACCACTCCTTGGGTGGCTATTTTGCCAGATACAAAGACGGAACAAAGGCTTGATTGACCATTATTTCTTGGATGGTTACTTGGTTAGGTTCGATATGGGACAAAAAACTTAATTTGACCACTACTCATTGGGTGGTTACTTTGGCATTGCCCAGAGGCGGGACCAAAGGCTTATTTGGCATCTTTTATCTTCAAGATATTGCTTTAAATAGGCTTTGAAATGGACTAAAGGCTTACTTGGTGAACTTTAACTTGGCAAATTTTAAGAAAAATCATTTTGTAAACTGACTTGAAAACTTTGGAATGCTCCTTTTAACCTGGCCTTACATAGGTGACTTGAGGAATATTATTTTCGAAAATTGATTTCCTTTAAGAAGAATTGCATTAGAAAATATCCCTTTTGGAAGAAATCTTGCATTTTAAAACTTTTGCAAGTTCTTATTATTGAATCGATCTTTTGCAATCTATTTTCCCTTTATTTATCCAATGTTGTGAAGTATGGTCTCAAATGCTCAACATTCCATGTTCTTACTATTACATTTCCATTAGGTCTGCTTAACCAATAAGTCCATGGAGGTATTACTTCGTGTGTGACAAAGGTCCTTCCCTATAGTGGATCATTTGTTGGGTTCTTGGAATTGGATATCATTCTCCTGAGTATCAAATCTCCTTTTTGAAATGCTTTTCCTCGTACTCCTGAATTGTAATACTTATAGGTTCCCTGTTGGTATTCTATGGTCTATAACTTAGCTTCATTTCTTAACTTATTGATTAAATTTGAGGATTCCTTCTTTTGTTCTTGGTTCGATCTATAAGTATGCATTCATCGATATAATAGAACTTCAATTTCAACTAGTGACATCGCTACAAATTTGTATGTTAGTGAATAAGGAGTACGTCCAGCAGTCATTTTTGTTGAAGTCCTGTATGACTATAATAAAAGGGGAAGTTCTTCCACCAAATTTCTTTCTACCTCATCTAATCACTTCTTTAAGATATTCTTAATGGTTTTATTTGCAGCTTCTGCTGTTTGGCCTTTGGATGGGATACTTATGAGAAACTCATTGTTACCATGTTTCTCTCATTGAAACAAGCGACTCTATACTCAAATTGAGTTAAATTATCAATAATTATCTTATTTAGAAGTTCGAATCGAGTAATAGTGTAAATACCCACACTTTAGTGGGCTCGAGTTTTCGCTAAATTGAAAACTGAAGTCCATTAGGATACCGAATGTTGGTGTTGCTATCCTGTAAGTAAATAAAAGTATATCAGAGAGCCATCGATAAGAACTCAAAAAGAATGAAAGTATAATAATGCACGCACACACACAAAAATCAAGGCTAATAATTCTAGCATCTGGTGCCTTGGCATGCATGAGAAATCTATCATTTCTCCATTCTTGCTTGTACCAGTGCATGTTCCGCTAAATCTATCACGTGGGTTGCAATGAGGAGGCGTTAGACCAACATTCTGGTGATTGGTAAATTACATACTTATCTATAACTCTAGTTTATACTGATTGTTTTCCATTACATGTTATGTTTATTATTCAAAGCTTAGTCGTTTTGACTACATATACACATACAATAAACTCAACCTACTCCGAGGTATAAAACAGCTATATATGTATACATACATATATAAGTATCACAATCCCCTATGGATAATGATACATTCCTAACTATTATATGCAACTATGCACCGCTCTAGGCATCCACCAACAGTGCCTAGACCGAGTTGCCTACATGCACCGAGGAATCTCCCGTTAATGTCTAATAAAGGCATTACAACTATCTAGTCATATTCTAATTTGTTTTACATACTTATCTGAGGATTAACTTTCCTACCTCCTAACGACAAACGAACACATAAAATTTGAGACAATTGCATATCCAATACGAAACCAATACTAATAGGAAATGTAGTGCGTCTCTAGGCACAATCCAAGTCTTTCTTATGACTGAATCAAGATCGATGGTACTCTCGACCTAATGCATACAATCCTACTCCTTAAATGTTTGGTATCAACTTTTTCGACATAGCGTCGAGCGTTCACCCTCCGCCCAATTCTGATTGCCTAATGCAAATCAAGAAATGCCCACCTGGTTACTTAGTACACTATGTTCGTATTGAACTAGGCCTTAATTGGATATTTAAGACTTCAAACCTAATGCGAACCCCTTTTGGTATATTCCCTACACCTATACATGAACGCATATCCCAACAGGTCCAACAATTGGAGAAGTCACACATCATTACAATATATACATAATGGCTGGTAGTCTTTTGCAGAGGGAGGACTTAAGTTATTTGAAATCTAACTACTTTTTTGAGTATTGATATCGAATAGGTAAAACTATAAAGAATTGAGTTTTGAAAGTAAAAAGTTTTTAGTTAATGATATTTTTTAAGAATTGTTGAAAAGAAATAGCTCGGTAAATTAAAATAAATTTAGGCAATGATTTCTTATGAAATTATTTAACATAAAACACCTAAAGTAAAACATTTTGAAAATTTATTAAGGTAGAATTTGAAGTATTTGTGAGAAATGCGGATTACGGATCTTAAGGCTAGGATTAACACTAGAGGAGGGGTGAATAGTGTTAACAAAGAATTACTAAATCCTTTTGAGTTTATGTTAATTTAGACACCGATGTATGCAATATACAGACACAGATATGATCACAGAAACAAGCATGGATGCAGAAATAAAATAAAAGCAGTAAAGGAAAGAACACACCGGATTTTATACTGGTTCGGAGTTACCCTACATCCAGTCCCGCAACACAAGTACGGATTTCCTTTCTAAAGCAATTGTTAATTACACCCTCGGTTTCAAGGCTACAAGGTACACCCTCAAGAATTTCTATCCTCTAGGTAGAGATACTTGATTTCCGGGCCACAAGTTTATCCAATTGATTTACCAAGGCTACAATCACACCTTTTCTCCCTTGATTGATTTCCAAGGCTACAATCATACCTTTTCTCGCTTAATAGATTACAAAGAAGTCTATAACTCTGAATAGCACTGAGAACCTTGTAGAGATAGTGATAGAGAATCAAACTAGAAGTAATCGAGTTTGATTCAATGTTGATTTCGGCAGAGTAATGGTAAGAATATGTATTAAGAAATGTGGAAGAAGAAGAGGAGTGAAAAACCAGAAAATCTAATGTAAAATTCGTTGAAACTAACCCCTATTTATAGAAGAACAACAACCATGTCCATTCATGAAGAGTTATGGCGAATAGACACTTCTTTTGAAATTTAAATTTTGAATTCAACTGACACCATGTCGACATCCCAAAGCAATTTTTGGTGATTTGATTTTCTTTGAAAATAACATTTATCTTATATTAAAACTATTTTAAACTTTACAAATATACTTGACAATAGTTAAAATTCATAAGTAAATATAGAGAATAATATATATAGATTTTAACTACAATTTTATATTTAAGTCTAAGTATAAAAGTTAAATATATAATTTAAAAAGATAGTTTAAAATTAGGAGTAATTTGACTTTGAAATTAAAGATAATTTTGAGGCTAAAATTATTTAAAATCAGGATAGAGAGTTTTGATGTTTTTAAAAGGAAAATTTTGAAATCATTTTGAAAACAAGATAATTTTGTAAAATCATTTGAATTAAAACTAGTGGATATAAAACAATGTTCCACTAGATTTTCGTAGGTTCCATCCTACTTAGGGTCCCATCCCTTTAACAGGCTCGAAGTGGATTCCATTCCACGAATAAATTGGATTTTAAGATGTCAGTGCTTTTCTACGAGTTTTAACAAAAATTCCTAATAAAAATACTTATGCTTGAAATCTTGAACTCTTGATAATCTTGATATTCATGAGTCTTCTATCTCGATACCTTGAATCTCTATACTGTACAGTCTTCATTCTTGGTACCTGCATGGTTAAATCCTTTATATACATATATATATATATCTAAACTTATAATGTCAGTATTTATATTTTATAATCTATTCTAAGGTTGTTGTCATCAAAACCATCATCTCACGGACTAACAGTATTTAATTTGAAAAAATGCTTTATGTTTTTTATTAAAGTTTATTAAAATTACCAGAGAACTTTATAGTTTTAGAAATTGCTAATCTTGTGAAAAATGATGTTAGAAATCAAAGAATTTTGATTTAAAAACTGAATTGAAGAAAAATCGTTGATATTTTCATTTGAAATTTGGATTAGAGTTAGAAAAGAATTACATAGCCTATAAACTCTAATTGATTATGCTGAACTAGCTTGGATAGTTAAGATGTCAATGTGCTAAGGACTTACTAGAAATGACATTATCGATTTGTGATTTAGGATTTACATTTAAAATCAATAAGGGTATTATTTTTTAATTTTTTTTAATTTTTTTTGAAATAATAAGGAAAATATATCTATTTTTGAAATGAGAATTTGTTATTATTTATCAAGGAATGTGGAATTTAGATAAATAGTAATATGATTATTTTTTCAAATTTTGTCTAAATTTTGAGCAGATAATAACATGATGGTTTTATGGAGCTTATGAAAAAAATTGTTATTATTTATATAATAAAAGGAGAAGGTATTTTGAGAATAATAACAATAATAAAGAGATATTTTCCATGTATATTTTTGGATTAAATTATTGCTACTTTTGACATAAATAACAATGAAAAAGATTTTTGAGATTTAATGTAGACTATTATTACTTTGAACTAGATAATTATAAAATAGTTCTGAAAAAAATGATTTAAATAACTACTACTGTTTTGTTGTAAGGTTCTAATTATATTATTATTTTAAAAGAAATTTGATAAAATTATTTTTATTGGATTAAACAATAATGTTTGAACATTTAAAGTAATATGATGAAAACAAAGGATTTTTGAAGTATACTTTCAATTTAAATACACACACACATACTATTTTGGGATAATAAAGAAAAAGTATTGTTATAAAAAACAATGCTGAGATGATTTATACTTAAGAAGAAAATAGTAGGTTTAAATTTATTATTTCAAATTGTTGAGACATATGTGATTAAATGTTGTGTAAAATTAACATATATATTTAAATTAAGGGTTGGGATGTAACGACCCTTATTTTTGATAGTTAAATCAATTAAATTAAATAAAATTTTAAAATTTAATGTTGTGAGAAATTAACATTTATGATTTATTAATGAAAAAAATAACTAGAATAATAATTTAATTTTATTGTTTGAATGTTATTGAAAACTATTTTAATGTAATTTCAATCAATGAAATAATTATAAAGTTAATTGGTTATAATTGTAAATATGGAATAAATTAAATGTTGGATTCAATGTTGAAATTATATGTTATAAATTGGAATAGGTTTATTATGGAATATGAAATCAATTAATTTGTACGTAAATTTATTAGCTTCAGTTTGTAAACAATAAAATTTAGAAATGTGTTTGGATTACTAATATGTGACAATTGTTTTGTTTATCACCTTATTATTAATCCGTTGAAATTAATTTGGAAATCAATGAAATTTAATGTAATTAAATATTGCATTTAATTTGAGTTAAGATTATAACTGTAGAATATGAATGAAATAAAATGTAAACTAATGTTTATTATATTCATAAGGTAATAGTTTTTTTTTTTTGGCAAAGCCAGCGGGGTCGAAAAGGTCCCCTACCATTTATTGATATATCACGAACGAAGAGCTACAAGGAAAAACATACCTACTGGACGGTAGGCAAGGAAGAACTGAGATACTAGAGTACAAGGAGAGACATGCATATCAACAAGAAAGAAAATAAAATGCAAAGCACAACACTAAACAGAAACACTTAAAAAGAAGAAAGGGCCTGCAAGAACCCAGAACCAAATCGATGACTAGAGGCAGCAATCCCGAATTTCAGTTTCCCAATAATACTGTTTTGCATTTGCATATGAGTTGTTACGACCCACTACTTTGTACCATTCAAGTTTGACAATAAATTAAAAACTGTCAAGCTTGAATAATTCAAAACAATAGATTGTAAATAAATTAGGAGCAAATGAAATCAAATCACAGAATCACAGACACAGATATCAGAAAACTCGCAGCGGAAATTAAAATACTTAGTGGTTCATGAAGCCACTATAATAGTCTCAACCAAATAAAAATTACATAGTTTAAATCTCCAATATAGTTTAAACATCACTAAAAATCCAAATATCCCAAAGTCTCGATTACATAAATAAGATACGGACTGAAAGTTTTGCCGGCAGCTCGAAAGATCTACAGAATGTCCTAGCTCCGGGATGAAAGCTGAAACTGCAACTCAGGCTGACCCGAGCGTAACATAAACATAAACACTCGAGTCAGGACATACATACTTATATAGTGTAAGCTAGTTCAAGTGTACTGTAATATGGAGCAAGTAACTTAAAGGATGCTTGGGACCGTCCATCCTCTAAGGATCCGTTAAACTATTTACTATGTAGTAATATTTTCGCTATTATAATAGTGTCTATATTAAAATAAACTTACTTTTAAATAGCATTAAGGAGTGACCCAATATTCCCCTTAACACGTAATAGTCCCAGTAGTCCATCCAATATCATGGTCCCTCCTGATCGGAAAGCCACCAGAGGATACCACACGGGCTACGGGAGAAAAACAAACTCGTACAAGGCTCGCTATGGTAGGTGACACGGCACAACTAGGCAATGCCAGGGTAGATATACAATTACGCATCCGGACCGGTGGAAACGCGCAGCGTGCAGCTACCGCCCACCTCGAACAGCACTCCCAAAATCAAAGGTGCGCACCAATACAATCACATAAGTAATAGAATGGCATCCGAAGAAGTGCGTCCGATCAGAGGTGCTACCTCATTAATCCGTCAATCGCTCCTGTTTTAGCCACCTTATGCCAACTCACGGGAGTCGGGTCCACGTATTTACCTCATAGAAAATGCCACCACCATCTTACTTCATTCTGGAATCTCCACCGCGTACACGGTTGTCAAAGTGGTTTTCGGTATCGACAGAGAGTATGCCAGATATCCGATCCCGGTGTCTTTAACAACCAAACGTTATTATAACCCGTGGTTACAACTTTAAAAAAATGGTATTTATACTTTAAAAATCAAAATAAATTTCAAATACCTTCAATATCATAATATCATTTTTAAACATCAGTCATTTTTTTTTAAAAAAAAATACCATTTCAATCTATTCAATTTATTTAGGAATTAATTGCCTTTCAACTCACATTTAAAAGTTAAATTCTTCCATTTAAAACCATTTAAAGTCAATTCCTTATTTTTATTAATTACATATTAAATTCCAAAATTTAAGCTTTTTCCCAAAGATTATTTCCATTAAATTCTTTTATTAAAACAATCAAATTTCAGTTTCCGTAGCACTTATAAAATGCTACCTAAAGTCATGGGTTAAAACAGTTCATTTACAAAAGACAGCATTTAAGTGCTGAAATAAATTATTAACTTAACAATTAATTTTAAATTCCCAAATATAACTTATTATCAATTATTTTACTTAACTAAAATCTCACTTTCAACAAAAATCAGAATTTCCCAAAATAAGTTATATTCCAAAATTTTACATAAACATTCATTTATTTAACATTTTGACTTATTCAAAAATCATTATAAATTTTATAAAATCCTTTAAATACATTTAAACCAGAATATTATAAACTTCCATTTAAAAATATTTTAAAACCTTTCAGAAAAATATTATATAAACCATGGGTCTGTATATAGTTTTCTAGCCTGGGTCAAGTGATACGTATATATATCATTTCAATCCGCAATTTACAAAATCCCGGGTTCCATCATTTCAAACCCGCAATCCCAAGTTAAAAATAAATAATTAAACAATTAAATAAATAAATGAAAAAAATTTATTGTTCAGGCCTATCATTTCAGCCTATAACGATCTCAAATTAACAGGGAACTTGCAGTGATTAACAGTAAATAAGCATTAAATAGTATAACTGCAATAATATTAAAATAAATAAACAACTGATGATGTGTCAATTAAAAATGGGGTTTAACATCATACGCTTATATCACAGGCAGATAAAATTTAATACAATAAATTACAATTACACTTGTGATAAATTCACAGATATATAGGTATGTTGTCTGGTGAGAAATGACCACCTTAAAGCTGCAAATAATCAGATTCAAATGATTGTATTACTTGATAAAACAACGTACAAATGGCACGATTAGATTTCCGCGGATGCAACGTCTTGATTCAAATCTAGAACAAGATCCAAATAAAACCAATACGCGACTTAAATTTACGGTCAAAAGCAAAATTTAAATAAAACGAATTTGGGACGGGATTATAAAAGATAATTGGACTAAACTTTGCTCGACCCCTCCACCATCCAACTCGACTCAATTTTTTTTTATTAAGTTGCGCAGTCAACTACACCAAATTTTCACAATACAAAAAAAAATGACATCCCTCCTCTATAGGCCATGACATGATCATGTACAGGTAGCCATTTTGCCCTCTCGTGCACTCTTCTTCCTTTCCCTTCCCATCATTGTCACGTACTAACTTCTCCTCACCTCTTTTTTTATGTTGACATGTAACAAATACTGGAAAAAAATGAATCACCTCAGAGATCTTGGTGATGAAAATTTATCAACCGAAACATCTCTATCAGGAGTAGAAAATTTTTATAACATCACTGTCAACCAAATGTCTTAATTCCAAGTATCAGCATGACTTTATATTAAGAGGGCACGGCACGGGTTTGCTTGGCTGTGCATGGCTTTGAACGGCATGGCCTTATATTTAGTTTGAAAACATAACTTATACAAAATATATGTCTCACAAACAGGACTCGCCTGAGCACTAGGGGATGTGCCAAGTACAGGCAAGGCAGGGGATGGTGATTCATGAGTGGAGGAGTGTATGTAAGTTGGTGGTAGCCTGTGGCGGTGGAGGTTGAAGGCAGTCGAGTAGGTGATATGAAAATGAATTTAAAGCAGAAGGAAAAAAAATATAGAAAGGAAATATAAAAAAAAAGAAGTAGGAACCCATACCTGAAGCTTGCTCGAATATGAATGAGGATAAGATGTTATGCAACAGAGGTTGTGAACGAATTTATAAAGGCAGGGGTGCGTGATATATTGAATGAAAATAGGGAAACTTGCGTGATTTATTTCCAGTTATACAAAAAAATTGATTGCAAACGTTTCTTTTTTTTTCAATTAATAGGTTGCGTGCGTTATTTATAGGCTGAGTGATTTTTTTTATACAAAACAACAGCAAGGATTTAAAATTGCTATAAAATAAAAAGCTGCATGATTTAATGTGAATGATTATAGGAAGGAAGTAAATTTAAATTAACTTTAACGGTTGCTTTGATTTACACAAAGAATAGACAGGAATACTAGGCAACACTTGAACACGTTTAAAGTTTTAAATAAGAAGTAAATGACTCTAAAGGAGGCAATGCTGATAAAAGAAAAGAAATTACTGCGTACATGACACTCGCATTGGTGATTGATTTTGTTGGTTGAATTATAAATACGACAAGAAATAAGATTTTCAAATTCTCGTGTTTTATTAAAAAGGAAAAACTAGCGAAATTAAAGGTGAAGAAAACGGCAGGTAATTGAAAAGAAACAGCAATGATATTAGTGCTACTTCATCAAAAGATTTTATACTAAATATAATAGCTGCGTGTTAAAAATTTGTTAGGCTAAAAAATGTATACATATACAGAAAATTTCGAAATCTGGGTAAGAAATAAATGAAGACAAGAAAGAAACGGCAACTAGAAAATTTGAAATTTACGTGCGTTGATAAAGAGGGATGAGTGAAATTTATGGTGAAGAAACGGCAAGTGATTAATAGATTGGTTCATTTTAAACATTTTCTTCAATCAATGATTGCGTGCGTTTCTTTCTTTATATAGGCTGAGTGATTTTAGCAAGGATTTTACGCCAATTTAAAACCAATGAAAGCTGTGGAAAAAGTAACGTTTTGCTATAAAAATCTACTAACTGATATTAATCCATATAGATATTGCAGTATGCATTTTAAAATACGCCAAACCGACGCAATACAATACGCCCAAAATTTATGCAAAAGTAACATTTTTAATTTATACGTTTATACGTTACTTATACCATTATAATGCGTGCCCTTTTTAAATGCGAAATTTAACAGTCTGTAAAACAGTGAATTTTACAAAGTTATTACTTAACTAAAATTTTAACTTGTTTACATTCTTCGTATTTACTTATTTTAAATATACAAAATTCATTTTTATTCAAATTCCAAATGGAGTTGTCTTTAACAAAGTTAAAATCTCAAAACTTCCAAATTTTATATCTAGACTTTTGGGAAATGATTTAATCAATATTAATATATATATATATATATATATATATATATATTAAAATAAATTTCAAGGTTTAATCAACAAAAGAAATAAATTGCTAGAAAAGCTAGGGCTGTTACACTCTCCCCCACTCAGAACTTTTCGTCCTCGAAAAGGAACGAAAGAAAGAAAACAAAGGAAGATAAGATAGTAAAACAAAGTACCTTCAACGAATAATTCTGGATTCGAAGCACGAATGCTCTCCTCCGTCTTCCATGTGCAATCTCGTTCATCAGGGCTCCATTGCACCTTGACCAATCGGACAGATTTTCTCCTTAGCTGTTTCGTACCTCGATCGACGATACGAAGCGGCTTCCTTTCTATAGTTAGATCAGGCTCGATGTCCAGACCATCAAGAGCAGTAGGCTGAATAATAAGAGATGGATCGTGAAGACAACGACGAAGGTGGGATACATGGAACACGTTGTGTATTCCAGCAAATTTCTCGGGCAAATCTAGTCGATAAGCAAGAGATCCAATCCTTTTCAAGATGCGGAATGGACCGATGAACCTAGGGGTCAGCTTTCCTCTACGCCCAAACCGAACCACATTTCTTAAAGGGGAAACCTTAAGAAAAACTAAATCACCAACAGCAAACTCCAAGCTTCTTCTACGACGATCCGCGTACTTCTTTTGTCCATCTTGAGCAATCTTTATCCTTCTCTTAATCTCCTCCACTTTCTCTGAAGCTTCCAGAATCATTTCGGGGCCAAGAACTAAACGGTTACCAGATTCAATCCAACAAGAAGTGGATCTACACGGTCTCCCGTATAGAGCAGCAAATGGGGACATCTTAAGACTAGCCTGAAAAGATAAAATGAGATAGATAGGGAATAAGATAAGATAAGAACAGAGGATTGGATTTTATACCTGATAACTATTGTTATAGTTGAATTCCACAAGATGGAGATGATCTTCCCAAGATCCTTCATAATCCAAGATGCATGCACGAAGGAGATCCTCTAGAATCTGATTTACCCTTTCAGTTTGACCGTCAGTCTGTGGGTGGTAAGCGGTGCTCAGATTCAAACGAGTACCCAAAGATTCTTGGAACGCTTTCCAAAACTGACTAGTGAAAATAGGGTCTCGATCACAAACAATGCTAAGGGGAACGCCATGGAGGCGAACGATCTCCCTCATATAAATTTCGGATAAGCTCGAAGCCGTACGGGTAGAGCTAACTGGAATAAAATGGGCGGACTTAGTTAGTCTATCCACAATAACCCAGATGCTTTCATTTCCCCTCCTAGATCTTGGTAAACCATCGATGAAATCCATAGAAACTTGCTCCCACTTCCAATCGGGAATCTCCAGAGGCTGCAATAGTCCTGGTGTCTTCTGATGATCCGCCTTGACTTGCTGACAAGTCGCACACCTACTCACAAAGATAGAGACATCGCGCTTCATACCTCTCCACCAATAGAGTTTCTTCAAATCCTGATACATCTTCGCCACACCCAGATGAATGGAAAGTCGGGACTGATGATGTTCCCGAAGTAATTCCTGCCTAAGACCATCAACATTCGGGACACAAATCCGATTATTAATCCTCAAAATCCCTCTACCATCAATCTGAGCTCCACTCCCATCAGAACTACTACTTCCTCGGCTTTGGACATTCTCCTTCATGCCTCTAAGCATCACATCTTCATCCTGCTTATCCATGATACGATCCAACAGAGGAGAAGAAACAATAAGTTGGCACAACAAGGACTTCTTCCTACTCAACGCATCCGCTACTACATTTGCCTTCCCAGGGGTATAGTTGATGTCGAGATCATAAGACGCAAGAAACTCGAGCCACCGTACTTGTCTCTGATTTAAATCCTTCTGGGTGAAGATATATTTTAAAGACTGATGATCGGTGAAGAGATCAAACTTAGCCCCCAAAAGATGGTGTCTCCAAAGCTTCAGAGCAAAGACCGCAGCCAGCAATTCTAAATCGTGGGTAGCATAATTAGCCTCATGGGTCTTCAACTGACGACTAGCATATGCAATTACCTTCCCATCTTGCATTAATACTGCTCCCAAACCCTCGCGACAAGAATCGGTAAATACCGTTAATCTCTCATTTCCATTTGGTACTGTAAGCACTGGGGCAGAGGTGAACTTATCCTTTAATTCTTGGAATGCAGCTTTACACTTATTGCTCCATATAAACTTAGCATTCTTTCGAGTTGGAGCAGTGAGCGGTGCAGAAATCCGAGCAAAGCTCTCAATGAACCTCCGATAGTAACCGGCAAGGCCCAGAAAACTGCGAATATCAGTAGGAGTCTTAGGTTCTTCCCAATCCTTGATCGCAGCGATCTTGACTGGATCAACAGAAACTCCTTCACTGGAGACAATATGTCCGAGGAATCGGACTTCCTCTTCCCAGAAATGACATTTAGAGAACTTAGCCTTTAATTGGTGATTTCGGAGAGTCTCTGAAACATACTTCAAGTGTGACTCATGCTCATCCCTTGTTTTGGAGAAGACAAGGATGTCATTAATAAAGACAAGAACAAATTTATTGAGCACATCGCGAAAGACACGGTTCATCAAGTCGACGAAGAAGGCAGGAGCATTTGTCAGCCCAAAAGGCATAACTAGCCATTCGAAGAAACCATTCTCAGTACGAAAAGCAGTTTTGGGTATGCTCTCTTCAGCAACTCTGAGCTGGTGGAAACCTGTGGCTAGATCAAGCTGAGAGAAAACAGTTGCTCCATAGAGTTGATCGAACATATCATTGATGCGGGGCATAGGATATTGTTTTTTCATAGTGAGCTTGTTCAGCTCCCTATAATCAACACACATCCGGAGGGAACCATCAGATTTTGTGACGAAAACTACAGCTGCTCCCCATTCTGAAAAGCTAGGTCTGATCAGACCTTTAGAGGATAAGTCTTGAATTTGCTTCCTTAATTCGCTCTTCTCCCGTGGTGCCATTCTTCTGGGTGGAAGAACTACAGGTCGTGCTCCAGGAATGAGATCGATCCGGAAATCAATTTCCCTTTTCGGAGGTAGAGAGATGACTTCACCAAATACGTCGGGAAATAGTTTGACTACAGGGGTCGAATGGATATCATCGGGGAAAGTGTCGAGAGAATAAATGAAGCTACCTGCAAACTCTTGAGGCAATTTACACCGGATCTCTAATGGATTTCCTAAATCATCTTTGAGGTCAACAGTTCGAGAACTGCACGAGATATGGGCATCGTGCCTATCTAACCAATCACCCCCAAGCAAAAGATCGAAAGCGTCAAACCCCAAAACATAAAAGTCACCAGTGAATCGATAATTTCCAAGGAAGAGTTTCACATCCCTACAAACTTTACTAAGTTCCGCAGGTCCACCGATGGGGTTGGAAACACATAAGGGTACAGAGGAAAATTCGGGAGACGGAAGATTCTCAAATTTATTACAAAGATCCGATGAGATGAAGCTATGGGAGGCTCCAGTATCGAATAGAACTCTTACAGGAAAATAACGTAAGGTAAAAGAACTCTGGAGTGTACCTTGAGAATCGCTTGGAGCTGGGGCAGGTGAAGGTGCAGGCTGTGGGGCTGGAGAGGATGCAGAAGTCACCGCAAAGATCCCTGATGCTGTGCCCTTCTTCTGCGTAGGGCAGTCTCTCTTGAAGTGTCCCGGCTGAAGGCAGATGTGGCAGAGGTCTCGTCTAGCCAACTGAGAAGGAGGTGGAATAGCAGCACCCAAAGTAGGACAACTATTATCGTAGTGTCCTTTCTGGTCGCATCGGTAGCAAGTAATGGTAGATAGATCCATAGGCTGCCTCTGGGATGCCGAAGACGATGATCCAAGCCCTGGAGTCCTATTCCTCTTATGACGGTAGAAGTTGGACTTCCTTTTCTTGGAATTCCCAGAAGATTGAGCCGGTGCAGACTGGGCAGCTGGAGTGGCCCTAGAAGTAGGGCTCTCATACCGGAGAGCCATGTCCATCAAAGCAGTGAACGTCCCATGCACGTGGGTAATAAGTCGATCGTAAAACTCGGGTCGAGCACCAGCGATAAACTTCTTAAGCGAGGTGTCAATCAAATTCAGGCCATACTGCGAGAGCTCATTAAATTTTCTCTCGTATTCCGTGAAGGACATATCGCCCTGCTTCAGATCCATAAAGTCTCGATAGAGCTGAGACTTGCCCGCTTCGGGCATCCATTTGACCAAAAAGGCCTCCCTAAAGCACGATAAGAAAAATAAGACAGATTCTAAAATGGAAAAATTTGAATCCTAATTTGGACAACCGAAGAAGATACCTAAATTGCTCCCAAGTGAGGTCAGCCTCATTAGTGCGAGCAGTAATTGATAGCCACCAATTCAAAGCGGCTCCCTTCATCTGCCAGGCCGCCAATTGCCTCTGCTGGGCATTTGTGATTTCGAGACAGGAGAAGATTCTCTCCAAGTCTCTCAACCATTGTTGAGCTTCTATTATGGATTCAGAACCCATGAACTTAGTGCGACCAAGCTCGGTATAATCTTTGCATAGCTTAGTAAATCTAACAGGGGCAGCGGGTGGAGGAGCTGGGGCAGCAGCTCGTCCCCGACCTCTGATATTTCCTCTATCCATCCTGAGAAATCAAGAATGAATTTAAGGACAGAGGGAAAAACATAGATGTCACGATATTCTAGAATAAGATAAAGTTTAACTTGAATCAATCATTTAACAAGGCTCCAATTATAAGATGGAGGAAAGAAAAGAAATAGTTGGAAAATTTTCATTTTTAAACAGAAAGGTTTTATATAAAAATACTTCTTTGAAAGCCCTTTTTAAAATCATTTTATATTTAAAAATACATTCTCTCACAAGGAAGGGATTCTAGAATTTTATTTCACTCATTCTAGGGTATTGCTATCCTATCTCTAATGAGTTTTCGCTCCTTAGGCTATGGTTAAACCAAAGCTCTGATACCAACTGTTACGACCCACTATTTTGTACCATTCAAATTTGACAATAAATTAAAAACATGTCAAGCTTGAATAGTTCAAAACAATAGATTGTAAATAAATTAGGAGCAAATGAAATCAAATCACAGAATCACAGACACAGATATCAGAAAACTCGCAGCGGAAATTAAAATACTTAGTGGTTCATGAAGCCACTATAATAGTCTCAACCAAATAAAAATTACATAGTTTAAATCTCCAATATAGTTTAAACATCACTAAAAATCCAAATATCCCAAAGTCTCGATTACACAAATAAGATACGGACTGAAAGTTTTGCCGGCAGCTCGAAAGATCTACAGAATGTCCTAGCTCCGGGATGAAAGCTGAAACTGCAACTTAGGCTGGCCCGAGCGTAACATAAACATAAACACTCGAGTCAGGACATACATTCTTATATAGTGTAAGCTAATTCAAGTGTACTGTAATATGGAGCAAGTAACTTAAAGGATGCTTGGGACCGCCCATCCTCTAAGGATCCGTTAAACTATTTACTATGTAGTAATATTTTCGCTATTATAATAGTGTCTATATTAAAATAAACTTACTTTTAAATAGCATTAAGGAGTGACCCAATATTCCCCTTAACACGTAATAGTCCCAGTAGTCCATCCAATATCATGGTCCCTCCTGATCGGGAAGCCACCAGAGGATACCACACGGGCTACGGGAGAAAAACAAACTCGTACAAGGCTCGCTATGGTAGGTGACACGGCACAACTAGGCAATGCCAGGGTAGATATACCAATTACGCATCCGGACCGGTGGAAACGCGCAGCGCGCAGCTACCGCCCACCTCGAAAAGCACTCCCAAAATCAAAGGTGCGCACCAATACAATCACATAAGTAATAGAATGGCATCCGAAGAAGTGCGTCCGATCAGAGGTGCTACCTCATTAATCCGTCAATCGCTCCTGTTTTAGCCACCTTATGCCAACTCACGGGAGTCGGGTCCACGTATTTACCTCATAGAAAATGCCACAACCATCCTACTTCATTCTGGAATCTCCACCGCGTACACGGTTGTCAAAGTGGTTTTCGGTATCGACAGAGAGTATGCCAGATATCCGATCTCGGTCTCTTTAACAACCAAACGTTATTATAACCCGTGGTTACAACTTTTAAAAAATGGTATTTATACTTTAAAAATCAAAATAAATTTCAAATACCTTCAATATCATAATATCATTTTTAAACATCAGTCATTTTTATAAAAAAAATACCATTTAAATCTATTCAATTTATTTAGGAATTAATTGCCTCTCAACTCACATTTAAAAGTTAAATTCTTCCATTTAAAACCATTTAAAGTCAATTCCTTATTTTTATTAATTACATATTAAATTCCAAAATTTAAGCTTTTTCCCAAAGATTATTTCCATTAAATTCTTTTATTAAAACAATCAAAATTCAGTTACCGTAGCACTTATAAAATACTACCTAAAGTCATAGGTTAAAACAGTTCATTTACAAAAGACAACATGTAAGTGCTGAAATAAATTATTAACTTAACAATTAATTTTAAATTCCCAAATATAAATTATTATCAATTATTTTACTTAACTAAAATCTCACTTTTAACAAAAATCAGAATTTCCCAAAATAAGTTATATTCCAAAATTTTACTTAAACATTCATTTATTTAACATTTTGACTTATTCAAAAATCATTATAAATTTTATAAAATCCTTTAAATACATTTAAACCAGAATATTATAAACTTCCATTTAAAAATATTTTAAAACCTTTTAGAAAAATATTATATAAACCACGGGTCTGTATATAGTTTTCTAGCCTAGGTCAAGTGATACGTATATATGTCATTTCAATCCGCAATTTACAAAAACCCGGGTTCCATCATTTCAAACCCGCAATCCCAAGTTAAAAATAAATAATTAAACAATTAAATAAATAAATGAAAAAAATTTATCGTTCAGGCCTATCATTTCAGCCTATAACGATTTCAAATTTACAGGGAGCTTGCAGTGATTAACAGTAAATAAGCATTAAATAGTATAACTGCAATAATATTAAAATAAATAAACAACTGATGATGTGTCAATTAAAAATGGGGTTTAACATCATACGCTTGTATCACAGGCAGATAAAATTTAATAAAATAAATTACAATTACACTTGTGATAAATTCACAGATATATAGGTATGTTTATCTGGTGAGAAATACTCACCTTAAAGCTGCATATAATCAGATTCAAATGATTGTATTACTTGATAAAAGAACGTACAAATGGCACGATTAGATTTCCGCGGATGCAACGTCTTGATTCAAATCTAGAACAAGATCCAAATAAAACCAATACGCGACCTAAATTTACGGTCAAAAGCAAAATTTAAATAAAACGAATTTGGGACGGGATTATAAAAGATAATTGGACTAAACTTTGCTCGACCCCTCCACCATCCAACTCGACTCATTTTTTTTATTAAGTTGCACAGTCAACTACACCAAATTTTCACAATGCAAAAAAAAATGACATCCCTCCTCTATAGGCCGTGACATGATCATGTACAGGTAGCCATTTTGCCCTCTCATGCACTCTTCTTCCTTTCCCTTCCCATCATAGTCACGTACTAACTTCTCCTCTCCTCTCTTTTTTTTATGTTGACATGTAACAAATACTGGAAAAAAATGAATCACCTCAGAGATCTTGGTGATGAAAATTTATCAACCGAAACATCTCTATCAGGAGTACAAAAAATTTATAACATCACTGTCAACCAAATGTCTTAATTCCAAATATCAGCATGACTTTATATTAAGAGGGCACGGCACGGGTTTGCTTGGCTGTGCATGGATTTGAACGGTATGGCCTTATATTTAGTTTGAAAACATAACTTATACAAAATATATGTCTCACAAACAGGACTCGCCTGAGCACTAGGGGATGTGCCAAGTACAGGCAAGGCAGGGGATGGTGATTCATGAGTGGAGGAGTGTATGTAAGTTGGTGGTAGCCTGTGGCGGTGGAGGTTGAAGGCAGTCGAGTAGGTGATATGAAAATGAATTTAAAGCAAAAGGAAAAAAAATATAGAAAGGAAATATATATAAAAAAAAAAGTAGGAACCCATACCTGAAGCTTGCTCGAATATGAATGAGGATAAGATGTTATGCAACAGAGGTTGTGAACGAATTTATAAAGGCAGGGGTACGTGATATTTTGAATGAAAATAGGGAAACTTGCGTGAATTATTTCCAGTTATACAAAAAAATTGATTGCAAACGTTTCTTTTTTTTTCAATTAATAGGTTGCGTGCGTTATTTATAGGCTGAGTGATTTTTTTTATACAAAACAACAGCAAGGATTTAAAATTGCTATAAAATAAAAAGCTGCATGATTTAATGTGAATGATTATAGGAAGGAAATAAATTTAAATTAACTTTAACGGTTGCTTTGATTTACATAAAGAATAGACAGGAATACTAGGCAACACTTGAACACGTTTAAAGTTTTAAATAAGAAGTAAATGACTCTAAAGGAGGCAATGCTGATAAAAGAAAAGAAATTACTGCGTACGTGACACTCGCATTGGTGATTGATTTTGTTGATTGAATTATAGATACGACAAGAAATAAGATTTTCAAATTCTCGTGTTTTATTAAAAAGGAAAAACTAGCGAAATTAAAGGTGAAGAAAACGGCAGGTACTTGAAAAGAAACGGCAATGATATTAGATTTGGATGCTACTTCATCAAAAGATTTTATACTAAATATAATAGCTGCATGTTAAAAATTTGTTAGGCTAAAAAATGTATACATATACAGAAAATTTCGAAATCTGGGTAAGAAATAAATGTAGACAAGAAAGAAACGGCAACTAGAAAATTTGAAATTTCCGTGCGTTGATAAAGAGGGATGAGTGAAATTTATGGTGAAGAAATGGCAAGTGATTAATAGATTGGTTCATTTTAAACCTTTTCTTCAATTAATGATTGCGTGCATTTCTTTCTTTATATAGGCTGAGTGATTTTAGCAAGGATTTTACGCCAATTTAAAACCAATGAAAGCTGTGGAAAAAGTAACGTTTTGCTATAAAAATCTACTAACTGATTTATTATTCCATATAGATATTGCAGTATGCATTTTAAAATACACCAAACCGACGCAATACAATAGGCCCAAAATTTATGCAAAAGTAACATTTTTAATTTATACGTTTATACGTTACTTATACCATTACAATGCGTGCCCTTTTTAAATGCGAAATTTAACAGTCTGTAAAACATTGAATTTTATAAAGTTATTACTTAACTAAAATTTTGACTTGTTTACATTCTTCGTATTTACTTATTTTAAATATACAAAATTCATTTTTATTGAAATTCCAAATGGAGTTGTCTTTAACAAAGTTAAAATCTCAAAACTTCCAAATTTTATATTTAGACTTTTGGGAAATGATTTAATCAATATTAATATATATATATATATATATTAAAATAAATTTCAAGGTTTAATCAACAAAAGAAATAAATTGCTAGAAAAACTAGGGCTGTTACATGAGTTTTCCTTTTGTCCTTGAAAATGACCGCGTTTCTCTCGTCCCATATAGTCGCAATGAATATTTTAAGTAAAAATAGCAAAACATATGTAGATTCACCTCTCCATCTAGTAGCCTTATATATAATGTCCCATTCTTCTTCACTGTCATGAGCAATAGTCCGACTAGAGATAATGGAATTGAGCCAACACCATAAACTGTGGACAAACGAGCAGTTGAATAAGAGGTGTAAAGTGTCTTCATCATCAGCGTGGCAGAAGCTACAAGTTGCATCAATGCTAAGACCACACTGCCTCAGCTTAGTTTTAGTCTTTAAAGCATTACCAAATATCTTCCATAACATCAAATTCTGGCTTTCAGAATTATGATTCAACCATATTCTTT
Organism: Allium cepa; assembly: GCA_030765085.1. Lineage (NCBI taxonomy): Eukaryota > Viridiplantae > Streptophyta > Magnoliopsida > Asparagales > Amaryllidaceae > Allium > Allium cepa. The sequence goes on along the minus strand of CM060935.1, from coordinate 785,289,705 downwards.
TGTACCAACAGAGGAGGGGAGTATTGGACTGGCAATTTAATTTATTGTACATAGCTCCAATCATGAAGGAGTTATTGCAGCCAGTCCATGATATTCCATCATCAGGATAAATATTAACTTTAATTCCACTCAACTGATTCCATAGGTTTCTAACTGTTAGGTTGCTAGAGAAAGGAAGATCAACATAACCATCTATGATACAAACCATAGCTAAGGCAGAAGAATTAATGCCAGATTGAATTTGATGGTTGAAAGAAAGACACTGACTAAGAATGGTTCCTTCCTTAACCCAAGGGTCATGCCAGAAAGAAAGGCAGCCATTAATTCCAATAAAACTTCTAGCATGCGGGAGAATGTCAGGTCTGATTTTGAGTAAGCTACGCCATGTCCAACTACATGACTGAGGTATGTCCATCGTCCAGAAGTTTTTGTTTCGTATGATGTATTTGTAGGACCAATTCACCCATAAGCTATTTTTATGGTTCAAAAGGTTGTCGATGTGCTTCACCATAGCAGCGCGATTCCAAAGCAGCAGATTTTTAATACCAAGTCCTCCTCTCGATTTAGGTCTTTCAAGTTTGGAAAAAGCACATGGGGAGAGCTTCCTATCAGTAATTGACCCGTGCCAGAAAAAGTTTGACATAGCAGACCTTATCATTTTGAGAAGCTTGGTGGGAAGAATGAATGACCGAGACCAATACACAGACATGGAAAAGATAACGAATTGATAAGAGTGAGCCTTCCTGCTTGGCTAAGCATTCTGTTAGTCCAGTTAGAAAGCCTGGCAGTTATTCTGTCATAGAGAGGAATGCACTGAGCTAAAGTGATTTTCGATGTTGCTAAAGGCATTCCAAGGTACATGGTTGTTTCAGTTCTATGCGGGATGGCAGTGAATGAAGTGATGCGGGTAATTAATTCAGAGTCCACACCGGCTATCATTAAATCAGATTTAGATAAATTAATAGCTAAACCAGATATTTTGTAGAATCCATCTAGACCATCCATGATAGAATTAACTGTCATCATATTAGGCTTGAAGAATATAACCAAATCATCAACAAACATCAATGATGTGACAAGCGGGTTCTTACATTTTGGGTGAGTTATGAACCTTCCATCTTGAACAAGATGAATAAGAATTTGGGTGAGAATTTCCATCACAAGAATAAATAAGTAAGGAGAGAGCGGGTCTCCCTGACGTATTCCCTGTTTCCCTTGAAAGAATCCAATATTACTGTTGTTGGCCATCAATGAATACCTAGGTGTAGAAATACAGCAGAGTATCCAAGCAACAAAGTGTTTGGGGAAATTCATTAATCCCATAATTCTAACTATTGAGTCCCATTGGACTGAGTCAAATGCTTTCGATATATCAAGTTTGAAGGTAGCTCTGGGAGAGACATGAGAGTTGTTATAACCTCTCATCAATTCATGTGACATCATAACGTTGTCAAGAATACTTCTACCTTGAAGAAAAGCAGCTTGGTTGGAAGAAATGACCTTTTCAAGAACCAGTTTGAGTCTATTTGCTATTATTTTCGAGATGCACTTATAAATAGTATTACAACATGATATTGGCCTAAAGTCAGAGACTCTATAGGCATTCTTCACCTTAGGGATTAGGGCAATGTTAGTTGCATTGATGGATCCAATCATTTTGCACTTGTTGAAAAAATTATGAATTGCCTTCAAGAAAGTTTGGCCTACTATTTCCCAGGATGTGATAAGAAAATAAGAATCGAATCCATCAGGTCTCCAGTTGAATTAGCATTCAGGGAGAAGAGAGCAGATTTGATTTCACTGTCAGAGATAGCAGAGCAAAGGGATTCATTGTTTTCTGTGGAAATTCTTAGGATATTTATCGATTCCAGTAGCTCAAGTGAAGGTTTGACTTGATTATGGTTTCCAAGAATATTACAAAAATGATCAAGGAACATGTTATCAATCTGTTCAGGGTCCACAATGTACTCACCGTCAACGTTAATAAGGGAGCTAATTAACTCTCTAGACTGCTTGGCCTTGAGAGAAGAGTGGTAGAATGCAGAGTTTCTATCACCATCCGTAAACCACTAAAGCCTCGATTTCTGTTCGACCATATCAGCTTTAATACTAAGCGCGTCAAAAAGTTGGGAGGAAACTTCTGCCTCTTTTGCTGCCAGCTGGCAGTTAGTTATGTCATTCAACATAGACTCCTGAATTAGATGCAATTCCCTAGTTAGAGAAGAGGAAGCCAGATTACCACGACCAAATATGTTCAGAGCCCACGCTTTCAATTCAGTTTTAACAACCTTCAGTTTACTCTGCAAAATAAGCATGGGGTTACCAAAAAATTTTGATGACCAAGCCTTGCTAACAATTTGATAAAAGTCAGGGTGTAGAACCCAAGCATTAAAAAATTTAAAATTTGTGTTTCTTGTTCTCACAGCAGTTCCAAAGGATAAAATTTGCGGAGAATGATCAGATAAGCCCGGCATAGGAAGGAGATTAAACATGTTAGGCCATTTGGATAAAGCATTTTGGTTTGAAAAGGAGAAATCAATTTTGGAAAATGTACGAGGGGATTGCCTACTTGAATTATTCCATGTGAAGATGGCAACGACAAAGTTTATTTCGATAAGGTTAGAGAGGGATATAGCACTGCTAAGAGGTCTTATTTGACGATGATACAAAGAATTCCCGCCTTGACGATTAGAAAAAAGGTAGGAGCAGTTGAAGTCTCCTATGACTAACCATGGATGAGATTCTTGACGCAAGGAAGGGAGAAGTGAAAGATATGTTTGTCTAGCAGGAACAGAGTTGTGACCATAGATAACAGTAAGATAAAAGGAAGTTGAAGATGAAAGATGAATACAGTGAAGATGGATAAGTTGAGTTGTTGACAAGATAGTATCAAGTTGGAAGATAGTGGGGTTAAATAAGATAAGAATTCTACCATAGGGAGCATCGACGAGATTGTTTATCATTTTCCAAGACGGGTTAATGAAGGAAGCAGCCTTCGAAGAGAGAGTTGCATTAAGTTTAGTTTCAAGAATTGCAACAAGACTCAAGGAATGAGTGGATATAATTTGCTTGCATTGATTTAGTTTAATTTCCGAGTGGGCACCTCGAATATTCCAAGCTCCAATGTTGTTCATCATTGATTAACCAGAAGTTTCTGCTGAAGTTTCTTCTTGCCGCCTCGAGTGAGAGGGGATGATTGGACTTTGGTTACTGAATTGGAGAGAAATTTTCTGATTCAGCAGGGGGGTTGAGATCAAGGTCAGTAAGTTGATTCAATACTATTGGCTTACTTGTATTTACTTTCGAATTACTTACTTTTTGCATCACAAGTTGGTTTGAATTATTGATGGTAGGGCAAGAAGTGGAAAGGAGCAGTGAAGGTGGAGGGGGCATCCATGCCTGAGGAGGTGGAATGTGATCATATGGATGAATTGTATCGGCTTCAGAAACTCCAGATTGATGAGAAGAGGAAGTTTCTGGGATAGCATTGGGGTCTTGTATGTTGTGCACGTGCACAGGGGAGGCATGCACAGGCATAACAAATGAGGGAGGAGTTTGTTTAAAAGCACTTGAGTTATCTTTGAGAATAGGAGAAGAAGACAATTCAGGATATGATGAGAGATTGACGTTGATGAAGGAAGAGTTATTGTTAATGTTGGAATGTGGGATTGGGATGGAGTTGGATTTGGAGTTTGGTAAAAAGCACTGTTCAGGGAGAACAGTTATAATATCTCCTTCAGCAGATAGGTTATGTGTGATTGATTGATCATATTGTTGATGATTTATCGCACAGGAGGTAACTTTGGTTGAGTTAGTTGAAGCACAAGACAAGACAGGGTTTCCTGGGGGTATGTTTTCTTTCAAGTTGACTTCTTGCGTGTTTTTACCAGTTTGAGAAGGGTTTGTACTACATCCTGATGCATTGTGTTCAACTAGGAATGCTACATCAGTGACTTGTACTGCAGGTTGTAAATTTGACAAACACAGTCCATTTCCATTTTCAGTGACTTCTACTTCAGTAATTTCAACTTCATTGACTTCAGCTTTTGATATGTCATAATCACCAGTTCCATTTTCATTTTCAATAATTTCATTCCCACACATTCCAGAAAGAATATGAAAGCCATTATTTTTCAGAATTTCACAGTTTTCATGAATGTTTAATTCTCCCTGATCAGTTGACTGGACAGTCACCCCATTGCCAATTTCACCTTCCTCAAGTACTTTTCCATCCAACCTGAAGTTCAGACCAGAGAAAACATCTTCTTTAGCTTCCATCAACTGATTTTTTTTACTGCTATGTTGGATTTCTGTTTTCTTGACTTGCTCACTAATTGCCATTTTTGTTTTCTTCGCCGAAACGTCATTCCATTATCTTCTCTATCTTCCTTTGATTTTTGGTCATTAACATCTATAGTAGGGTTGCACTTCTCACTCTTATCCAAAGAAACAGTAGACAAGAATTTTTCACACGTGTGCTCCAAATGACCAAAAACACAGCACTTTGGACAGATATCAGGCTTCCATTGATAGTCAATGTGAATTAACTATGTTCCTCCATCAAGGAGTTGAACAGGAAAGGAGTCAATAACACACCGATCAGGTTTGATTTCAATTAAGCACTTAGCAAAAGTCAGTCTCTCCATTATTTCAGTAGATTCATCCATACAAACGAGTTTCCCCACCCTGCTTGCTAACCAACTAATTCCACAGTGTGACCAAGCAAACAAAGGAATATTGGATAATTTGACCCACACTGGCACCGACAAGATAGAGGCACAGGCATAACCAACATAAGGATCCCATTGTTTAATTATAAATAGTTTATTGCGCATGACTTTCGGGTCTCCTTGCAAGATTCGAGTCCTATCTTCTTCACAAGCAAGGTGGAACAAGAATAAAAACCCGTTGGAACGAACCTTTATGGCACCCTTCAATTTCCAGTACCTCTTCAGAAATGAAATAACTACAGAATATGGCAAAGGTTTTTCAAGAAAAAACCCAACAAGATAGCTGCTCCAAACTTCATTACCGGCTTCAATGACGCAAGGAGGAGGGATCAGAATGTCATTAACTAACTCTGGGGCCATCTCAATTGGATTGTACTTCCCCACATTACTGGGTTTGCGCTTGAAAAGGGAAGTCCATTGTAGTTGAATTGGAGGAACTGTCGCAGTGGAGGAGGTAGGAGATGGAGGTTTGTGAAGCAGGGATGAAGAAGAGACTAGCGGAGAAGGCGAAGATGGAAGCGGTGGAGGAGGGGGATCAGGAGCAGGACGAAAGGATAGAGAAGACGTTTGAGTTGAAGAAGACAGGGGAGGTATAGGAGGGGATGGTGGAAGGACAATAGGGTATGGTGGTTCTGCCATGAGAAAAAAAGAAGTTTTTACTATCTGCTGAAAACTTTGGGGCCAAGGAAACTATGTTTACCCTGGCCTTCGGTTAGCCGGTTTTATAAGTGGCCGTGCACTATGTCTCATTATTGTGGCCACTGGGATTCAAACCGGTGCCACTACAACCACATGTAGCAACTCAACAATAAGAGCGTAAATCGAAATAAAAGAATTTGATTGAAATGAAAATATAATTAACTGGGGTTTTATTACAGTTGTCATTGAATGCTAAAATTAGTGCAATATTGAAATATTGGATTTAACATGGAAAATTTATTTCAAAAGATTATAAATTTCTATGTAATCAAGAATGATAAAATTGTTAACTTTTATATCTGAATTTAAAATTGATTAAATCAGTTTAATAATAATTTATTTAATTAACGTGTAAAATTGGGTATTGGGGCACTATCTCGGATTTTGACAAAACCAGTTTCATCGGATCTGTGACAGTGAATTATTAAAGGATTTCAAATTTCGTAGCGATGAGACTTATCGTATGACCATGCGAGCTTGAAATGCGTATGAATCAATTAAGAGAATTTAAATGAATATAATTTAATTCTGAAAGCTAACTTCTGTATACAATGGAATTAGAATTTGAAACTAGTTCCATTGAGTTTAAAAATATCGAAAACATATATTTCGATATGTAGGAAGACCCATTTTTGTTTCGGGAATGAAACAGGCTTTTCGGGTCGTTGTTATCGTTTCGACCCAAATTTATTTGTCCATCCATTCTTATCCATCTCTGCCTATATAAATTGATTTTTTTAGACCCTAACAATCATTTATCTGTTTTTTGTACATACAATTTCAACCAACCTGTTCATAATCCTTCTCAATGGCAGAAAACCCTAATTTTCCGATTCCAAATCAAACTTCAAATTTCAAACTTATCAAACCGTGTCGAATTACATATCGTTGTGATGCTCTTGATGAGCATAATCTATATCTAAAATTCATTTTTCTATTAGTGGTTTGATTTGGCTAGAAATCAGGAGTTCATTCCCGGCTGTCCATTCTAGGTTTTCAATTTCAACGGTGGATCGTCGACCAATCGACAATCGGGTGGCACGGACGTGTAAAGGAGAACGAGTGGACTTCATCCAATGAAGACGTTCATCTCATATGTGCTTGAGATTGCTAGGAATGTCGAATTTAGGCGGTGGAAATGGATCGCGATAGGGGACAGAGGAGTGGCGCGCGAGGCTTAGATGGGTGCGGCTCCATGCGACGGAGTTCGCGGCAAGGCTTGATCTAGGTGCGGGCATTCGTATCGGCGAAGTTTTCATCATTTTTGGTGGCGGTTGTTACTTGTTGATGGGTTCATGGTTGCAGGCGCTAGAATAGAAGAGGTAGTGAGTTACGTATTTTCCCTTCGATTTATTTTAGTTTAAATTTAAATTTTCATATGTTCTAACGTACGTAACTTTTTCATACGAGCTTGGATTTGGACGCGGTTTCTTTCGTTGGGTTCGTATTGAAATTTCAGACAATATAGGATTGATTTGGTTGAATTCTAAAACTGTTCAAATTTTGGGCTTTATTTGGATTTTAAATCGACTACAAATCAATGGTGAGTGATTTAACACACTCACGAAATACTAAGCCTTCTTATTTTAGTTGAATTAAATTTATGAATTGATAAGAATTTTATTGATTGTTGTTTGGTAATTTAATTTGTCATTTTAAATTTAATTTGAATTAAATTACCATTAAATTTATATTGAAATTTAATTGGTAGTTAAATACCTGATATTGATAACCAATTAATTATTGTGATTTATTGACTGATTTGGATGTTGATTGTGATGGATGTTTATTGGTTGACATTTTAGAGGATTGGATGTATAATCATTATATATGTTGTTATCAATTTGTGTTAATCGGCTAGTTTTCTATCAAATTAGAAAATAGTCGAAATTTTTTGAAATAAATTTAACCACAAGCGCACGGTGTACACTTGTAGTCCGTGGCGAATACGGGTCGACCCGCAGGGAAATGATTTTGTTTATCAAGTTGTTTCATATATGTTTCAAACAACGAATTCGTGTGATTATCGTAAATTTCGTTCATTTGCTCAACAAAATCCAATTTATAGTTATTTACTTGAGAATTTTCTATTTGCATTTGTTGAGAACAAAAAATTTCAGTCGTATCGAAGTTGAGATTATTCCCATTGCCAAAATTATTTGAAATATGGATCCCATTTTCGTTTTGATTTTGAAATGCATTTTGAAATTCGAAATTGAATGGGCATGGGATATACTCGAAATCCTTTGAATTTTGAAGTGAATTCAACTCTTGATTATTTTGAAAATTTTGATTTGAATTATCACACAAATATGAACTACACAAATCATTTATCATTTGATTTTGTTATGTAGAGATTTCAAGTAAAGACAAAATGTTAATTTCAAGATTTGAAGGTTGGTCATTGTTTTGAAAACTTTGTTATTCAAAATTTGAATCATTTAAACAATAATTGTTGTTGAAATATCCATAAAAATTTAAAGTGAAATTATATGGATTATATTGATTTTCACAACTGTCGTAAAATTCATGTGAATATGGAAATTCGGACATTTTCAAGAATATTTTTTTTGGATTTTTTTATATATAAACGAAAAATATTTACAAATAAAAATTTTCAAAAAGGGAAATTGATTTTTGTTTTTGGTTTTTTTCAAAAAAAATTCTTTGTTTTTGAAAAATTTTAAAAAAATTTAATTTTGGTTTTTCTAAATTTTTTTGGATTTTTTGAAATTTCAAAGAAAAAGGATTTAAAACTTCAAAGGAAAAGGAAAAAAATATCTACAATTTTTTTAGTTTTGGATTTTGAATTTTTTTTAAATATGCATGAAATAATGTAACTAAATGAATGCAGGGGTTAATTACAAATGATTTATCATAAGTTAACCCAAAATTATGCACTCACACATTGTCTTAGATTAACAAGATAGATCTCAGCCAGGTAACGGACAGGATTTATCGGTACACCACGAATCACCGTAGCAATGCAGCCGAAGGTTTAAGTACCTTCAAAGAAACAATTCAGTATAATATTTACGAATCACCGTAACATTTATAACTGATCACTGCTCTGTCGTAGTCTAGACACCAAGAAATTAAATTGTTAAAAGAAGACAAATTGTCAGTCTACAATTAAGTGTAATTGATTTCTAGCTGTTATTATTAATCAAAATCTAGGATGAAATGCAAAGCAGAAATTGAACGTGTACTAACAATGCAACTAGAATGAGGTTTTTTTTGTTTTTTTTTGAATTTTTGAATTTTTTTATATAAATGCAAGCAATCAACAATGCAATTCAAATAAACGTAGAGATGAAAGCAACAAAACTTTTTTTTATAAGCAAGCCAGCAATTTATTTTTGGCAGCAGAGCGAAGCAAGCAACTCTTCCAATATGGTTTGCCAACCTGAAAATAAAAACAAGATATACACACACGTTTCTTTTTTTTAAATGTAAAAGGAAAACCAAACAAAACTAGTAAAACAAAAACAGATAAAACAAAATGAAAATTGTTTTTTTTTATATCAAAAGAAGAAAATCATGGCAAATGAAAAACTAAAACTTTTTCTTTTTCTTTTTGGATTTAAACTAAAACAAAAATTGAAAACAATTCAACTTCGCCCAAATTAAGATTTTTTTTCCTTTTAAATGAAATTCAAACAAAACATACACTCACTCAACCACTAAAATAGAATTAACCAAAAAGTAAATCTCTCAACCCAACTTGCATAATCCAAACCCAAAGCCCGTTACCCTCTTAATCTAAACCCGCAGTTCAAAAATAAAATAAAATAAACATTGCCCAAAGTTATCCTCTACAAATCAACTACCCGCAAAATAAAAGGGGTATGCTCAGTTCAAACACGAAAAAGAAAAATCGATGTCGAATTCGCGATTCAAGTTTGAGTATCGAAGGCGAAGGAAGGTTTTGGATTTGGTAACAGTTCGTTTGAATGGGTGGGCGAGTTGTTGGCCGCGATCGATTTCAGCGGTGATGAGGGGAGACTGAGTTGGGAAGAAGTGGTCGCGAAGTTCGAGGCAGTGAGTTGAATTGTTGGCGATTGTTTCGATTTTGTTGATAAACTGCCGTGGTTGTTGGGTTGTTTCGATTCGTGGTGGTCGCGAGTTGAGGATTAAGGAACGTGCTGCTTCGAGTCTTTGCTATGGCTTTGCTTTGGCTTCGAGGAACTGTTTATGGAGTTCGTATTGGAGGTGTGCGATCTGGTATCAACAATAGGTTGTGGTGATTAGACAAATGAGGTAAGCGGTTTGGGATTAACGATTGAGGTAAGTAGTTTGCTTCAGGAAGGTGGTTTGGCAAGAAGATGGTTGCCGTTTGTTTAAGGAACTGATGTAGATGTTATGTGCACAAGGCAGTGGACCAGTGGCAGTTAGTGGCTGAGGAGTTCGGAGCAAGTCGCGGTCTGTGTGGTGGTTTGAGGAATGAATGAATTTCAGGTGGTTGTTGATAGACTGGTGGTTTGATGATGGAATCGCTTCGGTTGGTTTGTGGTTGGTTGAGGGCTGCTGATGTGTATTAAATGTTGTGGTGCACTATGTAGCAGCGAGTATAGCAGCGAGTGAGTGTGGACACAGGCGTGATGATTAGGTTGCCAGAAGTTGGAGAGGCAATTGTATATTTGGTTTTGTGATGTATAAGTGGTGAATGCACGGGAGATGATTGAGCTGAGGTGCCGTAGTTTGGAGTTTGGTTGAGTGAAAGGTGCTGAAGGTGGAGGAATTTTGTGTTGCAGTTCGAATGTGGAGCTGCTGTGGCGGTTTTTTTTTGTTTTGCATATATGGTGTAGGTGGTTGTAGTTGAAGTGTTGTGGATGTTTGAAGTGGAGGTGGTGATGAAGTTGTCAGTGGATGGAGTATTGGAGGCAGTGCACTGTAAAGGAGGAAGTGGAATTATTTGATGGGTTTTGATATTGGAGTGCTGTTGAATGGTAGGAGGCAGATATGTATAAATGCAAGTGTTGTTGGAGCATGTAGGTGGAAGGTGTAGATGGATGATGTTGTAGTGAAATTTGTATGGTGTGAAGCAAGTCAGTGAGCAGTAACAGTGGAAGATGATGGTGCAGGGATGAGTGTGCAGCAGCGTTGTTTGGAAGGTAGAGTGGATGGCAGTTTTGTAGGCAGAGGTGTGGAGACGGCAGACTGCGGATGGAGGAGCAGGGAGGCAGTGTGTTCAGGTGAGTTTGTTTCAAGTTGATGAGTGGATGACTGGTAGGGAAGGGGAACAGAGGTGAGTTATTGTGATGGTGGCACTGTGTTGCAAGAATATAGGGGGATGAACAGTGATGTATACAATCCAACATTGAATTGTAAATGTAGAAATTTGAATGCAAATGTAGTTGAAAATGGAAAATAATAAAGAAAAATTTGTTTTGAAATTGTGATTGTCTTTTTTTTTCTTTTTGAATTGAAATGCAAAGCAACTAGAAGAACAAAAGCAAACACACAAATGGAAACAAAAGTCGAAAAGACAATCACACAAATCTCTTTTTTTTAAGAAAAACAAACACACAGAATAAAAACACAAATAAAATCACATAAAAATAATTCGAAGAATAGAAAATCAAAATCAAAATAATTTTCCAGCAATGGCTCAAAAAACTTTTTATCGGCTAATTTTCTATCGAGTTATCGAAAATTTTCAAATTAAAATTACCGTAAGCGCACGGCATAGTGCCGTGGTACGTGGCGAATACGGGTCGATCTACAGGGAATTAATGATTTTAAATTTCTATTCAATCAAATTAAATTAAAGTCGATGGAAAGTTAAGCTAGAGAATTAGAGAATTAACTAGCTAACTAATTGAAAAGAGAAGCAAATATAAGAGTTAAGTGACAATTTAGATAATAAATCCACTCTCTTGATCATGTAGTTCAACACATATGAAATCATGATCCCTTAAACCACTTACTTACTTTCGTGAAACTTGACAATGAAAATGAAATCTATTTTAAGTATGGCCTATTAACTATTGATTAGAAATATAGACCATTAAATTTTAGTTTCAAATCACTTTCTTTTGCCACAATCATATTTTGATGAAGAAGCAACTAGTGTTAGTGATTGTTTAGGCATAGCCTATTTGGTGTCAACAATATATGCTATCAAATTCAAAGCAAAAACAACTAGTAAACTATTTCTATCATCATCATTAAGCACAAAAAGAGATCATGAATTAACAAATAGTTGAAACTACATAATTAGAGAGCTTCATTACCCCTAACTTGAAGGGGTTTAGCCTCTCATATTTGTCATTTGATTAACAAATGTAGCTAACAACATGAAAGCAAAATGAAAGGAAAATGAAAGCTTAATGAAAAAGAGAGCTAATTAACAAGTATTAGAAGTGTTCTACTTTGCATGAATGTAATTCTACACTACAACATGAAAGGAAAAGAGCATGTATTAAATTGCATAAAAAAGTTGCATGAAAAGAAGAAATAAATGGTTAAGTAGCCATGAAAAGATAGAAGAGAGCTTGATTTATTTTTGACCCTAAACTCAAACTAAGAGAGACTAAGGAAGAGGAGAGGGTTACATGAAACATAAGGGTTATTTATACAAACATGAAACTCTAATCCATAATTTAGGGAATGCCCAAACTATCCTTGAAAATTTGTGGATGCCAAGTAATCATTAGCTTCTACTAATCATCATTTAAGTGTACCTGAAACCATTAATTTCATAAGCATGCGCATTGGACACTAATTTGTACATTAATGTAGTTGGGTAGGTGGGGTCCTCCATGTTCTTCACTTTGAATTATTTCCATCTTCATTTCTTTATATTCATTTTGTTCATGCATGTGTCTTCGTGAGACCACTCGTATTTGAGATCAAATTTCTACACAAATATATATAAATTTCCAATTAATTTTTCTCAAAGAAATATATGCACACAAATGACCGTTTTGCCCCTATATGAATATGGATATGTGACAATTTGGAATTAGTATGGATTTTGGTTAAAACGTGTTAAAATACACAATATGATCATTTATTTAATTTAAATAGAAACATGGTGGTGAAAATATGCACATTTACGTGCACATCAATCTACAAGTTCCTTTAGTTTGTTGTTAGAAAAAATCACTATGGGTTGAAATGATACTTACCCGAATGATCCTATAGATTAGGGAAAATCATAATGAGTTGAAATGATACATATCCGAGCGATTTTATTGATTTAGAAATTATTGATTCGGGATACAGGTTGAAATGATATATACATGGGAAATTTAACTATTTTGGGTCGAAATGATACATACCCTATCACTTAACCATATTGTAGGAAATTATGTACGGACATCGTTTATCGGTTTTAAATTATTTTCTAAATAGTAAGTATGTTTGATTTATAAATTTGATTTTTAAACTTAATTTAATGATTTTATTTAAAATTTATATTTGGAAAATAATTTATTTTATATGTTTTAAAGTTTCAAATTATAAGTTGGTATATGGTTTTAAATGTAGTTTTAAGTTTTTAAGTTATAATTTTATTTAGTTTTAAATATATATTTCAAATAGTTTAAAATTAAATTTAATAAAATATTTAGTATAGATTTAAGAGATTTATATAAAATTTAATTAATAAAATATTGAATATAGTTTTGTAAGAGATTTTACAAGGTATTTAATAAAAGGATTTTATAAAGGATTTTTGTAATGGTTTTATAAAGGGGTTTGTAAGGTTTTAAAGGATTTTATAAAAGGTTTATAGATGAACTTGTATAAAGAGATTTGGAAGCGTTTTAAAGGAATTTGCATAGAAGTTTATGAAAGGGGGAAGAGTTGTAAACTATTTTGGAATTTATAAATAGCTTTATAAATGGTTCTAAAGCATATAAATAGTTTATAAATGGTTTACGAGAGATTTATAAATTATTTTCGAAATTGATTGAAGGAAATCCTCCTCGGCATTTATGAATATATTTATACTTTTGGAATAAGCATATGGATATCTTGATATGAAGGTATAAAAATGTTTTCTGGATTTATCATTAAAAATGTTTTATAAAATGACCACGGTGTGAAATAATCATTTGGTTGTTAAAGAGACTAGAGTCGGATATTGTCATACTCTCTACCAATTTCGAAACCACCTTAACAACTACGCACGTGGTGGAGAATCTAGAACGAAGTTGGATGGTTTGGCGAACGCTGCTGTATGAGGTAAGAACGTAGCCTTGACCTTCGGGTCAGCTTGATATGACTAATACAGGAGCTATACCGGACCAAGTGAGGTCGCTCCTCCTATCGGACATGCTTCTTCGATACCATATCTGTTACTTTGTGATTGATTGGTGGTCATCTTCGATTTGATTATGGAAGTGTGTTCTGAGGTGGACAGTAGTAGCTGCTATACATTACTACCAGTTCGGGAGTGCAAAATGGTAGGGTCCTACCCTGGGCATTGCCTTGCGTGCCTTATCGAGCCCACTATGATTTTGGTTTGTGTCATACCTATGGAGTGCTCCCTAATTGCCCATCAGTTTACGGTGGAGTTTACAGTACTGTATAGACTATGATGCCTATAAAAATGTGTTAGAGGGGATGTGGGTAACGTCTTAACGCTATTTTAATACTTTACTGATAGACACTGCATATATAGTGTATATTACTACATATGGATAGTTTAATGGATCCTTAGAAGATGGAAAATCCTGAAACATCTCTTAAGTTATTGCACGCACATTATACACTGGATAGGAGATGGGAAATCCCATAAACATCTCTGAAGTCATTATACTCATATTTACTTATTTTTTATTTAACTTACATAACATCTTTTAGTTCTGACTGAAGTGTTTTGTCTTTGCATTACACTCGGGTTAGCCTGAGCTTTTCAATGTTGAAGACCCTATTTCCGGAGGATGAAGATGGAGTTTAGTATATTATATTATTAGTATTTTCCGCTGCATCATTTTTGATATGTCATTGTTTGTACTCTGATTGTTGTAAAAATTTGTGCAATCAAATGTATATTATAAAACAGCTTCATGAACTGTGTATTTGATTATTATATTTTTTCTGCTGTGAGATTTTGTGTTTTGTTTTTCCTTCTTTTCTCTTATTTTCTTATTTGCCCCATTGACAATCCTCCCTTTTGAATGGTTTGAATTAGACATGTGTGGTTTATTGTCGATTCAAACCGTCCAAAAAGGTGGGTCGTCACAGTTGGTATCAAAGCTTTGTTTATGGATAACTTAGCCTGTTTGGAGTTAACTCATTAGAAATAGGGTTATTGATACCCTAGAATGAGTATGAGTGTATATAAGAGAATGTATTTGTTAGTGTTGTATAAATGTTTTTATATTGCGTTAATTTATTCTTTTTAGTATTTATAAATTCTGGTCGGTACATAGGACGTTGTGGCATCGATAGAGATTTCTAAACACTTAACATGGCAGATTGGTATAATATTGTTTTTGAAATATAGGTAAATGAAATAATTTACATAGTAATATATTTTATATATAAAGAGCAATTATAAATGGATATAGTTGTATGTGATATGTTTGTTTGTTAGGAAGTGAAATTTTATAAATATTGGTTGCAAAATAGGATTTACCAAATAAAGTGGATATGAATTGGAAATTTGAGAACTTAAGTTCTGGAGTTTTGAAATTGGTTTTCAAAGATTTGAAATATAATATTTGTATTATTTGGAAATATTTTTGGATATAAATATTTTCAGTGTGATTTGAAAGAAATGTTTTAAAAGAATTTTAAAAGGAAATAAGTTCTGTACTCTCCTCTTTTGTCATTGGAAAATAATTTCGGTGATGATCACGACATCATCAACTTTCATTTTCGAGTTTTAAAGTGGGAAGACCGATGTAGTAGCTTTGCTACACATTTGTTTTACTAAACAAATCTTAATTTTAAATTTCTAAATATGATTTGATATGTTTAAAGATATGAGTGTATGTGTCTATATATACATATACATATACATATACATATACATATACATATACATATACATATACATATACATATACATATACATACATATGTACACACATACATACATATATATATATTTCAAGATGATTTGAAATGAACTTGGTAATTAGTTCTTAAGTTCCTGTTAAATTAATGATTTTCAGTTGTAGAAATAAAATGAAATTTTAATAGTTGAAAACTTCTAAAATGAAAATAAGAAATTAGAGGTTAAGTGATTAATGGAACTGTACAGAAATTGGAAATTCGCCACTTGTAAATTATAGGGTAATGAAATTTAGAAGATGTAAACTATTGAACATTTTTGCTAACTAAGATGAAAATGATAATTTGTATAACATTCAATTATGTTCTAAAAAATATATATATAACATACCATAAAGGGTTTAAAAGTTGAAATGTTAATATGAATATGTAATAGAATTTTATACAAGTAAAACTTAAGTAATAGTGTTATGTCTACAAATAAGAATTATGATGTACAAGAAATATTTTAAACATAAGTTAATATTTTGAAATCCTAGTAATCAAGTTAAACAGAAAAAATGAATATTGTTTAAGTAAATGATTATAAACTCAAGAAAATGATTGAAATGATTCATTGATGAATATTAATATTAAAATGGATATCAAGGTTATAAGTAAATAATAAATGTGAAATAAACTGCAATGAAATGTGCGTAATACTTTAAAAAATGGGTTCATTGATGATTAAAAATATTGAATGGGAATTAAATTGTATAAGTAATGAAGTAAAATTAATAAAAGATAATTATTGTATGAATGAATTAAAACAAATGAAAAAATAATGATGTGAAAAGAAACCAATAGAATAAAATATGTAAATCGTGCGTAAATCATTTTATTCGCATAACAATTCTGATTCGGATTTGAACACAAGATTTGTAGTAACTCACACAAGTTCAAATTAGGATTTTTCACTCGATTCTCGACGGCGAACAATAGATAAGAATTTTTGATATGAATTTAAAGTTTTCTATCATGGTTTATGGTTATGCAAGGAAACAAATTTTGAATCAAGAAATCAGATCAGAGTCCGCACTAGAGTGGTCGGGTTACAAACACTAGTTCGAAAGTGAAATGTGTGTATTCAAGGAAGCGAATAGAATTGATATTGTGTATAAAAGATTTATGTACATCGTGCAAATTCAAATAATACTTAAATTCTTTGTTGTTTTGGCTGATGGTAAGTTTAAGAAATGATACTTCAAATTGTTTAAGGATGTATGAATAATCTATCAAGTAACAATATAAGGCTGTTGAGCGTGAGGTACACTTGGTAGTTTATTTATCACCCTTATACGATAAAAAATTTCTAAACCTGGAAAAACCATTAGATTTGGTTGCTACGTATGATTGATGGATTCTTTTATTGCATATGATGGTTGTACTGCTTTTGTTTGCATATGATTATTACGTACTGTGTGATGCCTACGCTACTAATTGAAACAACTAATATATTACTCTTTTACATAAAATTTGAACTCTTTTGGATTATATAAGTGAGATACAGGTTCATGGAAGCAATAGCTACTGCTTTTAGTTTCATAAATAGAGTTTGTTTGTCTAATAAATAGATATATTTTAGAATTACGGTTTTGAAATGATATTTTATCGTTTCCCAATAGTTTGGGATGTTTTATTATTGAAATATGATATATACATTGAAATTATTAATATTATTATTTTACCGGACTTAACCGTGCAAAGGAGACTCTACCAAAAAAATTCATGAATTTAGTACTTAGAATTTTTTTGTGAAAGTTGAGTTATTTTCAAATTATCATTAAATAAATTATGTATATTAATTGTTTATAAATTGATTATTTTGAATAAAATTATATCAAGTTTCTTAATTCCTTCTTGTTCCTTTTCGGGGACGAAAAATTTTAAGCGAGGGAGAGTGTAAGGACCTGTATATTTGATAATTAAATATATTAAATTAAATTAAATTTTGAAATTTAATATTGTGAGAAATTAAAATTTATGATTTATTAATGAGAAAAATAATTAGAATACGATTTAATTTTATTTTTGAATGTTATTGACAACCATTTCAATGTATTCAATTAATTGAAATAATTGTAAAGTTAATTTGGTTATAATTGTAAATATGGAATAAATTAAATGTTGATTCAATGTTGAAATTATATGTTCTAAATTGGAGTAGGTTTATTATGGAATATGAAATCAGTTAATTTGTACGTAAATTTATTAGCTTTTGTTTGTAAACAATAAAATTTAGAAATGTATTTGGATTACTAATATATGACAATAGTTTTATTTATCACCTTATTATTTAATCCGTTGAAATTAATTTGAAAATCAATGAAATCTAATGTAATTAAATATTGTATTTAATTTGATTTAATATGATAACGGTAGAATATGAATGTAATAAAATGTAAACTAATATTTATTATATTCATAAGGTAATAGTTGATTCAATAATAAGAGCGTAAATCGAAATTGAAGAATTTGATCGAAATTAAAATATAATTAACTAGGGTTTTATTACTGTTGTAATCGAGTGCTGAAATTAGTTCAATATTTAAATATGGGATTTGATATGGAAAAATTATTTTAAAATATTTTAAATTTCTATGTAATCAAGAACAATAAATTTGTTAACTTTTAAATTTGAATTTAAAAGTGATTAAATCATAATAATTTATTTAATTAACATGTAAAATTTGGTTTTGGGGCACTGTCTCGGATTTTGACGAAACCAATTTCATTGGATCCGTAATAGTGAATTATTATAAAATTTCAGGTTTCGTAGCGATCAAACTTATCGTTTGACCGCGCAGGCTCGAAACGTGTAGAAATCAATTAAGAGAATTCAAATGAATCTAATTTGATTTTGAAAGCTAACTTCTATATATAATGTAATTAGGGTTTGAAACTACTTCCATTGAGTTTAAAAATATCGCAAACCTATATTTCAATATAATGGAAGACACATTTTCGTTTCGGAAACGGAACAGGCTTATTGGGTCGTTGTCATCGTTTCGACCCAAATCGATCTGTCCATTCATTCTTATCCATCTCTGTCTATATAAACAGATTTTTCTTAAACCCCAATGGTCATTTATTTTGTTGTCTGTATGTATAATTCTAATATACCTATTCATAATCCTTCTCAATGGTAGAAAGCCCTAATTTCCCAATTCAAAATCAAACTTCTAATTTCAAACTCCTTAACCCCATCGAATTATATATTGTTGCGAAGCTCTCGACGGGCCTAATATACATTAGAAATTCATTTTTATATTAGAGTTCATATTGGCCATAAATCAGTAGTTTATTCCCAGCCGTCCACTCTAGGTTTTCGAATTCAATGGTGGATCATCGACCAGTCGACGATCGGGAGGCGCAAACGCGCAGAGGGGAAAGGGCAGACTTCATCCACTAGAGCCTTTTGTCTCAGATGTAATTAAGTTCACTAGGAATGGTGAATTTAGACGGAGGCGGTGGATCATGGTAGGGGACGGTGGAGGGGTACGCAAGACCAAGGTGGGGGTGGCGGAGCCGCGACGAGGCTTGATCTGGGTGCAAGCGATCGTATCGGTGACGTTTTCATCATTTTAGGTGGTGGCTATTACCTGTTGATGGGATCATGGTTGCGGGCACTAGGGTAGAAGAGGCGATGAATTATGTATTTGCCTTTCGATTTATTTTAATTTTAATTTAATTTTTCACATGTTCTAACATATGTAAAAATTTTCATATGAGCTGGGATTTGGGCACGGTTTCTTGCATTGGGTTCGTATCGAAATTTCGGACAACATGGGACTTGTTTGGTTGAATTCTAAGATTGTTCAAATATTGGGATTTATTTGGATTTTAAATCGACTACAAATCAAAGGTGGGTGATTTAACCCACTCATGAAATACTAAACCTTCTTATTTTAGTTGAACTAAATTTATGAATTGACAAGAATTTTATTGCTTGTTGTTTGGCAATTTAAATTGTCATTTTAAATTTAGTTTGAATTAAATTTACATTAAATTTATATTGAAATTAAATTGATAGTTAAATACCTAATATTATAAATGGTTAATTATTGTGATTTATCGATTGATTTCGACGTTTATTGTGATGGATGTTTATTGGTTGACATTTTGAAGGATTGGATGTATGTTCGTTATATATGTTGTTATCACACTGCAAGTTCCCTTACTTGGTTGTTGGAAAAATCACTATGGGTTGAAATGATACATGCCCGAATGATCTTATGGGTTAGGGAAAATCGTTATGGGTTGAAATGATACAAACCCAAGCAATTTTATCGATTTGGAAATTATTGATACGGGGTACGAGTTGAAATGATATATATCTGGAAAATTTAAATATTTTGGGTTGAAATGATACATACCCTTATCACTTGACCATAGGGTAGAAAATTATACATGGACACCGTTGGTCGGTTTTAAATTATTTTCTAAATATAAAGTATGTTTGATTTGTAAATTTGATTTCTATACTTAATTTAATGGATTTATTTAAAATTTATATTTGGAAAATAATTTATTTTCTATGTTTTAAAGTTTCAAATTATAAGTTAATATATGGTTTTAAATGTAGTTTTAAGTTTCTAACTTATAATTTTAATTAGTTTTAAATATATAATTTAAATAGTTTAAAATTAAATTTAATAAAATATTTAATATAGTTTTAAGAGATTTATATAAAATTTAATTTAATAAAATATTTAATATGTTTTTGTAAGAGATTTTATAATGGATTTTATAAAAGGATTTTATAAAAGATTTTTATAATGGAGTTTATAAGGATTTTAAAGGATTTGGTAAAGGGTTTTATAGAAGAACTTGTATAAAGGGATTTGCAAGCTTTTTAAAGGAATTTCCGTAGAAGTTTATGAAAGAGGAGAAGAGTTATAAACTGTTTTGGAATTTATAAATAGCTTTATAAATGGTTCTAAAGCCTATAAACAGTTTATAAATGGTTTAAGGGAGATTTATAAATTATTTTCGAAATTGATTGAAAGAAATCTTCCTTGGCATTTATGAATATATTTATACTTTTAGAATAAGTATATGGATATCTTGATATGAAGGTATAAACCATTTTCTATATTTATTACTAAAATGTTTTATAAAATGACTACGGTGTGAAATAAGCGTTTGGTTGTTAAAGTGATCGAGGTTGGATATTTTCATACTCTACCAATTCCGTAACCACTTTAACAAATGTGCACATGGTGGAGAATCCAGAACGAAGTAGTATGGTTTGGCGAACGCTACTGTATGAGCTAAGAACGTAGCCCTAATCTTCAGGTCAACTTGATATGACTAAATAGGAGCTATACTAAGGAGGTCGATCCTCCGATCAGACATGCTTCTTCGATATCATATCTGTTACTTTGTGATTTGATTACGGGTGTGTGTTTCGAGGTGGCCGGTAGTAGCTGCTATGCATTATCACCAGTCTGGGAGTGGAAAACGGTAGAATTATACCCTAGGCATTACCTCGCGTGCTTTGTCATCTGCCTTATCGAGCCCACTACGATTTTGGTTTGTGTCGTACCTATGGAGTGCTCCTTGATAGCCTACCAGTTTACGGTGGGGTTTATAGTACCGTATAGATTACGATTCCTATAAAAATGTGTTAAGGGGGATATGGGTAATTTCTTAACGCTATTTTAATACTTTACTTTACTGATAGACACTACATATATAGCATATATTACTACATATAGATAGTTTAATGGATCCTTAGGAGATGGAAAATCCCGAAACATCTCGTAAGTTATTGCATGCACGTTATATACTGGATAGGAGATGTGAAATCCTGTAAACATCTCTAAAGCTATTGCATTCATATTTACTTATTGTTGATTTAACTTACATAAGATCTCATAGTTCTGACTCGAGTGTTTAGTCTTTTCATTACACTCGGGTCAGTCTGAGCTTTTCAGTGTTGACTCTATTTTTGGAGGACGAAGACAAAGTTTAGTATATTATGTTATTATTAATTTCCACTGCATCATTTTTGATATGTCATTTTTGTACTCTGATTGTTGTAAAAGTTTGTGTAATCAAATGTATATTATAAAATAAGTTCATGAACTGTTTATTTGATTATTACATTTTGTCATTCCGCTATGAGATTCTATGTTTTGTTTTTCCTTCTTCTCTTATTTTCTTATTTACCCCATTGACAATCCTCCCCTTTGAATGGTTTGAATTAGACATGTGTGGTTTGTTGTCGATTTAAACTGTCCAAAAAGATGGATCGTCACATAGGATATGCTTATATAAGACATGAGAAGCATGAGAGTGTAATTAAGCGAAAGGTTCCTAAAAAGTTAAATAATAGAAGATTGGTTGTATAAGATAATGGCTGATAGAGGATGATTATACCTATTTATGTAAAGTTCCTTTGGAATACGGCGATGTACATACTATACTCTAGCCGAATGTTGGTGTAACACCTCATATTTTAGAGCACCATAATATGGGGAATTAGACAAATAAATTAAACTAAATCATAGGATAAAAATAAAGACATGTTATTTAATAAGAAATGAATTTAGAATGAGAATTTAGGAAATTAATAAGAATAGGCTAATGTTAGCCCAAAGACCAAAATACTAACCCTCTAACCTTCCCACTATTTATTCATTCTCTTGCTAAAAACAAATCAAAGAAAGAAAATATAAGACCTAGGCCTACTATACTTTAAGGGAGAAAAGAGGAAGATGTAAAGATTAAAAGAGAACGAACATTCATTTCTTAAGTAAACCAAGGCTTCAATCAAGTTTAAAAAAACCTATAAAGAGTAATTCTTTCTATAAAACCTTCTAAATCCATGTGGATTGAGATTGAATGTATTTACGATGTTTTGAATGTTAATTCTCAAATTTAGGAAGATTAGAAGATATTTATTCATATGTGAAATTTAAAAGATGATAGTTTGTGAAGTATTCTAGAAAAATGTATATCAAACCTTCTCTAAGTCACTTGAAATTTTTATATGATGTGTATAATTATAATGTGGTGGTATGATTTTAATTTCATAATTTTTTGAAATTTATATGAATTTTCTAATTTATTAAAATGCCTAATTTAGGGATCAATTAATTAATATAGTAACAAATATTTTTTCCTTGAAAATTTTACATAAAGAAAAGTACAATATTTGAGATTTTTATGAATTTTTGGAATTTTCTCCATGCATTTTCAAATTTTTATAAGTTATATGGCAAAGGGAAGAGTTAATTACCAAATGGGTAATTAATTAATTAATTAAGAAGATTACTAATAATTTCTGGAAAGAAGACTACATAAACCTCTGATGACCAATGATAATTGTACATATAACCAGGTTAGGTAAAAAGGAGTTCCTTTGAATTGAAATAAATCAGTTTTAAATTAATTAAAAAGTGCCATATCAACATAAAATGGCTCAAAATATCAACTTGCGATGGGTTTTCAATTAATTACGAAAATGCCGTATCAACATAAAATGCCTCAAAATATCAACTTGCAACGGCTTTATAATTAATTACGAAAATGCCATATCAACATGATATGGCTCAAAATATTGACTTGAGATGGATTTACAATTAATTATGAAAATGTCATATCAAATGGAATGGCTCAAAATATCAACCTGCGATGGCTTTACGATTAATTACTAAAATGTTGTATCAACATGAAATTGCTTGAAATATCAACTTGCTAAGGTTTTTTAATTAATTACGAAAATGCCATATCAATAGGAAATAGCTCAAAATATAACTTGCGATGGCTTTTCAGTTTAGTACGAAAATGCTATATCAACATGAAATGACTAAAATATCAACTTCCGATGGCTTTACAAGTAATTACAAAAATGCCAACATGCAATGGCTTGAAATATCAACTTGCGATGGTTTTGTAAATTAATTACGAAAATGCCATACCGACAAGAAATGGCTCGAAAAAAATTAGCGATGGCTTTTCAGTTTATTACAAAAATGCCATATCAACATGAAATGGCTAAAAATATCAATGCGCGATAGCTTTACAGTTAATTACAAAAATGCCATATCAACATGAAATAGATTAAATCATCAAACGTGTTATAGCTATTTGTCTACATGAAATATTCACAACGAAAATCTCTATTTTTATAACCATTTCATTTCTTCTTCCTCTTCCCTTTTCTCTCTCCTCCATAAAACTTTAAAAGTTCATAACTTCTCCATTTTTAAACAAATTTTGGCGAAACTAGCAGCAAATCAAAGAATGCAAAGAGTAATATGATGTCATATCATTTTAGAGGTGGAATTTGTAAGATTGGAGCAGATCAAGACAACGAAGAACAATGATGAAATCTAGTATACCATTTTCATCCTTCTTTGTCAAACTTCAAAACGGCATATCTATCTCGTTTCTTAATGGATTTTAATGATCTAACCATCAAGAAGACCATGGAGATGAAACTATTATTGGGGAAAGGAATACTGGCATATTTCTAAGGTTTCTAAGTGCAAAATATACAGGACAGTGGAGATAGTGTTGAGTTATTCTTCATTCGATAATTTTGGTGGGTGAGACACTTCCTATTTATGTATATATTGATAAGACATAATAATTCATCCATTGCGGTCTTAAATCAAGTTATAAATGAGAAGATAGAATTTAGAAAAGGTATTTTTTATACACATAATTAGGACACAGTATTCGATTGCTAGATAATTAAAATGTGATTTTTTTTATTGCAAATAGACAAAGTTTGATCTCTCCCTAATTAAAAAGTGTAAAACACAAAATAACTCAAAGTTAAATATATTATATATTAAAATTGTATTTCTTAATGACATAAAACCATTGGTAGTGTATGTTTTATGATATAAAGTAATGAAATTTAGTTAACTTATAAAATTACGCAAATGCCCCTAAACTTTAAGCGTTTAAACGCTTATAACTCTCGCCTACGACCTCCTTTTCACGTGAGTTCAAGGCATCGAGATCGTGGCTTAATGAGGAACATTGTAGTATACTATTTGGAGAGTTTTGAGATACTTTAGAAAATTGACTTAGTGGACAAATTTGTTATACGATTTTGCGCTTATGGGTTGGGGCTTGATTCTGTAGATTTACAAATTATGGGACAATAACGAGTTTTGGTCTTGCTTCCAATAGTATCGCATACTGCTAGGTGAATGATTAGCTTAGACATGACCTTAATATATGATAGTTCGACGAGCTGAGTCCTCAGATATAGTCCAAGCAGTTGAGTCCTTAATATACTCCAAGCTATTGAGTCATCAATATACCATAGTCCGAGGAGTTGAGTCCTCAATATAGCTCAAGGAAATGAATTCTTAATATACCATAGTCCGAGGAGGAGAGTCCTCAATACACCCAGTCTAAGGAGTTGTATCCTCGATATATGATAGTCTGAGTAGCCAGTTCCTCAATATATTCCAAGGAGCCGAGTTCTCAGTATATCATAGTCCAATGTGCTAAGTCCTCAATACACGGTTTGAGAAGTTGAACCTTTGTATATGATTTGGTGATAGTGGATTGAGGCCTTATGATCAATCGTGGGCATGTGATTTGGCATGGAATAGATTCTTATAAGATCTTAGCATATGATTTGGCATGGAATAGATTCTTATAAGATCTTAGCATATGATTTCACTATAGTATTATATTATGTTTAGCTAACTTATTGGATGCTGGTGACACAGGATATGACATGGTTTTAAGCATAAGTGTTGTTTTACTAGCTTATTAGTATTATATGCTTATATGAGCTTTTCACTCACTAGACATATGTTTGGACTCTTTTATCATTTTCTTCTTTTTAGTTATACTTTGATAGGTTGATAGAGAAGGATGGTGTTGACTTGGAGGCATGATGGTACGATGGAGATGCACATTAATTTATTAGCTATCTAGTATTATATTTTATTTATTCCTAAACACTATAATGTGTTTGTTACCAGTAGAGAGATGTTCTAGTTGGATTTATTTGATACTATATTGTTTTACTTGTCCAGGGTTATATTATTAATTACAATATTGTAATACTTCCATTGTGAGTTTTAGAAAGTGTAGAGCGTCATAGGTTGCTCTGTGATCTATTTTATATTTTACCTCAAAATGATCCACCGTCTGTCAGATCTGCGATGTCCGCGTCATTTTATGCGTGAATCCAAATGTCGCAAATTGTTTCAAGATCGATCCTCTTTTTGAATGATACATTTTGCATTTTCCTAAAAAGATTATGATTTTCAACCCTCTTTCTTGCCGCTGGCCCATGCTTAAAAGATTGTCCTTACACTTTAGTATGTAGAAACATCTACAATAACAAGGTTGAAGTCATCTACTTGTTGCCTTACACTGCCTTTCCCGAATAATACCATTTTCATGTTCTTTCCTATTTTACCGATTGTTTAAACTCATCATTTACTTCACAAAACATAGCTTTATCTCCACACATATGATTGTACATCCACAATCTAGGAACCATGTTTTTTCTCTCTTGGCCTCATGCATCTCTACATATGACATCAAAAGCATCTCTTCTTTCTCACTAAGATCTACAAAATTAGCTTCTTTGTTCCAAGTTAGATATTTGTACTGAAAATATCCAAATATGTAGAATTTGTTTCATTCAATAATGGCTTTGTGGAACCCTTAATACCCTCGGCCTCTACCTTTTTTTTAAAACCTTGTCTTCCTCAAGCTCAACGCCCAAATTTGTTTTCATGAGTCACGTTCAATGCTTGCTCTTTTCCAATACTCTTTTGAAACTTCTGTTCATGCATAATTAATGAACTTTGTAATTTATCAACTGAAAGATCATAAATATCCTTTGATTCTTCAGTTGAACAAAATACATAATTAAATTTGTCAGTTAAAGGACGAAGGATTTTCCCAACTATTGTCACATCCCTCATCGTCTCCCCATGTACCCACGTTTTATTTACCATTGTCATTACTATAGAATGAAATCAATCACAAACTCGCCATACTCCATTCGTAGGATTTCAACTTCTTTTCATAATACTTGAAGAACATAGCGCTTCACCCATGCATTATCCTCGTACTTATTTATAGATTCCTAATTTTTTTTTTGAGGTAATCTTTTTGAGAATGGTTTCTAGTATGGTTTTATCAATGGCCTAAAATAAGTGCTTCTTCACTTTCAAGTCCTTTAACTTTAAATCTTCCAACCTCTTTTGTTATGCCTCGGTCAAAGTATTCCCATCTACAGGCTTGGCATATCATATCTCTACCAAGCTCCAATAATCCTTTGGTCAAAAGAAATTCTACATCAACATAGGTGAGCGATCATAGTAACCATCGAGCCTGGGAATTGCAGGTTTTACAAAATTACCCTCACTTATCATCCTTCTCTCTTTAGCAAGTAACCAAAAAAAATGCAATGTTGTTTCTTCATATCCAACATCGCTTTGATACCAAATTGTTAAGAACTCGGAAAAATTCAAGAGTATTATAACATAGAATGTTTAAGAGTATGAACAAAATCTAAGAGAATGATTGCCTTTTATTAAAATAACACATGACTAAATATAGAGCCATATGAGAAAAAGGAGAGTGAAAGTACTGCATGTGATTTGCTGAAAGCTTACTAAAATTTTCCCAAAAAAAATATCAAGGCAAAGAACCTGTCTCCTCGCATAATAGAGATTTATTTTAAACATAAAACAAAACTAAACATAAATAATCATGTCACATAGTTCCTATACCTTTCAAAACTAGCATCATATGTTTAAATTGCATGCAAATACTAAATCAAATAATGTTTGTCCCATCCTTGGCATTTAGATTTGAGGAATGAACAGAAGCAAAGGATTTTTAAATTTTAGGAGGTGGCACTAGAATGTTGTAGATCTACAATTAAACCCAGCTCTCGTATCTTGCATTTCCGTTTCTCTTTGGAAAAAGTAGCAACCAACACATAGAATAAATGCAACTAAAATTAAAGGAAGAGACAAAACTATTACTAACTATACCCAAATTATATACTCAGATATATGCATATTGGTAGTGTAGTTTAGAAGGAAATTGTTAGGTATCGTTCACAGCCTTTTTTGGCCAGTTGAAGTTGCATCGCATCTGGCACATCAGACGCATTACATGCATCCTATATGATCCCCACGAAAAGCTTCGTTATTGGTAACCATCGAAAATCAACGATTGCAGTCAAAAGTATGCATCTGATGCTAGTGTTACTTAACTCAAATGGATACTTTAATCCCCTAAACTCAACTTCCTCTGCTCCATTTCACCTCCATCTCCATGTGACGTAGCTTATCATCTAGATTCTGAAGTCGAAGATTTGAATGATATACAAGTTCTTATGAGAATTTGAGCAGTATAGAAAGCTCTAATCGACCAAGTTTACACTTTCGAATACGAAGCAATTCAATGGGTTAACGATATACTGTGCAGTCATGTAGAACATTGTCAATGAACTCTTAATTGAAAATAATTTATTTTCTTACATTGTTCGAGCGATTGGAAGGTTACAACTTGAAGTCAATGTCCCATATTTGTGTTAATGAAATGCCAGTCATTTTTCTATATACATTTTCTTTGGCTCTTCTTATGTGATAGTTCATTGAAAGGTTTCAACGATCGAATAACACAGTTTGTGTTTATTTTCATGAAGTTTTGAAAATTGTTTTGTTAATGTCTGAGGATATTATTAGGTAGATAGACCCTTAATTTAATAGAATTCCAGAATAAGTTAGGACATCAAACCTATTAATGAGATTTTTTTTGTCTCAGAAACACCCTGGTATTTTTTGAAGTAATGATGTCGCTAAATGCTTACGTGAATAGGAATCGACAAAATTAAGAAATGTTAAGATTGTCTTTAAAGGAAGTAATTATGCGCAACACTGCTTACACAATTATGAGAGAAATTATCCAAAGTCTTATTACAAGTCTTTGTCCAATTCATTAAACAATATATTCCTACTTTAGTACAAAAAACAGAAAGGTAAAAGAAAGCACTAAAAGCAATAAAATGATATAGAGAATTTATGAGGTGTAGATGTTAATGAATCCAACAGCCATGGAAAAATGTTCGTTCCTTCTTCTTTTATTGTTATTATAAACAGACAATGGCAAAGAGTACAATTTTGATTTCAGTGTTTCTAAAACGAGTAAAGCCTGAAAATATCGCTTTTCTATTACGGTACTCCATTTATTACTGGTACGTAGAGATTCACATAGATCGCTAACGTCATTCCTCCGCTCTTTTGATTTCCGCCTTTGAATTATGCCACGAGTTGGTCATCCATCTTGATAATTTACTATACTTGGATTGTCAATGTGATCTTTGGATGGAAATATAATTTAAATGGTGGATTTTGACCTTGGGCGGGGAACTTGAAATTGAAGTAGGAAATTCCAGTTTTGATTAGATCTTGACCGAACAGTTTCATGAAGCAATATGCCAATGGGCTTGCACTTGTGTAGGAGAAGCTGCGATGAGAAACTCCCCCCGTTTAAGAAATGGTACATAGTTTTATGCATTCTAAGACTTCGCTATTATGAATGAACCGTTAAGAATTGCGCCTTCGTGATTATGTTGGGTGCTAATATTATACAACATCTGGACCGCATCAACATTCTTGAAGCCATAATGCATCTTTTATCAAAATAGAAAGAAAGTACAGTTTTAGGGGCAACTAAGGCTGAGCTATATGGCTCAGTAAATGAAACTGCACCACTATTTCGATGGGAGATCATATCGCCTGCACTTATTCTGATCTATCCTTGTTAATAGAGGGCTACGTCTCTGCCCTTGTATTTAAGTTGTGTTTTGGTATTTTGGGCATGAGATCATAGTTTCTAGGCTTGCTTTTGGGGATCGTACTTTGGCTTATGGTTGTAGAGCAGTTTTCCCCATAGCCTCATCCTTTGAGTTTTTGTATTTATGGATTGTATCTTTTTTGAAATTACAGCACTGTTCTGTCACCTCAATGACAAATCAGGATGGCGGCATATTCTTGTTGTTGTTAATGTTAGTTTACGATGTGGCATATCCCTATTGCGCATAACTATTTCAAGGGTTGTGCTACAGTTCTATGTCATTGGTATTGCTTTTAGGGTTGCAGCAAGGTCTCTACATCTTGTTGTTACTTAAAGATCGTGTTGCAGTTATGAGTGTTAGGATTGCAGATCAGTCCCTATATTTTGTGGTTGTCAGATTTCTGATGCAGTGTTATAATGCTGAAGCCATGTTTGATGGAAAGATGCGGACTTCTGTTTTGCTGCCGACTTGAGGCTTGCAATATTATAAGAATTTTTTTCTTGCTTCCTTTTCTTATTTCAACTTTTATTGTGGAAGCAATTATTTTGGCTCGGTGGTTGTATCGGTTTCCCTTTGACAACGGTTGAAAAATATGGAAATAACGAAATTGATATTACTCATTTTTTAAAAATTGTATTAGGGCTATTGTTATGACAGATGTAGTTGCACATGTGCCTACTGCGAACATGCAATGATATGTTGCACGTTAAGATTTTTCTACATATAATATTATGGTTGTATGCACGTATGATTTAACACTTACATTTGTGAAGACATGATGGAAAGGAATTGCACACGACGCTAAAAAGTTTCATTCGATTTTAAACAATAGAAATTTGAATTTTCCTCATCCATCAACATAACAATATTATTCAGTCGACTCGGAGTACCCACTAATGGATGACTACTTATCTTCTTACCGCAATATTAAATACCATATTTCAGATTTCAAATGAAACACAAACTAATCAGAGATCAAAAATAAAATTTTCAACTATTTCCATTCGAGATTACATACGGCAATCGAAAGATTTTTGGAATTTGAAAGAAAATGTTTACAATCTTACATAATGCTGACACACAAATATAATGTTCAAGTAAAGGCTGTGACTGCTAAATTGGTTATTCACAATTTTATTCAAAGATACAACAAAGAAAACCCTAGATTTACGGCATGTGACAATGATCTCGATCTAGTTCCAGAAGAATTTTTGGAAGAGTATTATAATATTCGAACATCCAGGAATAACAATCGTCAACCAATTGCAAGAAATGCACCAAATTGCATATGAATCGTTCGAGATAACATATAAAATGAATTGGTTGCTGCCAGGCTAATTTAGGACTAACTGTTACGATCCGGATTTTTCGTTGTTCGATTTTGAATATTTAAATGGTTTTAAATATTGAATTTGAATTATAGATTGATTTTGAATATGAAAATTAAGTGTTTTTATTTATAAAATAAATTCAGAATTTAAATACAATGATTTATTGTGTAATTTAATTTTTGAATTAATATTTGAGTATTGGTTAAATTTTTGAATCTTGAGTTTTAAGCGTGTCAAAAATAATTTAAAGGCTTGTAAAATTTACATTGGTAATAGTGAAGATAATAAAACTTTTTAAAATTGAATTTAAAAGTGATTTGTTCAGTTTTAAAAATATGTCGTTTAAATTGACCTTTCGAGGCACAGTCTCAGAATTCTATGAAATCAGTTCCATTGGATCCGTAATAGTGTATTATTATTGAATTTCAAATTTCTTAGCTTTTGGAGTTATCATTTAGTCATACGGGATATAAACGACTTAAAATTTATATCGAAAATTCAATATTTTAATTGGGTCCAAAATGCTATCTTCTCCGTACGATCGAATTAGGATTCGAAACATTTTCCATTGTCTTCGAAATAGGGGTATAACATTATGAATGCCTAACGGCACGCCTCAATAGGAGATCAAGATTTGAAGCTACGGTTTCGAGACTATTTAAATAATAGTGTATATATATGTGTGTGTGTGTGTATTGATTGACATATGCATTCATATTAGCACTTTTCCTTTCCAATCAAAATTACTATAGCTGGCATGCCTCACGCAACCATCCACCTCAATTCAAATCTCGAGCCATTTCTTTCAATCGATTTCAAATCGAACACCGGTGCCATCTTCTTTCTTTATAAAATCGCGTATCCTCTCCTTCTTTTTTCTCCTAAAATCCGAAGTCGATCGATAATGAATTTTTTTTATCGCAATCGAAATCAACCGCGACCACCCGGTCAGCGCACGAAAGGTGGGGAGGCACGAGTGCAATCGAGGCGACGACGGCATTGAAGGGGCGGCTCGCCTGGAGTGCGAGCTGATGATGGGGTGGTCGCATTCGTCCATGGGTCGTGAAATCAGAGGTGGCGTCATGATCTGGGCGAGATAGGGCTTGGTTGATGGGTGATGGAGGCGATGGGCACTCAGTGTCAACTCGCGATGGATAGGGATGTCGCGATGGTTTTGGGAGGCAGTGGTTCGACCGAAGGCTGGCCGTCTGCTCGAGCCTGGAGGAAGCATCGGAAGGGAAGCTGGTTTTCGTCGATGAGGAAGGAGTAGTAAGGTAATTCATTAAATAAAAAAAAGATGGTAAATCACTGTAACATATATATATAGTAAATTTTTATATATTTAGGGAAATCACTGTAGATATAGTTTCGGCCTTGGTTATAAAGTTATAAATTTATTTTCATATATATATATATATATATATATATATGAACCAGATTAGATTAGAAATGACAGAT
This sequence comes from Allium cepa, assembly GCA_030765085.1. Lineage (NCBI taxonomy): Eukaryota > Viridiplantae > Streptophyta > Magnoliopsida > Asparagales > Amaryllidaceae > Allium > Allium cepa. The sequence goes on along the minus strand of CM060935.1, from coordinate 785,257,666 downwards.
AATTTTTAGTTAGTGTTGAGTATAGAAATTAGTTGGTAAAATTTTAATTAGGATGATAATCGTAAATTCAAAAATTTATAGCTTATAAAATCGTAACTCTCTCATGTTAGGTTTAAATTGAATTCGGATTGTCGCCTTATGTTCGTAGTAATGAGATCTTCGCAATGGGAAAAAAAGTGAAAATTGGAACGACTGGCGAGATAAAAATCAAGGTGAGAGAATTCTCACTCATTTGGAATTTCAGAATTTAATTTTAAATGTTAAATTTAAATATTGGCTGCTTGGTTGAAGTTAGAAATTGTTATCTATGAATGATATTATATATATATATATATATATATATATATATATATATTAGTGTGTGTGTGTGTGTGTCTATATATTAGTATTTGGAGTCATATTCCCACACATTATAGCGGATGAGACCCTATGCGCCCCGCATAATAGCGGATGACCCTATATACCACGATATCCCCCTTAAACTGGGATTGGTTTTTTTATATTGTATTAACATCTATGGAAGCAGAAAAAACAAGTTGGAGAGATCCAACTGGATTCCTCAAATTTATTGTTTATTTTCCATATAAAGTGATATATGATTTGTGTAGAATAATCTATTTTAGATTATTATGGTGATAGGAATTATTGGATGCTACTGTAGCACTGGCCTGAATTTTGATAATTTAAATACTATAAATATATTTTAAAATTTATGGAGTTGAAGAGAATTTGATAATAAATAAATATATATGTTAGAATTGAAGATTTTTAAAAATAAGTTATATAAAAGAATTTATAAATGATATTCTAGAAGTATAAAAAGGAGTTAAGGTCCATATTTAGAATAGATTGGAAGTGTAAGTGGGAATTATAAGAAAGAATATATATAATGGAATTTTGAAAATAAGATTTGTTTTATAAATAGGTGAAACCAAAGGGGTTGTAAAGATTTATAAGCGATGTTTATAAATAAGTAATTCGATATCAGATGATAATTGAAAACATAAATTCGTAGGGTGAATTTATATTAGAATAGAAAAAAACAGTGTGGATAATCATAGTAGAATCTATAGATAGGGAATCGACAATGAATCGATATGTTGTGAAATCAAGAGGAAGTTATGAATTAAAATTGGTTATTGAGATCTAATATATATATATATATATATATATATATATATATATTTCAAATTTTAAGAAGTGAATTTGTTTTAAAAGGAAAATTTTATTATTTTAAAACTATGGGATTTTAAACTAGTTGAGATTAAAATACTTGGCAAGTAGATTTTTAAACATGAAGTCTTAATTTTTAATAAATTCAAAATTTTAAAATCAGCTTGGAAAGAAATTGTTTGATTAACTAAAGATGAGTTATTACTGTTATAAAAGTGTTTTTTCAATATTTTAAATAATTACTTGAACAAATTTAAAAAAATAAATTGTCAATCTTTTAAATACTTATTGCATATATATATATATATATATATATATATAGTTTTAAAGTAATTGAAAAAAATTATTTGATAAATTCTCTCGAGATTCAAAAAAGGCTTATAAAAGAATATGATTCGAGGAAAGGAAATTCATTTGTGATTTCGGATATTTTAGGAATAGGTTACGGAATGATTCTTTGAAAACGTTAATATTGAAAGGATTTTGGAAAATAAGACTTGTAATATTTTCCTAAGTATAAAAATGGAAGTTTGAAAATATTCCTAAGTGTTGAGATGTTGGAAGTATCCCGTTATGGATTTAAGTATTGAAAAATTGTTTTTCAAATGTTGGAAGAAATTGATATATCTTTTAAAGATATTTTAAAAGTAAATATTTTAGGAAACTTTATAATAAGTCCAGATAATTGCTTATGGATGTTAAATTGATGGTTAAATCACCGACTATCAATGATTGGCCAATTTCTTAATCGTTTCGAAGAGACCGGCATTAGATTTAATTATTCAAAAACCACTTCGATCAGGTTTGAACGTAATGAATGAATACCGTGAAGATGATGAAGACGGTGATTCGGTTTGTCCAGACCCAGGACAACTTGTATGGACGAATGCTATCAGAACATCGTCAATAGAGGACGATGAGCAATCTAGGTGAATGTGTTCTTTAAAAGGTAATCATAGCCTCAAGCCTCATCAACTGGAAATAACTAAAACATGGAAGTTGTGACAAGGCTAAGTGGGCCGCATCCAAGTAGGGTAAAGTTACCCCTATTTAGAGTCTCTTTTATTCGGCCGTGTGGCGGTTGCTAATCCCAACCGCGGGGTAATTTTATTCGGTCTATCCAGGTTAGGAGTAGGCCGGTCTTGCGTAGCAGGGGATCATGAGTGGTCCTCGGTACATTGATCTAGAGTTGTACTGTGACGGGTGGTACCCCAGTAGCCCAGTCATTTGATAGAATCTATTCTCCACTAAGCGCTGTACGATTTTGATTGTGTCCAACTATGTTGAAATGTGAGATGCAAGTATTCATCTATATTTTATTTACTTTCTATAGACACTATTATAATATCAGACATTTTTGGTAAAAATTGTTTTAGTTACCGTTAGGTAAAACCTGTCGTGTTTATTTGTGACGTGGTCATACGAGATACCTTTGTTTTCAAAGGATTTTGAAGGTTAATAAATTCAATTGAGTGTGTTTTCTCATGCTGATTTTCCAGACTGACTCAGTGTTATTTTATTATAATGCTCGGGTCAGATCGAGTATTACAGATTCAAGTTGAATGCTATGGAGCTCAGGAGACGAATGGAGGAGTTCATGCGTACATCTTTGTACTTGATTTATATTTCAGCTGTATGAGGACAAGTTAGTAAACTGTCCAGATTGATTATTGTATATGTACTCTGATAATGGTATGTATATTGACGACACAGTTCTTGTATTAAAAATCTGTTGTTATATATTATGTTTTGTTCCGCTGCAATTGTGAGACTTTGACGTTGTTTTCTATTTTCTTCTATCTCTTTCTTCTTCTTACACTAAAGGTTCATATTTCCGTCCAATTTGAGTTGAGCTGAATATTGTCGACTCAAAGGGGCACGGATTTGCGGGCTTTTACATTAACATTAGTAATTCTTATTTTTTAACTATACTTATATCATTATTGTATCTATAATTCGAAAATGTTGCACTACAGTAACTGTATTTGTGCCGTTATTGTAGTTAAATTATCAAATTTTCGAATTTAATTACATTTTATTTTAATACAAATACGTTAATAATAGAATTAGTGATAACAAAATTAATAATCCTCTTTCATACCACTTTTAAATACCTCATTCAAATGCTTCTTCTGTGACAAAAAAAAAAAAAGCAATCCCCTTCCTTCACTCTGACTCTTTCCAGTACCATTTTGTGTGTAAAGAAACGCACACTTGGTTCCAGTAGTGCTTATCAAATAGCGTGTTAATTAGGCCTGTGAAAATATGACCCAACCCATTTACCCTATTTATAAATGGATTGGGTTAACCCATTTATGAATTTTATTAAAGGGTATGGGTTGGATTGACCCATTTTTAAAAGAGTTATAAATGGGTAATCCATTTACCCATTAAAATTACATTTCCATATTTGAACTCCGTTTAGTACAAAAGCTATTATTTTTTTTGTTCAGACAACAATAACTTCTTCATACTAACTCGGAATCGGACGATACTTCAACCGATTAACTCCACCTAAATTACGGACAATATTAAACACTCGGATACTTCATATCGTTGACGCATATTGTAGTTCTCCATGGAGACCGACGGTTATACTTAGAAAATAACAGGCTACCACGTTCTCATATTTGAACTCCGCCTAGTGCAGAAGCCGCTAGTTTTTTTTTCAAACTGCAATAACTTCTTCGCACTAACTCGGAATCGGTCGAGACTTCGACCGATTAACTCTCACCTAAATCACGGATAATATGGAACACTCGGATACTTCATATCGTTGATGCACACTATAGTTCTTCATGTAGACTGATAGTTGTACTTAGAAAATAATCGGCTACCGCATCCCCATATTTGAATTTGATGAAAATTAGAATTAAAATTTTATTTTTATCGAAATTCAAAACATAAAAATTGAAATTAAAATTAGTTTATATTTATTTATTCTTATTAGTCAAATCAAATTTAAATCTTTAAATGAGTTAAATGGGTAACCCGCTTATTAAATGGGTTGGGTCATAAATTAGTCAAAAAGAATGGATCATAAATGGGTTGGATTAAACTCGATCCAACCTATTTTGACCCAACCCAATCCGTTTAACAGGTCTACCTATTAATTTAACGGAAAATCGTAAGGCATTAATTATTTATGCATGGTATAAGGAATTAACAAAATAGCAGCAGTTAGTGTTATTCAGGAAAAGAAACCTTTTATCATTTGCTTCTTCAAAACATTTTTACTTATTTCGTAGATGTTTGATGTTTCCAAAATTTGAACTTCCATTTCAGACATTATAAACCAATTAAACGCGAAAGATCACAAACAAAATAGTATATCTAAACTTTCCGTTGAAAGAAAAAGGCTGATACTAAACATTTTGTTCTAGTTGACAATGAATCAGAAAGCAGTAAGTTATTACATGCCTATAGCAGCTAATGATTTTTCTTGGTTAGTAATTCATACATTTGTTGCTTTTCTAAAGATATGCATGTTAGCTGTAAAAAGTTGTTAAAAATGAATTTTCAAGATTCACTTCTAATGGTATATTCAAATACGAAATTGTAATGATTACATTTTGAATTGATTGATATGGTTAATGTTGATACCAAGGTTAGGGTCTTCAAACAAAAAAGATTATCCATTGTTTCTCAACTTATAACAGTAATACTAGCAACAGTTTCTTAATTAGTTAATAAAATGTCGATATAAAATAAATCCATAATCCGAGGGCATTTTCCTACATTGTTCTTAATGGATATGCGACACTATAGATTATGCATAAAAATACCAAAAATGTAACAATGCCACAAATTATAAACCCATTCTTTAAAAATATGTGCACTAAGCGCATCTCATTGACAAGACAACCAAACAAATACATTTTATAGACGAAATCCTTTGTTACATCATCTCATTACATTTAATTTACACCACTTGATAACTCAAAAGCTTGAGATCAAACAATATCCATAGTAAATTTGAATAATCTACAGAGTAGGAACTCTTTCAGCTCCACCTGAGATAACGGTAAGCAGGTTGTTTCCGAAAGGATCGCTTAAATGAGATGCCAAATTCTCAACTGGGCCTTCTCCAGTAACATACGCTTGCAAGAAAAATCCAAGCATTGCAAACATTGCCAAGCGTCCATTCTTGATCTCCTTCACCTTCAAAATAGCTGCCTGATCAGGGTCATCTGCAAGACCCAATGGATCAAACGGGCCTCCTGGGTGTAGTTTATCTTCCAAATCCTAAAAAGAGGAAAAGGCATTTACATATCAGATTTCAAATATTCACTATTGATATATGTTTTATTTAATTATGCATGCATATATACCAGTCCATTGGTAATTCTGTAGTACTCGGCACCACCTAAGAGTACAATTTCAGCAACTACAGCAACAACAAGGTTGATTGGGATGTTCTTTCCAAAGTAGTTCAACGTGTTTCCATCCAGAAGAAGAGCACCAGTCTGTGTATGCATAAACCAATAAGATATCTCATATTTTCGCGTACGCATTTCATGGATTCGTGTTATATTTTTATAAATATACCTTGAACCAAACAGCTTCTGGCCCGCAGTTAGCACCATATTTGTTGAAGGCTTCCGGGATGATGAAGCCTGCTGCACCAAGCATTGCCCATCTTGCGTGTATCAGCTCATATCCTTGGTATCTGCATTTATGTAATTCAAGATTTATTATATCTTTTAAAGCAATAGAAATTTTGGATGGCTATAATGGTAAAATTTGAATAAATTACTTAGCAAAGTCTTCAGGCTTCTTGCTCAATCCAAAAGGATCGTAACCATAGCTGCAAATGTATATTATATCGAATTAGTATAAAATTTGAATGCACATACTACAATTTAGTAATGGTATCAATACTTACTCTCCGGGTACCTCTCCGTTCAGATATTCAGGCACCTCTGAACGGTCAAGAAGACCATCAGGCAAGAAGATTCTCCTGTCAGGACCTGCCCATAACACGGAAACAATTTAAGGTAAATTAAACTTTATTTTAAGCTTGCATGTTTAAATTGATCTTCGTGTAGCAATATGTAGAATATGTTAGGGAAACAAAAACTGCTTGTTATACTCACCATACCACTTGGCGAGCTCATCAGAAGCAGGAGAAACAGCGACAGGCTTTGCCTTGGGAGCTGCAGGTTTCTTGCCAAAAAGAGCGACGATTTTGGAAGTGCTTCCTACGTTGGAAGCGGCTGGCTGGGCTGACCTGGCTGCATTCAGTGAATTTCCAAATAATTCAGAGACACCGAGGGAAGTAGGAGCAGCTGCAGCAGCGATGGACGCCATTGTGGTTGTAATTTCAATGGAGGAGTGTGGTGATGGAAAGCAATGAAGAGAATAGGAGTTATAATGGTTGATCCGGTGGATGTGGTTAAGGCATTTGGATTGTGGAGATTAGAGTTTGCACAGTTTTGATTGGCTGAGACAGATTAGGCGAGTAATCTCAAGATCGCGTTTGATTGGTCTGAAGTTGGTTGTGGTTTGCTGAGTTGGAGTCATATGAACCTATGTTACACTTCACTTTCTGATTTTTGGATAAACTGAGATTACATTTTTCCTGAATGTTGCTTTAGTTTCAAACTAAGCCTTTTTGTACATTGTTGGTAAGAGTGCTAGAAAATTAAACTACGCATATAACATGATGATATTTCAGAAATAACAAATTAATAAAAAATTATGTAATATTTACTGTGGCAGTTTGGAGCAAATTAGCAAATCAGGGCCATAGCATGTCCATGTATAGCAACCTAAATCTTTGAATTCTGTAGATTTCAAATCGATTATGCAAAGCTATCATGGAAGTTTTGATGCCTGGGCTAGGGTGATAAAGTAATGCAAAGCTTGATGAGAGACTGAGAAAGAAGCTAAAAGGAATCAAAGACGTTGGTCATTCTTTAATTAAATTGTATTGCATATAAATTCCATGAAGCAAATAATTTATTGTGTGTTTTTTCTATATTAGGTGGTCCTATACTCATATCAGTTAGTTAACTAGTGTGATATCATGTCAACAGATGAGTAATAATTTTCACTTCAGTGTAAACTTTGGATCTTTAATAAAACAACCGCATTAAATTTTAAAACAGACCACCATTCCTCTCCAAAAAAAAAAAAAAAAAACCACAAATTTCAAAAAAAAAAAAATCTTTCATTTTAAATTCTAACCAAATTGCAAATATTTGCCGTCTACATTAACCGGAGACATAATCATTTTTGCAAAATAATAACAACAAAATTCAAACTAAAAAAATATTTTGATCATTTAAACTTCGATCAAGTGTATTTTTGATTTAAAAAAAATTCAAAAAAAAATGTTCAAAAAAAAAATTTGCAGAGTAATGTAAAATTTTTTTTTAATGCATTTTCATGTATTAAGTTTGAAAATAAAGAACAAATCCTGATTATCGCTATTCCTTCTTTCTTTCTTTCTTTTTTGTGCTGAAGCAACCAAAATAGCATTGTTTTCTTTGTGACACACGGGCTTATGGACGTATGCATACAACATGGGTAATGATTCTATATTAAGTTTTTGTTCGACTCAAATAAAAACCAAGTGCTGAATTTACATTTGTATGTAAAGGTTCTATTGCACATTTCTCCACAGCGTCTCAACTGCACAAATAAAACAAAAGTTTATGAGTATGTGACTGTAAAAAATATATTATTTTATAACGTTGAATTTACAACGGTTCTACAATATGTATCCATAAACTTACGTCCGTGTGTATGTGGAATACTTCTACCGCACTCATTTAATTCATTACAACCCATGTACACCTCTTTGATTTTTGCAATTACACATCAAAGCAAGCGAAAATTAATTTATATGTCACTATGAGAAGTATACTGTTTTACAATGCTAAAATTACACCAATTGTTGACTCTTGTAGAAACATTTGATCTTTGACTATAAAACAATATGAGAATTATGCAATGACAATGCATTTTGTATAAATTTCATAGTAGAAATAATTTTTGCAATGTTAGGATGACAATAAGGTCAATTTAGGGTCTAACCTAACACTCTCTTCCTTATTTGAGCCACCAAGACCTACTCCATTGGGTCAGATGAGTGAGTAAATCCATGATCTGTTGTATAGAACACAAGGTTTAGGGTTGAGGATGGTGAACCTACAATTAGGATTTTTGTTGCCAACAAAGAATAAATATATTACTAAAGTATATCCCAAGATCTTATACCACCAAGTCACAAATTGATAACATCAGATAAAGAATAATAATATATTTGAATAAAAACAATTGTGATGGTAATTCAAAAACCCAAAAACAGATCAAAAAGACCCAACACATAAGACTTATCCAACCTGCCTCTTTATTGATTCTCAAAGCAATTGGTTTCAATTAATCCATCAAATAAAAGCAATCAAAACACAAAATAGAATCAATAACCTAACTAATAATGAAGTCTTGATCACTTTGCCAATGATTTCTTAGTATTTGGAGACGATGAATAAAAATGAAAGAAGAGAAACACCAAATACTTTTCTATGCGCTTTGATAAAGAACGGAGGTTGTGTATATAACAATCAATTATTTGATGTTCAAGTCACAATGCATATAGTAAACAAACAAATTAAATTTTCCAATTTGATTGAGAGAAATCTTTTTTATCTTAACATAACATGCATATTCATATATCCAATATTTTAATATTCATTTCCACTTTGGCATTAGATTTTGTATCACATAGATTTACCATTCCACCGTGATGCAAAATCACATTCCTATCATATATTTGATCCCCACTTTCAACCAAATAACATCCACAAAAGGGATTATAATAAAGTTACTTCATCAAATAATAACACATAATCCTACCATATTCAAAACAATTACAATTTTGGTTTCCTAATCGTACCAAACAACAAACTGTTAAACCTCTTGCAAGTGGTGCATCTCCTACCATGAGAAACACCACACCACTCGGTCTCAAAAGCATTTGTAATACAACAAAAACCTATACACAGTCTTCGTGCATTTTTCAACTTGACACATGTCTACCACTTGATCCAAGTTCTTTAAAAAAATTACAACTCTATTTTCCTGATTGCACCCAAAAAAAGGGCTACCACCTCTTGCAAGTGGTGCATCTTCCACCGTGAGATACACCACACTACTCGGTCTATACAGCGTTTGTAATACCACAAAAACCTTCATACAATCTTCATGCATTTTTCAACTTGACACTCGTTTAACTTGATCTGAGCTCTTCACACGATCTCCATCGATCCACTAGCATTATTAACATGAAGACCCCTATCAAAAAGATGGCCACCAACATGATCAACATAAGAAATGAACACACTAACCTCTCCACCTCTACTTTGAATACTTCTCTCCAACCAATGTATAAAGGTTTCTAACATGCAATACTCCTCTGATCATAATATGACCATCCTTTTTCACTCTAAAGACTCCACCTCGAGTCTTATAAATGCAACTATGGTGATCCAACTAATAACGAGATATGAGATTAATTGAACTAGTAGGTACACGTCTCACGTCGAGACCTCTGTAATTATATCACCATGCATGCGAAATCGCACAGATCCAATGAAAAAACTTGTAGCTTTACTCTATTAGCGGTCCTAATCATACCAACGGTCTTCTCATAAGAAGAAAAATACCTCACATCACTCCACACATGAAAGCTAGCACCTGAATCCATCTTCCACGGCTTAACATCACTAGTAAGGACATCAAATAAAGAATCACTATCACTGCATTCAGCTATGTCGACCTACATATTGTTATCAATGTAATTGTGTACAACCTTGTTCTGGGCTCTCTTTCAAGTATTGCACTTGTTACGTATATGACCTTTCTTACTACAATAAAAAAATGATATCTTTCAACATACCTTTACCATTAAGTTTTTCTTCAACCTTGTACCCCACTTCTAGTCTCTTGCTACGGTAACCTTATTTTGAACCATTTCATGATCAACCCTTTTGTTTTAAGACCGCCCTAAACTATATCTAATGAGATAATTCCATCGGTAGTGGAATTACTTAAGACATGACTAATTTTCTAAACTCTTTGAAAGCGAATTCATCAACAAAAGAGTCTGTTATTTATCATCAAATTTGACATCCATATTTTCCTTTCATCTTGAAATTCGCTCGAATGTTATATAATAGACTTCTCTCCATCCAACTTTAATTGAACTAATTGTCAAACAAGAAAAGCCTTACAATTAGGATGTATCGAATCAAATAAAGCTACCACTTATTCTATAAAGTCTTCATGAATTCACAACTTGCCAGGTAGGGAAAAATCGAACCATCAAGTTTTGGATGGATCAACAGAATCGCCTTCTTACCTATCATATTGCGTTTTTCCTCATGTATATTTGAGGGTCTCTTTCATCTCCTTCAATTGATTAATGAAGAGCATCAAGGTATAAATCATCCTCCGTCTTAGGATTCCCAATGCCTTAATTTTATTCCATTCAAAAGAGCAATCTTTAAATTATATTTGACATATCACCAATTTTTCTGAATCTAAAATTATTTTGAGCCTTTCTATGGTCTGACTTTGATATCAATTTATTATGGTTTTTTATGTAAAACCTAACAAATGATAAATTTATTGCAAAACTCTATCCCATGGTCTTATACTTGAAGGAACCGAACCAGGTCGCAACGGGTTGAATGGGTGAATTTTTATTTGTTTTTCATTTTTTGATCTTTGTTAGGCCCATAAAATCTAATTGACTTTAGATCCAATCCAAAATATTTTGAATAAATTCATTATTTTATTTCTTTTGTTCATAAAAGAAATTATTTAATTTATATATGCTATATCTTATAAGTGCATCAAATATATTTATATGTGTATAACGCATGGGCAATATATAAATAGTGTACATGTTTATTGTGTTTATATATTGGTGCTGAGATTTACACCGTAATGGACACATTTATCCATTTATATATGCTTTGTTGTCCATAGTTTATTTTATAAATTATATATATGTGTGTGTATATATAATAATTGTAGAATTTTATTTAAATATTTTTGACTAACTTAAAATATTTAGAATTAATATCTTAAATAAATCTTGTGTTAATTTAAAATTCAAATAAAAATTTAGATCTAATAAATACCCTTTTTAAATTCAAATTACAAACACTACATTTATATAACAGATGTTATGGTCCTCTAGTTTCCTTGTCTCACCAGTTTAATGCATTTAATATATGTTCCTTCTTCACCTCTTGCTTATATATGTTTATAATTGATGCATACATATGCTGAAGTCTTGCGTTGTCTATTGAATTTTTCAGTTCTAGTTGTTGACGTGAGCAGCTTGGATTAGGCGTCCTCAGGGTGAGCTGAGTATCAATATACTACAAGGCCTTCTTCAACCTCTTATGACTTTCTCGACGGTTGACGCAGTTTTTCTCTCATAAAGGTCTCATCTATGACGCTGCCTTTGATTTATATTACAATTCATTTGTTCTGCTTTTCTGTATCTTTCATGCATTTTAGTTTTTTCCTAGGTTTTTTTAAGGGAGGATTTTTTCCAATTTTAATTGTATGGGTTCTTGGGAAAGAGCCACCCACTAGCCTTATTGGTAGCACATTTTTAAGTGTAGAATACGCAACTTCTCTCCTCCTTATGGAGGATCGCTCATTTTTCTCATATGCATATGTATATATGCATGCATAGTAAAATCTTTTAAAAAATAAACTGGAAATGTGTGTGTTTGTGTGTATATATATATATGTTATATATATGTGCAAATAATTAATTAGTATATACATACATACATACATATATATATATATATATATGTATGTATATGTGTTAAAAAAATTAATTCTTTTATTCATGGCCAAAAGGTTTCAAACATAATATTTTTTAATGTATAAATCCGTACATATTTGATATAATTCTTTTTACATTAGTTTATTTAAAAGAATCTAATATAGATATATATTAATAATTATTATAGGGAAATATTTTTTGAATCTGAAAATACATATATTTATTAATTAGCTTTAAATAATTATATAGACATAATATACCTATTTTATATGTATATATTTACGTATATCACAGTATAAAATTATTAAATCTATTTTAATAATAATTTAAATTTTGAAAAATATAATTAAATACTTATAATATGAGCGAAAATAATATAAATGTTTGAATAATGTTTCATGTGGTTTTTTTGAAATCAAAATTGGATATATACATAAGATTTAACAACAAAAGGTACAAACAAATTCATTAATGATTGGAATCTAAACCAGCATGAACATGATGATCAACATAAATAATAATAACTATCATTGAATTGAAATATTGCTAAAATAGTAGCCACTACATACTAATTAGCACCTTAAATGACGAACCTACTCCTAGATCCAATCGAACCACCTTTAGAAATTGTAATAGACTAGAGATGAATACCACACTTTTATTTAATTTATTTTGTATCGAACTTGTTTTGGAAATGAGGAGGAAAAATTATTCTTGGTGCTTGTGGCCAAGATGCAAAATACAAAGGGTGGAGGAGGAGACCAAAAAATGAAGGAGGGCGAATGGTTTAAATAGGCATCTAGGTAGAGCAAAAAGTGGATATCTAATCTTCTTTGTTTACTCAATCTTTTCTACCAATTCGAAATAATATTTTAGCATTTAAAAACCCTACCCCTCTCTCCTATAGTCAACTATACTAGGGCATAATGTGCCTATAAAATAATTTTTAAACCCACTTTAAAATTTATTTATTTAAATCAAATTTATATAGATATTGATATTGCATATCGATAAGTATATATATAAACTTTATGTACGTACCCAAATAATTATTAATAGCACCAGAAAGAAAATAAAATTTAGTAATTAATATTTCATAAATATTAATTAAATTAATTTACAGTGATTATAAATTAACTAAATCGTGTGCTATTTCAGAGTATTCAATTTCATAATTGTGCGACTCAAATGTGTAAATCCATGCAACAATTAATATCAAACGATTCAAATTCTAGCGTTCACACATCACCTTAGATAATTGTAATACTCTACCTTTATACATATACTAGCAAAGAGTATTGCTAAAGAATAATGTACAGTAATACTAAGAATGAGGCTTGTTACGTGTGGCCATATGTGAATATTACCTTAGACTAATACCGGCACATATTTGTACCTCAAAGTATTACATTAATTTATATAATCAGTATCGACACAAAGCAATAAACATGTAGATTTACCAGGACAGAACAATATACAACAAATATAAATGAACATAAAGTCAAGATCACAGTAGAAAAATATAATATATATATATATAGGAACTCTCTTGTAGACAGGAACTGCACATTAATGGTGAGAAGGAAGAGACAATTTTATAAATTCTTAGTTTCCTAGGGTACACCATTGCATCACGATTACTGGAATAGTGTTATCACCAAATTAATTTCGTTTTCTTTAAAAGTAAGTTGATTTTAATTTGCGAATGATGAAACCAAACTTAGGCTCTATGCCCAAATCACCTAATCTGGAAATTCACGAAGTTGAGTGACGACAGTATGCATGTAACACCCTACATTTTTACGTTAATTAATTAAAACAGAAAATAATTAGTAAATAATAGAAAGCAAAATGAAACTTTCATAATTTTTGGAATTTGACCACGAAAGTTATACCAATGGATTCATGGTGATTTTCTGATCAATTTTCATATATAAACTTTTCCAATAAAAGTTCAGACGAAACTTTGAACTTTCATATTTGGAAATAATTATACGTGCAATTAAGGAAATAATTTGAAATTAATCAAAAATTGATTAACACCGTTAAAGTTAAAGGATACTTAATAGTTATGAAATTTAATTCAAGCAGAAGATAAATGCAATTAACCTTTATTAAAGTTATTTAATAACAAAGGAAACAAATCAACGCAAAAAATCAAAAAGCACCAAAATACAAGGGTCGGGTCAACCATGACCTAGACACGATCGACCGTGAGCGGTCGGCCTAGGGCTTGAGGTGGTCGACTCGCCGACTAGTGAAGGCAGTAGTAAGTTTAGGTCGCGTGACTCGGATCTAATCTAGCCTCATCCGATGGTTAATGCTGATTTGAACCTCTATAAATTAGGATCTAGGGCTCCACTTCTAACTCATTATTTTCTAATGAGCGTAGAAGCTCACTCACTTTCTCTTCTCCTCCAATTTTTTTAAAATATACGGAAATAGATCTAGACTGCACGGATAGACTTTGGAGAATAATTAGGAAGGATAGAGGATAGAAAATAGGTTCATATTAGTTTTCTATGCCAAACGTAAACTTTTAGGTCGAAAGAGTTGGTCAAGTCAATCTTTAACCCTACCCGATTCTTTCTTTCCCGGAAGAACTGTCTTTCTTTTCAACTGAGTTGCATTTCCAATCCGTTTCGTCGGTCTCATACTCAATCTCTCTTTTGACTCAATATATGTGGGCACCTGATATCTAGCCCAAATGATTAATTTGAATGAAACTTTAATTATTAGTTCTTAGCAGTTCAATTCAATTCAATGATTCAAGAAATGAAAGAAAAGAATTCAAACTCTAAATCTTAAATAAAACTTTCTCGCTTCCTCACTTCGTTCGCCACATAAGCTGCTTCGTTTTACAGCTACCAGCCAAAGCAAATCGACTGAATGTCGGGGTCTCAACGAGCCTTTCCGTTAATTCAATATATGTCAGGCCTAAAACAAAGAATTGAGCCTATTCTAAATCACTGGCCCCTTCGGTCTTACAAAGACTACGTCCCCTATTATCCATATGGGAGATCTTCCAATTGAGAAGATCCATCGACCTGAGATGAAGGGAAAGGTCTATTTTATTTTCTTTAGTTATTCAGTTAAACCAATGATTCGTTATTGGAGCAGATAGCAACAATCGTTTCATCGGACATGACTATTCGATCAACCAACTGGAATCTCTATCAGTAATGGGATTTTCTTTAGTTCAATTACCCATGACTAATCAAGTGTTTTTTTACGCTTCGCTAGCTGCAACGGGTGGTGACCTTGCTTTCTCAATTTCCCAAGGCAATCCAGAGTACCTAATATGTAGCAAGAAGCAAAGTGAGAATTTCAATGTATAAACATTAGGGAATCCAAGAGTACTATGCATAATCGAAGTTGCCAAATGTAAAGGAAGAAGTGGCGACAAGGGTCATTACAACCACTCCCCATAGTCATGCTCTCTTAGATCTTTCATGGAATTCTTTATGTCAATTTGGCAGTAAGTGATATTAATATTGTATCTCCATAAGGTTCTAGTCTATTCTAACCCGACTAGTTGGGGGCATCCTTTGCTTTGGGCACAGGACGAAATCCACTCATTTTTGAACGATTGATAGGGGAGGAGGGGGTTACCTCGCATCCAGTGACCATCTGTAGTTATGTCGGACCTCAATTAGCAGATTGGATGGCCCAGCTGCACCAGGGAAAAGAATAGAAGAAGCATCTGACTCTTTCATGCATACTCCACTTGGCTCGGGGGGAAATAGCTCAATTGGTAGAGCTCTGCTCTTGCAATTGGGTCGTTGCGAATGAAACTTGTATTAATTATAAGTATGCGTACGTGGGAAAGTGTTCAGTACAAGCAAGAGTGTCTGATCTCTTTAATAAAGGACTCTTTCTTTGTGTTTAGCGACCATAACCAATCTATTGACGAATGCGATGTCGATTGAACCGTGGCTCGCGTACCTGAGTTTGTATTAGGCTTTGCCGTCGAATTGCACTACGTTTGCCATCCCCTATGATACACCAGATCCGGCTCGGTTATTGATAGAATGAATAGATCTGCCATTTCTTGAAATCTCTCTTCTGATTCAAAATCGTGGATGTCAAGTCAGCAATGAATACAAATTGGCAATGACCAGCTCGCTAATGGTGAATTCACGAACTCATGAGTCTCACAACTAGAAATGCTATAACAACTTACTTGCTATCTGACCGAAGATATACGAAAGAGGGAGAATGCGCTACATTGGAAAAAAGCTGGAGTTGGCTGGCTTTCTTGGGTACGAAGGTAAGCCATAAAAAGGGGCTAAGCGGGTATTAACTCCTCCCTTGCCGCTACTACCGAGGCATATTGTCCACGAAGTCCGATGGTTCTAATTAATAAATCTAAATCTCTTTTTCCGAACTAATTTTTAATTATATTTGCATAAATATTATTTGGGAATCCAAGAAAGGAGTCAAAATGGAGAATACAGATAACAGAATTAGATCTAGATTTGATCTATAGATTTGAAAGCGCTAATTAAAGGAGAGTGAGAATATTATACATTTTTATATAATATTAGGTTATATTGTTGCAGATCTGTTCCTAGATGCTTGAGTCTGATAATTTAATTTTAAATGAATTCATATATATGAAATGTTGAAGACTGTAAACTTTCCTATAAATTTGTATTGATAATTACATAAGCGTAATGATTAGATTTAATTCTGTAATTAAAAAATGATTTTAAATATCATTTTTACGTCGGATTAGTTAATTGAAAACATAATGAATTGGGATTTTATTTTAATTGATATTGGTGATTGAGACTGAAAATAAAGTTAAATGGACTTTTGGAATTTTAGTGATATTTGAATTCATTGGGATGTATATTATTTTAAGTGGATTTTCATATACTTTCAAGTTTAAATTTAGAAAAATTGTGATGTTTGAAACGACAAGGGACAAATATATATCTATAAAAGAAAGAGATGTACACAATAAAGTTAATTATTGTATTTTGTACTGTATATGTCAATAAATAAAAAAGAACTCATTGCAATTACAAACATCGCACAAACCGCCTCTTTGTGACCAAATATAGAAATCACCATGTAATAGTCAATTGTTAAAGTTTAGATTTCAATTTATTAAATTATAGTAAATCCCAAAGATGTGATATTTAAATAAGAATGAAACAAAAAAGTTAATACAGTGAAAACCAATGGAACAGGTAGTCCGAGTAATAAGTAGAAAACGAAGTAGGAAATGAAATTGATTAAGTCTAATAATTGAATGAAATGAATTAAGTTTGATAATTGAATGAAATGAATTAAGTCTGATAATTGAATGAAATGGATTAAGTCTGATAATTGAATGCAGTGGATTAAGTCTGATAATCGAATGAAGTTAATTAAGTCTGATAATGTAACAACGTGGCATTTCGAACCATTCAAATCGACAATCATCCACACATGTCAAACTTGAATTGTTCAAAACAACAGATTTTTAATTTATATTTGGCAAAACTTAGAATATACAGTAAATAAAATCAATCACAGAACCACAAACATAGAGTAATATAAAATAAGTAGCGGAAATAGATAAATAGTAGTTCATGAAGTTACTATTTAAACAATAGAGTCTTAAACAAAATACAACAGATATCCAATACATAGAAGTATCAATACAAAAGAAAATGACAAGTCTGCACAAACAACTGGAAATAGCTAAAAAGCTAAATAGATAACTCCAAGCAGATCTCCAAGCTCCAAAGGTGATTCAAATGTCGTGACACTCAGTCTGACCCAAGCACAAAGCAAAACACAAAACACTCGAGTTAGGATTAACATTCTTATACTAGCAAATCAGCTCAAGTGAAATGTTAAATGAAATACAAAGTAACTTAAAGGATGTTTGGGATTCCCATCCTTTAAGGATCCGTTAAACTATCTACATACATAGTAAAATACGCTACATATATAATGTCTACAGTAAAGTAAAATATTAAAATAGCATTAAGGCATTACCCATATCCCCATTAACACATTTTATATATATTTCCGTAGTCTATACAGATACTGTAATCCCCACCAAACTGATGGGATACTCAGGGAGCACTCCATAGGTACAGTACAAAACAAACTCGTAAAGGGCATGATAAGGCATGTAAGAAGGCACATGAGGCAATACCATGGTAGGATTCTACCATTTGCACTCCCGGACTGGTGGTAACGCATAGCAGCTACTACCGTCCACCTCAAGACACACTCCCAAATCAAAGGTGCACCCAATCAAATCACAAAGTAATCGAACGGTATCGAAGAAGCATTATTGATCTGAGGTGCGACCTCATTTGGCCTGGTATAGCTCATGTTTTAGCCACATCAAGCTGACTCATGGGAGTCAGGGTTGCATTAATACCTCATATAGAATTGTTCGCCAAACCATCCTACTTCGTTCTGGAAACTCCACCATGTACACAGTTGTTAAAATGGTTTTCGGTATTGGCAGAGAGTATGACAATATCTGATCCCGGTCTCTTTAACAACCAAACTCTTATTTCACACCGTGGGCATTTACGTTTCAAATAATACATACTTTATATCAAACACATTCATTTCAAAAATCATCACTTTAGTAATCATATCACTTTAAAAATCATATTCACTTTCGAAATCATATCACTTTCAAAAATCATACTCACTTACAAAATTATGTCACTTTAATCACTTTAAATCATATTAATTTCAAAATCATAACCACGGAATGGTTTAAACCATCATATTAAAATATTCGCATTTAAATTCATTTAATCTAAATCATAACAGTTCCAACTTAAATGGTTTAATTATTGAAATTATTTTATATATATTAAAATAGTAATAAATTAAAAATAGTTTATATTTAAAATAGTTTATATTTTAAATACTTTATAGTTTAAAATAGTTTATATATTAAAAATAGTTTATATATTAAAAATAGTTTATATATATATATATATATTAAAATATCTTTATCAAAAATAGTTTCAAGTTAGAATTGTTTCTTCCTATTTCACAAATCAATTATATACCTTAACTTTAATTCCAAAAAATTAAATTTAAATCAGTCTCAATTCAAATTTGCATTGAAATCATTTCTAATTGATTTCAAATCCAGGTAAAAATAAAGTTGAGGTCATTGCCAATTCAATAGGTTTCAAAGTTTAGATTTCAAACAATTTACAATAACTCAATTTGATAAATTTCCTTTATATTTTCAAAAATTCAATCTTAAATTTATTTAAATTGGAAAATATTCACTTAATCATTTCAAATAGCATCTAAATAAATCTCAAAATTACCAATTTAAATAAAATCAAAATTAAATATCTAATTTCAATTATATTTAGTTCTAAATTATTCACCTAATCACTTTTATAAACATGTAAATAAAATATCAATTTACACATGTAAATCAAATTTAGATATTCAATTTCAATTTATTTAAATTCGGAAATATTCATTTAATCATCTTTAATCAAAATCCATTATCAAATTATAAAATCATATCTTTAAAATCTCAAAATCAGTAAGTTCAAATCAATCCTTATTTAAATTCAATTATTAACTAATTTATATTTCAAGTCAACTTTAATTTATCTTCCAATTACTTATTAAAGTTATCACAAATTCTATTTTTAAAACATTAATATAAGTTTATATAAATACTTAAACATGTTCTATACTAGTTAAATTAAATTTTATTGTATTAAATTTTATTAAATCTTATTATAAATTCATTTTGTATTAAATATTTTGTATATATATAAATAATAAAGTTATAAGTAAAATCTCAAAATTTACATTTTTAAACTTAACTTATAAAATTTAAATTTTCTAAACATATACTTTAAAATCTAAATTTTTCACATATATTAAAATAAAAATCTTTATATTATATTTTAAAACCAATATTTATAAAAACCCAAATATTTCCTTTCAAACCCATGGAAATCGTTTTTAAAAAATAGATCAACAGTATCCGTATATAATTTTCTATCCTATGGTCAAGTGATATAGATATTTATCATTTCAATCCGCAATAATTAATATTTATGGGTATATTCATTTCAACTTGCGATTCCAAAATTTCAACATCAATGAAAATCGCTTGTGTTTATCATTTCAACCCTTAACGATTTTCTCCTAATCTATAAGATCGTTCGGATATGTACCATTTAAACCGGTAGGGAATTCCTAACTATTAGGAAACTTGCAGTGTGAGAACATCAAGATAATAATAAAGATGACATTCATATCAACAACATGAATATATCATAATTGACAATTTGAAATTACTATACAACAGGTTATGGTGTCACATATCATGGGTTAACAAATTTAAACATTAGCATATCATATTTACCAATTAAATAACTAACAATTCAGATTTAATAACATATTTCAATCATCATTTCATATGAATATAAATTTACTAACATAAGAATGTCAATCGTGAGTGATTGCTCACCTTCCGTGGCTATGGAAAACACAACGACGAAGAACAATGCAATGGACACGGGCACGAATCAAGCACGACAAGTCAATGATCTGTGACAAGCAGAGAAGCAGTTTTAGATTGAGAATTCGAGGAAAATAAATATTGAAGGAACCAATATATGTATATATGACATATATATCTTTCTGCCGACAACACATATAGGTGCAATATATATATATATATATATATATATATATATATATATATATGCTTGTTAATAGATTTCTCGATTTTGAGTTTCAAAAATGGCGGTACCTACATGCCCTAATTCGCCGATTCCTACAAGCCCTAACCCTAATCTGGTGGAAGACGATGGAGATGGGGGTTGGAAAGAGGTGTGGAGAAAGGGAAAGCTCCATTTCGGTCCCACCAAGCCGAGCCTTGTGCGTTACACAAAACCCTAAAACCTAAATCTTGGCTTTTTGATTGTGACTTGAGGGAACAAGCTTAAAATAGACAAAGAGCTGGACTTTATTGCTCCAATAGTGGATGATGAGGGAGTTTTTATGGAGTTCGATCCTAGAGACAAAAAGGAAGCGGAGGGAATGTGGAAGCATTCTATCTACATATATCTAGCCGGTAAAAGACCTTTCTATATTCATTTCAACGCGTTTATAAGGTGAGAGTGGAAATCTAAGGGGAAATGGGACAGCTTTGCGAGATAAAATGGATTTTACCTGGTCAAATTCGAGAAAGAGGAGGAATGCAACTTTGTGCTGAACCAGGGCCTATGGTTCATGGATGGAAGACTACTTTTTATCAAACATGGGAACTTAACTTCAGACTTGAATGAGACATGCTAGAAAAGCACCCTATTCAGGTCAGATTTCAAAATCTAGACCTAGCCGTATGGAACTCCTATGGGATTAGCAAGGTAGCCAGTGTGATAGGGAAACCTCTTAAACTTGATGAGCATACCAAAAATGTCATGAGACTATGTTTTGCTCATGTGCTAGTGGAAGTTAATGCGGACTCCCTATTTCTTGACAAGATAAGAGTCAAAGATCAGGCAGGTAATTTTTACATGCAATCGGTAGGGTAGGAATTCAAACCAGCAAGATGCTTAACATGTAAATGTTTTGGCCACTCTGATGCTAAATGCAATGTCACAAATGAGGAAATCAAAAGGATATGGGTTGTCAAAGAAAAACATCTAGATACCAACGCAGAGTGTGTATCAAAAAATAACGTGGCACCTGAATGTTTAGGCATAAGCAATAGTCCTATTCACATAGATGAGCAGTTAGTTACTGAGGGAACAATATAACACACAGCAAAATCTCTTTCCCCTGTGAAAATATATACACCATCGAACCCACAACCTACCCTTGATGTTATGAAACAAGCTCAAGCTCCTCACCAGTTAGAAGACCAGGTTGACCAGCCACCAAAGCTTCCAGTGCAGACAGAGGATGAGAAACAGCAACAGGAGGAACTAGAGGGTGAGGTAGTACAGTTATAGGGAGATGAGAAGACACCTGAAACATTGACATATATTGAAAAGTTAGACATCCAAATTGAGGAGTCGAAGGAGGAATTTATGCCAGGATCAGATGATAAATGTCCCTTGACTAAACCAAACCAAGCATATACTGAGCAATTTGATATAGGTAAGCAGTGTAAGAGAATGGATAAGTTTGCCCCAGGACCTACAACTCGGGGGTGAAAGTCCTAACTTTCTTAATGTCTTTAGTAAGTTGGAATATAAGGAGGTTGAACAATGATACTAGAAAACTTGACCTCCTTAATTTTAGAAAGAAGCATAATCCTATGTTGTTTGGAGTGCTTGAGAATAAAAGGCAGAATGATAATGCTGACTATTTTAAAATGACATTGGGCCAGGATAGGGATTTGATTCATAACAATAATAATAATACTAAGGGTTCAATCATGATAGTATGGAATGCAACAGTGTGGTCAGTTCACGTTCTACAATCGGAAGCTCAACTTATAATTGTGGAAGCTTGCCACAACCTTGCATCAGAGAGAAAATTTTTATGGAATCAAATTATTAATATCATAATAAGCATCAACAAACAATGGATTGTTTTGAGGGACTTTAATGAGGTTCTCAAAAGTTCAGGTAAGAAAGGGGGCCTTAACCTTAGGGTCTCCCAACTGGCAGAATTCAATGACTGCATCCTCGGTCCTAGGCTGCTAAAGACTTTCCAAACGGGCCTACATTATACATGGCAACGTGGTTAGGTAAAAGCAAATCTCTACTAAAATTGACAGAGTTCTTGTAAATGCTGACTATATTAATTTATTTCCTAACATGAAAGTCTCAGTACTACCGAGTTCTACCAGTGACCATTGCCCTTTACTTGTTGAACTAAATGAAACATCCTCTAATGTTAAAGGTAAACCGTTTTGTTATGCTAACCATTGGTGTGAGTGTGAAGGTTACTAAAATGGAGTGGATTTTGGAGGGGTTCACAACATAGAAGGGAACTTCATGTTTCAACTTGTGATGACTGTTTGACTATCAAAAATCAGTTGAAGGAATGGAATAAAACTGATGCAAAGAAGATCAATTGCAACCGGCTCAGATTGGATGCGAAGAAGCTCTAAAAAACTTGATGCAGACCCCACAAAAAATCGGTTGTTTGAACTGCAACAATGCCTAAAAGAAACCATGCAAACTCAGGCTATGGAATTGAAACAGAAAGCAAAAGAGAATTCGCTTGTGGAAGGAGATGCTTGCTCCAAATTCTTCTACACTAAGATGTCAATTAGAACCAATCACAACAACATTCCAAATAGCATAGACGAAGAAGGGAAAACCAGCATGCAACTTAGAAGATCTTGAAGACAAAGCGATCAGGTATTTTATTGAACTATTCAATGGTGAATATCATACTGAACTACCAGCTATTCATCGCAGAAGGGTTGTCAATCTGGCAAGAAGGAATATGCTAAGCCGTAGTGTACAGACTAGTGAAGTTGAAGTTGTTTTGAAATCCATTCATCTGGACTCGAGCCCAGGATTAGACGACATAGGAGCAAAATTCTTTCGAATCCACTGGGAGCACCTGAAAGATAAGACAGTTGGAGTCATTCGAGAAGCTTTTGATTCAGGATAAGTTCTGAAATATATCAACCATACATTTATCTATCTAATCCCTAAGGTTGAAAAGCCTACTAGATTTGAAGAATACAGACCAATATCTTGTTGTAATATTGTCTACAAAATCCTTAGCAGAGTATTATGCAACAGAATGGTGCAAGTCCTACTAGACTTAATTGCTGACTGCCAAAGTGCTTTTATAAAGGGAAGAAGTATTGTTGAAAACTCTCTACTAGCTCATGAGCTGGTGAGAAATTTCAATAAAAAAGGGTGTGACAAAATGTGTCTTAAAGTGGACCTTCAAAAGGAATATAATAAGGTAAATAGTGTGTTTATCATACATATGCTTGGACTCATGCAATTCTCTGGTAAATTTGTAGACCTAATAGAAGAACGTATCAACAACCCCACCTTCTCTGTCCTTATTAATGGGGTTGCTAAGAGGTTTATTAATAGCAATCGTGGGCTAAGACTAGGCGATACCCTTTTTCCATATCTATTCACTGTAGCTATGGAATACTTTGCTCTTTAGATGGAACTAGCAATACACAACAAGAAAATAGATCAAATCTACAAATTCAACCCTTAATTATCCCACGTCTTGTATGCTAACAGCTTGCTTGTTTTACAAAGGCAAATATTATACAGCTCAAAGTCTAAGTCAGATTTATAAAAATCTTTAAAATGTTGCTGGATTAAAAGTGTACGAGATGAAAAAAAATGCTATTTCAATAAATACATGCAATGTAATGAGCATATCCTTCAAATCCTTAAAGTTAAGGAAGATCTCCTCTAAGTCAGATACCTTGGTATCCCCTTATCATCAAACAAGATAACAGATAGAGAATGTTAAGAACTTATAGATAAGATTAGACAGAAACTCCAAGGATGGAGATCCAATCTACTGTCATTCATTGGCAGAAATGAACTGGTGCATACAGTCGTAACATCAAGGTTAGATTTTGGCTACAAACATTCCAGATTCCAGAGGCTTCTATACAAAAAATTAATAGTGTGTGTGCTAACTTTATTTGGAAGGGAGGTTTTCGCAAAGTGTTCTATGAGTTGCTATGTGGATCTAAACAAGAAGGAGGAGTGGGACTGAAGAACCTTACTAACCTCAAAAAGACTGCTACTATTAAACTGGCCTAGAAAGCTATAACATTAAACAACCCATGGGCTACATGGATGAGGAACAAGTACATTAAAGGCAACTTTTGACAGATGAGGATTGAAAACAATGCCTCAATCACATGGAAGTCAATTTTAAAATGCAGATATGAACTTTCCGATCTAATTGAAAGGAAATTTGTTAATGGGGAAAACACCAGCCTTTAGTTCGACCCATGGCTGGATGGGAAAAGTCTGGCCCATAGACTAGGCTGGGATACCTTCTCTGCTATGAGGGCAAGGGATACTCAAGTCAGTGAAATTTTACACAACTCCTAGTGGAATACACATGGTTTGCCTCTACCTTATCAACTAAAACAACAAAACCAATACATACCTATCTATAGTGGACACTAAAACGATATTTGGATTTGGAAGCCTATTGGGAATGATTTTACCTTTAAATCTGCTTGGAGCAACTGAGGAAGACTGACCCTATTCTGGAATGGGCATATTCGTTTGGAACAAAGCAGTGTACCTAAGATGTCCTTCACTACATACAAAGTTGCATTAGGTCGCCAAGCTACGATGGATTATTTGAAAAAGTGGGGCATTGTTACTGACTCAAACTATGCTTTTTGTAACCAACACGAAGAAAGTCATAACCATCTTTTCTATAGTTATCGGTTTAGAAAACTAATCTGAAGCCAAATCAAAACTAAACTAACCAACAACAACAGTGTTAATAACTTAAGCATGAAGATTCGTTACCTTAATCAGCATTGGGACAAGGCAGGTCCACTCGCCACTATTGCTAACATAGCCCTGACTACTGTTGTTTGGCACATTTGGAAGGAACACAACCAGAGAAGGTTCAAGCAAGTGATGAAAAGTGAGGATTAAGTCGGTAAATTGATTAAAAATGACATGCAAATCACAATTCGAAGAATTAAGTTGAAGACACTTACCGCAGCCAAGAAAGAAGAGGAGGAGGTAGTGAAGAAGCCGGATCTATCGATAGCAAGCAGGGGATTTCATGCTCAGACGAAGCCGCCATGATCTTGCTTCGTTTCTCCCTTTAGATTTGGTAGGTTTCTTTAAAGATGAGAATGTTCTTTTATGGTATATTCGAGTTGTAAATTTTTTTATGTCGTTAGTGGTTCTGTGTAACAGCTTGCAGTCAATCGATGTTTATGCTTGGGCTATAGTGCCCATAACAAAAACTTTTACCCAATTTCAAAAAAAAGTTTGGATCGAAATGGACAATATATATATCTGTGTGTGTGTATGTGTGCGCGCACGCTTGTATCTGTGTGTGTGCGCGCTACGTAACTTTCAGCTGTCGGTAGATATAGGCAGCAGATATATATATATATACACACACACACACACCAACGATTATACTTCTGTCAACATATCTATCAAACAAAGTATAGAGCTCATAGAAATCAATACAGAGCACAGACTCATATATCAAACAATGCAACATATAGATATTAAAGCAATACGTATTACTTCATATATATGTGTGTGTGTTCGAATAAGCATGCAGCGGAGGAGTTTCAAGTTCGGCCAGAGGAACGCTCGGCGAGGCATAGAGAGGGAAGAAGGAAGGTGGTCGGAGGCTTCATGGCAGAGGTAGAGCAAGGCAAGTGGTGATGGTGCAGATTTGGATTTGTCAGGTAGAAGAGGCTCGGCTCGAGCTGGGAATTCAGAAGTGAAGAGGGTGGAAGAGCTGCGGCCATTAAGTCTGGACGGCGAAGTCGAGCTATGGCGAGGTGATGGGCGAGGCTTGGCAAAAAGGGGAGGAGCAGGCGGCTACGGGAAGGTAGAGGGTTGTTAACACGGGCAGTTGCAAGGTGGAGGATGCGATGATTGTTGCGGGGGTTTGCGTGGTCTGCAAAAGGAGGAGAGTGGAGGCACAGGGGAAAAAGGTTTTTTAATGGATTGTGGTCTCAGGTGGAAAGGTGATTGGCTGTGATTGGCTTTGAAGAGGGAAGGCATTATGCTCGGTCATGTGGGATGGGCTTTGGGCTATAGGAGGTGGTGGTTCAAAGAAAAGCAGATGGCAGATGAGATCGAGCATGGGAGAGGAAGTGTCGATGAAATATAGGGGGTGCAGCTATCTCAATCTAGAATTGAGAGCAAAATAATACGTGGCTTCATATTATAATATAATAGCTTTGCCTAATTTTTTCTTTAGCAAATGAAGAATAAGACAGATCCAAGAAGGAGTGAATGAAAGGACAACAGCATATAAAAGCAACCGATGGAAATAACCGAAAGTCACCCGTTGAATTTTGAAAATATTAATAGCTGATGGCTAGTAGCACTCCCAACTGACAAACGAAAGGACGAAGAAAGCCCAAAAGGCCCAAATACGGAACTGATATGGCTATCGTTTTGCCGATTTTGCCGCGTACTAGACACTGAAATGCATAAATGAATATACTACGTAGATCAGCATGACGAGACGAACAGAATGATACACAGACATCAACGATATGATCATCTCGTCAAAAGTCGATATTTGCTGCCAAAACTGCTGCTAAAATGCCGAAATTAATATAAACTAGCTAACGCAGTCCAAATTTGACAAAACGAATTATGACATCTCATTCAAAAAATGGCTTACATTTTAATTGTATAAAATATTCAAATTTCAAAAATATTTTATTTCCATCAAAATTTAACTGAATTTAAATTGAAATTGAAAATTACATAACAGAATTAACTTTCATATTTTCTGATGAAAATCTGGCATTTGCTACGTTTAAATAGACGTACTCCAAATATCAAATTTTCCTTGCTTAATTTTAACTGTTTAAATTTCAAGAAAAAATTAGTTAATTACATTATTTAAAATCGTTAAAAATTTTAGGTCGTTACACTGTAGCAACCCACCTTTTTGGACAGTTTAAATCAATATAAACCACACATGTCTAACTCAAACTATTCAAAAGATGGATTATTAATGTGATTTTTCAAATGGAATAAGATTCAAATGAACAAAATACAGAATCTCGCAGCAGAAGGATAAAGCATAATACACAAAATAAATACATAAACAGTTCATGAAGCAATTTTTCAACAAAATCAGAATTTACATTTTTTTCAGGTAGAATAGATGATTGCTATAAAAGTAGTAGATACGGTCTTCGATTCCGTCTTCGTTAAATGAAACGGAAGAGAAATCGAAGTTTGAACTAATGAATGCTGCGATATTGAGGAAAAAAATAAGAAGCGGTAAATGAATTTCATAAGTGAAAAAATTAAACGCATAGTAAAATGAATACCTATGATCAAGCATAAAATATGTGAGGCAATAAAGAAAATGAAAGAAGAAGAATATACATGAGTCTGAAATATGTACATACTTAGCCTTGGATATGCGTTTATGACGGATGTGAATAATTATAAATTGTCTGCTATAATTATAAATTGTCCGTTATAACCACAAATTGTCTATTATAATTATAAAGAATAGATGACAGAAGGTCATTACTCTGGTTTGGGATGCTAAAACATATCCAACCAATAGGACCCATAGAGTATACACTTGCATATAGCTTAATGGATACTCTCAGGTTTGATGTGCTTGGATTGGAACCTCCATAATTGCAGGCATCAGACAGACCTTTTACCGATAGTGAGGTTGTAGAAGCACTAGCGATTTGTTTCAAATTTGCCGAAGGAGGGTATTATCTTGATTACACTAGGTAATCTAAGTAGATGATGGGTGAGATAAGACTTGTGCAACAAGGCATGGAAAAGGCTGGCGTGCATAGGTATTAAACGAGTTGCAACAGAGTGCGCAAAATGCTTGCTTACGTGGTAACCAAACTAGGGGTAGGAGTTTCATATTTAGCGAGCTCATCATCGGTCCCTTACGGTTAACGGGAAGGATAAGGTTACACCTAGCTGATCTCTTCTGCCTACTAGGATTGATTCAGTTGGGTTATGCACTACGATGGTTGGTTATTAGTCGATTTGACAGGCAAGGCTAGTTAACCCATATCAAAGACTCCTTTACAAATACGAAAGGCTGGAGCTGGGTGGAGCCGAAAATCCATGATATATGAAGCGGACAAAGGGGAAAATCCATGTAGAATACAAGACCTTATGGACTGGAGGTCGTCAATGTGCATTATAGGATTTCATAGAGTTATACAATGGTCATGACACAGCGAGATGATGAATCCTTAGGTGGTGATGAGCGATAGATACTAGTAGGGACAATATCTAGGTACATTAGTGGATGATAGGATATATATACTTATATATACATATATATACTTACATATACATATAGATCTACATGGTGTAGATAAGAATGGTTCACATGCAGTGACGGAGTCATAGCGGCTAATGATAAATCTTACATAATAAGAAATGGTGAACAATCAGCATAAGCTAGTGTTATGTATAAGATGTATAATTTACCAGTCACTGGAACATTGTTCTGACCCCTCCTCATTACAACCCACAGGATTAAGAAGGGTAGCTACTGATATTGTTTTGGAGCAGTGGTCTGGCTAAGGCACTCGATACTTAAGGTGTCAATTCTAGTTTGGTAATTATCATAATCTATAATATTTTCTTATTTCAGCTATGAGTTATTACCACTAGTGCTCGGATATACCTTCCCCTTGCACGATACCAAATCAACGATTCACATTTTAGCGGACTTGGGTTTTTAGGTTAGCGAAAATCTCGGTCCACTGAAGGGCGGGTTGTTGCATTTAGTATCAGAGCTTAGGTTAGTTGATTTCTAAAAAAAATCAAAAAACGTTGATTGAATGTATTTGTATTTTTCCTATAAATATAATATACATTAGACCCTGTAGAATAGTCACATATGGAAAATCCCTAAAGCTGGATGGTGCATGACTCCCTTATCGGGCCTTAGTATCCCAATGATTGTAGTTCACCAAATGATTGCCAATTGATGATGTACAATAGGTCCAACTAAAGGGAAAATAGGTATCTGTATGTTATAGTAATGGAAGGTATGGAAGTTCCTAAAGAAAGGTGTGAAATAGTCACTCCTATTTGATAAATGGATTTTCATCATTGGAATTGAACAAGTCAATAAATTGAAAGGAAGATGTTCTCAAGTGAGTAGTTAGAAGTCCACTTTGAGTCCAACCCAACAGTAAGAAATTTTTTAAAAATGAGAGAAATTGTAAATTATATACTTTAAGAGGACTTCTAATGAAAAAGTGAGTGTTGAATTTAGGAAAAATATATATAATAAAGGTCTTTCAAGAAAAATATATATATAGCTAATTTGATTTCAATAAATAAATTTTTATAAGAGTTAGTTTTCTTTTAAAAAGAAATGATAGAGCAATATAGCTCGTGAATCTTTCTGTCTAATGAAAGATTTTAAGATATGAAAAATATTCATATGGTGGACAATATGAGTAGCATATAAATTGGAATGCGGTGAATGTTATAGAAAAGAAGACTTTGGGTTTTAAAAATTAAGTTGTAAGTGGCTGCACTACAATAGTTTAAGAAAAAGGATGCTAAGTTAAGAGAAAAACAGTTGTAATTAGTGTAGTGTACCATCCCCTTACTTGGAGACCCAAAACTAACGGTTACGGATGTTGTAGTCATCCATAGTTATTAATCCTCGACGACCAAATACGGTGGTGTTAGATACATTAATACACAGATAACAGAAATATGGAAAAAAAATTAGCAATTCAAAAACACATTTTCATATTTAAATTAAAACATTTCATGTCCATTACATAATCCCAAAATACATTATCCACATTCAGAAAAATATAATTATTACAAATACGCCAAGAGCGACACATAAAGATGCCTCCTTGGTTGATCAGAGTATATAGTAAGGCTCATAAATCTGCCTTTACAAAGAAACACACAGCAGACAAGAAAACTCTAAATAACTATTTATCTCCTGCACGTCTCCGGAAGCTTTATTCGTCTATGAAGAGAACTTGGAAACCTTATCTCAAACTATTCAAAATCAAGCAAGTACCTGAGAGTTTAAGGGGAAAAAAATTAGTTAGACATAAAGTCTGGTATGAAAACGGATCTAACATCTCAATCTTTTTAGATATCTAGTGAGCCCATGCCGCATAGGGGAATGGGTTTTCCCCTCTCTAGTATCCTAAAAAACCTTTATAAAACCATATAATGTGCTCCTGCATCCACAATGGTTAAAACATACATTTTCAAAATATTATGGTGATATGCATACTTGAAAACAATTAGGATCTCCCATCCCCAGCTTAGTCTGACACTCTGTCATAAATAGAGTTTCTAGGGTCACAATTAACCTCTTTATTTTTCATGGGTTTGCTAATAACCTTGTCATAACTAATAGACACTTTGTCTTATTCATAATTTTCATGGGATCACTAATAACCTATAGGATCCTGCCAGACAACTTAATCAAATCATAGATCCTCCTGAAC
This sequence comes from Allium cepa, assembly GCA_030765085.1. NCBI lineage: Eukaryota > Viridiplantae > Streptophyta > Magnoliopsida > Asparagales > Amaryllidaceae > Allium > Allium cepa. Next base: position 785,226,536 of record CM060935.1, on the reverse strand, counting down.
CTATTGGACCTTCCAACAACCAATCACCTTATCCTAGTTTTCATGGGTCAACTAAGAACCTATGGATTTATCCAGTAACTCACTTCACATCCTAGTTTCCATGAGTTGACTAGTAACCTATTGGTATATCCATTAACCACTTAGTTATCCTAGTTTTCATAGGTTTACTAGAAGCCTATTGACTGTTGTCAATCCTTACTCCGGATATAGTTTTCATGGGTTCACTACAAACCAATTCGCCCCTACCAACAACTCTGCTACATAATTTTCATGGATTAACTATGAACCTTTTGGTATGCACCGATAATTATCTTATCATAGTTTTCATGGGTTTACTATGAACCTTTAGGTACGCACCAAAAACTACAACGTTTAGGCATCCTATATTTTTTTTGGCCACCCTAACTCTATTGATGCAATTCTACTCATTCATGAGTTTAAGCAATTTATATATTCACTATTGAGTTAACCTAGCTGGTTCTTCTACCCCTTTTTCCCTAAAATACAGTTATGGGTTTCGTGTGAACATACTCATATTTGAAGAAGCAAAACTACAATTTAACAATACCACTCCTGTGGGTTTAAAGTCCTTCAAATATATATATATATATCATAACATAGTTAACCTCTTTAAATTATATCTTTATCAAGGAAATACTTCTTTAAAATCACATACTTGAAGTCATTATAAAACTCCTTTATACAAGCCGTGGGTTTTCCTTTGAATTTAGAGTATGGGTCAAACCTTCCAAAACCAATCCTTTAAACCTTGTCGCATGGTCTACAAAACAACCTTTTGAAACCTTTGAAACCTTTCGGCAAATTAAACCTTTCGAAAGCATTCAACCCTTATAACATAAACCTTTCGAAAACTTACTGGGTTCAAGTTGAAACATGTGGAAGGTCCTCTTTTAAAACCTTTAAAATACAAAGGAAGCGACCTTTCGACTTTGCCGAAAGTCTATTTCGAAAGCTTAAATCATTTCATTTAAAACAATAAATCTCCGCCTTTTATAGCAACTACTTCAAAAAGCTTAAGTTATTCTTCAATTATAATACAAGGGTTAATCATTCAAATCAAAAGCCATGAAAATTTTCGAAAATAATGGGAGAAGCGGCTAGTTTTTAAAACAGGTAAACCTTTCGACTAAGCCGAAAGATCCTATTTTTGACCCTTCGAAGGATTTTAACAAAATAAAGATGGTGATTCTTTTTTAAAACTTCTCCGAATCAACCTTTCGGAACTAAACGCTTCGACCTTTTCGAAAGGTCTCTTAAATTCTTTCAGAACCTAACCTTTCAACCTGTCAAAAAGTCCTATATAAAATAGCTTACACAAATCAAACCTTTTGACTGTGTCGAAAGGTTCAAAACAGAGCAATACTAAGTGGCAGTGACCTTTCGACTTTGTCGAAAGGTTTAAAACCTTTCTTTAAACATTTGACATGGTTGAAAGCAACTAAGCCAAAAGCTCTAATTCGAAAGCAAAGAAGGTGAAAACTTTATTTTATAAAACAAACATATCCCAAGCTCTTTGGCCATCAACCTTTCGACTAAAAACCCTTAGACTTTGTCCAATTCATTACGCACCAAGTTCTTGATACTATTTGCATTGGTTTGACCTTGCCGAAAGGTTTAATCCTTTCGACTTAGACGAAAGCTCTGGGTAGGAAGGTATTATGCCTAAAATGGCTGAAACATGTTAAGCATGATTTTCTTGTTTTACATAAAGAAGGTAACTTTTTAATTACCCTGCCCTTTTTATCAAATTCTCATTGGTTAACAATTACCTTTCCAGAAAAATGTTGTCCGCACAATTCAGATTTAAATAATAATTTTATTTTATAAAATGCCCCTTCTCCTTAAATAAATATATAAAACATTTAAGTCCCATACCTTAAATAATTTTATATATTCATCAAAACGCTTAGGAAAATTCTAAAATAATCATAGAAAATCTATTTTAATATTTTTCCAACATATAAAAATTCCAAACCCAAATAATCATTATTTTTGTCGTAAAAAATTTATAACCCAATAAATCATTTTCTTCACTAGAGAATTTATATAAAATCCATATACACTTGAAAAATTATAAGGATTGAAACCCACCTCCAAAATTATGTTTTCTATAACATAAAATTTTCCCATGACATTTAAAAGTCACATCATCTCGGTTTACCTTAAAACCCCGCTTATCCCTTATTAAACAACCTTGTTTAAACACTTATAAATCATTATCAAGCATATCATCATTCAACAAATCACAAAAATAGATTTTTCATTAAATCCGAAATCATTTGATGTGAAAATCAAAAAGAGATGTAGAAATTATTGTTCACCTTGCTTGAGATAAGGAGATTAGAGATTGATTTTTCTCTAGTCTGAATCCTATGCTTTTCTTAAGTTTTCTTCTTCTCTTCTAATAGCCGTCCTTGTTTCTCACGGTTGTAAGTATTTTAGTTTTGGTAAAATGAAATTTCGAAACCTAATGAGAATAGTACAACGGTAGGAGCTTTGAGCGGCTATTTACCCTAATGCCCTTATGTTCAATTTCTTAACCATTTATATAAGTTCATTATTTTTAATAAGTACGACCACCCAATTAATTAATTAACCTCAATCCCCTCATCTAATTATTCTATTTAATTTATTCTAATTAATTCTTCTGAATAATTTCAGTAAAATTAGGGATGTTACATGCAGTTTGGGTTGAAAAATTGAGCAGTAGGAATTTAGAAATATAAATGAAAGGAAGGTTTGGCTTTTTGTAAATAGGTTGATATTTGGCATATTTTAATTCATTGGAAGGAAAATAGGTAATATAATAAGTTTCTATAAATCAATCAATTTACGAATAAAGATGTTTTGTTTGAAATAATAAGGAATGTAAATGAAAAGGAAGAGACGTACAGAATATCGAAAATACTATATTTTGTACTGTCTATTTCAATAAAGAAAATGAAATATAATTCATTGTAATTTCACACAAAACACAACTCCTCTTTTAAGTGATTCATAAAGAATTATAGCGTTAACCATTTCTCTTGGAGAAAAAGTAGTTCCAATGCATTAAAATATAGGATCCTTAACTATAATTAAAAAATGTAGTAATTAGAAGAAGTGTTAGTAAATTATACTAAAAATGCTAGTAACCTAATTAGAGAAGAAAAATAAAAAGAAATGCATATTTTCCAATGTTATATACATTTATTTCTAGTGTTTGTTAGAAGTCCACCTTCCGTGATGTTAGAATCTCCTCCAAATAATGGATGTTGGGAGAGTATGAGAAGTAAGGAAAGTGATAGGATGAAAGCTGTTCTTACTACTATAGTTTTTATAATTAAAAAGTATGAAAGATGTTTTAGAAACATTATAAATTCTATTTTTTAAAGGAATGGTTTAGTGGAAATAAATAAGTTTTTGAAAGAAAAGCTTAACAAATGGTTGAACTTAAAATCCTAATTTTTTAATAAGAGATAGAATGGTTCCTGATTTGATTTAAAACTTATAATTGTTAATGTTCCCTTCTAAAATTTAGTCAATAAGTTAAATTAAAAAATCTTAAAATGTAAGTTTTGAAAAGTGTTAAGACACCAAGTATTTTTGAATTTAATAAAAGATTCTAGAAGCACTTTTGAAGATTGAAGTTTTAGGATTAAATATTTCAAAAATTATGAAGTTTTAATTTTTGAAAAAGAATGATAAAGACCAACCAGTGTTTTAAATGTGGAGTGGATAGGAGTTAGTGCCTAGGTGAGACAGGGAAAAGGATAAGGCTATGAAGGAGATGGCTATGACTACTTTTGGAGTACTAATAAGAAATCCCTATAGAGTGTGAAGGACAATAGAAAGATCCTAGGAATATTATTTTGATATGTATGTAAACCAAAAATAGGACATTAAAATACACCTCTATAATTTTTGGATATGCATGTAGGAGAGTTATAGATAAAGGAAATATCAAGGACCGAGAATACTATTGACGAATGGTTTTAAGAGAAGATAGTAACAGAGGGTAATAAGATGGTGAATACACATGGAGGATATCGGTAGAGTTAAGTTGGGGAAGCAAGAGAGGAATTGGAATATTATTTCCTCAAGCCTAATTGCCATTTGGTATGAAGATTTCGTAGATTGTATTTCTTATCCATTGTAGTGAGAAGAGGTACAGTAATTTCATAATTGGATATGGAATGGAACAGACGAATAGACCTTATTCATCGTAAGTAATAAAGAAAGGATAAGATATGAAGGTTGTGGTAGAGTGATGGCCTGTTAGGAAGGTCCGTTCTTATAGTAGTAGTTAGTGGTATTGTGTTTCCTTCCAGTGATAGTTTTTCTTTACATGGGCTGTAAGCATTAGTTATTGTTATGAACTATATATATATATATATATATATATATATATATATATATATGATTAAGAAAATGTTCATTTTTATGTGTTTTTTGTGTAGACCGTAATCATTGAGAAAGCAATAAAAAGGAAATTTCAGAGAAGGTTACTTAACTAATGTGAGGGAAAAGAAAATAGTTGAAACTAAAAGTAAAGTCATAAATTAAGAAATTTTATTTGACTAACTACTAAACAAAAGTAAAATGGCAAATATAGGTTCCTAAAAGAATAGAAAATATTTCAGAAAATAATTATAGTAGACGGTGGGCAGGATTATGAAGAGGTAAGCCACAGTTAATGTTCCTGCTCCTTGAAGATTGAAATTTAAAACTAAACATGTATGTTGGTTGATATTAATAAGAAAGAAAAGTTTTTGAGAACTTAAAAAAATTTACCGCGCAACTAATTGAGGTCCATTGTGGACGATAGATGGTAGGCTAAACCTTAATATCGAAAATGTGGGAAAAGTTATTTATAAAATGTAATTATACATATATTTTGAGAAAGAAAAGTTTTATGAAAAATTTATTTATAAAAAGTTTTCATTATAAGAATATATACATATCTTTGAAAAGATTTTAAAAGTTAAGGATTTTAATTTTTAAAAATTTTAAAATACCGCATGCTGGCATTGGAAAATAGTCGGTAAGTTGGATAGATTTTACAGTATAGTAGTAGTTGCAATAAAATGGATACGGTGAGTAACAAAGAAGCTGTTTTGTCTATGGAAAGTTTTTCAAGGTGCCTCGTCGATGAGTGAAATTTAAAAAGATAATCTTGTAAACAGAAATGTTTTTGAAATTTGAAAATAAAAGTTACTTATTCAAACTGTACTTGGAAAGTAAGAAATGGATTGCAGTGAAGAAGCATATCACATGGTATAGTGGAAAAAAGTTACATAAGAGAATGATGGAAATTACGGAATTTTCCGTCTACACCCTTTCCAAGCATAAGAGATTAGGTTTAGAAAATTGAATTTTTCTAAATATGGATATTGGCAAAGGTGTGCTAGGAGTTTGGATGGTAAGGATTGGATAAAAGATTGGTTGAATTACGCTTCTATTTATAGAGGTGTGAGAAAATTTGGGTAAAAAACCACTTTTTGATTTTTCACAAAATTGCAATCATTAGAAGAGTCAGTATATTTAGGATGGTAGAATCATACTTTCTAAATTGATTTAAAAAAGAAGTCACTCAAATAGGAGGCACTAATTAGAAATTATTGTTCATGCATATAATATTTATTGTGATGCATTATGCACATATACACGGATTGATGTTAAATTAGTTGTACATTAATTGATTGTTAGTGTAGAATGGATGTGCAATGGTTTACATGATCGAACCATTGTGGAATTTCGGGGATGAAATTCTTTTAAGGAGGGAGAATGTAGCACCCCACATTTTTAGTTGATTAATTAATAAATAATAAACAATGAAGATGGAAATTTTATAAATGTTGGAATTTGACAACGAAACTTATAGTATTGGGTTCGTGGTGATTTTCTGATCAATTTTCGTATATAAACTTTTCCAGTCGGAGTTTAAATGAAAAAGTTACCAGCATTTGAATATTTGTAGTTGAAAATAATTATATTTGCAATTAAGGAAATAATTTGAAATTAATTAATAATTGGTTAATAATGTTAAAGTTAATGGTTTCTTAACTGTTAAGAAATTTGATTCAGGCAGAAGATAACTGTAATTAACGTTGATTGACGTTTGTTTTAATAACAAAGGAAACAAATCAACGCAAAAATCAAAATGCATTAAAATACACGGCTCAAGTCGACCATGATCTAGGCACAGTTCGCTGTGAGCGGTCAACCTAGGGCTTAGGATAGTCTACCCTAGCCCTAGGTCGACCCACTACTTGTGAAGGCGATAGTAATTTTAGGCTGTGTGGCCCAGATCTAATCTAGTTTCATCTGACGGTTAGCGCTGATTGAACCTCTATGAAATAGGACAAAGGGCTTCACTTCTAACACATTATTTTCTAATTAGCAGAAGCTCTATCACTTTCTCTTATCTTCTAAAAGTTTATAAATACAAAAAAAATGATCCAGACTGCATGGGCACACTTTGAAGAAGAATTGGGAAAGATAAGGGATAGGAAATAGGTTCAAATCAGGTTGCTACATCAAAGGTAAACTTTTAGATTTGGTTCTAATTGATAAATCTAAATCTTTTTTCCATAATCCAGTTTCTAATGAGATCTATATAAATATTGTCTGTGGATCCGAATCAGGAGTCAAAAAAGGAGAATACATATAATAGGGTTAGATCTAGATTATATCTGGAGATTTGGAAACGCTAATTGAAGGTGGGTGGGAATATTATATATTTTATACAATATTAGGTTACATCATTGCGATCTATTCCTCTATGCCTAATTCTGATAATTTAATTTTAAATGAATTATGAAATGTTAAAGACTATAAATTTGCCTATAATTTTGTATTGATAATTATAGACGCATAATGATTAGATTTAATTCTATAATTGCAAAATGATTTTAGTTATCTATTTTACATCGAATTAGTTAACTGAAAAAATAATGAATTAAGATTTCATTTTGTTTGATATTGATGATTGAGACTGAAAATAAAGTTAATTTGGACTTTTGAGATTTTAATGATATTTTAATTCATTGGAATGTATATCATTGTAAGTGGTCCATATACAGTCAAATTTAAATTTAGCAAAAATGTGATGTTTGAAATGACTAGGAACAAACATATGTCTCTAAAAGAAAGGGATGTGAAAAATAAAGGTAGTACTGTATTTTGTACTGTCTATTTCAATAAATAAAAAGAGAACTTCTCGTAATTACAAACATCGCACAAACCATCTCTTTGTGACCAATATTTACCATGTAACGCTTTTTCAAAAACACTTACCTTTTTATTTTTTTTAATGTCCGCTGAACCCCTTTTTCCCTTCCAACACTTACCTTCAAACATTCCCATCGTCCTTTCTGCCATACCTCCTCCTGCTCACCCGTCACCTCAACTTCCTCCTGAACCACACCCACCTGACCCACCTCATCCGGCTGTACCACCCTTTCCTCCCCCTGCCCTAATTGGTCCCTCCTACTATGACCCATCTTTTATCTCTTCCTCCTCCCACAATCCCATTCCAGTTAAATGGAATTCTCTGTTCAAAGTGAAGCCGCGTAATGCTGGTCATCATTCCCCTGTTCATGTCCCTCTGGTTTTTGATGGTCTCGTCTTGGTTCCACCAGAAAACGTCATTAAGGCAGGAAATGAAGTCTGGGGAGAATACTTGGTTGGCTTTTTTCTTGATAAGCCTTTATCATACATGACTGTAATCTCGCACCTCAAAAAAATATGGAAACTTAGAGGTTCGATCAAAGTTAAATCGGATGGATTTCTGTTCCTGTTCAATCTGTCTTACGAAGAAGACAGAAGGAAGATAATTGAGTCAGACCCTATTATAATGAGGAACAAAATATTCATTGTTAAGCAATGGGATCAAACAGTTGGTAATAGTTGTAGCACAATAAGATCAGTACCTGTTTGGGTCAAACTCCACAATATACCACTTTATGCGTGGTCCCATCTCGGAATTAATTGGCTTGCTTCTCTTGTTGGATCTTTCATGTGTATGGATGCACAAACTGAAAAGTTGGAGAGGATAGGATATGCAAAATGCATGGTGGAAGTTACACCAACTGATGAACTCCTGAATGAGTTTCCTGTAAGATTAATGGACGGATCAGAGCAGATAGTCAAAGCAGAATATCTCTGGAGACCTGAAATATGTATTAATTGTAAGAATTTGGTCACAAGACACAAGATTGTCTGAAAATGGAACTGAACAAGCAAGGAAAGGCAGATACAAGACAAAAAGCAAATAATGAAAGCATGGGGAAAGAAATTATGCATGGTAAAGTTTTGAAGAATGTTAAACATAAGCAAGAATGGAAAAAGGTGGAAAACAAAGGAGCAAAGACAATATTAGACAAAGGAAAAAATATAATATCAGAAGAAATGTTAAAAAAGACAGTGAATGAAGGTAATGGGGTTGGTAATAATTTATTGTATGTTTCAACAACCAGCAGTATGACTAAAGACAACACTTTAAGAACAATGGTGGGGGATGTCTCTGTCACAAATAGATTCAATGTGTTGATGGATGAAAACTTAACTGAGGAATGCTATGTAGATTGTAACAATGTATTAGGAAATGAGAACTGTGAAAAGAATAACCAGTTGGAAGAGGGAGAAATACTAGGTGTCAAGCACAATGATGCTGTTGTTATTGAACTAGACCCAGCAACAAGTAATATACAAACTGAAAGACAGGAACTTGAATGCAACAAATCCAAAGGAGAATCACACCAACCTCTTCATAGTCTGGAAGCATATAGTAACATAACTGAATTAGTCAGTAATAATGGAGAAATTTCTTTACAATCCAGAGATGACATTGCCACGCATGAAAACATCAGAGACACAGCAGATATACCAAATATTGATGAAATAATGTTCAGACATGCAATGGAAAATGACATTCTTACTATGTGCATGAAAGAACCAGTTGGTAACAACAGCAAACATTACTCTTTCACTGGTGCCTTACGTGGATGGAAATCAATCCCAACATCTCCTATCAAGTCACAATCTCCCAATGTATCAAGTCTGGATAGTGAGAAAAGAACAAGGCTTAGTAAACTAGACAAAGCAACAAGAAGCACTGATCCCAGAGACTCTCCTGCAGCCAGGAGCATGAAAAATATCATCCATCAATCCTTAAAGTATTCCTAATGATGCACAGCTTTGCCATTTGGAACATAAGAGGAGCTCATTCCACTATTAAGCTAGATCAAGTTAAGTACCTCATTTTCCAGCACAAACTCTCCTTATTTGCCATTCTGGAAACCAAACTGAATGAAACGCTTACAGTGAAAGCAGCTAAGCACATTGAACCATCTTGGACATTACACCATAATTTGGACCATGCTTCTTATGGCCGCATTATGGTGATTCATGATCCAACTGTCATGACCCTTACCTCAATTCTCAACACTGACCAAGTTATGCACTTCCAAGCTAAAATGAATACCCAACTTTCTTTCTATCTTTCCATTGTATATGCTCATAATTCACTGAACTCAAGACAAACCTTCCTTAATCTTCTTCCTGCCTTCAGGCAGAATTCCCATCCCTGGCTTGTCTTTGGGGATTTCAACTGTTGTTACAATTTACATGACAAGCATGGTGGATCACCACTTTTACCCAAAGACATATCCCCCCTCAATAAAGCCATTGATGATTCCAGTCTCCTCCCTATTGCCACCTTTGGAGCTGAATTCTCTTGGAACAATAGGAGTAGGTCTGGTACTAGAATATTCTCAAACATTGACCACTCTTTTGCCAATCTCAAAGCTTTAACCACTTGGCCTACCATGTCAACTCTTATCCCAAACCCTATCCTTTCTGACCATTCCCCCATAATCTTCTCCACGGGTCAGATGATATTAAAAGGAAAAAAAAGCTTCAAATTTTATAATACTTGGGTCAATGATCCTGAGTATACCAATATAATAAATAAATCTTGGTCTGGAAAATTTTATGGAAATCCTATGTACATTTTGTGCAGGAAATCAAATGCAACCAAAGAAGCTTTAAGAACTTGGGCAAAGAATAAATTTGGTAATGGTTCTCTTCTTTCAACACAGCTCAGACAGAAACTCAATGAAGCTCAAGATTTAATGATGAAAAAACCTGATGATGCTACTGCTGCTGAGAATGAAAGGATCCTCTTTGATGAACTAAATGAAGCATTATCAATTGAAGGTAAAACGAGGAGACAGCAATTAAGGCAAAAATGGCTCAAGAAGGGGATTACAACACTGCATATTTTCATGCTGCAACAAAGATCAAACATGCCAGGGAGCAGTTCACTTATATTCATGATGAGTTTGGTATCCTACACTCTAATCCTTCTAGTGTTGACCATGCCATTCTACATTATTTCAAATCAATGCTGGGTAACAAAGATGATTTCAATCCCTTTTTTGATGAACTTGACCATGTGCAACTGCCCAAACTGAATCATGAGGAAGTAAACAGTCTAATTATCAAGGTAACAGACAAAGAAATTAAAGACACCCTTTTTAACATGAACAAGCATTCATGTGGGGGGCCGGATGGTTTCAACTTGCACTTCTACATCCATAGTTGGGAAATCATCAAGGATGACATCCTCAAAGCAGTCCATAATTTTTTTAATAAATCAAAATTGTTATTAGAAGTCAATGCAACAAACTTAGTGCTCGTACCTAAAATGCAACATCCTACTGCTGTAGATTCCTTCAGACCCATCTCATGTTGTAATGTGATTTACAAATGCATCTCAAAGATTTTGGCCTCCAGACTTGTTATTGTTCTTTCCAGAATCATCTCTAAGAATCAATCTGCTTTCCTACCCAAAAGGAACATCATTGACAACATTTTACTTACTCATGAACTACTGAAAGGGTATGGACGTGCTCATGCTTCCAAGAATGCTATGTTGCAGCTGGACTTAAAGAAAGCTTTTGACAGTATACACTGGAGTTCTATAGTGAGAATAATGGCTCTGATGGGATTTACTAAAGTATTTGTGGCATGGATTTATGTCTGTATATCTTCCCCCACCTTCTCAATCAAATACAATGGCTTCACTTCTGTATTTTTCAAGAGTAAGCAGGGGATCAGGCAGGGGGACCCCATCTCCTCATACTTGTTCATTCTTGTTATGGAAGTCCTGACTGTCATGCTAAATAGAAACTATGAGAACAAGGACATTTTGTATCATTCAAAATGTAAATCACCGAGTATCACCTCTCTGCTTTTTGCTGATGACATTTTGTTATTCACTAAACTTGACAAGCGATCTTTGGAAAATATCAAAGCTACTCTTCACAGTTTCTATCTTATGACTGGCCTTCAACTCAATTTCAATAAATCCCATATTCTAATTTCTGGCTTACCATCTGAGCAAGCAACTTTTTTATCTGTATCCTCTGGTACCCAACCCATGAACAATAATATGACCAATTTGGGTATTCCTCTGTGCTCCTCAAGAATCACAACTGCCAATTGCTTGCCATTGTATGAAAAAATCTGTAGCAAAATGAAGTGTTGGGCCAATCGATTTCTCTCTCAAGATGGAAGACTTGTACTTATCAAATCTGTTATATCCTCCATGATGGTGTATTGGAGCAGGGTCTTCATTCTTCCTAATAAACTTGTGAATATGGTGAGAAATGCCATGCTACGATTCTTCTGTACTGGCTCTATTAATTCAAAGAAAATCATTCCCTGCTCCTTTTCCATCATGGAGCAGCAGATACATAATGGAGGTCTTGGAATTCTCAATATGCACACTTGGAATAGAGCTGCCATTAGCTCTGTTCTAAATGATTTGATAGTTGATAGAGATTCATTATGGGTTAGGTGGACCAAAATTCATAACTTGGGTAATATGAATTTCTGGACAATGATAGTCCCACCAAACTGCAGCTGGACTTGGAAGAGCTTGCTGAATTTAAGGCCCTCTCTTTCCCCGTATATCAAAGTGTTGATCTCTCCCACGAGCACTGCCAATTTCTGGACTGTTCCTTGGATGGAAAAAGGCCTAATTCTTGGCAAAAATTTTACCCCACAGCAAATTATCCAATCCGGTATAAGTGCAAATGCAAAAGCTTCTGACTTCATTCATGATGGTAAGATCCTGTTGCCTTATACTAGCAACCAAGTTATCAGAGCAATATGGAACAATTTTCAGGACAAAACATATCACTTTAGTACTTCTGATGATATACATTGGAATGGAAAGCATCACACTATCTCGTCTGTTTATAAACTGCTTGATAAAGCTCCTGTAGCTACTGCAATAAAATGGCACAAAGTAATTTGGACAGTTAATTCTAATGCCAGAGATAACTTAATGCTGTGGAAGGTCATAAATAAAGCCCTCCTGACCAAAGACAAATTATTGACATATGGGATGGCAGTTGATCATATTTGTGTCATCTGCAAGATGCAAACTGAAACTGTGGATCACCTGTTTTTTGACTGCAGTGAGCTCAGGGGATTGTGGACTAGATTGTTGACTAAAATGAATCAAAATCATACTCAAGGAATAACCAGTTTTGATTGGGATCTGATTGGCAAAGCAACTAAATGGAGAAAGAAGGATAGATTTGTGCTTTTTTTAATGATCAAAAGGTACATGGCATTAATATGGGAAGAAAGAAACCAGAGAAGTTTTGAGAACAAATCAAGGAACATCCACCAGCTATGGAATGCATTGAAGGCTAGCATCTGGATTGGAATGAGGGAGAGTAAATTTGATTTCAGTGATTACTATCCTACTGATTGGCCTTAACTCTCTTCCTTCCATTTTGTTTCCTTTTTGCTTTTCTCTTCTTACTGTGCTGTCTCTCTCTTTTTTTTTCTTTCTGTGTGTGTGTTCTTTCTTGTGTGTTTGTGTATGGCTGGTGACTTGAGTTTGTTCTAGTCACCTCTGTTTTGTGCATGCCCTTCCATTCTTTAGCAATAAACTGGTAGGGGACCAGTTAACCCCGCTTGCCTTGCAAAAAAAAAATATTTACCGTGTAATAGTTAGTTGGTAAAGTTTAGATTCTAATTTATTAAAATGTAGTAAATCCAAAATGTGAAATATTTAAATAAGAATGAAATGGAAAATTTAGTAAAGTGAAAACTAATAAAAAAGAAAGTCTGAGTAATAGGCAAGAAAAAGAAGTAGGAAATGAAATGGACCAAGTCTGATAATTGAGCGAAATAAATTAAGTCTGAAACTTAAATGAAATGGATTAAGCCTGATAGTTGAATGAAGTGAATTAAGTTTGATAATTGAATGAAATGGATTAAGTCTGATAATTAAATGAATTAGAGGAGAAATTGTAGTTGAACTAATGAATGTAGTAGTAACAATATTGATGATAGAAAATGAGAAGCGGTAATGAATTTGATAAGTGAAGGGTTAAACGCACAGTGAAATGAAGATCTAGGAGCAAACATAAAAGATGTGAGGCAATAAAGAAAATGAAAGAATAATAAATATACATGAGTTTCATATTTAGTGAACTCATTATTGCCCCCTTGTAGTCAATGAGAAGGACCGGGTTATACCTAACTAATCTCATCCGCCAACAAGGATTGATTCAGTTTGGTTATGCATCGCCACAGCTGGTTGTTAGTCTGTTTGATAGGGCATGGCTAGTTAACCCAGATAAGAGACTCCTTAAAAAATATGTTTGGGGTGGAGGTGCATGGAGCCAGAAATCCACAATATATGAAGCAGAAAAAGGTGAAAATCCCAGAAGAATATAGGACCTTATGGACTGGAAGTCGTTGGAGCGCACTACAGGATTTATTCAAGTTATACGACGATCATGATGAAGCGAGGTGATGAATCCTAATGAGGTGCTAAGCAATAGATATTAGTTGAAATGACTTATAATTTTGGTTAATTGAAATTGGAATATTTAATTGATTATAAATATTTGGAAGTTACTTATTAAGATTTAATAACTTGATAATTATTATAACAATTTATTGGATAATTTAATTGTTGAATTTAATATTTGAAAATCGTTTAAATAATTAAATCTTGGATTTTTAAGTTGGTCAAAAATGATTTAAAGACTTATTAAATTTCTATTAATAAGAATGAAGGTAAGTAAACTTTTAAATCGAATTTAAAAGCGATTTAACTAATTTAAAAATAACTCGTATAAATTAACATATAAAAATAGCCTTTTGGGGCACATTCTCGGATTTCGATGAAACCAGTTCCATTAGATCCATAATAGTACATTATTATCGGATTTTTAATTTCATTGCATGTAGAGTTACCTTTGATCGTACGGGATAGAAACGCGTTGAATTTAATATCGAAAATTTAATATTATAATTGGGTTCAAAAAGCTATCTTCTTCATACGATCGAGTTGGGACTCGAAACTTGTTCCATTGCGCTCGGAATAGGGGTATAACATTAGGAATGCTTGGTCGTACGCCATGATAGGGGTTCAAGATTTTACGTTATTTTTAGCGAGGTATTTTGAATTTATACACACACACACACACATATTGATTTGACTATACACAAATATCCTTCTTCACATTGCAAACCTACAGCCACCCTAGATTGTGCCTACTCCTTCTTCTTTAACATGCTTCCCTCTTCTTCTTTTTAAAAACACAGCAGAGCGAGTAGAAAAAAGATGAAAAGTTCAAAAATAAAAATCTCAGCATACCAATTCATAAATCACTCCGACCCTTCTCTTTTTTTTCTTTTTGTATTCAAGCTTCAGCAATACTAGAAACGAAAATGGCCGATTGGTATAAAATCAAAACCAAGTCCTTTTCAACTCAAAATTCCTAAACAAATCTAGTTTTGATTAAAGCTTTGATCTGTGATGTTTTCGAAAAGTGCGACAGTGAGATTTGGGGGATAGCTGATCATGGTTATAGCTAGGGTTAGCTTGTAGACATGATAAAGCCAATGAATTTATAGGGTCAAGTTGCATCAATGGCTTCAAAATTGTGGGCTTAGATCGATTTTTGGTCATCGTGACTTGGTAGGTTCTCGTACATCATCTGGTGTTAGTTCCAAACCGGAACGTCTCGATGACAACAGATAATAAAAGTGAGTTAATCTCACTCATGTGGATTACTGGATTTAATTTATAAAATATATTATTTGTTGGTTGATTGAATGAATTGATAAATTATTATTATCAGTTAGACGCTATTATATATATGTATGTATGTATATATATATATATATTAGAATATATATTAATAGGTAGGATGAATATTCTGGCCGATTGGAGCGGACGAGACATTATGCGCCCCGTATAATAGTGGATGTCCCTATAATACTGCAATATCCCGCCTCGAAGCGGGTTGGTATTTTATGATATCTAACATCTATGGTTGTAGGGAAATAGGTTGGAGGGATCCAATTGGATTCCTAAAAAATGTTGATTTTAATTTCATATATAGTGATATATGATGTGTTTGAGTAATCTGTGATAAATTATGATATGATTTGATCTACTGGATACTATAGTAGCGCCAACCTAGATTTTGGTATTTTAAAATACCATAAATATTATTTTTGAATTTGAAAAGAAATTGAAAGGAGATTTTGGAAGTGAAATATTTATATTGAGTTTTGGGACTGTTTAAAGTGGTATTGTTGAGGATAAAATTTATGATCTAATTTTAAATTTGTACTTAACTATTTCGTGAAATAATTGAAATGGAGACTTTAAAATAATGTATGTAAAAGATTTTTAAACAATAAATTTAAGTTATATTTGTTAAATGAAAAAGGGTTTTAAAAATCGAGATTTAAATAGATTGGGAGAATAAAGGGAATTTGGAAACAAATATAAATTTGGTTATACAGGATTTTAAATAATATTTTTAATTTACGAAATGGAAGTAGTATTCGAGATTTGATTGGTTTTTGAATATAGTTTGGGTTATTTAAGGAATTGATTTATAAATGGGATTAAATTTAGAAATCGATTTATAAATAGATTTCTGGTAATGTAAACATGTATAAGCTGGGAAATGAGATTATGAAATTTATAGGCAATGTCCATAAATAAAGTGAAATAATTATTATTTGATAAATTGGAAATAAAAATTCATAGTGAGAATATATAATGAGATAGGGTAATTGGATTAAAAAGAAATGATAGATCCTATCTTTGGAATGTGAAAAGGGTTATGGAATTTGGAATCTGGTCGATGTGTTATGAATCGAGAGAGATTTATTAATTGAAATTGGTTATATTGGAATTTTAAAAATATATTTTTATCAAGAAGTTAAGTTCGTTTTAAAAAGAGGATTTCTAATTATTAAACTACGTAGTTTTTAAAACTATTAATTGGATTAAAATATTTTTGAAAGTTGGTTATTTAAATATTTAAATTTTGTTGAAATGAATTATAAGTTCTATAAACAAGTTCTGTAAATCGATTAGAAATTTTATAAATAAATTAGGATTAGTTGTTGATGCATATTTTAAAAGTGCTTTGATATTTTAAATAATTATTTACCATATCTTTGAAATTTATTATTATTTTGTATATAGTTTAAAAGTAAGTAATTGGAATTTATTTATGAATACTCTTGGATTGTAATCCGGATTTATTAAACAGATGTGATTGTATAAGTGAAGTGTTATAATGGGAATTTTGAAAATTTAGGGAATTTTCAAAATAGTTAAACTTGGAAACTTCGAAAATGAAATCTAAATTCATTAAAGGAGTTATAAATTGTTAGTTGGATTGTAAATAAGTATAATCGATAAATTTTGGAAATTGTGAAGGGAATTAATAAAATTTGGGAGTTTTATATAAGTATGGAATGTTTCTAAAGTATGAAATATTAGAAACGATTTTTGGGAAGTAGACTCATAATATTTTCCTAAGTATTGGAATTAAATCTTTGGATATATTTTAGCGATGGAATGATTTATATTGAAATATTTTTCTAAGTAATGAATTAAGTGGAATTGGAAATATTTCTAAGGTTGATATGGGTTGAAATATCCTGTTATGGATTTAAGTATTTTAAATCATTTTCAAATACTGAATTATTGAAAGAGATTTGGATATATATCTTTGTAAAGATATTTTGAAATAATTGTTTTGAAGATTTATAATATGGGCCTGGTGACTGCTTGTGTGCGAAATTTGATAGTTTGTGAAATTTGATATTTAAATAAACAACTATCAAATCTGGCCAAATTCATTGATCATTTCAAAGAGAGCGGGATCAGATTGAATTATCCGAAAACCAGCTTGATCCGATTTGTGCGTTATGAATTTGTGATATCGTGAAGATAATGAAGATGGAGATTTTGGAGATTTGGTTTTTTCAGACCCAAAACAGCTTGTACGGATGAATGCTATCCTTGCATCGTTGCCTGGAAGGCAGTGTTAGCATTCCAAGTGGAATTTCTATTCAATAAGGTAATCATAGCCTCAAGCCTCATCAACCGGGAAATGACTAAAATAGGGCATGCAGTAGGGCTAAGTGGGTTGCTTCCATTAGGGTATGTCATCATTTTTCATTACCATACATTTACATATTTTTGCATTGGTTGTGCATGAGATCTCAAAAAGGTCGTAAGATCGGGATGGTGACATATTCGGTACTAGTAGTCAAGTGCTAGGACGGTTCTGTGTGGTAAGGTACAAGATGTTCTTATCAGACCTGAGTGCATTGATCTAGAGATGCACTCATCAGAGGTAGTTCCTTACCTGGTCCTAATATGGAATTCATTCTCCAATAAGCATCGTACGGTTTTGGTTGTTCCCAAATATGTTGAAATGTAAGATGCAAGCATTTCAGCTATTTTAATAAGTATTTGTACTTAGACATTCCTATAATATCACAGGATTTTTATATAAAAGTGTTTTGGTTATTATAAGCTAAAAGCTCGTTGTGTTTATGTGTGGCGTAGTCTTATGAGATACCTTTTTGATTTCAAGATTTTGTTATTTTAAATCTAATTGGGTGTGTTTTTCTCACGCTGATTTTCAAGACTGACTCAGGTGTTATTTTATTATAATGCTTGGGTCAAACCGAGTATTATAGATTCAGGTTAAGATGCTATGGAGCTCAGAAGACAAGTTGGATGACAGAGACGTATTACATGTACTTGGTAATTTCCACTATGTGTGTAGGTTGTGTGTTCAGCACTTGTGAAGACTAGTTATTATAACTGTCCAGATTGATTATTGAATGTTGTACTCTGATGATTGCATGCATGTTGCCGTTATAGTTTCTTATATAAAAATCTGTTATTATATATTATATTTTGTTCCGCTGCAATTGTGAGATTATGTGTTGTTGTTTCTGTTTTCTTCTCTCTTCGTTTTCTTTTCCCCTAACAATCGGGTTTTCCGGCATTCGATTTCTCGACATGTAATATAGTGGATGTATTAGTATCGATTTTCGAGGGTCGAAAATCCCGGTCATTACAGTTGGTATCAGAGCAGAAGTTAAGCGAGAAGCTTGGCTTTGGAGGGGTAACTCAATAGAGATAGGGTTAGTAGCACCCTAGAATGAGTTTGAGTGTGTGTATGTATATGTCTATGTGTATGTATGTGTGTGTGTGTGTATGAGCGCGTATTTGTTAGTGATATAAAAATTGCTTTATATTGTGTTGGTTGATCTATTGAATGGCTTATGGATTCTGGTCAATATGAGTAATTAACGTCATTGATGGGGATCAACACTTGAGTAGAGAAAATTCGATATGGTATTGTTTTGAAATTGGGTAAATGAAATAATTTTACCTTGATTATTTTCATATGTATACGAATAATTTTTCATAAATTATTATAGTTGTATACTGTGTGTTTGGTTGTTAGGAGATGATGATGTTAAAATACTATCATTTGTTGTTTATTATTGTGATCGAATAAAGGTTGATATTATAATGTAAGAAAGACTAACAACAAAGAAATGATTTGTATAACAAAGGAATTATAGTTTATAAATGTGGTTCATAAGTTGAAAGGAAATGAGATTTCAGAGTATATTATAAATATGATTTATAAAGGGCTTTGGGAATTCGGGAATTTAAATCCCGTTGGTTTTGAAAATGATTTTCAAAGTTGTGAAAATAATAACAGTATTATTTAGAAATATTTTTTAATGGAAATATTTTTAAAAAAGAATTTTACGGAGATAATAGTACTGAACTCACTTCGCTCTTTGGAAAATAATTTCGATGATGACTGCAGCATCATCGATATTCATTTTCGAGTTTCCAAGGGAGGAATTTGTAACGACCCAGAATTTCTGTTAATTAAAATTTGTATATTTAATTGATTTTAAATATTAATAAGTGAAATTAAACAGTCGAATAGATTTTATTTCGAATAATTGGATTTAATTGGATAACTGAATCGATAATTTAATATTTGAAAATACAGAAATAATTGAAAATTGGGTTTAACATGATTAAAATTGATTTGTAAAATTTTAATAAATCATATTGGAGTTAGAATGATGTTATAGAACTTTTAAAATTGAATTAAAAGTTAATTTGTGCAAATTGAATATTTTAATATTTAATTGACGAGTTAAAATAGCCATTTTTCAAACAGTCTCGGATTTTGACGGAACCAGTTTCATCGGATCCGTAATGTTATATTATTATATCTTTCAAATTTCGTGTCAATCGGATTTACGGTTTGTCCGGGGCAAGCTAAAACGCGTAGAAATCGATTCGAGTGAATTTTGAATTTAAATAGTCGATTCAAAAACTTATCTTTCAAATATGATCGAATTGGCTCCCGATATATATTCCATTGCGTTCGGAATAAGGGTAAAACATTATAAACGCCAGGCGGCACGCTTCGTTTGGAGTTTGGAAAATTTTAGGGTGAATAGTGTTTGCAAATTTTCTATAAAAGGCCCTCCATTTTCACAAATTGCGGCAAAACCCTAAGCTATTAGGTCAGGCCGCCGGCTACGATTTTAATGGCCGAAATTTGCCAATCTTCTCCCTCAATTATCTTCTAATCCACCCACTATCATCAAAAACTTCCAACTAAGAAATTGTAGAGGGCAACGAGCTTTACAAATCCAACGGCTGTGATCGAAAATAACATCGCCAATCATCGGCAATTTTCATTTGAACGTCCCATGTTCATTCACGGTTTTCACGGTGATGGCTTGACCGAGCTTCGAGGCGTTGGGGTCGGAGGCGTGTAGGCGCACGCAATGGCGTTGCTCGATCGAGGTCTGGTCGTCAATATGGAGAGCGACGTTCAAAAATTCGAACGTGCTTATGGGTTCTCGTTTGCGTATTATACTGGAGAGGAAGAAGCAATAATGTGCGGCCTTGATTCAGAAGCCAGAAACGAACGACCGAGATTAGGTTATAAAAAAAATAAAAAAAATTTAAAATTTATATATTCTAATTCGTTCAATGTTTAAAACTGTGTAACTTTTTCATACGATGTCGAAAATGCACGAAACGAATTGCGTCGTGTTCGTATTGACGAACACTACGCGATGGAGCTAGATTGCAGTCGTTTGGAGCTAGCGATAATTTCGGCTAAAATTAAACACACGTTTAATTTTATTCGAAATAAAACGCTGAAACTGTCATTGAAAGCAAGGTGAGAACTTCTCACTCAATCGAATAGTTTCGATTTAAATTTTAAATAGTTAGATTTAAAATTTCTTGATTGTATGCTTGGATGATAAATTTTTATCTATTGATTGTTAGAATAGACATTATACGCCGTATATTAAGCGGAGGTTATTTATTAAAAACATATACCGCGAATATTTCACCTTGAAGTGAAATTGGTATTATATATGTACTTGGAGTTGATTTCCCGCATTATATAGCGGATGAGACCCTATTGCGCCGCATAATAGCGGATAATATTTTATGAACCCCTTATACCGCGATATTTCGGATTTAGAACGGAACTGGTATTGTGCTAATGTATGTGGATGCAGGAAAACAGGTTGGAGGGATCCAACTGGATTCCTCACCAATATTTATTTAATTACAAATATTGTGATATTTGTTGATTATCATATGATGATATATGATGTTGGATGTCGTGATTGATTATTTGGCGTTGTTGCATCATTGGCCCTATTTTAAAGTTTTTAAAAATGTTAAAGTAACGATTTTTAATTTAAAAAGGTTTTAAAGTGATTTTTGAAAATATACGTTTATTAAATTTTGAATTGTTAAAATAAATAAACATTATTATTATTATTATTATAAAAGTTATATTTTTTGGAAACTAATACTTAAGTATGATTTTGGAGTTATATATAAGCTTTAATAACGATTTGTAAATTATTAAAAAGATTGATTTATTTAAATTGAGATTTTTGAATTATTATAAACGGTTTATATAAAAGATTTATAAAATTGATATTTATAAATTAAAATATTGGAATTATAAAATGAGTTTTTATAAGTGTTAAAATGAAATAAAAAATGGATTTCATAAGTGAATGAAATTTATAGATTTATAAATTGTGAAATTTTAAAATTAATAGATTTTCGTAAAATAAAAGATTATAAGTAATTAACTTATAAATTAGATTTTTGGTATAAAATTGAGTTATAAATTGAATTGGTAAATAAAAGTGATTTTATACGTTGAAGTTTTTATAAAATATATATGTGTGTGTGTGTGTGTGTGTGTGTGTGTGTGAATTTATAAACGTTGTTTTATAAATCCGAAATCAATTGAATTTGATAAATTAAACATAGAAGTTTATAAAAAGGGATATATTCGCGATTTTGGATAGCAAATTATCAATTATATGATAGATGTAGTAATGAAGAGTTTGGTTGGGAATTATATCCACGATTTTGGACAGTGGATAATCTTTTAATAAATGTGTTGAAACATTGAATTGGGTAAGTAAAGTATATTCACGATTTTGGACAGTGAATATATTATTAAAGAAAATGGATATGTTTTTGGGGAAGTGATATTATAAAATGAAGTTAATTGTTTTAAAGATGTTTTAAAATGTATTAAGCATCGAAACCGTAGATTTCAACATTTATTGTTGAAATAGACGTTTTCGAGAAATAGAAGGAAATAATGGACTATAACACTGTTATTATAGTAAATGATTTCTGAAAGGAAATGTTTTATATAATATTGGGATTTATATATCTATCTTAATTTCGAATCCCTATTCTAGTGATTTTTGGGTTGTCGTAACGATGTTTTATGCAACATTCATTTTGACCCAAATAAATGTGTTAAGAGAATGTTTTCCTTAAAGAATAAAATGTATATACTTAATTGTAATTTAAGTATATTGAATATTTTCCAAGTGTTGAAAATAAATGGATTTGTGAATTACTTTTTATTAAATAAGTATGGGAATGTTTTCCAATATGAAGTGAATATTTTGAGATTTTTTCTTTTAAAGATAAATTGAAAATGAATATTAGAAATCGATTTGGAAATCGTATATTCATAGATATTTTGGAATTGTAAATTCACTATGGAATTTATAAAAGAAAGGGAAATTTGTTTAAAAATAAACATTAAATTATTTTTGAAGTGGAAATAAATTTACGGATTTGGAACGTAAAGATAAAGTAAATCGGTAAGGATTTATTTAATTGGTTTAAATGAACCATTTTGAAATGAAAATGAATAAAGATTTGTGAATATATCCCATGTAGGGAAACGATTTGAAATTTGTTTTCAAAAGTTGTAAAGGTGAAAAGTGATTTGAAATTTGTTTTCAAATGGTTGAAGTGTGGAAATTATATATCTTGTAAAGATATTTTTGAAAAATAAATAATTTGGGAAATTATTTGGAATTTGATGATGTTATGCATGTCTATTGATTGTTAAATTACCGACTATCAATATTTACCTTTAAATGGGTATTTGTTGTGATTTGCTTGAATTTGAATGCCACACTTATTTTAAAAATAAGCGCTCACTATTCGGGTTAGCCGGGAAAGGACCTTTGGGTCGTATAACCCACTCCGAATATGTGATATGTCGTTATAGATTGCATTTGAAGACCGGTGTTGAAGACCGGATAATTGTGAAAACGGAAGGATTACCGTCGAATGACTCTGCATCGGCTGATCTCCGATATAGAGGTTTTACCACCCTTAGTGTCGGGACGTCCGGACGTGATTAGTGAATATCCGGATTGCAAGGGTTCTTTGGAAGTGCCTTCGGTTCCGTTCGATCCCGAAACTGACTTGTATGGATGTATGTCTGATGTTACAATTTGAGATGTAAAGCTGGTTTCTACCAAATATATTTCTATTGGTGGCGGAGAATTTATTCTCTTAGCTTTACACCCTTCTCTGAGACATACGAGTTCAGATGTTATGTAGTTGATGGTTACCAGTGATACATTCCCAAATTGGTAATGTGGCATACGAAGTGCTGTTGAGCATTTGATGATCAAAGCACAGCTTTTGTATAAAGCGTAGCTTTGTGGACGAGACTTCGTCGGACCTCACACCCCGGAAATGGTCAAAACAGGAAGGATGCAGCAAGGTTATTAGGGGGTAGCGCCCCTTTAGCGTATGTCATTCCTTCTGGATAGAGGTGGTATTATGGTATGGAGCCCAGATACTTAACCTATGTTGTTGCTGCAAATTTATTACTTTGTGGTTGTTGGAATCGAGGATCCTCGGATATAGATCGGTTACGATCGGGGGATGGCATATTCGTTTCAGTAGTTACCCAGTTAGGGGTAACCAGGCCTTATGTTGGCAGAGATCCGGTTAGGTTCTCGGGTCGTCTTTCCAGAGACGTATCCATGTGGCAATGGGAAGTTCCTTGGCCTGACCATTTGTTGGAAATCCAAACTTCAATACGCATCTTGTACGGTTTTAGTTGTAGAACCTACCATTTACTTATGGTGGTCACCACTGTTCAGATGATAGCTATGGTAGGCATAAGTGCGGAATGCCTATGCTGGCTAAGATTTATATTATATTTTTGAAATGTTTTCTACACTATGCACTAGTAATAATATCAAATGTTTCTTTTTAATGCGTATCAAGCATCTTTGACTATCATAAGAAGAAATCTTCTCCGATTCTGCGTTTGCATTGTGTGTGCGTGCGGGATGCCTTATGGTAGTCTCATTTTTCAAAAAACATTGCGAATCTATTTTTAAAATATTCATGTTGATTTTTTTAAAGATAAATAACTGTTTTAAGTTCTCACACCAGTCCCATGACTGACCTGGAGTTTATTGTTTTCCTTCCTAAACTCTGGGTGCCCACCAATTTCCACACAGGCAGTCTAGAGTCAGGTTATCAGGATATTCTGGAATTCAGGAGTTGCTGGAGGCAAGCTGGATGGCATGGCGTATTACTAGTATATAGTATTTCTTTTCCGCTGTTTGTTGTTGTATACTCTGATGATGTAATGTAAGGTAATGTGATGTAACGAAATAACTGATATAGTTCTTTGTTTAAAGATTATTCATTTATCTATTATATGTTGTTCCGCTGCGATTGTGAGATTCTGATATTGTTCTGTTGTTTCTTTCTGTTCTGTTCTATTTTTTCCTCTCTTCTTCTATCTTTTTCTTCTTCTTCTTTAATCATAACATTTCGGTTTTCCGGCATTTGATTGCTCAGCATTTGATACAGTGGACGTATTGATGTCGGTTTTTGAGCGTCGAAAAGTCGCGATGTTATAGAATTGCTACCATTGAAGTTTTGTTTTGGAGAAGCTAGTTTTGATTTTGAAAATTCAAATAAATGAATTGATATACCAGAGGTGTGTGTGTATATACGTATATATGATTTCAAATTGATTTGAAGTAGTTTGAGAACTGGGTATTTAAAACTCTGGGATCTTCATTTAAATGTTTTATGAGAATATGAGAAAATAAGTTGATAAATTATAAATTTTGGAAATGAGTTAAGAAATGAACTAATTGGATTAGTGAGTTGAATTTGATTTGGAATATGGTTGAGATTTAAATAAATGGATTGAGTCAAATGGAGTTGAAATTGAATTGAGTTAAAGTGGATATAGACTTAAGTGGTGAAGTGGTAATAAATATAAGAGCTCTTGTATAAAATGTTTTTAAACTTAAGAAGGATTTTATAAGTCATAAATGGATATATGATAGAGTGAATGTGTTGAACATAAAAGTTTTGGATAGAATTGTTCTTTAAGGACAATTACTATTGAAAAGAAATATACTAAGTAAATAAGGGATGTGAATAATGGATTGAGAATAATTGATAGTAAATGAAATGAATATAGATAAGAGAATTTGCTGTAACTAAGAAATCAATTGGAATAAATACATAAGTTGTATGTATATTATTTTATTCGCATAGCGGCTTGATCCAGATTCAAGCACAAAATTTTGAGATAATTAATATCGATCCGAGTTGGGATTTTTCACTAGATTTTCGATGGCGAACACTAGATATGGATTTTTGAATGATTCCGTGATTCTCTATCATAGTATATAGTTACGCAAGGAGAACGACGGTTTCTGATCAAGGAGCCAGATCTGAATCTGCATTAAAGGGTCATGTGAACGATGCTAGTTCGGAAGTGAAATTGTGTGATAGAATGAGCGATTATATTTGATGTTGAATAAGGACGATATATGTACATCGTACGGGCTTATGTAATGTAAATATTTGAAATTGAAAATGCAGATTAATATGATTATAAATTATATGCTTGGATATCATTGGTAAATAAGATGTGGGTATTTAAAAACAAAAACTAATTTGATGCTTTTAATTTCATAAGCAAAATTGGGTTGCCCAACAAAAAGGTACGTGTTTATATTGATTTGATGGTTTTATGGTTGAGCCACTTGGCTTTGTTTTCTTTTGATGATTTGGGCCATAGTGGCGATTTGTAGTTGTTCTGGTCTAGCCGTGAAAAGGAGACGATAGTGAAATTTTTTGAAATTTTAAAGGAATTTATGATAATTAAAATTTGGTTTGAAATATAATTTGAAACGATTGAGTGAATAAAATATTTGGAATCTGTGGATGAGTTTGGGAATTAGAAAAGTGATAATGTGGTTTCAACAAATTAATTTTGGGTAGTTGTTTCAACTGATTAAATTGAGAAAGTTAATGGGCTTTGGGCCATTCTTCTTACCTTGGAAATTTCGAGGACGAAATTCTTTTAAAGAGGGAGGAATGTAACGACCCAAAATTTTGGTTAATTGAAATTGGAATATTTAATTGATTTTAAATATTTGGAAGTTAATTTTTTAGATTTAATAACTTGATTTTTAATATAATGATTTATTGGACAATTTAATTGCTGAATTTAATTATTGAAAATCATTTAAGTAATTAAATCTTAGATTTTTAAGTTGGATAAAATGATTTAAAGACCTACTAAATTTCTATTAATAAGAATGAAGGTAAGTAAACTTTTAAATTGAATTTAAAAGTGATTTAACTAATTTTAAAAATAACTCATATAAATTAACATATAGATATAGTCTTCGGGGGAACAGTCTCAGATTTCGACGAAACTAGTTCCATTGGATCCATAATAGTGTATTATTATCGGATATTTAATTTTGCACCGTTTGGAGTTATCGTTTGACCGTACATGATTAAAATACGTTGAATTTAATATCATAAATTTAATATTATAATTGGATTCAAAAAGCTATCTTCTCTATACGATCGAATTGAAACTCGAAACTTGTTCCATTGCATTGGAAATATAAGCATAACATTAGGAACGTCTGACGGCACGTCCTCGATAAGGGTTCATGATTTTTCGTTATTTTAAGCATGGTATTTTGAATTTACACACACACACACACACACATATCTTTAATAATAGTTGTAATAGCTTTGGTGTCACACTTTTTTGGTATCAACGTGAACTACCAAAAATGCCCCTCTATATATTATTCAATCTTAGTTACTTAAAAATAGGATCTAATACTAAATTTCTTTTACAAGTTCAAATGCCCATAAAAGTAGGATCTAATAACTAAACATGCTTTAAAATCCAAAATGCTTTTAAAAATAGGATCTAAAATTAACCTTCTTTACGGATTCAAAATACTTCTTTACAAAATATCACTTGAAAATAAAAAATTATTTTTTTGACTGATTTAAACATATACAATTTATAAGAAAAACAATTCATGCACGAAGCGCGTGCCATTACACTCGTGTGTATATATATATATATATATATATATATATATATATATATATATATATTGATTTGACTATACACAACTATCCTTCTTTGCATCGTACACCTACAGCTACCCTATATCGTGCCAACCCTTTCTTCTTTAACACACTTCCCTCGTTTACTTTTTTAAAACACAGCAGAGTAGGAAAAAAAAGATGAAAAGTTAAAAAAAATCTCGATATACCAATTCATAAATCACTCCGACCCTTCTCTTCTTTTTATTCTTTTTGTACTCGAGCTTCAGCAATACTAGAAACGAAAAAGGCCGATTGGTGTAAAATCAAAACCAAGTCCTTTTTCAACTCAAATTCCTAAACAAATCTTGTTTTGATTAAAGCTTCGATCTGCAATGTTTTCGAAAAGTGCGACAGTGAGATTTGGAGGATGGATGATCGTTGTTGTAGCTAGGGTTAGCTTGTAGGCTTGATGAAGGCATTAATTCAACAATCAGATAGGGGATTTGAATTTATAGGTCAAGTAGCATCGGCGGCTTTAAAATTGTAGGCTTCAATCAATGTTTGGTCATCGCAACCTAGTAGGTTCTCGTACATGAGCCGTGGTTGCGTTTTTTTATAGGGGATGGAGAATGCAACGCGATGATGTCCAGCAGGTGGAGCTCGCGGAGTAGGAATCGAAGGCGAAGTTGATGGTTTATTTCATTGGGGAATAGGCGAGATATTGATGGAAGGAAGGTTCGATTTTGGGTTTCGTTTGCGTGTACATGAATGTACAGGGTGCAGGGCCTTAGGAGACTGGGAAGATGGTTTAGATAGGGGATTAATGGGTAAAGGTTGTAATTAGTAAATTAATTATATTATTCAATTTGTGAAACTTATAAAAGCTATAACTCATTTATACGAGGTTGAAATCGAGCACCGTTCGTTGTGTTGCACTCATATGGACATGATCTTCATGATGAAACTAGTTTGGACAAATGCGGAGATGGGAAATTTGGACTAAAATCGGACATCATCTGGTTTAGTTCCAAACCGAAACATCTCAGCGACGATAGAAAATAAAAATGAATAAGTCTCACTCATTTGGATTACTGGATTTAATTATTAAAAAACAATTATTTATTGGTTGATTGGATGAATTGGTAAATTATTATTATCAATCAGATGATATTATATATATTAGTATATATATTAATAGTTGGATTGAATATCCCCGCCGATTGGAATGGATGATATACTATGCACCCCCATAATAGTGGATGACCCTATATTATCGCAATATCCCGGCTCGAAGCAAGATTGGTAATTTATGTTATCTAACATTTGTGGTTGCAGGGAAACATGTTGGAGGGACCCAACTGGATTCCTCAAAAATATTGATTTTAATTTCATATATAGTGATATATGATGTGTTCGAATAATCTATAATACATTATGATATGATTTGATCTATTGGATGCCATAGTAGCACTAGCCTATTTTGGTATTTAAAATACCATAAATTTTATTTTTGAACTTGAAAAAAAAAATTAAAAGGGCATTTTGGAAGTGAAATATTTATATTGAGTTTGGGATTATTTAAAGAGGTATTGTTGTGGATAAAATTTATGATTTGATTTTTAAATTTGTACTTAACTATTTTGTGAAATAATTCAAATAGAATTTTAAATAATGCACATAAAAGATTTTTAAACTAAATTTAAGTGATATTTGTTAAATGAAAAAGGGTTTTAAAAATCGAGATTTAAATAGATTG
Source organism: Allium cepa (assembly GCA_030765085.1). Taxonomy (NCBI): domain Eukaryota; kingdom Viridiplantae; phylum Streptophyta; class Magnoliopsida; order Asparagales; family Amaryllidaceae; genus Allium; species Allium cepa. The sequence goes on along the minus strand of CM060935.1, from coordinate 785,197,653 downwards.
GGAGAATGAAAGGAATTTGGAAATAAATGTAAATTTAGTCATACTAGATTTTAAATAAGAATTTTAATTTATGAAATGGAAGTAGAAATCGAGATTTGATTGATTTTGGAATATAGTTTGGGTTATTTAAGGAACTGATTTATAAATGGGACTAGATTTAAAAATCGATTTATAAATAGATTTTGATAATGTAAACCTGTATATGCCGGGAAATGAGATTATGAAATTTATAGACAATGTTTATAAATAAAGTGAAATGATTATTATTTCATAAATTGGAAATAAAAATTCACGGTGAGAATTTATAATGAAATAGGGTAGTTGGATTAAAAAGAAATGGTTGATACCATCTTTGGAACGTGAAATGGGTTATGGAATTGGGAATGTGGTCGATGTGTTATGAATCGAGAGAGATTTATAAATTGAAATATGTTATAATGAAAATTTTAAAATATATTTTTACCAAGAGGTTAAGTTTATTTTAAAAAGTGGATTTTTAATTATTAAACTATGTAGTTTTAAAACTATTAATTGGATTAAAATATTTTCGGAAGTTAGTTATTTAAATATTTAAATTTTGTTGAAATGAATTATAAGTTTTGTAAACAAGATTTGTAAATCGATTAGAAATTTTACAAACAAATTGGGAGTAGTTATTGATGTTTATATTAAAAAGTCCTTTGATGTTTTAAGTAATTATTTAACCATATCTTTGAAATTTATTATTATTTTGTGTATAGTTTAAAAGTAAGTAATTAGAATTTATTTATAAATACTCTCGAGATTCTAATCCAGATTTATTAAATGGATGTGATTGTATAAGTGAAGTGTTATAATGGGAATTCTGGAATTTAGGAAATTTCCAAAATAGTTAGACTTGGAAACTTCAAAAATTCTAAATTCGTTAAAGGAGTTATAAATTGTTAGCTGGATTTTAGATAAGTATAATCGATAAATTTTGGAAATTGTAAAGGGAAGTAATAAAATTCGGGAGTTTGTGAGATAAGTACATAATGTTTCCGAAGTATGAAATATTAGAAATGATTTTTGGGAAATAGACTCATAATATTTTCTTAAGTATTGGAATTGAAGGTTTGGAGATATTTTAGCGATGAAATGATTTATATAGAAATATTTCTAAGCCCATTAATTTATTAGGATATTTTAAAGGAATTTATGATAATTAAAATTTGGTTTGAAATATAATTTGAAACGATTGAGTGAATAAAATATTTGGAATCTGTGGATGAGTTTGGGAATTAGAAAAGTGATAATGTGGTTTCAACAAATTAATTTTGGGTAGTTGTTTCAACTGATTAAATTGAGAAAGTTAATGGGCTTTGGGCCATTCTTCTTACCTTGGAAATTTCGAGGACGAAATTCTTTTAAAGAGGGAGGAATGTAACGACCCAAAATTTTGGTTAATTGAAATTGGAATATTTAATTGATTTTAAATATTTGGAAGTTAATTTTTTAGATTTAATAACTTGATTTTTAATATAATGATTTATTGGACAATTTAATAATTGAAAATCATTTAAATAATTAAATCTTAGATTTTTAAGTTGGATAAAATGATTTAAAGACCTACTAAATTTCTATTAATAAGAATGAAGGTAAGTAAACTTTTAAATTGAATTTAAAAGTGATTAAACTAATTTTAAAAATAACTCATATAAATTAACATATAGAAATAGCCTTCGAGGGCACAGTCTCAGATTTCGACGAAACTAGTTCCATTGGATCCATAATAGTGTATTATTATCGGATTTTTAATTTTTCACCGTTTGGAGTTATCGTTTGACCGTACATGATTAAAATACGTTGAATTTAATATCATAAATTTAATATTATAATTGGATTCAAAAAGCTATCTTCTCTATACGATCGAATTGAAACTCGAAACTTGTTCCATTGCATTGGAAATATAAGCATAACATTAGGAACGTCTGACGGCACGTCCTCGATAAGGGTTCATGATTTTTCGTTATTTTAAGCATGGTATTTTGAATTTATACACACACACACACACATATATCTTTAATAATAGTTGTAATAGCTTTGGTGTCACACTTTTTTGGTATCAACGTGAACTACCAAAAATGCCCCTCTATATATTATTCAATCTTAGTTACTTAAAAATAGGATCTAATACTAAATTTCTTTTACAAGTTCAAATGCCCATAAAAGTAGGATCTAATAACTAAACATGCTTTAAAATCCAAAATGCTTTTAAAAATAGGATCTAAAATTAACCTTCTTTACGGATTCAAAATACTTCTTTACAAAATATCACTTGAAAATAAAAAATTATTTTTTTGACTGATTTAAACATATACAATTTATAAGAAAAACAATTCATGCACGAAGCGCGTGCCATTACACTCGTGTGTGTGTGTGTATATATATATATATATATATATATATATTGATTTGACTATACACAACTATCCTTCTTTGCATCGTACACCTACAGCTACCCTATATCGTGCCAACCCTTTCTTCTTTAACACACTTCCCTCGTTTACTTTTTTAAAACACAGCAGAGTAGGAAAAAAAAGATGAAAAGTTAAAAAAAATCTCAATATACCAATTCATAAATCACTCCGACCCTTCTCTTCTTTTTATTCTTTTTGTACTCGAGCTTCAGCAATACTAGAAACGAAAAAGGCCGATTGGTGTAAAATCAAAACCAAGTCCTTTTTCAACTCAAATTCCTAAACAAATCTTGTTTTGATTAAAGCTTCGATCTGCAATATTTTCGAAAAGTGCGACAGTGAGATTTGGAGGATGGATGATCGTTGTTGTAGCTAGGGTTAGCTTGTAGGCTTGATGAAGGCATTAATTCAACAATCAGAGAGGGGATTTGAATTTATAGGTCAAGTAGCATCGGCGGCTTTAAAATTGTAGGCTTCAATCAATGTTTGGTCATCGCAACCTAGTAGGTTCTCGTACATGAGCCGTGGTTGCGTTTTTTATAGGGGATGGAGAATGCAACGCGATGATGTCCAGCAGGTGGAGCTCGCGGAGTAGGAATCGAAGGCGAAGTCGATGGTTTATTTCATTGGGGAATAGGCGAGATATTGATGGAAGGAAGGTTCGATTTTGGGTTTCGTTTGCGTGTACATGAATGTACAGGGTGCAGGGCCTTAGGAGACTGGGAAGATGGTTTAGATAGGGGATTAATGGGTAAAGGTTGTAATTAGTAAATTAATTATATTATTCAATTTGTGAAACTTATAAAAGCTATAACTCATTTATACGAGGTTGAAATCGAGCACCGTTCGTTGTGTTGCACTCATATGGACATGATCTTCATGATGAAACTAGTTTGGACAAATGCGGAGATGGGAAATTTGGACTAAAATCGGACATCGTCTGGTTTAGTTCCAAACCGAAACATCTCAACGACGATAGAAAATAAAAATGAATAAGTCTCACTCATTTGGATTACTGGATTTAATTATTAAAAAACAATTATTTATTGGTTGATTGGATGAATTGGTAAATTATTATTATCAATCAGATGATATTATATATATTAGTATATATATTAATAGTTGGATTGAATATCCCCGCCGATTGGAATGGATGATATACTATGCACCCCCATAATAGTGGATGACCCTATATTATCGCAATATCCCGGCTCGAAGCAAGATTGGTAATTTATGTTATCTAACATTTGTGGTTGCAGGGAAACATGTTGGAGGGACCCAACTGGATTCCTCAAAAATATTGATTTTAATTTCATATATAGTGATATATGATGTGTTCGAATAATCTATAATACATTATGATATGATTTGATCTATTGGATGCCATAGTAGCACTAGCCTATTTTGGTATTTAAAATACCATAAATTTTATTTTTGAATTTGAAAAAAAAATTAAAAGGGCATTTTGGAAGTGAAATATTTATATTGAGTTTGGGATTATTTAAAGAGGTATTGTTGTGGATAAAATTTATGATTTGATTTTTAAATTTGTACTTAACTATTTTGTGAAATAATTCAAATAGAATTTTAAATAATGTACATAAAAGATTTTTAAACTAAATTTAAGTGATATTTGTTAAATGAAAAAGGGTTTTAAAAATCGAGATTTAAATAGATTGGGAGAATGAAAGGAATTTGGAAATAAATGTAAATTTAGTCATACTAGATTTTAAATAAGAATTTTAATTTATGAAATGGAAGTAGAAATCGAGATTTGATTGATTTTGGAATATAGTTTGGGTTATTTAAGGAACTGATTTATAAATGGGACTAGATTTAAAAATCGATTTATAAATAGATTTTGATAATGTAAACCTGTATATGCCGGGAAATGAGATTATGAAATTTATAGACAATGTTTATAAATAAAGTGAAATGATTATTATTTCATAAATTGGAAATAAAAATTCACGGTGAGAATTTATAATGAAATAGGGTAATTGGATTAAAAAGAAATGGTTGATACCATCTTTGGAACGTGAAATGGGTTATGGAATTGGGAATGTGGTCGATGTGTTATGAATCGAGAGAGATTTATAAATTGAAATATGTTATAATGAAAATTTTAAAATATATTTTTACCAAGAGGTTAAGTTTATTTTAAAAAGTGGATTTTTAATTATTAAACTATGTAGTTTTAAAACTATTAATTGGATTAAAATATTTTCGGAAGTTAGTTATTTAAATATTTAAATTTTGTTGAAATGAATTATAAGTTTTGTAAACAAGATTTGTAAATCGATTAGAAATTTTACAAACAAATTGGGAGTAGTTATTGATGTTTATTTTAAAAAGTCCTTTGATGTTTTAAGTAATTATTTAACCATATCTTTGAAATTTATTATTATTTTGTGTATAGTTTAAAAGTAAGTAATTAGAATTTATTTATAAATACTCTCGAGATTCTAATCCAGATTTATTAAATGGATGTGATTGTATAAGTGAAGTGTTATAATGGGAATTCTGGAATTTAGGAAATTTCCAAAATAGTTAGACTTGGAAACTTCAAAAATTCTAAATTCGTTAAAGGAGCTATAAATTGTTAGCTGGATTTTAGATAAGTATAATCGATAAATTTTGGAAATTGTAAAGGGAAGTGATAAAATTCGGGAGTTTGTGAGATAAGTACATAATGTTTCCGAAGTATGAAATATTAGAAATGATTTTTGGGAAATAGACTCATAATATTTTCTTAAGTATTGGAATTTAAGGTTTGGAGATATTTTAGCGATGAAATGATTTATATAGAAATATTTTTCTAAGTAATTAATTAAGTGGAATTAGAAATATTTCTAAGGTTGTTATGGGTTGAAATATCATGTTATGGATTTAAATATTTTAAATCGTTTTTAAATATTGAATTATTGAAAGAGATTTGAATATATATCTTTATAAGGATATTTTGAAATAAATGTTTGAAATATTTATAATATGGGCCTAGTGATAGCTTGTGTGTGAAATTTGATAGTTAAATAATCGATTATCAAATCTGGCCAAATTCATTGATCATTTTGAAGAGACTGGGATTGGATTTAATTTATCTGAAAACGACTTCGATCCGATATGTGCGTTACGAATTGTGATATCATGAAGATAATGAAGGTGGAGATTTGGTTTGTTCAGACTCTGAAAAACTTGTATGGATGAATGTTATATTGCATCGTTGCTTGGAAGGCAGTGTTAGCATTCCACGTGGAATTGCTATTCAAAAAGGTAATCGTAGCCTCAAGCCTCATCAATCAGAAAAGGACTAAAACATATTATGCAGCAAGGTTAAATAGGTCACTCCTATTAGGTATGTCATCAGTTTTCTAGATACCCTATATTTACATATTTATGGATTGGTTGTGCATGAAATCTCAAAAAGGTCGGAAGACCGGGATGATGACATATTTGGTACTAGTAGTCAAGTTCTAGGCCGATTTTGTGTGGCAGGGTACAAGATGTTTTTGTCAGGCCCAAGTGCATTGACCTAGAGATGCACTCATCGGAGGTAGTTCCTTACCTAGTCATACTATGGAATCCATTCTCCTATAAGCGCTGCACAGTTTTGATTGTGCTCAAATATGTTGAAATGTGAGATGCAAGCATTTCAGCTATTTTAATAAGTATTTGTACATAGACATTACTATAATATTATAGGATTTTTGTATAAAAGTGTTTTGGTTATCGTAAGGTAAAAATTCATCATGTTTATGTGTGGCGTGGTCTTACGAGATACCTTTTTGATTTCAAGATTTTCTGATAACTTTAAATTCAATTAGGTGTGTATTTCTCACGCTAGTTTTTCAAACTGACTTGGGTGTTATTTCATTATAATGATCGGGTCAGATCGAGTATTACAGATTCAGGTTAGGATGCTATGGAGCTCAGGAGACGAGCTGGACGACCGAGATATATTACACGTACTTGGTTATTTCCGCTATGTGTGTAGGCTGTGTATTCAGCACTTGTGAGGACTAGTTGTTATAACTGTCCAGATTGATTGTTGACTGTTGTACTCTATTGATTGTATGTATTTTACAGTTATAGAATCTTGTATAAAAATATGTTATTATATATTATATTTTGTTCCACTGCGATTGTGAGATTCTTTTTTGTTGTTTCTCTTTTCTTCTCTCTTTATTTTCTTTTCCATTAACAATCGGGTTTTCCGACATTCAATTTCTCGGCATGTAATATAGTAAATGTATTAGTGTCGATTTTCTAGGGTCGAAAATCCCGATCATTACATTAATGAGGATAATATCTTGGTCCATTAATGAACGATGGGATATATATACATGTATATATAGATATAGGTATATATAAGGTAGATGGGAACATTCATACGTAGTGATGGAGTCATAGCGACTAACGACAAATCTTACATAGCAAGAAATGGTGAACAATCGGAATAAGCTAGTGTTATGTACAAGATGTATAATTTACTAGTAAGCAGAACGTTGTTTTGAATCCCTTTTCATTACAGCCCACATGATTTAAAAGTGTAAATACTGGTATTGTTTTGGAGCAATGGTTTAGCTGAGGCATTTGACATTTGAGGTGTCAATTCTAGATCAGCAATTATTATGATCTATTATATTTAATTATTTTCGATGTGAGTTATTACCCTTAGTGTTATGATATGTCTGCTCATTTTAGGATACCAAACAAACAATCTGTATTTTAGTAGACTTGGGTTTTCGGATTAGTGAAAATATGGACCCACTGGAGTGCGGTGTTACAATGCAACTCATATTTGAGACAGATATTGACAGGCTCTACCATAGGCTGGATAAATCGAAAAAGAGGAATTCGACATCATATTTGTAAGTATAATTTAGGCTTCGGGGGGATAAAGTTATCAAGGCTATTGGGTAAACAAAGGCTGTTTCTAAATCATCTTATTTTATATGGCAGCATCAAAATAATGAAGGACCCGGATATAAGTAAAGGGGATTGCTAAAATGGCAGAGATAATGCACAGCACCGTGTGTTCCATTGTATGGTATCTTCATTGCCGAGAAAGGTGTGGCTGTTTCAAAATTCCTAACTTGTAAGAACCTAGGAAATTAGAAATTGTTGGTTATACGTTTGTTGAATTGCAGATAAGAGCAAATTGAATTATTGAATCCACGTCACAGTCGATTTGTGAAATTAGGAGCCTGCAACAACTCACGTACGAGGGGTTGTGGGAGAAGAAAATCACGCGAAGCCATGTTTCAAGAGTAGTTATGCGATTTAGACAACCGCTGTTTTCAAATGGAAGAAGTCACATTCGGTTTTTGGGTCTAATGGGCAATCAGATTAAGTATGAGATGCATTGGGTTATTGCATACATAAACACAATGAAGGCTTTTGTGTAATGATGCGATAAGTCTTGCTTTCAGTACTTGATGCATATGTGTATGAATATATGTAGGTTTTTATGTGAAGTTATATATTGTCATATGCAATAACTTGGTGGACATACCTAAAGACGGGTTAAGGTGTACGTAGTGGTGTGATTTATACCATAATATTTGCTTAAAAATAATAAAGGAACCCATTTTCATATATATATATATATATATATATATATAAACACAATAGAGTGTGTATAAAATAGGGTTTCTAACTCACATCGGCAATATACATCAATTTAAGTACAATATATATAAAAAAGAGTTTCTGACTCACATTGATAACATAAGTCAAGTCAAGTACAAAATATATAACACATACCCTTATCATCAAAACAAATACAAGGAGACATCCAACGAAAACTGTACATAGCGAACTTCTCAAAATATGATATAATATGTATACTTGTCTCCTCTAAAGCACAACATCCAAAATCACTAATGTCTATGTAACTTAAAAGTCTTGAACTAGCCCAAATTTTATACAAATAATAAACAGTTCGGACTATATCTAAATCCGAGGTGAGTGCGTGACAATAAATCTTGGTAATATAAAGGCATAGCAAGAATATGAAATAACATGATATTCAACATAGCATCCCAATGATATACCATACAACACATCTCAATAATCACCCACTAAACACATATAAGCATATAAGAATCACGATGCACATAAATTGGATGATACAATCAAACTCATCAAAACCACAAAATACTATGGATAAGCACATCGCATATCCAAAGAATCAGAATAAAAGTATGAATCACAATTCATACAAAGCACGAGAATTAATAACAAATATATTTTGACATACGGTGCTAAGGGAAGCGATGAATTTCGATTGTTATAACTTATAAGATAACCACGAAATGCATAATCCCAAATAAATAATTGAAGCATCACTAACAAAGCTTACAAATTTTGACTTACAATCCTAATGGAAGTAGTAATCTCCGACTGTTAAGCCATGGAAGATACATCAAAAAATGTGGAACCAAAATAGAACATAATCCATACAAAATACAGAAATACTATTCGATTTACGATCCTAATGGAAGTAAAAACCTCCGATTATTGGTCCTTGGAGATAGCCCGAAACACAAACCTGAATAAATCACAATTAATACAAAAATATCAAAAGAAATATCCAAAATTATCTCGACCTACAGTCCTAATGAAAGTGATAACTTCCAACCATTAGGCCCATGGAGACATTAAGAAATATATACTCAAACCTATATCGAGGCCAATCAAAATGCTCGATGCATAAAACCACTTTTCTCGACCCAATATCCTCAGAGAGGAGAAACTCTCGGCTGCATGGATTTAGGAGATAGAAAAAATAAATCATATGAAAAGATATCTCAGTCATGTACTCTTATGAGAGAATGAGAGACAAGCACACAACAAGTCTCCGAAATCATAGATAAACAACACATAGCTTTCTCAAATTATGCTATCTCAAAAGATATATGAGCATGTAGTTAGTCTCTAATGTTGAATAATCTTAGTCTCTAGTGAGGTGATAATCATCAAATAACACATAGGCAATGGATCTACCTAAGTCATCCAGAAGGAAGACTGACATACTACAAACCGCTCTAGGAACGCTAATGAATGCAATCCGTTTTATACAGTCTCTAGTTACTCCCAAAATTGCAACATCAACGTCTATCTACATGTTATAAACACACTGCCAGGCTACACTATGCATTGGTCACGATTTTGACTTGCCCTGGTAACAGAATGTTGGTCCGTAAGTGACATCTGGACAATAGCTCTAATGTGAGCAATAACCTTAGCCTATAAATTCAATAAAGTGACATCATGGATCCAGGGCCCAACCCCAAAGTTAGGACCGCTAGGATGGATACTAGCCTATCTGGTGGGTCCTAATCAGGTGCTCTCTATAGTGGTGTGAACCCTATGACAGATTCCCAATAAATATTCTAGATTAGATGAGTCCTAATGAGAGTAATAATAAGTATACTCAACTCCATGTTTCAAAACAAGAGTATCTCAAAATAATAAATCCTTGATTTCTAGCCCTATGAGTAGATAATAATACTCAACTAGTTAATCCTTAGAGGGTGAATCTATAAATCCTAACATAACTCCAACTTGTAGCCCTGGGAGAGCAATGGACTCTTGGCTACTAATCTCTATAAAAGAGAAACCTATAGATGAAATCATAAATTCCTAACAAATCTTCAGAATGTAAGTGACGTCACCAATAGTAATCAAACAAGTATTACTTTACCGTCCCATACCACTTAGTATTAATCGAATGTTAACCAATAGCTAGTAAACTACACTCACCAAAACAAAAAATATTCTATAACATGAGTCAATAGAATAACTGGAAAAATATCATCGAGCATCCCACACCACCCGGTATTACTAATACATTTATTTAACATCCTCAATACATATAATTAAAAAACAATACAAATTATATATTTTGTATGAGGGGTCAAGAGTGTAATCGGAAGAGCAATGCTAAACGTCATATACGGCTTGGTATTGATTAACCATTTACTCAAAATTATCATCATATAAAATTTCATATACACATCCAAATAAATCAATTCTAAACCAAAGTGTGTGTATAATGTATGTATGTATGTATCTGTATATGTATATGTATGTACATATAAAAGGGCATATATTTCAAAACTCTTTGAAATAGATTTAGACAATTAAATATACCACTTTTGAAATTATGTTTGAATCTGTGTTATTAAATATACACTTTACAAAAGAAATTCCTTTTGTGAAATCATACTACCCTTCATTTATCCTTGTAAAAATTCCGTACATTCCAATACTATTGAAAATCTCAATATTCATTTTAAAAGAACATTTACATCCAATACAATTTCCAATTAATCCAATTTTATTATCCAACCATCTTTATAAACTAATAATTCTTATAAATAATCGTTGGATAAAATTTTAACTTCAGATAAAATTCCTTTTTCAATGCTTTTATAAATCCTTTAAAACTAGAAAATCAATAGAACATCCAAAGTGAAAATCATGAAGCAAAATGTAATACCCGAAAAATTTGAATAATATTTTAATTAAATAATAATGATACAATAATACGAAAAATAGTGGAAATAATGAATTAATAAAATAAACTAAAAATAAAGAAGGGGTAAAATGGTCATTTTAAAGATATTGGAATTTAGTGACGAAACTAGCGCTATTGCGACCGCCTCATTTTTTTAGTGCACGTGGTATATTTATCGTTTAGAGCTTGTATTAAGGAGATATAGCCGGAAAAGTTATCCAGTCGAACGGATGTTACACGGCTTAAAATTTAAATTTAAAAAATAAGCAGTCAAATAGTTATCTAATTAACCTAACTTAAAAACTAGAAACATGTATCTTATTTCCATTTCAAAAACTAATCACGTTTCTTTCTTTTTCCTTCCTAACTCTCTACTCAAACCCTAACCCCTAAAATTCAAAATCAAATTGAGAAATTGAGGCACCAAATCGAAGAAAGAATAATGGACTAGCAAATTTGATTCTCTAGATAGAATATCGAACTGAAGGGAGTACTATCTTTGAAAATCAAACGAAAGTGAGGCTAGAGCATGGGATTGGAAGGAATCGACTAGGGTGAGTGGGTTTGCCTAAATTTGATATTTACTTGCTTGATTTCATAGTGTACTATTATTAGAATTGGTAATTAAGTAATTAAAATTCAAAATTAATTCTATGATTTCTTGGAACCTTGCCTAACCTTATTAATAAATGAATTTTTGTTAATTAAGTGGGTTAATATAATGATATAATGCATATGTGATTATTATATGAAAATTTAGGCAAATTAAAGACATATTAGAGACGTATATTTGAGAAATTCATAGTAAAATGAGGGGAAATTATATAAATAAATTCTTGAGATGAAATACAATATTAGTAGGCCTAAATATTATTTTTATGTATTTTTATCTAATTGATATGAATCAATATGGTGATTTTTCATTTTTTTTCAAAGGAAGTCCAAATCTATGAATTTGATTATTTAAGACATTTAAATATATCAAATTGACATTAAATTAATTTATCAGATTAGATATTGTGGTTTCAGATTAAAAAGTATTTTTTTGATAATTTAGATCAATTTTTATGAATTTACATGTACATATTTTATATTATGTGAAAAAGGTGCTAGAAATGGTATATTAATGATTTTCTGTATATAATCATACCAAAATGGCACAAAAATATTTTTTTTAGTTAACGTATGTGTTTATATGAATTTAAGAAATTTATTTCAAATTTATAGAAATATATTGTACGTGGACATAATTTATTTAGTGAAAATATGGCACAAGGTGAAAATGTGTAAATGTGACTATATACATGATTTATATATAATACTTATAAAAAATTACATAAAAATATTTATACAATGCCAAATGGTGTATTAGGTCATACTATGATTTTATTTTGAGTTTATAATGATTTTTAAGGTGCTTTGCAGAGATATATGTGACAAAGTTATATTTCTATTTATTCAAAAATACTTTTTAAAAACACCAATTTATACAGCATTTTTGAAATAATTTTGATTTAAAGTTTTTGATGAAATGGAAGTAGAAAGGTAGTAGAGAAACATATTCAAATTTTAAAAAGAGGATCGAGAATTGGATCAAAACAGAGTGAGAAACAAGCAACATAAGAAATAAAAAATATAGTTGATGTCAACAGGAGCATGCGGTCCATATTCAATCGGCTACTGCAGGGGCACTGGTGTACACCACCATTGCACCGTTGGACTCATATTTTTCATGATTATTTACTAGATAGGACCAACAAAGGGGGTTTGATTGGGGGTTCTTTCGAAGTAACCGAGGAACGCTCAGGCTATGTTTTCGACTTGAATCCATGCTTGATTCAATTTAGTTCGGTTATTCAGATATCACATGCTTTTCATTTTCAACTTGAATTCCTAGGTCTTTGGAGGTAGAAGATGTACCCTAGCCTAAGTGGAAGTGCGTGTTACTGCACAAAATCGTATGCCTTCGTGTGGGCGATGTTTATAAGTTATTCGATTTGTTTGGTTATCGAAAGGAATAGAGCTGGAACAGAAGGGATTCATGACTCTGGATGTTGTGAGTTGGCTACAACATAATTATTATTGGGTAAAGTGGGTTTTATAGTTTGTTTAGTTTATCCGTGATACGAAAATACAATTTACGTACGTAGGAGTGTGAAAGTAGTCGTAATATGGCAATATGAAACTTACTGAACATGAAATGTATAATGGATTTGATATGAGTTGAACATGAAATGGAAAGGAAAATGACATGGTAGCTTATCATTTTAATCATGTTATATTTTGAAACAAGTATCATAAATGTTGAATTTGGTTTTATTCACTCACTATACTTTATGTCTGACCCCCCTCTCCATAGTGTTTCCTATGTTTACGATATGTGATAGGTTAACGGAGACAATTCAGTTTATGATGATGTTGAAGGCTCGGGTGATGAAGTTGTGTTATATATATGTTAGTATGTGTATGTGGTGACATGTATATATAAGCATGATACTTGAAGTATTGTAAAGATTTGGATTTGTATTACACGAACACACACACACACATAGATATATAGACACAAACACACACACACACATAAGTGACATATGAATGTGTATGGATCGATTCGGAAATGATAGAGTATTATTTGATTATTATTTTTGTATTCTTTTTGTTATGAGTTCTGAAAGAAAAAATAGATAGTTTCTGTTTTGCTATCTTTTATCAATCACCTAATGATCCACTGTCTTTCAACTTATATGGTCAAAGTCATTGTTTTATTTCGAAAACCGGAGATATGAAAATAGCGGGTTATTACATGTATCAGAGCAAAACAATAGGACTAGGCACGTATGAGAGAGCATATTTGTAATTGTATTTGTAAATGATAGAAATATATACGTATACATCTTTTTAATATTCTAGTCTATTATCTGATTTTATAGAAAGTACTAATGTGGCCCATTTTCCATATACTTGAATATGAGTAACTCCATAGCGACTGGAACAGAGGCTACATTTAGAGCTAAAGCCGAACCTAACCCGCTTAATATTCCCAGTGTGAACATCCTGATGTGGTTCCGCCGCAAGGTGTAAGCGTTGAGTCAGGTTAATGAGACTCCAATTGTGGTAGCTACTGTGACAACCATAGAAGTTCCCCCTCGCCAACCACCGACTGGCAATTTCATTAAGTTATGTAAGGATATTATCGGCCTAGGGGGGAAGGATTTCAGCGGAACTAAGCCCAAGGAAGAGACTAAGGCATAGAATAAGCACATGTGAGAAGATTTTTACACTATTAGGATTAAGTGATGTTGAGAAGTGTTTAACGATGGTTTTTCTGTGAGTTAGAAAATCGCCGATAAAATTTTAATTAAAAATAACCGCAAGCGCACGACGTAGAATTTTAGTACGTACCGAGTACGGATCGATTCACGGAGAATTGTATTGATTTTAAAATTTCTACTTAATCAAATTAAACCAAGAATTTGAGAGTGTTGTTAACTACAAAAATTGCAAAAACTAACTACTAGAAAAGTGAATGAAAACTATGAGATTTAAAGACAATTTAGAGATAAATCCACTCTCATGATCACATAAATCAACACAACATAAAATCATGATCTCTCTTTTTTGGTCATTATTGAATTCAATTGATGTGTTTATCCTAAGTATGACATATTTTTGCTATTAATTAGCCCAACATAAACCCTCAAACTTTAACACACCCTCCAAACCCACTTATCAACTCTCATGAAAATGACAATGAAATTAATAATAAAATCTATTTTAAATACGGCTTATTTACGATTGAATTAGTAACATAAACCATCGAATTTTTTTATTCTAAATCCACTTCCATTACCAAAATTAATTAGTTAGATGGTGATGTAAATTGTGTTTATTTGAGTAAGAATAGCCTATATGTGATTAACATCATAGGCTATTAAATTCATTAATAAATTTACATCAACATGCAACTCTCTATTAAGCACAAAAGGAGAACATAAATGAGCAATTTATGTTGAATCTACATGATTAGGAGAGCTTCATTACCCCTAAATTGAAGGGGTTTAGCTTTTCATATTTGTTATCATTTCTATAAATGTAGATTGCAACATGAAGCAAAAACAAGAGGAAAATGCAAGCAAAGCAAGAAGAGAGCTAATTAAACTAAAATAAAAACTAATCTACTTGCATAAATAAAAAGATCTACACAACTAACATGAAAAGAAAAAGAGCATGGATTAACATTGCATAAAAATAAATTACATAAAAGAAGAAGATTAAGAAGTCGTGAAAAAAGAAAAAAGAGTTTTTGTTTATTTTTGAGCTTAAAACTAAACTATCTAAAGAAGAGGCTAAGAGCTCATTACATGAAACATGTTGGGTATTTATACATGTATTGAAACCCTAATCATATTTTTGTGGACTACCCAAAATACTCCTCTAGGAAGTGTGACCACCAAGTTATCATTAGCTTCTAATTAATCCTCCATTAAATATGCATATAACTTTAAGCTTCACTAACATGTGCATTAGCTCCAAATGGTAGATCAAGGTAAGTGGGTATGTGGGGTCTTCCATGATGCATAAATTGACTTATTTCCATATTCATTTGACTTTTTTTCTTGTGTATGCATATCCTCATGAATCCTCTTCTAATTTGAATCCGAATTCCTACAAAATAACATAAAAATTTTCAAGTAAATTTTAATAAATTAATTCATATACAAAAATGACTATTTTGCCCCTAAATGAAGATAAGTAAATGATGATGTGAAAATAATTGAAATTTTGGTTTAAACATGTTAAAATACCCTATATGCCCATTTATTTAATCAAACTAGATTAAATATGGAAGCCAAAATATGCACATTTATGTGTACATCAAATACCCTCACTCTTATCTTTTTATTCGGCCTCGAATAAATTAAAACTAGGATAAATTCATTCTTGTAGAAAAAACGATTACATTGAGCGTATGCAACAAGTCGTTAAACCTCTAGGTGTTCCTAGTAGGACGAGTGTTATCTCGTGAGAGTTTTCAGCGGATACTACCCACAAAATCTAAATGCAAAATGAAATTTTCTATGAGTTGAATGCTAGTTTTTGAAAATATTTAAAAGTGAAGAATTTACTTTCAAATTAACACGAATAAGTTAATATAAGTTCTGGTCATTGTCAATAAATTTAAGCCCTTTTACTCATCAAAATTTCCAATAAAAATTAAGTTATCATCTAAATTAGCCTCCAGTTTGGCTAGTTGTTTCGGTTGATAACATAATGCAACTATGGAATGGATCCTTAATTAATAATCAAAGTTTTTCAAAGTAGTATATTCATTTCTTTTGAATAACAAGTCAAATCAAATAAGTGAAATCAGTGTCGGATTTCAATTTCTTACTCTATCTTTAATTGAAAATTTTATTGATATTAATAATATTTACATATGCCTAACTTAGAAAACTGAGGCTAGATATGTGACCTATGCACTGCCTTGCGGGCTTACATCAGGGGAATACAGAGCATGGCGAGTGCGCAAGTATGTACAACTATCGACTGTAGGCATTATTAGTGAAAGAATTTTTATATACATACATCTAACTCAGATAATACTGAGGCCAAATATACTGATCATGCAGTGCCTTTCGGCTTAGGTGAAAAGGGTACAGAGCATGGCGAGTGTATACACTTGCGTGTAAATACATGACTCTAGATGTTAATAAAAAAAATACAAATGTATAAAAAAAATTGTTTTTTGAAGAGAGAGTTTTGCAGATTCATCTTAGCACCATTTAACTTGGAAGATAAAAAATGTTATATCATTTTCTTTAAATCCGCTACTTTTTTAAAACAAAGATTTCAATTAGGGTATACTTCATAATTATTACCCATGAATTTTCCTATGTACTAGTTAAACCATAGTTACTTGTAATCAAACTTTATTTTTTATTTTTGTTGAGACAAATAACTTTTCAAAAATTCAATTTAATACCAAAACCTATACCTATCTTATAGTGTTTCTCCAAAAATAAATCAAAATGCTAAAAAAATGTTTTTGGGATTTTTTATATTTTTTTTGAGTTTTGGAAGGAAAATGCAAAAAATAAACCATGAAAAATTAAAAAGAAAATGAGGCTCCCCCCACACTTGATTTTGACTGTGTCCCTACGGTCAACCCAAGTGAAAGGAGAAAAATAAAAATAAAAATGTGACATATATTTACATGAAAATGAAACGACTATTATTTACACAACATCAAAAAGTATACTGTTAAAAAGTAAATGAAATGGTCTTTCAAAGACAAATTCATTTGACTCGTCAAGTATGAGAAATATAGCTTAAGCACATAAAACCAAACCATAAAAGATTTCACAGTTGAATGTTGATTTGGAAAAATGAATGTCATTTTATTAATAATTACGTGAGTTGTTTTATTTTCGATAATTTTCGGGGTTGATAAAACAATTGGTCGAAGTTCAAGTATATTTTCACCAATTTGAAATTCATACATATCATTGAAAACTTCTTCGGAATTATTGATTTAAAAATCAAAATGGTGATTAAAATCTTCGCCTTCAGAATCCAACGACTCATCTTCAAAAAGTCCAAAAAAAAATTGTTCACTAAATTCGTCTTCTTTTGTTAGATTATTAACAACTTCATTGCATGTATCAATTTTAAAATCTAAAGTTGTTGTATTCAATTTTTCAAAATCGAAAAATGGAAGATTCAATTTTAAATTTGGGTCCACACTCTCAAAAGAATTGAAATCCAACTCAAGTATCGCAAACAACTTCATTAAGATTTTCATTTTCAATTTCAAAAGTTGTTATTTGAAAATCGTCATTTTGGTAAAAGGTATATTATTATTTGACTCGTTACACGTTGGGATTTGATTTAGTTTCTCACGTTTTTCATATATGTTTCAAACAACAAATCCGTGTGATTTTTGTGAATTTCGTCCATTTGCTCAACGAAATCAAATTTATTTATAATTATTTATTTGAGAATTTTCAATTTGAAATTAGTGAGAACAAAAATTTTGAGTTGCACCATTATCGAGATTATTCCCATTGCCAAAATCATTTAAACGGTTATTTCCATTTTCGTTTCGATTTTGAAATTTATTTTGAAGTTCGAAATTGTATTGGCATGGGTTATAATCGAAATCATTTGAATTTTCAAGAGAATTCAAATCTTGATTATTTTGAATTTTTTTGACTTGAGTGATTGCACATGTTACTCAAATTATTTATCATTTGATTTTGTTGTTCAAGTAAAGGCCATGTTGTTTTAATATTATTTTCAAGATTTGTGGGTTGGTCATTAACTTGAAAATTTTGTGGTTCAAAATTCTAATTGTTTGTACAATAATTGTCATTAAAATATCCATAAGATGGTGTGAAATTATATGGATTATATTGACTTTCACAGCTATTATAAAATTCTAGCGAGCAAGAAAATTCGAACATTTTCAAGAATGTTTTTTTTACGGAGGAAACATATTTATCAAAAAGAATTTATTTTTCAAAAGGGAACATTGATTTTGTTTTGTTTTTTGGATTTTCAGTTATTTTTTTGTTTTTGAAAAGATTAAAAAAAATTGGATTTTTTTTTCCATGAAAAAACTAACTTAACTTTTTTTTTTCTGGATTTTTGGTTTTGATTTTAAATTTTCAGATGAAAGGATTTAAAAAAAATAAGTTAAAAAAATTTACAATTTTTCTTGGATTTTGAATTTTTTAAATTTGCATGAACTAATGCAATTAAATGACTGCAAAAGACTTAATTACAATTTTCTGTCCTTATATAGCTCCTAATCCAAAATTGTATAATCACACTTTGTCTTAATTCAACAAGATAGTTCTCAGTCAGGTAACAGACAGGATTTATCAGTGCACCACGAACCACCGTAGGAATGCAACTGAAGGTTTAAGTTCCTTCAAAGAAACATTCAGTATAATATTTACGAATCACCGTAATATTTATAACTGATTATTGCTCTTCCATAGCCTAGACACCAAGAAGATAACTTGTTCAAAGAAAACAACTTGTCAATATACAATTAAGCCCTAGGTGAGGTCATGACACTCTTAAGTTTGCTGTCTAACCGTTATTATTAATCAAATTCTAAGATGAACTGTAGTTTATGGGCCAAGGAAGGGTGATGAAATCCCCCACCTTATGTGGATTTGGGTTTTGCCCTTAAAAAGAAAATGAAATGAAATGAATGCAAGCTAAAACTAAACGTGAATTTAACAATGCAACTATGAATAAAGTTTGTTTTTTGATTTTTTTTTTAAATGCAAGCAACCAATAATGCAAAGCAAATAAAAATAATAAATAAGAGCACAATACAGAGCGTGTAAAATTATTAGCAATTTAGTTTAAAGAGGTAATTTTTTTATATATAAGCAAGTGAAGCAAGCAACTCTTTCTACCTACTTTGGCAACCTGAAACTAGAAATAAGATATATACATTTTTTTTTAAAAAATAGAACAAATGAAAATCAACAAAAATGAAAGTAAAACAATGGAAAAAAAACGGACTTAAACAAAACAACTAAAATCAAATGAAATAAAAAAACTTATATTTTTTTTAATATATAAGGATGGAACTCAAAACAAATTAAAATAAAAACAAAACAAGTGAAAACAAGACAAAATTCAAACCTTTTTTTTTTAAGCAACAAAAGGCAAATGAAAACAAAGATAAATAACTAACTAAATAAATAAAATGAACAAAGACAAAGGCAAAGGCAAAAACAAAGAAATTTCTCTCGAGAGAGAGGGAGAACAAATTCACAAATTAAATTTCAAAACAAAATTCACGAGACAAAACAAACCTGGCCCAAAACGTAAGCCACCCTTCACTTTTATTTTATGCGATTACACTTTTTTCTTTTTTCCCTTTACTTAATACATTCCCCGATTCGATGCCAGAAATCAATTCTCAATTCACAAATTCCCAATTTCCCAAATTCGCAATTTCTTCAAATCACTTCGTAAATTCCCAAATTAGCAACTACTTGGCTTGTGTTCGTTGTTTATCTGTTGTGGAGGTGGTAATGAAGTGAGGGAAGATGGCACAGGGCAGAAGATTGTATGGTTTGGCAGCAGTTTTGGTTGAGGCAGTTATGAAGCAGTGAATTTATGGCCATTAGTGATGTAAGTGATGAATGACTATGGCAGTTTGAAAGTAAGAGGTAGGGAGATGGTTTATGTTTTTGTGTGCAATGGGAGGGATAATGAAGTGTGATGTGATGTGAATGGATTTTGCTATGTGTTGTTCTGAAGTAAGGAGGATGGCAGTGGGTTCGACTGCGATTGGCAGAGGCAGAGCAAGTGAAGTGTTGGTATGTGACAGTAGCAGCAGTTTGATTGGGGGAAAGTGCAAAGGCACTGTGGTTTTTGATCAGTGAAGTGGGAGGATGAAGGTTTCTATGTTGATGACTGAGGTGAAGGTGGCAAGTGATCGTCAGTGGGAGAAGGAAGGTTTCTATGTTGATCGGTGAAGTTATTTTTTTTTCTTCTCTCTTTCTTTTATCAGATAGATGTACTCTGGGGGTATGTTGGCTGAAGTAAGGCTGTATGAATGTGTTGCAGTGAAGGGGGTAACTGATGCTCTGTGAAGTAGCAGGGTAGCTATTGGTAGAAGGTGTGATGGTTGAATTTGTGAATGATGTAGATGTATAACTGCATGAATGTGCAACAAGGTTGTAGAGAAGAGAAGATGGCAGAGGCTTGTAGTTGCAGTTATTAGTAGTGACAATATGAGGATGATGTGGGGGCAAGAGTTGTTAACAGAGGTAGGTGCTTGTGGTGACCAGGCAGTGAGATGAAGAAGGACGGAAGTTGTATGTGGAAGTATGGAAGTTGTGTGTAACTGCAATGAAGAAGGATGATTGTTATGAACTACTATGTATGATAGTGGGGGATGTGTGTTGTATTGGTGAAAATGGTGGTGAATGTGGAGGCTGCCGAATGATGGCAGAAGAGACAAATGGGTTTGGAAGCCAATGCAATGGTGGATTGCCAGTTGCTTGTATGGGTAGTGAAAAACATGCAGTAGTTGATGGATAGGCAGTAGTTGATGGATAGGCAGTAGTTTGCTGGTAAAGTTGGTGGCGCACAGAGATGATAGGAAGTGCACAAAAAATGTTAGTGACTGTGGTTGTGTGCACTGTTACACGGAGAAGCAATTGCAATGCAAATTTTTGAGTATTTTTTTTTGTAAATGAAATGCAAATTGATGTAAAATGTAATGTAAAAAAAATGAAATGGAATATACTTTTGAAAATGAAGTTGTGTATAATTTTTTTTATAAATATGCAAATGCAATTACAATTAGAACAACAACCAAACAAACAAATGAAAGAAAATTCACACAACAATTTTTTTAAAAACAAATTAACACACAAAACAAACACACAACAAAATCAAACGAAAATAATTCAAAAAATAAAAATAAAAATCAAATTAATTCCGCAGAAACAACACCAAAAACTTGTTGAACGATGGTGTTTCTATGAGTTAGAAAATCGCGTAAAATTTTAATTAAAAATAACCGCAAGCGCACGGCGTACAATGTTAGTACGTGATGAATACGGATCAATCCGTAAAAAATTGTATTGATTTTAAAATTTCTACTCAATCAAATTAAACCAAGAATTTGAAAGTGTTGTTAACTACAAAAAATTGCAAAAACCAACTACTGCAAAAATGAATGAAAACTATGAGATTAAAAGACAATTTAGAGATAAATCCACTCTCACGATCACATAAATCAACACAACATGAAATTATGATATCTTTTTTTGGTCATTATTGAATTTAATTGATGTGTTTACCCTAAGTATGGTCCATTTGTCTATTAATTAGTCTAACATAAACCATCAAACTTTAACACGCCTTCCAAACTCACTTATCAACTCTCATGAAAATGACCATGAAATTAAAAATAAAACCTATTTTAAGCATGACTTATTTACTATTGAATTAGTAACATAAAGCATCAAATTTTTATTCTAAATCCACTTCCATTACCAAAATCAATTAGTTAGATAATGATGTAAATTATATTTATTTGAGTAAGAATAGCATGTATGTGATTAACATCATAGACTATCAAATTCATTAATAAACTTACATCAACATGCAACTTTCCATTAAGCCAAAAGGAGAATATAAATGAGCAATTTATGTTGAATCTACATGATTAAGAGAGCTTCATTACGTCTAAATTGAAGGGGTTTAGCTTCTCATATTAGTTATTATTTCAACAAATGTACATTGCAACACGAAACAAAAACAAGAGTAAAATGCAAGCAAAGTAAGAAGAGAGCTAATTAAAAAAAAGTACTAATCTACTTGCACAGATAAAATCTACACTACTAACATGAAAAAAAAAGAGCATGTAAATAGAAAAGAGCATGAATTAACATTGCATAAAAATAAATTACAGAAAAGACAAAGGCTACGAAGCCATGAAAAAAGAAAAAAGAGTTTTTGTTTATTTTTGAGCATAAAACTAAACTAACTAAAAAGGACGCCAAGAGCTCATTACAGAAACATAAGGGGTAATTATACATGTTTTGAAACCCTAAGCATATTTTGGGGACTATCCAAAATACCCCTCTAGGAAGTATGAGCACCAAGTTATCATTAGCTTCAAATTAATCCTCCATTAAGTATGCATGTAACTTTAAGCTTAACTAAAATGTGCATTAGCTCCTAATGGTAGATCAAGGTAAATGGGTAGGTGGGCTCCTCCATGACGCATAAATTAATTTGTTTTCATCTTCATTTGCCTTCTTTTCTTGTATATGCATATCTTCATGAATCCTCTTCTAATTTGAATCCAAACTCCTACAAAATAACATAAAAATGTTCAAGTAAATTTTCATAAATTAAATCATACACAAAAATGACCATTAGCTTCTAAATGAAGATGAATAAATGATGATTTGAAAATAAATAAACTTTGGTTTAAACATGTTAAAATACCCTATATACTCATTTATTTAATTAAATTAGATTAAATGTGAAAGTAAAAATGTGCACATTTACGTGCACATCAAGAAGATACGTTTAGCCACATGGAATTTGAAGCAAGGAGTTGGTGTATGGTGTTAGACTGTTACAATTGAGGTGAATGTAAGGGATATAGCTTGGGATTTGTTCAATAGAAAGTTTGAAGTGAAGTTTGTTTCTAAGGTGGAAAAGGAATGTACGATGGAGAAACCTGTCAACCTGAAGCAGGGTGAGATGATAGTTTGTGAGTATGTAAATAAGTTTAACGAATTTTCAAGCTTTGGATATGAGCTAGCTAAAGCTCCGTTCAAAAAGGCAATGAGACTTTCTAATGGATTAAAGGCACCACTGAGGAAGATGGCATTAAACCAAGTACGACATGGAGCTATCTACGAGAATTTAGTCGAGGCTGCTTTATCGAATACTATGAAGGGAAAGGCAGCTAAAGAGAAACCTAAAAAGGAAATGAAGCGGATTAATTTTGGCAAATGTAAAGGAAATAATCAACAAGAGTCTAATGGTGAACTTGGTAATAATAGGAAAAGAAATATAAATTGTTATAGAAGTGATATTAAGGGACACATCATAAAGGAATGCAACGCTAATGAAGCATAGTGGAACTGTAGGATATGTCATCAGGTTGGACATTTTCCAAGGGAGTGCCCCTCGGGAATTAAAGAGAAATATATTTTTAAGACATATGCATTGAATGTTACTCCTTTATCGACTCTCGAGAAGGGAATGATTTCTAGATAAATGATACGACGATATATGATTTGGATATTCCTATATTCTATATGATATAGGATCCTTACGAATTTTATATTTGTGGAAAATAATAATAACAACAACAATAATAAATTAATAAAATTAACCCTATTAAGAATATGACCCTAATATTAGTTTAGATTGAATCCCTTTATAGGACGAATAAATGATTTTATAAACCGTAACATCGATCGCTGATGGATAACTTGTTTTTAGGGAAACTATTTGTTCTAGGCCGATGCTCATAATATCGAAACTTTTTGCATAGAGAACTATATGTTCTAGGTTGAGTGCTCATAATATTAAAATTGTTATTTGTAGAACCATGTGCTTTGGGCTAAGTTCTCATAATAACTATATGTTGGAAAGTGTGTGTTCATTGCTATGAGCGTATGATTATTTATATAGAATTATATATGACCGTGTGGGATGGTTCAATAAGGACTAATTTATAAAAAGGAAAGGTTTGATATAATGAAGTATAAAAGTTGAGATGTTCAAATGGGCTGTATTATTTCATTCGATTTGGATAGAGTGTGGCACGAATTTGATGATATGTTTACTATGTTAGGATATCATTCCTTATTTTTATTTTTCTAGATATGTTTTAGGCACGAGATTACCATGATTGCTCGGTATTATATCGATTTAATTTATATGGTGAGACACCTTCCTTATCGAGTTGTCCCGTCCATAGTATGGAAGAATAGTAACGGGTGAAATGATATATATGGAAAGATATCATTTACTAATTATTATTAGAAAAAGAGTTGGGCTTGGATTTTGGCCATAAAGAGCATTGGGCATGAATTCTCGATTTTAAAGTATATTCCAGATTAGATTTGACATAAGATTACGAATATTTCAGTATATTGGATGAGTATGTAGAAATGCTCGTATACGGATGAGTATCAAGATTATATGAGTTGGATTTATCAATGAACAGCATAAAGTATTTGAAATTTTCTAAATAGATATGATTTGAGAAATTTATAAAAGGATATATTAGATTGAATGGATAATTAAAATGGGAAAGTACCATTGGTTAGTGTAGATTTAAGTGTTCATTGATAATTAAAGGAAATTTTATGAAAAAAGATAACATAAGTACAATGATATCACTTAAGATGGATTAGAGATTTGGATAAGAGATATGTTATGCTCACCAAGTTGAGACTATCATTTTTAATGTCCTCAGGTGAGATAACGAATAGTATGGTGATTCAAGTTGTTTAGGTTTGTATGGATAAGGATCACCCACTTCGAGTTGCCTTATCTTAACAATTCAAGAAACGAATCAAAGAAGGTACTGCTGGATAGTTTAACGTTAAATATGTGCACTTAGGAATGACACAAGAAGCTATGATTTGGTTCGAGTATGTTGGTGCCAAGGCTATCTGCTATTATGCACTATGGTGTAGTTAATTTGAGATGGTAGCAAGGATTCTAGAGGTGGTAGACATGCAAGTACAATGAAATTAGTATTTTGGGATGAGTTATGTTAGTAGTAGACTTAGTTAGACTATTTAAGGAGAACAATTTGGTCAGACCAATTGAAAAGTGGAGGAGCAGATCCGATCTTTTCAATATGGTTCTTTTTCAAAGTGTTTTCCATTTGTTTGATTATTAGCATAGTTAGTATCTAAGTTTGGATGTTAGATTTTGGATGCTTAGGATTTGGTTACTACATGGTTGACTTAATTAGGATTTATTATTAGAATGTTTGTACCCTTGACTCATGACATGATAAAAATAGTGCATTCATATAGGTTTCATCTATGCTGATATTAAGTTTATAATGCATTATGCATGTATGTCATCTATATAGCATATATCTAGAAGGTCGAATAGTTCAGAAGGCCGACGACTGAAATGGCATTCTTGTACTTAATCAAGTATTATAAGTCATGAACATGCATACATGTTTATATGTTGCTATTTTTTTGTCAAAATATATCTTTATTAAGGAAGTTTAATGTTGGAAATGGTTTTTAATTGGTATGGATGATCATTTAAATGGTTGCTAACGTTTGTATAGATACATTTCATTTTGGTTGAATGTTGTATGCATTTGATTTAGATACAACGTGTGTAATTTCAACGACGAATTTTCTTTAGGGGGATGTAATACCCTAAAAATTTAAATAACATTTTTATTAAATAACAATGATATAATAATATAAAAAATAGTGGAAGCAGTGAAATAATCAAATAAATTAAAATAAGGAGGGTAAAAAAGGGTTATATTTAAGATATTGAATTTGGCAATGAAAAAAGCGCTACTATAACCACCTCTTTTTTATGGTTCGCGCAATATATTTATTTGAATCATTTGGAGAACTTACGAAGGAGATACGATCGGAAACGTCGTTCAGTAGAGTGGGTGTTACGTGGTTTAAATTTAAAATTTAAAATTAAGTCGTCAGACGGTTATCTAACTAACCTAACTTAAAGACTGAAAATGCATATCTCATTGCGCATTTCAAAAACTAATCTTTTTTCTTTCTTCTACCTCCCCAACTCTTTGATCGAACGCTAATCCCTAAAATTCATAATCAAATTAAGATTTTAAAACACCAAATCGAAGAGGGAATCAATGACAAGTGCATAGAAGTCTCTTGAAGTGTTAGGACAAAAAATTGAAGGGAGTTCTATCTGTGGAGAGTGAAGGAAAGTGAGGCTAGAGGCATAGGATTGGAAGGAACGACTAGGTTGAGTGGGTTTACCTAAATTTGATATTTACTCACTTGATTTCAGAGTCTAATATGATTAAAATTGGTAAGTAAGTAATTTAAATTTGAAATTAATGTCCGTGAATTCTCAAAACCTTGCCTAACCTTATTAATAAATGAATTTTAGTTAATAGTATAATGATATAATGCATATGTAATTATTAAATGAAAATTTAGGAAAATCAGAGACATATTTGGATATACATTTGAGTAATTCATAGTAAAATGAAAGGAAATTATAGAAATAAATTCCTAAGATGAAATAAGATATTAGCAAACCAAAATATTAATTTTTAGGTACGTTTATCTAAATTATATGAATTAGTATGGCGGTTTTTCATGTTTGTACAAAGAACTATAAATTTGATTATTTGTGATATTTAAATATATCAAATTTATATGAAACTAATTTATGGGATTAGATATTATGATTTCAGTTCTAAAAGCTATTTTTGCACAATTTAATTAAATTTATATCAATTTACAAGTATATATTTTATAATATGTGAAAAATAGGTTAGAAATGGTATATTCTTGATTTGGTGTATATATCATATCAAAATGGCAAAAAATAATTTTTTGGGTGATTTTATAAAATTTGCTTTAGATTTATGGTGGTATATTATATGTAGACATGATTTATTTAGTGAAAGTACGATAAAAGGGGAACATGTGTACATGTGAACATATACATGATTCATAAATATAAATATGTCTATAACACTATATAAAAATATTTACAAAGTGCCAAATAATAAATTAGGTCATATAATGATTTTATTTTGAATTTATAATGATTTTTAAAGGTATTTGAAGAGATATATGTAAAAAGGTTATATTTGTATTTTCTCGAAAACTTCAGTTTATACAACATTTTTGAAATGATTTTGATTTAAACTTTTTGATGAAATGAAAGTAAAATGGTAGTAGAGAAACATATCTAAATTAAAAAAAAGGATCGAGAATCAAATTAAAAATGAGTGAGGAATAAGCAAAACAAGAACTAAAAAAAGTATAGTTGTTGTCGATAGAAGCTGGCTGCCCCTATTCAGTCGATCACCACAGGTGCACCAGTTGACACATATTTTTTTAGATTTTATTGACCAAATAGGGCCAAATCAAATTGGGTTCGATCAGGGGTTCTTCAGGAGTATTCAGAGAACACTTAGGCTACATTTTTGACTTGAATTCCATGTTAGATTCAATTTAGTTTGGTTATTCGGATATCGCATGCCTTCATTTTTTACTTCAATTTCGAGGTCTTCGAGGGGTAGAAGACATACCCTAGCCTAAGCGGTAACGTGCATTAGTGCACAAATAGTGCATGCCTTCATCTTTATAAATTATTTGATTTCGTTTATTTATTGAATAGGAACAGAGTCAGAACACGAGAGGGTCATGACTCTGGATGTTGCGGATTGGCTGCAACACAATTGTTATTTGGAATAGTGGGGTTCACAGTTTGTACGGTTTCTTCATGATATGACAATATAACTTACGTACATACGAGTGTTAAAGTACTCACCTCATTTTAGAACCAATATCATAATATGGCTATATGAAACTTGTTGAATATGAACTGTATATCGGATTTGATATGAGTTGAATATGAAATGGAAAGTGTAATGATATGGTAGCTTATTATTTTGATCATGTTATATTATTAAACAAGCACAATAATGTTGAATATAGTTATATTTACTCACTAGACTTTGTGTCTGACCCCCCTCTCCACTATGTTTTCTTTGTTTATGATATGTGATAGGTTGATGGAGATAGTTCAGATTTTGATGATACTGGAGGCTGGCGATAAAAACATTATATATATATATATATATATATCAGTATGTGTGTGTGTGAGGACATGTGCATATAAGTAAGGTACTTGAAGTTTTATGTGAATTTGGATTTGTATTTTTTTATGTGTGTGTGTAACAGTGACATAGGAAACTATGCATGGATCGGTTTGAAAATGACATAGTATTATTTGATTACTATATTTTGTGTTCCTTTTGTTGTGAGTTTCGAAAGACAAATATATAGTTTCTGTTTTGTTTTTATATCAATCGCCTAACGATCTGTTGTTTTTTGACTTCTCTAGTCAAAGTTGTTGCTTTATGTCGGAAACCAGAGATAAAAAAATAGCGAGTTTTCACAATAATTCTCCAAATATCAACCAATCATCAATATAAATTAACAGCATGGCCCGAGAGGAATTCAATCGAACTCTGGTCATTCATACAATGCAAACACAACATATAAATAAACAACACAAATAAAAATGCATTCAAACAGCTTCTCCTCTTCATTGATGATTCAACATACATAAAATTTCACTACCAAACACCAAATCTTATCCAATATCCAAAACAATCTATTCAATCAAGCAATTCAATCAATAATCAAGATAAATATATTGCAGGTAATGAAATATAGATATAGTTGTGAGTGTGAAAACTCACCAAATAGATGCTCGAGTTCCAAACCAGCGACTACCCTCATCTCAGCACGATGTTGCCATCAATGCCATTGTTTGTACTTCAGCCACCGCTAGTAGTAAGATATCGTCGCTTCTCCCCCTTGCTCATCACCTACTTCAGCTGCTTACCCACCGCTTGAGCCACTAGCCCATGCTTCATGACAACCACTATATCACGACACCTACAACGTGGATCTCCATTGTCATCGTTGCCAGCACCTACACCTAAAGTTCGTGCATCTCCGCTAGGTCGGCCGCTTCCAAATGCCACAACATGGCTCCTCCCCCCTTACGACGTTCGACGACATTACCAGGCTCAAATGCCTTCATACATGACAATTTTTTCTCTTTCTTCGATTTGATTGTTGAGATCTTTTGGAGGGGGGTTAAGGCGATCGAATGAAAATGGTAAGGGGCATGGGTTGGATTGGGGTAAATAAAAGAGAGGGGAAAATAAGAGAACGAACTTGATTTGGTTTGGGCCTTTTAATTATAACTCAATCTAGTTTTAAGTGATTTCCTACACATTCAAATTTAAATTTTAACCCTTGACATATATTTATAATTATATTTCAATCTAGTTTAAATTGATTTACACTTCATTTTATAAATTATATTTTAATAATTGGGCAATTTATTCAATTCAATACTTGTTTAGTTTTATTTACTTATCATTGTATTAACGTAAAGTATATTAATTTTCAACAATTGCAATCATTTGAAAATTATTTACCATATAAAAATATTTTACATTTAATTAATATATTTTATTCAATATTAATATATTATCCGAAAAAATTTATTGGTTTACTTCAATTTATTAAATAGCCTTCAATTAAGTAAAAATTTATTTTCAAAATAAAATTTATCAAAAATCGAATTCAAATATTTTTATTTTAATTAAATTTACTCATTATTATGACATAGAAAGTAGGATTATTACATATCTCTCCCTTATGAAAATTGCATCCTTGCAATTTCTTATTGGGAGACGCCTTACATAACTCATACCCAGAACTTTCTTCGTATTCTACAATCTTCCATTAAACTTAAACCTTCTCAATCATCCATGTGGCTCTCTCTAACTTATCTTATCGTATGCTACAATTTAAATAGACTATTCAATTACTTTCAATTCTTGCATATGGTAAATTTATATGAAGTATCCTAAGTGTCAGATTTTTCAAAGAATTTCGGCAGTCACCTTTGTATGGAGAGCGTTTCGGAAAACAAAACACAATATAATCATAATACACACACACACACACACACACACACACACACACACTCTTTCCAACCATAGGACATCCAGAAACACCTGAAAGCAACATAATATCACATTATACTTCGATTAGTGTAAAAACGTACCTCTTTATTTGAGTTTTGGAAAGTTTCCTTGTTATTAAGAAAAAACGAACTATCTCTTCAAAGTAATCCAAATAAGCTTCTTGAGGACTTATTCTTAACTCAAATTTAAACATTAGTAGCATATAATAAAGGATAGAGTGAGTATGCGTCCTTTAAATGTAGAAGAAGCATAACATTTATGTTTAAACCACTTTTCGACAAAATTTTAAAGGTCGAAAACACCATATTAAGTAATAATTTCGACGAGTGAATTTTTCATAGTGTGTTTTCTTTCCAAAACAACTTTGAAATTGTAAAAAAAGTCAACTACATCAAGAGTTATAGTATTTTTCCCAAAACTAGTGAAATATGGAATTATATTACAAGGGCAACCCACTTTAAAAACCCACATTTTTAGCCTAGATAACTTCATAATTTTGCAAAAATCTTACAATAAAGGTTATTCTTTATCTTATTAGGTTTTTAGAAAGGGAAAGATCATTGAAATCGGATAAACCATTTGAAAGTTATGATCAAATTAATTCAACACTGTTATGTTGAGTTTGCATTTTCAAGATAGCAATATATAGTCTTTTTAATTCATATTTTAACCATAGTTAACCCCAAAATTTTGCTTCACACCTCAACTAAACATTTTTTATAATGGTATAAGATTCTAAAAAATTTAAAATCATTGAAAAATGGATTGGTGTTTAGATTTATGGTCAAAACAAATCGTGTCTTAAGCTTCTATACATTTCTAAAATTGTTTAACTATTCAAAGCGCATTTTACAGTAACAAATTTCGAGTTTAAGTTTTAAAACTTAAAAAGTAAAATTTAATTTAGCATTAATTACAAAACATTTCATACTAAAGAACAACTCTTTCTTCTTCATTTTCTTGGAATGATTTCATCACGCCTTTACATAATTTTTTTTTCAAGGCTTGCCTTAAAATATTACTTACTTCCCAAAATAATAGCTCCCCCATTTCAAAAAAACATTATTTTTATTTTAAATATTCTTTAGAAAATTATCCTTTTAAAAATCTCAAACATCACTCAAAATATAATTTTCAAAACATTGTGTCCTTATGTTTAGAATCCATATCGATAACGTTGGTCGGACGCATCGAATAGAATTCTTAAAGCACTCGACGGACAAATTAATACCTAAATAAATTGCTAAAATATTTCCAATCACTTGATAAAATAAGATTCATATTTTATAAAATCATATGCCTTTGTATACACACACACTTGAAATTCGTACAAATATTCAATTCATCAACCATTAATAGCAATGCAATTCATCATACATCATCCATCCATTATACTAAACAAGCATTAATACAACAGTATGTACACTTACAAATAAGCAAACAAACTCCTACAGCGGAAAGCTATCTATTAATTTCTTCTACGTAACCCTGATCACTACTTGATCTTCCTACTTAAACTGACCCAGCATATTCTAGAATTGTGAAGTATCTATATGAGACTCGAATTAGGGTCTTTCACATCTTCCCCAATCGAACGACTTCATTCTCATTCAAGTCACATAGAGGTTTAATCACTATCACCACTGTCGATATTACTTGTCAAGCTAACAACTCTTCCCTTCACTACCTTCATTAAATACTTCCATTTCACTCACAGATAACAAACAGAAGAGAAAGAAATAAAGGTAATATATGATATGAAAATAACAAGCACGTCACAAGATGATTACCCCAGTATTCATCGTATACTCCTACTATCCTCTTTATATAGGGTAATTAACACACACCCAAGGGGATAAGGACTTTAAGTCACTCAAAGGCCAAGGCTCGTGTCACATAAATTCTATATTGTTTTGAACCTACTCTGTTACCAATTTATAATGCCTCACCTCTATACCCATACTGCCAGAGAGTATTACTAAAGAATACTGTCTACTAATACAGAGAATGATGCTTGTTAGGAGTGACCATATATGAATATTCCCTTAGAAAAACACCAGTATGTATTCTTACCTCAAAATATTACATTAATTTATGTATCCAACATTGGCACAAAGCAATAAACACGTTGGTTTACTAGGACAAAAAACCATACAACATATATAAATGAATACAGAGTCGAAAGTCGCTGTAGAAAAATAATACACACATACACACAACACAGCGTATAAAATAGAGTTTTCGACTCACATCAACAACATATATCAAGTCAACTACAAAATATATAACTCATATCCTTATCATCAAAACAAATACAAGGATATGTCCAAAGGAAAATATACATTGTAAACTTCTCAATATACAATATAATATGTCTGCTTGTCTCCTCTAAAGCCCAACAATCAAAGTGGCTAATATCTTTACACCTGAAAAGTCTCGAACTAACCCGAGTATTATATAAATAATAAACAGGCCAGACCATATCTAAATCCAAGGAGAGTATACGACCATAAAACATGGAAATATAAAGGCATAACATGAATATGAAATAACATAATATTCAACATAGCGTTAGAAAATATACCATGCAACACATCTCAACAATCACCGATGGACCATATAAAAGCATATAACAATCATGATGCACATAAATTGGGTGATAAAATCGAACTCATTAAAACCATAAAATACAATGGATGAGCATATCGCATGTCAAAACAATCAAAATAAAAGTATGAATCAAAATTCATACAAAGAACAATAACCAGTAACAAATATAATTTGACTTGCAATCCTATTTAAAGTGATGACTTTTAACTGTTAAGCCCAAAAAGATAACCAAGAAATATAGAATACCAAATGAATAGTCAAAGCATTGCTAACAAGACTTACAAATCTTGACTTACAGCCTTAATGGAGGTAATAACTTCAACTGTTAAGCCAAAAAAGATAAATCAAAAAATGGGAACCCAAATAGAATATAATCCATAAGAAATATAGAAATTAGTATCCAGGAATACTATCTCTGCTTATGATCCTGATGGAAGTAAATACTTATAATTGTTAATCCATAGAGAGAGACGAAAACATAAACCTGAATAAATCCCAATTCATACAAAATATCGAAAGCAAAATCCAAATAATTATCTTGACACATAGTACTAATAGAAGTGTAACTTCTGACGATTAGGCCCTCGGGGACAACATGAAATATAAACTCAAATCAATATCGAAGCTAATCAAAATGTTCAATGTAGTAAAACACTTATCTAGACCCACAGCCCTTACAGAGGTGAAACTCTCAACTGAACGGTCATAGGATATAAACAACAAATTATACAAAAAGATCTCTCATCCATAGGCGCTTATGAGAGAATGGAAGACAAGCACACAACAAGTTGTTAATGTCAAAGATTGGCAATGCACAACTTTCTCATGTTCGGCTATCTCAAATGACAAATGAGCACATAGTCAGTCTCTAATGTCAAATAGTCATCATCTATAGTGAGGTGATGATCATCAAATAAAACATAGGCAATGGATTTACCAAAGTCATCTAGATTGGTGGCTGACATACCATAGCATCGCGTCAAGAAACGCTAATCACCATAGCATGTTTCCTACAGTCCTTTATTTACTCCAAGAATCGCAATGCCAATATCAATCTACTTATTACAAATACGCCACCAGACTATGTTGAGCATTGGTTACGATTTCTACTTGCCCTTGGCAACGGACTGTTATTCCTTAATTGACATTTACGCAATGGCTGTAACGAAATTAATAAACCTTAGCCTACAAACTCAACAAAGCGACATCATGGATGCAGGGTACGACCCTGCAATTTGGACTACTAGGATGGATGTTAGCCTATCAAGTAGGTCCTAATCTAGACTCTCCAGAGTGGCATGAACCCTATGACATGGATTTCCAACAAATACTCTCGACTAGATGAGTCCCAATGAGAGTACTAATAAGCACTCTCGACTTCATGCATCCAAATGAGAGTATCTCAACATAATAACTCATCTACTACTAGCCCTAAGAGTAGATAATGATACTCAACTAGTTAGTCCTTAGAGAGTGAATCTGTATTTCCCAACATAACTTCAACTTGTAGCCCTTGGAGAGTAATAGACTCTCAACTACTAATCTCTATAAAAGAGTCACCTCTAAATGATATCACAGATTCATAACCCATCTTCAGAATATAAGTGATGTTTACTCACCAATAGTAATCAAACAAGTATTACTTGAGTATCCCATATCACCTAGTATTACTTGAATGTTTACTAATAACTAATAAACTACACTCACCAAAACAACAAATATTCTAGAATATGAGTCAACTGAATAAGCGGAAAAATATTACCGAGTGTCTCATGCCATCCGGCATTACTAATCCATTTATTTAACATCTTCATTGTATAGAATTAAAATGCAATAAAAATCAAATATTCCATATGAGGAGTTGAGAGAGTAAACAGAAAAGTATTACCGAACATCTCATACCACTTATAGAATTTCATATAAACATCCAAATAAATCAATTCTGAACCAAAATGTATATATACAAAAAGGCATATATTTCCAAACTATTTAAAACGGATTTGGATAATCAAAAATCCACCTTTTGAATTTACCCTTGAATCCTCTATATTTGGTATATACTTTACAAAAGAAATTCCTTTTTGGAAATACTACTACCCTTTATTTATACCTGTAAAAATTCTGTACATTCCTATACTATTGAAAATCTCTATTTTCATTTTCAAAAGAACTTTTATATCTAATACCATCTCCAATAAATTCCTTTTCATTATCCAATTACTTTTAAAAAATAACATTTCTTTTAAATTATGGTTGGATAAAACTTTGATTTCAAATAAAATTAATTTTCTAATGCTTTAAATCTTTTAAAACCAAAAAATCAATAGAACATTGAAAATATAAATCATGGAGCCAAATTCTTCA
Source organism: Allium cepa (assembly GCA_030765085.1). NCBI lineage: Eukaryota > Viridiplantae > Streptophyta > Magnoliopsida > Asparagales > Amaryllidaceae > Allium > Allium cepa. Next base: position 785,162,426 of record CM060935.1, on the reverse strand, counting down.
AAAATATCAACCAATCGTCTATTTAAATTAATCTTGTGGCCCAAGTCGAATTCTGTCATACTATGGCCATATAATCCATATGCAACATATAAGTAAATTATAAAAACCAAAATGAATTCAGATAGCGACTCCCTTGCATTTTGACGATTCAACATACATAAAATTTCACTATCAAACACAAAATAATATTAAATATCCCAAACAAGCGATTCAACCAAGGAATTCAATTAATAAACGAGATATATATATAAAGGTAATGTAATAAGACATAGATGCGAGTGTGAAAACTTACCAAAATGATGCTCGAGTTTCAAATCAACGACTACCTTTAGATTAGCACAGCGTTGCCATCGACGTCGTTATTTCCACTTTTGCCACTGCTCGAGCCACCATCCTATGGTTCATGACAATCACCGCATCGCAGTGCCACTATGACACGGATCTCCATTGTCGTCGCTGCCAGCATCCACGCCTAATGTTTTCGCAATTACATTAGGTCGCGACCGCTTCTAAGTGCCACAACATGACTCCTCCCCCTTACGAAGTTCGTCGACGTTGCCAACCTCGAGCGCCTTCGTGCACGACTATTTTTCTTTACTCAGTTTGATTTCAAGATTTTTTTTATGGGGGTTTAGGGCTATCAAATGAAAATGATAAGGGGCATGGGTAAGTCTGGGTTGAAAAAGGAGAGGGGAAAATAAGAGAATGGACTTGATTTGGTTTGGGCCTTCAAATTCTAATTCAATCGAGTTTTAACTAATTTCCTTCACATTCAAATTTAAATTTCAATCCTTAACATTAATTTATAAATATAATTCGATCTAGTTTTAATTGATTTACACTTCATTCAATAAAGTAATTCCGTTAATTTGACAATTTATTCAATTCAATGTTTGTTTATTTTTATTTAATTATTCGTTCTATTCTATTAACATAAAGTAAATTCATTTTCATCTATTTCGATCATTTGAAAATTATTTACTATACGAAAATATTTTATATTTAACAAAAATATTTTATATTTAACAAAAATATTTTATTCAATTTCAATATGTTATCCAAAAAGAGTTTATTAATATAATTCAATTTATTAAATGGACGTCAATTAAGTAAAAATTTAATTTCAAGATAAAAATTATCAAAAGTCAAACTAAAATATATTTTTTAATTAAATTTGCGTATTATTACGGTGTAGAAAGCGGGGTTATTACCGTAGTGGTGTGATAATTTGGTCGATTTATCGCTTACAGATTTTTTGATAAAATTCAATTTTACTATTTTAAGCGTTACCGTAATAACAATTGTTTATACCAATAACATGCATTCTATATTTTGCAAACTAGATGTATAGGTACTCGAAAATAGGTACCGATGGACTCCTTTGAATCATGATCGGACCTTTGGAGTGTAATTGGACTAGGGGCAGATTGGAAAATTCATCCCTACGCATCACATTTTTGACCAACGCCCAGAGATAGGCGAGGTCAGGGATGGATGCTTGGAGATAGAAGTAATAGACACTGGTTCCCAAAGACAGGCATCGATGTATAGTTGAATTTTACAAGTATAATATTAGATTATAATGGTGCTAGTATGAACCTGAGAGGAAAGCCATGTAATTTTAGCTGCTGCATCGAAATATAATTTTATTTATATTTAACCTAAAAACATTTGATCGATAATAAATAAAAGTAAGCAATGGAACAATGCTGCGCAATTACAGAAGTTCATTTATTAGTACATAGTTATAGTAAATAATTGCATTGCACGAATCTAGACACGAGCAAGTACGATATATGAGTTATTTCATTATAGATGATTATATATTTATACAAAAGCGAGGGTTGTACCTTGTAAAACCCATAAAATAAATAGTAATCAATTAAAAATAATTGATAATTATTAATGCTCAAAATTGAAAATGAGAAAACATCAGAATTTGTCTATGAAACTTTTGATACTGTGTTCATGGTGATTTTCTAAGCAACTTTAATAAATGAAATTTCATGATCGGAGTCAAATGAAGAAGTTATCATGATTTGAAGTGTTTGGATTGAAAATAATCAAAAAGGAATTCAAAATCAAATTAATAAAGGAAATAAATCATAATTAATGCCTGGACCCTACCGGTCGACTGCGAGGGAACGTCGGTCGACCTGTAGCAGTCGACCGCTGCCCTGGACTGATTGACCGGTCGACTTAGGGTTGGCATGCCTTGAACCTTGGCTGAAAGACCTAGATTTAATAAATATTAATCTAAGGTATAGAATTGATTCGATCACCTATAAATACATGCCTGGCTTCTCACTTTATTCCTCATGTTATTTGAATAGAGGAGCGAAGCTCTGACATTTTATCTTCTTTTATTTCTAAAAAGTGTAAAAATACTATATTATATATATACATATATATTAGAGAAGGAAGAAAATAAAAGATAATAAACTAAGTGAATAAATCCTTCAAAAAGGCAAACTCTATAATTATAAATCTAAATTCCATTTAACTCAAATCTCTTCTCAAATCTATAATTCGAATGTGTGTATGTGTATCTTTTTTATATATAACTTTGGTTGGAAAGGAAAAAGGATTAAATTATAAGAATGTATTTGGATTTGGATATTTGGAAAGCTAGACAGGTTTGTGGAATTATATGATTTATATATAACACTGATTTATATCATTGAATTTTATTTGGTTTTTATGCCTATCCAAGATCCATTGAATTTTTGGCTTACAATAAATGCATTTAATTGAAAACTTGCCTACATATTTAGTTATGTAATTGTGAAGGAATGATATATACACCCTAATTTGGAAATTTTGTGAAATTAATCACTAAAATTGTAAAGTATGATGTTGATAAGATAATGAAATTTATTCTAGATTTACATTAATTGGGTTGTCAATTGTGTAGCATTCATTAGGAATATCCTAGTTTGTCTTGGAATGTAAAATCCTATATTTTCAATTTATTGGGAGCATTGAATGTACAAATTTATTTATATCTATTTCCATATAAATTTCCATAGACTATCTAACTTCGCAACTATGTATAAAAGATGCATCGTTTGGAATGATAAGGAATATATCTAAATTAAAGAGATGTGTGAAGCATGGATGTCCTTTTCCACAGTTTGCACAGCGTATTTCAATAGAAATGAAAGAGATAATTTACTATAATTTCGATCATAGAAAAAATCCCACTTTTAGGTAGTTTATGAAAATTTATAATGGTAATAATCTCTTTTTCGGGAAAGTTAGCTAGAATATATTAAAATGTAGAAACAAAATTCATTTTAGAATATACACATAAGTATATATTTTGAGATTCCTTAACGTAGAAATTAAAGTGCAAAATACATACATACATACATACATACATACATACATATATATAGACACACACATGTATAACAGCGCCTCGTAAACTATATATATAAGGTAAAGGATACATCATAATAAATAAATACACGTTGATACTTGCATTAATTATAATTCGAATGTTTAAATATTAGTAACATAATAAAACATAAGATTAGGAGGTTGTGATGAAAAAAGGGTAGTAACTCCAACATTAATGATTAATACGTTACAATATTAAGGGGTAATAAATGTGCAGTTAATAGGGAGTTACGAAAATCAAATTAGATCATAAACATTTATGGAGAAAACAAAATAGGCATAATAAGTTGGATTTGAAATGAATAAACAAATGGCATTAATGATTGTCCACTAGAATAATGATGACTATTTATTAAGGATAATTAATTGGAAGTAAAGAAATAAATAACATTGAAGTGACATAATTGGAAATGAAGAATAAAAGAAATAAGCGTATAAGATAGGAATAAGTTCATAGCAAGTAAATAAATTAACTTAGGAGGGGTATCAATTTCTATAATGGAAACTATATGGCCTCAATAATAGGTTTATGGCGAGCGTGAATCAGTGGGTCTAACCCATATTTAGGTTAAATATAAATGGCTTGGTTTAGAATGGGTTGGGATGCGATGTTAGTAGAGTTACACAATAGAAGTCTGCCCTGCCCCTAGAGGCTACCAGTAGTTGTATATATGTACTACTGATGTGGAATATTTCCAACTATAGGACCCATAAGGTGGATACATATACATTCGTGTATCTGTTTGAGGGAAAATATACCAGGGTTTCTCCTTGGATTTGAAGTATTAAATGGCTCAGTACCTTTAGGGGTGTTAAGGTGTTAACTTCAGGCATTGAGGTATTAAATAGTCATTACATCCACCTCCTCCCTATTTAAGAAGTCCAAAATAACCTATGATGGTGCCTAATTGGGAAATAGGGTCTGCTTCATTTCTAAACCAGAGGTTTCAAGTAATTGGATTAGGCATTTTCCTTGACTTATATTAGGTATGTCTAAATGGGAATTTGGCTGTAGGAGTCAGCGGGCTATGTCAGTCTTGTTGACAGACCTCTATTTAGAAGTGTGGATGGCATATAGGCTTCGACCACTAATGGTCCCGATGATCGTTAGTAAAGACTTAGGTTATAACCTGACTGATTCACTTCCTACTACTGTACAATCCATATGGGACATGCAAGGACCTCAAAGTCAAATTAATTGTTTGGTTATTGAGGTGGGCTAGGTAACCCTCAAGTAAGTCTTTGAGATGCATCGGTTATTCGGCTAATCAAACTATAAAGTTGTATCTAGGAGTCATCGACCTTCATAGTTAGGGCCAGATGACTACCAACTATATTACGGAGCGCCAGCTTCTGGGTGAGGTATTAAATGGCCTTTGGGTCTACCACCTCCTTATTTAAGAAGTAGTAAGTGGCCGGGGTTTCCTTTTTAGGTAGTAGAATCCTTATATATATATATATATATATATATATGCATATATATAGTTATACTTCGAAGAAAGGTTGGATATATCGTATACACAAGTAGAATTAAATAAATAATCCCAAGATTAGTAGGCATAACAATTAAATAGAAACCAATTGAAATAAACTTGTGTTATGGATAAAGTAAGTAATTTACTAGTCACTGGAACATTTTTTTTAACCCCACCTCATTACAACACATGTGATATATTTGGAGAGAGAGGCTACTGGTGCAAGACAAGAATGGTAGATGGAGAGGTCTTCTCATTCATGCTCGGCGTTGACAAGGCAACTAGTCATTTAAGGAATAATATAGATTCGAAGGAATTATCCTTGTTGGTATATATATTTTACCATTCCGTTGTAAGTTTTTTCTTTGATATACTTGTTTGCACCAAAAATGGTGACAAACACCCAATTGAGTTTGTTTAAAGAAATAAATAAAGAATATTAAATGTAAACAGAGTGAATGTAGCAATAAAGCAATAAGAGATAAGCAAGTAATAGAGATATATCAATTATAGTGATTCGGCATTGATTGCCTACATCCACTTTGAAGAGATAACTTTATTAATCTCTTTGTAAACTGATACAATAGAAATCAGATGAATATCCTTAGTTACAAAAGAGTACAAAGTAATAAGCATCATCAAAAGACTTGAAAATGAATAATCAAGCCTGTATTTATAGAGAAAGTCAATGAAATATCTCCTTGAAAATTCATCAGAAGGATCTCCAAAACCATATTAGCACATAGAAGGGATTGCACGACCCAAATCCCAAGGAATAGGGATCGGGGCCGATCCCTATTTTGGTGGAGCTTGGGGGTTCGATCCCTATGGGAGTTTCTCCATGTTGTATTATGCTTAGCCTTTAAGTTTCATGTCAGTTGGATTAGTAGAACTTGAGCTATTGATCAATCTCTGTTGGAACATGTGATGTTGACTGATTTAGGCCGATCCCTCTAGAGGGAAGAGAGCCGATCTCTCTTACTTCTTCACCTTGGGGTGTGATCCCTAGAGTAGACTTCTTAGGGGCCCCTCATCTTGTTTTCAAAGTTTCATTTGCACTAGACTTCTAGATCTTGAGATATCGATTGTTTTCCATTGAATTTCACTTGTTTGGCCGATTAAACTGATCCCTTTTATACTCGATCCATTTTATACGTCCCTTCTTAGGTGAAGTAGTTTGTCCATAACTTGAGAATACAAACTCCAAATGACTTGAGATTTAAAAAGTAGCCTCGTGGGGCCATCCTTGTCACATTATATTGATCTCACCAGTCTGGATCAAAAATTGAGGATATGTACCGGTCTCCTAGGGGAAGGGATAGTCACCAATCCCCTGCCTGGGGAAGGTACTATTCCGTACTTAGAATATTCTAGAGAGTCTATCTCTTAGTCTCGGCTGATCATCTCTTCATATTATTTCCTGCACTTGGTTTCTGGACCTCAAAATCATCACTCTGGGCTACCGGCCTTGATGACAATTAAGTCTAACTTGTTGGTCGATTTGGATATAGCCAGGTCAAAATGCCAGATAATAGTTCTTATGTTTGTTGCTGGTTACCAACACCAACGGGCCATACCCTAATGGACTTACTTTTCGATTTAGTTGAAATCTGGCCTATGGGTGGTTACATTTGGTATCAGAGCTTAGGTTAATCGATCGTAGAAATTAGGATACACTTAGCAAACGTATTTTTATTTTTACCTATATATATATATATTATACACCAAACTCAATGAATTCCGACTATAGAAGTAGTGCGACCCTATCCTACAAAATGGATAAGAAAACTATGAGTTGGAACAATAAACACAGTTAAATTTATGCACCTACTCCGATTACCACACGGGATGTAGGCTGTACTGTAAGGCATTGACCAAGAAGAGCATGAGCATGACATATAAAAGGATCCATGATGTTGGAGAGTACTTGACTCCTTTTTTGGGCCTTGGTTGCTCTATAATTATGGATTTTGCTGGATTGCCGATTGATGACGTATATTTCATCCAACCAGATAGGAGGTAAGAGCCTATATGTTGCAAATATATGAAGGTATGGTATAAGTAAGGATGTGCAAGTTCGCACAAGAAGGTGTGCGTTAACCAACACAAGATGACAATCGTATTTTTCATATATATATATATATATATATATATTCTTAATAGGAAGTGGTTAAGAATAAAATAGAAAGAAAATTCCAAAAGAAAGGACAATTAAAATAAATTTTTGAGTCCGGCCCCATGTGAAAGAATTTAATAAAAGATTTTATATTTTCCAAAATTATTTGAAGTAGTTTTAGAAGATATATTTAAAAATTGAAGGTACCTATCATTGGGGATTTGTTATTTTGAAAACACTAGAAGATGTGGAAATTATAATTAAGGAGCTATTTAAAGATTTTGAGTGAAGTTTATAACTAGTTGGGTTAAAGATTTTCAATTTAAAGGTTTTTGGTAAAGACATTTTTCCTTTTGAGGTAAATGGAAACTGTATCAACCCGCACCATCCGACACGTTGATCCAAAGTCTTGCATGACTTTCGGACTCGCACCATATCGGGAAATGCGATTGTCGGGTTTATAGAATTTCAATTTGCGGAGACTAAAACAAACAGATATAATGTAATATATACTACACTTTTGGAACTCATAGCGGAAGAAATAAAACATATAACACATAAAAATCCGTATCAAATAATATCCAAATCATAGTCTTAGAAAATCTATATATGGTCTAATACATGGTACATAGAAAATATCACTCCAAGTCTGAAAAAAGAGATAAAGTGTGCTGATAAGATAGATAAACACATGGAGAGAAAATACAGTAAAAAGTGGTCTTTGAAGATAACATCAACTCTCCGTGTATTAAGGATGGGCCGATCACCTACTGCCTTGTCCGCAAGAGGTGGGGAAAAAGAAGGAAAGAGAATGGGTCAGATATAATGTGCAGTGAATGAGTACAAGTTTAATATGATGATTATATGCAGTTACTTTAATACTATTCTAAATGACATAGGATGTGATACAAGTATCCGTGAGTTCCTAAGGTCTGTAACCTAAGGGTTTTTTCTAGTACATTCCTACACAAAAATTTATGCAGGCTAAATCAATAAATCAAATCAAGGATCAAATTTTGATATCTAGTGATCGACCACCAATCCTAGAGTCACCACCATTAGGATAATGTGGAAATAAATTCCCATAACTATCACTGCCACTAAGATACTGGGAACGATTTCCCCTTACTACTCCTGAACAGAAAGAACCCAGACGTAGACTCGTCGTAATGTCTCATTGCCTACATTCGCTTCCACCTCTCAATTGTAGTGTTGGCCACTAATTGCACACTTTGAGTCCTCCTTTCTAGTTATATCATGTGTTAGGAATCTTGCATACTAGGACCTCGCGTCGTGCTAGACCCACTCCATCAGGCGTCCACGCCAGTCTGCATTCCCACTGTTTGAACCTTCTATGAGTACCATTTGTGAAAATACATCACCTCACATCGCTTTCTAAATCCTAGCTTGGGTAGACAACATTTACCCAACATCGCGACAACCTATACTTCGCTGCTAGGGAACTAGCTTTCCTACAAGTCATAATGTGCATCCATTGCCCTTAAATAGGCCCACAATAATTCATGTTATATATTTTTTAATATAAATTTAGGACATAGTCCTTGGCTCAATTCTTGAGTTTTCATTACGAATATTCGACCGCTTATACCCTTCGGTCAACTGCTATCGGTTAACCGCTAGGGTTCCTAAGTCGACCGATCATGAGTAAAAATTAGGGTTCTGCGATTTCTCTTATGTCCATTGTTTATATAGTTGATTCTTGTCGTTTGCAGTATTTTATTATCCCTAATTTGCTAAGTGACCAATTTGTTTATCAAATTGTAATTCAATCTAGGGTTCATAAATTTAAGGTTTGTAAATTTGATGGTAGAGCAAGTGTCTAGACAAGTAATTGCATTGGCAACTTACCGTAGTTCAAATTCTAGGGTTTTAGATTCAAATCCAAGGTTTTAGTTCAATTTAGGTTTAGCATTTTCAATTTAGGTTTAGCATTTTCAATTTATGGTTTTCTAACATTTTAATCGATTATAATAGTTTAAATTAACTGCAATAATCAAGTAATTAAAATTGTGCCCACTCACCTCAAGCCTAAGCTCTTCCTAATACTTGCGCTTGGGAATCGTCCCTCTAAATCGACAGCTCCGCCTTTATAAGCCTTGACTTTGTTGCTTCTAGTCTTCTACGTTGAACTGATTTGATTTTTAGAAATTTCAAGGGTTTAGATTTAGGGAAAGTTTGGTAGAGTTTAGTTGCTGTAAACTTTTAGTTATGAACTAGGGTTTCATTATTATGGTATTTTTAGGGTAGGGTTTTAATTTAGACCATTAGATTAGCTTAGGATATTTTTTTCATAGCATCCGATTCACTCATCATACGCTTTTCCCCCTAAGCAACAACCCCAACCGTTTACATCACATCACTGTAAATCGATAAATCATCAATTTTTCGTGCGTCATGTCGACCGACAATCGATTTAGGTCGACTGCTATCGGTCGACCTTGAACTCTTAAGGGTCGACTGTTGGCCTTATAAATTTTAAAATTTGAGTTTCTAAAATTTTAATTTATTTGAATGCTCGTAACTTCTCCATACTAACTCGGATTTTGAAGTGTTACATATGAAAATCATCTGGAAAATTGCTACGAACACAATGGTGCAAATTTCGTAGCCAAAATTGGATGTCTTTGAAAATTTGATTTTAAGCCCTTGTATTATTTTAATTTAGTTTCCTTATTAAATTTTCGTCTAAATTTCATTTAAATTTCTAGGATGTTACATTCTTCCTTCTTGATTTCATCCTCGAAATCTCAAAGGATGGAGAATTATAACTTATACACACTTCAACCAATAGCTACAATCATCTACTCATCTATCATCCACGAACAATCATTGTCCTTATAAATTTCTAATGCATCATGTACATATACACACACACACAAAGTGTAATGCACATGAATATATACTAATGTAAAAGTATGCGGTCTACTGATCCAGTCAACCTCTTGTCATGAAAATGCTCATGCATGCATCCAAATGTATATAATTGCTAAATAAATATTCACTTGCAATTCTATATGTATGCATAATCATAATTCGTACGCAACATCCAAATGCATAACATCTACTAGCACAAAAATAATTAAGAAATAACACACAACTGGATATCAGTGTGCGTGTACGTACCTAGAGGATATACTATCCTAATGTGCAAAAGAGTATAATGTGTACGGTACATCCCTATACATCCATTAGTATCCATTAGCCATAACATGTCTTACTAACACGTTTACAACTATTCCTGCCATCCAACAGCCTCTACTTAAAGGGAATACCACCTAAGTTCTACATATTATTAATTTATACTTATATGAATTAAATCGGAAATGAAACAAAAAAGAGTTGTGGGTGGGTAGCATGGATTTTCTCCTCAAGGTCCCATGTACTCTCTGCTGGGTCGTCTCCCTATTAGACTTTAACAAGTCTGATCTCCTCGATGCGAAGTCCCTTTGTACCATGTTATACAATATGAGTTGTGCATGGCGAACAAGTGATAATAAGTGAATCACACTCCGTCTCAGCCTCCTCCAACCGACTCATCTCGAAAATGGTAGCTGTATCATGTACGCACTTTTGCAAGTTCAGCACATGGAAAACATCATGTACCTCTGCTAACTTCCTAGGAAGCTCTACTCTATATGCCAACTTCCTTACTTTAGCCACTATTGGGAAGGGTCCTACAAATCTTGGTGCTAGATTCCCCAAAAACAAAATCTCATCGCATGCTTAAGGGGTGAAACCTGAAAGTATGTAGCATCATGCAATATGGATATAATAACGCAGAGTATAGTAATGTAGTAAATAGTGCAAAATATAAAAGCAGTAATATAATAAAAATAACACCAGAGATTTTTATACTGGTTCGGAGCACCGTCCTATCCCAGACTCCTTCTGGAATTTCACTAAAACAACAATTCTCACTTAACCCAGAGGAACAGGTATACACAGTCTGAGCAGCAGAACAGGATTTTCGCCTCAGTAGCAGAAGAGGACTTCACTAATACAAAAGTATATCTGACACTGTGTGTTCTTGATAACGCTAATTTATCTCTGATAGTACAAACCTCCTATAATCAAATCCTCAAGTATATGAAGTGTATGTGAAGATATGAAGAGAATGTAATGCTAAGAACCGAAGATTATGAAAGTTTATTTGTTGATTCAAAGCAGTAAAAATGTTTGTTCGCTGTTTGAATGCAAGTATGAGAGTACAAGAAGAATATAAGAAAGTTAGAATGAATTTCGGTGAATATGAAGTGTTTGAGAACATGTATTTATAGTAGACAGAGAGTTACTGCCATTGGTGAAGGGATCTGACCAAAAGGAGCGTCCATTTCCGTTCATAGAAAGAATACAACCTTTCGCAGAATGAAAATGTCTTTTCAAAATATGACAGTTGGTCTTAGGTCAGTCGACTGGTCGAAAATGGTCGGTCGACCGGTCGAAAATGGTCGGTCGACCGGTCGAAAATGGTCGGTCGACTGAATAGTGAAGACATGTAAAAAAAATTGTGCACAAATATGTTAAAATGCACAGATTCAGTCGACTGAATTCTATTATTAAGCAAAAATTATAGTAGCTCATTTGGTTAGAGTACTTGCCTTCCAAACTAATTACTCGAGTTCGAGCCCCGCTTCATGCATTTTTTTGACAACTTGATTTTGATTAAAATATGCAGGCAAATTTATTTGAATGTGAATGATGATTCTTAAGGAAAGATTTTAACAAAACACTAAACTAGACTTTAGATACACATTTGATGACTCTTGTTAAAATATATAACTATACAAACCATATATTGAGCCGATGAGTCTGGATGTTATCGTAGTCGTAGATTCGTGAATTGTTGTGTATTATCAGCAATCAAAACCTATGATCCAACATTCTCTCCCTTTTTGATGATGATAATTTTATTATGCTACGAACAAATCTTTGACAAGCTTTGTTGATCTTATCTCTCTCACTAAATATATTCCTGCAATTGTGCTATAGATTTCTCCCCCTAATTCTATATATTCATGTAAATAATTAATCTTTTCTTCCCCTTAATCTGTGCTTACATGAATATTCCTGCAAATAGTGTTAGAGCAATATCTTTCTCCCCATTTATCATCAATAAAAAGGAGAGTTTATATGATGATATAAATTATATTTCACTTAAGTTTTAACATAAAACAATATAAAACAAAATAACTTCTACATATAATGTAAGGTATCAGAAGAAAAAAAATTAACATTTAAAGCATACGATACCCAAGGTTCTTATAATTTCCTAATTTTTAGGAAACCATACCCATTTGGGTGTGATTGAACCTTTATAAATATAATTTTCATTATTAACTACCATACCATAATAATCATCAATGTATTTTTCTCTATTTTTCCAATTAATAGGAACCCAAATATTTAGATAATTTTTATTCATATTTCCCATCAATGATTTTGTACTACTAAAGAAATTGTAAACATTATTGGTCATAGCAGTATTTGAATTTCTATAAAAATTAGGTTTAGACTTTACTCGTAATCTAGTGCTTGCACTAACATATTTACTATACATGAAAGCGTGTCTAGTGCTATTTCTACGATCTGTTTTATTATATCCTAAATTACTTTTATCATGTAAAGGTCTAGAACTAGATAAAATCATGTTTAAATCATTTTGACCATTATTAAATTTTGTGACTTCAGTGTTAAGTTTATCAAATTTAGCTTTAAAGTCACAATTATTATTTTTAAAATATATATTACATTTTTTCAAAATATCAGTTTGCTTGTTTAATTCAGAATTCTCCTTTTGTAACGTACAGTTCTCATTTTCGAGAAGAAAAATTCGAGATTCTAATTTATCTAAAAATGATTGTAATAAATATTTTGTCTTTTCAAATCTGCAATTTCTTTTGAAATTTTTTCTTTTTCTTTTTCAAACATAGTATTTTGTTCGTCTAGAAAATATTTAAGAGCCTCAAAATTATTTTTCAAAACACCTTGTTGATTTTCTAAATTTAACTTTTCGTTTTTCAATTTCTCATTTTCAAGTTCAACAGATTTCATCTTTTCTAAAATAATAAAATTAAGCTTTGAAATCTTATTGCTTATACTAAATAATTCATTATTATCTTTTCTTGAAATTTGAAAATTAGAAAGCACCTTTTTGTAGTCCTCACTGGTGGCTTTGACAGGGATTTTTCCTGTTGTGTTTCGAATGGATCGTTTTCTAGCCATTATTCTATGATGTTGTGACGATGATAGAATTCCAGGCTCTGATACCAAATGAAAGTATGTAGGATCGTGCAATATGGATATAATAATGCAGAGTATAGTAATGTAGTTAATAGTGCAAAATATAAAAGCAGTAATATAATAAAAATAACACCAGAGATTTTTATACTGGTTCGGAGCACCGTCCTACGTCCACTCCCAGACTCCTTCTGTAATTTCACTAAAACAACAATCCTCACTTAACCCGGAGGAACAGGTATACACAGTCTGAGTAGCAGAACATACACCTGAGCAGCAGAACAGGATTTTCGCCTCAGCAGGAGAAGAGGACTTCACTAATACAAAAGTATATCTGACACTATGTGCTTTTGATAACACTAATTTGTCTCTGATAGTACAAACCTCCTGTAATCAAATTCTCAAGTATATGAAGTGTATGTGAAGATATGTAGAGAAGGTAATGCTAAGAATCGAAGATTATGAAAGTTTATTTGATGATTCAAAGCAGTAAAAATGTTTGTTCGCTGTTTGGATGCAAGTATGAGAGTACAAGAAGAATATAAGAAAGTTAGAATGAATTTAGGTGAATATAAAGTGTTTGGGAACATGTTTTTATAGTAGACAGAGAATTACTGCCATTAGTGAAGGGTTCTGACCAAAAGGAGCGTCCATTTTCGTTCATAGAAAGAACACAACCTTTCGCAGAATGAAGATGTCTTTTCAAAATATGACAGTTGGTCTCAGGCCAGTCGACTGGTCGAAAATGGTCAGTCGACTGAATAGTGAAGACATGTAAAAAAAATTGTGAACAAATATGTTAAAATGCACAGATTCAGTCGACCGACTGACTGTATTCAGTCGACTGAATTATGTTGTTAAGCAAAAATTGAAATTTGGTTAGAGTACTTGCCTTCCAAACTAGTGACCTGGGTTCGAGCCCCACTTCATGCATTTTTTTAACAACTTGATTTTGATTAAAATATGCAGGCAAGTTTATTTGAATGTGAATGATGATTCTTGAGGAAAGATTTTAACAAAGCATTAAACTAGATTTTAAATACACGTTTAATGACTGATCTTATTAAAATATATAACAATACAAACCATATATTGAGTCGATGAGTCTGGATGTTATCATAGTCGTAGATTCGTGAATTGTCGTGTCTTGTCAGTAATCAAAACCCATGATCCAACAAAACCTTCATCCACTATGAACTCTAGCTTCGTATGTCTCCTATCAAGCATAAGATTTCTACTTATCTTGAGCAGTCTTCATTCTCTTATGGATCAAGTCCATCTTCTCTGATGTCTCCCTCACAATATCTGGCCTAAGAATAATCCTATCTGGCGTATCCCACCAAAACGATGGTGATCTACAAGGTGTACCTTACGACCCTCAAAAGGTGACATTCCAATGTTAGCTTGATAAGTGTTGTCGTAGGTAACGTCCACCGATGTTAAGTAATGCTCTCTAGAACTTCCAAGGTCCAAAGTGCACATTCATAGCAAGTCCTCCAAAACTCGATTTACTTGCTTCGGCTTACCGTCCCTCTATGGATGATTTGCAGTTTTCAAGCTCAACTCAGTCCCTGATGTCCTTGTAGACTCCTCTAGAACTCACTAGTGCAAAACAGATCTTGGTCGCTGATAATGTTAATATGAACTCCATGTAACCTAACAACCTCTCTCACGTATAGACCTATCAATGACATCACCATCCTAGTACTCCTCACTAATATGAAATAAGCACACTCAATCAACGGATCGACTATGACCCAATGCACTCATTCGCTCTCCTACTCCTTGGTAGACCATCCACAAAGTCTATATAAATACTCTCTCACTTCCACTGAGGAATATTCAATGGATGCAACAATCGTTCGTCCTTTTCTGCTCCATTTTTACCATTTGGAAAGTCTTGCATCTAGCTACAAACTCTGCTACTTGATTCTTCATACCGAGCAAATAGATGACGCTCTTCATGTTGTGATACATCTTTTCTCCACCGAGATGAATGGTCATCCTAGAACGGTGAGACTCTGTTAGTACCACATCTATCAAGACCATACCGCGGGAAACACAAAGCCTATCATTCTTCTGTAACCATTCTCTCGAGTCAATGGCATAACACCTCAAATGACTCAATGACTCTCCTCTACCAATCCTCTCAATGAATTTACTAGCTCCTTATCCTCCTACTGCCTAGATCTAATACATTCCATCAATGTAGGCTAAGCATCTAAAACTACTAGTGGTCCTGGGGTAATATTTGATGATGGCCAGAAATCAAAGGTAGAAATATACTCCAAATGTCTCCACTCCAAAAACATGGGATTCAGCACTGCACGATGTCTGCTCAAAGCATCTATTACCATATTACCCTTGCCTTGGGTATATGAGATATCAAAGTCATATGATGCCAAAAACACCATCCACCTATGTTGCCTCAAATTCAAGTCCTTTTAGAGAATAAATATTTTAAGGACTTGTGATCCATGAATAGCTCAAATCACTCCCCAAAAAGATAATGGCTCCACGCCTTGAGACCAAAGAAAATGGTTGCCGACTCAAGATCATGTGTAGACTAGTTCCTCTTATGGATCTTCAACTACCTACTCGCATAATTTACCACCCTTCTTTCTTGCATCAATAGCACGCCTAACCCCGTACCATAAGCGTCGGTATAGACTGTAAATGGTTTTGTCCCATCTAGTAACACCCAAACCGGTGCACTAGTGAATGCCATTTTCTACTTGATAAAATCATCTTCACACTTCACATCCACAAGAAAACCAGATTCTTCTTAGAAAGGAGGATCAGTAGGGTAGAGATCTTTGCGAAGTCCTTAATGAACTTGAGATAGTAGCAAGCCAAATCAAGGAAACTTCTCATCTCCATGGCACTCTTCGGATTATACCAATCATGAATTGTTGCCGCTTTACTAGGGTCAACTACTAAGCTACGTTCTGAGATGATGTGTCCAAATAATGCATACATCCTCTCTCCAAAAGTGGCACTTTTAAAACTTCACCTTCAGCTTATGTGCATGGAGTATACTAAGCAATTGTCCTACATGCAACACATGTTCCTCCTCACTCCTTGAGTAAACAAGAATATCATCCACAAATATCATGACGAATTTGTTAAGCAACCCCTTAAATACCCGGGTTATCAAATCAACATAGTATGTAAGTGCATTGGTTAGTTTGCAAGGCATGACTAACCGCTCGTACAATCAGTCGGGAGTAGGAAACATTATCTTTTGAATTCTGTCCTCAGCTATACACAACTGATTGAATTTGGTAGCCAAGTCAAATTGTGATAATACCCTAGCTCCAACCAACTGATCAAAGAGATCGTCTATGCTGGGTAGTGGATAATGATTTTTCTTCGTCGGTTTATTCAGCTTCCTATAATCGACGTAGATCCTTAGAGAACCATCTGCCTTTCGACTGGTGCTCCCCACTTAAAAATTCTTCTCCTTATAATATCCTTCTCAAAATACATTAACTTGCATTTTCAACTCACGTCTTTGCTTTGGAGCCATATGCCTTAGTGGAAGGCAATAGGTCGGGTGTTCTCAAAAAGTTAGATCATAAATTCAATCTCTCTCTAGGGCGAGAGACAGGTAATTCAGCAAAAACATCTAAGAAATCTTTAACTATTTGCACTATACTAAGCTTATCATGTGATATGTCTAATGAATATAAGTATCTTAACATAATCGATCCTTTGGGATCGCAATAAATCTCCAAGTTACATCCAATACACATGCTCAATCTAATGACCTTCCTGTTATTGTCTAAAATATCCCCATACATGGTCATCCAATCCATGTCTAATATCAACCCAAACCTAGAAAATCCTAATATAGATGCATCGTAATCAAACTCGACCCCTAAAATGAACAACTTCAGACTCCTACATAACATAGACATATAGGTTGATCCTCTCATAGGGTTTCACACAACTATAAGGTCGGTGACTGTACCAGTGTGTAAGTGCAAGTCATCAACAAGTCTAATAGAAATTAAAGAATATGAAGCCCCAGTATCAAATAAAGTGCAAATAGATGAATTGAAAAGAGTCAACTCACCTTCGATCACCACTTTCTCACCGTTGTCTACTATTGGCTATGCACTCGAGCTAGCGGCTGCCTCTAGTGCATAAGCTGGGACAATCTGAGTATAAGTCTGAGTAGAAGCTCTCGATAGTGCTATGCAAGCTCGCCTCAGAAGTCCAAATCGATCATAGTTATAGAACTTAACCTTTGAAAGATCTTCCCTACACTCCTTTATAAATTGTCCTTTTCTGCCACACTTCCTATAGTGCATATCCATCTCCTGTATTTTTCCCTTAGGTCTACCTCCACCTTTTTGCTGTTTCTGTTGTACTTTCCCTCCTGATTTTTAGGTTCCTCTCCCTTCGCTTCACTCTTGGAGACAGTATTTGGGAAAGCCATTTACACTAGATTCTCATACGTAGCACCCATAGGAATATGACACAAAGCTACGTTTTGAAGAGGTTGGAAAAGCCCTTTAGCAAATTTGAGAGCCTTCTTGTGTGGTGTGTCAATTAGTCCTATATCGAATCTACCTAGCTCTTGAACTGGTTGACAAACTCCTTAACAAAAAGATTTCCTTACTTCAAGCGAATGAACTTTTCCAACTACACACCCTCCTATGCCTTAGAAAGAGACTTCACCTCAAACCGCTTATGCAACTCATCCCAAGTGATCTGCTCTCCATTAGTTTCAAGCTCAACCATCTTCCACCAGCTCAAAGCCTCACCCTTGTAACTACTAGGTAGCCAACTGCATCCTCGCTTCGTCAGTCAAACCAATCAAACCAAAGATCCTCTCACGAATGCAGATCCATGAACTCAAATCCACATAAGACTTTGTTCCTATGTAAGGCTTGCCTCCAACATTTGAGAAATATTTACATAGCTTAGAAAAGTCTGCAATGGTAAGTGGACTAGCAGTGTTAGTTGAAAGTTTATATGAGTGGATCGTATATGATATATATGCAAGTATGAACAACTAACTATATAATATAACTTCATAGATAGCAACATAAATTAAAATAATCACACCAGGATTTTATACTGGTTCGGACCTCCCGTCCTGTGTCCAGTCCCGAAGCTCCTCTTCGGAATTTCCTTTCAACTAACACTCACTTGACCCGGAGGAACAAGTTTACAATAGCAGAGTTTCTTTGTCAAGAATGTGTTCTTATAACACGAATGTTGACTATTGAGTACAAGTGCTTCCAATATATATATATATATATATATATATATATATATCTAAAGGATATTGAATAATGAGTTCTGAATATATGGAAGTGTTAAATACAAGTAGTTGATTGGTAAAGAACAGGTATAAGTCAGAATATAGGAATTAAGAGCATAAGTGAGTAAGGCGAGATCTTCTCTTGAATTCCCGATGCTATTTATAGTGGAAGAAAGATTCTTCGTGTAGTTGCATCCATTAACGATCGTTGTATAGTTGCTCATGTTGGTGATGAAGAGTTGCAGTGAAGAGGAGCGAACATGTCTTTTTGGATGTGACAGTTGGTCTTTGAAATTACATAGCCGAGTCTATAATCAGACGTCTGGAAAGTACCCTCAGACGTCTGGCCTTCATATATTTTTTACGTCTGGTAACATTACAGACGTTTGTGTTTATTAACCAGACGTCTGTTTGCTATTCAGACGTCTGAGTTTATTATCAGACGTCTGTTTCCTTCTGAGTTATGAACCAGAGAGTTCAACCAGACGTCTGAGCATATTAACCAGACGTCTGATTCTTTCTGATTTGCAAACCAGAGGAAACATTCAGACATCTGGCTTGTGTACTCAGACGTCTGAAACTGTGCATGTTGCTTTATTTGTGTCTGTGCCACTCTTTTTCAACTTCTACTGATTTGAAGTCTTTTAATACTTCTCTTGAGTCTTGTTTTTGTCTCTTTGGTGATGTTACTCTATCATCTACCTGTAAATAAAGATATATATGTACATTCGATTTCCATTGTATAGTTGTTATCATCGAAACCATAGAATTGATTTCCTAACAATCTCCCCCTTTTTGATGATGACAACTATTCAATTTACTTATATATATATATATATATATTATATATATATATATATATATATATATTAGAAATCTCTCCCTAAATATGTGCTTATTTTTAATGTTTTATGATTCTACCTATATTTCTCCCCCTTTAACATTATCAAAAAGGATTTATAATATTTAAGCCAATCGTCAAAAAGAAAATTTTCATTACTAACATGAAGAAGTTACATACATGGATTTGTACAAAATATAAACACTACAATTCCTAAATTCTTAGAGTTCTTTTGGAGAAGCTTGATTTGGATCATCCTCCTTTGGTGAAGCTTGATTTGTATCACCCTCCTTTGGTTCTTCTTTGGTAGAAGTGCTAGCTTTTGAAGGAGATGTCATAGCTTCTTTTGGAGGTTCATCCTCAAATAATTTGGAATGTTTTGCAGGAGGAGAAGGTACAGGGGTTGCCCAATCCTCAGAGGGTAGTGTTGGACCACGAACCCATTGTAACACTTCTTTAAGGACCGATAAAACAGTTGAAAGAGAGTCTTCAACTATGGCTAGCCGTGTAGCAAATGAACTTTCAAATTTGTCAATTCGCCTAGCCAAATATTTTTGATTTTGGGATAATATATGTTGGTTTCAAAGTGTGAGATCTCGAATACTTTCATTTAGATTTGTTTCCAATCGAGTCTCTATAATTTCGTCCTGTCCCGGATAATCAAACGGTGTAGGAGGAGGAGTGACTTCTTGAAGTTGTTCTTCTCTTGGGATGGATCAATGTGTGGTTGAGGAGGAGGCTCAACTCTTTGAGATTGATGATTATGCGTCCAATATTCGAAGGACATAATATCTGGAGGAATTTCTGGTAGGTGCATCAAAGAAAAGAATTTTGTGGAAGCATATTTTGGCGAAATTTTTTCGAACGTCGATAGATAGGAAGGAATATTATATGCACGAAGAAGTCTCATAATATAGGTAGGGTAAATGATCGATGGCCTTGAGCGAGTCCAAAATTGTTTGAGCTCGTCGAAGATGAATTTTGCCCAATTTACCCGAGTTCCACTAAAGAGAGCATACAGGGCTTTGTGCTCCATTTCCGTTATTTGCTCGTGACTCCCCATACGTGGAACTACTGTATTTATTATCATTCTCGTCAGGAGCCGAGCTTTTGGACGTAAATATTTTGAAGCGAATTTCGGCATTTCTCTTCCCATATTTGATGAGTAATACTATTCCATGGCTTAAAACGCATATACGGAATGTTGTGCAAATCCTCCCTGGCATCGGAGCATCCTAAGGTTCTGGCTATTAAACCCGGAGTTAATCGAATAGTATTCCCATAGACGCTTGACCATAGCCAGTTGTCCTTATCTTCGGTATTCCAAACTGAAGTACTATCTAGATTGGCGTAGAATAGAAATATAGCTAACTGATCTATTTGAACATCATTAGGAGTAAACGAGATTAGGGTTTCCAAACCAGATTTTCACAAAGTTCATCTAAGTCATACATGGGGAATTTAAGAAGATTATAGAATGGTCATGTATGAAGTTTCTTCTTTTGAATATCTTCATACCTTTTTATAGAATGGGGAGCTTTATTCATCCACCGCTCGACTTGGCGTCGGAGCAAACCTGGGGATTTGAAAATGTGGTGGGTTGATCTTGCTTTCTTTTCGTCATTTTAGGATTCTTAGTGCGAGGAGACATCTTGATTATATTTGCTGTACGAAGTGAATTGGAGCGAAAAGTTTGTTTGTGAAAATCGTAGGAAGTAATAATTTTGAGATAAAAGAAAAAAAACGACGTTATCGGATCGATTTTAAAAGGTCGATTGGGAATCAGACGTCTGGATTGAAAATCAAACGTCTGGTTTGCCCTAATTTTTGTCCAGGGGATAAAATCAGACGTCTGCTTTGTGACCTAGACGTCTGGTTTTGAGCGTAGTTATAAAATTGTAGATATAGTGAGATTTTTCAGACGTCTAGAATTGAAAACAGACGTCTGTATTTGTTTAATTTCGAAACAGAAAACTAAGACAGACGTCTGGATCTTATTTTAGACGTCTGGATTGGTCTGAATTTTATTTGGAGGAGACAGAACAACATTTCAGACGTCTGGAGGGTATATTAGACGTCTGATATATGCACAGTCCTAAATTTTGAATAGTATATCCTTGTGTCAGACGTCTGGAAGTTGTAGATAGACATCTAAAAATTGCAGATGGGCTAAAAATGACTTAAAGTGTGATGATTTCACTTTATATATCGAATGTAGATAACAAATAACTTTATTGTTGTAAAGAATATAACAACAAATAAGTTTAGATACATTCAATACTTAATACAATTTATTTATTTAAATGGAGATGGAGTTTTTGGATTTTCGGACTCATTATCCTTCCAAGGTCTAAGTGGGGACCATATATTTCCACGTTCGTGAGTTCATGGGGAGCCAGAAAATCATCTTGGTGAGGAATCTGAAGAAGTACGATACGAAGAAGATGGATCCAATGAACTACAAGGTTTTGGTAGCGGTTCATGAACATCGTTCTTTTGGGACGAACAAAACTTCATCGCCACTTGCTCGAGAAAGCTTAACCTTCGTGCTGTAACTTTTTATTCGAAATAAAGCTCTCATTGAAGATCCATCTGTCGTTTTTGGTAATGATGGATTTCATCAATTTTCTCCTTTGTGTTAGGGGAAATAAATAGAGAACTTTTAGTTTTCTTATTATCCGGAGTAAAACCCGTACAATACGAAGACCACCTATATGTTGGCTCTTACTTTGGTGTAGGTGTCGGAAGTCGTTGTGGGGTGTCAACCGAGCTGTCCGTTGTTGGTGTCGAGACAGAGATAGATATATATATGAATCTTCTGACGACATTGTTATATTTTGATTCTTCCTTTTTGTTATTAAAAAAAAATCAATTGTTTGAATGTAGTATTTGTGTTTGGCTATATTTATATGCTGAAAATATTAAATTTAGGCAAACTAATTTTCTAAAAGTTTGAAGGTGCAGAAATCAATGATATAAATTGTGGTGATTACTATGGTGACTAATTTTAGCCTAAAAAAATTATTTTATATATATATTATTAAGGAAGAAGATCATTTAGTGAGAAAATACCTAAATTTCGTCAGTGTTTAGAGAAAGTTTGTTCATTTAATGGTTTTGTAAAGATATCGGCTACTTGATTTTCGGTATTTACATATTCTAATGAAATGGTTCCTTTTTCAACATTGTCTCCTAGAAAATGATGTCGTATATCTATATGTTTGGTTCGTGAGTGATTAACAGGGTTTTTTGATAAATTAATTGCACTTGTGTTATCACAATAAATTGGAGATCTGGTGATAATTTTACCAAAATCCATTAATGTCTGTTACATGTATATTACTTGCGCACATGCTAGGGCGGCGGAGATGTATTCGGCTTCGCAAGTAGATAGAGAAACACAATTTTGTTTTTTACTAAACCATGAAACTAAAGATTGTTCGATAAAATGACAAGTTCCACTAGTACTCTTACGATCTGTTCTACATCCACCGAAATCTACATCGCTATATGCAACAAGTTCAAACGATGATCCTTTAGGGTAGAAAAAACCATAATCTTTAGTGCTAGATAAATAACGTAAAATTCGCTTAACCGCTCTTAGATGAGATTCTTTTGGTTTTGCTTGAAATCGAGCACAAAGAAATACACTCATCATAATATCCGGTCGACTAGCCGTTAAGTAAAGTAGAGAACCAATCATGCTATGATATAATTTTTCATCAAAATCTTTTCCGTTTTCTTATTTTTCTAAGTGAATAGTGGTACTCATTGGTGTTGGTTTGCTTGATGTTTTATCCATTTCAAATCGTCGTAATAAATTGTTACAATATTTTTCTTGATGAATGAAGATTCCATTTTCGAGTTGTTTTATTTGTAAACCTAAGAAGAAATTTAATTCTCCCATGTGTGACATTTCAAATTCATTTTTCATAATATTAGAAAATTGATTACATAGTTTTTCGTTGGTTGAACCAAAGATGATATCATCAACATAGATTTGTACAACCAAAATATCGTTATCTTTTCTTTTAATAAATAAAGTTGTATCTATTTTTCCTATATGAAAACCAGATGCTATTAAGTGATTTTTAAGACGTTCGTACCATGCACGAGGTGCTTGTTTTAATCCATATAGTGCTTTATGTAATTTAAAAACATGATCAGGATATTTTTCGTGAACAAATAGTGGTGGTTGTTCAACTTATACATTTTCTTTAATAAAACCATTCAAAAAGGCACTTTTGACATCCATTTGAAATTGTTTAAAATTGTTATGAGTTGCAAAGGCGAGTAATATATGAATGGCTTCTAATCTTGCTACTGAAGCAAACGTTTCATCGTAATCTATGCCTTCTTCTTGATTATAGCCTTGAGCAACCAAACGTGCTTTGTTTCTAACAATATTTCCATTCTCGTCTGCTTTGTTTTTAAATATCCATTTTGTTCCTATTACCGATTGATCTTCAGGTCTTAGTACTAATTCCCATACGTTATTACGTTCAAATTGATTTAATTCTTCTTGCATAGCTATTATCCAAAAATTATCATTTGATGCTTCTTTATAATTCTTTGGTTCAAAGTTTGATACAAACGCTATATGGCTTATATGATTGAGTTGATTTCTAGTTACTCTTGAATTAAGATCTCCAATAATATTATCTATTGGATGATCCTTAAGAATTCTAGGAGATGACATCAAAATGTTATTTTGACTATTTGTTTCATTAGTAATAGAGTTTGTTAAATTTGTTAGTGGAATAATTTCTTCTTCATCATTAGTATGATGTTTAAAAAGATTTTCGTCGAATGAGGCATATAAGCTTTCTTCAATAGTATTATTTCATTTATTAAAAATTCTATATACTTTGCTACGTTCCGAATATCCAACAAAAACACATTCATCGGCTTTTGGATCAAACTTTCCTAAATTATCTTTTGTATTTAATATAAAACATTTTGAACCAAAAGTTTTAAAGTATGATACTTTAGGTTTTTTACCAAAAAATATTTCAAAACAAGTTTGTTTAGTCATGGGGAGAATAGTTACTCGATTTAGTACATAACATGATGTTGCAATAGCTTCAGCCCTAAAGTGTTTTGGTAATCCACTACTATTTAGTAATGTTCGTGCACATTCTTGTAATGTACGATTTTTTCTTTCTACGACACCATTTTGTTGAGGTGTACGAGGAAAAGAAATATTGTGAGTTATACCTTTCTTATTGCAAAAGTTTGTAAAAAGATCATTTTCAAATTCTCCTCCGTGATCACTTCTAATATTTTTAACTTTTAAATTCATTTGAGTTTTAATTCTTTTAGCAAATATTTTAAACATACCAAAAGTATCGCTTTTATGTTTTAAAAATAAAGTCCATGTATATCTTGAAAAATCATCGACTATTACGAACACATATTTGTTGTGATTTATAGACCGTACTTGTGTTGGACCAAATAAATCTAAATGTAATAATTCTATTGGTTGTTTTGTAGAAATATTATTTTTAAATTTAAATGAGCTTTTCTTTAGTTTTCCAATTTGACAATCATCACATAAATTTTCTACTTTGTAATTTATTTTAGGTAACCCTCTTACTAACTCATATTTTGCCAATTTATTAATACTTTTAAAATTGATATGACAAAATCGTTTATGCCATAACCATGGATCATCATATTTGACGGTTAAACATAAGTTTGAATTTTTATTTATATTCATGTTTAATACGTAAGTATTTTTGTTTCTAAATCCTTCAAAAATGAGTTGTTTGTTATTATCTAAAATATTACATCTATCTTTTTCAAAATTTATTTGAAAACCTTTATCACATAATTGACTAATGCTTAGCAAGTTATGTTTTAAATTTTCTACTAATAAAACATTTGTAATAATAGGAGAGTTAGATATACCAGAGTTGATGACTTCTCCAATTCCTATGACATACCCTTTTGAATTGTCTCCAAAGGTTACCGTTCCACCATCGATGTATGTTATATTTGATAACATTTTTGAATTTCCGGTCATATGCTTGGAGCAACCGCTATCTAATATCCATTTCTCCTTATTTTTTATTTTGGGTACCTCTTTAGTTTGTGCCATAAAACATACATTAGCTTGTTCTCCGTCACTATCACTATCACTTTCAGAAGATGAAGAATCTGAATCATCCCAAGTTACTTTGAAAGCCTTCTTCTTCTTGAATTTTTGAATTTTGTTATTCTTTTTGTCATTATTGAGTTTAGGGCAATCCTTCTTTATATGTCCGTATTGATCACATTCATAGCACTTGATTTGTGATATGTTTGTTGTGTTGGATTTCCCTTTATTTTGAAACTTGGTCATCTTTCTAAATTTCTTGAATCTATTATAATTCTTGGCAATAAAAACTACTTCTTCTTCATCTAGATCAGAGTCATCATTTTTTGTTGCTGGAAATGCTATATTCTTTTTATCCGAATTAAGTTCTTTTCACGCCTACAAGTTAGCTTTATAGGACATTAAATTTCCTATCAACTCTTCAACTTTGAGAGTGGAAAGATCATTAGCTTCTTCTATAGCTAAAACCTTCCTTTCCCAATCTGATGTCAAAGAATTGAGTATTCGAGATACTAAATCAAAATCAGTGAATTTAACTCCTAATGCCATAAGATCATGTTGGATAGTTTGAAATCTAGAAGACATGTCAACAATAGTTTCATTTTGCTTCATTTTAAATGAAGAAAATTGGTTTTGCAAAATCGAAATCTTAGTTTGTTTGACTTTTGTTGTACCTTCATGTGTAATTTGTAAGGTACGCCAAATATCAAATGCAGTGGTGCATAACATGACACGTGAAAATTCATTTTTGTCTAAAGAACAAAATAAGACGTTCATAGCTTTAACATTATTTGATGCTAAGGTCTTTTGTGCATCGGTCCAAGTTTCATAGCAGTAGTGGGTGCTTCATATCTATCTTGTGTGGATGACCAAATTTCAAGACCATTAGCTTCCATAAAAATTCTCATACGTGTTGACCAATATGCATAGTTAGATCCATTAAAAAGTGGGGGTCGTGCAGTGGATTGTCCTTCTTGAAAAATACTTGTCATATTAAATTGATTCAAAAACGTGTTACTGTTATTTGATCAAAACCTTGCTCTGATACCAATTGAAAGTCTATATGAGTGGATCGTATATGATACATATGCAAGTATTAACAACTAACCATATAATATAACTTGAAGATAGCAACGTAAATTAAAATAATCACACCAGGATTTTATACTGGTTCGGACCTCCCGTCTTATGTCCAGTCCCGAAGCTCCTCTTCGGAATTTCCTTTCAACTAACCCTCACTTGACCCGGAGGAACAGGTTTACAATAGCAGAGTTTCTTTGTCAAGAATGTATTCTTATAACACAAATGTTGACTATTGAGTATAAGTGCTTCCAATATATATATATATATATATATACATATATATATATAGAGAGGATATTGAATAATGAGTTCTGAATATATGGAAGTGTTAAATACAAGTAGTTGATTGTTAGAGAACAGGTATAAGTCAGAGTATAGGAATTAAGAGCATAAGTGAGTAAGGTGAGATCTTCTCTTGAATTCCCGATGCTATTTATAGTGGTAGAAATATTCTTCGTGTAGTTGCATCCATTAACGATCGTTGTATAGTTGCTCATGTTGGTGATGAAGAGTTGCAGTGAAGAGGAGCGAACGTGTCTTTTCGGATGTGACAGTTTGTGACGACCCGGAATTTTCGAGCATTTAAAATCAGAATATTTAATTGATTTTAAATATTTAAAAGTTAATTATCGACTTAAATTACGAATATCATAATTTATTTGATAATTAAATTGTTGAATTAAATAATTTGAATTGAATAAAATATGAAATCTGAGTTTTAAGCCTGTTAAAAAAATAATTTGAAGGCTTATAAAATTTATATTGATAACATTGAATATAATAGAAGTGTTAAAATTGAATCTAACACTGAATTGTTCAGTTTTGAAATTTAATCGTTTAAATTGAATTTAAAAATAGCCTTCTGAGGCACAGTTTCGGAATTTGACGAAACCAATTCCATTGGGTCCGTAATATTGAATTATTATCGGATTTCAAATTTCGTTTTGATCGGAGTTAGTGCATGAGTGTACGAAGTATAAACATGCTGGAAATTTAATTGATAAATATTCTGGTGAAATTTAATTTAAATAATCGAGCCTTCTTGTTTACGCTTCCTTTCTTTATTTCAAATCACGTCGCCTTCTTTTCTTTTCAGCCGAAAAAAGAAGAAGAGAAAAGCTTCGAAGGGAAGCTTTTAGTCTTGTTTTATGATAAATCCTCTCCCTTATTTTTCATTATTGACCTAAGCCGATTCTTAAAAAAAAGTATAATGAAAGCAAATTTTGACCGCCCCTTTCCAGATCGATTTTCCCTCCACTCCTTTCAATTCGCGAATTCATTTGGAATCGCGACACCATCTGCCGTATCGATTAATCCCCAATCTCGAAATTTAGCCGCGAACGGTGACTCGAGTTGCGCGAAGTCGAGGTGGATAACTCGTCGATGCTGCTAGGGTTTGTGTCAGTTAGGGATGTGGCAAATGTCGCATGGAAGTCGCTGTGGCGTTCGCGTAGGGTTCGAGTGGTGGCTGCGTCGTTCAATATAGGGGCTGCGACCTGGTGCGTTCGAGGCGTTAGTTCTAGGGTTAAGGAAAGTTCGCAGGCGATTTGGAAGATAGATCTTCGAGCATCAATGATAGGATGGAATTGATATCATTGCAGTGAGGTATTTTCCTATTTGTTTATTTGAATTATATATATTTAGACATATTTAAGGAACATAATATATATATACATATGGAATTTTTATTTACAGAAGGACGCAGAACAATCCTATTTCTAAAAAAAAAAATGTATCAGTAAAGTAATTATACTAAACAGAGATTAGTTTACAATCTAGACTATTAGTTGGAAATATATATATATATATATATATATATATAAAACAGAAGTTTTGGAATATATGAATATGTATATAGTTAAATCCATATTTTGGATTTGTATAAACAATTATTTATCGACGTACATAAATAAAACAGGAATAGAATATATACATATATATAAATATAAGATCTATTGAATAAGTAGGAATTTTAAAAATGTTGAAGGATTTATATAAATTAGATTTTATAAAGCTTACTTAACTTATTTTTATAGATATTTAGATGTGATTCAAAATGAAAGGAAATAAATATACATATACATCAATTTCCAATTACTTGTTGATTTTGAATAAATGGGGATTAATTTACTAAATTAGCTTACTTAATTACTTTAACCTCTAAGAAATTATTCAGAGGAAAATTTGTTTATATTAGATTAATAATGGTAATTGACTGTTCGATTATTTCAAATATTTATGGATCATCTAATATTTATTCAAGGTCAAATATCGAAAACTCGAGTCAAGATTGGATCAGACTGCAAATTTAAAGGTCAAAGGTGAGTTAATTTCACTCAGTTAAATTTAAATTTAAATTTAAAATTTAAATTCAAACGATTAAATTTAAATAATTGTTTGAATGCTTGAATTGATTGATGTGCTATAGTATGGTATATTTTAGAATTGGTATTTTATATTGTGCTAACATCTGTGGATGCAAGGAGAACAGGTTTGAGGGATCCAACTGGACCCCTCAACTTTATTTAATTATTTAATATTCTCTGTTCTGAATATTTGATATCCTGTAATGAATTATGTGGAAATAGTGAATCCATGGCTTGATTGTTATAATCGGGCAATAATGAATTACCAAATATATATAATTTGAGTTTGGGAATGAAAATAAAAGAAGTGAAATTGTAAGTAAAATAATTATGGAAACTTGAATAAATTTAAGAATGAATTGGAAAAGAAATAAAGTGCCTTTAAAGTTCCAATAAATAAATCTTAAGTTTAGTAAGGGAAATTTGAATAATCAGAAGATTAATGAATTTTAAATTTCAGTGTTATTATTTTAAAAAGAATAAAACATTTATTTAAAATATAAGATTCAATTTATTGAAAAGAACAAAGAAGAATTGGGAAGAAGCTGAAATTGGTATATTTCAGTTAAATGATATAAAATCAAATGGAAAATAATAACAATAAAAATAAAGTCCATAATTAATGAACTTTGAGATAAACTGGTAAGTAAAGAAATTTATTTCTAATGGAGTAAACTGGGAATCGATTTGGAAAATTGATTTAAGTTATTGAGGTTGGAAATTCTTCCTGCATAACCAAGAACGTTTTCAAAGTAAATTTTTAAATATAATTAAAAGTTTTTAAGTTGTTTTAAAAAGCAATTTTTAGAAAATTTATTATTCTAAATATTTAAAATTCTAAAGTAAGTATTTTCTCTTAATCTTTTCTTTTAATCTATTATAGCAATAATTATTTAGAGAGTGACTTAGTATTTTGTTTTAGAAAGTGTAAATCTAGTTTTATATTTTATTAAGTAACTTTATTTTCGAATATCCATATAGTATGTATTTTTACAAATTATTGAAGTAATTTTAACTTGAATGTTTTAAAGTATATTTCAAAGTAAAGTGTTTTAAATTATTTTAATAATCTAGTTTTGTGCTTGGTGATTTCAGTGGAGATCGAAAATGTTTGGGAAAGTTTATTTTGGGAAAAAGAAAGAATAGTTAGAAACTGTTTTTCAAAGGGTTTTTGAAAATGGAAAATATATCTTGTGAAGATATTTTTGAGATAAATAAATAATTTGAGAAATTATTTATTGTGTGATGGATGTTGTGAATATTAATTGATAGTTAAATAACCGACTATCAATATTGGACAAATACGTTGATCGTTTCGAAGAGACCGGGATCGAGATTTATTTCTCGAAAACCACTTCGATCCGATTTGTACGTTTTCATGAAAAACGATTTTGGCTTTGAAGATGGAGCAGTGAAGTGCAAGGGCTAGTCGCTACTAATCCTGAGGATATTTCCAAAATAGATGTAGTAGGAGTAGTGCCTTCGGTTCCGTTCGAACACGGTTACGGACTTGTATGGATGAATGCTTGCGAAACATCGTCAGGTGGACGATGGGCATTCTAAGGGATATGTTCTAAAAAGGTAACGCTTAGCCTCAAGCCTCATCAAATGGGAATGGCTGAAAATCAGGGGTTATGCAGCAAGGCTTCGTGGGTAGCCCCCACTGGAGGGTGAGGTCATCCCTGTCTAGATGTCCCTTTTATTTCGGCTTAGTGGGCGGTTGCTGATCCCAACCGCGGGGTGATCTTGCTCGGGACTGTCCAGTAAGCGATGGTTCCGGTCTTGTGTTGCAGGGGAGTTAGGGTGGCTCCTCGGTACGCGGATCTAGACCAGGTATTGTGACAGGTGGTACCCCAGTGCCTAGCCATTAGTTGGAATCCATTTTCCCTACGCGCTCGTACGGTTTTGATTGTGCCCAACTATTGCTGAAACGTGAGATGCAAGCATTTCAGCTAGATTCTATTTTAATTTCTATAGACACTATTATAATATCAGAAGATTTTAATAAAAATGTTTTAGCTATCGTAAGGTAAAAACCCGACATGTTTATTTGTGGCGTGGTCTTACGAGATGCTTTTGTTTTCAAAGGATTTTTGAAACTTTAATAATCAATTGGGTGTGATTTTCTCACGCTGGTATTCCCGACTGACTCGGGTGTTATTTAACTATAATGCTCGGGTCAGACCGAGTATTATAGAATACAGGATATGATGCTGTGGAGATCAGGAGACGAGCTGGATGACGATACGTACATTTGTACTTGTTTATATATATATTCCGTTGTGTTGAGTTGATGTGTATCCATTTGTATGATATTGATGTTGCGCTGTGATTGATGTACCCTGATGATGTAATATATAAACTGATATATTTGATCCTTGAGTAAAGATTATTTATTATCTATTATATTTTATTCTGCTGCGATGGTTAGATTCTGTTGTTGTTTTCTATTTTCTTCTTCTACCTCTTCTTCTTTAAACCAAATGGATCGTATTTCTGTACAACTTGAGTTGATTTAGGTAGAATAGTGTTAACTCAAGAGGTACGGATTTGCGGGTTGTCACAGTTGGTATCAGAGCTTAGGTTGGAGATAACCTTGGCTCTGGTGGGAATTACTCATAAAATAGAGTCTGTAGTACTCTATAATGAGTTTGAGCGTATTAATAAATATGAGCGCGTATTTGTTAGTGAATATAAATTGTTTTAATATCGTGTTGATTGGTTTATTGAGTGGCATATGAACCTTCGTCGACACAGTCTGCGCAACTGTATTGAAGGGGTTTCTAAACACTTGAAGAGAACAATCGACACGGTATTGTTTTAAATATGGGTAAATGAAATAATTTTACCCAAAAACATATTTTGATATAAAGAATAGTTTTTGAAAACTATTTAGCTAATATATGGTTGCTTGGATGTTACAAATGATAATATTAACGTATTATCATTGTTAAGTGAAAATTTAACTAGAAATTTAAATATAACTAAAATTTAAGGGAATAAATTCATTATAAAATGAAATTTATAAATATGAATTGTAAATGTGAATTATAAATTGAAATATAATCAAACAAGAATGTGTATGAGCATAAGCTATGCAAATGAATTATAGTTAAAATTGATTTAAGCAGGATTTGAAAATTTAAATTATGGAGATTTTGGAAGTGTTTGTCGAGGTGTTTTTGATGACAAATGATAGCATTATTGTTTTGGAGATATTTCTGAATGGAAATCTGTTTTAAATGAATTTTGAATGTGATATAGCATTGAAATCACTTGGATTATTGGAAAATAATTCTGATGATGACGGTCGCATCATTAGTATTCATTTTCGAATTTCTAAGCGACGGATTGCTGCCAAAAACTGATTTGTTCAGAAAAGCTGGTTGTTTTTGAAAATCTCAAAGGAAATTTGTTGGAAATAAAAACCAGGACTGGTTTAAAATTTTTGAGAAATGTGATTTGAGATGTTGAAGATTTCAAAATGTTTTGAAACCAATAACCGGGTGTTTGAAAATCCTGATGAGATAGGTTGTAAGCTTATAAATTGAGATGATTTTTAAATCAGGAAGGAAATATAAGCTGTGAATGTTGGAATTTGAATTAAAAGTGTAAAGTTAAAAAATGAAATTAACTTGGATTTGGAAATAAAAATTTAACTGGATTGAAATAAATTGAATAAGGTGAAAATAATATCCAGTTGTATTCGAATCAAGTTGAAATCGAGTTGAGTTAAATAAAACTGAGTTAAAGTAAAATTGAATTGGAATGAGAATTCAATTGAATTAATGAATGAAATTAAATTCTTACCTGAACAAATGGAAAATAAATTGAATAAGGATTGGAATTGAAATAAATAAATAAGAATAACGTGTAAAAGAATTATAATACATGGAATAAAATATGCTTGGGTTATAAATAAGTATAAGGCTTGAGTTAAAATAAAAGAAGAATATATTCAAGCCTATGATGGATGGAATTGTGTAAATAATAAGTTGTGACTAATAAAATTTGAAAAAGTGGAATACAAAGCCCAAAATTAATATTTTGATGAATTGAAAAATGAAAAGAAGATCAAAACTTGAATTATAAAATAAATTGAACTTAAGAGAATTAAATGAAGTGATATTCGAAATTAAAAATCAGGTATTGAACTATAAATAGGAGAGAAGTAATTTCATAATAAATTAGTTAATAAAATGTGCAAATGGAAACGTAATGTTGTTTAATAGAAGCTGAATTGTGAATTTATGGTGAAGTTTGGAATTAAAACTCAAGTGATAAATTTAATTCGATTTGAATTGTGGTAAAGTAAAGTGAATGGTGGAATCAGAACTTGAGCTATTAATTAAAATTCGACTTAAAGTGTTAACAAATTAAATATAGTTGGGAATGTGTAGAATAAATAAAAATGAAATTGGATTGAAATAGTAATGCTTTGAATATCAAATAAAATCCAAATAAGTGGAAATAAATTGGAAATGGCCATATAATTAATTGAATGAGTTGAATTTGGAAAGTTAAATTTATAATAACCAATCAAATGAAATTGCAGATTTAAAATGAGAAGTAATTAAGAGAGAATTAAGTTGAATAGAAAAGAAAATTTACTTGTAAAATGAAAATGAGCCTAAGTATAAAATTGAATAAAATGGAAGTAAATTAACTTAAGGGAATAGATGGAAGAGAGTTGAATTTAATTCAACTTAAACCAAGTGTAATGATATTGGGTTGGATTTAAATCAAGTTAGAATAAATTTGAATCGAAATAGAATTTGGTGGGTTAAATAATATTTAAGGAAATGAAAATTCAAAATAGATTGAGCGGATAAACTAATTATATTGAATAAATAAACGGATGGAATAAATAAGAATCAAATGGAAGTGAATTTAAGTTTGAAGTGAAATAAATTGAGTAAATTAACTTAAATTGAGAATAATTAGAAGCTCGACTACGAGTAAAATTGGAAGACCATTAAATTAAAGCTTAGTTTGAATTAATTCGGGAATGGTTAGTAATATGCAAGCTTGGAATGGGTTGAGCTAAATAAATGGTCGTGAATGGATTAAAATAAAAAGGAAATTTAATTGGTAATGAAGATGAACCTAAATTGTTAATGGTTTTGAATGGACTGCTTTGGTTAATAAAATGAGATGCAAGTGAATGAATTCCAATCTGAAATGAAATGGAAATGAGAATATATGGATTGTGAATAAATTTGAAAATGGAATAGAATTAAGTTTAAATTGAGTTGAAATCCATTTAAATTGGTTATAAAACATAAATACTTATTTATTCACATGGATCTCGTCAAATTTCATAGAATAAATTGTCATTGGATGTAAATGGAAGAAATTAAGATGCTATGAATTGATAAAAGTGAAATAGAATTGATTTTGAAATCAATTGAATTGAATATGAGTTGTTTGGGGTTAAAATAAATTGAAGGTAAGAAATGGTATTGTAAACCATTAAAATCAAATGAAATGGTGTATGGATTGGTTGAAACAAATGCTTAAGTGTTAAAAACCATATAAGTTGCTTATAAACGTTGTTTAGTTACATTGCTTTTAATATTCATTTGTTGTAATTGTTTAAAAAGAGTGAAATGTTAATAAACTTCGTATATATGGCACTTACATGTTTAAATTGAGTCAGTACAGGTACCTGGGAGCCGTGTGGCTGGATTTGGTTGCGCTATTTGCTAAAAATAATAAGCCGCTTGCCTAAAATGCTAAATAGGTACGCCTACGCAATAAAAATAGGAAATATGAACTGTTTTTGGTTTTTCCGACCGTGTGGGTCGATGTATATATATTTATATCTTTTGTCAAATTATAAAAGCTCCTCCGTACAAAGGGGACTCTGTCAAAAATTTTCAGAAAATTTTGAAGTTAGAAATTTTTTGAAATTTTGGAAAATTTTGTTAACGACAAAACAATTTCAAACTGAAAAATTGAAACAAATTAGTAAATAAAACTACTTAAAATAATGACATAAATTAGTTATAAATGGAAAATAAAATTCAATATTTAGAGTTAAAGATAAATTGAATTCGTATGGAAATGAAAGAATCAATGTGAATAGAAATAGATATAAACTAAAGTGGGAGATGAAAATAAACATAAGAAACATATAAAATACTTATACTAACTTAAGAAAGGAATGGTGAATTCTTGATTGGAAATTTATATTACAAATATATTCTAAGTTGATATTTGAATGAGTAAATATTGACATTTTGAGAGGAAGTCGATAAAATGTTTTGGGATATTATGATTGGATATTAGTGCTAAGCAGGATATGCAGGTATTATAAAAAGAAAAGGGAATTGGATTTAATTTCAGAAAAATAAATTTGAAATGCTCGACAAAAAGGTATGTGTTTAAATTTCTGTGAATTTTGATTGGGTTTTTGGATTGAGCCACTTGGTGTTTTGTTTTCCTTTTGGTTTTGGGAGGCTGTAGAACCATTTTGTAGTTGTACCGAGCTAGCCGCGCAAAGGAGACGCTGGCGAAATTTTTCGGGAATTTGGGGAGTTAGAAAAATTTGATAATTCAAAACTTTGTTTAAATTGGAATTTGAATGGTTGAGCAAGTAATAATAGTTGAAAACTTTGGAAGGGTTTGGAAAGTTAATAAGAATAATAATGCATCATTTATAAGAAGATAGTTGGTGAGATGTTGAATTGTTAGAAACTGTTTGATTTTAGGGAAAAATAATAAACGGGTATTGGGCCATTCTTCCTAACTAGTAATTTCGGGGACGAAATTCTTTTAAGGGGGAGGAATGTGACGACCCGGAATTTTCGAGCATTTAAAATCATAATATTTAATTGATTTTAAATATTTAAAGGTTAATTATCGACTTAAATTACGAATATCATAATTTATTTGATAATTAAATTGTTGAGTTAAATAATTTGAATTGAATAAAATATGAAATCTGAGATTTTAAGCCTGTTAAAAAAATAATTTGAAGGCTTATAAAATTTATATTGATAACATTGAATATAATAGAAGTGTTAAAATTGAATCTAACACTGAATTGTTCAGTTTTGAAATTTAATTGTTCAAATTGAATTTAAAAATAGCCTTCTGAGGCATAGTTTCGGAATTTGACGAAACAAGTTCCATTGGGTCCGTAATATTGAATTATTATCGAATTTCAAATTTCGTTTTGATCGGAGTTAGTGCGTGAGTGTATGAAGTATAAACGTGCTGGAAATTTAATTGATAAATAATCTGGTGAAATTTAATTTAAATAATCGAGCCTTCTTGTATACGCTTCCTTTCTTTATTTCAAATCACGTCGCCTTCTTTTCTTTTCAGCCCAAAAAAAAAGAAGACAAAAGCTTCGAAGGGAAGCTTTTAGTCCCGTTTTATGATAAATCCTCTCCCTCATTTTTCATTATTGACCTAAGCCGAGTCTTAAAAAAAAAGTATAATGAAAGCAAATTTTGACCGCCCCTTTCCAGATTGATTTTCCCTCCACTCCTTTCAATTCGCGAATTCATTTGGAATCGCGACACCATCTGCCGTATCGATTAATCCCCAATCTCGAAATTTAGCCGCGAACGGTGACTCGAGTTGCGCGAAGTCGAGATGGGTAACTCATCGATGCTGCTAGGGTTTGTGTCAGTTAGGGATGTGGAAAATGTCGCATGGGAGTCACTGTGGCGTTCGCGTAGGGTTCGAGTGGTGGCTGCGTCATTCAATATAGGGGCTGCGACCTGGTGCGTTCGAGGCGGTTAGTTCTAGGGTTAAGGAAAGTTCGGCAGGCGATTTGGAAGATAGGTCTTCGAGCGTCAATGATAGGATGGAATTGATATCGTTGCAGTAAGGTATTTTCCTATTTGTTTATTTGAATTATATATATTTAGACATATTTAAGGAACATAATATATATATATATATACATATGGAATTTTTATTTACAGAAGGACGCAGAACAATCCTATTTCTAAATTAAAAAAAAATGTATCAGTAAAGTAATTATACTAAACAGAGATTAATTTACAATCTAGACTATTAGTTGGAAATATATATATAAAACAGAAATTTTGGAATATATGAATATGTATATAGTTAAATCCATATTTTGGATTTGTATAAATAATTATTTATCGATGTACATAAATAAAACAGGAATAGAATATATATATATAAGATCTATTGAATAAGTAGGAATTTTAAAAATGTTTAAGGATTTATATAGATTAGATTTTATAAAGCTTACTTAACTTATTTTTATAGATATTTAGATGTAATTCAAAATGAAAGGAAATAAATATACATATACATCAATTTCCAATTACTTGTTGATTTTGAATAAATGGGGATTAATTTATTAAATTAGCTTACTTAATTACTTTAACCTCTAAGAAATTATTCAGAGGAAAATTCGTTTATATTAGATTAATAATGGTAATTGACTGTTCGATTATTTCAAATATTTATGAATCATCTAATATTTATTCAAGGTCAAATATTGAAAACTCGAGTCAAGATTGAATCAGACTGCAAATTTAAAGGTCAAAGGTGAGTTAATCTCACTCAGTTAAATTTAAATTTTAAATTCAAATGTTTAAATTTAAATAATTGTTTGAATGCTTGAATTGGTTGATGTGCTATAGTATGGTATATTTTAGAATTGGTATTTTATATTGTGCTAACTGTGGATGCAGGGAGAACAGGTTGGAGGGATCCAACTGGACCCCTCAACTTTATTTAATTATTTAATATTCTCTGTTCTGAATATTTGATATCCTGTAATGAATTATGTGGAAATATTGAATGTTATGGCTTGATTGTTATAATCGGGCAATAATGAATTACCAAATATATATAATTTGAGTTTGGGAATGAAAATAAAAGAAGTGAAATTGTAAGTAAAATAATTATGGAAACTTGAATAAATTTAAGAATGAATTGGAAAAGAAATAAAGTGCCTTTAAAATTCTAATAAATAAATCTTAAGTTTAGTAAGGGAAATTTGAATAATCAGAAGATTAATGAATTTTAAATTTCAGTGTTATTATTTTAAAAAGAATAAAACATTTATTTAAAATTTAAGGTTCAATTTATTGAAAAGAACACAGAAGAATTGGGAAGAAGCTGAAATTGGTATATTTCAGTTAAATGATAAAAAATCAAACGGAAAATAATAATAATAAAAATAAAGTCCATAATTAATGAACTTTGAGATAAACTGATAAGTAAAGAAATTATTTCAAATGGAGTAAATTGGGAATCAATTTGGAAAATTGATTTAAGTGATTGAGGTTGGAAATTCTTCCTGGATAACCAAGTACGTTTTCAAAGTAAATTTTTTAAATATATTAAAAGTTTTTAAGTTGTTTTAAAAAGCAAGTTTTAGGAAATTTATTATTATAAATATTTAAAATTCTAAAGTAAGTATTTTCTTTTAATCTTTTCTTTTAATCTATTATAGCAATAATTATTTAAAGAGTGACTTAGTATTTTGTTTTAGAAAGTGTAAATCTAGTTTTATATTTTATTAAGTAACTATATTTTCAAATATCCATATAGTATGTATTTTTACAAATTATTGAAGTAATTTTAACTTGAATGTTTTAAAGTATATTTCAAAGTAAAGTGTTTTAAATTATTTTAATAATCTAGTTTTGTGCTTGGTGATTTCAGTGGAGATCGAAAGTATTTGGGAAAGTTTATTTTGGGAAAAAGAAAGAATGGTTAGAAACTGTTTTTCAAAGCGTTTTTGAAAATGGAAAATATATCTTGTGAAGATATTTTTGAGATAAATAATATGAGAAATTATTTATTGTGTGATGGATGTTGTGAATATTAATTGATAGATAAATAACCGACTATCAATATTGGACAAATACATTGATCGTTTCGAAGAGACCAGGATCGAGATTTATTTCTCGAAAACCACTTCGATCCGGTTTGTACGTTTTCGTGCAAAACGATTTTGGATTTGAAGATGGAGCAGTGAAGTGCAAGGGCTAGTCGCTACTAATCCTGAGGATATTTCCAAAATAGATGTAGTAGGAGTAGTGCCTTCGGTTCCGTTCGAACACGGTTACGGACTTGTATGGATGAATGCTTGCGAAACATCGTCAGGTGGACGATGGGCATTCTAAGGGATATGTTCTAAAAAGGTAACGCTTAGCCTCAAGCCTCATCAAATGGGAATGGCTGAAAATCAGGGGTTATGCAGCAAGGCTTCGTGGGTAGCCCCCACTGGAGGGTGAGGTCATCCCTGTCTAGATGTCCCTTTTATTTCGGCTTAGTGGGCGGTTGCTGATCCCAACCGCGGGGTGATCTTGCTCGGGACTGTCCAGTAAGCGATGGTTCCGGTCTTGTGTTGCAGGGGAGTTAGGGTGGCTCCTCGGTACGCGGATCTAGACCAGGTATTGTGACAGGTGGTACCCCAGTGCCTAGCCATTAGTTGGAATCCATTTTCCCTACGCGCTCGTACGGTTTTGATTGTGCCCAACTATTGCTGAAACGTGAGATGCAAGCATTTCAGCTAGATTCTATTTTAATTTCTATAGACACTATTATAATATCAGAAGATTTTAATAAAAATGTTTTAGCTATCGTAAGGTAAAAACCCGACATGTTTATTTGTGGCGTGGTCTTACGAGATGCTTTTGTTTTCAAAGGATTTTTGAAACTTTAATAATCAATTGGGTGTGATTTTCTCACGCTGGTATTCTAGACTGACTTGGGTGTCATTTAACTGTAATGCTCGGGTCAGACCGAGTATTATAGAATACAGGATATGATGCTGTGGAGCTCAGGAGACGAGCTGGATGACGATACGTACATTCGTACTTGTATATATATATTCCGCTATGTTGAGTTGTTGTGTATCCATTTGTATGATATTGATGTTGAGCTGTGATTGATGTACTCTGATGATGTAATATATAAACTGATATATTTGATCCTTGAGTAAAGATTATTTATTATCTATTATATTTTATTCCGCTGCGATGGTTAGATTCTGTTGTTGTTTTCTATTTTCTTCTTCTACCTCTTCTTCTTTAAACCAAATGGATCGTATTTCTGTACAACTTGAGTTGATTTAGGTAGAATAGTGTTAACTCAAGAGGTACGGATTTGCGGGTTGTCACACAGTTGGTCTTTGAACTTACACAGCCGAGTCTATAATCAGACGTCTAGAAAGTACCCTCAGACGTCTGGCCTTTATATATTTTTTGTGTCTGGTAACATTACAGACGTTTGTGTTTATTAACCAGACGTCTGTTTTCTATTCAGATGTCTGAGTTTATTATCAGACGTCTGTTTCCTTCTGAGTTATAAACTAGAGAGTTTAACCAGACGTCTGAGCATATTAACCATACGTCTGATTCTTTCTGATTTGCAAACCATAGGAAACATTCAGACGTCTAGCTTGTGCACTCAGACGTCTGAAACTGTGCTTGTTGCT
The DNA here is from genome assembly GCA_030765085.1 of Allium cepa. NCBI lineage: Eukaryota > Viridiplantae > Streptophyta > Magnoliopsida > Asparagales > Amaryllidaceae > Allium > Allium cepa. Next base: position 785,122,067 of record CM060935.1, on the reverse strand, counting down.
TTATTTATGTATGTGCCACTTTTTTCAACTTCTACTGATTTGAAGTCTTTTGATACTTCTCTTGAGTCTTGTTTTTGTCTCTTTGGTGATGTTACTCTATCATCTACCTGTAAATAAAGATATATATGTACATCGATTTCCATTGTATAGTTGTTATCATCGAAACCATAGAATTGATTTCCTAACATTAGTTCCTAATATGATGGTTTTGATTACAAAAACCTTAGGACTTGTTATAAGATATAAATACTAATATCTTTGTCTAGATATATATATATATATATATATATATATATATATATGTATATGTAGGATATATATATATATATATATATATATGCTGATATTGAGAAAGAAGACTATATAGTGTAGGGATTCAAGACTGACGAATTCATGATTGTAGAAATCAAGACTGAAGACTCATGAGTATCAAGATTATCAAGAGTTCAAGATATCAAGATAAGTAATAGAGTCTAGATTTATGTTAAAACGTCATAATAGCACTAAAATCTTTATTCGGATTTTAATTGTGGAATAAAATCTACCTTCTCGCTTTAATAGTGGGATGGAACTCACGATCTTCTTTATGGAATGGAATCCATGAAATTTTCAAAATGACTTATTTTTATTTTTTTTTCAGAACTATCTTTTTAAAAAAGACATCTCTCTATCGATTTTAATATTTTAGCCTTAATTCAAAAATTATTTTTAATTATATTAATTCCAAAATCATTTTATGCTTTTAAACTATCTTCTGGTTTTAATGTTTTAGCTTTAATCTCAAAATATTTATATATTTATTTTTTGTTACTTTTATATTTGTAAGATCACTTTCCAAATATTTTTATAATCATAAAGTATATTCAAAATAGCTTACAAAGTACTAAGATTGTTTCGACAAACTCTAAAAAAAAATCTTTGAAAACAAAAATCAATTTTCAAAAAATACTAGGGGATGACGACATGCCTATACCTCCCATGTCGATATGGTAGCTATAGATTTTAAATTTCAAAAGAAGTGTATGTTCGTCATAACCTTTCACGAATGGACATGACTATTATTCTTCTATATATACGAGTAGTTTTCAAACGAATTTTCACTTAAGATTTCTTTGTTTTCTCTCCTTTTTCTCTTCCATTCTTATTTTCAAACATTCTTAACAAAACTCTACCAAAATCCTAAGTGAATCAAACTCGGTCGTCTCTAGTTTGATTCTCGTCCACTCTCTCTCAACGATCTCGGTGCTATTCAGAGTTATAGGATCATTTGTAATCAAAGGTCAAAGGATCGAGGTGTATCGAGTCTCTCTATATCAAAATGTCATTGGAAATTATGTGATTGGAAATAGTGTGATTATGGTCCGTAAATCAAGTGGGTGTGATTGTAGCTCGTAAATCAAGTAGGTAATCTTGTAGCCTGGTTAAATCAAAAGAGTTTTCCTTAGACTCGAAGACAGGAGGGGTGTATCTCGTAGCCTTGAAGTCGAGGTTGTAATATCGATATTATATTTGAAAAGAAATATGCACAAGAAATTATGTGGAACTCGATGTAGAGTAACTCCGAACTAGTATAAAATTTCTGTGTGTTCTTTCCTTTACTGCTTTTATTTACTATTTACATCTATGTCTGGTTCTATGATTGCCTCTGTGTTTTTGAATTACATCTGTTTGAGTTTAATTTGAAAAGATTTCAAAAGGATTCACAAAATTAATTAAACATTATTCACCTTCCCCCTTTATTGTTAATTCTTCCTTAAGATTCGTAATCCTCATTTCCTATATTTGGTATCAGAGCGTTGGTATTCAAAGTTATCGTAATATAAATTTTGAAATTTTTTAAAATGGCAATTTTTGGACATTTTGCTAAAAAAAATTTAAAATGGCAATTTTTGGAGATTTTGCTAACACTAGTTCAAAACTTTCTATATCATCATTGTCTTATAAGTTTGCATATTATTATTATAGAAAATCAAGTTATCTACCGAATTAGTGTGTTGTGCAGGAATAAATATGTTATATGGCTTTTAAAGAATCAACACTCAATGGAAAAATGGTGCAAATCAAGAAAAACAAATGGATACTTGATAGTGGATGTTTAAGACACATGACAGGTAATCTTGAGATACTGAATGACATAATTTATGAAGATGGAGTACTGGTCAACTTTGGAGACAATTCAAAAGGATTTGTGATTGGCATCGGCAATGTCGGTAACTCTAAAACTCTTATTATTTCTTATGTTCTGTTAGTTAGGAATCTAAAACCCAACTTACTTACCGTAAGTCAACTAAGTAATAAGGGCTAATAAATTAAATTTGAAATGGATAAGTGTCACATCGAAGATAATAAATCAAATATTATCTTTGAAGGAATTAGGAAAAAAAAATATTCTCGGTATGAAAATCTCAAATACTAAACTATGTTTTTGGCTAATACAAGCGACCCTAGAAATTGACACAAAAGATTTGGCATTTGAATTTCTAACTCTTATCCAGACTTTCAAAACTTGATCTAGTAAGGGGTCTTCCTAAAATGGATTATAAAGTAGATAGTATATGTGATGCTTGTTAATTAGGAAAACTTAGGAGAGTTCATTCAAATTGAAAGATATGATTTCAACTTCAAAACCTCTTGATTATTTTGATCCGTTTGGTCCTTCTCAAATTCAGTCAATAAATCACAGTAAATATGTTTTTGTAATTGTAGATGATTATTCTTGATTGACATGGATAATTTTACTGAACCCTAAAAGTAATGCTTTTGATTTATTTAAAACTTTTGCGAAAAGAATTCAAAATCAACTTTCTTTAAAAATCAAAACTATTCGTAGTGATCATGATGGGGAATTTGAAAATGAAAATTATAAGAATTTCTATAATAAAAAAGGAATAACTCATAATTTTTCTTTTCCAAGAACTCCACAACAAAATGGAGTGGTACAGCGTAAATTTAAGACGATGCAAGAGGGTGCAAGAACTATGCTTTCAGATAGTAAATTACCAAGAAATTTTTGGGCTAAGGCAGTCGCTACAACTTGCTACTTTTTGAATAGGATTTTAGTTATACATCTAACCAATAGAACATCATATTTCAATAAGGTATCTTATTTTAAAGTTCTTAGAAATAAATGTTGTATTCTAAATACAAAGGACAATTTGGATAAATTTGATCCTAAATCCGACAAAGGAATCTTTATCGGATATTATAATAGAAGTAAAGCATGCAAAGTTTTCCATTTAAAAACTAACACCATTGAAGAAACAACGCATGTATCTTTTGATGAAAATTTTGAAGCTTTTGTTCATATAAATGATAAAGATGATTTTGTTACTTTAAATAATGAACCAACTGAAACAAATTGTGAAACTGTTTATCCTAATAAAAGGATGGGTTTTTAAAAGATCATCCTATAGAAAATATACTAGGGAATATTGAATCTGTTAACTATAAATCAACTAAATAAGATGAGTAATGTAGCCTTTTATATCAACTATTGAACCCAAAAATCCAAAGGAAGCATCATTTGATGATTCATGGATTCTTGCTATGCAAGAAGAACTGAATCAATTCATTAGAAATGATGTATGAGAACTTGTTCCTAGACCTAAGGACAAAATTATAATAAGAACTAAATGGGTTTAGAAAAATAAAATGAATAAACAAGGTGAGGTCGTTATAAATAAAGCTCGGTTAGTCGTGCAAGGTTATTTTCGAGAAGAAGGAATTGACTTTGATGAAACCTTTGCACTCATAGCAAGGTTAGAAGCCATTAGAATTTTATTTGCTTTCACAAACCACAATAGTTTCAAATTATTTCAAATTGATGTCAAAAGTGCCTTTTTAAATTATTTTATTAAAGAAGATGTTTATGTTGAACAGCCTCCACTTTTTGAAGAAGAAAAGTTTTCAAATCATGTTTACAAATTAAAGAAAGCTTTATATGGTCTGAAACAAGCTCCTAAAGCCTGGTATGACAGACTAAGATCTTACCTATTGTAATCAAATTTTGAAATTGGTAGAGTAGATAACACTCTTTTCATTAAAAGAAACAAAAATGATATCTAGTTAGTACAGATTTATGTAGATGATATTAGTTTTGGATCAACAAACAATGAAATGAACAAAGAGTTTTTTGAAATAATGACAAAAGAGTTTGAGAAGAATCATATGGGTGAACTTACTTTCTTTTTAGGATTGCAAATAAAACAATTAGATAGTGGTATGTTCATTAGTCAAGAAAAGTATGATAGGGATCTACTTAGTAAGTTTGGTATGACCACTGCGAGTGGAAAACCCACTCCTATGGCAACCAATGAAGCCTTGAATAAAGAGGACATGTCAAAAGATGTTGATTAAAATCTATACAGGGGAATGATTGGATCGCTACTCTATATAACTACGAGTAGGCCTGATATCATGCATAGTGTCTGTCTCTGTGCAAGATACCAATCTCAACCCAAAGAAACCCACTTAAAAGCTGTTAAACGTGTCCTAAGATATGTTACACACACTTTAGACTATGGCATATTTTACCCTAAAATTGATTGATTTGATTTAATCACATATCAAGATGCTGACTAAGCTCGTTGTAAATCAGCCGAAAAAGTACAAGTGGAACTTGTCACTTTTTAGGATATTCTCTTTTTTCCTGGTTTAGTAAAAAGCAAAATACTATCCCACTATCAACAACTGTAACAACCCACATATTTTACGATTGTATATTTAAATATTTTATTTAAATAGCATCGTTAGTCGGATTAAAGTCGAAAAAGCTACTTTTTGCAAACAGCCGAATTAGGACTCGAGACCACTTCCATTGAGTTCAAAATGGCGTTTGCAACCTTTTTAAGTATAAACATCGATAAGTTTGAATTTAGCAGGAATTTTGATGTTTTCACTTAGGGCTTTGGGTTTGGGTTTGGGTTTTAGCCCACTAACCCAACTCAACTTATATCCTAACTCCATCCCCTTTCCTCTTCATTCATTCTCATTTCCTAACACTTCAAGCTTTAGTAAAAATGAGGGAAGAAATTGAAAATTAAAATCCTAAGCCTAGTTTCTTTTGCAAATCCAAGTTCTAGCTCCAAAATCAAAGAGAAGCATAGGTAAGCATCCTCTTCTTCTTCTCCATCTCAATCTCTCTTCAATTTCAGAAATTTTCTATAACCTAACTTAGGAAACATTTACGTATGATCTTAGATTGGAACTTTTAGAGTTGAAATTGAAGAGTAGTTGATCTTTCTTTTGTTTTCAAGCTTCTCCTTCACTATTTTTGAGTAAAAGGTGAGTTTTTGAACTCACATTTGTGCCTATAAGTTTCTTTGTTGTTAGGTATAAATTCCTAATACCTATTCTTTTTCATTTGCTTTGGATTGAATTGGTTTTATGAATATTTCAATTTTTGGTGTTTTGAAGTCAAAATCTTTAAAAATCCTAGCTTTGATGTTTGAACATATTTTGGTGATGCATCGAAGAGCCTATAGGGTTGAGTTGCCGATTGGCATAAATCCCTAGCGCCTGTTACTCGTCCGATAGCAAATTGTTAGGATTTTACCCCCACTTGGGGGCTAGGCTGAATATGCTTCAGCAGCAGGCTAAGTCTACTTGGCCAGGAGGTCAGTCGATTGAACCAGAAGACAGAAAATGTTTTTGCAGCAGGTTCAGTCGACTGGGCTAGGAGGTCAGTCGACTGAACCAGGGGACGAAAATGCTCTGTACCTGTGTCAGTCGACTGACCTAATGGTTCAATCGACTGAGCCTGGAAAACGAAAGTTTCCAGTCATGTTTCAGTCGACTGACCACCCTGGTTCAGTCGACTGAATCTGCTGTCCCTGGAAACAGAAAGTTTTCAGGCATTGGGCCAGTCGACTGACCAACTGGTTCAGTCGACTAACATGCTTGCCTCGGCCTAATTTGCCTATTTTGCTTGGGTTTTCAATTTTAATCGATTCGTGTTGATCCGATTTGTTGTTATCATTTATTATTGACTTTGATGGCTTCTTTTTCGGGATTTTTGGGAATATCCATCTTGATGGATTCGGTATCGATTTCTATGGATTTGATTCACGTCTTCAAATGTGAATTTTGGTGATTGATTGTTTTTAAAATCATTTTTGTGATTTGTCACTTTGAAATACCAAGGTTTCTATACTAGCAGTAGATATCAAAATTCTTTCACCAAGACGGTTTCAACTCTATTTTTTTGATACGAAGCCCGTTTATAAAACCGTTTTCCAATCTATTAGTATATACAAACCTTTTACCTCATTAATTTGAGAAATCTAATCAAACGGCTTAGTAAAACTAGTAGTATGAAACACTTGCGTTTACTGCGTCGGTTAATATTTGAACTTGTTTGATTGAAAATCTTGTGACAATCTTCGAGTGGAAATCTACCATTTGTTCGTAAATATTTAAATTAAGTCAGTGGCTATGGGACATGAAGCTAAACTCATTTATTTACTAGCTTAGTGTGATAGACACTTCTTGATGATCGATGATGATCATTTTGTGCTTTAGACTAGCAATGTGCGATGTCTCTTTGTATGCGAGGGAGACTGAACCCCGTTTCTGTGGAGTTTCGGCTCAAAATTGGCGGGGTAGCAACCCATGGTCTTCAGGCCATTTGTGGAGCCTCGGCTCAAAATTAATGGTTAGCAACCATGGAATAGCGTTCCGTTTGTGATACACGTGTTGGTGAGTTTTCATGCTCCCGTTTTGTGATAGGCCTCCCCCTTTTGTGATTTCTGGATTTCTAGTTGATGATTTCTAGAATTTGTGATTCGCCAATTTTGTGATTGGCATCTATATATTTGTCAATTTTTGTGGTTTGGTGAATAAAATAAAGAATATGACATTCTTTTCTGTGCTTTGAGATTTCTTGTGATATGGTATGATTTTTGTGTTATTTAATGTACACTTGTCGCGGTATGGCATTATTGTTATCATAAGTTTTTTTCATATCTCTTATTATATCTCATTTTATCTGATATTTATAGCTAGACTGATCCGTTTATTATTTTCTTATTAAATAATACTCGGGTCAGACCGAGATGTTACAGGTGCTTCTGCTTGACTCCTCTTTTACTCTAGTTTAGTAGTTTTTGTTGTTATACGTACGAGATATAGACCCCTTGATGTATACTTATTCTTTTGTCCAGCATTTGTTCCTATTTTTTTGTGATATTGCGGATCTTATTTGATCACTACTCTGATGTACACTTCTATGTGTTATACTCATATCTATTTCCGCCTGTGTGATATGGATATCTGCGACTGATTTGCGTTATGCTTATTTCTATATTTGTTTCCGAGGTTCAGACAGCCACTGTGTAGTAGCTTTGAGTTTGTATCGGTATGTCGGATTTCCTCTTGAAATTAAATGCCTTACATACTATCTGACACATCAGTGCTCGCACAAAGCAATTACACGAATGGTCGCTCCTCAATAGCCTTATTCTTCGTGCTAGTTGACGGCATTACTCCGTAGTGTCCTTGGCTAGCGTGAGTATGGAGTTGGGGCGTCCTAGCTTGGTATCAGAACCGAACTTCAAAATAATGTAGAATAATCTAGCAAGGATCATTGTCCTAAGTCCTTCTTAGGAGTCGTGCTTTAGGATTTAATTTTAGTCTTCGTACCGTTTTATCCTATTTTCTTTTATGATGCCTTGTTTTATCAATCAAGATTGTTTGATATTCATTCTGAGAATAACTTTTTCCTCTTCTTTCTTTCTTTTTTTTAAAGAAGAGAAATGGTTAGACCAAACTATATCAGCGTCGGTCAATCCAGTGCTACTCCTCAGGATGGAGTATTTATGTCATCTCAATAACTTCTATATCTTGTAAAGAATGCTCAAGTTGTCGGATCCATCCCAGAGCCTACTCACCTAAAATCCGGATTTGCACGCCTATGCAGTGATTATACCAATTTGGATGGAAATCCATTCAACGGTTCTGAGAGCGTTATAGAAGTTCAAGCTTGGCTTAGAACATGCGATCGCATCTTTTCTCGCATGAATCTTATTGATCTTCACCGAGTCCAAGTGGCTTCTAGTATGCTCCAAGAAAGAGCATTAGATTGGTACGATCTTCTGATTTCTGAAATTAATGAAGCAGATCTTACTTGGGAGCAATTCTGGGAAAGATTTGAATCGAAGTTTGTACCAGTGGCTGAAAAAGTGACTCTGGCCCGTCGTTTTATTGAACTTGTTCAAGATGAATCTTTTGTGACAGACTATGTCACATCTTTCGAATCACTCTCTAAACATGGGGTCGAGTATATTAATACCCCATTGAAAAGAAATCATAGGTTTGTCTATGGCTTGAATAAGAATCTCAAAAAGCCTTTACTTCTGAAAATGGAAGTTTCTTTTGATCGGCTTGTTGATATCGCTCTTCGACTTGAAGAGGCAGATAAAGAGAGTGATGTTGAAGTTGGGAGTGCCAAACCGAACTTCATCAACAATAAGAAGAGGCCTAATAAGTTCAAAGGTCCTTATCCCAACAAGAAAGGAAAGCAAGCAACTCCGGTAGTAAAGACTTCTACATCTAGTGGTGGGCAATGCTACAATTGTGGTTCTAAGGACCATTATACAAATAGGTGTTCAATGCCCCTTGCTTGTCGCTATTGCAAAAGTTTGGATCATTATATATCTTCATGTCCCAAACTTCAAAGCAAGAAGGAGGGAAAGCTAAATATCGTGCAAGTCCTTAGTAACACTTCTCGTGGTCAAGGTATTTCTCATTTTATCCTTAACGGCATTATTATGTTCCGTGACCAACACATTGGAGTTCTTTTTGATACGAGTGCATCACATTCTTTTATATCAAAAGAACTTGTTGATACTTTTTCTTTGAGTGTTATGGCTTTGATGAATTCACTGAGAATTGCGAATCCGGTTGGTGGATCTGCAACACTTAGTTTATTTGTAAAGATGTCGAGATTATTTTATGTGATTATTCTTTCCGAGCTGATTTGCATGTCATGCGTTATTTAGGCTTCGGAATGATTTTGGGAATGGATTGACTCAACCGTTATGAAGCCTATATCCTATGTCCGGAGTGGACTATTCATCTTCGACATCCTCAATCTGTTAAGCAGATTTCTATTGTTCTTAAAGATTCGGATTCCAGTTTGGTAGCATCCTTATATTCTCTAAACCCTCATGACGATGATAATGATGATGAGGAAGATGTATTTTCTCTCGTTCACGTTGTTCATGAATTTTCCGACATATTTGAGCCCGTTTTAGGATTACCACCTAAGCGAGCAATTGAGTTCAGAATTAATCTAATCCCTGGAGCTCTACCTATCGCTCGTCCTTTATCGTATGTCTAATAAGGAAAATGAGGAGATGTGTGGACAATTATCCGAATTGGAAGCAAAGCGGTTTATTCGTTCTAGTTCCTATCCTTGGGGAGCTTCGGCTATTTTTGTGAAGAAATCTGATGGTACTCTTAGGCTTTGCGTTGACTACCACAAGCTTAAGGATCTCACCATCAAGAATAAATATCCTTTACCTCGGATTGATGATTTATTCGATCAACTTAGTGGTGTTAGAGTCTTTTCGCAGTTAGACTTAGCAACTGGTTTTCATCAGCTTCGTATTGCAGAGGATAGCATTCCTTTGACATCGTTCCATACTTGTTATGGATCTTATGAATGGCTTGTTATGCCATTTGGTTTAACGAATGCTCCAGCTTATTTCATTGACCTTATGAATCGAGTTTTCAAAGACTTCCTCGATAGATTTGTTCTCATCTTTATACATGATATTCTTGTTTATTCTATAACCAAGGAAGAGCATGAAAAGAATCTTTGGATTGTGTTGGAAACTCTTAGGAGCAACCAATTGAAAGCAAAATTTTCTAAATGCCACTTTTGGCAATCTCTTGTGAAATTCCTTGGTCATATTATTTCTGAATCCGGAATTTTCGTGGATCCTTCAAAGATTGAAGCAATTCAAAATTGGAAGTGACCAGAGAGTGTGACGGAAATTCGTAGCTTTCTTGGATTGGCAGGTTATTACCTTCGTTTTATAAAAGACTTTTCTAAAATTTCCGTGCCTCTTACTAATTTGGCAAAGAAGGGGGTTAAGTACATTTAGTCAGACAAATGTGAAGCTTCTTTTCAAAGATTAAAAGAACTTCTTTCCGATGCTTCTATTCTTATGATTCCTGAAGGGAACCAAGACTTTATTGTTTATACCGATGCTAGTCGTGTTGGTTTGGGAGCCGTTCTCATGCAAAGGGAACGTGTTATTGCTTATGCTTCTAGGCAATTAAAGCCTGTCGAGATTAGATATGCCACTCATGATTTAGAGCTCGCGGCTATTGTTTTTGCCCTTAGAATTTGACGTCGTTATCTTTTGGGAGAAAAATTTGTCCTCTACACCGATCATAAATCTTTGAAGTATTAATTTTCTCAAAAGGAACTTAATTTGCGTCAACAACGTTGGCTCGAGTTCCTTGCATCTTATGATCTTGATATTCTTTAAACTCCCAGAATAGGAAATCGTGTTGTCGATGCCCTTAGTCGTAAGCAACAAGTGGTTGTTTCTATGATGTTATCCAAGTTGAATGATCTCGAGACTTTATCCACTTGTGAGATTCGAGATCGTGAATCTGATTCAAATTCATCTCTTGTTTTATGTAGCCTTGAGGCTCATCCATCTCTTTTAAACGCATTCTTGAAGCTCAAAAGCTAGATCCTGAATTGACTCTTCTTAGCCAGAATTGTAGGGATAAAATTGATATTGAAGGCTTGAAGGACTTTGATATTGATCCTCATGGCGGTATTTGAAAATTTGATAGACTTATCATGCCAAATATTAGTGATCTTTGTAAAGATATTTTAGAAGATTCTCATCGTTCTAAATTTACCTTTCATCCCGGTAGTAGTAAAATGTACGCGGATATGAAGCGACTTTATTATTGGGATGAAATGAAATCTGATATTGCTAACTTTATTAAGCGTTGCATGGCTTGCCAACTCGTAAAGGCCGAGTATCAAAGGCCCGGTAGGTTATTGCAACCTTTGGGCATTCAATTTGGAAGTGGGATCAAGTCTCCATGGACTTTATTGACGGACTTTCCCATTCTCGTTCGGGCCATGACAGTTTATGGATGATAGTTGATAGACTTACGAAATCCGCCCACTTTATTCATGTTCGGTCCAATCGGACCGTACCTCTTTTGGCCAAACTCTATGTTATATAAATTGTTACTTCTATTGTTAGCGATCGTGATCCATTGTTTACTAGTGGATTTTGTAAGAGTCTTCAAAAAGCTTTGGGAACGAAGCTTAATTTTAGCACCGTTTATCATCCTCAGTCTGATGGGCAAACCGAGCGTGTGAATCAAACTCTTGAAGATCTTCTTCGTGCATGTGTTCTTGATTTTGGTGGAAGTTGGAAAGATCATAATTCTCTTGTTGAGTTTTCTTATAATAATAGCTTCCAATCTAGTATTGGTATCGCTCCTTTTGAGGCACTCTATGGAAGGCCGTGCTGATCGCCTTCTTGTTGGCTTGAGGCCGGTGAGAAGCTGGTTTTAGGTCTAGATTTTATTCGTGATTCCATAGAAAAGATTGACTTATTCGTCATAGGATGAAAGAAGCCCAAAGTAGACAAAAATCCTATGCCGATAACCGAAGAAGGAAATTAGAATTTTCTGTGGAAGATTTGGTGTTTATTCGTGTTTCACCTATGAAGGGTTTGCATGTTTCAGTCGATCGGAAAAGTTAGCGCCTCGATATATTGGTCCATTTCCCATCACCGAACGCATTGGTTCCTTGGCTTATCGCCTTATACTACCGGCTCAATTTTCTGCTATTCATGACGTGTTTCATGTCTCTCAATTACGGAAATGCCTTCGAGATTTCAATTCTGTTCTTGATCCCGGTATTGTGAAAGAAATTGAAGTTTTGCCTAATTTGACTTATGAGCAACATCTTATTCGTATCATTGCTACGGAGGTTAAACGCCTTCGAAATAAAGATGTCCTACTTGTGAACATTCAATGGTCCTCAAATCCTAGGGATTGTTCTTGGGAATCTAGAGAATTCATCGAGCGAACACATTCGGACTTACTCTCTCGGGCTCCTTAGAGGTGAACTTATTTCAAATTTTCCTTTGTGTTGATATGCTTTTATGGTTGTTACTTTTTATTTTCTTCTTAAGTATTGCAAGGACGCAATTTCTTTAAGGAGGGGAGTCTGTAACAACCCACATATTTTACGATTGTATATTTAAATATAGCATCGTTAGTCGGATTAAAGTCCAAAAGGTTACCTTTTGCAAACAGCCGAATTAGAACCAGAGACCACTTCCGTTGAGTTTAAAATGGGATTTGTGACCTTTTTGAGTATAAACATCGATATGTTTGGAGTTAGCGAGAATTTTGATTTTTTCACTTAAGGCTTTGGGTTTGGGTTTGAGTTTCAGCCCACTAACCCAACTCAACTCATATCCTAACTCCACCGCCTCTCCTCTTCATTCATTCTCATTTCCTAACACTTCAAGCTTTAGTAAAAATGGGGGAAGAAATTGGAAATTAAAATCCTAAGCCCTAGTTTCTTCTGCAAATCCAAGTTCTAGCTCCAAAATAAAAGAGAAGCTTAGGTAAGCATCATCTTCTTCTTCTCCGTCTCAATCTCTCTCCAATTTCAAAAATTTCCTTTAACCTAACTTAGGAAACATTTACTTATGATCTTAGATTGGAGCTTTTAGAGTTGAAACTGAAGAGTAGTTGATCTTCCTTTTGTTTTCAAGCTTCTCCTTCATCGTTATTGAGTAAAAGGTGAGTTTTTGAACTCACATTTATGTCTATAACTTTCTTTGTTGTTAGGTATGAATTCCTTACACCTATTCTTGTTCATTTGTTTTAGATTGAATTGGTTTTATGAATATTTCAATTTTTGGTGTTTAGAAGTCAAAATCTTTAAAAATCCTAGCTTGGATGTTTGAACATGTTTTTGGTGATGCATCGAAGAGCCTATAGGGTTGGGTTGCCGATTGGCATAAATCCCTAGCGCCCATTGCTCGTCCAATCGCAAATTGTTAGGATTTCACCCTACTTGGGGGCTAGGCTGAATATGCTTCAGAAGTAGGTTCAGTCGATTGGGCCAGAAGGTTGGTCGTCTGAACCAGAAGATAGAAAAAAAAATTAGAGCAGTTTCAGTCGACTGGGCCAGGAGGTCAGTCGACTAAACCAAGGGACAGAAAATGCTTTGTTCCTGTGTCAGTCGACTGACCTTATGGTTCAGTCAATTGAGCCTGGAAAATGAAAGTTTCTAGGCATGTTTCAGTCGACTGATCACCCTATTTTAATCGACTGAATCTGCTGTCCTAAGAAACAGAAAGTTTCCAAGCATTGGGCCAGTCGACTAACCAACTGGTTCAGTTGAATGACCTGCTTGCCTCAGCCCAATTTGCTTATTTTTCTTGGGTTTCCAATTTTAATCAATTCATGTTGATCCGATTTGTTGTTATCATTTATTATTGACTTTGATGACTTCTTTTTCGGGATTTTTAGGAATATCCACCTAGATGGATTCGGTATCGATTTCTATGGATTTGATTCACGTCATCGAATGTGGTTTTGGTGATTGATTGTTTTTACAATCATTTTTGTTATTTGTCACTTTGGAATACAAAGGTTTCTAACTAGTAGTAAATATCAAAACTCTTTCACCAAGACAGTTTCAACTCTATTTTTTTGATACGAATCCCATTTATAAAATCGTTTTCCAATCTATTAGTATATACAAACCTTTTACCTCATTCATTTGTGTAATCTAATTAAACGGCTTAGTCAAACTAGTGGTATGAAACGCTTGCGTTTACTTCGTCGGTTAATTTTTGGACTTGTTCGATTGAAAATCTTGTGACAATCTTCGAGTGGGAATCTACAATTTGTTCGTAAATATTTAGGTTAAGTCAGTGGTTATGGGACATGAAGCTAAACTCATTTATTTACTAGCTTAGTGTGATCGACACTTCTTGATGATCGATGATGATCATTTTGTGGTTTAGACTAGCAATGTGCGATATCTCTTTGTCCGCGAGGAAGACTAAACCCTGTTTCTGTGGAGTTTGGGCTTAAAATTGGTGGGGTAGCGACCCATGGTCTTCGGGCCGTTTGTGGAGCCTCAGCTCAGAATTAATGTTTAGCAACCAATGAATAGCATTTCGTTTGTGATACACGTGTTGGTGAGTTTTCATACTCCCGTTTTTTGATAAGCCTCCCCCTTTTGTGATTTCTGGATTTCTAGTTGATGATTTCTAGAATTTGTGATTCACCAATTTTATGATTGGCATTGATATATTTGTCAATATTTATGTTTTTGTGAATAAAATAAAGAATATGACATTCTTTTTTGTGTTTTGAGATTTCTTATGATATTGTATGATTTTTATGTTATTTAATGTATACTTGTCGTAGTATGGCATTATTGTTATCATACGTTTTTGTCATATCTCTTATTCTATCTCATTTTATCTGATATTTATAGCTAGACTGATCTGTTTATTTTTTTCTTATTAAATAATACTCGGATCAGATCGAGATGTTACAGGTGCTTCTGCTTGACTCCTCTTCTGGGAACATTATCCGACTTTTGGCTAACTACTCTAGTTTAGTAGTTTTTGTTGTTATACGTATGAGATAGAAACTCCTTGATGTATACTTATTCTTTTTTCCAGCACTTGTTCCTATTCTTTTGTGATATTGTGGATCTTATTTGACCACTACTCTGATGTACCCTTCTATGTGTTATATTCATATCTATTTCCGCCTTTGTGATATGGATATCTGTGACTGATTTGTGTTATGTTTATTTCTATATTTGTTTCCGAGGTTCACACAGCCACTGTGTAGTAGCTTTGAGTTTGTATCGGTATGTCGGATTTCCTCTTGAAATTAAATGCCTTACATACTATCTGACATATCGGTGCTCGCACAAAGCAATTACACGGATGGTCGCTCCTCAACAGCCTTATTCTTCGTGCTAGTTGACAGCATTACTCCGTAGTGTTCTTGGCTAGCGTGAGTATATAGGTGGGGTGTCACAACAATTGAAGCAGAATATATCTCTGCCTCTTTAGCTTGTTCTCAAGTTATCTATATGCAACAGACTCTAAAGGATTTTGGATTAAATATTTCAAAATCACCAAATTATTGTGACAATACAAGTGTAATAAATTTATCCAAAAATCCTACTCATCGTGCCAGAACCAAACATATTGATATCAGACATCATATTTTCGTAGAGATAATATAAGTAAAGAGATTATTTCTTTTGAATTAATCAACATTGAGAATCAAATAGCTGATATTCTGACCAAATCCTTGAATCAATCAACCTTTACTAAATTAAGAAGTGAACTACGTATTTGTTCTATAACTGAGATATAGAATATAGATATAATAACATATATATATATATATATATATATATATATAGAAAAACAAAATTGTCAAAATTTTCAAAGGGATGTCCACATGTCCATACCACCATGTCATCATACAATGGTCAGATTTGAAATTTTCATTTTCCCTCTAAAATCATTTTGGTGGTTATATAACCACAATATTTTGAATTCATCTATCTTCTCACTTCATTTTCTCTATAATATATTTTTTTAAATATAAAGTAATGGCCACTTCTTCTAAATCAAACCAAAATGCAACCATTTCCTTCCCTTCCCATAAGGATGGCAAAGGAACAAGAGAAACAAGGCAGGATTCTTAGAAATTTGCAAAAAATTTCTAATGAATAATCATGCATACCCTATTGTGATTGAAGATGATTCCTCTAACATGCATATTCATAATCCATTAGAGGACGACGAATAAGTAAAAGAAAGGGAAGAAGCTCAAATAGACGAGGAAGATAATGTTGTTTGCATTGGAGAAATCATTTTTGACAAAAATGGTAATTTGGTCGAACAACATGGAAATATTCGTCTCCATTACCCTAGTTGTTCAATTCATAGGTCACCAATAGTCAAGGACTCTCGTTAGATTGTTATTATATTAATGTTTTTATATTTTGTGTACTTATATATATTTGTGTCCATGTTTCATGTCACTACACCATACCAGCCGTTTCGCAACTCCCGAAGATGGAAAATTTGCAATGGCTCTAAGCCATTGCTATTAAGAAACGGTTAAAGTCCGTTGCAAAATATTATACTACGGCTCATGGCCGTTCTAAATTTTGGAACGGCCCTTACCCGAACTAAATTTGTAGTACAGCCTTCCATACCCCCGTTCCCAACTAGCTACGCCTGTTTCTTTCATTTTCCACTTCGATCCAAAAAAAAGGAAAAAAAGCGATAATATTTCTAGATGCAAATTTCGGCAGATCTGAAGAGATAGTAAAGCGTGTTTATCTTTGCCGTGGAAGAAATAGTAAAGCGTGTTTATCCATATTTCGACAGATCCAAATTTCATCTCAGATCTTGCGACTAAAATGCATGGAAGTGGAGTTGAGTGTGACAAAATGGTATTTCTAATTGAACGTTTTATTTTATTTTATATTGTTAACAAGTTTCGTTTTAAACAGCAAAGGGATCTTGAATGTCTTCTTCACGGTTAGCGAGGCCCGTGTTTGTAGCGTAGTTCTGAATATAGGGTGTTTTTATCCACTGCAACCAAGAAGAGCTCGATTGTGTAGACGGTGAAGGGGTTGTAATTACTGAAGGACTTGATGGAGGAGTCAAGAATTCTTCGTTTGATTGGAGTTCTTCAAATTTTGTGAAAGTTACAAGAACTCGTATTGTAGGTATGACTGATTCATCCCAAAAATAATAATTAACTAGTAAGTTCATAATTATCACCTTTGCTCAAGTCAAACACAATTGAGATACTTAAACCTTTGAGCAGTAAACTGATTCATCATTAAGGAAACTCGCCACTGCTATGGAGGAACACTCGCATCCTTTTCTAAAATAAATTTATAGTCCAGGCCCTAAATTTTTGTGAAGCTTTAACATTTCTCATTTTATTCCCTAATAATTTTCAACCTATTCTAATTTTAGGAATCATGTTATTCTTGCTTCAAGTATTTTTGGAGATCATGGTATGAATTTTTCAAATTAAAATGTTTGGACATGTATTGTTATCATTAAATTTACTGACTTTAGATTTGATAGTAATCATGGTGGTAATGCAACTATTCATTTGGATAATGATACGATTGTTTAAATAATAAATTTAAAAGTATTTGAAATAATCTAAGGCCAAAATGGGTATACAAATATATTTGGATGTATAAAATGCTTATTGCTCAAGTGAATTACATAGACTTGTAGTCAGTCCAGCGAAGTCCATCGTCAGCCAATCTGATGTCCGAATTTTCATTCTTGTATGCAATAAAATAATTATATTAGTACTATAACTGCTATTTATTCATCTAAAACACACACACTCTGAATTTTTCTAGAGATTTTGGATGGCCATGGAGATACTTAACAGCCATCATTGAAGTAGTAGGAATCATTTCATAACTCGAGTATATTGATACAATTATCAAGTCGATAATTTTCTCATTATTTAATTCATCTTTCCTTCTTCATCGTTTTTTAGCAAGCAATCAAGCATGTCATCATTGCTTAAACTTGCACTATATACTCTCTCAATAATGAGCTTTGTTTGCAGGCTTATAATTTTCTTTCTTGCCTGAAATAACGTATGTATATATAAAATTCCTTTAATTAGTAACTATGCGTTTTCTGTATCACCAACCATCACATATACATTATCAATTATCTGAAAAACACGTCTATAGTTTGTGCTAAAAAGATTAATTGGCAAATCAAGTTTGCCATGAACAAGATGATATATCTCTTCTTTAAGAGCTTCAGCAAATTGGCCATCAACATGTCTCATATGATGTGTGTACTATCACAATATTTTGCTGTAACAAAAGCCATAAACATGTTTGATAGCTGATAGTACAATTTACGTGTATTTATACAAAATGTGAGATCATCATATGGATGAACAATATAAGCGATAAAAATGAAAACGAAATAAGTTGAAAATTATTAATATACAAAACAGAATACAAAAATAATGCGCGAATTCATTGTTGTTTGAAGTATGTTAGGTCGAAGGACCATCAGACGAAAGTTCTAGAACTGAATGAGTGTTGTAGGATCGGTGAAAAGTTGAGACTAGGGATGGCAAGTGGACAAGTCAAGCTAACTAAATTGCATGGAGAGTGATGCGTGATGTGAGATGAGAAGATTATGGGCAGAGCTGTGTATCTGAAATGGGCAGAGTGTAATATGAGATGCATTAACTAAGCTATAATCTGGGAAGCGCGTGAAGCCTGTGAACGTGATAGTGATACAAATAGAAAGTAGTAGCATGAGTAATAAAAAATGAGAAAATGCACGAAAGTTGCCGGGCAGGAAGGACGGTGAGTGTGGTAATTAATAAACGAGCCAGTGCACGAGCAGAGAGGAAGGGAACTGCTCCCATTGCTGAAAGAGTGATGTTGAGCCTGGATCTAACTATAACTCGAGCGTGCATTTCATAGAAAATGAGCATAACTAAAATGAATACGGAGCGAAGTGCCAATTGAAACGAAGGAGCCGAAGCGAGCTGAGATTAAACAGGCATGAAACTCAACTTAATCTGTATTGAGACAATTGTTGAATGAAAGATGAAACATGTGTGTTGAAATACAGAGGTGAAACAAAGAGATTCCACAAAGAAAATTGTTGAATCAAATTGCATGGGCTACTGTTCATTTGAATCCAAAAATTGCACTTTTTGAGCAAATAATAGTAAGGTTTGAAAAACAGAACTCCTCAAATTTTGAAATTTCCAAAATCTCAAGTCGAGTTGAATATTATGAATTGAAAGCTTTTTTTTATTTGAGTCGGTCCGCGGCTATTCGATTGGCGAGGAGACGCAAGCGTGAGTGGCTTGAAACTCGATTGTTGATTTCTGGCGATTGTTGACTATGGAGGTAGGTTGCTGTAGTCTGGTGATGGTGGGAAGTGATAGGAGGATGTAGAGTTGGTGGTTTGGGCAGTGGGATGGATGATGGTATGAAGGCTTTAAGGAGCAGCAGTGGATAAGAATAGGGTGTGGTTGAATTGGTATGTAGTGATGGCCAGGAGTTTGTTTTGATAGTGGAGATGTTGATGGTAGTTTAATAGAGATGACTGTAGTTGTTGGTGTTTGGTTTGTTGCAGTGTGTATGGGAGGTGTTGACAGAGGTGAAGTTGTATATAGCAGTAGAAGTTTGAGAGGTGTAAGTTGATGGTGTTGTGTAGGAGCTTGATGGTGGAGGCAGTTTTGAGGATGATGGAATGATGTTGGAATGAAGACAGGCAGTTTTATTGTATGGTAGTGTGGTTTTGTTGAAGCAGGGGTGAGAAGTGTAGGCAGTGGTTGAGCAATAGTAGTTCAGACAGTTATCTACCCAGTTGGACGATGCATGACAATTAAAAGAATTACTAAATCATTCAAACATACTTACACTGGGGGAAAACAGTTCTTCTAGTTTATGTTTCGAAAAAACCATATGAGTTTAAAATTTTATGTATCTGTGTATGGGTTATAATCCTGCACATTTATGATACTGGTATTTTTAACATGATTATTTGCATATGAATACTCAGACGCAGATATAGTTGTCCATATTCATTATATTTGTTGACATTTTCTGTGCTTATTTTGTAACCATTATGGCTTACCGAAGTTCTCAACTTCAGGAAATGTTTATACCCAGTCATAGTATTCTCCGTCTGAGATAGGGATACTTTCCTGCTTGATGGTAAAGCAAGTACGAATATTTGATTTGCTACCCCACTTGAATGCTCTAACAGAGAACAAGGGTAACGGATGGTGTTAGTTCACAAAGTCAAATAAATAATTATTTGACTATTACAGATTTAATAAGAAGTAGTTGTCTAGGTGAACTCCCAATGAAGTTATCATACATGTAATCTTATTTTCTATTGCATCTGAAAGCCTAGATAGTAGATACGTGTGCTTTATTCTTGTTTTGAATTTTGTTACATTACAGATACATGAGGTTAAGCTAACTGCAAAGTACAGTCATATAACAACCATTTAATTCCACTATAAATATTGAACAATAGTTTTGGTTATCTTATATCAAGGCTTCACAACTTCAAACACTTGTGTGAACTATACAAATTATAATGGCTTCCAAGACTGGTTTTATTGTATTCAATTCCTTAATGTTAATGAGTACCATTAGCGTCTGCTATGGAGCACGCCATCTTTTGGACACGCCACCTCTTTCTCCTTCTATGCCGACAATTCCAACTATGCCCCAACCATTGCCAACAATTCCAAGTCTACCAAAACTTGCAATGCCTCCATTACCTTCAATTCCTATCATTCCTATAATTCCCACCATTACTAGTATATTTTCTAAGTTTCCAACGTTACCTCCATTGTCCTCTTTCCCATCTATTCCTACAATTCCATTATCCTCTTTCCTAAATTATATATTGTTGCACTTTTTGAGCAAATAATAGTAAGGTTTGTGCATGTAATTATTCTTTAAGTTGCTCGTACTTTCAAGTTTATAAAATGTTGTATATATTTTGCTTGGCAGATCAATATGTCTTCAATTATAGATAAAGAGTGGATGAAAGAAGCCGATCAAAGAACCCCATGATATATGGAAGGAGTGCAGAAGTTTATTGATTTTGTTGTAGAAAATGGTAGCAGTAAGAAAATCTATTCTTGTCCTTGCACACAGGGCAAAAATATGAAAATGAAAATTAAGTTAGATGAAATTCATTTTCATCTGCTTAGTTAGGGAATTGTCCAATCATATACTGTTTGGTATTTTCATGGGGAAGAGTCAGCAATGAACAAAAAACAACCTGTTAGTCAAGCCATAAGTACCGATGACTCTGAACTTCCTAGGATGGAAGATCTGGTCAATGATGCTGATAGATTTCATCAATTTCAACCTACAAGTTTGTTGCCAGATAATATTGGGGATTCGCCTACGGTTGATGTTGATTGGCAGGCCAATCAAAGCAAGAAGTATAAATCACTTTTTGATAATGCAAAAGAGCCATTGTATCCTTCATTTTCAAAAGGGATAACAAAATTGTATTTCGTCGTCAAGCTGAATAACTTGAAAACCCAGTATGGCTTTTCCGACAATGGTGTGACTGCACTCCTAGAATTCATAAAGGAATTACTTCCTGAAGGTATCACACTCCCAGCAAAGTATCACAACATGAAGAAGACGATTAAGCAAGTTGGTATGGATTACAAAACTTATGATGCGTGCATTAATGACTGCATTTTGTATTGGAAGGATGATGCAAATAGAGTTTTTTGTCCAGTTTGCAAACAAACAAGATATAAAACAAAATTTAACGAAGAGAAAAGAGCTGCCAAAGTACCTCAAAAGACGTTGAGACATTTCCCTCTAATTCCTAGGCTGAGGAGGTTGTATACTATACCATGGATAGCAGATGCTATGACTTGGCATGGTCGTGCCAAGTCTAATTCAGACGTAATGCGTCACCCATGTGATACTTCTCAATGGTGAGCTGCAGATTCTTTTGACAAAACATTTGCTGTTGAATCACAAAATGTCACGCTTGGATCAGCAACGGATGGTTTCAATCCACATGCATCTCTAAGTAACCGTTATAATTGTTGGCCAGTAGTTATAGTACCATATAATCTTCCTCCATCCATGTGCATGAAAAGAGAGTTTTCAATGTTGACATTGTTGATTTCTGGACCAAGACAACCAGGAAAGGATATTGATGTTTATTTGCAACCGTTGATAGAAGAGTTACAACTGTTATGGGAAGGAGTCACTGCATTTGACTCATTTAATAATTCTGAGTTTACATTGAGAGCACGGTTATTGTGGGCAATTCAGATCATCCTGCACTTGGGACTTTATCGGGATGCACAACTCATGGCTATTTTGCATGTCCTACATGTGGGGAAGATACTTGTTCTTACTATCTTCGTGCAAGTAAGAAGATGTGTTACATGGGACATCGAAGATTTCTTCCTTTCAAATATAAGTTTCAAGACGAAAACAAACTTTGATAACAAACAAGAATATCGTCGTCCTCCACGACCATTGACTGGTTATCAAGTTGAAGAGAAGGTAGCTAATATCAAGATGAAAGTTGGTAAAGACAAATTAGAAATCGGTCGAAAACGAAAAAAGAAAACCGATGAAGATGAAGTTGAGAATTTTTCTGCATGGTATAGAAGGTCCATCCTCTTTGATTTGCCATATTGGAAAGCAAATTTGGTCCGACATAATATTGATGTTATGCATACAGAGAAGAATGTCACTGAGCATCTCATTAGCACAATTATGGGTCATAAAGACAAGTCAAAAGACGGCATCAATGCACGTAAGGATTTGAAAAACATGGGTATAAAACAAAAATTGTGGGTCAGTGAAGATCCTGAAAGAAATAAAGTAATCATACCAGATGCAACTTTCACCTTGAGCAAAGACGAAAGGCTACGATTTTGCACCATTTTGAAAAGCCTAAAAGTGCCTAGAAAATTCTCTTCCAACTTCAATAACAATGTGAACATCAATCCTCCTGAACTAACAAATATGAAGTCTCATGATTACCATGTCATAATGCAGCAATTACTTCCGGTGTTGCTTCAGCATTCTTATCCACAACATAAGGATCTACGTAATGCTATACATCATATAAGTCTATTTTTTAACATTTTATGCTCAAAGGTGATTAACAGAGAACATATTTTAAAAGCAAAGACTAGTTTGGTAGAAGCAATTTGTATGTTTGAAAAATATTTTCCACCTGCATTTTTTGACATCAACATCCACCTTATGGTTCATTTAGCCGACGAAGCATTGATATGCGGTCCTGTTAGATATAGGTGGATGTATCCTTTTGAACGATAATTTACTTATCTCAGTTTTGTTCATCACCATTTGATTTAAATAGGTACTAGTTATTTGTAAACGATTTATATTCATAGGTTGATGAAAACATATAAAGGATACATCCGCAACAAAAGATATATTGAAGGATGTATTGCAGAAGGATATGTCGTACAAGAAGCTAGTCTTTACTGCATGGAGTATATGCCAAAAGGAGGCGATGGCACACATAAACATACTCGTAAGGCTTTCTTAGACGAGGATGATGAGTTTGCTGGTGAGATGCCCCTAGATAATGGTAAAGACATAACCTTAACCTCGGTGCAATTTGAACAAGTTCGTAGATGGGTCCTCAATAAGTATGATGGATTGGATGAATTGGAGAAGTAAGTTCACAAATAACTCCTAAATCTCCACCATTGTAAGTATATAAATGTTTTGAAATGTATTTTTTGTAGGAGGTATAACATCTATGTGAAAAGTACTAAATCTCAATCTCGAAATGGGGTTTCATCCGTGGAAGATTGTCAAAGTTTTACTCTATGGTTACGTGGCGAGGTATATATTAAAGCTTATTTAATATTTCACGCGTACTTAAAGGTATCATACACCTGATTAATCAAACTTTTCACATATTTTATTTTTTTAGTTGGTAAAATCAAACGATGTTGATTCAACTCTTTGGCGCCATGTGAATGGGCCGAAGTTCAAGGCGCGCAGTTATATGAAGTACCAAGTAAATGGGTTTACATTTTCCCCAAAAAAATACGAAGAGCGGATGGTAACACAAGACAGTGGTGTATGTATGAGAGCAATCACAAAATTTAGAGCCAGTGGGAAAGATAAAAATTATGCAGAAGCTGAAACACTGTATTATGGAGTTATTCAGGAGATAATTGAGTAGGATTATATAGACTTCAAACAAATGGTTTTTTATTGTGATTGGGTAAAAGTCGAAGACAAGGTCAATGGTTGCAAGATTGATCCTGTTTCAAACTTGATTACAGTTAATTTAGGGAAATTGAAGACCAAAGATAAGATGAACGATGAGCCATTTATTCTTGCGTCAGAAGCGAGTCAAGTGTTCTACTCAAAATATATAAAAAATAGCGGATGGTTTGTGGTTTTACACACACCTAAGCAGTTGACTACAATCGTGGATGATCTTGAGTTTCCTACCGTCTATCAATCAGCCTTTGAAGATAACAAAAAATTAGAAGATCTTACCAAATGCATGTGTTAATATAAGATGTATTTTTTAATTTAATTGAGTTGAATTTCAAATGTGGATGAATTTAGAATTTTTTGATTATGAATTTAGAATTTTTCATGTATCACTATTTAATTATTATTCTAAATTCATGAAATCTGATTGATCAATTTTCAATACGTCTTTTACCATATGGAATTTGGAGCGACATACCCGGGTTTTTTTCATTTTCAGGTAATATTGATTATGTGTCATATTTATTACATGCCTAAACTACGTTCGTTGTTGATCAATAGTTGCTTTTGTTGCTTCAGTTACACTTATATTCTTTATTCGTAATCGTATAAATTTTTAATCGATAGCAATCAAATATCCTTGCTTGCTTTTATTAGACAACCTGTAAAAAAATTGTGCTTTTTCTGCAGGTTTCACTCATACAACTATTTTGCAAGTACAATTATGTTGTACAATTATGTGCTGTGTACAAGTATGTTGTGAACTCATATATGTTTATTTCTAAATACTTGCAGCAACAATGTCAGAAGCCGCAGAAACGTCGATCCATTCAGTCGCGAATTCGTCATCTTCACAACCCGAGAAAGTTGAGACACATACATATGGTGTTCCAGTTTCTGATAATGCTGGGAAAATAGGCAGTAGACTTGGTAAATTGGTACGAATGCATGTGCCGATATCATATGAAAGTTGGGATAAAGTACCCAAAAAATGTAAAGATGACGTTTGGGTTGAATTGTGGGTAAGTCATTCTCTTTTTTTTTTCACTGTTAACCTGTTGAAAAGCACAAATGGCACAACTCATTTTTTTGTTCTATACGAAGATAGGTGGGAAGTTGATTAGTTAATAGATTGATTGACAGTATACCAGAGCGGCGAACATGGTTACTCGGTTCTATTAATTAACCAAATGGTTATATTTTCTTAAATTTTTCACGTTAACCTATAACTTTGACGTCCATGAAGTTTTATCTCTTATAACTAAATTACAAACTTGTATTGTCTAATAAAATTACATAACTTACAAGTGACATGCACTAATGTTCTGTGTATTTTCTTTTTAACGTATTTTTTATCTTCAATATATACAGACATTTTATGATCTAGAGTCGGATACAAAAGAGTTGTATTTAAAAAAAAATGTGTGAATCATTTAGAAGATACAAAATTTAATTGAGGACAGGGTACTACGACAAATTTGATAACGATGAAGCTGGAAGGAAAAACTGTCCGCCAAAAGTTAGCGTAGAAGATTGGGACGGATTCTTGAAAAATGAAGCAAAACCCGGCGCACGCGAAAGAAGAGAGCTAGGCAAAAAAATAGATCACGATACAATTATACTCATCACAGTGGTCGTACAAGTCACGCCGTAGTAGAACATAAAATGGTACAGTTTTTTTTTTTTTTTTTATTTCGTTGCATTTTACCATTTCGTTGAATGAGATTGTATCGGTAGGAAATAAACTCTTCGAATAAGAATCGGTTAGTTTGATAATCGATGTTTCGGTTGCAGGCAATTGAAAATCCAGGAAAAGAAATCATACGCCGTGAAGTGTGGGAGAAAACTCATACAAAAAAGGATGGCACCATATCGGATTCAAATTCTTCGTACTTTGTAAGTTAAACAATATATTGTTTTAGATGATAAATTAAAAATCATTTACTGTTATGACATATATGTTTACATGGTTTATCGGCGTATAACTTATATGCACGAAATCAAATATCTCAAGTATTATCATATTTTAGGGTAAAATTGCAAAAGCAAGGGAATCAATCAATGACGACGAGGAACAAGATATGCCATTGGATGAAGACATCTTGTCACAAACGTTCGGCAAAGATAAAAGGTGCCGGACTCGAAGTGTTGGAACTATAATACCAAAGACACAAGTTAAAGCATCTACTATTCCACGTAAACAACTCAGAAGGAGTAAACAAGACTCAAATAGATTGGAAACAAGGATGGAGAAGGTGGAGGGTTCTTTGGAGAATGTGAAGGGGACATTGAACACATTGGTCGACATATTAAAAGGATATGTGAAACAGATGCCAGACATTGCTTCCAACGAAGGAGGAAGTGGTGGGACACATCATGAAAGTGTTGGAAGAACGTCAAACAATGACGATGTTGCTAACCCGCTTATTTCGCATGTTCAGGAAAATCAAAAATGTGAAGTGTTGAACTTTGATCTAGAAGTCATTGCAACAGGTTTTGTATGTAGAGATTCGACGGCATCCGTAATACATGGAAAACATGTACCTCCTACGCATCAGAAGTTGATTGTGGACAATATACTATTACCAGATGAGCCCACAGCCAAACAAAATCATCCTCTTGCTATGACCTTTGATGATGTTGGAATCGGTGGTTATGTGGGTCATCCAAAGAGTTCAATTCGATATCTTTAAACGCAGGAGCAGGTATACATTATTATTATCCAATAAATTCAATCTGAATGGAAACCTATATATGTTCTCTGATCTGTTCTTAATATCAGAATCCTCCAATCTTAATATCAAAACTGAAAATTCTACAAAATCGGATAATTCTCTGATCTGTTCTTTTTTTCAGGTTTTTAACATTTGTTTCAGGTTGAAGATGCTTTCTCTGTGTACCTTTCTGATTTAGAAAAGCTTGATCCGTGAGGTAACTTTTTTTTTTGTTCACATTTCTACTGAAAATAGGTTGTAGACCTAGTCAGTGTACTTCAGTTTATGCTATTTTTTTTCTTACAATAATAATCAATTCCCAAATCAGTGGTAATTTATATTTCTTCTGAGGTTTATAACAAAACCTGTCGGTACTACAAAATTACACACATTAACTTGTTATGCAGTCATAATATAGCAAGATGTTATAGCATTAGTAGATGAAAACTTAATTATCTATATAGATTGGAAAAAGTTCAACAAATAAACCAAAGCTAGGATGAAAAATTTAATGGATTGTGCATGATTGTACAGGTATACTTGTTATTTAACTATTATGGAAAATTTAATGGATTGGAGCCTTCTATTTTACGATTCCTTTGTCTTCATTCTTATATTTCTGCCACACTATCAATAAGATAAAGACACATATTATGCTTTGATGCTTTCTTTCTATTGATAACATATCCTAAATTGTGGGGCTAAAATAATGTAGAGATAAGGACACGGACAGCTTAGTATAGTTATTTGAAAATGAGTGAGTTGGGGGTATCCAAATTTATGTCATTTTCAGACACTGGATACTATATTTTGTTATCAAGAATATTATTATCCGTTTCAATGTTGTGTTGTTGGCCATTTAACTAAATGTGGGTGGGAATTATTAGTGCACAACAACTATCACTACTCTATAAAATTATTGCTTTAGATTATTTGTCCCTTGTTGATTTCCTTTTTTGAAAAATAGTTGTTGCATATGCATGATTGATTAAGTTTCATTTCTTTTAGTCCATCAAATTTTAGCAGTTAGGTATTTTGGTATAAAAGTGCAGATATTATTAGGCTAATTCTAGTAGAACCCCACTATTTTCTTGCAGTGGTGTTAAATTGAATGAAATTATGATAACAATAGTTTTGTTCATGGCTTGAAGTTTGAGGCGAGTCGATGTTTGGGTGAAGCGAGAACTGGGTATGTGGCCGTACTCTGAGGTGGAAGTTGCGATGTTGTGGTTTCAGGTGATCGAAGTCGCGGCGGCTAACTGCATTGAGTTCGATTTAGGTGATGAAGGGAATTTGAAGCAATGAAGTGCGAATGCAGTGGGAATTGGGTGGTTTCGAATTCGATTGCCGGAGGTAAGGTGGTTGCACAGGCTACAGGCAGCAAGAAGGTGATTGTAGGGATTATGCAGTGATGGTTTTTTGGATGAATGGTGGGTATTGATGATGATGCTGTGGTGAAATTTGTATGGTGTGAAGCAAGTCAATGAGCAGTAACAATGGAACAGGATGGTTGAATTATTGGTGATGTTATTGAGGCAGTGCAGCAATGTGCAGTAATGTGATGAAGGTTGCGATTGGCAGTTACTGTATGGTGATGTTCAAACAGTGTGTATGGATGTGGTAGTGGTGTTGAAGTGCACATTTGTACAGCAGAGGGTGGGGATGCAAGGCAGTAAAATGTATTATTTGGTTTACTATAAGGTATGGTGGGGAGTGAGCAGTTCGAATGTTTTGAATGGAAGGATGATTTGAAGTGGAGGTGTATGGTGAGTGATTTTGTGGTGGAAGCAATGCACAGTATGCACAAATGAGAAAGTGAATTGATGTTGCACTTTGTAGCCAAATGGTGTTGGAGGATATATGTGTGCAGCGGATGTTAGGTGGTTGCTTGAGTGGTTTGCCGTTGAACTAAAGATGGGAATTGACCTGGTGATTGAATGTTGGCCAGTTAACATTTTTCTTGGTGGAAAATGTTCATAGGTTTAGTTGCTTGCTACAGGGGGGTGGATGATATCGGTCAGTGGTATGAAGTAAAGGAAGTATGGATGAAGTTTTGTGGTTGTGCAGCTGCATGCTATGGTTTGATACTGGTAGCAGATGAAGGAATAGGAAGTTTGGAGGAGTTATGGTAGCGGTGACAGATTATGTAGATGTTAGCGTTGAGGAGTTTAAAGATGTTTGTGAACATAGGCAGTGGGATGGTTTGTATGGGTGGTGGTAAGATGTTTGAATATGTAGGAGGTGAATGACAGTAAAGTTATAGGTGGTGAAGTGACAGAGAAAGTTTGGTGGTTGAGTGATAGTTATTGACAGAAGTATGAAGCTTGTGGGGAGGAAGTTGGTGGATTTTTGAAGCAGCCGTTATGTACTATAAGTGGTAGGCAATATGAAGTGGTAGGCAAATGTTTTTAGAATATTTTAAGATCAGCGTTACCATATTTTTAGAATATTTTAGATGTAATATTTTAAGATGATTGGTTTGCGGTGGGAAGGGCAAGTGAAGTTGTTGTAAGTGAATTGGAGATGAAGTGCACTGGTTTGTGTGCACTTCGGTGATGCACAGGCAGGTGCTATGCAGTGATGGGTTGAGAGTTTGTACGGAAATGGATGTTATAGGCAGTGGTGGGTTTTATGGTTGTGAGGGACTGTTGTCATGGGTAATGCAGTAGTGTATGGATGGCAATAGTGTGGAGGGTGTAAGTGGTTTTCCTTACAGTGGTGTTATAGGCTATCAGGTGAAGTTTGTGTGCGCAGTGTGCATAGAAAGAGGATGGTTAATCAGTTTACTTGATGTTGGTGATGAAGGGGAAGGCAATTGCGTATGGGTGTAGTATTTTGTATTTGTTTGTGGATAGGAGTGATGAGTGATATATGGGATGTAGTTGTATGAGGAGCTGGTTTGTCACTGTATGCACTAGAGTTCTAACGTACAACATGCATTCCATGGATATATACACGAGAGACAGTTCCAAAAAGCTTGGTTGAGAAAAGCTTAGAACTCAGTGCTGCCTTTCAAGTAAATAAATCACCTTGCTTTTCGCTTTCAAATCAACTACTATTCTCACTATTTATGTCACATTGTGTTTCAATCCTCTTTTAGCTGTTCTACGAGCAAGCCAAAAAACCAACCAATGTTGTACTATGTTGTGCCTAGATGACCACAATTGAACTAAAAGCTGCAAATCATACATAAGGAAGAAACCTTTCTTTTATCATAGTGTTCGCACTTGAAAAAAAAAGGTCCTATATTAAGTATGAAAACAACTTTTTACAGTTGTGCTAGGAAGAATAACAGAAGTAACCGACTCATTGTTGCATTTTGTGTACATAATTGATACTACAACATGTATCTTTTTATTTATAAACTTGGAATCCTTGTGTGGTTTAATCATGGATAGAATTGATGTTTGCTCAAAATTGTCGTACATATGTTTGCACTAGTGACCTCTTTATAAACAAACATCAATTTCTTGTTTTGTGTGCAGGCATAAAACTTATGCTGGCGGGAGCATTAGACGATTGGAGGAAGACGTTATGTACCGTATGTATTGTACTATGCATGTAGTATTATGTAATGATGCCGTTGTTGTACTATGTATGTTATGTACACTTGTTGAACTATATAGTGGTATGTGTTGATGTTGAACATTATAATTCAAACATTTGTTATGTTTGGTTTTTGTGTTTAATCTACGAAAAATATTTGGTTTAATAATCTTTCTTTTGTGATACTGCTAAATTTGCAAATTTTTGTATTAATTATGATAATGAAATGACTGTCGCTGGTGCAGAATTTTTTTGAATATTTTGTTAAAAAAATTAAATATTAATTAGTAACGGATTAAAGACGTTGCTAATATTTAAAACATCGGTTATACATCTACATTTAGCAACGGCTTTAATCCGTTGCAAAATAAAATCCGAAACGGCTACAAGCCGTTGCTAAAGTATATTTTGCAACGGTCCTTAGCCGTTGCAAAAATATATTTTGTAACAGATTTGAACCGTTGCGAAATTTTTACCACTCCCCATTTCGCAACGGCTCAATGCCTTTGCGAAATTATTTGGCTTAAAGCCGTTGCGAAATGGGGATTCTGGTGTAGTGTGTATATGTGTAATGTAACATCATATATAATAAAATTAGATTTACGTTTCACTTATTATACTTCGTTATTAGCATTTATTTCCATAGTATTAGTTTAAGGAGGAGTTATGCAGTTTAGGCTTAGTTTTGTTGATGACAAAAGGGGAGAATTATAAAATACGATAGATAGGCCTAGATTAAGGGGGAATTAGTATATTCAGGGCGAGTTGTTGGAATAAGGGGGAGTCTGAGTAGAATCAGAGTTTGGTGGAATATATTTTATAAACGTAGGTTGTCATCATCAAAAATGGAGAGATTATTAGTTCCTGAGATGATGGTTTTGATGACAACAACCTTAGGACTTGTTATAAAATATAAATACTAATATCTTTTGTCTAGATATATATGTATATGCAAGATATATATATATATATATGCAAGTACCGAGAATGAAGACTGTACAGTATAGAGATTCAAGACTGACGAATTCAAGATTGTAGAAATCAAGACTGAAGGATCATGAGTATCAGGATTATAAGAGTTCAAGAATTCAAGATATCAAGATAAGTAATAGAGTTTAGATTTATGTTAAAACTTCATAATAGCACTATGTTCGGATTTTAATTATGGAATGGAATCCACATTCTCCCTTTAATAGTGCAATGGAACCCACGACCTTCTCTGGTGGAATGGAACTGATGAATGACTTATTTTTAGATTTTTTTTTCGAAACTATCTTTTAAAAAAAGACATCTCTCTCTCTCTCGATTTAAATATTTTAACTTTAATTCAAAAACTATTTTTAATCGTATTAATTCCAAATTATTTCTTGTTTTTTTAACTATCTCCTGGTTTTAATGTTTTAGCTTTAATCTCAAAATATTTGTATATTTAGTTTTAAGGTTTTTATAATCATAAAGTATATTCAAAATAGTTTACAAAGTTTTACGATTGTTTCGACATGCTTTAGAAAGAAAATATTTTTTAAAACAAAAATCAATTTTCAAAAAATACTAGGGAATGTCGACATGCCTATACCCCCATGTCGACATGGTAGCCATAGATTTTAAAATTCAAAATTTTCAAAAGAAATGCCTATTCATCGTAACCTTTCACGAATGGACATGACCGTTATTCTTCTATACATATCAGTAGTTTCCAATGAATTTTCACTTAATAATTCTTTTTTCCTCTCCTCTTTATCTTCCATTCTTATTTTCAAACATTCTTAACAAAACGATGTTGTAATCCTAAGTGAATCAAACTTGATTGTCTTTACTTTGATTCTCTTCCACTCTCTCTCAAAGATCTCAGTGTTGTTCAGAGTTATAGGATCACTTGTAATCTAAGATCGAAGGATCGAAGTGTATTGAGTCTCTCTCTATCAAAATGTGATTGGAAACGGTGTGATTGTGGCCCGTAAATCAATTGGGTGTGATTGTAGCCTGTAAATCAATTAGTTGAACTTATAGCCTAATTAAATCAAGAGAGTTTGCCCTGGACTTGGAGATAGGAGGTTGTATCTCGTGGCTTTGAAATCGAGGTTGTAACATCGATATTATATTTGAAAAAAAATCTACACAAGAAATTGTGTGGGACTGGATGTAGGGTAACTCCGAACCAGTATAAAACTCCGGTGTGTTCTTTCCCTTACCGCTTTTATTCACTATTTGCATATGTTTCTGCTTCTGTGATTGTCTCTTTGTTTGTGAATTGCATCTGTTTGGGTTTAATTTGAAAATATTTCAAAATGATTCATAAAATTAATTAAACACTATTCACCCCCTTCTAGTATTAATTCTGCCTTAAGATTCATAGTCTGAATTTCTTACAGACTGGAGCTGCACCTTTCGCTCTCACCGTGGGTCCTTTAGTGGGATTGAACTCGATTTGTCCACTTGCTTGGAGATATCAATAGAACCAAATCATAATGTTCATGCCTGCAATCTTGGTTGTTTCAATTTAGCCTAAACTTGTGGGATCACTCATTTTCTATCTATGAAATTTAAGAATTCTATTAGCAACTTTTCATAGATATTATAGGGAAGAATAAGAGAGATATCATAAGCACGAATCAATGGTAGCATAGACATAAAAAGAGAAATTACAAATTGTGTAAAATCTTTTAGAAAAGCTCGTTGAAGTATGTTTAGCTTATACTTATTATTATAAAAGTTTGTTTTGAAAAACTTCGCAAATATTTTTTGAAAACTTTTTGAAAATCCATTTTTTAAACTTTTCAAATACGTTCTCTCAATACGGTCCTCATCCCTAAGGAACTTTGAACATAAGCTCTGATGGCAACTGTGGTAACCCGCACCTATCGGCACGCCGAACCAAACCTTGCATGACTTTCAAACTCATGCCATGCCAAGAAATGTAGATCGTTATGGTTTATAACATTTCACATAACAAAGACTAATGTAAGTAGATGTTTGAGGTATACTATAGTTTCAGAACTTACAGCGAAAGAAATAAAACATATAACATAGAAAATATCCATCTTAGAAAATATCCAAATCACATTCTCAAAAAACCAATATATAATCCAATAAAAAGTACATATAAAATATCACTCCAATTCCGACGAAAGTGATAAACTGTGCTGATAAGATAGATAAATACATGGATGGAAAATATGGTAAAAAGTAATCTCTGAAGATAAACTCGACTCTCCAAATATCAAGAATGGTCCGATCACTTTCTACCATGCCCACCTGAGGTGGGGGAAAAAGGAAAGAGAATGGGTTAGATATAAAATCTGGTGAACGAGTACAAGTTTAATACGATGAGTATAACTAGTTATTTTTAATACCACTCTAAATGACATAGGGTGTGATACATGTGTCCATGAATTCTTAAGGTCTGTTACCTAAGGATTCTTGTCTAGTACATTCCTACACTGCAATTTGTGTTGACTAATCTAATGGATCAAACTAAGGATTGAATTTCACATCAAATGATCTGCCGCCGCTCCTAGAGCTACTCAATGTGTAAGACACCGCCCTCTTGGCTACTAACAATGGAAGACACCACCACTAGGCTACAATGGAAATAAATTCGTACTACTATCACCACCATTATGCTATTGGGAACATTTTCTCTCACTACGCTTAGAGAGAGAACTTGAGATGCTGACTCGTTGTAATGTCTCATTGTCTGCATTCATTTCCACCTTTTGGTCGCAGTGTTGGCTCCTTATTGCACGCTTCAGGTGCTCCTTTCAAGTTGTATCACATCCGTTAGAAATCATGCATACTAGGACCTCCCGTTATGTCGGATCCACTCCATCAAGCATCCATGCTAGATTGCAAGCTCACTATTGGAACCTCCTATGAGTGCCATTTATGAAAATACACTATGTCGAATCACTTACTAGATCCTAAATTAGGTAAATAATATTTACCCAACATCGCCACGACCTACTGCCTGCTCTTAGGGAACTAGCTTCCCTAAAAGCCCTAACATGCATCCAATCGCCCTTAAATAGGCCCACCACAATTCACTTTGTGTGTGTATGTGTGTATTAATATAAATTCGGGCCTTAGGACAAGGTTCAATTCTATAGTTTTCATTACAAATGGTCGACCGCTTATACGCTCCAGTCAACCGCTATCGGTCGATCGCTAGGGTTTCTAGGTTGACCGGTCATAAGTAAAAATTAGGGTTCTGCGGTTTTTCTTATGTCAATTGTTTATGCATTTAATTCATGTTTTTTGCAGTATCTAATTATCCCTAATTTGCCAAGTGACTAGTTTACTTATCAAATTACAATTCAATTTAGGGTTCATATTGCAAATTTGATGATAGTATAAGTCTCTAGACAAGTAACTACATTACCAACTTACTATATTTTAAATTCTAGGTTTTCAGATTCAAATCCAAGGTTTTAGCATATTCAATTTGGGTTCACCATTTTCAATTTAGCGTTTTCTTACATCCTAATCAATTAAAATAGTTTAAACTACATACAATAATCAACTTATCAAAATTATACCCACTCATCTTAAGCCTAAGATCTTCCTAATACTCGTACTTGAGAATCGTCCTCTCAAAGCAATAGCTCTGCCTTGATTTAGTTGCTTCTAGTCTTCTAGGTTGAATTGATTTTGTTTTTAGAAATTTTTAAGGTTTGGTTCTAGGAAAAATTTGGCAGAATGTAATTACTATAAACTTTTACTTATGAATTTGGGTTCCACTAGCATAGTATTTATATGGATAAGGTTTTACTTTGGGCCATTAGATTAGCTTAGGAAATTTTTTCATAGCATCTGATTCACTCATCATACCCTTCGTCCCCAAGCAACGATCCAAACCGTTCACAATGCGGCACTGTAGATCAATAGCCCATTAATTTTTCATGCCTCAGGTCGACCACCTATCGACCTAGGTTAATCGATACCGATCGACATTGAACCTTTATGGGTCGATCGATGGCCTTATAAATTTTAAAATTTAAGTTTTTAAATTTTTAATTCATCCTGACACCTGTAATTTCTCCAAACTTACTCGTATTTCAAAGTGTTGCATATGAAAATCGTTCAAAAAATTGCTACGACCACAATGGTACAAGTTTCACAGCCAAATTCAGAAGTTTATGAAAATTTTCTTTTAAGTCCTTATTTTATTTTAATTTAATTTCGCTATTAAATTTTCGTCTAAAATCCTTTTAATTTTGGGGCTGTTATAGAAAATATAGCATATGTTTGGCTTGATGATCTCTCCATTTTTGTGAATTTTAAAGTTTTAAAATTATTTCTAAGCGGTGTATAAATGGAAATGGTATTGGATTTAAACGGGGTAAGGAGAATGGAAGGGTAAGAATGCCTGATAATGAAGATAGGATAAATATTCCCGTATAAGGAAAATACAGAGAAAAACCACTAAATTAGATATATACACATCTCTTTTTAATGTTAATAAAGAAAAAGCATAATGGGTAAAGCAGTAGGCAGAGTCAATGAGGAAAAAAATAAAAGAAGGAAAAGAGCTATATAAGCAGAAACCATTTTGGTAGAAAAAATATAAATAGTAGCAATGTTAGGAAACTTAAATAAAAACAACATTAGGAATATATATTAAAATAATATTAGTAATCTAATTAGAAACAATATAGGAGAAAAGCTAAGAAAAATGGGTAGTTTCCATAGAAGGTGCAGTAATTGCATATATCTTTTAAAAGTCCTTGTATTCTATTACAATCTTCGCTAAGGTTGAAAGACAAAGTAACATGAGTAGTAGGAAACGAAGAAGACGAAAGTTATCTTTGTCTACCCTAATTTTCATTATTTAAAGTTATAGAAGACGTTGTTGAAAAAAATGGTATGGTATGACAATTGAGTTTTTGAATATAAAACATAATAAATGTTTTGAGCTATAAAATCCTATCTTTAAGATATAACTTCTGTTGTAAAAAAGGAAAATTGATTTAATGACTATTAATATAATAAAAGCTTAAGTCTTACAATTTGAAAAGAATGAAATAATGCATTATGTTCTGGAAAGGATCTTTTTAAATTTCCAACAGTGACATTTGAACTTAATAAATAAACTTACTTCTTAAATCCTAATTTATTGTACTGAAGGTTATGACACACATAGTTAAAGTGGTAAAAATGATAAATTTTTCGTGGCTCCTCTTGGAAACTAAGCAATTATTGAATCTAATAAAAAGAGATTCTAAGTCTAAGACAATTTTTTAGGTTAAGTACTTCACGACTGAAATCACTATACCACAAAGTGGATCTGACAATAGTGATTACACAACATAAGGTAGATTTTCTATTATTCCACTATTTACCACTGTTTCACACAACTTATGGATAAAAGAGTCTGTTGTTTGAATAGCCCCTGAAATCTCTATGTTCATGCTTGTTCTTTAGATAATATTTTATCGGTTGTCTGACTGTAGTTATCAAAAATTTTAGTTCTCCTTAATTATTCCCTCTTCACTTTCTTTCCATTCCATCTTCTCAAAATATATTTCCCTCTTCTCAAAATTTTACCCCTTCCCAAAATTTATTTCCCTCTTCTCAAAATCAAATCGAAAGTACCTTAAACTTAAACTCATCTTCGACCCATCTTCTGGAATTAGGTTTCAAATCGGCTTAATAATGAAATCACTCTACTGATACTCTCTCACTCTCAAACAATGATTGATAAAGAAGTTTGTTTACATTTTATGGCTGTGTTCGTTCAAGCTTGCTTCAATTTTTTGAATATTCTTCGATTGATATATGGTATGATTTCTGCCTTTTTTTGATATTGTATTGATCTTGACTTCGATTTTAAGAGCCAGTGATGAGATGGATTTAAATAGGAATTTATTTCCTGTATTTTCGATTTAGACTTGACTTTGGAATTTAAACATTGATGATGGTTTTGTATTGCTGCATATATTTTTGACCGCTTTTTTTCTGATTTTATGCTTTATGGCCTTGACTACTTGTATTATTGAATTCTTTGATATACTTGAATATATTTTTACTAAGTTGAATATATTGATTTCGAGCTTTCTGCCTTGTTCACCTGAATTTGTACATTTGACTTAAATTTGTTGTATTGGCTGGTGATATGAAAGTCGTGCAAGGCACTAGCACTTGTTTAGTTGTTGAATTGGTTGTTCAAGGTAGTGCACACTCGACTTATTTGTGGCCTATGAACTTGAACTTGAACCATTATTCATTCCATTATTCACTTTATTGTCCGATTTGAGTTGCTTTCCTTGTTCACTTCATTGTTAGACTTTGTTAAGTTCATTGTTTCGTTAGTTGCCCCTTACTTGTTTTGTTGACCCTTGCGCTTGTGATTTTTTCACTTCATTGATTCAATTTTGGGAACTTCTTATATATATACATACATACATATTTATGTATATATGTGTGAATGCTTGTGGCATTGCCTAGTTTTACTTTACGGTAGTGTTTTGTTTTAATTTGAGGCACTTGCGATTTGTAGCACAACCTTGTTTTAATTTGTGGCACTGCCTTGTTGCATTATTGGCCTTGTCCATGTACTTGCACACATATGTATATACATATCTACATGTATACACATATATGTATATATGTATGTTTGTGTTCTTGAACTCTGAATGGTTTTAATTTTATGATGGACTTATGAGTGTGCCTTGCCTTACCTGAACCTTGAATGGCTTGAACTCTGCCTTGTTCTATTCGACTTCCTTTTGAATGTGCTTGTCCTCGTTTACTATGTGCACATGTTGTACCATTTCACGAACTGGTTTGTGAAATCTCTGCACTGGTTTCACTTATATCATGCATGTGTACCATTACTAATATGTTGTTGGCCTTTGAGTCTAGTTTGTCAAATATCTTCCATGTATATACGTACATACATTTGTATGTATATATATGTGAAATATTACCATGTTTTTGTTTTGAACTTCCATATGTGTGTCTCCTATGTGTTGCAATCTTGTTTTTGCTTTTCCTTGGTCCATGTTGTTGGCTCAGATATTGCATTGTTGCATTGTCCATTACTTGCACACTGCCTTGTTCAAGGCAGTGCACTACCTTGTTGAGGTAGTGCACTTCCTTGACATTGGTTGAATTCTTTTCATGTGCTTTGGTTTCTTGTCCATAGCTTGATTACCTTTTAGATTCTTAGAATTCTTGTTTTGAAAGGTAGTGTGCACTGCCTTGAACTCCATGTACTCCCTGGCTCATTTGATTCCTATGTGAATGTTCTTTTGATTCCTGTTTATTTGTTTGTACTTCCTTCCTTGAACTCATGTTCTTCCTGGCTGCATTTATTTGTGGTACTACATGTTTTTCATTTGTTTGTGGCACTTCCTGGCTATATTTGACATGTATTGCATATATACATGTGTGTATATTGTGTTGCTCACTATAGGAGATGCAAGTGGAAGTATTTTGTAAATTCATACCTACTGTGCTTTGTTTGTGCTATTTGTGCACTTAATTTTGTATCATTATGTACCATGCTTGATACTGCCATGAATCTAGTTTGCTGGTGCTCGACTTGTGCATCTCCATCTGCAATAGACTTGTTTGTGAACTTTGGCTTTGTTGTGTTTCCTAAATCCGTTTTGAGTTGAATTAAACTACTTATGTTGAGCTCGAGCTTGCTTGGGCTTGAACTTGTGTGTTTGCATTGAGTTAAGCCTTCGAGCTTGGATCGACCTTGTGATATTCACAACGATACACTGTGCAGATCATAAGTTGTCTATGCACACACACATATATATATATATGTATATATATATATATATATTTATCCTAGTCTAAAAAAGAAAAAGAAAAAACAAACCCATAAACCGAGGAAATATTTAATATTTATATTCAATTTTATTTTTGCAATTTAGTTTTGCTTCTTTTTTAAGTCTACTGTGTTGTTGTTTGTTTAACAGGAATAGGAGATGGCTGGGAAAAAGCTGGAGCAAGCAAATCAAGTTCAACATCAAAAAGTAACTCGAGTGAGTGTGAGTAAATTTATATTGTATTGTATTTGAAAATGTTAGCAGAGTGATAGTGAAAGTTGTATTATATTTGAATTTTATTTGAAATAAAATATTTGTACAAATAAAATCGTGATTCATTTATTTCATTCTATGAACAATTATTCATATCACTCAATATTTATATGTCGTCTAATAGGAAATTCTAGAAATGATGCTATAACATCAGACAACATATGGGTTTTTTTTATGTTAGTGCATATCAGACGATGGGCCATATTTGTGATCTGATGCGTAATGAGACGACACAGGATTTAATGACAGATAGGCATGCAATCAAACAACGGAGCATACTATGTCTAATGCGTTTTTTCCCATAGTGAAGGTTCAATAAATTTACAAAGAGTGGTGAAAAACCAAAACAACTTTGATATGGAGTATATAGGGATGACGACCTAGGTAAGATGAGGTGAAAGTTAAGGCTATGAATAAAATGACTATGAATGCACGTAATGCAGCAACAAGGAATCCCTATTTAATATAAAAAATATTGGTATGAACCTAGGGATGTTTTGTAAGACATGTGTGAAAGCCATAAGAAGAACCTACAAAAAAATGGAGAATGGTATCAAAGTACACTTTTAGGAGTCCTAGAGTATACTCACATGACAGATCAAACATAAAGAAAATAAAAACCAAAATTTGAATACTAACAAGAGATTTTAACTGAAAGAAAATAGAAATATATTTAGAGAAGAGGGTAATGACATGTCAAACACACATAGAGGACATTGGTTAACTTAAGGTTAAGGAAGAAAAGATAGGTGGTAGGAAAGTTATTCTCCCAAACCAACTTTCCGATGAGTTATTCTAAATGTGCGTAGTTTACATTTCATATCTATTATAGTGTGGGAATGCACATTGTATCCCATACTCAGTTGTATTAATTGAAGTAATGGATGGACCTTGTTTATTGAAAGTCGGAAAGGTGAGTTAAGACAAGTGGGTTATAGTAGAATAACATAATAGAAATGTCCATCTTAATTGCATAACAAGTGACAGGGCCACAACATCATTAATACCAAGTGACGTTGAAGGGGAGCTTCTAGAAATAAGTTATTTGGTTTATAATCGCTAGTTTTCTCTTTTTGACTATTGAAAAAGCATATGATATGATATGAGATATGTTCCTACTTGATTACATTGTTGATTTTTTGGATGAGCTTTGACCGCTGTGTATATGGGAAAATAGTGTAAATAGGGAAATTTCATAATGATACTTAACTAGCGATGAATGTAAATTATGATTGGAAGTTTGTAAAATAAACTTGGAAACTAATTAAATTAGCAGCTAAAAATAAAGAATGCTTAAATCCCAAAAGCTCTAAAATTTTGGGAAAAATTAATTTTAGCAAGCGAATGATGGAAAAGGGTTATTGTGAAACCATGGGTCTGTATCCTTATGCCTTAAAAGCTCAAATTTATAAATATACTTGTGTGTTTCTTATTATTTTGAGATAAAAGAAAAAAATTTGAACGTCTAAGATTAAATGTGCAATGCTATGGTCAATCATATGCATTAACTCATTGACTAAATCCTGATTATGTTAAGATGTGGCTTGATAGGTTTTAAGGATGTAAAGAGAAATGCTTTTGAAAAATTATATTAAAATACTATAGAAAAAAAATTAAGTTTCAAACTATTTTACAAATTGGAATGAAAGAAGAAAAGGATTTTTGACGGAGATCGAGGAAATTTCTAATTTTCAAGTGCCACAAGCTTAGCATAGAGAGGGTCGATGTTATTGAATATGAATTTTAAGGTTTAATAAGTGTGACAGGGAAAACTTTGTTTTGGCTTTGGAATTCCAGTTTCCATACTGCAAGTTAGAATATCAAGGTAATGAAGAAACGATTCATGAACTTATAGATTAAGGAAAATCTATAGATTAAGAAAAATCGTTATAGATTAAGGAACATCAAAGTAAAGACGAAACGATTCATGAACTATGGGTTGAAATGATACATACTCGAATGATATATTAGATTAAGGAAAATCGTTATGGATTGAAAAGTTACATACCCGAGCGATTTATTGATTTGGAATTTATGATTCGGGATACTGGTTGAAATGATACATACCTAGAAAATTTAACTATTTGGGTTGAAATCATACATACCGTATCACTTGACCATAGGGTAGAAAATTATATAACGACGCCTTTGGTCGGTTTTAAATTATTTTTCTAATTGGTAAAGTATGTTTGATTTATAAAATTGATTTTAAATTTAATTTAATGACTTTATTTAAAATTTATATTTGGAAAATAATTTATTTTATATGTTTTAAAAGCTTCAAATTATAAGTTAATATATGGTTTTAAATGTTAATTAAAGATTTTGACTTATAATTTTATTTAGTTTAAAAATATATTTTTAAATAGTTTAAAATTTAATTTAATAAAATATTTAATATAGTTTTAATATATATATATATTTAAATTTAATTTAATATAATATATATAGTTTTGATTTAAGATAATAAATATAGACTTTTATAATAACTTTATTAGATAAAAGATTTTAGAATTTTGTAAAAGGTTGTAGGAATTTATAAAAGTTTTGCAAGAGATTTTATAATGGATTTTATAAAGGATTTTTATAAAATATTTTTATAAAGGATTTTTATAATGGCTTTATAAAGGAGTTATAAAGGTTTTAAAAGGATTTTATAAAGGGTATTATAAAAGAAATTGTATAAATGGGATTTGGAAGCGTTACAGGAATTTACGAAGAAGTTTATGAAAGGGAAGAGTTGTAAACTATTTTGGAATTTGTAAATAGCTTTATAAATGGTTCTAATGCATATAAATAGTTTATAGATGGTTTAAGTAAGATTATAAATTATTTTGAAAATTGATTGAAAGAAATCTTTCTCGGTATTTATGAATATATTTATACTTTTGGAATAAGTATATGGATTTCTTGATATGAAGATATAAACAGTTTTCTGGATTTATTATAAAAAAAATGTTTTATAAAATGACCAAGGTGTAAAATAATCGTATGGTTGTTAAAGAGACCGGAGCCGGATATTGTCATACTCTTTGCCAATATCGAAACCACTTTAACAACTATGCATGTGGTGGTGAATCCATAATAAAGTAGGATGGTCTGGCGAACTATGACGAGACGAATTTTGCCCGCTCGAAAATCGACATCCATACTTTACATCGTACTCGAATGCCGTAGATTTGACCGTTCAAATCCGAGTCGCCGGAGCTTATAACAACATTAAGTAAACAACACAGCAGAATAAAAGAATAATATATTGATATACAGCTTTGATAACATATCTGATACAACAGATAATCCAATAGATATCAATATACATCAGAGATATGATACAATAAAATAGCAGCGGAAAAGAAAAATAGATAACATCTAGCGGTGGAACAAATAACTCTAAGATAGTCTTCAAGGAAGAACTCCAGCAGCAGCACAAACTCCCAATAACGATGCACAAAGATAAGCAAGTGTAGTCCATATCCAAAGACTGAACTAGCTCCAGATAATCTGTTAAATCTAGCTATCTGAAAAACCCAACTCTAGACTGCTCGTGTAGAAAATAATGAGCACCCAGAGTTTAGGAAAGAAACAATAAACTCCGGATCAGTCGTGGGACTGGTGTGAGCAACAAAAACAGTTTATCTTTTAAACAATCAACAAAATATTTTAAAGTCAATTCGCAATGCTTTTTGAAAATGTAACTACCATAAGACCTCCCACCACACACACAATGCAAACGCAGACTTGGAGGAGATTTCTTCTTATGTTAGTCAAAGATGCTTACTACGCTAAATCAAATTATTTTTGATATTATTATTAGTGCATAGTGTATGAAAAATCATTTCGAAAGTAAAGATATAAATCTTAGCCAACATAGACATTTCGAACTATGCCTACTATAGCTACCATCCAAACAGTGGGGCGCCACCATAAGTAGATGGCAGGTAATACAACTAATACCGT
This sequence comes from Allium cepa, assembly GCA_030765085.1. Taxonomy (NCBI): domain Eukaryota; kingdom Viridiplantae; phylum Streptophyta; class Magnoliopsida; order Asparagales; family Amaryllidaceae; genus Allium; species Allium cepa. The sequence continues at coordinate 785,078,943 of CM060935.1, read as the reverse complement.
ACAAGGCTCGTATTGGATGAATAGAATTTTCCAACAAATGGTCAGGCCAAGGAACTTCCCATTGCCACATGGAAACGCCTCTGGAAGGACGCCCCGAGAACCTAACTGGATCTCTGCCAAACAAGGCCGGCTACCCCCCTTCCCGGAGAATATACAAAACCTCAGATATGCCACTCCCGGTCCTTTGGGACCTTTAAACGAGAGCTCTCTAACCAACAACATCACACAGTAAATAATATAGTGTGTCCACATGAGTAAGTATCTGGGCTCCATTCCATGATACTACCCTTTTCCAGAAGGAATGGTCATACCCTAGGGAAGCTATCCCTGAAAACCTTGCCGCACAATTCCTGTTTCGACCATTACCGGTTTGTGAGGCTCGACGAAGTCTCGTCCACAAAGCCACGCTTTATACAAAGCCATTCTTTGGGTCAACAAATGATCAAAGAAATGATCGCAGAGATAAGTGATCAAACAAATGATCATATCACAAATGATCAAACAATGATCATTTCACAGCAACACCCAGCATGTCACATTACCAAATTGGGAATATATTGCTAATAACCTTCAACTACATAACCTCTGAGCTCGTACGTCTTAGAGAAGGGTGTTAAGCTAAGAGAATAAATTCTCCGCCACCAACAGAAATATATTTGAAAGAAATCAGCTTTATATCTCAATTTGTAATGTCAGACATATAATCCATACAAGTCTGTTCTGGGTTCGAACAGAACCGAAGGCACTTCCAAAGAAGCCCTTGCAAATTCGGGTATTCACAATCCCGATCGAACTTCCCATCACTTAGGGAATCTCTATACCGTAGCTACTCGGTGCAGAGACAATCGTTAGGTCATCCTATCGTTCTCGCAAATACCCGGTCTTCACCATCGGTCTTCAAATGCTATTCATAACGACGTATCACATATTCGGAATGGGTTATACGACCCAAAGGTCCTTTCCCGGCTAACCCGAATAGTGAGCGCAACATTTAAAACATATGGATATGAGATTTCAATTAAGTCACAACTTAATAATTCGAAACTTACTTTCAAATGGTTTAAACCAAATACCATTTCAAATCTTTTAAACAAAAGATTTATTTCACAAAATTCCATTTACGGATTTTAAAACAATTTCCATTTCATTTGGATTAACTTGTTTAAAATCTTTAAATTAAAGATTTATCTTATAGCTTTCAAACCGTTCCCAAATATTCACTTTCAAAATTCATTTCCAAATATTCATCAATAACTTGGTAAACTATTTCAGTTTTAAACTTGAAATCTCTTTTATATAATTTGAAATTTGTTTCTCCTATGAAAGCTTTTTATCATTTAGAAACAACAGTCTTATTTCGAAAAAACCCGATTTCATTTATACAAGTTACAATCTTTGGGTTAATTCAAATTCCCAAAAATAATACCTTAAAAATGGTTTAACTCATGATGACCAGTATAATATCGTTAATCCCTAGTTTCAAATTACAGAATTCAATTTCAATATTGAATTCAAATTTAAATTAAAGTATTTAAATTCCAACACTTAATCCAGTTATTCAAAATAAATTTCCATCTTTGAAATTTCATTTCAATTGTTTTCACTTTTAAACCTAATCCATTTCCAAAACATTTGAATTTAAATATTCAACTTTTAAAAATCATTTCAAAATCTGTGACTTAATTGATTTCCTCGTGAAATCCATACTTGTGTGTAAGGTGTGGTCCAAGGGTTTAACACAATAGTGCAACATCATTCAATCATCATAGATCAAAACACAGAAATATAGTTGATAAGCGATATAACTATAAAGCTTATCGCCCATTCATAGATTCACGGATAATATATAGATGTATCATCAATAAATGGATAAATTATATACAGCTCAATCCACGGAATAAAATATCACAGATCAGATAGGACAATCAATTCAAGGCATTTCATATGATACAATCATTCATAAGTAAGGTCAAGTATTCAATAGTCATTTATAAATAGGATTAATTAATCGTTTAATCCTAATTAATTCAATTTATTTCCAAGTAAATTAATTTCTTACGAATTTATTTACCCAATCTTGATTAATTAATTACAAATCATTTGATATCAATTTATTTACCAAACGCTTTAATAATTTAAATTATTTTTAATTAATCATATTAATCAACCCTTAAACCAATTACATAATTAATTAACCCCTTAATCAAATCATTTTTAAGAAATTAAATCTTTACTTTCTTACCATTAAGCAATCATCCCATAACCATAAATCATTAATTACAAATTAATCTTTATCATTTAAATTAATTTACTTTAATAAATCTTTAATTAATATTTATTAATCTCTAATTATAAATAAATCTAAATCATAAATTTATAAATTAAATAAATAAGTTCTTAATTAATTATCATATAAATTACATCACTTAATGCCTTAATTGTCTCTAATATAATCACTTCCTTTATTAATGATTTCATTAATCATTCAAGTGTATTTTAAACTTACACTTTAAATTTAAATTCAAATTTCATTTCAAAACCATTTAAAATTTCAACAGTTTATTTAAAAACTAAACTTTACTTTTAAATTTAAACTTAGTTTAAATTATGTTACAGATTTTTAAGTTAGATTTTAAAAATAGAAACTGTCAGGTGTAGAACCTGAAAACCCACCTTCTAAATCTTTACAACTTTGATTTAAAATTAAATTTCCTTTTTAAAACTTTAAGATTCAAAGTTCCATTTGAATCTAACTTAAATCCGATTTAACTTTATTCATATCTAGTTTACAAATTCATTTTTAATCCAATTTTTTTTTTTAAATTACACTTAAAACTTATTTAAATCAATTTAAATTATAAACTTTATTTTATTTCCAAATTAGTTTCAAAACTAACTCAAGTTCATTATTGAACTTTGTTTAATAACTTGGTTTAACTTGTAAATAAAAACAAACTTGTTTTTTTTTAAACTGTTAAAACTTGTAACAGGTTTAAAACCTGAACAATTCTACCATAGCTTCTCCCCTCATCTACTTCGAGCAAACGCGAGTTTTCCCCCGAGAAAATCAACAGCCTTCTTCGAGTTCCCCCTTCATAAATTCGAACCCATCTTCTTCATTAATGCGAAAAACCCCAGATGCACAGAACTTCATCTCGTGCACGTGCACCGCCGACCACCGGCGATCATCGCGACGATGCTCCACGACCCCACGATCTCCCTCGAACACGAAATCGTACCCAGTTTTCACGAAAACAAACTGAGTCGAAATTGAGATAAAATCTCGACCAAACAGCATAGCCATGGCCAGAACTTCGCCCCTCCCCATCGCCTTCATTCTCGAAACCACCGGCCACCTTCACCGAAGCAGCGACACCCCTTCTCGCTGCTAATCCCCCACTAGCGATCCCTTCCGATGATCCCCCGAGGACCCACGAACCCCAAAATAACGACTCGAACCGAAACGCTACTAAACCCTACAATCGCCATTCCCGACCACCACGGCTATGATAAAATTGCCGCACCAATTTTGCCGAGATCCCCATGCCTCAGACCACCTCCAGCCCAAACATCGACCGGCTCCATCACGTCAATCAACGGCGATCATCAAAAACGCCCAAAACGGATATTTCGAAATTCCCAATCGATTATCACACTAAAAATTACAAAATGTATATTAAAAATCATAATTTTCGATAACGAACACATATGTGTAATTCAAAGCAGAAATTGATTTTGTTGATTTTCAACTTATATATATAACCTTACTATTATTTCTATTTTTGAGCCTATTTGTTAAAATTTAAACCTTGAAACTATTTTTATAATATCCAATATACAATAACAACCATTTTTCATTTAAACATCGAAGTCTAATTTTAATTTTATTTGAAGCTTTGAATTTTTGAAGGCAAGGCAAGAACTGAAACACAGGAAAACAAGGTATATAAATATATATATATATATACACATGCATACTTACCCAATATGCATAGATAACAATTCCGTTGTATAAAATCTAAGAAGTTTTTATGCAACATCAATGTCAAGTATCAGGTCAACCCAGGCATTTGAATCATTCATAATTTAAATTGTTTTTAAAACAAAGTGTTTACTCACCTTGTCATGAGAAGAAGAACAGAGGTCTTCTACTTGAAACAGGCTTTGAATACAAGCTGGAATTCCACTTGTTCACTTGCTTAATTCCCAGATTTTCCAGTTTGTAATTTGTATTTGTTTTTTTTCCTTTCTTCTTCCAGATTTGAAAAACTGGTTACAGGCTTTTGGTTTGTGGAAGTTTTGATCTGATCTCTGTTTGTTTGATTTTTTTTTTCTTTTATTGAATGATCTTGAGTTGAAAAGGTGGTGATACTTATATTTTTCTTTCTCTAGCTTTGCTGTATTTTTTTTTTTGGAATGAAATAAGTAAATATGGGGGGGTGTGTGTGTGTGAAGAAGGCAGTGTTGTACAGGGAATATCTTTGTTTATTCAATAAGCATGGCTGAGCTTCTGTGCATTATGGGCTGAGATGTTTTTATTAAATGCTTTGGTACTTTATTTCCATGCTTTGCATTTCGGCTGATATATGGAATAGTGTTGTACAGGTATATACATTGTTGTTTGTACAACATGCATGGCTGCATTAATTGCTTAAGTCTTGTTTGAATACTTGCTTTGTTTATGTTCATGCAGTATTGTACTTTGCTTTAGTTTTGTTTTACTTTGCATATTTATTTACAACTTTGTTTCTTTGTTTGGTTACTTTGTATTGCAATTAAATTTCTATTTTAATTATTTTGTTTGAATTTAGCTATATGTTACTTTATATTTTAGAATTTATCTTATTATATATCTATTTGATTTGTCAAATTTATTTTTTAGCTTAAATATTTATTTTAACTTTAATGCTAATTGTTTTAATTTACATTTCGTATTTCAATTTCAAGAATCCAAAGTCAAATTCCAAAGTCGAATTCAAATTTTATTCCAAAATTTGTTCAAAATTTACATTAACTATCAATTTAATATTAATTCAAAATTGGGGTCGTTACACGAACGCTGCTGGAATGAAGTAAGAGAACGATGATTGATAGTCTTGACTTCCGAGTCATAATTAAAATGACTAAAACAGGTGCTATACCGGGGCAAGTGGGGTCGCTCCCTCGATCGAGCATGCTTCTTATATACCATATATGTTACTTTGTGATTTATTCGTGGCCACCCTCAATTTTCATTATGGGAGTTTGTCTCGAGGTGGGGCGGTAGTAGCTGCTACGCGTTACCACCAGTCTGGGAGTGCATAATTATAGAATCCTACACTGAGCGTTGCCTCATGTGCCTTGTCATATTTATCTTTATTGATCCCACTACGACTTTGGTTTGTGTCGTACCTATGGAGTGCTCCCTGAATATCCCACCAGTTTACGGTGGAGCTTACAGTACTGTACAGACTACGATGCTTATATAAAAATGTGTTAAAAGGGATATGGGTAACGACTTTATGCTATTGTAATACTTTAGTTTACTGATAGACACTACGTATATAGCGTATTTTACTACGTATAGATAGTTTAACGGATCCTTAGGAGATAGAAATCTCGAACATCTCTTAAGTTATTGCACGCACGTTATACACTGGATAGGAGATATAAAATCCCGTAAACATCTCTGAAGCCATTACACTCTTATTTACTTGTTGTTGATGTAACTTACCTAAGATCTTTTAGTTCAAACTCAAATGTTTTGTCTTTTCATTTCGTTCGGGTCAGTCTAAGCTTTTCAGTGCATTAAGACCATTTTATTTTTGGAGGCTGAAGACGGATATTGGTATACTATTTTTATATATATTCCACTACATTATGTTTTTGCGCTGCATTATCCTATTATACTTGCAGTATGTACAACTTTGATTGTATTTTAGAGGTGTAATCAAATGAATCTTATAAAACAGCTTCATAAACTGTTTATTTGAATATTACATTTTGTCATTCCGCTATGAGATTCTGTGTTTTGTTTCCATTCTTTTCACTTATTCTCTTATTTACCCCATTGACAATCCTCCATTTTGAATAGTTTGAGTTCGACATGTGTTGTTTATTGTCGATTTAAACCGTCCAAAAAGTTGGGTCATTACATAGGGCTAACCTAGGAACTATCAGAGATTGGGTATATGATTCCATTATTGAGAAGTTTAAGAATTTCGTCACGAACCAAATCCTTTATTTTTGGATTAAGCATTCATTCCGCGTCACGAACAGGCTTAGCATCTTCAACTAAATGGATACAATGAACAAGAGCGGGACTAATTCCCTCAATATTGGTGATCGACCATCCAATTACTTCTTTGTTTTTTGACAAAATTGAAAGAATGGAAGCTTCTTGATCAAGAGAGAGATGAAGAGATTATAACGGGAAACATTTCATTGTCACTTAAGTATGCGTACAAAAGGTGATTAGGAAGGGGTTTGAGGTCCAACCTTGGGGGTTGCTCAATCAAAGAATTTGGTTAAAGTTCTGACTCAATGGTAAAGGGTTCAAATGGAAGCACATTGAACGTTAGGCTCATCTTGAAACAATTGTTCGTATTCGGTCTCACGTTCGTGGTTTAAGTCAACTGTTTCGTAGTTAAAATTTTCTTAATGGAGCTAACTTCCAGCATTTGGTCATGTGGTTCGTTCGATTGATTTTCAAGATTGAAGATGTTAAGATCCAAAGTCATGTTTTCAAAAGAAATTCATCGAACCATTTCGACAACTGATTAGAGCATTTGAAGTAGCCAAGAAAGATCTGCTTAAAATCAATGTAATTTGACTCATTGGATTATTCATGGATTGAGTCTCTAAAATGATGAAATCGACGGGTAATATGAATTGACCAAATTTGATAAGTACATCCTTGATTTCTCCCACGGGTTTCTTTATCGAACGATCGGAAAATTAAAGAGTTACTTTTATTGGTTTTAGTTCACCCAAGCCAAGTTGCTAGTGAACGGAATAAGGAATCAAATTGACATTCACACCCAAATCTTGTAAGCATTTGTCAATCATTTTCTTCTATCATGCACGAGATCATCGAACATCCAGGATCTCTGTATTAAACAGGGATTGATTGGGATAAGACTTCACTAAGTCTGAAGGCTAAGAAAACTTTCTTGGGTAAATGAGTATGTCGTTTTTGGGTACACAAGTCGTTGAGAAACTTAGCGTAATTTTAGGACTTGCTGAACGATATCAGGAATCGATATGTTAGCTTTGACTTGTTTAAAAAATTCTAGCATCTTCTCCATCTGGTCAGAATGTTTCCTGGGTCGTTGGCAATGTGGAAATGGAACATGATACTCAATAGATCGATCTACTTTAGTAGAAGAAGAATTTGGATTGGAATTTGATTCAATGTTTGGCTCAATGTGTTGTTCAGATTCGCTTGTCTTTTAAGTGTCAAGAGGAGTTTCGGTAAATCTTTTGGACTAACAACTTGATTATCGATTTGTTTACCGAAACACAAAGTCGAGATAGCATTCATTTGGGTTACACTCCTGTCTTGAAAAACATGGGCTTGATTCGAATTCGTGTTTTGATTTCTGGGATTCGAAACAGGCTGACTTGGGAATGTGCCTCATTCACATTCACTTACAGACGTGGCTAATTGACTCATTTGCATTTCATGTTTAGCAATCGATTGACTCATATTCTGCATGTACGAGGTTAACAAATTTTGCAAATTACTGTTTGATTAGAGGCTTTGAGTGATTGTTTTAGCCAAAGTTTCAAGACTCTTCCCTAATGAAGTCAATTGTTTATCGTCTTAGGGAACAAAAAATTGTTGAGGTTGATTTTGAGACGGACCCACAAAATTTTGTTGAAAATGGGTGGGTTGAAAGGGAGAGTTCAAGGCATTGTTCGAAAATGTTTGAAAATTGGGATGAACCAAATTTGTGTAAAGATTATTTTGGTTCGAAGAGAAGTTCGGATGATTTCTCCAACATGTGTTGTATGTTGGAGAAAACGGGTCATCCTTAACCTTACTGAAAGCATTGAGTTATTCGACCGAATTACGGCACTGATCGACATGTGATTCAGATCATTGCATTTATAACACATTGGTTGGGAAGCTTGGTTCATTTGGTTGGATGAGAGAATGTTGTCAAATTTATTGATCATTGCGTCGATTTTAGCTTCCATAGCCATAGATGATCCAATCGAGTGTGCACTCGATCATGAACAAATTGATTTTTCGTTAGAACGTTCAAATTGGGATGACTTTTCAGGCAAGTTAGTTTGGATTTTGATCTTTTTTAAACATGCATGAATTAATGCAACTAGATGAATGCAAGGACTTAATTACAAATTTTCTGTCCATAGTAGCTCCTAACCCAAAATTGTATAATCACACTTTGTCTTAATCCAATAAAATAGTTCTTAGCTATGTAACAGACAGGAGTTATCGATACACCACGAATCACCATTGTAGGTCGTGGAGAATGGAAGAGGGATGAGCCAATTGGGAGATGAGGTTGCTGTTTCGTCGAGAGGAGATTGGGAGGTTGAGCAGTGAACTGTTAGGAGGTTTTGGGATTGTTGTGACTGGTTTTCGTAGGCGATTGTGTTTGCTGAAGGAGGATTTGGTTGAAGTGTTATTGCAGTGGTGATGAAGTGTGGTTGGAAGAAGCGGTGGAAGGATACTTGGTGAATGCAAGTGAACTTGCAGTAGTTTTGGGAGGATGGTAAGGTGAAGTGTTTGGGTATGTTAATGAAAATGGCTGTATAGGTGCGATTGAACAGAGAATGGTGGTGGGTTCAAGGAGCAGGGAGGAATATGTGTTGAGTGAGGAGGAGAGTTTGTATATGGTATCTGTGCAATGCAGTTGGTTTTGGGGCAGTTGTGTTCCTCTGGTGACTGGTTGTGAATTGAGTGCAGTGGGAATAGGTTGATATTGTATGTATGACAAAGGCAAGTTGACAGTGGTGATGAAGTGTTTGTTAAGTCAGTGAGTTTATATAACGGTGGCAGGAAGGTTGAAGTGCAGTGCAATTGTAGCAACGGGTTGTTTAAGGTGGTGGAGCAATTCTAATTAGCAGGCAAGTTGTAGCAGGCTGGAGGCAGTATTGGAGTGCTACTGGTTTGAAGGCTGGAGGCAGGTTGTGGACAGTGATAGGCTGGAGGCAATATTGGAGGTGAAGCGAGTTTGTGTGTTGCTGAAGCAGAGGTTGTTGAACTGGAAGTTGGTGAACTGGAAGGAGAGAGCAAGCAAAGGAGTGATGAAGTTGAAGAAGTGGTGGTTTGCAAGTGTGGTTGCAGTGGTTGACAGTGACAGTAGTAGATGAATCGGAGCAGAGGTTGTTTGGAGTTTTGATTGCAGTTGTGGATGTTGTGGTGGAGTAAGAAGCTGATGTGTAGTTGAATGCAATAGCAGGCAGATGAAGGCAGGTTGGTGAAGTGTTTGGTGATGGTAATGCTTGGTTGATAGCAGTAATGGTTTGCAATATGAAGTGGGCAGTTTGGCGAGGCAGTGCACGTGGAGTTGTAGGAGGAAACTTGAGAAGTTTTATTGATGACGGAGTATGCAGGGTAATGTACACAGTCTGTATGCAGGGTAATGTGGCTGTGTTTTGTTTTGAGGTGTACACTGTTTGTATTGCAGGGTAATGTTGCTGTGTTTTGTTTTGAAGTGTACACTGTTTGTATGCAGCGCGAAGATGAATGTATGCGGAATGTATGCAAAACAGCTAAATATATGCAATAGAACAACGAATGTAAATGTACAAACTGAAATGTAATAGTGAATGGAAATGTAATGGTGAATATATGTAATAGAAGAGAATGAGAATATATAAAAAAAAAATTGTTTTGTTTTGAAATGAAATTGTGTTTTTTTTTAAGAAATGCAAATGCAAATAGAAAAACAAAAAAAACACACAAATCAAATGAAAGCAAAAATCACACAATAAACACACAATACAACATTTTTTTTATGAACAATAACAAAAAATGAAATAAAACAAATGTAAAAATAATTCGAAGAGTAAAATTAAAATTAAATTGTTATTCTCCGGCAACGGCGCCAAAACTTGTTAATAATAGCGGATTTTCGATTGGTTAGAAAATCACCATAATATTATCGTCAAAAACCGCAAGCGCACAGCGTACAGTTGTAGTACGTGTACGAATACAGGTCACTCCATAAGGAATGAATTAAACTCTAATGATACTCAATCAAATTAACCCAAGTTTTCAAGTTTATTTTAAACTAAAAAAATAGAAAGAATTAAACTAGAGCAAATGAGAGTAAACTATGATAATAAGAAAATTTTAGAGGCAAATCCACTTCCAATCATTTATATAAATCAACACAAAATTCACTTGCAACCTCTCTTTAAAAATATTAAGTAGAAATGATTAATGTTTTTACTATAAGTATGATTTATTTGAGCTACTAATTAGCACAACTTAAACCATCAAACTCTAACACATCATTCAAACCACTTATCAATTCTCATGATCATGTCATGAAATCAAAAATAAAATCTATTTTAAGTATGATCTATTTACTATTAATTAGTAACATAAACCATCAAATTTTGATTATAGCTTAACTTTCATTATCAAAACCACTTAGGAAAATTAACAAATAGCTGATGTTTACAATGGAAAAAACATAGCCCATTTGAGATGTCAAACACAGGCTATCAAAATTCAATAAAATAGAAACATAAACCACCATCATTCATATTTCCTTTAAACAAGATAAGAGAGATCACAAATGAAATCATTATGTTAATTTGATATATTTTATGAGAGCTTCATCGTCCCCAAATTGAAGGAGTTTAGTTATTCATATTTAAAAACATTTTAACATAAAGTGATTTCAACATAAACATAAATGAAGAGAGGTATTAATTAAAAGAAGAAGGAACTAACTACTTGCATAAAATAAATCTAAATTAATTGCATGAATTTAAAGAGATCATAAGAGAACAAAGAGGATAAAAGAAAGCATAAATAAAATTGCATGAAACTGAAAACAAGGCTAAGAAGTCATGAAAAAAACTTTTATATATCTTTGATTTTGTGGTTACAAGTAGCATGAAATGTAAGAAGATAATTACATGAGACATAAGGGGTATTTATACATGCTTAAAACCCTAATTCATTTTTTAGGGGACTACCTAAAATGCCCTTTAGGAAGTGTAACGTTCATGTAATCATTAGAGAATTAATTAATCCTCGCTAATATGCCTTTAAACCTTCATTAACATATGTATGTGCTTTTAATTATGGACCATATCGTAGTGGGTTAATGGACTCGCTCATGTTGCATGAATTAATTTATTTTCAATCTTCATTTGCCTTCAGCATATGTGCATGAATTTGTCCATGAAAGCTTCTTTTTATTTGCTTTCCATTTCCTACAATTAAAAACAAAAATGTGCAAATAATTTATCTCAAATTAAGTCATATATAAATTTACCATTTTACCCTCCAAATGAAGATGAATAAATGATGATCTGAAAACGATGTAAATTTTGGTTTAAACGTGTAAAATACCCTAATATGTTCTTTTATTTAAATAAAAGTAGATTAAATGTAGAAGTAAAAATATGCATTCTTACGTTCACATCATGAAACACAAAGGAAGGCCGATCGGTAGCAAACAAGCTAACTACAAAATAGAAAAAACAAATAAACTGTACAAAGCTTGATCTATTTGAGTATGCAGAAATTAGTGATGAAAGACTTTCACAATCCAGTAACGAGTGTGTTGAAGCTTATATATGTGGATTGCTGTGATAAGCGTTGGCTTATTTATGTTCATTGTTGTGTATGTTAAAAAAACAAATCGACTGTTTTGATAGTTGTTTTCAACCATGCCTTACTTCAAAGCCACGGCCATAACTAACCGGGCAATTACGTGTATTGACAAACAGTGAAACAATTGAAAAGCTGAGTAAATGGCACTGGGTGATACAGCTATATTTCACCGTGTCTTCCCAAAAATACAAGGCCATTATCACTGTTCGATTGCTTGCATAGCTGAACAGCGATACACATATCAAAGTTGAGATAAGGCACCGAGTGCTACGGTTGTATTCCACCGTGTCATCCACAAATATACGGCATGTTATCACCGAGTAGTTGTTTTGCATGGCCGAACAGTGATACGCATATAAAAGTTAGGAAAATCAACTGAGTTCTGCGGTTATATTGCACCGGATCTTCCTTCAAAGCCATGGCAGGTGAACCGAACAGTGAAACTGATATTACACACGTCTATAGCTCATGGTGGTGTCTCACTGCGTATTTAATTTGGTACAATAAAATTACTTGCAGCATATATGTTGTAGTACTATCAACAAAAGGTTGAAAATGTGAACACTTTTACTAACAAAAACATGTTAACTATAAAATCAAAAAAAGTTGAAACAAACACAAAAAACCATTAAAGATAAAAAATCTTGATCTAAAAGTATCAAGGAAAATGCATGAAAACATTAGTATTTTAAGACCTATAAAATTCAAAATAAAGGTCTGGTCTTAAATTTAAAACAAACGTATCTTAATGCGAAACAATACAGAGCTTTTTATATGAAAAAACTCCAACAGTAACTCTAACTTGTCCTGCTTTTATTCATCATCCTATTGCAGCAAACTTTAAGTTCACAGCAAGTTGAAGTTAAAGTTTGAAATTACATAGAAACAAACAAGTATAAAAATTAGAAAAAATCCATTTTGATGCTGGTAAAAGTAAAATCAGTGTACATGTGGATATTTAAACGAAAACCAACAGAATATGTTTATAAGAACATAAAGCTTACAAGTATAAAGCAAAGTAGATTATCTCATGGTTCCAAAAAGTAGGCGCAACAACATTGTGATGCAATTTGTTTTGGCAAATTAGCAAGCAACATTCAAAAGAGAGTTGTAGCTTATTTAAACTCAGCAAGCAACTTGTATATTTTATTTAAATTTACATGCAGCTTATAATTCACTTAAAATAACAAACTCAGCAAGCAACAAATAACATATAAACAAACTCAGTAAGCAACAAATAACATTGGACAGTTGTAACCATGCATATTCAAAAGAGAACAATAAACAAAGATGCATATATGACAGTAAAATAGAAGATATTTTTTACACCATTTAAAATACCACATCGTTACATATTCGATTCAAACTAGCACATTGTTTCAACAGCCAAGGTAGAAGATATTTTTGACACCATTTAAAATACTACATCGTTACATACCCGATACAAACTAGCATATCATTTCATACACCATACCAAACTAGTTATCACTAAAAAAAGGTTGACAAAATATATTTCAACTTCATTACAATCTTCATCCTTTCGAATCATGGCTCCCTTCTTATGTTTTTACCGTTTATCCAATTCATTTAATGCTTCTTCCGATACATCCATGATTTGTCATTGTGCATTCATCAAACTCGTAACCCCTTTAGGACGATCGTTTAAACTTTTCTTCAGCACGTCAATTGCTTTACCCGCAGCCAACTTCTGTCAATTTATAAACAAACTAGGAATAACTTACACTGAAGTAAGAAATATTAAAATAGATTATATAAAGCTTTAAAATTTTACCAATTTATCGTCAACATCAACTTTTCTACTGGTGCTTTGCCTCATTTCAAGGTTTTGAATAATTGATGTGAAACATAAAGATACCATGCTAATATTTGGCAGTACAATCCCAAGGTTCCACTACGGCCGAGGATCGCAATTTCATAGAAAGTAAACGATCCTGCCAATTTTTTGGCCATCAAAACCCATTATCATACTCAGCACGATATTGGTTAGAAGTCAATCCTCTACAACATTGTCTAGGCTCCATAGGATTTTTTGGGAATCTGTTGACAAATTCCAAATTGTCGCATAATTCTATTAGGATAATATGGTTCAGCAGTGTCAAAATACAGTATAACACCATTGTAGAAGACAACTTTGAGTAAAGGGAAATGAGATGTAATATTATGATAAGGATCCCAACATATCTACAAATTTAAAGATAACATAAGGTATTAAATATCACCAAATTTTTACTACGAACCTAGATCAGATTAAAACTTACATCTTGAGCAGTTAAATCGTCTAGTTGTTCTCTAAGTCAAATTATAGTAGATGTTGTATCACCAAACCGATTCTTAGGTTCTCGTCGATACATTCTAGGCATAGTATGCTCATATTTTTTTGGAAGGAACAGCGTTTGGAATCATAGAGAAATGGTCATAAATCCATGCCTAGAAAACCTTTTCAAGCTATGATAATGGCTAAATAAGAAATGTAAAAAATAATAAATAAAATATAATACACATACCATTAATAATATCAAATAGTTGGCCGTCTGTCTACCGTCCCGTCGAGAAGCCAAACCAAGTTGAAGATAGAGAAATGATAATACCCCTATACCCTAAGTTTTCTCACTCTAGCTATCAGTGTCCGCCAAACATTTTAAATGGTTGACTGATACCTTTGTACCAGACTTATCACAAAACAATGTACATCCCACCAAATAAAGTAGGTAAGCACAAGCAATAATTTCATAATCATTCTCGCTCATTTCTTCTTTCTTGGATATTTCATTGAATCTATCCAACAGAAAATTAAGCTTTACAGAACTTGAATACTGTAATTCTTCTCTCGTAACTTTGCTGTAACTCCGAGATATTTCACTACAACATCGATACCCTTCTGTTCATCTTCTTCCCTATAGATAGAATGACCAACAATTGGAACTTTCAAAATCCGAGCAACATCATCCGTATGTCAACTCCCTAAACAACATATGAAACGAATTAGTCTTCGAATGCCTTCTTTCGATAAAAGTCGAGATAGTAACATAATTTACATTTTTGTATGTATACTCAGCCAATCAAACCCTATTGCTTTACCATTTCAACAACTTGACTTGGCGAATCATCCAACTTCCACTCATTTAGCTTTCTTTAATGGGCAAATACATCTGAGTGGACCTCTCTCCTATAAGAAAATTTTTAGGAATTAAAACACATTTGTAATTGACATAGACAAGTAATAATATTACAAAATGTTGAAATACCTCTTTCTTGTTCCAGATACTATGTGCAATATGAGTTTCAAAACTTTTGAGTGTAGAGGAAGCCTTGAAAGGCGGGGCAGCAGTGGCTGCGGTTGAAGTTGAAGGATTCATATTTAATAACTTCATTTGTGGCATCTCTTTGGCCTTTGAGTTATTCGAACTCGATCCATCTTCCCAATCATCACATCGGAACCTTCTTCGCTAGATCCATTTTCCTTCTCCTTACTATCCTTTGATCCATCATCGTGAGAAATACTACCATTTACTTTCTCTTCACTAGCAATTGTCGAATCTTCATGAGCTTCCACATATTTTTGTACAATGGATTTTTCTTAGCTTGTTCAATTTCCAATGCATGTTTCCTCCTATAAGATGCATTCAAGTGCTCTCTCTCTTTTCGTACGATTATGATAAAAAAACAAATTAATTAACATCTCCACAACGACATAATGGAAAATAATTAAATAACAGATCATTACATGTTTTTTTGTTCAACTTTATATGTCAACATAGAAAACATTCGCCTGTAAATTTTGTATAAGTATGGCCGATATTTTCTATAATTTCAACTTTGTATTAACCACTCGGCCATATACAGCCGCCACAACCTGATGTTAAACGGTCACGAATAACCGCGACCAATGAAAAAAAATTGAAAATCAAAAGTTCACATTGCAGAATCAAGATGCGGATTGGGGATGCGGAAATCGACCATTTCAACATCAACCTAGACCACAAATTAAAACCCTAGATGGCATTTGAAGTAAATTAGAGAAAGATAACTTACGTGATGGCGGAGAAGAAGACATTTTCGTGTTGTGAAATGGTTGAGTTGGCTAAGGTAGCTTCTTCTTCGTCACTCTTGTTGATTTCCTTATGCTGAAGCCGTTCGTTTTTTAAGAGGAGGAAGAAAGAGGGAACACGTTGAGAACGAGGAAGGGGGAGGGAGGAAGGGGGAGAGGGGGGTGCAGGGGGATGAGCTAGCGTTTTTTACTGCTAGCTTTGCTTATTGTATAAATAGTTCATTATAACGTTATGCATGGTACTCTATAGTCATGGTATTAGGCGTCATTTTATTGGGTACTTTTAGCACCACATTTGTTTTATATTGTTTAGTTATTTTTGAACTCTAGTTTTTTGATTTGAGCTATAAGTTGTAGCTCAGGGATTCTGGTCTCAACATATTGAGGATAAATAGGGTTGCTAGGCATAGGATTATTATATTCAAGTTAGAAGAAAGTGAGAGTTTACGGGTATTGTAAGCGTCGAATAAATAATTCTAGTAGTAACTTTATGGACAACATTAGACACTAACAAGTTAGTGGTCGAAACTGAGTATATCTGCGTGCTATTTACTTTTTGCATTTACATTTGCACATTATTTATCCGTTTATCTAATGAAATAGTTTAAATATCATATTCACCCCATCCAAGGTATATTGCACGATCCCAACAATGAATGTTTTAGTGGTTGTAAAATTAAGTGCTTGCATGAGTATTGAAACAATAACATGCAAAACTATTAGTATATATATTTTATATTGCTATTGCCAATCTTAAATTCTGTTCATTTGCACATCTTAATTGATAAATATTCTATTAATTATATTAATTGCACAAATTTATCAATGTAGATTATTATAACTATATATAGCAGATGTTCCTACAATATTAGAAAAGTAAAACATTATGATTATATTTTTATAATAAAGCACCACTAGATTTTTATGTTCCTCAAAACCCTAAGAAAAACATAGATGTCTTTTGATTTCTCTAGTGGGTGTTAGGACTTATATGCCTTGTGATTTTGACCTTGAGAAAAGCTCAACAAATCACAAGTCCGCATACGATGGATAACGTCTTATAAATTGTATCACATACAACTCCTAACCCGTAGTTTCCTGTCCTAATCTCATCTTAAACTTCAGGAAAGCTCAATAAATAAAAGAGATTATTTAATCATACCCACCATTTTGCGACGACTTAAGTAGAGTGCACATACCTTCGGGAAAGCTTAACAAATATGTGCAGCTATCTTATTTCATCTATTCAATATATTAATATTACTACACATAACCTCCCAGCTTGAGTAAATCTCAAATATTAAGGATTATGCAAGCAATCTATTAATACAAAAATGACAAAGGAATTTTTTTATATAATAGATTCATAATCCTAAAATATTTATTTGAGAGATATCGATTTAGAGAATAATGCATTTCTGTTGAAATACCCTCTTGATTCAACTGTTAGACACATCTAAAATTACGATATACGTACTATATATATGTAAGTATTCCTTAAATCTAATTTGGGTTTCTTTCCAGTTCCACTTGATTTTATACATTCAAATATTACACAAGTTTAATTCATATAAATAACTTTTTGTAGTTTGGTAGACTTATATAGTTGTCTTATGTATATTATTAATTAAATCATATTTAACTAATTTTAATTTGTTAATTTAATTAACTAATTAACTAAATGATTCTAAAAATTAATTTTTTTATTTTATCCATCCAAAACGATTTAAGATGAATATTGTCTATAATACTTATAGTTTTATATGCATATGTCATTATATATGTACATCTATTTTATTAATTAACATTTAATTAATTTATTCACCAAATAAACATTTTATTTAATTAAAAAATTAATTAAATATTTTTATAAACTAAATTTATTTTAGTTTACCTTAAACAATTTATGATAAATATTTATGCATGTTATACTATAACATTTATAGTTATATGTGTGTGTGTGTGTTTATTTAGTTAGTTAATTTTTAATTAATTAATTATTTATTTAATGTAATTATTAAATTTCAAATAATTTTTAAAATACTAGTTTATAATCAAAACACTTTTGGAAATGCATTTTATAACTTTTATAAATTTCATTTCATATTTTAAATTTAACTTTTAATTTTAAAATATATTTTATATTTTCAAATCGGTTTTGAAAATTAGCCCAAGGCCCAAATTCAAACTGGGTCTTTTTTATTTTAGGTAATCTTTGGGCTTACTTCACCTTTCGGACCAGGCTGGTAGCCGGATAGGGTAGAATACTTGACTACCCAAACCCAGCCTAGAAACTACTTCTCTAAACACCCTACTAAATGGGTAAGCTTAATCGGTTGGCTTTAACATGACTAATTTAGACCACATAGACTATTAGGCTGTGATACCAACATAGAAAGTGGGTGAAACAAGTAGATTTCAAATTTTCTATTTTTGATCTATTGGACCTACGAAGTCTAAAAGATTTATTAGATACAAACTACTATTATTTTAATAAAATCATAATATTAATTTTGACTTAGTTTCATTAATTAAATTTTAATTAATTAAGTGTGAGATATGAAAAAATTTGAATATATCAAATATACTCATACTTTAATTGTATGTCAAAATTGCTAAACATAAAGCAATTACGATTAATTGGTGACGATATACATGGATAAACAAGATTAAATCTAGATGCAATCACATAAAGATCTAATACGCAATGAAATGAAAGGTGACATCATTGATTGATTCCGCCTTCCCACTTTAGCAAATTTAATTGATATAACATTTAATTAACATGTAAGAGATATTATGACACAATAGCATAAACACCAAATAATAATTAATACATACATACATACATACATATATATATATATATATATTATTACCTCAGTTTAAAATGTTTGATAATAATACATGAAGTTTTAAATCATGCTTTAGCAATTAGAAATACAAATATTATTGTTTATATGCACACACACAAAAACACACGCACACGTGCACACGCACACGCACGTATATATAAGTATATGTATATAAAAAGTAAAAGAAAGAAGGTGGAAGCTAGGGTTTTGAAAGAGAGTAATTAAGAGAGAAAATGAGAAGCTAAGTATGGTATTTACAAAGGGAATCAAGTAATGAATTTCCTCTTTCAATTTCTTAACTCTTCCTTCCAAATTCTATAACCAACTTTTGAATTTTAAAACCCCCTTACCTCCTCTATGGATGGGCAAAAAAAAGATTCCATGAGCTTTTTAAATGTTACCAACATTTTGCAATTAATTGTATTTTAAATCAAATTTAAGTGTGCATTAATATCGTATATAATTAGCGCATATACAACTTTTACCTATGCACTCAGTTAATCGCTAGTGGCATATAAAAAATACTAATGAAATACATCAAATAAATAATTAATTAATATTTCATAAATATAAATTAATTTATAACTATTTATAAATCGGTTAAATCATACAAGCAGTTGTGCGACTCGCAAGCGTAAATTCAATCAACAATTAATATCGAACTATCAAACATTAACGTTCACTCATCACCTTAGCTAGTGGAGTAATATGAATTTATCACTTATACGTCTTTATTGGTAAAATCTAATTTTAATTATTTAAGCGTTATCTGGTAGTGGCAATTATTTACACCAGTTCTCTTCCTTAAAACTATATCACATTAGGATTTATGAAATTTGGTTTTGATCAAAATTCCAATATTTTTCATATTTAACTTTGTAAGTTCAAACACAAAATCCTTGGCATAATAATAACAATTATTATTAACTACACTACTTTGGTCAAAGACTTTAATTTTGAGTTGACTTAAGTTTACACCGTGATACTAAACTCATGTAACCGATGAGACAAATTCTCTTTTGAACAGTGTTTCACTTCCAATGCTTCCACTCGACACAAGCTATATTCGTTTGATGGACCCGTACCATGTAATCAAAGCAGAGTTTCTACATTGAAGCTCGACGGTATTCTCAAAGTCAAGTGAACTGTGTAAAATTATCGCATCAATATTTTCTGTTTGACATTTGTTATATTAACCATTAGAAAATTATCAAGTGAGTCATTCAGTAATTATCCAATAACAATAGTACATAGCATCTTGGTGCCTCCAACAGTCATGAGTAATATATTGTCTAATATTTGGAGAGCGTTATGTACTCTGGTCTTAATGAATATATCGATATCTAATCTCAATGTGTCTTGCCTAGGAAAATTTAAAACAGTGTGTATATTTTATTATGGTAAATCATTCATGATTGTAACACATTGTAACTGCTATTACAAAACATATCATTTACGGATTTTCTATTAAATATACTTCAATTAAATAAATAATTAATGCAACACATTATTAAGTATATGATAGAAATAAAACACATTTTATTTTGAATAAGATATATATATATATATAATTACGTAACTGCTTCTAAGGCATACCCCTCACTCTATCATAGACATCATATTGAAATGTTTAATGTGGAGCATATGAGATGGTTTTCTTATGTAGTAGCAATAGAAATTATCACATGTGCTATGTAGTTTACTATATCGCATTTCGCTTCTTGGTACATTGAGCAAGTATCAAATTAAGATCACTATATAGTAGTTAAGAGTATTCTCGAGTATTTATGAAATACTAGACATTATTTATAGAAGCAATGAACTCTTTATGAAGGAGTGCTTGAAATTGAACTTCAAAAGTGATATTATACATAATATGTCAATCCTAAAATCATGTTCAGTCTTAAAGTTAAGAACTTTAAGTTGGAACTATTTCAAACAATAAGCAGTAGCATATTCGATAGAAAAACTAAGTACATCGCCTTGAATAGCATCATGATAGGAGCCACACACACGCACGCGCACACATACATACATACATACATACATACATATATATATATATATATATATGGAAAAATTTATAGCTAAGCTAGGGATGATTCCAAATGTTGAAAATCCTACGTCATTGTTATATAATAACAATGCCATAATATAAATTATAAAAGAACTTAGAGTTCATTAGAAGTCGAGAAACATACTTCGAAAAATTCCACACGATAAATATAGTTTATCAAGGTCGAAGAAAGTGAATTGACAAAGTAGATAGTTAACACAATTGACATATCGTTTATTTTGGGACTAGCCCGATTAGTTTAAGAAAATCGATCGAGTGGATGGAAATAAGATTCAATAATTGACCTGAAGTGCAAGTGGAAGATTGATAGAGTTAAGGATATGCACTATGAGCGATTATATAATTGTTACATATACCTAACTCGATAACCAATATTGTACATAATAAAGGTATTTTAATTTATAATATATCTTTGTTATACAATGATATAATTAATTAAGTAATTAATTTAAAGTATATTAATTAGTAAATTCTTAAATACTACACTATGTGATAATTGTTGCCAAGAGTTGTAATCTTGAGAAAATTTTCACAACATAGAATAACATATTTTTTTAAATATTCCAGATCAAGATGTTTTAAGAATGGATGTTGATACATCCATTGAGACTAGTGCGCTTAACGTTCTTCAATTCGGTAGTATACTACTCATGGCTTCCAGGGGCACTGATAATTATTGGATAACCATGGAATGACTTGTTTAAGAGTTTTCTGTTGGTTAATAACAACTATGTCAAACGGGAAATCTCGAGTGACGATAATACACAGTTCTCTCGAGTTAAGAATGCTATTGAAGTTCAATATGAAAACTTCACTTTGATTATAGTTAAATTGTGGCATGACGCCTAACGAATGACTATAGTTGGGTTTGAGTTGAAGCATTTGAATTGAAACACTATTTAATAGAGAATTCATCTCCTCAGTTGTATGAGGTTAGTATCACAGTCGGTTGTAATCAACTCAAAGTTAAAATCTCTGGTTGGAATAGTACGATTAATATTAAATACAATAATTGAACCAAGAACTTTGTTTATAGACTAACAAAGTTGAATGCAAACGATATTGGAATTTTGACCAAAACCAAATTGCATAAATCTTAACATGATATGTTGATGAAAGAATTAGTGTAAATAATCGTTACTGAATGGTACTGCTTGAATATTATAAAAAACTGGATTTTACCTATGAGATTTGTAAGAGTTGAATTAAGTCAAACCATCATACTACTAGCAAATGTGATATGTGAACATTAATATTTAATTTTTTCAATACTAATCCATGGCTAACTTCACACCTATGAGTCGCGGAACCAAATCTATTCAGTCTCTAAAACATCGCTAAGTTTAGTTGATTTATAATAGTTATAAATTGATTAATTTAATATTTGTGAAATATTAATTATTATTATGATATTTATTATATCGCGTGTTTAGCAAAATGGAGTCGCCTTTAGAAATGTTCGAGGTGCCACTAGTAATTTATTGGATGCATATATAAAAGTTGTATGTGTATAAATCGATATGCTATATCGATAATAATATAAATTAGATTTAAATTGAATAAACTTTTTAGTTTATTATGGACTCTAATCCATGTGGCAGGAAAGAAGAGAAATAAGGGATCTTCGTTTTTTGAATTAGTAAAAGATATTAGTGCACGATTTTGTTCTTGGAACTCATTATATATTCAAATCAATAGCCTCCACTTTCTTTAGACCTTTTGTCTCCTCTATTCCATTCATGGATGCGGCTTTATTTATTAATTTTAAATATTTATGTTATATATATATATAATTTTAAATATTTATTTTATAATAAATATAAATATATAAATTGTATATATATATATATATTAAAACAACTTGTGTATTTTTAAATGAATAAAGAAATATATAAATATATAAAATTAGTTTTGATTGTAATAATTATTTTATACAAATATACATATTTAAATTAATTAAATATATTTTAGCTAAATTTTTAGGATATAGTTTTGAATTTTATAATGTTTTACTAAGCCCTAATTAGATATGTTAAATACAATATTTGAATTTAAATTTTAACGATTTAATCAAATTTAGATTTGATATTTTATAATTTATTATATATAAATAATTTCTAATTTCACAATTATATTTATGTATTATAAATATATTAAACATTGTTTTGAGGCATCCGTCACATATAAATGTTGAATGTATACGTTATAGATGCAAATAACATATATATACGTAGACATTGCTCATCTATATATTATATGTTGCAATTGCACGTTATATTCATATGAGTATATAATAATATACTCACTCATTATTAATTCGTTAAATTCATTAATCAACTAAATTGAAAAATTAAATAAAATTAGATTTTATTTAATTAATCTAGACCAAATCTAATTCATCCATTTAGACTTTATAGGCTCAATAGATCAAATTTTTTTTGAAATATACCATATTTACCCTTTATGACCTAGTCCAGTTAGTTCAGCTTGGACCATGTTCAAACCGAGTTCAGTCATAGTTCAGTAGAATAAAATTACGAAAATTGCTAGTTATACAAACTTTATTTGAAATAATATTTCAAAACCAAGCTGATGAAACCATGCACCATTATTTTGTATTACAAATAATAACTTACGTTATTTAGTATACTTGTGCAAAAATACAGGCAAAACATATGTAGTTAGCCCAAGAGGGTAACACAATTTACTTCCAAGCAAAACTTTACACCATGTGGAAAAGTGTGCATACACATTCTCTTTAGAACATGTAACATAAGTTACACGACTAATACTTTGATAAACATGTCTATATCAAAAGTTTGATACAATACATCAAAAAAAAAATTGTTTGTCTTTTAGTAGTTAGTACGCATGCCATTACTTAACGAAAGTTGCAACAAAATTTTGATAGCGCTATACGAATTTTTTTCCGTTACAGTGGATGGTCAGAGGAGAAAATAACACATAGCAACCTATAATTGTACTATGATATTCATTGTTATGAGTGTGTTTTTTTATTATTATTTCATATTTTATGACATCGTATATCTATCATAGAAAACACTCAGGATGAATCTTTAAGTTAGTTAGAATAAATATAAACTATTTTTGAATTGACAATATGTTGAGTAAAGGAGGGGATAAGATGCAGCAGCACCAAAAAAGTAGAGGAGAAGAGAGGAGGCACAAGAAAGAGAAGTTTTGAGTAAATATTTTCTCCCGCCATTTGTGTTAATACCAGCCTTGTTTTATAGAAAGGCAATTACAATCATTGGATGCTAGCATGCCAAGTGGCTACATTTTGCAGGCTGCTAAAAAGTTTGTAACTATTCCTAATTACAGATAATTCAAGAAAAATAAAGGATAATAATAGAAGCTTCCTTTTGTCCTATTTGCATTCATTCAATTGTGCACATGCACGCAGTGAGGATTCCTTGCCATATTATTCTCTAAATCTAGTTGGGATGGTGATGGCTCTCTTAGGCCTAGTGTGCATGACTGTATCGTTACTCCCCCATGAGAAATGACCTTGTCCTCAAGTCGTGCAGAGTGGTGAATTCAATGAGTAGAGGTGATGGGTTAGTTGTTTGAGGGTTGGGACAAAGTTTGAGGACAAATATGTGGAGAATAGGGTGTATGCGTGCTTCTTGTGGAAGAAGTAGACGATAAGCCATGGGCCCCTTTTTTAACTATTTGGAATGGTCCAAATTAGCATTCAGATTGTTTGTTTAGTGAGGAGCGAAGAGAGTTTTGGCGGTATGATTGAAGCTTGATAAAGACCCAAGATCCCACGGAAAATTGTTTATCTTGACGATGCTTCTCCGCTTGGTAATTTTCATGCGGACTTAAGCTCATTGCAAGTTCATTTTAATGATATGTAAAATTTGATCTCATGTCATATCCCATTTTTCAAGTTCTTGCATTTGTGTAGAGCCAATAATGTAGTCGGAGATAATTGGTGGAGTACGGCCATAGACTGCTTAGAATGGTGACATACCAATGAAGGAGTGCTTGCACGTGTTGTACCACCATTCCGCCCAAGGTAGGTATTCCGTCCACTGTTTGGGAAAGTTACCTACCATTGCGTGGAGATAAATTTCAAGGCAATGGTTGACTACTTTCGTTTGGCCATCCGTTTGATGATGATATGCACTACTCATCCGAAAGTTCGATGCCATGTAAACCGAAAAGCTCACGCCAAAGTTGGCTTATAATTAAACGGTCCCGGTCAGAAATGATGGAACAAGGGATCCAGTGCAATATAACATACTCTTGTACAAAATGGTTCGCAAGCTATAATGTTGAAGTAGATGTGGGTAGTGCACAAAAGTGCGCATATTTGGAGAGGCGGTCAAAAATCACCCAAATACAAGTTTTGCCTCGAGATAAGGGTAGATGGGTAATAAAATCCATGGATATATCCTCCCATATTAAGAAGGAATGGGTAAGGGTTGAAGAAGCCCTTTTAGAGATGTTTTTTTGTTTTGTTTGTAGACAAATATAACATTGAGCAATAAAAATTTTAACACTTTGAAGAAGATTATGCCATAAAAAGTTACTTGATAGTCGTGCAGCAATTCCTTTGATTCCGAAGTGGCCTCTTGTACTGGAGCAGTGGTAGACACTAATAAGTTTTCGTTGGAGCTCGAGATTATTGGGTATAAATAGTTGTTTGCGTCGAAAGATCAGTCTATCCTTGTAGGAGAATTGAGAAGCTGCTGTTGAGTTTCAGTTGATGGCCTGGATCAAATTTTGGGCTTGTTCATCTTGCTGGATTGCTTGTTTTACTTCTTCAGCAATCTAGAAATGTGGTGCATAAAATGAAAACAGCAAGGCTTTAGATGTCCATCTTGAAAGGCCGTCAGCGACTCGATTTTCGAATCTAGGTCGATAGATAATAGTGAAATCGAACCCTAGTAGTTTTGTGAGCCATCTCTGTTGTTCAGGGGTTGAAATTGCTTGGGCTAGCTGTTGTCGTAGGGTTTGGTGGTCGGTGACTATCACGAACTTCCTTCTCAACGGGTAGTGCCTCCATTTTTGCACTGTTGTTGTGACTGCATATAATTCTCTAATGTAGGTCGACGTACTTCTTAGAGAGGGTGAAGCCATTTGTTATGGAAGGCGACTGGGTGTCGCGACTGATCTAGCACTGCACCGATGGCCGTACCTAAGGCATTAGTGGAGAGCTTGAATTGTTCGTTGAAGTCTAGAAGGTGGAGTATTGGGGCATTGGTAAGCGCTGTTTGGAGGGAGATGAAAGCTTCTTGGGCTGTAGAGGTCCAATTGAAAGTGAGAGTTTCTTTTTTTAATAAATCTGAAAGGGGATTTGCTAACTGGGTATAGTTTTTTATGAAATGGCGATAGTAGCCTGTTAAGCCCAAAAACTCGCGAACTGCTATAGTAGAAGTTGGGTTGGGCCATTTCAGAATTGCTTTAATTTTTTGTGGATCTACCCGAACCACGTCGGAGGTAATAATATGGCCCAATTACACAATTTCTGTGAGCCCAAAATCACATTTGGAAATATTAGCATAAATTTTGTGATTAGCTAAAATTTCCAAAGTGGTTTGAAGGTATGTAAGGTGTGTGGTCCATGAGTCACTATATATCAATATATCATCAAAAAATACCAAGACAAATTTATGGAGGTAGGGGCGAAATATGTGATTCATCGTACCTTTAAAAGTGGAGGGAGCATTAGTAAGACCGAACAGCATGATGAGGAACTCATAGTAACCTTCATAGGTACAGAAAGCGGTTTTGTGTACATCAGGTAGGTGGACCCGGATTTGAAAATATCCACTTCGATGGTCTGGTTTTGTAAAATAAATGGACCTATGTAATTCATCTAATAATTTGTTGACCATTGGGATGGGAAATCAGTCTTTGATGGTAATATCATTTAGTGCTCTATAATTCACACAAAATCTCCACGAGCCATCTTTTTTTTACTAGGAGGACAGGTGAAGAAAATGTACTAGTAGATGGTTGAATGATTTTGGATTGTAGCATGTCTCGAACTTGTGTTTCAATCTCATTCTTATGGAAATAAGGATAAAGGTAGGGCTTGACGTTGATTGGTTATGAGTTGTTTTGGAGGTTGATATGGTGGTCAAGGTGTCGGCGCGGGGGAAGGTTAGTGGATTTGTCGAATGGGTGGGAGAAACTGGATAGAATTGATTTGATTTGTGGATGGGTATCTTTTAGTGGGTCGGTTTGGTTAGGAGTTGGTTGTAAATCTAGTTGGAGGTGGAGAAGATAATTAATAGAGGAAGTGGACTGTAGCCTCTTAAGTTGATGTAGGGATATTTGGGTTTGGCTTTGTCTCGATGTTAGGCCTTGTAGTGTAATTTGTTTATTGTTCTAGGTAAGGAAATGGTTCGCATGGAATAATCTGAGGTTGTTGGTCTGAAGTTGCTTAACCATTCAATGCCTGGTACTCCATCTGAACCTGCAATATCCAATTAATGGAAATTAATACAAAATTTGATCGCTCCTATTTGAACAAATACCGATCTACAAAACCCATCACAGTGAAGACGCTCCCAATTACCGACCATGACGGAGAAGGTGCGATGACGATTGCACTGAAGGCCAAGGTGTTTGGCGATGCGAGGGTGAAGGGAGTTATGGGAACTTCCTGAGTCGACGAGGATAGAAATCTAATGGCTGTTAATGGTGGCTAGTAGTTTGATGGAGGATGGAGTGTGATAATCGAGGAGGGCATGGAAAGATATTTCTATTGGGTTGTTGACTGGGTGGTCCGTCTCCTACTGGTCGATAGAGGTACGATCTTCATCTTCATCGTCTGGAATGAGGAGAAATAATTGGCAACTTTTGCATCGGTGACCTTGCTGATATTTTTGTCAAAATTATAACATAATCCTTGTGTTTGACGTTGTTGTATCTCAGCTGAAGTTAGGTGTTTAATAGGATAAGGTGATTGATTGTTTGGGTAGGAGCTGGAATCGATGATAGGGTGGGGAGAGGTGGAGTGTAGGTTTGGTTAAAGTTGTTGCAAGGTTAGAATGGTCGGTTTTCGATGAGCTTGCTCTCTATTAGCTTGGCTAGGTCTATGGCATCGAATATAGTGGTTGGTCGGAGAAAGAGGAGTTCGTTTTTTATATGGGTTTTGAGGTCAGAAATGAAACAGTTGAAGATGGCATCGAGGGGTAGGTTGATGATGAAATTGCAAGTGTTTTCGAACTATGATCGGTATTCTTTCACGGTGGTGGTTTGACGGAACTTGAATAGGGTTGTTTGTGGGTTGACGAGTGAGGATGGGCCTAATCGTTGTTCTAAAGCTTTGGTGAGGGAGGACCAAGAGGATAGTTGTTGGTTTCGATACATCCATTGGAACCAAGTTAATGCTTGGCCGGCTATGGAGAAGCTAGTTAGGTCGATGCATTGGTCTTCCGGTGTGGCATGGTAGATTGTCCGGCTTGAAATAACTAACCGAATGGGTTAGAGCCGTCGAAAATGGTTAGTTCGCGTTTTGGTGGTCGCGGTGAAGTGGAGTGTGGATTAGATAATGTGACGATCCAGAATTTTTGAGCATTTGAAATTGGAATATTTAATTGATTTTAAATATTTGAAAAGTTAATTTTTAACTTGAATTCAAATATTATTATTATTTAGCAATTAAGTTATTGGATTTAATAAACTGAAATTAGGTAAATTATTGAATCTTCAGTTTTAAGCTTGTTAAAAATAATTTGAAGGCTTGTATAATTTATATTGATAATACTGAAGATAGTAAAAGTGTTAAAATTGAATTTAAAGGTGATTTGTTCAGTTTTGAAAATATATCGTTTAAATCAATATTTAAAACTAGCCTTCCGAGGCATAGTCTCGGATTTCGACGAACCAATTCCATTGGATCCGTAATATTAAATTATTATCGGCTTTCAATTTTCATAGTGTTTGGAGTTGATTTGTGAGTGTACGACATATAAACGCGTTGAAATTTATATCGAAAATTCAATTTAATAATGTTAGGGACTGAGTTGATGATGTTTTGAAGACAACAACCTTATATAGTTATTATACTTTACTTTATAAAATATATACTAACATTTTCATATAGATATATATATATGTATGTATGTATGTATATAGGAAGTATATGCAGGTATCATCGAAGACTGATCAGTATAAAGACTCAAGCATGAAGATGAAGATTAGAGATTCAAGATTCAAGACTCTAGAGAATCAAGATTTCAAGATCTCAAGATAAGTGTCTAGTATTTTGTTAAAACTTCATAATAGCACTCTCATCTTTCTTTCAATTTTCTTTTGGGATGGAACCCAATTTCTATCGAAACCAGTGGCTTACAAATCCACGACAAGTAGCTTACAAATCTACGACAAGTGGCTTACAAACCTACGAAAATCAAAATCATTTAAACTACTTTGTACAAGTTCTCGAGTCCTATGGAGGAGCTCTGTAGGAAGGTTCTTGCAATTTCAGTTTGAATAGATTTTTCAAAATGTTTTTTAAATCTGTTTTCGAAATGTTTTTGCTTTCAAAATAACGTTTTCGAAAATATTTTCAAACCTTGTTTTAGCCTTGAAATATTCCTCCATTTTGATTTTAAAAACTTCTATTTTTAAAACATCAAAACTTATTCTGATTTTAAATATTACTTATATAATTGACGGTCTATATCAATTATATATATATTTAAAATAATGTTTTATATTCATTCTCTATCTCAAAATATTGTTAACACACTTTATTTTGCTTCAGAGAAGTTTCAACTTGTTTTAAATTCAAATGCTTTTACAAAACAACATCTCTACAATTTTGAACTGAGGGATGTCGACATATGGGGATACCCCATGTCGACATGGTGACAGTTGGATTCAAAATTCAAATTTAAAAAGAAGTGTCCATTCGTTCAAAAACCTTTCGCCAATGGTTATGACTGTTGTGCATCTATATAAAGGCTTCCAAAACGAATTTTTTTAGCAACTACTTTCTTATTTTCTTTACTCTTTCTTCTCCACCATTCCATATCCATAAAACTTCATATTTTTAAGATCGTGCCATCATTCTGCTAAATTCTCAATAGGAAATCATTTAGATACTCTCTCTATTTGATTCTCCATCATTCTACTAAAGATAAAAGTGCTATTCAGAGTTATAGGATCAATTTGTATTCAAAAAGTCCATAGAGTCTATCTATTCAAAAGGATTGTTATTAGAAAGTATTAGGGTGATCTTGTGTCCCGTAAATCAAGAGAGTTTACCCCAGACTCGGAGATAGGAGGGTTTCTCAAGGCCTTAGAAATTGAGGGTTGTAATTTGGATATTGGCTTATAAAAATTTGTACATGGATATTGCCTTGGTGCAGGACTGAATGTAGGAGGATTCCGAACCAGTATAAAATCCGGTGTGTTCTTTCCTTTTACTTGCTTTACTTTACTATTTTCATTTGTTATATGTTCCGTGACCATTCTGTGTTAGAATTCTGTTTAGATTTGTGTTGAAAGTTTTAATTTAGTCATATAGTTCATATATTCTTTAAAACACTATTCACCCCACCCCCTCTAGTGTTATTTCTGCCTTAAGATCCTTAATCCGCATCCCCAACAAATAACTGGGTTCAAAAAGCTATCTTCTCCATACGATCGAATTAGGACTCGAAACCTTTTCCAATGCGTTCGGAATAGGCGTATAACATTATAAACGTCTAGCGGCACGCCACGATAGAAGGTCGAGATTTTGAGCTACGATTTCGGGACAAATTTAAATTTAAACTATGAATATAATTTATATATATATACACACACCAATCACCCTCAGTTGTAATTCTTTCCCATCAGCTGCTTTTACTTTTTCCCATCAAAACTTTCTGCTTCTCTATAGAAAGCAATGGCAGGCACGCTAATATTTTCAACGCGTAGAAATCAAATCACGTTTCCCTTTCGACTTCTGAAGCACGACATCCCTTCGGCTATAACTCGCGTACCCTCCCCCTTTCTTCTGAAAAAGGCAAATCAAGATTTCTTTTTTTCCCTCTCTTCAATTCGATCTCTTTCGAATAAAAATGGCTGAAGCCCTTCGTTTAAAAAAATAAAATAATACTCATACGAAATCGAATATCGATTTCGATTCATAACTTTAGGGTTGAGGCTAGGGGGAACAGTTCGATCGATTTTGGGAGCGAGGGGAGTGACGCGAGGTATTTGGGTCCAATGGTTGGCCGGAGTCGCGATGGTTGGCCGCGAGGAGGGAGTTAGGGCTTGCTTGGTTTATTGTTGGCAGATTCGACTCGTGGAGGTGAGCAACAGTGAGGGTGAGGTTTTGGGACACTTCGGTCATCAGATCGGTTTTGCGACTCGAATGCGTGAGGTGATGGAAGCGGAAGCCGATGTCGAGGTCGGTGTCGATGGAAGTGTTCGCGATGCTGGCTTTTGCGAGTCGCCATTAGTCACTGTTCTAGGCAGAAAGGTATTAATCAATTCTATAGTTTATTTATTTCCTCATTTTCAATTTTGATTTAATAAATATACATATATCGACGAAGGAAATTAAATTATATAAGGTTGAGAAACAGAAACTTTTATCTACAGATTGCATATAGGTAGATAGGATTTTTTATCTGCAGTAGGATATAACACAAATTATTATTATTTTCAAGCTAAAGATTTATATATGTATATGAATACAGTAAAGAAAAAGTATAACATAAATATAAATATACATATTCACATGTCTATTTTAATTATAGATAAACAAGAAAAATTATATATAGAAAAGACTTTGAAAATTATATAGGAATTCTTTTTTAAAATAAGTGTTTGAAAAATTTATAAAAGTTAGATTTTTGAAATCTATAATCAATTTTATAAGTGTACATGGAGTTTCAAAAATAAAAATAAATATGGATACACACATATTTTATATTTGTTGTTTTATTTCAAATAAGGAATTTGGAAATTAATTTGTTCAATTAACTTATTTAATTATTTCAGAAATTGTTAAAGGGAAATTTATTTAATACTAAAATATTAGTTAATTAAATGAAATTGACTGTTCAATCATTTCAAATATTAATAAACCGTACAAATGTTTGTATAAGGTCTAAAATTGTGACGAAACAAGCCGGAATGGAAGTGGATTGCAAACAAAAATAAAGGTAAGTTAATCTCACTCATTTAGGTTAATTTAAATTTAAATAGTTAAATTTAAATAATTGGTTGAATGATTGAATTGTTTTGATGTGCAATATTATATACAGTATATATAGTATATATTGGAGTGATTGATTTCCCGCATTATATAGCGGATGAGACCCTACGGGCTGCGTAATAGCAGATGATATTATATTAATCTCATATGCCACGATATTCCACCTCGAAGTGGAACTGGTATTTTATCGTGCTAACATCTGTGGATGCAGGGAAACAGGTTGGAGGGATCCAACTGGATTCCTCAAAATAGTTAGTTTTGTTAAAATATTCTATGATATAATTATTTGCTATCCTGTGATGAATTATATTGATAATTGGGAATTTTGGATACTATGGTTGATTTAAAATATTTCGGTGAATTGAGTTATTAAAATCTATAGAAATGGGATTTCTGAAAAAGAAAATAAAAGAGTGAATTTTGAGTAAAATGATTATAGAAATTGGAATAAATAAAAAATGAATTGGCAAAGAATAAAAAGTGATTTTTGAATTCTGATAAATAAAATTCCAAGCACGAGAAATGAGATTTTCAATAAATGGGCATAAGTGATTTTATTTTTAAATTCAAGTGATATTATTTCAATAAATAAAGAATTTATTTAAAATTCAAGGTGAATTTATTTGGAAAGATAAAGAAGAAATTTGGGAAATATGAAATTGGTATTTTCTATTCAAAAGATTGTAAATTATAATGAAGAAATAAAATCTGAAGTTAATGGGTTTTGGAATAAATGGAGTTAGTAAGAAAATTTATTTAAAAGTGGAGTAAATTGGAAATCAATTTGGAGATTGATTTAAGTGTGTAAAGACGGGATTTTTAAAAGAGAAGTGAGACTTTGAAATTTATAAACTTGGTTTATAAAAGCGAAGCAATATATCAGTGGATATTTGGAAGGATAAATTCACGATGGGAATTTATTAAAGGAATGGGGAAAATTTGTTTAGAAATAAATAGTGATTTATTTTTAAAGGATGTGAAGAGAAGTATATTTCCCTGTATAGCTAAGTACGTTTTCAAAGTAAATTTTTAAATATAAGTTAAAAGCTTTAATGTTGTTTTAAAAAAACAGCATGTTTTAGAAAATTTATTATTTCTAAATGTTTAAATTTTAAACTAAGTATATTTTTCTAATTTATCGTAGTAGCAATTATTTAAAGGTGGCTTGGTATTATGTTTTAAAAATTAAAAAAAATCAGTTTTATATTGTACAAAGTATTTTTATTTTAAATATTCTAAAAGTATATATTTTGAATAAATATTAAAGTAATTTTTAATTCAAATGTTTTAATAGGATATTTTATAATAAAGTTTTTTAAAATTATTTAAAAATCTAAAGTTTTTGTTCTTGGTGTACCAGTGGAAATAAATATTTGAAAATTTATTTCATGAGAAAAGCGTGGTTTGAAAACTGTTTTAAAAAAGGATTGAAAATGGAAATATATCTTGCGAAGATATTTTGAGGATAATAAATAATTTGGGAGATTATTTATTGTTTGATGGTTGTTTGTGAATGTTAATTGATAGATAAATAACCAATTATCAATATTGGCCAATGCGCTGATCGTTTCGAAGAGACCGGGATCAGGATTAATTTCTCGAAAACCACTTCGATCTGGTTTGTACGTTTTCGTAAGGAAGACGAGTTTGGATTCGAAGATGGAGCGTGAAGATCAAGGGCTAGTCGCTACTAATCCTGAGGATGATTCCAAAATGGATGTAGTAGGAGTAGTGCCTCAGTTCCGTTCGAACCAGGGACGGACTTGTATGGATGATGTTTATGGAACATCGTCAGGTAGACGATAGGCATTCTAAGTGAAACGTTCTAAAAGGGTAACGCTTAGCCTCAAGCCTCATCAACCGAGAATGAATGAAAATCAGGGGTTATGCAGCAAGGCTAAGTGGGTAGCACCCATTAGGGTGAGGTCATCCCTGTCTAGATGTCCATTTATTTCGGCTTAGTGGTGCGGTTGCTGATCCCAACCATGGGGTGATCTTACTTGGGATTATCCAGTAAGGGGTAGTCCCGGTCTTGTATTGCAGGGGATTAGGAGTAATCCTCGGTACGGTGATCTAGGCCACATACTATGACAGGTGGTACCGCAGTGCCTAGTCATTAGTCGGAAATCCATTCTTCCTACGTGCCTTTTACGGTTTTGTTTGTATTACCCACGATTGTGGCTAGTTGCTGGAATTTAATAAATGTAAAAATTTCGGCTATTTGAATAAGTATTTGTAAATAGATCCTATTATAATATCAGAGGATTTTAATAAAAAGTGTTTTGGCTACCGTAAGGTAAAAACCCGACATGTTTATTTGTGACGTGGTCTTACGAGATGCTTTTGATTTCAAAGGATTTTGAAACTTTAATAATCAATTTGAGTGTGGTTTTCTCACGCTGGTTTTCCAGACTGAATCGGGTGTTATTTAACTATAATGCTCGGGTCAGACCGAGTATTATAGAATACAGGAAAGGATATTGTGGAGCTCAGGAGACGAGCTGGATGGCGATTGTGAGGACAGGTTATGATTACTGTCCAGTTGAGTGTTATGTATACTCTGATGATGTAATATATAAACAGATTTGTTTTCGTGTAAAGATCATTTTTTATCTATTATATTTTATTCCGCCGCGGTGGTTAGATTCTGATGTTGTTTCCTATTTTCTTTTTCTACCTCTTCTTCTTTAACCCTCATGGTTCGGTGTTTTTGGGCGTCGATAAATCGGGTCGTGACATTGTGGTATCAGAGCTGAAGATTAAGCGAGAACCTTGGCTCTGTTGGAAATTACTCATTAGAGATAGACTCCGTGGTACTCTAGAATGAGTTTGAGAGTATTAATAGATATGAGCGTGTATTTGTTAGTGGGTATAAAAATGATTTTATATTGTGTTTATTGATTTATTGAGTGGCATATGAACCTTCATCGGCACAGTCTGGACAACTGTATCGAAGGGGTTTCTAAACACTTGAACAGAACAATTGACACGGTATTGTTTTAAATATGGGTGAATGAAATAATTTTGCCTAAAAATATATTTTGATATAAAAGAAATATTTTCTTGAATTATTATATAACTTAGACGTTTGGATTATAATATTTTAAACAAATAAGATTATAAAAATTGGAACGATTTGGATAATCAAATGGGAATTTGTATGAGCATAAATTATACAGATGAATTATAGTTAAAATTTGATTTAAGTCAAAAATTTAAATCCCGGAGATTTTAAAAGTGTTTTTTTTGAAATGTTTTGAAGGCAAATAATAGCATTATTATTTTAAAAATATTTCTGAAAGGAAGTTGTTTCAAATAAATTTTGGGAAGGGATATAGCACTGAGCTCACTTCAGTCGCTGGAAAATAATTTCGGTGATGACTGCAGCATCATCGATGTTCATTTTCGAGTTTCTAAGCGACATATTGCTGCCAAATTGATTCGTTCAGAAGAACTAGTTTTGTTATGGAAATTTCCAAGGAAATTTGTTGGGGATAAAAACCAGGATTGGTTTAAAATTTGAGAAGTCTGATTTTGAGATACTGGTGATTTCAAAATGATTTGAACCAGAAGCCGGGTGTTTGAAATTCCGAATCCTTGTTTGAATTGAAAATCCTGATGAGGAAGTTATAAACTTGTAAAGTTCAGATGATTTTTAAATAAGGAAGGAAAATATGAGCTTTGAATGTTGGAATTAAAATTTAAAGTGAAAAGTTAATTAAATTAAATTTGGAGAAATTTAATTGTGGAAAATTTAATGGATGATTAGAAGAAATAATTAGTAAATCTTGAATGTGATTGGAATGGGAAAATAGAAATTAAATTTGGATTGGGAGATAAAATTTAATTGGATTGAAATAAATTGAACTAAACTGAAAATAAAACCCAGTTGTATTTGAATTAAGTTGAAATTGAATTGAAATGAACTAAATTGAGATGTAGATGATAATAAGTGAAAGTAATTTTTTACTTGATTTAAATTCAAGTGGATTGAGTGGATTAAAGAGAATGGTATGACGTTAGATTTAACTGAAGTTAAGTTAAATAAAATTGAATTAAAATAAATTCAGTTGAATTATAGATAATATTGAATGGAATAAAATTCTTACTTAAATAAATAAGCGTAAACTAAGTAAATATTTAATTGGGATAAATAAGCTTTGGAAGCTTATAAAAGAATTGAAAAGCATTGAAATAAAAATATAATCTCTAGTTAAAAGTAAACTAAAAATGTGATTGACTGTAAATGGATGGAGAAGTATAAATATTAATAAGTCAGTAGCTTATAAAAATGTAAAAAGGGAATAAATAAGCCGAAATAAAAGTGTTGGAATTTTGGAAAATGAAAGAAAAATCCAAACTGGAATTATGAAGAAAAAAATTGAACTCGGGAAATTTAATAAAGTGATTTTTGTAATAAAATTGAATATTGATTTAAAAGTTGGAATGGAATTGAATTAAAATGAATTCAGGGAGTTACTGATAATATAGAATGAAATAAAATTCTTACTTAAATAAATGGAAGTAAGTTGAATTGGAGTTTATGAAATAAAAATGCATGCTTGGCTAAATAAGTGTATAATCTCGAGTAAAAATGAAATATGAATATAGTCAATCTTAAAATGGGTAGAAGTATGAAAAGTATAAGTGTGAGACTTAT
This sequence comes from Allium cepa, assembly GCA_030765085.1. NCBI lineage: Eukaryota > Viridiplantae > Streptophyta > Magnoliopsida > Asparagales > Amaryllidaceae > Allium > Allium cepa. The sequence goes on along the minus strand of CM060935.1, from coordinate 785,042,276 downwards.
AAGAAAAAAAATGGTGAAGTAAAATAGTAAGCCAAAATAAGATTGTTTTGTATTTTGGAAATAAAATAGAAATCCAAGCTTGAATTACAAAATTAGAATTGAACTCAAGTAAAATAATGAAGTGATTTTTGAAGATAAAAATCAAATATTGAATTGGGAGTGGGAGTAAACTAATTTGGAATAAATTAGAAAATTGAATATGTTATTGAGATTTAATTTGTTTAAATAGAAGTTGAATTGTGAAATTGGATTCTTAACCAAAAAAAAGGATTTTTGAAAAGAAGTTTGAGTTAAAAAAAATTCAGCTAGAATTGTTAGTAAAGTAAATGTAAGTGGAAATATTGTCAAATGGAATGGAATTGGATAATAATAGAAATGATTTGAGTTGCAAATAAAATCCAATTCGAGTATAAATGAGTTAAATATGTGCTTGGATATTATTTTTATAAATTGAGAATGTGAATTAAAATTAAAATGGATGGGCTAACTGAATTAAATGGAATTTGATTTGATGAGAATCAAATTGAATGGAAGTGAACTTAGGTTTGAAGTTGAAATAATTTGAAGATAGTAAATTGACTTAAGTTTAAAGTTAATAGAAGTTTGGCTTCGAGTAAAAGTGAAAGTCCATTAAATAAAAGTCTTGGTTAAATTAATTTGGGAAATGGTTATTAATTTATAAGTATTGAATGTGCCATGCTTAATAAAATGTCTTTGAATGAAACAATTGTGGAAATGGAATGAAATGCAGGTGCATGGCTTGTAAATAAGTTAATATGTGAATAGACTTTAATAAAAATTGATTTTGGAATCAATTGAAGTGAATTGGGTTCGTTTGGATTAAAAAGGAATTGAATATAAGAGATTGAATAATAAATCATTCTAACTAAAGAAAAAATTGGTTGGAAGCTATTCGAATTAGTATCGAAATCTTAAAATTGTTTATAAGAATTGTTTGGTATGCATTGCTTATTCCATGCGTTAGCTATTGAAAATGAGTGAAATGTAAATAAACTCCCTATATTTTATACTTACATGTTTGAATTAAGTAAGTACAGGTACCGGAAAGCCGTTTGGCTGGATTTTGGACGCGCTAATTGCTAAATAAATAAGCCGCTTGCTTAAAATGCTAAATAGAGGTATGCCTACGCAATAAAAATAGGAAATATGAACTGTTTTTGTTTTTCCGACCGTGTGGGTCGATGTATATATATTTATATCTCTTGTCAAATTGCAAAAGCTCCTCCGTACAAAGGAGACTCTGCTAAAATTTTCTGAAAATTTTGGGAGTTAGAAAACTTTTGAAATTTTTTGGAAAATTTTTGTTAGCGACAAAACGATTTCAAATTTGAATTGAGATAAGGGATTTTGGAAATGGAAATTGAAACTAATTGTTTAGTTGGAACTATAGGATTAGGAAAGTGAATTTGGGATTTTTGATTTCAGAGGATAAATTGAAATTTGCTCGGCAAAGGTATGTATTTAAATTTCTGTATGAAATTTGATGATTTTCTAGTATAGCCGCTTGGCTTTTGTTTTCCTTTGAAATCTGGGGGCCCGTAGAGGCATTTTGTAGTTGTACCGAGCTAGCCGCGCAAAGGAGACGCTGACGAATTTTTTTCGGAAATTTAGAGAGTTAGAAATTTTTTGAGAAAATTTTGATAATTTAAATTTGGATTTAAATTTAAATTGGGATTTAAATTTAAATTTAAATAAGTGGAGTAAATAATATTATTGGAACTAATGGAAGAAGTTTGGAAAGTTAGTAAGGTTGATGATGTTCTTATTAAAAGATGATTTTGGGCATTGTTAAAAACTGTTTGGTTTGGGTAGTTGTTGAAACCAGATTGATTAGGAAAATAGTAATGGGTTATGGATTATTCCTCTTAACTAGTAATTTCGGTGACGAAATTCTTTTAATGGGGGAGAAATGTGACGACACGTAATTTTTGAGCATTTGAAATTGGAATCTTTAATGGATTTTAAATATTTGAAAAGTTAATTTTTAACTTGAATTCAAATATTATTATTATTTAGCAATTAAGTTATTGGATTTAATAAACTGAAATTGGGTAAATTATTTAATCTTCAGTTTTAAGCCTGTTAAAAATAATTTGAAGGCTTGTAAAATTTATATTGATAATACTGAAGATAGTAAAAGTGTTAAAATTGAATTTAAAGGTGGTTTGTTCAGTTTTGAAAATATATCGTTTAAATCGATATTTAAAAATAGCATTCCGAGGCATAGTCTCGGATTTCGACGAAACCAGTTTCGTTGGATACGTAATATCGGATTATTATCGGGTTTCAATTTTTATAACGTTTGGAATTGTTGTGTGAGCGTACGACATATAAACGCGCTGAAATTTATATCGAAAATTCAATTTAATAACTGAGTTCAAAAAGCTATCTTCTCCATACGATCGAATTAGGACTCGAAACCTTTTCCAATGCGTTCGGAATAGGCGTATAACATTATAAACGCCTAGCGGCACGCCACGATAGGAGGTCGAGATTTTGAGCTACGATTTCGAGACAAGTTTAAATTTAAACTTTGAATATAATTTATATATATATACCAATCACCCTCAGCTGTAATTCTTTCCCATCAGCTGCTTTTTCTTTTTCCCATCAAAACTTTCTGCCTTCTCTGTAGCAAGCAATGGCAGGCACGCTAATATTTTCAACACGTAGAAATCAAATCACGTTTCACTTTCGTCTTCTAAGCACATCCCCTCAGCTATAACTCGCGTACCCTCCCCCTTTCTTCTGAAAAAGGAAAATCGAGATTACTTTTTCCCCTCTCTTCAATTCGAATCTCTTTCAAATAAAAATGACCGAAGCCCTTCGTTTAAAAAAATAATAATACTCGTATGAAATCGAATATCAATTTCGATTCATAACTTTAGGGTCGAGGCTAGGGGGAACAGTTTGATCGGCTTTGGGAGCGAGGGGGGTGACGCGAGGTATTTGGGTCCAATGGTTAGCCGGAATCGCGATGGTTGGCCGCGAGGAGGGAGTTAGGGCTCACTTTGGTTTATTGTTGGCAGATTCGACTCGTGGAGGTGAGCAGCAGTAAGGGTGAGGTTTTGGGAGACTTCAGTCATCAGATCGGTTTCGCGACTCGAATGCGTGAGGTGATGGCAGCGGAGGCCGATCTCGATGGAAGTGTTAGCGATGCTAGCTTTTGGGAGTCGCCATTAGTCACTGTTCTAGGAAGAAAGGTATTAATCAATTCTGCAGTTTATTTATTTCCTCATTTTCAATTTTGATTTAATAAATATACATATATTGACGAAGGAAATTAAATTATATAAGGTTGAGAAACAAAAAATTTTATCTACAAAATGAATATAAGTAGATAGGATTTTTTATCTACAGTAGGATATAAAACAATTTTTTTTTTTCAAGCTAAAGATTTATATATGTATATGAATACAGTAAAGAAAAAGTATAACATAAATATAAATATACATATTCACATGCCTATTTTAATTGTTGATAAACAAGCAAAATTATATATAGAAAATACTTTGAAAATTATATAGGAATTTTTTTTAAAAAGTGTTTGAAAATTTTATAAAAGTCAGATTTTTGAAATCTATAATCTATTTTATAAGTGTATATGGAGTTTCAAAAATAAAAATAAATATGGATATACACATATTTTAGATTTATTGTTTTATTTTAAAACAAGGAATTTGGAAATTAATTTGTTCAATTAACTTATTTAATTATTTTAGAAATTGTTAAAGAAAAATTAATTTAATACTAAAATATTAGTTAATTAAATGAAATTGACTGTTCAATCATTTCAAATATTAATAAACCGTACAAATGTTTGTATAAGGTCTAAAATTATGACGAAACAAGCCAGAATGGAAGTGGATTGCAAACAAAAATAAAGGTGAGTTAATCTCACTCATCTGGGTTAATTTAAATTTAGATGGTTAAATTTAAATAATTGGTTGAATGATTGAATTGTTTTGATGTGCTATATTATATATGGTATATATTGGAGTGATTGATTTCCCGCATTATATAGCGGATGAGACCCTATGCGCCGCATAATAGCGGATGATATTATGTTAATCTCATATACCGTGATATTCCACCTCGAAGTGGAATTGGTATTTTATCGTGCTAACATCCGTGGATGTAGGGAAATAGGTTGGAGGGATCCAATTGGGTTCCTCAAAATATTTAGTTTTGTTAAAATATTCTGTGATATAATTATTTGTTATCCTGTGATGAATTATATTGATAATTGGCAATGTTGGATACTATGGTTGATTTAAAATATTTCGGTAAACTGAGTTATCAAAATCTATAGAAATAGGATTTCTGAAAAAGAAAATAAAAGAGTGAATTTTGAGTAAAATGATTATAGAAATTGGAATAAATTAAAAATGAATTGGAAAAGAATAAAAAGTGATTTTTAAATTCTGATAAATAAAATTCCAAGCGCCGGAAATGAGATTTTGAATAAATGGGCATAAGTGATTTTATTTTCAAATTCAAGTGATATTATTTCAAGAAATAAAGAATTTATTTTGAAATTCAAGGTGAATTTATTTGGAAAGATAAGGAAGAAATTTGGGAAATATGAAATTGGTATTTTCAGTTAAAAAGATTGTAAATTATAATGAAGAAATAAAATCTGAAGTTAATGGATTTTGGAATAAATGGAGTAAGTAAGGAATTTATTTAAAAGTGAAGTAAATTGGAAATCAATTTGAAGATTGATTTAAGTGTGTAAAACCGGGATTTTTAAAAGAGAAGCGAGACTTTGAAATTTATAAACCTGGTTTATAAAAGCGAAGTAATATATCAGCGGATATTTGGAAGGATAAATTCACGATGGGAATCTATTAAAGGAATGGGAAAATTTGTTTAAAAATAAATAGTGATTTATTTTTAAAGGATGTGAAAAGAAGTATATTTCCATGGATAGCCAAGTACGTTTTCAAAGAAAATTTTTAAATATAAGTTAAAAGCTTTAATGTTGTTTTAAAAAAAAACATTTTTTAGAAAATTTATTATTTCTAAATGTTTTAATTTTGAAGTAAGTATATTTTTCTAATTTATTATAGCAGTAATTATTTAAAGGTGGCTTGGTATTACGTTTTAAAAATTAAAAAAATATAGTTTTATGTTGTACAAAGTAGTTTTATTTTAAATATTCTTAAAGTATATATTTTGAATAAGTATTAAAGTAATTTTTAATTCAAATGTTTTAAAAGGATATTTTATAATAAAATGTTTTTAAACTATTTTAAAAATCTAAAGTTTTTGTGCTTGGTGTTTCCAGTGGAAATAAATATTTGGAAATTTATTTCATGAGAAAAGTGTGGTTTGAAAACTGTTTTCAAAAAGGGTTGAAAATGGAAATATATCTTGCGAAGATATTTTGAGGATAATAAATAATTTGGAAGATTATTTATTGTTTGATGGTTGTTTGTGAATGTTAATTGATAGTTAAATAACCGACTATCAATATTGACCAATGCGCTGATCGTTTCGAAGAGACCGGGATCGGGATTAATTTCTTGAAAACCACTTCGATCCGATTTGTACATTTTCATGAGGAAGACGAGTTTGAATTCGAAGATGGAGCAGTGAAGTGCAAGGGCTAGTCGCAACTAATCCTGAGGATGATTCCAAAATGGATGTAGTAGGAGTAGTGCCTTCGGTTCCATTCGAATCTGGGACGGACTTGTATGGATGAATGTTTTCAGAACATCGTCAGGTGGACGATGGACATTCTAAGTGAAACATTCTAAAAAGGTAACGCTTAGCCTCAAGCCTCATCAATTGGGAATGACTGAAAAATCAGGGGTTATGTAGCAAGGCTAAGTGGGTAGCACCCATTAGGGTGAGGTCATCCCTGTCTAGATGTCCCTTTATTTCGGCTTAGTGGTGCGGTTGCTGATCCCAACTGTGGGGTGATCTTACTCAGGATTATCCAGTAAGAGGTAGTCCCGGTCTTGTGTTGTAGGGGATTGGGAGTAATCCTCGGTACGGTGATCTAAGCCACGTACTGTGACAGGTGGTACCCAAGTGCCTAGTCATTAGTTGAAAATCCATTCTCCCTACGTGCCTTTTACGGTTTTGTTTGTATTACCCACGATTGTGGTTAGTAACTGAAATTTAATAAATGTAACAATTTCGGCTATTTAAACAAGTATTTGTAAATAGACCCTATTATAATATCAGAGGATTTCAATAAAAATTGTTTTGGCTATCGTAAGATAAAAACCCGACATGTTTATTTCTGGCGTGGTCTTACGAGATGCTTTTGATTTCAAAGGATTTTGAAACTTTAATAATCAATTTGAGTGTGGTTTTCTCACGCTGGTATTCCAGACTGACTCGGGTGTTATTGAACTATAATGCTCGGGTTAGACCGAGCATTATATAATATAGGAAAGGATGTTGTGGAGCTCAGGAGACGAGCTGGATGGCGATACGTACTTCCGTACTTGTTTTAAATATTCCGCTGTGTTGATTGGCTGTGTATTCAGTTTTGTGAGGACAAGTTATGATTACTATCCAGTTGAGTGTTATGTATACTCTGATGATGTAATATATAAACAGATTTGTTTTCGTGTAAAGATCATTTTTTATCTATTATATTTTATTCCGATGCGGTGGTTAGATTCTGATATCGTTTCCTATTTTCTTCTTCTACCTCTTCTTCTTTAACCCTCATGGTTCGGTGTTTTCGAGCGTCGAAAAATCGTGTCATGACAGATAATGTGGGTATGCATGAATTTGGGTTTGATTTATTTATGGAGAAGGGTGATGTGTTGGACGTGGAAGATAACTTGAGGTGGAGGTCGGCAAGGCTTTTGAAGATTTGTTGGAGGGGGTTACCATGTTTTTTTGAGAGTGGATTCGATGTTGAAAATTTGGGTTTGTTGGGTGATTTGCGTGGCTTGGATGTGGTTGATAGTTTCTTGTTGGTGGTCGAGCTATTGGCAAGCATCATCTGTGAGTCATGGTTGTAATGGAAATGCGAGATTAGATGAGGTGAGAGTATGGTGAAAGCACCAAATATTGAGTAAAGGAGGGGATGACATGCAACAACACCAGAAAATTAGAGAAGAAGAGAGGAGGCACAAGAAAGAGAAGTTTTGAGCAAATAATTTCTTCTTTTATAGAAAGACAACTGGTGTCTAACCCGTGCGTTGCACACGGTATGTTGTAGAAAACTAATACTACAACTATTTTGGAAGAATATAATTTATTATGTAATATTTGATGAATTTTGTTAGGATAAATGAGTTATAAATTGAAATTACTATATTTATAACTGTGTATTTTTATTATGAGATTTGTATATTTTCAAATTTGAGTAAAAATTAGATTATTATTTTTGTTGATAAAATTTATATCGATTTATTATTTTTTAGGATCCGTTATTTATCAATCAAATAAATGAAAATATGTATTCTTAATAAATTTTTAAACTAATATTTTTATAAAATTTCATAAATAAATATTTGTGTGCATACATCAAAGAAATTGACATTTAGGTTTTGACACGTTTGACTAAAAGATAAATGATGTATATATTAAATTTCAAATATTACTTGAGAGAATGATCACAAATACCTAAAAATAGAAGTGTAAAAGCAAAGACTCAATGTATTTGTATGCATTTATAGTTATCGCATCACAATTATCAAAAAAATTATATGATACTAGTGTGTAACCCGTGCTTTGCACACGGTAATGTTGTTAAAAAATAGTATTTTATTTTAATTATCGCTAAAAATATATTCTATGACGCAATACATGATAAATTTATTCTGATATATTAATCATAAACTAAAATGACTTGCGACGCTCAAATATAAAGTTGAAGGTTCAATACTCGCTAATTACATATCTCTGTAAAAATTAATATCCTAAATAAAGAAAATTATAAATTAAAATTGTTAATACTATAATATCTTAATAATTTATGTTGTGTGATATATATATATATGTATGTATATATATATATATTATATGCATGAGTGAATAAGTAACTTCGCCATTTTATTAATATGATTGTTGTATATATATTGAATTTATCATCTTTTTAAAGGATTTATAAATTGATTAATGAACATTAAATAATTGAATTTATTTGAATAATTTGAATTAATGATCGACATAACTAATTAAATATAAGAAGATAAATGTAAAAAAAGTTGAAGAAATTTGAGAAGAGCTTTGTACAAATTTTTAATTGAAAAAAGCATAGATCTTGGTTAGCTTATCTACATGTGAACCTTTGTTTTTGAATTAGGCATGTATACTTTTATTATTATTAAGTTTTCACTTTTAAGCAATTTTATCCTTGCAGTTAATCATAGATTTTATGTTTTATAAGAGGGTCATATTTACAACTTTGATAATTGCAAAATAATGTTATGTAGCATTTAGTTGACTTATGAGTTGGGTATAATTTGATAATGCGTTGAAAGTGAGAATGTTTGTATAATCTATTTTTTTATTGATGTAATCTGTACGTTCACATCGTAATATTGTAAAATATAATTTTATCTTTTAAAGGTTGTTAAAAATAAAATTATGTTATGTAATGTACGATAATTTTTTGGGATAGATGAATTAGAACTTCAAAAGAGTTATTATTATTATTATATATATATATATATGTATACATTTTATGTTATATGATTTAAATATTTTCATATATTTGAATAAAGAAGAAACAATTTTATCATTTTTCTCATTTATGTGAATATTGTATATATTAAAATCCTCATATTTTTAGGATTTATTAGATGGATTAATAAATATTAGTTAATCATATTTATTTAAATAGTTTAAAATTCAAGACTACACAATTAGTTAAATATATGGACTTGAATGTAAAATATTAGAAGATAGTTGAGAATGGTTTATAAGTAATTGTAAAAAAATTAGAATTTTAGATATTTGAAGTTAATAGAATTTTATATTGTAATGTATGATAAATTCATTTAGTAAATAAATTGTAAAATAAATTTATTATTGTCTTTAATTTGTTTAATTTATGTTATGTGATTTATATATATTTGCATCTAAATGATTTTTTATGTAACAATTTGTTGATGCACCTATAGTATATATATTGAAATTTTCATCTTTTAGAATTTATTAATAAATATTAGTTGACTAAGTTGATCGATTGGTTTAAATTTTGGATAATGTAATTAATTTAAATGTGCAGACTATAATGAAAAATTTCATGAAAGAACCGTGGAAGATTTGTAAATAATTGTGAATTCTTTTAAAAGTGGGTATTTGAATGTAAAATAATGTGAAAAGTTTAATATTATAATTGTAAAGTGGTAAATAATATGATTTTGAAAATAAAATATCTACTTAGAGAGAAGTAAGGAGAATAGAGATAATTCCTAAAAGTAAGGAGAGAGCTTTAAATTCTTCCGTTTTACTATTATCTAATAGATTATCAGAATAATAAAAATATTTATTTAACTACTAAAAGAAATATAAGTGAAAATAAGACCTAAAACGTTACAAATCACATTGTCATTATACTTATGTAAAAAAATGATTTTTAATCCAACATTTCATACCTTACTATTTTTATTTTATTATAAAATGTTTCAAAAATTATTTAACATTTATGTAAAAAGAATTATGGAAGAAAAATAATTCTAATCAAAATATGGTATAATTTTTGTCCGGTGATTAACTCAGACTATGAATCTATATAATTAAAATGTAACTTTTTGTACAGAAACGTACGAATTGAAAATATTTATTCCTTTTTCAATATTAGAATACAAATATTCATCACTTATCATTAATTGTAACGTTATTCTTCACAAAATATAATTTAATAATGATAAGAGTACACTTAACGTACCAATTTTATAAAGGAAAAACATTATATATGTTTGTAATGATGTACAATTTTGAAAACCAATTTTCTGTATATGTTTTATTTGTAATGAAATACCAACTTTAGAAAGAAAAAGTTATGCTTGTATTTCTTTGTATTATATAACTAATTTTAGAAAGAAAGAAATTTTATAACTTAAATGTAGAAAACTGTAAAAGTTTAAAGATAATTTTGTATATAATCATAAAAATATTAAATTATATGGACTTGCATGAAAATATTATTCTTACCATTTATGTCAGTACGGCATGCACATTAAATTATCATTTTTTATGATTTACAAAATCAATTAATAAATATTTATTAATTAGATTTAGTTAAAAAAATTAAATTCAAGATCAATTAATAAATTCAAACATATGAACTTGAATGTAAAAAAATGTGAGAAAACTTTGGAGAAATCCATAAATAATTGTGAAAATTATTGAATGTTGGCTTTTAAATGCAGAATCATAAGAGAGAATATTGGTAGAATATTGTAATAGTTTGTTTATAATTATGTATATTTAAAACTATCTAGACTTGAATGAAAAATTAATTTTACTATTTTTATCGATACGAATGTGGTACACATATTGAATTATCATTTTTAATAAAATTAGATCGATTAATGAACGTTCCTTAATCATATTTATTTAAAGAGCTTAAATTTAAGATCAGCTAACTAAATTTAATATATATAGACTTAAATGTAAAATAAAAAAATTAGGAAGAAATCTGTAAATAATTGTTAAAATTAATATTAAATTATAATGATAAAAGAGAGAACCGGTAAAAATATTGTAATAATATAAGTGGTGGGGATATGAATATAAAATATCTAGAGAAAATTAAGGAGAGATGGGGAAATTCCTAGAATTAATAAGAGAGCTTTAAATTCTTCTGATTTATTGTTATTTAATAGATTACAATCATTGGATACTATCATGCCAAGTGGCTACATTTGCCAGGCTGCTAAAAAGGTTGTAACTAATTCCTAGTTATAAATAATTCAAGAAAAATAAAAGATAATAATAACAACTTCCTTTTCTCCTATTTGCATTCTTTTAATTGTGCACACGCATGCAACGAGGATTCCCGCTATATCATTCTCTAAATTTAGCTGGGATGGGGATGGCTCTCTTAGGTACAGTGTGCATGATCGTATCATAATACAATGGTTTAATTGGAATGTCAGTTGTCACAAAATACAATGGCACTCACTTTTCCTGTTAGTATGCTTAGCATTTCTTAAAATGTAACTCATGAAATGTAAGGTGGGGTTCGGTTTGAAGTCCAAACTGTTTCTGCACCCCATCATACGATTAGTTAGCCGTAATATAATTTTTTTAGAAGATATTAGGCTCAAGAAAAAAGTCAGAGAAAAATTTAGTTTCGGGGACAAAAGTTTGATTTTTAGGTCGAAGTACACTTTTTAGTGTAAATCACAGAACGATAGTTGTAGATATCATTTTCGGTTTACACTAAAAAATGTCCTTCATACCAAAAAGCAAACTTGTTGTCCCTGAGACTAAATTTTTTTGCAACTTCTTTCTTGTGCTTATTTACCTGATTTTTTTAATATGGTCCGATTTCGGTCTGGTTTAGTGATACTACGGTCCGGTTTCAGTTTGGTTCAGTTTGAACTCATATTACATTTGTTTGAAAATAATCATTGAATAAACGGTAAGAATATTAGCAAAAATTCTAACGAATTCAAATAAAATTCACATTCGTTATTAGATAAGTTGTATTGTATGTATCTTTACACATATCAGATATTAAAATGGTTCATTACCTAATCATATGAAGTTTAAACACTCGTACACTTAATATTTTTGTAATTTTAAGTATAAAAAATACAAAATCCTATCAAAATATTTGAATTTTACGAAACGGTCCAATCTGATTTGATATAATTGGTTCAATCATTCAAACTGCAATCACATCGTATTAAACTGAATCGGTTTGATTTTAGTTATTTGGTTTGATTAGAAAATACAATGCGGTTTACTAGATCATTTTAGTAGTTCGGTGTTGTCTGGTTTTATATATCTGTTGCGGTTTATGTCCATATCTAATAAAATGCATTAAACTCCTGTAAAACTTATTACGAAATACATTTACTTTTTTTATGATACAATGAAGAAAAGGTTATGTAAACCATAACACATAGGTGCGTTGTAAGTAATATTTATTAAAATTAGTATTGTTCAATAATTAATACCAAATAACTCTTTTATGGCAATGAAAAAGATTGAAGATGCTCTTAAATCAGGTTTAAGCTTTACGCAGAAATGGCAACAAAAAGCATTTTACGTGGTGCAGGTAGCAGCTTTTATATAAATCGCGTCTCCGCCGTACAATTTTCAGAAAGTAAAGTCCAAGTAAACCAATGAAAACGGCGAGCAAACAATCCTCCTTTTTTGAATTCTGAGCTTTCTATGCCTCGTTTTCATCGCCAGTTCTCCTCTTCTTCTCCACCAACCTCTCCCTACAAATACTAGTCGCGATCCCTAAATTTCAAGAACCCACATCCCTAACTCCTTTAGCAATGCCGTCGATACCCCTAAAAAACTCCTCCACGGCACTAACCCAAGAGACGCGTACGCATGTTCGAGACGCCATGCGCACGACGATTGTAGCAAGCTCGGATCATTTTCAGCAGCATCCAGAAGTGAAATTCGGGCCCAAATTGGAGGAATTAGCGATTGTCAATGGAACTGGGAAAAAGACCGATTCTGTAAATGTTGTGTGCTGCGAAGAAATTGATGGGCGAAGATGGAGCTATGTGGTGGATAATATGGAGGTTTCTTCTAGAAAGATGAGTAAAAAAGGAAATTTGGTTAGAGCCGTGTCCATGCATACTCCTAGGACTCCTACTGATGTGAGTTTCTTATTAAAGAAATTTATTGTTATTATTTGGTTTTTGCTTTCATGCTACCTTTTGTTTAGTTGGGTTGTTAAATTGTGTCCTGTTTACATGTGTAGTACCTGCATATGACATTTTATTACTAACACGAGAGTTCGACTAACACCGTTGTCCTATTGGTTAAGTGATTTGATTTTGGTGCGAGATTTATGTGATTCGAACGTCATGTGATATGTTATTTGTTATATATAAAGTACAGTTAAAAAAAAAAAAAACATTACGAGAGTTCGCAAAAGTTAGAGAACAAGAGTTTTAAACCCTATAGATATCGCATACTTTCAATAAGTCACATTCCACTTTCCAAAAGGTAAATAATACATGTTGATTACTTGAAAACACGGCCCAAGATAGGATTTATTACATGAGTCAGAATTTGGGTTTGAGGGGGTGCTTAACTGTTCATTGCATTACAAGACAATTTATGAATACATGCAATCGTCAGCAAAATGGATCCCACAGACTTATGGAAAGTACAGGAGCAATCGGACAACGCATGTCTAATCAAGTCATTTTAGGCCGAAACTGACGCTGCGCTGTTATGTGATAACAGTCTTCATTAACTAAAGATGGTAGTGAAAATGTGATCTGGTAAGCCGTTAACTATATATCCTATCATAAATTGAATGTTCTACACACATTATGTACAACAAGAAACATCAAAGTTGGTTCCAAAACCTAGTAAATGCATTTATTGGATATGCCGATGGAGTAAAGAGATACCGTTTGTGCAATCCTACCATCCACAAGATAATAATAATATAGACGTAATGTTTGCTAAAAACAATGAAAATGATAGCATGTTAAAGAGAAATACAAATTGGTATAGCATAAGCTGAAAATGGATGAAAAAAAAAATTCACATTCTTCTGAAGCAACACCAAAAAACAAAGGAAAAAAATAAGTCGAGTCGTTAGGACCACAAGTTCGACAATCGACTTGTGAAAAGAAAAACTGACTTGAAAGTTGAAATTATGAATTTATTATGGGGGCAAGAATAAATGTATATTGTATCATAAAGAAGGATGAAGAACTATCAAGATTTCATGAGTCTATTGATAGTCAAGAAGCTACTCAGTGGATGACAGCAATGCAATGCAAGAAGAAAATGAGGCTGTATGTAAAAATAAGACTTGGAGACTTATTCAATTTCTAAAGAAAGAAAAGTCATAGGTAACGAAGGAGTCTATAAGATCAAACGAGATGACACCGATAAAGTGGAATGTTATGGTAAAACAATATATGCTCAGAATGAACATATTTCAATTGAATATTTTCTACGGTTAATCACCTAACAACAGTTCGAGCGATCATGATGTCATGTGCTATATTTTATTTACAGTTTGAGCAATCAATGAGCAGAAAACAACACCTTCTTCATGGTAAATTTGAAAAAGAGATTATACGATCCAACCTGAAGATTAGAAGAAAAAAATAAAAACACAAAGAACCTGATTTGCAGGTTGAACAAATCTCTGTGCGGTCCCCAATAGACATTGAAATGTTCGTATAAGAGATTTTGTTCCTCTACCATGAGACTTGGATGCAAAAAAAAATTAAATTCATATTCTTGTCCGTACTACCAGGAATTTGATGAAAATAATTTCATCTTAACGAATGCAGACAACATATTGGTGCATATCTCTGCAATGTTCGTATCACATGTAATGTTCGTATCACAGAATAGAATCTACAATTGGATAGGAGATTTGATGTGACGGGCTTGTGACCATCAAACAAGATTCTAGGTATGATTCTAGAGATGCATATTTCTGTGACAATTAATAATGTAAATATTTGGCTTTCTCAACGAGGTTATTTGAAGAAGATTTTATGGTGATTCAATATGCAAGATTGTATGCTAATTTTTTCCATTCTTCCTGATAATTTTAAGGTGTTCTCAAGTAATGGACCTAGAACTATAGAAGAGAGGATAGAAACGTGTCGAATTTGTATGCATCAATAATGAGAACTTCAATGTTCCCTATAGTTGTATAAAATTGAACATTACACAAGTTGTGGAAATGGACCAAGTGGTTAAAGTGTTAGAATATTGTAAAGAGGATCTTGAAATATATCAACACCTCAAATGCTACATTATGAAAAAAGAAGACCATATTTTACTATCAACGGGTATGGAGATTTAGATTCCATAGGTGATTTAGATAAAAGTAAATTCACCGTAAGTTATGTGTGTATGCTTTTTGAAGGAGTTATGAGTTTGGTTCAAAATTACAGTTTATCGTGTCTGCTCCGTGACAAAAGCAAAATATACTGCAACTTCAAAAACTAACAAAAAAGATATTTTGGTTGTAAATGTTATTGGACTAGGGATTTTAAAAAAGATAATTGACTCTACTTTACGATTGTTAGCACGTTTTGTATTGACAAAGAATTCAGCAATTCATTTCACTGAAGAACAAATCATATTCAAGTAAAATATTATTTTGACCATGGAAAGATGGAATAAGAAAGTGGTGATATTTATATGAAAAATGATCTAGTAGATACATTAACTAAACTGATCAACGTCGGCAAGTATATATGGTGTCGATCCTCCGTTAATCTTTAGAAACAAAATGAATAGAAAACAAACAACAAAAGCGGCTTTAATTGGAAAATCGTAACTACTTTTGCAAGATGGTAAAACCATCTTATTTTTGCTTTCATGCTGCATGAGATGAAGTAAACTACTTGATAAGGAGGGAATTAATATTCTTATAACCCCTAAGCTTAGAATCTTGACACAAAAACCAAGATAAGGTGGCCCTACTGACTTGCAAAAGCCGCTGACATAGTATGGATAAAATCATTATACATAAGCGGTTAAAGTTAGCACATGTTTAACATGATTAAGAACAAGTTTATCCTAGTTTATTGGTCAAGAAATAAGTTAGTGTCTTGAGTTTAGGAAGTGGTTAGTTATTTTCTTATTTAAAGCTTTGTATTTTCTATCGTTCAATTAACAAGTGAATAACAATGTAGTCTTCTTCTGTTTCACGTTGAATCTTTATCATTCTCTCCATATAAAATTATAACATGGTATCAGAGCAAGATTAGAGAGGATAGAGAGAGATCCTGAGAGCTGAGAAAGCAAGCGAGCAAGAGTTTAAAAAGAAGAAACGTGTGAAATTGCGGATGAGCCTAAAATAATTACTTCTCCACGTGATATCCCCTTAAAGCTTTGACCTCCTCAAAATATTGCTTCACCGGAATAAAATCAAAAATCCATTTTTTTTCCTTCTTCGTGAACTCGGCAATCGGAATTGTGAACTAATATTGGAGCACTTCAATGTCGCTTAATGTTCAACTATCGCCGCCACTCCTCGTCTTCAGCCTGAACAACCACCGATCTCGAAGTTCTACTCATCGCCTTGAAAATAGCGCTGCTGCTGCTTCTTGAGATTTTAGAGACGTGGATGTGAAGCTCAAGATGACGGTGCTGCCCTTTCTGGTCTGCGTGCCTGAACTCCTGTTGTCGTCAATGGTTTGATCCAATGTTAGCGCCTGTACACTCGAAGATGCTCGAGTTTGGATTAGCGTGTTGCTGTAATGCTTTGGTTTGTACAGATGCGTGGATATGTGAATGACTGGATCTTCCTGAAACTCTCTATGCCAAGGTAATGATGGTTGTGTTGCTTGTCATCGATATGAGCGTGATGTTTGGATGAGGTGATGAAGTATATTTTTGTATTTGAATTTTACTGTTGCATTGTTGTTGCTTTGGGTGAAGGTGATACGCTGTGTTGAGATGAAGATCTAGTGGTGTATTTGTTGCCTGAATGTTTGAAGCGTTGAACTGTGTGTGGCATGTATGATCTAGTTTCTGTTGGTTGATGTTCAAAGATTGGTTTATCCTTGCTGTAATGGACTTTAGGAGAAATTGTTGTGATACTGGAGACAGACTTAGTTAATGGTGTTTGAAGAAGATGGAGATAGCAGAAGCAATTGATGGTGACTGTTGGTGTAAGGGTAGAAGGTGAAGAACAGTGGGGTGAAAACAATTGTGTTTTTGGTTTCAGGAAGTTAATTGTATAGGAATTTCAAATTGAGTTTGGGTTGTAGAGGGGAGTTTGTCAAAAACAGTGGACATAGGGATATGTTTCGGTAGAGGAGATGAGTTGCAAGTGGGTACTGAAAGGTATGATGAAGAAGCTGGTGCTGAGAACAGATTGCTATTACACTTGAGATGCCGCAACATGAAAGAAATAGTAATGATTGAAGTGTGAGGAGATTGGGCAGGAGGTTAGTGGTTTTATGTAGATGGTGGCTGAAATGCAAGTGAGTATTAGTGAAGTCGATTTGAGGAATGAAGAAGTTGAATATGGCGTAAATGTTAGGTGGTAAAGAATGCAATATGATGGGGTGGTAAGAACTGTTGCAATGATAGGTTTGGTTGGCAATGAGTGATTAGGAGATTTGCAGCAATCGTTGTGATGGGGTGTAAGTTTTGTTTTGGAAGATAATGATGGTGGTCAGGTTGCTGTTAGAGATTGTATGGGGTATGGCTAGCTTGGTCAGGTAGTCAGGGTGGTCAGGTGATGAATGAAAGTTCATTGATGGCACTGAAATGTATGTTTGACAGGGGTATGGTATGTATGGAGTGGTATGACAGGGGTATGGTTTATGTTGGCAGTAGAGTAGCAGCAGTGGAGTATATGCTATGGAGGTATTTGGCAGAAAAGAAGGCTGACAGTGTAGGGGTGGAGTATATGCTGTGGAGGTATTTGGCAGAAAAGAAGGCTGACAGTGTAGGGGTGGAGCAGTAATCATGGAGCAGGGAGAGGATGGTGGTGAGTGGAGTTGATGGATGTAGTTGTGGGTAGTTTGTATTGATGAACTGTGAATTTGAAATTGCAATTTTGTAGTATGGTGAGTGATGAACCATGGCAGTTTGGTGGTGTGATATTGGTTGAAGTATTGATGAACTGTGAATGTGAAATTGTAATTGAGAAGAGGGGAACGCAGCAGGGTAGTTTGTAGTTGTAGGGGAATACATAAGAGGCAGAAGGGATGGTGGTTGATGGTGAGTGATGATGTAGTGAAACAGTGCAATATATGAAGTGAGGAAGTTGAATGGTGGTGAGGTAAGGAAGTTGAATGGGCGGTATATGTAGAGTAGTGATGGCAGGGTAGTTATGTTGGAGGAACTGTGAATGGACAGTGGATAGAAATGCAGGGGTAAGGGCAGTTGTAGTTGCTAGTGGCACGACAGTTGATTGATAATATGGTCAGTGTGATATGGGCAGCTGTTAGTAGTGTGATATGCCAGAAATGAAGTGGGCAGAGAGATATAGTGTGTTGTAAGAAAATGCGGCACTGTTGTATGGAGTAGATGTGTTGGCAGTGGCTGATGTGGTATAGCAAGAAGAGTATGTTGATGTAGGCAATGAAATTTGGGGTAGTTTGCTGTATGGATTGAGTAAAGACAATTGGTTCAGTGGTTAGAGGTGAATTGTTGTTGAGGTGAATCGGGTGAGGCTGATTTTTAATTTGAATTGAGTTGGTTATTGAGGGAACTAGTGCTTGTGAAGTAGTTGATGAGGCATTTGTCGTTTGACTGGGTGGTTGGAGTTGTTGATAGTGATGTTAATGTGAGAGATGTTGAGTAGTGAGAAATGTGTCGTTGATGATGATGCAGCAGAGAAAAAACGCAACAAATGGAGAATGAAGATATCGGTTATGGAGCTGGACGATATGGAGAGCGCTCAAGAACTGTTTAATGAGATGCCTAAGAGAAGACAGACATGCTTACATGTGAAGTAGGCATAGTGAAGTTGGTTTGATTTCATGTCATCCAACAAGTAAGTGAAGAAGAGCTGCGGTTCTCACTTGTTGGAGAGATGACAGATACAGCAGTATCAGGAAATGACTCAAGTGGAGAGGTCCAGTGAATCCCTTGAATGAAAACCATAAGAGTTTAGTGATGGTTCGTAAGTGGTGAATCATTTAATGAGAAGCAGTTGAGCATGTCCAATCTCATAGAAGATCAAAGCCGTTATGGAGATCGTCCCAGCGAGAAGACGAAACAATCAAGAATTGTAGTTCTTTATAAGTTAGCAGTTGTGTGTTGTAAACTGAATGTGAGCACATTCAGTTTAATGGAGAGTGTTAAAGTTAGCACATGTTTAACATGATTAGGAACAAGTCTATCCTAGTTTATTGGTCAAGAAATAAGTTAGTGACTTGAGTTTAGAAAGTGGTTAGTTATTTCCTTATTTAAAGCTTTGTATTTTCTATCGTTCAATTAACAAGTGAATAACAATGTAGTCTTCTTCTGTTTCACGTTGAATCTTTATCCTTCTCTCCATATAAAATTATAACATAAGCACAGTAAACTTGTCGGACATAATACTGTAGCGTATAGAAACACTTTTGAGTAACATTGGACACAAACCCATTATCATTTTAAACCAAGTATGGTTCTGCACTAACTTATTAGTGAAACTTATAAACTTTATATAAGCTGCTGCTGCTGTGGTTTTGTTTTGACTTTTACATTGATGCTAAGTTAATTGATTTATTTATTATGGATTGCTATTGGAAATTTATGCCCTGCATGTAAGCTGCATGTCAGTGTAAGGAAAGTTGAGAATGTTATATACTAATGTAAAAAAGTAGCATAATGGAGTGAACTGAAAATGGAATACTATTACTATGACTAGTGGAGTATAATAGCTGCACAATTTCTGATAAATACATATGTTATGGGTTCAGAAGTTTTTTGGTGCTGCTCATGAAAACCTTACAAATTGTTATTATTATCATTTTTGACAGGAAATGATGACTTTTATCAGATCCTATGTTGTCCCTGAAGGTTTTCCAGATAGCGTTACTCCATCATATGTTCCCTATATGACATGGAGAGCGTTGAAGGTACTTATGTTATATGACATGCTAAGTTTGCTTACAATTAAATGAACAACCTATTGATCAGTATGATACCATTGATTTGGATTCAGGGGACAACCAATAGGATCATGTCTGATAGTTTGTTCACTTTTAGTGCAAGCTGATAAACACTGTTATGCTTTTCAATTATATAATAGCATATCTTTTATAATATTTTCGTCCAGCATTTCTTTGGTGGAGCTATGGGTGTGTTCACAACGCAGGCACTATTGAGCTCTGTTGGGGTATCAAATCATAAAACCATGCAAGGCGCTGTTGCTATTAACTGGATCCTTAAGGTAAATAACTGCACAAGCACTTAGATCCATGTTATATGTTCATTTTAATAAGGTTTTCCATGTTACTATGGATAACTTACAGGATGGAGCAGGAAGGGTCGGAAAAATGCTTTTTGCACGCCAAGGAAAAAAATTTGACTATGATCTAAAACAAGTAAAATCTCGTTCATACTCTAGATAATTTCATATTTTGTTGTGTGAATTAACAAATTCAAAATGTCATCCAGCTGCGATTTACGGGTGATCTTTTGATGGAGTTGGGTGCCGGAATAGAGTTAGCAACTACTGCTATGCCGCATCTTTTTCTACCATTAGCATGCTTAGCCAATGTCGCGAAGGTTAACATTTTTAACGTGTAGTGTTTATTTATTTTTATTTGAACGAGCATTGTTCACTTTATCTGTTGTTTTATTTAAATTCATTTGCCTTGTAACTCGAGTAGAATGTAGGTGCAGTGACGTCAACTTCGACTCGTACTCCAATATACAAGGCTTATGCGAGAGGCGAAAATATTGGGGATGTTACAGCTAAAGGAGAATGTGTCGGCAATATAGCAGATCTGGTATGTAGATACTTTTGAATATTGTTTATGTTTCTTACATCTAGCCATAGCGTCTCTTAACGATGTGCAGTGATAGTTTGTTGTATTTTATGATTGAAACCATTAATACTTAGAAATAGTGCAGCTAGGAACTGGATTGAGTATCTTGCTCTCAAAAAGGAATCCATCTTTGGTGACTTCTTTTGCAGTACTCTCTTGTGGATATCTTTTCAGTTCATATCAGGAGGTTTGAGCTTTGAGTAACTTTGTTGTCCACTTGAATATTTGATAGCTAGTCGATGATTGACATAGTGGTTTTGATTCTGTAGGTTAAATCAGTTGTACTGCATACTTTAAATCGAGCAAGATTTACAGTGGCTGTAGAATCTTTTCTCCAGACTGGTACGATTTAGAACCTATCCATAATCTAAAATTTCAGTATCAAAATTCGGAGATTTTAGGCTTGTAATTGCTATGTCTTTGGATTGTGTGTAATACATTTGCTCACAATTTACAATCTTGTACCCCGGGCTTAAATGAAAACATTGCTTTCAAAATGCTGGAATACAACTTATATAGCTTAGCTATACGGTCAAAGAAAAGTAAAAAAATATACAAACTATCTCAGCCTTATTTGGTTCAAAATGTTTGACTTTCCTAGTATTTATTTTAACGTTATCACCACCTGCGAAAACTCTATAATACTGTAAATAATAACAACTTTCTTCTAATGCTAGTATTATCATTATGCATCACAGGAAATGTACCATCGCTGAACGAAGGTAACTCGAAAGAAAGTATATTTAATCCTCCATGGGCCAAAAAACCTGTTGTTTTAGGTTTGTGTTCTTATCATTATGTGTTTATTTTACTTTGAGAAACTTAGGACGTGTTTGGCTTCAAAATTTGAGATTCATGTTTTGCGTTTTCAATATGTACTTAGAAAAGCGTACCAAAGGAGGAGTGGATGGAAATTCATAAACTTACAACAGAGGGGAGAAGTGGGAGGAAGAAGATATTTTTGGCGTTTCCCAAAAGATAGAAAATATGAAAATTCATTTTCAATTGTATATTGCAATCATTTTCCATATATACCCTTTTTTCACCCCCTCATCTTCTTCCATGTCTTTTAATTAAAGTATTCACTGAAAATGCAAAACATAAAACTCAAATTTTGAAACCAAACAGACCTTCAGGCCTTGATTGGTTTGCAATTTTCTTTGAGTTTTTGTAACAATCGAAATTCATTTGATTAAGTATTTTTGAATTTTTTTTTTTGGAAAATGGATAGTTTGCAAAATGTTTCTAGTATATAATATTGAAACGATTTTATCTTGTTTTCCACCTTTTTGTAAATATAAAAAACTCGGAGAACTATCTTCTCCTTTCATCTTCTCCTCTTTGTTGTAATGGTTAGGGTTTTCCTACCTCCATCTTTTTCATATCTTTTGAAATATATATTGAAAATGCAAAACACAAAGCTCAAAGTTCAAAACAAATTAACCATTAAGTTCTCTGGTAAACCCAAGGCCTGGATAATTCCTGTAATGATTTATGCATTATTGAGGTACAAATTTTGCATCTATCACTGAACTCGGTATTTTATCCAGCTTGGCGTGGGCTAATTTTCTTATTATTTTTTTACTGTCTTTTTCCTTAAACAATTTGTCTTCACCTAATTGGGATTTAACACTCATGATTTATTTTTGTTTTGTTGCCTGTATACTCATTTATACTTGCAGGCTCAAGATTTGGTGATGCATTTCAAGAACCTTCTTCATTTCTTGCTATAGAACCTTTATTTGAGGTATAAGTAATGTTTTTTCAAAAAATTAAAACCCAACTGCTTGATCTTTTTGATATTATTTTTTTCTTTCGATAATTACCTCATGTTTTAAGTTTTAGCATTTGGGTGCAGCTGAACCTTCGATTAACTAAAATCTTGTAACTCCAATCGCAGAAAGAGAAATATATAGTAACATACAATCCTTCAAAGGGCAACGTTCACATGCTGCTTAAAGATAAAGCAAAATCAGAAGACATTCTAAAAGCATCTTTTCATGTAGGTATTAATTTTTCTTCATACCCACTAATTCATAAAATATAATTTTCTTACCATGATATTCATTTTGGTTTTTCAAGGCCTACGTCCTTATGCATTTCATCCGAACAACACATGCCAATAAATCATCCAAGAACCATGTAGCTTCCAATTCACTGGAAATGATTGATTCCTCCTTAAACCAAACCATGCTTACAAATGGTGACTACTTAGATCATATATCAGAATCTTGCAAAATTGTGTCAACTTCGTTTGGGGTCTTCAAGCAAAAGGCATCAGACCAGGTGTTTTTTCTCTCCCTTTTTTTTTCTCCTCCTTTTCCTTTTCCTTTTTTG
Organism: Allium cepa; assembly: GCA_030765085.1. Lineage (NCBI taxonomy): Eukaryota > Viridiplantae > Streptophyta > Magnoliopsida > Asparagales > Amaryllidaceae > Allium > Allium cepa. Next base: position 785,019,315 of record CM060935.1, on the reverse strand, counting down.
TCAATTCTGTGATGTCACTGTTTTATGACAACTTGATCCCTTTTGCCCTTGGATAAATTATGGATGCATGCAAATTTTGAATTCCACTTCTTCCTGTAGAAGAATAATATAGCCAAGTATATGCATCCATTATTTCTGTCTGATTTTAATGCCTACGCTAACAGTAGTGTGCCTTCTTTCATATCGCATTTACTAAGAGCCAAGTTGAGGGGTAACTTTAACTCTTCAAAGGGTCTTGAGCAGATGTTAGTATGCAGTTTTTTCATGTCTAATGTCCAAACCAAAATATCGTTATAATCAGGATACGAATACAAGAATCGTAAAACCACAAGGGTTGTTCAAGTAGGAATCACATATAGAATATTGGCCTTTTTGTTATTTTATGTGCTTTCATCAGGACAAAGGTTGAGCGTTATGTTATTTTTCAGGGATGGATCATGGCAGAGTCTTTGCTTAACCCTGGCCGAGCTCGTCTCTGTGAACTAAAGGAACTATGAAATGACTTTATCAAATGCAAACCTTGTGGATATAGTTAAAGGCGAACAACCTGCTAGTGCTTTAATCTAAAAATCCTTGCCGTCACTACAACCTGAATTGAAAATTGGGGATTTTCCGCCTTAGTTTTACCTATATGACCATAACCGACATACAGTTGGGAATTATTGAATATTGATACCGCCTATAATCTTAAGAAGCTAGAGTGAAGAAAAACATTATCGATGATAACCCTTCTGTTTCAACAAGTCAGAACCCACTCGATGCAATTGGTACTGCAATTTTCAAGTAATTGGAGATTTTGTTGGTTTAAAAGCAGTAGCAGTTGTATATGCATGCACCACCGGAACTTGTTTTAACAATGGAATGCTTGTTTGTTTGTTTTTTTTCTTTTCCTTTGCATTATAGCATAATCTTTAACCTCGTTTGTCGTATACACACGTATATGCATTCATTCTGCTATTCCTACGTCTTAATAAAATTATGCTGATCGCTGTTTGGGTTTTAAATTAACGTGCATCTTGTTTGTCTTTAGCAATGGCAGCAACAATATGTTCAATTGTTCATCTAAAATCATGTAATTGCCCGCGAATGAGCAGTAGATTCGGTTTGGTTTTATAAAAAAAAAAAAAAATATTGTTCGGTAGTTTATGTGCTGAAATCCCCGAGACAGGTTATACAAGATAGGACAGAATAGATGTGAGATAATATTTCTTCTTTTAGGAAAAACATTCTTCTTTGTGAGACAAAAATCGCATGAATTGAAGTAATAAAAAAAGCAGTGGGAAGATAATATTTATGAACAAATATTTACGTTTTATATTCATTTAATCTGTGGGGTTCAGTTTTTCTTTTTAATATTGAAAACCTAAGCCGTAATCACTATAGTAAAAATTAAGTTCAATCAATTTACTAATTAAACTGGATCATGTCAACCTGAACTTGTATAGATCGTAGGTCTGTTTGTATTAATAAATGATGGTAGGGACAAATAGCTAAACTGGTCAGTAGTGCAGCCGTGTAGAATTTTAAGTTTTAAAAGATCATGGATTCGAACTCTAAAAACATCAAAATAAGTGTTCTGTTTAAATAAAAATAACATAATAATAATAATAATAATAATAAATGCTGAAGCCTACCTTTTATTTTGAAATAACCTTGCACCGATGGGACATGCTCGACCAAATGGGTAAGAAGCAACATCTTAAACTAATGAACCCGTGTTAAGTATACGAATTTAAACTACAGTTTTTCATAATTTATGTTTTACATTTTTCTTTTGTTTGTGAAGATATATATAGTTATTGGTTTTTCTGCTTCAAGGCATTTTGATTTTAAATATCTATCACTATTTCATGCATACTACTATTGATTTAATAGTTTGGAGCAACAAATTAATGAAATGAAACAATACCACATTTTATATATTTATTATCCAATTACTATAATAAATTTTATCAACATTCTTTTCTTAATATTTACTTTTTTTACTTCTTTTTTCCAATCCATTTTACAAAGCATTTACTTCATAATTCACATAATTCGATGTTTAATAAAGTGACGTTGACATAAAGATGAAATCAAGCAACATGTCCGCTTAATACACTCTTCCCACATCAAGCTATAATTTAAACAATTTTTACTTAGATCTTATATCGAAGTACAAAGCATCAAACAACCATAACTAGAAAAAACCCGAAAACAATCCAAGAGCAACGATAATTAAATATATCTCCACAATTTTTTGCATAAATGACATGCTAATGATCCTCATCTTACTTACATATATACAAATACTTAATTAACTAAATGTTTATGTTATATCATCTACTTAATATTGTTTAATATATTTTGATGTCAAGATCTAATAATGCTACTTGTCCATTTCCAATTTAAGTAGTGATGATTATAATAAGTGAAAAACTAACGATCGTTTTAACATTTGCATTATAATTATGCGTTTGTAATACATGACACTTTATTATATTATCTGTACACATAAATTAAAAAAAAAGTATTATTCTAGGAACACAAATATTACTTTATATTGTTGCATAAAACAACTACTTTATCAACAATGAGATAATAAAATGACAAGAAATTAAACAAATTGCTTCCTTTGTAGAACTCCACTGTGCAATGAAGTGATCACTTTTCAATATTACTACAAAATAAAGTTAGCATGCGCGGTGAAGATCAGACTTCTTTAATAGTTGCAACTAAAGAGAATTCAGTCATTGAGCGCAAAATGTCATATCAGTTCAACTTTAAACAATTTTGTCTTCTGAGCCATTATTAGTCAATAACCGCATAATTCAAAATAACGTAATTTAGGCAAACTCATCTGAAAGAACATATAACAATGGACTTATCGGTTAAAAATGAAAAATCATTTAAAGAAAAATGTATTTATTGATTAGTTATCAACAAACATGTAACGGCTAAAACAAGCTTAAGAAAAAGACATCTTGTATGTGACATTACTAATTTCGAAGAGATAATAAATAATAAAATAAAATCTTTGAAATCATGCCTTGTAAGTTTATGCAAAAGAAACATGAAGGGTGTCTGAAGAACATCTAGACATTTTTAATCAAGGATTCTACAAAAATATCGAGGTGGAGAAACAATATTTATTATTATCAGTTTATGCATTCACTAACATAAAATTAATAACTATTTTGAAAAACAAATTAAATTGGGGATAACCATTATTTTATATATGTCATTAAATTATAAATTTTCACGAGTGTAACTACACTCACACCTATTATAAAATGAATATAACCATTACCAGGAGTACCTGTATGAAAATATTTAGCTTATGTATATGCATTAAATTAAGCTAATAACATATGTACTTACATTTTCATTTTCTGATAAAAATGTTTAATGTTATTATACAAGGACTTGGTATGACTATTCGAGATTTTTCCATATTTGTACAAAGATTTTCCATGATCTACTTATATTTTATTGCATAAAGAAACAACATGCATCTGAAAAAATTATAGCTAAAATATAGGAACATTAATGATAATTTTCTACTTTCTTACGCAAATGCAGTCATATCATGCGAGCATTTTCATTCTAAGTTTGAGTTGTTATTGGTATTGTTTAAATTTTGTTGTCGTACAATGAGAAATATCAAATATTTTGTTATTGAGATTAATGCTGAGAAGATAATGATGGATTGAAAAATAATTATATCACAGACACACACTTGAATTAGGACAGATGTAAATATGTGTTCTTGAGTTTATACTTTGAGTCTTTTTTATATTTTTACATTGAACATAAAAGTATCATGTAACAGGATATGTCAACATTAATATTTTTTGTTGAAAAAGTATAAAAAATATTAAATAATCAACTACGTAGAAAAAAAGGGTACTTTGAAGAATACTATTTCGAATCTAGTAGTGATAAACATTTAAGTATTGATCTATGATCAAATAAAGATTAGTATCCATTAGTTCATACAAATTCAATAATCATCGAAAAACTTTCATCATGAAGAGTTGCATCCCAACAACAACCGCTTGATATTTTTTTTTTTTTTTTTTTTTTTTTGTATTAGACCAATTAATGGAAGAAAAATCAAGATTTATAGGCATACATTTTCATGATCCAAGTGACAAAGAATCTTTATTTCTCTTGAAATCTCTTTCATCAATTTTATTGCCAAATGCATTACCAATTTTCTAAATGAACTTCTTCCACAGATGTCAAAATTTATGATAAAACAATACAACTAAAGATAACCATTCATATGTTCATCGTTAAAATATCAAGAATGTGTATTTCATATATCCAAAACATCAAGGAATATTAATTTGGAAAAAGACTAAAGAACTTTAAAAAATGTTATATAATTTCTATGTTTGCGACGGGCTATGATTGTAGCATAATAATCTTTTTATTACACACATACACACAAAGATTATTATGCTACAATCATAACATCACAAACATAGAAATTATATAGAATAGGTCATAATATGTCCTAAAATATTATGATCGGAAAATTCTTATCGGTCAATAATACAAATTGAGTATAAAAATTATGAGTACATAAAATTTAGTAAAATAATTTCTTTATACAATTCCGTAGCCTCATTCGCTACTTAGAAGGTGAAAGTGAGGAACATAACTTTTTGTAGCTTTGTATTATGCATATCTACCACCGTTGGTTAGGATTGATTTGGTACTTTTTTCATCACTATGGACACTCGATACATTTGTTATGAACTGTGAAACACAAACATTATTGCAAGTAGTTCTAATAAGGGCTGTTTATTAAAAGACTCCATATTTTGAGTTGATTCTAATAAGGAATTTTAACAAATTTGAAGAAACGAAGTTGATAAGGTGTTCAAAAAGATGCATGTGATGCATTGTCATCTTGAAATATGAATGTGTAATAGAAATGCCTTGTAATAGTTGAATCATTTTGAAACCTTACGTACAAACTATTAAGTGATAATAACAACATAACAAGAAAACTTTAGAAAGAATGATAGAAGTCTTTCCCGTCGTGAGGATGTTGATGCTATGTGGAAATTAAATGTGAGCATTGAAGTTGCTTAAAAGTGTTTTTGGCCTAAAAAAACCGACGTAGACATTAAATATGAGCATTAAAAGTGCTAAAAATACTTATTGGCTTACAAAAAAAAGGTAAAAATATGAAATAATTTAATATTAAATAAGAAAAAGATCGAGGAATGAACATCATGTAAATATATAATATAATACAAACCAATAACGGTCGTTTGCTTAGTAGACACTATATAAATAATTACATCATTATTCATCATCCTAAGAAACTTTCTAACTCAAAGAATTCAATTTTAGCAACAAAATCGTATGATATTAAAATTTTAATACATGATAAAGGAATAAGCTTAAATTAAGTGATTAAATATGAATAAATACAAAATTTCTAACATAACAAATACCACTTTATGATTTCGTGGTCTCCATCGTCTACCTGAAAGGTGAAGAGGGGACATAAATTCTTGACCTTTGTATTTTATATACACAACCATGAGTTGGTTTCCTTTGATATTTTATTCGTCGTTGGCTGGTTGAGATACTAATCCATTTAGAGCTCAACAATTGTTGACGCGAAAAGTGGCACAACATCTAAAGTCTTGTAGAATAGTAGGGATCTAGTAGGAAATGTATGAAAAGCAGTAAGAACACCATGTTTTTAAAGTGGTTAGACAATCTCTGACCAACATCCACAATAGATTTTACTAGTTTAAGATTTTAAAATCACTAGTACAAGGGGTTTACTGATCTAAAAGCCTAAATTAACAAATAATAGCTTCCTCAGTGACTATGATGGAGGAGAGATAAAAGATGAAGAAGTTAATGAGCTAAAAAGTTCTTCTCCAGTTGCTATAATGTATGTATTTGTAGGAGAATCGTTTAGCAGAACCGAAGGTCCATGAGATACCAAGTCTATATCCAGATTTGAAAGCGTAAGAGAGAAGTTAGGGACCCTGAACCATAAATTTGTGGTCGGTACCGACATGAATTTTAGATGGGGAATTTCCCCTTCTAAACTCCTTTAGTCATCTATCCCTGATCCATCGTGTTCCATTCACTCTCCTTTTGAGTCTGAGTTGCTTCTTAGAGGCCATGATACCGCTCATACTTATTTTTCTTCTTTTATAATTCCTTTGGTGTTGTTTTTCCATTCCATGAGAAAAGCACTCATGACAATCACACAAGTCATTACTCTACGTACAAGAGCTTTGGGGGCTCACGTGGGGCAAATAAGTGGCCGATACCAAGTAGTCTACTTAAACCTACCATCTTGTAATTTCTTGTGCTCCTTCTTATAGATTTTTCAAACATGTTCACAAGTCCGTGAATCGTTTCGTCTTCATCTCGGCGTTCATATTCATCTAAAGGCTGCATGGTTAAAAAGCCGGATAACACTTGCCCTCCAAAAATGCTTCTGTTGGAAATAAAGCATGCTCTGGAACTAGACAAGCATTTTCTATTATCCATGTAGGTCCATTGCATATCCAAAGGTTGCTTCAAAACACTGTCCCTATTTAGTGGATACCCGTTCAACTACTATAAATGATAGAATTTCCATACTTCGTACTAAGGATAAGGTCTATGCTTTGGAGATCGTTCCACATCCTAGCCAGGCATGTATTCCCATTTCCTTGCTTTTTCTTTAATTTTGGTCCAAAACTTTTACTCGGTATCCAGTACTTCTTCTTGGTAACAAGTTCTTTTGTCTACTCTCGAGTACTATAAGTACTCAGGACTTAGAGATTCATTCGGTTTTAACTAATCATGACTGAATTCCTGCCTTTACCGACTTCCTTGCATTCCATTCTTCATCCGTTTTAGACCATTTGTCGACGATCAACCAAGGCTTCCGATGAGCACTTGGACTCGCTGCCGTCACCCGGTCTCCGTCACAACCATCCTGCTCACTATAGAGCACTCGTCACCAATCTTTTAAGTGCTCAATCTGATCGACTTCCTTTACTCCAAGTTTCGATTCAAAATTCCAAGTGGGTTATCGTTGGCGATGACTTTGGGTAACCAGCGGCCAGCGTTGGCGACGGGGATAGTCGAGTTAGGTTGGAGCAATTCAACGATTCTTCCAAGTAAGCGCTTCGAACTAATCTTGTATGTGCTTGGGAGAATCGACCAAATTCCTTCACTCAAGTTCTTGCCTTTGTAAAGTCCTTCGATTTTCTCCGATCAATGTTTGTCTGATTATCTATCTCTGAACGAATGTAAATAGAACGGTTCTTTTCTGAAGAATGGTCATATTGAATGACCCCATCGCAATGCATTCCAACCCTTGCGCTTCCATGTTCATGCAAAAGAAAAAGCTTCCGTTTCGCTCCGGACAGTAATTCTATTATCGATTATCCAATGATAATGGGTAAGGTCCGATGCATAGTTCCATTATGCAACATGGCTCGTTTTTCTAGCATAAGAGAGCAATCCACACAAGATGGTCCGTTCGTCACGTATGAGACACTGGCCTCACACTATAGAGATTAACGCTTTTACTTTCCCGGACGATGCTCAAAATCTGATCGGTCAACATACGTCGACATCCGTTGGATTATGGATGTTGATCTCATGAATTCGAAATTGAAATAGAATTCCAAAATAAAACATACCTAACCATGTTAAATGCTAAGTTTTCCTATCCAGAATGAATCGTCAACCACCTTATTTTCAAATCGGTGTTGGGCCATCTACTCCTTCTAAAGCTGGATCCACTACTGCTTAGGTTTCAACGTCTACGCCTTCTGAAACTAGGCATTCGATCACCGCCGAATCACAAGGGGTGATGATTCCAACGAAACCATGCAAGATCTATAGGAGTTGGACCAGCCTGTAGCGGAGTTAAAGGGTAAATTTCAAAAAAGATTCCTTTTTGGATCTATAAGGCCTATGATGTCTAAAGAGATTTTAGATCCAACATAAAAGGTGTTTAAATAAAATCCTTTTTTTATTTGAATTGTTTTAAAGAGCTTGAATTTGATATAAATTAAATGAATCAAGGCATCAAATACACTCACGTATTTAGCAGTTATTTGTAGAAATTAATTTTAAGAAAGAAATGTAACAACCCGTATCCTAGTGGGCTTGAATTTTCACTACATCGGAAACCCAAGTCCACCAAGTACAGATCGTTGGTTTGGTACCTTACAAATAAACAAATAAATGCATATCAAAGCACCATCGATATAACTCATAGCAGAATAGTAAAGTATAGTAAATCGTATATTTCCCGACCAAGATTAACACTTCCAATATCTAGTGTCCTTGTCAGTGTCCAACATGTATAAGAAAACCTATCCTTCCACTGTTCCCGCCTTGCACCAATGCATGTCCCTTTAAAGCTATCACGTGGGTTGTAATAAGAGGTGTGTCCGAACAACATTCCGATGATTGGTAATTTATACATTTTATACATAACACTAGTTCATGCCGATTGCCTTCCATCACATGTTATGTCTTCTTTTTTTACTTAGTTGTCTCAATTCAATGTATGCGTATGATATGCCCCATCTATCCAAAGTAGACCATTACTACATATGTGTGTGCGTGTGTGTATATATATATATGTATAACAGTCCCCCTTTGGACCAAGTTACTATCTTCGCTCATATTCATACCTTACAACTCATCAGGATCCATCATCAACGTAGTATTACATCTCGTCGTCGTGCATACCAAGGAACTCTCGCAGTGCCGAATAACGGTGTCATATAATTTAGCCGTATTCTATCTTGCCTTGGGGCTTTTATACTTGTCTGCTTCTTACTATGGACTCAGATCCACGAGCTGTAGAGGACTCGGCTCCTCGGACTATTATGGATTTAGTTCCACGAAGATGACTCAGTTCCTCGGACTATTGTGGACTCAGCTCTTCGAACTACCCCATTCATTTTGGAAGACCTTTCTTATGGGTTATGTAGCCTTGCCCCCAGCAAACAATTGTGGTGGCTCCTTACTTAACGTGACCTACAATGGTGGGAGGTGCAGCCCGTTAGGTGTAACCCTCGTCTTTTCCGTTGATCGCTCAGGATCGACGACGTTCTCGACCTATGTACAACTCCTACTCCCTAACACGATACCAACACACTGTCATAGCATCAATCTTTATACACCGTCCCATTTAGATTGCCTAATGCAATCGAGGCAATACCCCTCCAAAAATATTGAAGCAAACCCTACTAGGGTTCCTTCACCTATATGCAAGTGTATATTCACACCCTCATAAACGCATACATAAGACTACGTATATGTGCGCGCGCGTATTCATACTAGTTTAATTGTTATGCCTCCAATGTTTCAATGTTACAAATATCTATTTACTTGCTCTTGCATTTACCTCTTATTCAATTTAGTTATTTACCGCTTTTTAAAGGATTTATATTTTTTACCCATTTACTTCCATTTTCTCACCATCTAATTTTTATCTATATTCTATTTTTAACCTTTATTTCTCTCCCTTGTTTAGTGGACTTTCCATACCCTTTTATTTTAAATTATCACTTTCCTACCTTTTTACCGTTATTGTTTGATTTTCGTCTTGCTTATATTACATATATATTAATTCTTCTCTTAGATCGTTATTATTATCACATATATTATTCTTTAATTAATCCTCAGGGATTTCTGCATTTTAATGCATTAGAATTACACCTCACCCAAAAGGAAAGGTTAACACCGTAAATTTCTATATCTTATGCAAAATAAGAAATTGAGTTATGTTTGGAATTACAAGGAATTTTCTTTTCATGGTAATTGAAATAGACAGTACAAAATATGGTAAATATCCATATTTTATACATCTCTTTCTTTTTAAGTATATTCCTTGTTATTTCAACTGCTACACTTTTATTTATGAGACTTGATAATCTATATAAATTTACATTGCAACCACCAACATACCAATGAATTAAGATACTATTTAAATCTCTATAATTTATTATGGTAACTCTAGTTTACATTATACTTGCATAAGTCATTTAAATCTACAAATCTAGGACTACACATAATTTATCAAATTCAAGGATTACTACTACCAATACTTTTTAGATTCACATACATGCAATATATAATTCAAGTTATCAATCACAGTATATGTAGGTAGGGTTAATAAATTCATTATATGTATAAAATTTTAGTTAACAGCTCCAATTTATATTTTAGGCATGTGGGAATAGAACTACAACGATATAAATCCAATATTATATAAAATGTATAGTTTTACACTCACCTTTTTAGCTTTTTAAATCTCCAGATCTAACCTCTTTTATTCAGTTTGACTCTCTTTCTCTCCTTATTTGAATACATACACCGCAAGCATACATATAAGAAATCTAGATCAGAGAAGATATTTGGGTTTAATTTAGATATTAGATTTGGATTTATAATTTACCTTAGCCTTGACGATTTGATTCAACCCTATTCTTCTTTTCAATCATCCTCAACTATTCTCCATTTGTATATGTAAACTATAACTATTTTTAAGAATTAAGAATTTTGTATAGAAGAGAAACGGAAGAGCTTCGTCGTTACTTCGGAAAATATGAGAAGAAAAGTGAGTGGCAAGGCTCGTATTTATAGAGGTTTGAATTAATGCCAATGTTAGATTCTTCTATTTTAAACCACGTCTAAATTCTCAATTCGACAGCTTAACTGCCCTCTACCAGTCAAAGGCTATCAGTCGACTGACCTAAACTAGGGGTCGAACGGTCGATACGATTTATGTTAGTTACCTATATCGTTTGATTTTGTTGATTTAGTTCCTTTTAAAACCGATCGATACAATTTCTTTTCACTGTTAACTTACTTAGTGCTTAAGTAACGTTGACTATTAGTTAACTCTAACTGACGGTAGTTAAAGTTAGTTAATTATTTTTTATTTCCTCAGTTACATATACAATTATTTTGAATTTGAAAACTTCAAATGTTAATAACTTATATGTTTGAAAACTTTATATATGAAAATTGATTAGAAAATTATCAAGAGCCCAATGGCATAAGTTTCGTAGCCAATTTCTGATGTTTGTAAAAATTCTATTTTTCAACGTTGTTATTTATTTTTAATTATCACTAAAATTACGGGATGTTATATTCTCCCCTAAAAGAATTTCATCTCCAATATTCCTTAACGATAGAATCATATAGCATAACACACAATCATTTAAAACTATCTAACCAATCAATGTACAAATAAAAAAGCAATCAATCATGTACACATGCACTATGTATCACAACATATATGATATGCATACCGAGCAATACTAAATTAGTGCCTCCTATATGAATGCTTTCTTTAAAATAATTTTGAAAATATGATGCAAACAACCATATATGCTTGCAGTTCTATATGTATGCAAATTTTAAAAACCAAAAACTTGTTTTTGCATCCAATTTTCCCTCACTTCTACGAATGGAAGCATAGTTTAATCAATTTTTCAACCAATTCCAACAATCCAAAATTCTAGTACATCGCTATTGACATCCAAAATTTTGAAAATTCAGTTTTCAAACCTATACTCATATGTTGAAAAGGGTTTAGATGGAGAATTCTATATTTCCATCTTTCTCTTGTGTGCCATTTTCCACCGTACCTTGGGACTTCTCTTTTGCCACCAATCTTTTTCTAACTTTCCTAAGTATTGTCCGCGTATGTAAATTTTATTTTAAATCTTTAAAGTTTTAAAACAGAATTATTTTAAAATAGACTTTTGTTCATATACGTACAAAGTATGGAGAAATGGATTCCATATCTAAGACAACTTTTTCCCTTATCACTAACTCTATCTTATTTTACTATCGCTTCTGATGCATTGTAAAATTTCTTTTTACTAATCCGTCGATTCTTTTTCCTGTTCTAACCATGTGACATTTCAAAACAAGCCATTTTCCTTTTTTCCGCTCAAAAATCTTTTTATACAAAACTTTTGAAATACTTGAGAAAAAAATTTAAAATTTAAAATTCAAATTTTCATAAAACCTTTTAAATTTTTTTTATAAAAGTATTTTATTTTTCAGAACTAAGAATTTTGAATATAAATTCTTAAAGGTATATATTATTTTCGAAACAAATAATGCCACATCCTATGCTGTCAGACTTTAGTCAATAGTCTAACTTTCATAGTGGACTCTATCCTACCACGCCGTAAATTTTAAATTTTCAAAAGCATTTTCTGTTATCTTAAAATAACAACCAGCACATAGGTTCATATGTGTTTTACAACAACAACTAATGCTTACAACCCAAACCTTAAAGAAATAATTGCTAGTAGCTACCCCTCAAAATCAACCGAAATAATGATGTCGTGGCCTTATCACTTCTTACTTAAATTATGGACCTTTTCTGCAAGTCATTTTACTGTAACCCACATATCTTAACTCACTTTTCTAGCTTGCAGTAAATAAGGTCCACTTTTTACTTTCAGTTACTACCACCAATTATAGGTTGAACCATGCATTTTCACCTTGTTGTGGCTAAAGTATACTGCTTTGCAAATTTAGAAATATTCATTGGAAAATTGGCTTAGCGGAATTAACTTTTCCACTATCTATCTTGCCTTCCTAAACCTGATATTTCCAACGTCCTCTATGTATGTTTGTCATCTCATTACCCTTTGTTGTCATCCTATTTTAATCCAAATCTCTTGATAGTATTTTGAAACCTTGATATTTACTTTCTTTACCCATGATCTTTCATATGAGCATACTCTAGAACTCGTAGAAGCGTATTTTCATACCATTCATCATTTCTTTGTGGGTTCTTCTTATGGTTTTCACATATATCTAATAAAACATACCTAGGTTATCACAAACTGTCCTTGCACTCTAAGGGGATTCCTTATTACTACTTTATAAGCAGTCATTGCTATCTTCATCATAGCCTTATCTTTTACCCTGTCTTATCTATACAGTCATCCCTATCTTCTTAATAGCCTTTGATTTCCGATGTTGCTTCTAATTAGATTTCTAGAGTGATTTTTTAATATAACCTTCTTATGCTATTTCTAATTGCAAATATTATTTTATATAAGTTTCTAGTATTTTTTCTATTTATATTTCATAATGTTACTACTATTTAGCTATTTTTAGCTAAACCGCTCTTACTTCTATTTATATAGCTTTCATCATAAATGATTATCTTTTTATTGATCCATTGTAATGATTCGTCTATTGCTTTATTTTTGGGTTTTAATCTTCTTTTCCATTATATTTATCCCACTTTAAACTTGTACCACTTCCTATTATCCACGCCAAAAAGAATTTTACAACTTAGAATTTTTCTTTCATTGTAAAAAAGGGGGCTATATACGCTTTACTATTTTTCTCAATGGAATTAAATTTTTATTCAAATCCATTTACTGTAATTTCCAATATAACTATTTCAATTTCTACTAAAACCATTTATTTTAATAGAACTTTTTATTTAAACAAAATATAGATATTTTGTTCTTTCGTTCAAAAATTTAATATTTACTTATATTTTCAAAATAGGGTTTTTCTACCTTTAATTAACTCCTTTGAAATCCTTTCAAAATTTTTTTCAACTTTTATAATCATTTCCACTTTTATTAAATTCTTTCATATTGGGCTGGACTCGGAATTTATTTTTGTTTGTCCTTTATTTTAGACTCATCTTCTTTCAACTTACTCCTTGACTTTCCTTCATCCAATAATATTTAAAATCTGGCTATTTTCTTGGAGTGACTGCTACATATCATACCATGGAAACACATTTCATTTTTGCTTTCGATATCTGCAACATATGGATCCTTACAATGTGGACCTACTGTACATCATCAATCTGCAATCTTATGGGAATCCATAATCATTAGGCTACCGAGGGCCCAACTAGGAAATCACATACTATCTAGCTACAAGGACCTTCCATATGCTACACTCATGCTATTTTTAAGTTACGCCTTTCCATGCGACCTATTTCCCATGGATTAATCGAGGTAGGTGTACATCAACAATTTATCCATTGTTCTGACTCATAATCGACTTATCCATTTATCAATGTGTGGGTGCTACTACTCCATATTTGGAATTTGTATGATTTGGCATATAATATATTTATATGTATAGGCAAAATAAAAATACATTCGGTCAATTTTTCCTAATTTATTTCAAGATCGACTAACCTAGCTCTAACACCAAATGCAACAACCTACACCCCAGTGAGCCTGAATTTTCGCTAAATCGGAAAACCAAGTCCACAAAAGTATGAATAGTTGGTTTGGTATCCTGCAATAAACAAATAAATGCATATTAGAGAATTATCGACATAACTCATAGCGGAATAGTATATTATAATAAATCATGTAGTTATCGACCAAGATTGGCACTTCAATATCTATTATTCTCGTCAGTGTTGAGCATGCATAAAAAACCTATCCTTCCATTGTTCCTGCATTGCACCATTACATATCCCTCTAAATCTATCCTATGGTTGTAATGATGAGGGGTTCAGAACTATGTTTTGGTGACCGATAAATTACACATTTTACACATAACACTAGTTTATACCGATTGCCTTCCATCACATGTTATGTTGTATTATTTTATTTAGTGCTCTCGACTCCATGTATGCGTATAAGGCGCCCTATCTAACCAAACTGGACCATAACTACATAAGTATACACGCACACATATGTGTATATAAAGGTACCGCAGTCCCCATTTGGACTAAGATACTATCCCTGCTAGTATCCCTAACCCACAACCCCGTCAGGATCCATCATGAATGCAATATCATGTCTCTTAATCGTGCATATCAAGAAACTCCAGCAATGTCTAATAATATCGTCATTAGTTTAGCAGTATTTTGTCTCATCTTAGGAATTTTCTATTATGACTCCAGAGACTATCCGTCGTCATGGTTCCTACCTTTAGTTCACTTCGATGAGCATTTTCAATCGTACAAGCATACAAACAAATACCGTACATATACCAAACAACACTCAAATATGAAAATCACACAATTGATCGTAAAAACCATCATACAAGATGTCTACAGCATAGCCTAACATATACCAAGGCAATCATATATTCAAATAACAAGTTTAGAACATCAAAAATTTATTTTTCTTCTTCATGTTTTTACTATAGGTTGGGCTTTAAAACAACATTAAAACTTAATTTTGACTTCGACAATCTATCTAGAAGACCTTAAATTATAAGTACATATGTAGTAAGGGGAGAGATGATAAATCACTTACCAAAACCTCCAAAATCCAAGTTTTGCATGCAAATCGAGGCAGATCTGAAAATCAATAGCCAGCTCCAAATTTTCTTCCAAAAAGTATAGATTTTAAGATCTTTAATGAATCCCTTTGCTAATCTACCTTTAACCTATACTTTAGACTTGATTTGGTGAAGAAAGGAAATGGGTTTTGGATGTGGAATCGTTTAATGGGAGCTTAGATCTATTTGAGAAGTGGTAAAAATGATTTGTGGTTGATGGTTCCGCCTATTATAGCGTCCAAACCCAAAATGGGTTAGTGGGCTTGCCTCAAACTCTGTAATTATCCATTAAGCTGCTCCATAGACTACAAATTTTCAAACAGCCATATCTCCTACCATAAAAGTCCAAATTGCTATTATCATCACTCTTTCTGTTGGCTTTCCCGTGAATAAGAATTCATTATTGGGCGCGATGAAGCGAGCGTTTCTAGCTGTTTCGCTTTCTTCTTTCCCGTACGGAAGGGGTAACAGTTATATCTTTCTAATGGAAGTAGTCTTAGATGCTAACTCGGCCTCTATCAAAAGTTATAGCTGTTACAGGTTTTCAAAGGTAAAATCATCTAGAAAAATTCTACAGATAATAAATTTTACTAACAGGCATTTCCCAATAAATTAGAGCCACACGACCTCATATGAATTTAAAAATAATATTTTTTGATACCCAGATACGTAAAGTATAGGTCGTTACACTCTTCCTCCTTTTAGAAATTTCGCCCATGAAATCCCTAATTTAAAAAAGCTAAAATCAAACATAGATACCTCACATGCCTAACATCCAGGAGTAAACATATCAAACATCACACATGCACACAAAATTATGAAATAATATCTATGTCTACCCTAGCATGCATGACACTAAACTACCCTCGAAAGTGAAAGTAAATGTGATAAACAAAAATCTTACCAAGTAAAGAGCTCCAGATAAGTGATCCTCATGCTCTCCTTGGTCTCCCAATTATAATTAACTTTGTTCTCACTCCATTAGTCTTCCACCAGCTCTATTATCTTCCTCTTAAGCTACTTTGTACCACGTCCGATGAAACAAATACGCATAGGAGGCCTTGATGCTTTCGGTTCAATCTCGATATAATCAAGCTGATTTGGTTCACCTATCATACCTGATCCATGCATAAACTTCCACAAGTGAGAGACCTGAAACACGTTGTGCATGTCCGTCATCTTTTGAGGTAAGAGACTCTATAAAATGGTTCCCCATTTTTTCAAGTATAAGAAAAGGAATAACGAATCTCGACACCAACTTTCTTTAGTACCGAATCGAACGACATTCTTCAACGTAGAGATCTTGACGAATACAATATCGTTGACGGAGAACTCTAACTCACATCTTCTCCTATTAGAGTAACTTTTCCATCTATCCTGAGGGGCTTTCATATATTCTCACATGATCTCAATCTTCTTCGAAGTCTCGCAAACCACATCTGACCCAAGTATCATTTTTTATCCAGCTTTGCATAGTCGGTCATGCAATGCCTCAAATAGTGCTATACCGATGATAGACTTTTGCAGTTAAAGCACTTAGTAGTTCTACAACGGTGGAGGTGCAGAATGTTATTTTAGGGGTATAGTGGTAAATAGTGGAGGTGCAAAAAGTACTTCATTTAATATAAAAATATATTTAAAGTTAATTTATTATCATTATCACATCATTTTATTAGGAAAAAGAAACATTGTTTAATCTTTTATAACAAAACCAAACAATACCCTAATTTATGCATACTTGATTTGGTGACTGCAATAGCTTTCTAACTTAGCATTTATGGCTTCAAATTAGGTATTTACCCAGACTTTGTTGATTTCATTTAATAGAGTACTAGTCAAATTAACCTTTGTATATTGCTATTGCTAAAGTGGGAAAGGCATGAGAAAGAGAGAAATATTGGTTAGTGATTGTGAGGCCCCAATTCTTAACTCGAAGGAACACCAAAGGTCTTTTCCATTCCCTATCTATCCTAGGAAGGAAAGGGCAGGTTTTTTCATGTTGTTAAACAATTGAATAACGAAAATAGATGGCAAGTGCCTGATTGAATTGATCAGGTCATGTAGGAACAAGGTTCAATTCTCTTGGTCTATTAACTACATATGTCACTGCACTTTTACTTGACACCTATCGTAATGATAAACAGCTTGCTAAAAATCATTGATTTAGCGTGCGTAGCGAAAAATAGTGGGGCTTAAACCTGATATAGTGTTTAATAGTGCCAAATTGAAATAGTGTAGCAGTCGTGGAGCGCTATGGGCTATAGCGGGAATTTAGCAGGGCTTTACTTGCACAGTGCTGAACTAATAATTGTTGTTGTATGCAAACTCTACAAAGTGCAAATGATTGTCCCACGAGCCATCGAAATCTAGAATGCAAGCTCGAAAGAGATCTTCCAAGGTACGATTCACCCTCTCAGTCTGCCCATTAGTTTGTGGGTGATAAGCTATACTAAAATGTAGCTCCGTCCCCAACGCCTCTTGCAAGCTCTTCCAAAATCTGCAAGTAAACAAAGGGTCTCGGTCGCCCATAATGCTCTTCGGCACACCATGGAATTGCATAACCCACTTCACATATAACTCAGCCAATTTGGATGGTGTTCTACTTGACTTGATGGGTATAAATCTGGCACTCTTCGTCAACTACCGACTATGATCTAAATGCTATCGTACCTTCCTCTAGTCCTTGGCAATCCATCGATGAGTTCATCAAAATTTCTTCACATTTCCACTCGGGAATCTCGAGCAGTTGCAGCAAACCACTCGGTTTCTTATGCGTCTTTACTAACTGATAGTTCATGCACTTCGAGATAAATGCTCCAGCATCCTTCTTCATCCCTTCCCAATAAAATGTTAGCCTCACGTCATAATACATCTTATTGCTGTTAGGATGTGTAGTCAATCTTGAATAATGGCACTCGCATAGCACCTCATCCCTCAACCTATTGACTTCTGGAACAAATGATCTCCCATCCTTACGGAGTCAACCATCATGGTCGAGCCAATACTTCTTCATCTCCTTGGACTCTAACCCTTCTTCTATTTTTGCTGTGATCTTCGATAGTCTAGCGTCTTGCGTCTAACTAGTACTGATCCGCTCAGTCAAGGTAGGTCTAATTATCAAGCTAGCCAAAACTTCTGGCTCTAGCTCACATCGGGGTCTAAAATCATAGCCAATGATAAAATCCAACTACTTTCAGTATAGGAACATTGCTCCCAGGCTAGCATGTCTAATACTCAAGGCATCAACGGTTGCCTTTCCCTTACCAAGCGTCTAGGAAAATGCCAAAGTAATAAGAGGCTAGGAACACCAACCATTTCTACCAACAAAGGTTAAGGACCTTCAAATCTTCAAAGACAATATTATCATTGCCAAATCCAAATCATGAGTTGGATACTTTTTCTAATGTGGTTTCACCTATCGACTAACATAGGCAACAACCATTCCACTCTACATCGATAATGCACCTAGTCCAGTACCACATGCATATGTGTAAACTGTCAGCTCCTCGTTCCTGCTTGGAATGACTAACAACGGTGCACTCATCAACCTCTCCTTCAGACTCATGAATGCATGCCTGTACCTCACGTCCCAAATAAAAGTCTGATTCTTCTTTTCCAAGTTGGTTAACAGCGCTGCTACCTTGGGGAAGTCCTGGACAAAACGTCTATAGTATCCTGCTAGTCCAAGTAAACTTTTCACACGTGTAGTAGTCTTGGGTCGATCCCAGTCCATTACCGTTGCCACTTTCGTAGGATCTATAGCAATACCCTGCTCAAAAACAACCTGACCCAAAAATTGCACTTCCATACTCCAAAAGGGACACTTCGAAAACTTCACCTTTAATTAGTGTTTCCTCAACACCTTGAGCACAATCCTCAAATGCTTCTTGTGTTCTTCTTCTATTCTCGAATAAACAAGGATATCGTCCATGAACATAAGTACGAAATTATTTAGCCAGTCTCTAAACACACGGTTCGTAAGATCAACAAAGTATGTCAATGTGTTGGTTAGCTTGAACGACATAACTAACCAATCAAAAAATCCAGACGACGTACAAAATGCTTTAATTAACATCCTCTCCTTCGCCACCCTTAGTTAATGAAATCCTGTCACAAGGACCAACTTAGAGAACGCCTTCACACATGAAGCTGGTCAAATAAGTCATTAATACACGAGAGTGGATACTTGTTCTTCTTCGTCACCTTATTCAGCTAACAATAATCTACGCACAACCTCAAAGAGCCATCCACCTTAGTTGCGAATACTACAAGCGCGCTCCACTCAAATATTCCCCTATGAATGAACCCTCACCTCAATAAGTCATTCACTTGCACCTCCAGGTCCTTTTTCTCTCTTGGTGCTGTAAGCCTTAAGGGCATAAGTATCGGTATGGAATCCTTCACTAAGTCTGTGCAGAACTTAATCTCTTAGTGTGGCGGCAATCCAATCACCTTCTTGAACACGTCCAGATACTCTCTCACGATTGGCACAAATGATAACTCATCCTATGAAATCTCAAGCTAATATAGAAAGAAAACCGCAATTCTATCCTTAGAAAGGCAGCCGGTGACTATTGTCCGCCACTCCACAGCCTCACTAGGAGCCTCTCACAATCCACCACTCCTGCATAATTCCTCAGCCAGTCCATCCCCAGTATAATACCAAACCCCACAAAACTCAAAACAAAGCAACCACAAGCAAACAAACATCTGTAACTCGATAAGGCTAAGTCTCGATAAACCATGCAAAGGCTAGTCGATCCTCTAACAGGGTTCATAACAATCAAAGGTCAATCAACTATATTGGGTTTCAATCCTAGTATGTCTACCAAATAACTAATTATAAAGGAATTAAAGCCCTGGCATCTAATAAAACACGTATATATGTATCAAAAATAGAAATCATACCGTGTATAATGATGCTCTTCCCCTTCTCCTTCGCTGATGGAGTACATGACGAAGCTGAAACAGCGTTCAAATCATAAGTTGACACAACCCACTGATTTCTCAACGATTTTGAGCAATCCTTTTTTATATGCCTTGACTTGTTGCATTTATAACATCCTTTCTTCTCGTTCCTTGCAAATTTTTCTAAGATGGCCCTTCTCTCCATAATTGTAGCAAGTAGGTTCCACTTGCACTTCTTCTGGCCACCCTTCTGAAACTGCTTCTTCTTCTTCTTTTCGTCACAATTCCTCTTGCCTTCCCTATCAACTTGCGGCTTTGATTCATCCTTGGGAGCGAAAACCGACTTAGGCTTAGGATAAAAACTCTCATGTCGAAGAGCCTTCTTTACCAGCCTCTCAGTGGTCTCATTGATATGACTCATGAATTTTTCCCTATGATAACAATCCAGGCCCATAATAAACTTCTTATTCCTCTTGAGCGGAGTATCGATAGAAGATAGACCATACTTCGACATCATGTTGTATTTTCCCACATACTCTGACACAAACATATCCCCTTCAAATTAGCAAACTTTCAAAAGAGCATCGACTTTTGAGCAGTTGGTATATACTTCTCTTAAAACCTCGCCTTAAATGGCTTCCAAGTAATCTGATCCTCAGGAGTACTAATCTTGATGGCATTCCATTATCCCAATAGCTCGTCCCTGAAGTTGCCAAGAGGCCAGGTTCCTCTTCATCGCATACTATAACTACATATTCTCAAATGCATTTGTCTAACAAATACTACACTTCAATGGTCGATTCCATTCCAAGAAATGGTTTGCAACCCAAAGTAGAGAAATCCTTGCTTAGTTTGGCAAAGTTAGCCCTCGAGCACCACCACCACCAACAGCCACAATAGGAGCAACTTAGGCATTTTAAACCATGTTACGCACCATCTCAACGAACATGTTCTATAAGTTGGGGTTGGCAGCCCCCGACCCCCCTCCTCAAGTCCAAAAATGGAATTCCAAGCAGCATTCCTCATTAGCCACCTCATTATTATAAGTTGTAATAGGAATATTGGTCTCTTTAAAAGGAATTTTTATTCGTGAATGCAATGCAACTTATATACTATATATATAGTTTTAAATGGAAAATATAACAAGTACGCTCTCTCGTTTATTACTCGATCCATTTTAAAGCGATAGCACCTTCCTTATCCCTCACGGATCCAAGTATCAACTTAGATCGTCCATGCAACCACGCTTTGGTGCCAAATGTGATGACCATCCTATACATCGGGTACCTAAAATATTTGTATAACATGCCATGGAGGTACCTAGCCGATGTAAGACGATAGTCAAGGGCGAAAAGCAAAAAAATCCAAACACGTAACCTGTAGAACATCTCACAGTGTACAGAAAAGATATAATATAATAACTTAGATGTAAAAACAATCAAGGTAATGATATAATCAAATGAACCATAAATAAGAACATCATAGTGCATCAGGATCATAGTCTATACAAAAACTGAAATAAAGAGTTTATACATCCTAAGTCTTCAAAATAAACTATAATTGTCTCTCAGAATACAAGTACTGACCAGCTCCATAGTATTGCACATTAGAATATAAGCGATAGTAAGATCTAAAGCATAGATCTATGAAAATGTAGCCTCCTGGTCATACTCCGTACAACTTCGTGCGCTATCCAGGCCAGATATCACTAATCTTCTCATTTAAATGTACCCAAGATAATAAGAAGCAAAACATAAAACCTCAGATTAGACAACATTCTATTATGAAAGAGATATCATCTCAAAATACTGTAAAAATCGCATATAATTAATACAGGAATAGGGTATGAAGAAGCATACTTGATCCATCCCTACATC
The DNA here is from genome assembly GCA_030765085.1 of Allium cepa. Classification (NCBI taxonomy): domain Eukaryota; kingdom Viridiplantae; phylum Streptophyta; class Magnoliopsida; order Asparagales; family Amaryllidaceae; genus Allium; species Allium cepa. The sequence goes on along the minus strand of CM060935.1, from coordinate 784,997,245 downwards.
CAAAGATTTAGCACATAAACATAGTATATGCTAAACTACTACCACAAGAGGAAAATATGGGGTATAAGGGTATAACACACCAAACATAGCACCCATCACACAACCTTGAATCTTTCACTCAAGTGCTTTAGATGTATAATGACTCTTACAGATGCTAAACCCATTGCCCAGGCAGATGACAATGGACTGGATACACGAAGATGTCCAAAACATGGGTATGTTGACTACCCTAGGTACATGTAGACTACCATGTCTCAACAATGATCATCACAACTAGAGAGTCATCCGTCGATCCCTTAGCATATGTTCCGGTAATAGAACTACCTCACAGATACTTAACTTATATCCACACGGATGGCTAAGTTCCTAGCACAAACGAACGTTTAAACACATGGGTACACGTAGATTACCCTAGGTACACATAGACTACCTTATTCTACTCATGAGCATCATAACATCATGTTCTACTCTATAAGCTATCACCTAAAACTCATCTACTCGGTCAATCACCAGATGCTATAGTCACTCTCCACATCGAGTTGTCGAAGTCACCGTACCTCATTGCTTTCCATTCCAAGGTTGCCTTGGGCTATCCTATATTCATCCATCCCGACTTCAAACTAGCTCTTAAAACCTCCAAGCAAACCCCGGTATTGACTCTAAAGCCCCTTCATACCGAGCCCGAAGCTAACACCCCAAAACCCTATTCCACATTCTATTCGGTTCCCCTTTTACAGCCGAACCAAAGCCACCAAACATCATTTCTCATTTGGCTCCTTATCACTGAGCCAAACAACTATCCTATTTGGTCCTTTTTTGCCAAACCAAAAACTACTATGGTATAGGATTTCATGCCCGATCCTCTACTGGCGAACCAAATGGCTATTGAACTAACTAGCTATAGGACATGATTTTCCATTCGATCCTTCTCCTTGTCGAGCCAAGGTCCTAATGAATAAGAATCCCTATCCAGTCTTCTATTACTAAAAGAAGTCATCCATCTAGCTATATCGCACCTGACCAAGCTCCACCGAATTATCCCATACCGGACCGAGCTCTATCAAATTAGAAACTTGTAGCTTCTTCAGCACATCAACACCATTGCTACACTCAATAGTTAAAACCTCGTGCATTGCCTATGCAATGATATGACTCTAAATGCTCTAGAGCCTATCCATCAAAGTCCAATTTCATGGTTCCTACCTCTGGTTCATTTCGATAAACATTTTCAACCATACAAGTAGATAAACAAATCACCTTACATACACCAAACAACACCTTGACATAAAAATCACACAATCAATGATAAAAGTCATCATATAAGTGTCTACAAGATAGCCTAACACATACCAAATCAATCATATATCCAAATACAGATCTAGAACATCAACAATCCATTTATTCACGTTTCTATTACAGCTTGGGTTTTAAAATAGCATTAAAACATAATTTTGACTTTAAAAAATGGTCCAATACATATTAAAACCTATAAATACATATATAGTAAGGTAAGGGATGATAAATAACTCAAGGAAACCTCTAAAATCCTAGATTCGCATGAAAACTGAAAAAAAATCCAAAAATAAATAGCCAAACCCCAATTTTTCTTTCCCAAAAATGTAGATTTAAAGATCTCTAATGAATCCCCTTGCTAATCTACTTTAATTTATGATTTAGACTTGAATTGAAGGAAAATAAGAGATGGTTTTGGATGTAGAATGGATTAATGGGAGCTTAGCTCTATTTGAGAAATTGTAAAAGTGATTTGAGGATGATGGTTTAGCCTATTATAGCCTCCAAACCTGAAATAGGTTAGAGGGCTTGCCCCCAAACTTTCTAATTACATACTAAACCGCTCCAAAGCAGCAAATCTTCAAACAACTATATTTCCTAATTTGAAAGTCCAAATCGGTATTATGACCACTATGGAAAGGGAAACAATCATATCTTTCCATTGAAAGTGGTCTCAGATGCTAATTCGGTTTCTATTTAAATTTATAGCCATCACAAGTTTTCAGGGATAAAATCATCCAGAAAAATTCTAAAGATAGGATGTCACAATAGGCATTTCTCAAAGACATAGAGTCATATGACCTTATATGTATTTAAAAATAATATTTTATGAGCCTTCGGTATGAAAAACAAGGGTTGTTACAAAAATACTAATAAGTTTCTTGAAATTTGAAAATGATTACTTCATTACATTTTTGCTCATATATCCCTACTTAAGCAATTTTCCTTATTTATTTAATATATACATTTCCTTTGAAAATTCATAACTAAATATTTTACCATTGAAAAATCTCCAAATCTCCATCATATTAAGTTTTCATGGTATTTCAAAATCATTAGAGTGGGGAATCATTGCAAAACTTCCTAAGTAAATCATTAATCTTACTCGGTGGTATTTATATAGTAAGGGTTTTGGTTTGCCTCTTTATCTTATTAATTTATTCCATCCTTTGCAAGATCCTCACTATTCAAATATTAATTTGATATCCTCATACACAGCCGCATTTAATTATTTCCCATAAACATATTTAAATTGATTCACAATATATGCCACCAAATTCAAATATATGCAATTTCCTTTAATATAAGTTCTTCTTATATAGGCATTAAATCTTCTCTTTACACATTTATAGTCAAATTTAGTTATATCTCATCTAGTTAGACACCTTAAATTTTCATTCAATAATTTCCATCTTTTAATTTAATCCCATGAATACATTTGGTAAATAAATGTCCGCCAATTATTTACCTTATTTAATTTATTCGTCCTTTTATTAAATTCTTTAATTAAATCAATTAATATTTGTTATCATATTTAATTTCCTCAATTAATTGTTTACTAATTTATAAGTCATTACAGGCTTCACCCTTATAGGAATATCGCCCATAAAATTCTAATAAGGTATTGTAGTGATTCTCAATCTTTATTATGCCTGCTCTAGCATATTCACACAAGTTCCCGACCAACATGTCTCAACAAAAATGTGCTACTGCATCTACTAATATGTAACAAATCAACCTTAATAACAACGTATATATATATATATAGTCTATAATATATAGTAAACATATATGCTAAACCTAAACAAATAATTCGGGATAAGTCCTCCGGGCCTTATCTTCTATTTTAAATCCTCCTGGTCCTTACTCTATTGGAACGGTACTAGCTTCATTTCCTTGTTATGAAGTTTCATTACATCTTAGTCTACCATCTGTATAGGTATTCTAACATATACTACGTTTGGTTCTACGACCAAGTTATGCATACCACTAGGGTTTACGACCAGCTTAGGATCTCAGATACACTTCCTCAAATGTGAAACATGAAACAAATTATCGACCCCAAACAAAGTACTCAGTAATTCAATGTAATATTCCACAATTTTAGGCCCAAAACTAACTATTACAGATGCCGTGGTCATCCATAGTTATTAATTCTCGATGAAAAAATACAACTATGTTAATCATATTGATAATACCCTAAGCACATGAATATGAAATTTTTAAAACACAATTTAATAACTTTCTTTCAAATTTCATTTCACAATTGATATTTCATATTCTTCACATAATCCTCTATGCAAACCAACATTCGGATAAAATATATTTATCACAATGTACTCCATGAGTGACATATGAAGACGTCCCCTCGGTTTATCAGAGTCAAATATTGGCAATTTTACAACTTTATCAATACATCCAAAACAATACAGTGGATAAATAAATACTCCTAAATAGCTAGACTTCCTCCTGTATGTCTCCGGAAGCTTATTCGTCTACTGGGTAACCTGAATTCCCTTCCTCAAAACCTACTCAAATGAGTACTTGGGAGTTTAAGGGGGAAAACAAAAACTTCAGGTCAGGCAAACAGTTTGGTATGAATAATCTCATACCATCTAAACCCAAAGTAGATATCTAGTGAGACCACACCGCTGAGCAGAATGGGTTTTCCTTTCACTAATATCTTAACTAAAAAATACTAACCGTATACTGTGCTCCTACATCTACAATGGTTAGAACATAGAAAATAACATTTATAGTTATGCAACATATACAGGATTACCCATATCTATTTATTAGACTATCCATATAATTTCATATGACTATCCATCATAATTTAAACTGACTATCCATATTATAATTATGTGCACTACCCATCCCACATATAAACATATTCAAAGTCTTATGGATTGTCCATCTCATATGCAATTATTACAAGGATTACCTATCCCCGACCATATTGACTGACCATCATATATGGTTCCATTGTTTAAATTATGCAGACTATCCATCGCACATATTCCTTTTAATTTTGCAACGATGTGGATTGTCCATTATGCATCCCATAGTTTTCATAAGATGACTATGAACCCTTCATTAACCACATAGAGACTATCCATCTCCGGTCTGATGTGAATTATCCATCTCTCATCCTATAGTTTTCCTAGGATAACTATGAACCCATCATTTTTTTCAATATTATTCATGTTTGGTGTTGAACTCATTGAAATTCAATAATACAACATCTCAAAATAAGATACATTGGTATCCCCAATGTTTGGTGTTGAACTCATTAAAATTAAACAATGTTATCCCTAAAAGTTCAATGTCGAAGTCAAGAACATGTGGCTCACCACCTCTTAGTAATTTAAAATTTCAATTAATGTCAAAGTTCATCCACATTGGTGTCCCCCAACGATGGTGTCGAAGTTTTCAACTTTGCATTGGTATCCCCAATGATGACGTCGTAATAGGAAACATAAGGCCTACGTCTTTAAATGAAGATAGGTGACATTCAAGTCGCATTATACCTCATCGACCCTCTACCCAAGGTAAACCAAACTTAAATTCTTTTAAGTACAAATTCATGTCGAAGATGATGTTGTCGACTTTAAAAAACTATAGGCTATCCACCAATTAAAACAAAACATTAACTTTTATAAGTTATATGGCTATCAGCCGAAGATACAGGGTCATCGTTGCTCTTAAAACATAGCCCTCTTCGCCTTATTAAAATGTTTATAGTTTATATAAAACATGCCTTTCTGGTAGTAAAAAGAAGAAGTGCTGCATCGTTGCCCCATAGAAAATGTATAAGGTCACCGGCCTTAATGCACAACGACACCAAGACCATCAACGTCATTATAAAAATCTTTACTTAGTTTACATCAGCCACTATACCATTTCGTATATAGGGTCGAAGATATAATAGGTGGCAACACTGCCTTAATATGTATAAAAGTCGAAGAGATGATATGCGACATCCTTTTAGAACCCTTAGATAATCACGATAAGGTTAGGCTGCCAATGATATGTTGCCGACAATATCGGCATCGACACTAATGAAACTAATTCATAGTTACCAAAGTAGCCATTATAATCTTCCATTCTTAACGATGTCGACCTTCATGGACGCAACATTCATTTATGCTCAGAGAGGAAAAATGCAGCATGACATCATCGTGATTATCATGAATACTGATTTATTTCTAGTAAAAGCGATTACTTTTCACCAAAACATTATTCTAGTCAAGTTTCTATTGGATGATGCGCCGCAACCCACTTTCAAGACCCAAAATATTTATCAATTTTAATTAATTAACAACCTTCATTAATTAATAATTTAAATACTTTCCAAGCATATTAAATACATAATAATTCGAATCACTTGGAAAAAAATCCTCCAAAGTTCCAAAAATTCAAGAATAATTTCTCTTTACTATAAAAAAAATTTAGGACCAAAACCATATTTAATTATTTTAAATAATTAAAACCGAAAATTAGCTATCTCCTGCTTAGGAAATTCATTAAATATTCAATTAAATTAGGAAAATTATGAAACTAAAAAACCATCACCACAATATCATTTTACTTCTCACGTCAAAAATTCAAATCATTTGGAGACTAAAAACTTAGGTTTTACCCTTAAAATCCTTACAAAATATTTCATAAAAATCCCCATAAATCATCATTCTATCTGAACAACGATTCTACAACTATATCTTAGGAAAAACATTCAAATTAATTCAGATACTAGCCGTAACCGAATTCAAAATAACAAAATTGAGATGGGGCATTTATTATTCACCTTAGATATAGTATTAGAGTAGAGAATTGATTTAGCTCTTGATACCTAAGCTTGAGTTTGTAAATCTCCCTTGATTTCACCCTCCCTTGGTTGATTAACGGCCAGCCTCCTTATATTTCTCTTTTGATTGTTTTCATGTAAATAATATGAGAATGATATGAAGGGAGAGGGTTTAAGGAGTGAAAGTTGTATCTACCAAAATTCCCTCTCATTTATTCTCTTATATAATAAGTTTTCCAAAACAAACTTATTAGTTTATTACGGAACAACCTTATTAATTAACCAAATCTCATCCTCCTTAACCATTTACATTTTTATATTTAATCTACCCAATCAAATGTCCCAAATAACATTCAACTAAAAATAGGGGTGTTACAAGCTCCTCTCCTTAAAGAATTTCGTCCTCAAAAATTACAAAACAGGCATATCAAACATGTAAACAATGCTAGCATACCCTACCAGTTATAAAGTCTATACTCCAAACATTAAACGTACCATCATAACAGCTCAGGACAAGTATCCATAATCATCTCCTTTATCTCCCAAGTATAATCTTTCTGGTTGGCCCTCCACTGGACTTTCGCTAATCTGACTATTTTGTTCCTTAACTTCTTCTTTTATCTCGCTATAACTCAAACTAATTTCCTTATGAAAGTCGGATCCGGTTCTACTACTAAATCTTCTAGTATAGTTAGAAAAATTGTACTCCCTGGATAATGAACGTACTCCCTAAGATGAGAAACATAAAATACATTATGGACACCTACCAAACTGCTTAATAACTCTACTCGATACATGAGCTTTCTAATCCACTCTACAATTGGGAAAAGTCCAACATATCTTGGTGCCAGTTTCTCTGAATTTCCAAAACATAACACACCCATCATCGGTGATACTTTAATAAAAACATGATATCCAACAAAGAACTCAAGATCTTTAGGCCTCTTATATGCGTAGATTATCTTCCTAGACCGAGCTTCTCTCATCCTATCCTAGATTTACTCAACTTTCTCAATGGCTTCACTCACCATATTTGGACCAAGGATCGATCTATCTTCGGTCTCTAACTAACATGATGGTGATTTGCATAGCCTTCAGTACAAAGCTTCGAAATGTGCCATTCCTATACTGATTTGGTAACGTTTATAATATTAAAACTCAATTAGGTGCTAATGTCTTCCCATGACCCACCAAATTCTAGTACACAAGCTCTCAACAAATCCTCGACTACCTTATTAACTCTCTCTATCTACCCATCTATCTGTGGCTGAAAAGAGGTATTCATCTTAAGCTTGGTACCTAACACTTACTGTAGACTCTTCCAGATTTGCTAGTGAACAATGCATCTCTTTCATTGACTATACTACTAGGAAATCCATGCAGTCTAACAATGTTCTTCATAAATAACTTAGCCAAAGCAGGTGCTGTCCTGTTTGACCCAACGGCAATGAAATGGGCACTCTTGGTCAGTTTATCCATTATGACCCTTATACTATCATTTCTCGGATTCGATCATGGAAACCTGTTAATAAACTCCATGGATGTCGAATCCCACTTCCGAACTTGTATTTCTAAAGACTGAAGCATCCTACTTAACTTTTGATGTTCGGTTTTTTTACTTGTTGGCAATTCGCACACTTCTTTACTCATAAGCCTACATCCCTTTTCATAACTTCCTAGAAGAAACTTCTCTTCATATCCTAATACATCTTGGCTTCTTTAGGATGAATTGTAAACTTTGATCGATGACATTCCCTAAGAAATTTTTTCTTTAGGTTACCAACATTTGGAACACATAACCGTCCCTTCTTCCTTAACCATCCTTTCCAGTCAAGACTAATATCTTTGATCTCGATTCCATCTCCCATTCTTCTAATCCTTTCGGCTAGCAATGAATCATCTCTTTGCTTAAAATCAATCCTTTCGATCAATAGCGGTCGAACTTCCAAGAAAAATAACATGGAGTACTTTAACTAGATCTAGCAGTCGATCTTAACTACACACTATAGTAGTCAATGCCTCTAGATTCTTCCATTCTACCAACATATCTAATACCGCATTTTGATGTTTTCCACTAAGGGCATCCACATCTTTATTTCCCTTCCTCGATGTATACTCAACACTGAAATTATAAGCTATTAAAAACTCCAACCACCTCTGTTGTCTCATATTCAACTCTTTCTAAGAGAATAATTACCTCAAAGACTTGTGATCCCTATACAATTTGAATCATTCTCTTAGGAGGTAACGTCTCCACACTTTTAATACAAAGATCACTGCTGCCAACTCCAAATCATGAGTTGTATATCTAACTTCATGCAGTTTGAGCTGCCGAGAAGCATAGGCAATTACTTTACATTTCTGCATTAGCACAGCTCTTTATCCTATCCTACATGCATCCGCATGCACCACCAAATCCTAATTCACATCTAGAACAACTAATACATGCACATTGGTCAATAAATGTTTTAACTTAAGGAATGCTTCTTCACATTTGTAAGACCAAATAAAATTCACGTCCTTTTTGGTTAGCTTTATCAAGGGTGATTTTATCTGCGAGAAATCCTTAATAAATCTCTGGTAACAGCCAACAAGTCCAAGAAAACTTCTTATCTTAATCACTGTCTCGGTTCTCTTACAAATATTAACTGCTTCTATCTTAGCTGGGTCAACTGATAACCTTCTTTTGAGACTACATGATCAAGAAACTTCACTTTTCTTTTCCAAAAATGACATTTAGAAAACTTCGCTTTTAGCTGATGCTGCATCGGCATTTCGAGCACTATTCTAAGATGAAGCTTGTGATCTCTTTCATCCTTAGACTATATCAAAACGTCATTAATGAACACTAATACGTACCGACCCAAGTGCTCTCGAAATATCTGGTTCATCAAGTCCACATAGAAAGCAGGCGCACTAGTTAACCCGAATGGAATCACTAACCACTCGCATGAACCATATCTCATTCGAAAAGCCATCAAAGGAATACCGTCCTATACCACTCTCAATTGATGGCACCCTGTTGCCAAATCCAATTGGGAAAACTCTTTGGCTCCACTCAACTGATCGAATAAACCATCGATTCTTAGCAAAGGATACATATTCTTTATTGTCTTCTCGTTTAACTTACGATGGTCGATACTAATCTCAACGACCCCTGCTGCCTTCACGAACACCGTGGCCGCGCCCGAAGGCAAATTGCTTGGTCTAACAAAATTGTTTCTTTCTAAGTCCACTAGCTGCACTTTTAACTCCTTCATCTTGGTAGGTGTCATCCTTTTAGGTGGTCTGCAAACAAGATCAGCTCCTGGTATAAGAGATATACGAAATTTAATAGCCATCTCAAAAATATTTGCAAATTCCTTTGCAACATAAACCCGATTCAACTCGTCTTCCACTTCTGTGGCACCTAATGAAGCACAAATCTATACTTGAGTTCTCAATTGAGTATACTATTCGCACTACTATTAGGGTGTATTAATGATATTTTCCTATCCTAAAAAATATCCTAGCATCATATCTGCTCAACCAATCCATATCAAAATGATCCCAAGACCCACAAAATCAAACACAAATAAATTACAGGCAAAAGTGTATGCTTTTAACTCAAATTCTAGATGGTCACATTTCATCACCAAAGTTGCATGCCCTCCTATCGAATTAATTTCCTTTAAGAAAGTAACAAGGTATGGTAGTCTTAATTCTATCTTATCTACCAAAAACTGAGAGATGAAAGAATGTGATGCAATAGTATCAAACAATACTTTTATTGGGATGCTATGAATCAAAGCGTACCTTCCATCATAGCCTTTCCCTTTTCCTCTGCCGTTAGCTTAGATGATGATGGCTCCAAAGCAAATACCTTTCCTTTTCCTACCATGGCCGCTTCTGGATATTTCTTCTTATAATGCCTCCACCTGGTCGCAGTTATAACACTTCACATTATGCTTCTCCATAATCACCTTGCCATCACCCGAGCGACACTCATTAGCATAGTATCCCTTCTTGTCACTCTTATAGCAAGCAATATCCACTTTCCCCTTCTTGGTAGCTCCATCCTTGTAAGCTCCCTTTTCTAAAAAGAACTTCCTCTTCTTATTCTGAGAATTCTAGCTTTCCACCGATCTCCCTTCCTTAAGGTAGAAAGCATTTCTTTGTTGTTGATAACCATCTCCATCACTACGTTCGATGGATCTCTGAGATGAGGCATAGTTACCTTTGCAATCTTCAGCCTCAACCCTTGGATAAAATTCTCATTTCTCTTAATAACAGTGTCAATAGTGGCATATCCATTTTTGGATAGCTCATCAAACTTAGAAGAGTACTCCAGCACTGTCATTTCTCCTTGCTCCAAGTCCATGAACTTCCTGTGCAAGGCTAACTTGGCTACCTCTAATAAAAATATTTTTTCGAATCTCCATCAAAATTCTTCCCAAGTCAATTCCTGCTCTGCTACCTCTATGTTCACTCCGTATACCAAAACAATGCAGCTCCTTGTAACCATATCAAAGCCAATCTCCTTTGCTGCTCGTCATCCAAACTCAAATCAGCAAAAATTCACTCACGATGCAGCAGCCAGTTCTCCACTTCAATTGCATCCACATTCCTAGAAAAGGCATTCCACTCAGACTGGTGTAACCTGGGCTCAGCTTGGCATAGTTATCGCCAACCGACACCACGAGATTAGCTCCTCTCGCATTAGCTACATTTCCTCTAGCTACTCTTGCGGCTGCTCCGGCTTGCATCAAATTGACAATTAAGAATTGATACATAGTCTCAATATCTTCTAGTGGAGTTCCAACACCTACATTAGCTTTTGCATTTTGATTCGCATCTTCCTATTGGCCCTCTTTCCTCCATGTATTGGATCGAGCATTACCATAGGTTATGGCACTTCATCCATCTAGATTAACTCTTCTATTTCCTGCCTCCATATCTATATTTCTCATAAATCTTCACAAAAACCTTAGTAAGATATAGAAGAAGGGTCTAAGAGAGAAGGGAGAATACATACTATATATAGCAAACATAAGTACATTAATATAGCATTATCCCATAACCCTGATCTTATTCTCTACTTTATTAGGATTATATTTCAAGAATTGTTTAGGTTTAAAGTTCTTTTAGTCATAAAGCTATGATCTGATACCAACATGTAATATCTCTCATTCTAAGGCCCGAAACTAAATACTACGAATGTTGCAGTTATACATAGTTAATAATTATCAGTAAGAAAATATGGCTATGTTATCATAATGATAATACCAAATACGCAAGAATATGAATTTTTTAAAATATAATTTAATAATAAACATTCACATTTCATTTCACAATTGATATTTCGTATTCGATACATAATCCCCTATGCAAACCCACGTTTAGAGAAAATATAATTATCACAACATACTCTAAGAGCGACATATGAAAATGCCCCCTTAGTTGATTAGATTCAAATACTTGGCAATCTTACAATTTTGCCATTACATCCAAAACAACATCGGGGATAAATGGATACTCCTAAATAGCTAGAGTGCCTCCTGCATGTCTCTAGAAGCTTATTTGTCTACTGGATAACCTTAAATTCCTTACTTTCAACTTATTTAAATAAGTACCCGAGAGTTTAAAGGGAAAAACTTTGGATCATACAAAAGTCCGGTGTGATGTAATGACTCTATTTTGATTAATACTATTTAGAACATTTAATTAGATAAATTAAATAAAATAATATAAAGGGATAAGGAAATTAAGCTTTGATAACTTAGTTTAGGCCATGCCTTGGTTAATAAAATAGTTAGAGAAATAAAAGGTTAGGATAAGAGGAAGAAAAAGATAAGGGCAAAATGGAAATTGCCTTCATTCTTACCCCTTAACCCTTATATCTTCATTTCCTTCGTTCATTTACGCACATACAAACTGAACATCGAGAGAGGCCAACCATATCTAAGGAGAAATAAGAAACAAATTAATAGATGAAGGAATCAAAGCTAAAAGGAATCAATTCTACACTAAATCTTGTCTTTCTCATCCAATTAAAGGTGAATAATGAATATACATCTCACATTTTTTTAATTATATTTTGGTTTTAAGTGTTAGTCTATTTCTTTTGCAAGTATTATGCCATGTTTTAGTAGTTTGGATGATTATATGCTTGTTGGTTTAGAATTTAAATATAAAATTTAGTGGTATATTGGAGTTGGAAAACCTATCATATGATACCTAAATGAGTTGTATTTTAAGACGATCTTAGAAATACCATTTTAGAAGCGAGTTTTTAATTTCATAATTTTCCAATAAGTATGGATTTTATACGATTCAAAGTGAAGAAATCGGTGAATTTCGAGTTTTAATTATAAACATTAGTTAAAATAAGTTTTACCCCTGAATTTTTTATATGTTAGATGATAGATTTTCAGTAAAAGAAATTGTTAAAGTTTAGCTAACTAATGAGATCCTGACAAATTCAAGAGGTTTGGTGAAAATAAAAAAACTTTTTACAGCAATTTTGTAGTTTTCAGGTTAATTACCATCCTACGATGATGACATAAGCCACGTTGAGCCATATCTCACCACATCACATTGTCATCAATGCGAAACAAAGCAATGCATATGATGTCAACGAGTTTGGCATGAAATGCATTAGTTTTGAACCTTGTCTAGGTTATGATAATAAGAATAGGGAGATAGTCTTCGACGTGGGCACGTCGATGTGCATGAGCGCCACATTTTTACAAAGAGGCATGTCGCCGCATATGATTTATGAGCCGCTAATCTTCATAACTTAGACGTCGCTTTATTTTATAAGCGATTCCAAGCTTTTTGCCTCGTCGACCTAATGGTTGTCGAGTCAAACCCATGCCGCTTTTAACTTGTCTTCGACCCAAACCTATACCGTGTTTAATTATGCCTATGTCATAGATATCGATGCCGGATCTATTAAATTTCATACCCACGATAAAGCATTGATGCCAACATTTTTATTAGTCATTGAAGTTCAATTTTTTAACATTATGGCTTATGAAGTTATGACTTCGATATCATCCCCATATATATTTTCAAATAAAAGACTTCGACATGCTTGAGATTGGCTAAAGATTTTGATGACGATGACATTACCGAGTTTTAACATTGTAAAGGTATTACATTGTTTTGGCCTTGTAGCCAATGCTTTTGAGAGGGTCGAAGACCCCAATGATTTTGATTTTTCATCAATAATATTTTGTAAAGCATATATCATGGTATAAGTATTTTGAGTAAAGTAAAGGACCAATGTTTTCCTTGCTTTAATTATGATTTCAAAGGTTAAATCATTTGGTTGACCCATAATTTTACTAAAGAATGACTCAAAGATTAGAATACTAGATGGGACTGGAGTGAGGTCGCAACCTATACTTTACCTAGTAGCCCCTAGCTAATATAAGTCCAAGGTTCCAATATGTAGGGCAGTTTCATGGGTAAGACTAAAAGAAGATAACACGTAGAGAGAAATACACAGAGTAGAGATGTTTATTGGTGAGACCGTAAAACCACTAGGATCAATTGAACCTTGAAGTAGTAAGTTACGGAGAGACCGCTCGGTTTTTCTCTAACAGAAGTTAGAACATTTACTATGTTCGGTAAGGTCGAGTTAGACATAGATTTATGGTCATCTTGATAAAACTATAATGTTGGGATAGATAGTGCACTAATTACCTGTTTTGTATGCATACATATTATTATTATATTGTTTGTTATAACCAATTTGGTTGTAGGATTTTGATTGCAAAAGATATTCTTTTAAAGGATATTAGTGAAGGGAAAACCCATTACGTTAGGAGGCATGGTCTCACTTAATATTAATAAACCAAGATGTCATATTCTTATTCACACTAGGCTTTTTGTCTGACTCAAAGTTTATGTTTTCCCATTAAACTCTCGGGTGATCCAAATTTATTTTGAGCAGGTTAAGAGTTTAGCTTTTCAGGTTTAGTAAGTTTTGATGAATAAAGCTTTTGAAGACATGTAGGTTGAAAAGATTAGCCATGCAGAAGATTATCTATTTATCTATTTCATTGTGATTGAATATCGTATGTAAAGGCATATCTTATATAAGTCTATCTAGTAACTTTGATCATCCAAGGAGGCATCATCATATGTTGCTCTTAGCGTAATTTGTAATATATATATTTATCTGAACTTGAAAAACGTTGTGGGATTATGTACTGAATATGAATATTGATTTGAAATGTAATGAGAAAAATTATTTTGAAATTGTGTTTAAATATTTCATATCCTAGTTCTTTTGATATTATGGATACTATTAAAATTAACACATTTTATCATCAAAAATAAGTATTATAGATGACTGCAGCATCTGTAGCAGTCAGTTTTGGGCCTCAAAATTGGAGATTTACAACTTGGTATCAGAGCATAGGTTATATAACACTTAAAAGAATTTTGAACCTAAAAATATTTTTAAAATGCAATCCAAGTGAGTCAGAAAATAAGATTGGAGTATAGGATAACTCTATAGTAACGTACTTGTATTTGCTATATATAGGTATATGCTTTATCTTTATTCTCCCATCTATATTAGACCATTCTTCCATGTCTTACTAAGTTTCGAATGTAGATTTAAAAGGAAAGTAAGATATGGAGGAAGAAAATGGAAGAGTGAATCTCGAAGGAAGGAGCACCACAACAAATGGATATCCTGGACCCAATATTAGAAGGAATCTAGGTCGGGCACAAGCTGCTAATGTAGGCGCTGGAACATTGCATGTTGATATGGGAGCTATGTATCAGCTTTTTGTCAACATGATGCAAGCAGGAGCTGCTGTTGGATTAGTAGGTGGAAATGCCAAAGGGGTGAATTAGAAAGCTCAGATGTTCAATAACTATGTTGTTCTAAGTAGAGACTATGCAAGGTTTGGGGAAACCATTTATTGAAACCAAGTATGCAATTGAAGAGAGAATTGGTTGCTTCATTGTGAGAGGATTTTCGCTAATCTTAGACTGAATGATGAGTAGAAGAGGAGGGTAGCATCCACATAGCTATAACGAACTGTGTTATACTGGTGAAACAGTATAATGTTGGAGTAGTGGAGGAAACATTGACTTAGGCAGGATTCAGTAGAAGGTTCGAGGAAAGATTTATGTCGAAGATTGCTAACTCTACCTTGTTAAGGAGTTTGCTGAGTTGGTGTAGGGAGACATGACGGTGTTAGAGTATGCTACAAGATTTAAGGAGTTGTCCCAGTATGGGTATACTACCATGGATACAATAATTAAAAGGAACGAGAAGTTCATTCATAGATTGAAACCTAAGCTTGCTAGGGCAATTTTGGTACATCTCAGGAATCCATATAATGTAGTGGTAGAGATGGCTTTAAGGAATGAAGAGATGACTTGCTTTCTTTGGTAGTAATAAAGAAGTGGAGACTCAAGGTAGGTAGAATTAGAAGAGGAAATTCTTTCACAAGAAGGGAGCTCAGAAGAGTAGAGCTACCAAGAAAGGAAAACTTGAGGTTATTTGTTATAAATGCGATAAGGAAGGGCATTTCGCAAATGAATGTCATCCTGAAGATGGAAAGAAGGTGATTAAAAGGAAGAATATTAAGTTCTTCAACTATAATTAGATCGATCATTATAAGAACCGATGCAAGGAGCTAGCCAAAGCCGAGAAGGGCAAGGTGTTTACATTGGAACCTGCTACCTCAAGACCAACAACCGAGGAGAAGGGAAAGGCTGTGATGGGAGGTATGCTTTTGATTCATGTTATACCTATTAGAGTTCTATTTGGTACGGGTGCATAACATTCTTTCACATCTCATTATTTGGTAGATGAGTTTAACCTTGGACCCTCATACCTAGTTACATCCTTAAGGATTACGAAGACGATAAGAGGGTATGAAACTCTTGGGATGAGATGTGACCAGTTAGAGTAAGAATTTTCAGGACACATATTTGCTTGCAGTTTGCATGTGTTTGATTTTGTAGGCTTCAGAATCACTTTAGATATGGCTGGTTAAATAAGTACGATGCCAGGATATTTTTCCACTATAGAAAAATATCACTAAGACACCCTAGTAGCGATGACCAAATTATATATTCTGTAGAAAACCTAAATTTTGATGTTTGTGCTTTGTTGGCTATAATGAAGGAGAAAGATAAGATCAATTGAATTTTTATCATTAGAGAATTCATGGATGTCTTTGAACTGGTGAAAGGACTAGCGCCGAAACGAGCTATTGAGTTTTGGATAGATCTTGTACTAGAAGTTGAACCTGTTAGTGGACCGCTAGGTAGGATGATACTTATCAAGATGAAGGAGTTAAAGGTGGAATTGGTGGATTTAGAAGGGTAAAGTTTTATTAGACCAAGAAATTCGCCTTGGGGAGCAGCCGCAGTGTTTCTTAAGAAAGCAGACAGATCGTTAAGGTTGTGTATCAATTATCGTATGTCAAATGAAAGGACAATAAAGAATCAACATCCATTGTCAAGGATTGATGACTTGTTTGATCAACTGAGTAGAGCCAAAGTATTTTTTAGTTGGATTTGGCAATGGGGTTCCATCAAGTAAGAGTGGCAGAGTATAGTATTCCTTTGATAGCGTTTAGGACAAGATATGGATCGTACAAATAGTTAGTAATGTCGTTCGGATTAAATAATGCGCCAGCTTCTTCGTAGACTTAATGAATTAGATCTTTCGAGAGCATTTGGATAGACTCGTGTTGGTGTATACAGACGACGTCTTGACATATTTCAAGGATGAAAGAGACCATGGAGTTCATCTTTGGATAGTGCTTGAGACTCTAAGACAACATCCGTTAAAAGAAAAGCGTTTGAAGTGTCATTTTTTGAAAGAAGGAGGTGAGATTTCTCGATCATGTAGTCTTTGAAAAAGGGTTGTCGATAGGTCCAGCTAAGATTGAGGAAGTTAATAATTAAAAGAGACCCAAGATAGTGACTGAAATAAAGAGTTTTCTTGGACTAGCTAGCAATTACTGGACATTTATTAAGGATTAGTCATGGATAGTAGCACCGATGACTAAGCTAATGAGGAAAGAAGTAAAGTATGTTAAGACTAATAAGCGTGAGGAGGCATTCCAGAAGCTGAAACACTTATTGACAAATGCACCAATTCTAGTTGTTACGGATGAGAATCAATATTTAGTAGTGTATATAGATGCATGCAGAACAAGATATGAGCTGTGTTAATGTAGAGAGGGAAAGTGATTGCTTATGCTTCTCGATAGCTCAGACCGCATGACTTAGAGTTAGCTGTGGTGATTTATGCTTTAAAGATGTGGAGACATTATATGTTGGGAGAGAGATTCGAAGTATATATAGATCATAGGCCATTAAGATTTTTATTCTCTCAAAAGGAGATGAATATGAGACAGCAGGGATGGTTAGAGTTTATAGCTGCTTATGACTTTGGAATTGAGTGCACACCAAGGAAAGAAAATAAGGTTGCAGATGTGCTCAGTATAAGACATCAGAATGTGGTATTATCAATGGTAGCTGAGCGAAAAGATTTAGAAACATTGGCTACATGTAGTGTGCAGCAAAGATCTACGGCAATTTTGAGCCAAGAAACCATGATGTTGTCATGTTTAGAAGTTCGACTAGTAATGATCAAAAGGATTGCTTCTAAACAAGGAGATGACCCATTACTAGATGAATGGATTAGAAGGTTAAACAGTGGAACTGAGATTGATGATTTAAAGGATTTCAGTCTTGACCAAAATGGGTGGTAGAGGAAGAAAGGAAGGTTACGTGTTCTAAATATTGGAAACATAAGGAAGGAAGTTCTTAAGGAGTGTCATCGATCAAAGTTCACTATTCATCTGAGAGGAACTAAGATGTATCAAGATATGAAAAGAAGTTTCTTCTAGGAAGGTATGAAGTAGGATGTACAGTTTATGGGTAAAGCAGTGTTTGAACTGTCAACAAGTAAAAGCCGAGCATCAAAAATCGAGTGGGTTAGTTTAGCCTCTAGATATTCTATTTTGGAAGTGGCATTCTATATCTATGAGGATTTCATAGATGGGCTTCCAAGGTAAAATAGAGAAAATGAATGTATCTGGGTTATACTGGATAGATTGGCTAAGAGTGTGCAATTTATATTTGTTAATTCGACTAGAATGACAATAGTCTTAGCTAGGTTATTCATGAGGAATGTAGTTAGACTGCATGAGATTCCTAGTAGTATAGTAAGTGACAGAGATTTCTTCTTCGCCAGTGAATTCTGGAAAAGTCTATAGGAAGTTAAGATGAGTACCGCTTACCATCCACAGACCGATGGGCAAACAGAGAGAGAGAGAGAGAGAGAGAGAGAGAGAGTTAACAAATATCGATGGGAAAACGGAGAGAGTTAACAAAGTCATGGAGGATTTAATAAGAGCTTGTGGCTAGGTTTTTGAGGATCCTGGGAAGACCATCCACACTTAGTTGAGTTTTCATATAACAATAGATATCAAACTAGTATAGGGACAACACCATTTGAAGCTTTATACGAAAGACTATGTAAATCTCCTTTATGTTGGTTAGAGGCCAGAGATAGATTAATTCTTGGTCCAGATTTAGTAACAGAAGCCATAGAAAAGATTGAATTAATTCAAATTCAAATGAAGGAGGCTTAGTCTATGCATAAAAGTTATGTAGATAGGAGAAGAAAAGTCTTATAGTTCTCGGTCAGAGATCATGTTTTCATCAAGGTATTACCGATGAAAGGTGTAGTGAAACTTGGGAAGTCTGTTAAATTAGCACCTAGATTTGTTGAACCATTTCCTATTATAGAAAGAATCAGAAAACTCACTTATAGGATAGAGTTACCGAATAATTGGCAAGAGTCCACAATGTTTTCCATATTTCTCATTCAAAGAAGTGCATTAGAGATCCAAAACTACTATTACTCTGATTTCATTAGAAGACTTAGTAGTGGAACCAGGCATGACTATAGTTAGACAGCCAATTCATGTAATGGCTAAGGATGAGAAGAAACAAAGGAATAAGGTTTTCAGATTAGTAAAAGCACAGTGGAGCGACACAGGGGAGACTGTCTTTGGAAAATAGAGAGCAAGATTAGATATACTTATCCTGATTTGTTTGATGATATATTTTACCTTTATGTTTGATTGATGTATGTACCATATCATAATTTTAAGGATGAAATTCTTTAAGGAGGGGAGTCTATAATGACCCTAATTTTGACTAACATTATTTAGAACATCTAATTAAATGAATTAAATAAAATAATGTAAAGGGATAAGAAAACTGAGATTTGGTAACTAAGTTTAGATTATGACTTAGTTAATAAACCAATTAGAGAAGTAAAAGGTTAATATAAGGAGGAATATGATAAGGGCAAAATAGGAATAACCTTTATTCCTACCCCTTAAACCCTTATATCTTTATTTATTTACACACATATAAACTTAACATAGAGAGAGGCTAACCATAACTTGAAAAATAAGAAGAAAATTAAAAGGTTAAGGAATCAAAGCTAAAAGGAATCAAGTCTACAGCAAATCTCATCTTTCCCATCCAAATTAAGGTGAATAATGAATATAAATCTCATGTTTTTTTAATTATATTTCGGTTTTAGGTGTCTGTTTCTTTTACAAGTATTATGTCATGTATTAGTAGTTTGGATGATTATATGCTTGTTGTGACTTTATAGAATTTAAATATAAAATTTAGTGATATATCTGGGTTGGAAAACCTATCATATGATACCCAATTGAGCTGTGATTTTGAGATGATATTAGAAATATCATTTTAGAAGTGGGTTTTTAATTTCATACTTTTTCAAGCAAGTAAGGATTACATATTATTTTTCTAAGTGATGAAATTAGTGAATTTCGGGTTCTAGTTGTAAGAAAATAATTAAAGTAAGTTTTTGGCCTTGAAATTTTTATATGTTGAAGATTATGATTAATTTGATTTATTTTGATTTTGGGGGTTTTTCTTAAGAGTTTAGGAATGATAAATAAATTATTTGAGCCAAAAGGGCTTATCTGTTCAATTAAAATGTTTATAATAAGGGGTAATTAGTAAAAATGTTTGGCATTGATAACTAAGTTAGATGGTAGATCTTCAGTAAAATAAATTGTTAAATTTTAGCTAGCCAATGAGAACCTGAAAAATTACAGAGGCTTGATGAAAAGGAAAAACTTTTTATAGTAATTTTGTAGTTTTTAGGTTAATTACCATCCTGCCATGACGACATAAGCCACGCCGAGCAATATCTCACCGCATCACATTGTCATTGATGCAAAACAATGAAATACATACGATGGCAGCGAGTTTGGCATTACTTGCATTAGTTTTGAACCTTGTCGAGGTTATGGTAATAAGAATAGAGAGATAGTCTTCGACGTGGGCACATCAACGCGCATAAGCGATGCGTTTTTACAAAGAGGCATGTCGCCGCATATGTTTTATGAGTTGCTAACCTTTATAACTTCGATATCACTCTATTTTATAAGTGACTCCAAGCTTTTTTCTTATCGACCCAACGGTCATCGAGCCTAACCCACGCCGCTTTTAACACGTCTGCGAGCTAACATATAGTGTTTTTAGTAATGCCGATGTCAAAGATATCGATGCCACATCTACTCAATTTCATAACCTTGATAAGGCATTGATGCCAATAATTTTGTGAGTCATCGTAGTTCAATTTTTTAACACTACAGCTTATGAAGTTATGACTTCGACATGCTTGAGAATGGGCAAAGATTTTGATGCCGATGAGACCATCGAGTTTTATAATTGTAAAGGTATTACATAGTTTTGGCCTTGTAGCCAATGTTTTTGAGAGGGTTAAAGACTATAATGATTTCGAGTTTTTATCAACAATGTTTTGTAAAGCATATTTTATGGCGTAAGTATTTTGAGAAAAGTAAAGGACCAATGTTTTCCTTTCTTTAAGTATGATTTCAAGAGTTAAAACATTTACAAAGATTTTGTTTTCAAGGAAATGTTGATAGGGTAGTTGATCTAGAATTTTACTAAAGAATTCAAAGGTTAGAAAACCGTATGGGACTGGTGTGGGGTCGTACCCTATATTTTAGCTAGTAGCTCCTAGCTAATGTAAGTCCATGATTCAAATGTGTAGTGTAATGTCATGGGTATGACTAAAAGAAGGTTACACACAAAAAGGAATACACATAGTAGAGATTAGTTATTGGTGAGCCCACAAAACCATTAGGATCAGTTGACCTTAGAAGCAGTAAGTTATAAACAGACCGTCCAGTTTTTCTCTAACAAAAGTTAGAACATTTATTATGTCTAGTAAGCCTAAGTCAGTCATATGTTTATATTAAGTCTAACAAAACTATGATGTTAGGGCAGATAGTCCACTAATTACCTATTTTGTATGCATACATGTTATTGTTATATTGTATGTTATAACTAGTTTGGTTGTAGGATTTTGATTGCAAAAGATGTGCTTTTGAAAGATATTAGTGAGAGGAAAAGTCATTCTGCTAGGTGGCCCGGTCTCATTTAATATCAATAAACCAAGATGCATATTATTATTTACATCAAGCTTTTTTCAGACTCGAATATGTTTTCCCCTTAAACTCTTGGCTGCCCAAAATTTAATTTAAGTAGGTTGAGAGTTAAGGTTTTAGGTTTAGTAGGTTTTGGTAAATAAAGATTTTGAAGACATGTAGGAGGAAAAATTAACTCTGTAAGAGATTATCTATTTGTTTATTTCGCTGTGATTGAATTTCGTATGTAAAGGTGGATGTTATAGCTATCTATTAGTAATGCTGATCATCTAATGGCACATCATCATATGTCGCTGTTGGTTTATTTTGTAATAACTATATTTATCTGAACCTGGGAGATGTCATGGGATATGTGTTGAATGAGAAATGCTGATTTGAAATGTAATGAGAATTTTTTTTTTGAAATTGTGTTTGAAATATTTCGTATTCTTGTGCTTCTAGTATTATGGATACCATTAACATTGCCGTATATTGTCATCGGAAATTAATACCGTAGATGACTGCAGCATTTGTAGCAGTTTGTTTTGGGTCTCAAAATAGGGGTTGTTGCATGTGAATAACAACCTACCATCTCAAACCAAAATAGAAATCTTATGAGACTACGCTGCTAAGCGGAATGGGTTTTACCCTCACTTGTATCTTAATGAAAGCATACTAACCATATACCGTGCTTCTGCATCCACAATAGTTAGAACATAAAAAATAATATTCATAGTTATGCAATATAACTGGATTACCCATTCCAATTTAAACCCACTATTTGTCTTATAATTATGTGGACTACCCATCCCACATACAAACATATTAAGAGTCATGTGGTGTTTGCATCAAAAGTTGGCACAAATACCAAATAGATTATATGTAGAGAAATAAATAAGGAAATCAAAATTAAAATAGAGAAAACAAGTAGAAAATAAGCATAAAATCCATTAAATGAATAATGAACACTGTATTTATAGGGGTAGGATGGAATATCTTCCTGAAAATTTTCCGACAGAATCTTTAGATGTGGACGAGGTCACTTGGAAATTTCGGGGCCCAATTCCCAATCGGGAGCGATCAGGGCCAAATGGTATAAATAACCATTAGTGGTCATGCAATCCCTCATGTAGGTCCATCTTGATATTGGCTTCATGTTTCCAAAGTTATTTGCACTGTTGTCTTTACATTTTTAGAGATATCACTTGATTCCCATTGAGTGAATTGCTGATTCAAGCTTTTCATAGCCATAGTAATCCGATCTGATCCCCTGCCTATGAGAAGGCACAAATCCATACTTAGAATATTCCGAAGAGTCTATCTCTTCATCTTGCATGATCGTTGTTACATGTTGTTGTCTGTGTTTGATCTCTGGACTATGTGATCACCTCTCTGAAATGCTTTCGTTGTCCATCATCGAATCTAACTTGTCTAATCAGTCCGAATATATTCGGATCAAAAGGCCGGATAACACTTGCCCTCTAAAGTACGTCTTGTTTAGAACATGATGTGCTTTGCTTCGAAGCAAGTTAGAGTCACCATGAAGGATTCCATTCAGTTTCTCAAACAGTCGTTACCCTTTCGTTGAATTGTCTTTCTAAAGAGTCGTATCTCTCTCTTTTCACTGTGATGCATGGTCGATGTCCGACAGTATAAAAATTAGCTTGTAACTTGTCGATAACATTCCATGCTCGGTTCCATTGAGCTAATAGTCGAGCTAGTAGGCCTCAGTTATCTAAACTGGTTCTTGCTATGAGAATTTCAGGTGTGAATTTGACTTCCATCGATTTAAGAAATCGAATGTTGGGTATGTACATGTTTATGGGTCATTTCCAATTCCATGCAGTTCAAATATAGTTTCACCACCATATTCATTTTTTAAACATTGGTAAGGGATCAATACGAATATCCTAGGCATGGGATCAGATCTGATCCCATCACTTATTTGGACTTAGCCGATTTTAGGCTTATGGGTTCGTCCCACATATGATATATAAGCTAGTGACTTAGCTTTCGTTTTGTTCACTTACATCTATAACCATGCCGATCCCTCATATTTCTTCAAACTTGCCAATAATAAGGTCCACCCAATCCCTTCGTCGATTCAAGCCTTCCTCATCCTCTACAACACTCGCTACCACCTATAATCACATTCAAGCATCTAGCTCTACTCAACTATAACATCCTATATCTGGAGGACAAAAGCTAAGCGCTATGGATGCTACAGTCATCCACAGTATTAACTTTCGGTGACAAAATACGACAGTGTTAATGGTAACCATAATATCAGAAGCACTTGAATATGAACAAAATCATGTATTTCAAAAAACAATAATCTCGGCGATTACATTTCAAATAAATCATATCCAAGTTACAAAAATCCCAAACATATTCCCAGGCATTGATCAAATATAATTTACAACAATATGCTAAGAGTGGCATATGAAGATGCCCCCTTGGATGTTCAAAGCAATATAGACATAACTTCCTTAATACACAATGGAATTTTTTTTAAAACGGAATCCCTAAATTAGCTATCCGTCAGCCACCTGCTTTCCTTCGTATGCTTTATTCCCTAAAATCTGCTAAAACCTAAACCATCAACCTACTCAAATCAAATTTTGAGCACCCGAGAATTTAAGGGGAAACAAAAATTTCGAGTCAGACTTAAAGCCTGTATGAATAATATCCGTTACATCTCGATTTACTGATAACTAGCGAGACCACACTACTTGGCGGGGCAGGTTTCCCCTCACTAATATCTCTTTTCAAAACATATATTTTGAAAATCCTTTCCTACAACCAAAATGGTTAATCAACAGTTTTTAATAATATAGCAATATCCATTATGCTAAAGACAGAAAATAAAATAGACTATCTGCCTAAATCTGAACTATCTGTTCTTTGCTGGACCACATGTCTTAAGTTCTGAGCTAACTACTCTTTTCTGGACTATCTATCCTAAAACTGGTTATTCCGAGATAATGGACTATCTTACCAAAATAGGTAAAAAGGTTGAACTAATAGTCCTTAAAAATTTAGCAAAATCTATTATGCTAATAAATGAACTATCTATTCATATCAGAGTTGACTGTTCTTTCTAGACTAACTGTCCTCTTGGCTGATTGCCCTCAAAATGGAACGACTATCTGAATTTAAAAACAGCTGACTGCTTGAATTTTATTTTGGGTTAACTACTCTTCAAAATATCTGAGCTAACTGCTCTTTAAATTTTCCTTGAAACCATTTCAAAATGATTTAGCCTGTCGAAACATATATATATAAGAAAAAACATCTTTAGCTTTACTCTAAGCTATTTTTGCCATGTTATATATATACTCAAAATAATATTGATGATGTTCAATAAGGATTTTCTATCCTTTAAAATAAGTTAGAGTCCTTTATAACATAAAGCACTTAGGTTATCTGCCTAATTCTTATATTCAAAACCTTTGTTTAAAACCCTTAAACAATCTTTCGAAAACATAGAAGGTAATTCCTTCAAAATCATTCATATAACACTTCAAAAGTATTGAAGGTAACTCCTTCATATCCTTTAATAAACCATTCGAAATCATTGAAGGTAACTCCTCCTAAACCTTTTAAAAGCTTTCTTTTCATAAGCTTTAAAACATATGACATTTACCTTTTAAATCCTTTAAACCTTAGCCTTTCGAAAACATAGCAAAACTATACCTTTCGACCTTATCGAAAGGTACTACCTTTCGACCTTGTCGGAAGGTTTCTTTCCAACCTAATCGAAAGGTTTCACCTTTCGACTTTGTCGGAAGCCTGGGTTCCTCCCCTATATAATAAACCTTTCAAAAGTAATGTACCTCAAAACCTTTCGAAATCAATCAAAGTTAACTACATCGAAACCTTTAAAATGTTTCGACTTAAAACATTTGGATTATGCAAAGGGATAAGAAAAACATTGGAGTCGAAAGCAAATGCTTCGAAACCTTTCGAAACCATTCGAAAACAATAAGGTGTTGGTGTTGGAACCAACCCTTCAAAATCAATAGAGAGAGGCGGCAAGTTTTAGAAAACAAAGACAACCTTTGACTCCAACTATATCGAAAGGTTAGGAAGCGAAAACTATGCTTTCGGCCTTGTCGAAAGCTATACATTTCGACCTTGTCAGAAGTTTTTCATTTAAAACAAGAAAGCAAACCAATCGAAACATTTTTCTTTTAAACCTTTTGACAATTTCGAAAGCTCTTTTTCGAAAGCTAGCATACGTATTTTCTTTAAACCAAAACAAAACATCATCTTTTTTGAAAGTCATAACCTTTCGTCCCTAAACCTTTTGACTTTGTCCAATTCACTACGTACCAGTTGTTGATACCATGTGCATTGGTATTTGTCCTAGCCGAAAGGTTTAATAGCTTTCGACCTTGTCGAAAGGTTTGAAATGAAGGCGGAAGCTCTACCAAAAGTACTGAAATAAAGACTATTTATTTGTATTTTAAAATAGTTCTTTTGTACCCAACATGCCATGTTTGTCTAAATCTGGTTAGTTGCCAGAATTTTATATTAAAAAATGCCACCGACTTTCCTTATTTGGAAATTTGAATAATTTTGAAAAAGCCCCCGTCTCTTTTAGAATCATATAATACATTTAAGTCTCATACCTTAAATAATTTTATATAATTATTAAAACACCTTAATTTTTTTTGGAAAAACTCCAGAAAATCCAATAATATGTTCTCTTCAACATATGAAATTTTCGAATCCAAACTATAATTTTTTTTCCCATAAATAATTTCATAATTCAAATAAACCTTTTCTTTCTAAGGAAATTCATAACAATTCCATAAAAATTTACAAAATTCTAAAAATCAAAACCCATCTCTAAAATAACTTTTTAGATCATTATAAAAATTCACAAGGCTAACGGATGTCATTTAATAGGGTTTTCCTCTTAAAACATGTCATAAATTCTATATGAACATACATAAATCATCAACTTGTGTGTATATATCATTTTATCTTTCAAAAATATTGAAAACCTTTGCAAAATTATTCGGAATTAACCTTAAAACCGAAACCATAAAAATTTAAAGATGAAAAAATTATTCACCTTTTGCTTTGGTGATTAAGGAGCTTGAGATTTGAACGAGTTTGATTTGAATTTGCTTTCCTTAAGCTTCTTTTTTGTTTCCTCTTTTTCTTCCTTCGTTACTGGTGGCCGCTAAGCTTTTAATTTTTGAAAATGAGAATGAACGTGTTTTGAAATACACGGCCTAAGGAAGATAATATAGGAATGACCTCTTTCCTATAATACCTCTCCTCTAATTCATTTTTAAACCCTTCATTTAATTTATTAGTTAAAAAGGCACGGTTACCTTAATTAAATCAAACTCAATCCCCTTAGCAACACATTATTTTATTTATTTTATCTAACTAATTCACCTAAATAATGTTATAAAAAATCTGGGGTGTCACCCTAAATCAAATTGAACGCAACACCCTTGCTCCATTCCTTTTAACTTCGAGTTCTTCCTCATTGATCGAGTCATGTCTTTATATAGGTGGGTTTCATTTTGGTTATGTACAATTTAGATTTGGGTTATGTGATGATTCGATTAGGAATATTCATGTTGGTGGTCATGAATTTAGGGTTCGGTCGTTGGTCGGCATTTGAGGATTGATGTTGGTTTTCGAAGAAGAAATTAAGCGATGCGGAGGAGAACATGGCCGTTGTGGATATGGAGGAGAAGGAGTGGCTATGAATATAGGGTGAAGGGATCGATGGTTCCTTGAAATGGAGATAAGATGGATTGATGAAGTCCAAGCGATCGGTTGTAGGCATTGATCAGCTATGATATGAAGTGGAGCGAAATGATGGAAGATTATCGATGATGGAGGGATCGATTGTGTTGTGGAGTAGATGAATGCAATGGTGAAACTGAAGCGATCGGTTGTGATTTGGGAAGTGGGTTCGGTCATGGCAATGATTGTTCAAAAATGCATAAGACAAGACCACCTACGTGAGGGATCAGATGAGATCCCTTAGCCTAGGGGACATAGTCATTTTTTAGTCTTATACGTGCATACTTGAAGTTTTGGACTTGAACAGATGGACTTGCATGCATGACCGAACCCGAATCCTTCCATAAGAGCAAGAACACGTGAACAAACTCAAACATGAAAGTTTGCGTACCTAATGTTGGACTTGAATTTGAACACTTGAACTCTAGAATGGGACTCGAACATGATTTTAGAACTTTGACTTGAATCCAATGCATATGACTTAGAACTTTATTGGACATATTTGATTGAGTGCATGAACTTCGAATGTGAACTCTAGTTTGAATACACATGACTTATGAAACAAAACATAAATATTGTACTCCAATATGCCGATGACTAATCCCAAAGCTTAGATAAAGTCCATAACCATGGATGTGAAAGCTCGTTGGAACGATCAGCGATGACAGTCACTTCGGTCAAATCCAAGAGTCTCATCACAGCCATCGTTCAATTCCAAACTATTTATCACTATACTGCATAAGACTGCACCACACCACGCTAGTTAACACTTTTCATGAGGGAATAGGTTTATTTTCTCTAACAATGATTATCTACTAAGTTTTATAGCTATTGGTTTTAGACGTTCAGAATGTTTAGCTACTATAGGCATTGAACAAACTACTTCACATGATAATCCTGACTTTAAGCCATCTCTGCAATAATATTCGCTTGAAACTCTCTAAGCCATCAACCTGAATAGTTCGAAAGTTCTCAACAGGTGTCGAAAATTCCTTTGAACTTAGAAGCAAAAATTGAGCAGCACCAGACACTTTAGAAGATGCCATATTTTTAAATTATCCGAAGGATTCAACGGCTTCAAGGCTCGATGAGGCCTCTCTCTACAGATTGTGCATTAAACACAAGATTTCGTATGAGGATGTGTAGTCCCGTCTCATAACGATAAGGCTCACTTGCCCCCAAATGGGTATACTACATGCAACATGTTTATATGCTAGTCTTCCTTTCAATTCATTCATTCGGAAAATGGTACATTATTCAAGATTGGCGCCAGCTTAGCTGCATCCGAACAACTACGCATTTCTGCATTGCATATATGATGCTTGTTGAATTCTCATATGGTGAGGCGACTCTGGAGTACATCAGATTCATTTACAATATCAAGCAGAAAAAGGAAGCCTCTCATACACTTTCCTCAAGTCAGTCACTAACTACTAGGTCGTAACTAGTGCTTTGAACAAATTTAACATTTTAAGGAATGAATGGCTCTACGTGCGCTGCCCATCTGGTTTTGTAAGATGGTGGCTGAAAGAATGTAAGTGTCATTTCAAACTTAACTTGAAGTACTTTTATTCAAGTCGTATTCTTAATTAATTGGTTTTTATTGAACATTGCAAGTAGCCATCCACGTCCTATCAGCAACATATACTCGGAGCGGTTTCAGCTCTAAAAACTATACCCATGGTGGATAGGGACAACAAATCTCTTCTTACCAACGAGCGCCTTTTTATCTTTGGCTTACTAGAAGAAGGCTACAATACAAGACTAGCAAGAAACACCAAAGAGGAGGTTATAGAAAGAAGAGACGCCATTGGGCTGGGAGTTGATGAAGTTGATCCTACCATGCCCTCAGTTGAAGGGGCTTAGGATGTCGCCAAAGAAGGCGAGGTAAAGGGCGATGCTAATGATCCCGATCGTGACGGTGTGAGCTT
Organism: Allium cepa; assembly: GCA_030765085.1. NCBI lineage: Eukaryota > Viridiplantae > Streptophyta > Magnoliopsida > Asparagales > Amaryllidaceae > Allium > Allium cepa. Next base: position 784,967,963 of record CM060935.1, on the reverse strand, counting down.
AAGTCATGAGCCTACGGTCGGATCCTCCTAAGACCCAAAACTCCCTTCCTCAGAAAAGAGAAAAAGGAAAAAAGTTCATTTATAAGCTTTGCAGAGGGCATGTCTCCAGGAAATCCAAGTCAACCTCTGCTGCTATAGATTAATCTGGCCTTTGCCTCTAGAAAATTTATGTAAAGGGCTGTCAGACATCTCGCTCTTGGACGATGTCGGAAATTTTGATTTTAGCAACCTAGCCTTGAAGGGTCTAAATCCCCTCTTCGATTTGGTGTTGACGTTCCTCCCACTAGCATGGAAGAGATTTCTCCAGTGAGTAAAGCTCCAATAACTAGCCTATCGCGGGGACACTAGTACACTCACGATCACTTGCACTACATCATACGACACTTGTTGACCTTTAACTCCAGTGATTCTTATATACTTTCATTTTTCTTGCAGTCTCGACGGGACGCCTCTGCAACTATGGTTGCTTGAATAGATCGACATACTCCCAGCTGCCTTATTTTAGGCCTAGTCGAGGTCCGGACCCTGGTCGAGACAGAAAAGGGCATGAAGGAAGGGAAGAACGAGACCAAAGCCACCAATTCGAGGACTCATTGTTAGGCATAAGTTAAAATCTTAGTCTTCTCACCAAAAGGGTGTCGGTTAACACCCTACTATATAGCAGTAGCAAGTCGTTGTCTCATCCCCCCACTTCTACTACTATGCCTAAGTAACATTCGGGTTCATCCAGCTTCTGAAAATCTTTGAAATTCTGGTCTGGTACAGTAGGTATGGATACTTTATCCCACAAGCACGACAAATAGGCCCTCTAACCCCCGACCACTCTTGATGCCACTTCTGCTAAGAAGATGGCCGATCTCAATGCCATATTTCCAAAATTGTGCTTTGGTGAGTTCATATTCATTCCACATATGCATCTGATTCCTCCAGAGGCCAAGGACACGGTGCTCTCTTATGTTAATGATGTCTATGTGTAGCACAGTATAACTCTCCATGTGGCTAAGAGAATTTCTAAGGTGTCGATGGAAAGGAACCACGAAATTAATCACTTAACTTTTTAGGCAATCAACAACAAAGATATCATTAAGAACTTGGACGAGAAGGTTAAGAAATTGGGTATAAAGATGGATGATGCTGAGAAAAAAGCCAGCGAGTCTTCTGAAGTCATTAAGCATTTAATGAAAGTGCACCAAGCTAGGTTGGATACTGCAATTCATCGCAGTGGTGCTTTAGCCCTTGAAAAAGACGTCTTACAGAAGTAGAAGGATGGGCTAAAAAAGACTATGATGCTTTGGCCTTTGTTATTAAATGGCTTGAGGAGGAGCTTAAGAAGGAAAAGCCAGAGAAACTTGAGGCTCAGCCGGAATCTCAACGATACTGCAAGGAGATCGTCAAGGCTCCTGAAACTAAAATAGAGGATGAAAGACAACTTCTACAGATAAAGGCCCTTAAGAAAGAAGCTAGGGAGGCAGGTTAAAAAGAGATAATTGATGCGTTCGATCCATTGCTAATATATTACAATACATGCGTCCTCTTGAATTGCAACCTTAGGGGTATCCCGAGTCGCTTGTCGAAACCAGGGACCCTATTATAGATATGAAGAAATCCCTTAGTGGTGTTGAAGTGGATAAAGAGCAACTCATTGTGAAATCTTGCTCGATGAAGATCCCGATGAACTCACAACTACTCGGCTTAGTTTACTCAATGATCCAAGGACTGTCAAAAAAGGGAAAGATGGCGATGAAACCTTGGGACTTGGTTCCCAAGACCCTCATATACTACTCAAGCAACTGGTGCTTCAATTTATTATGGCTCGGAAAAGGATGTAGGCTACGATCCAGATCTGCAAAGGATGCAAAAATCTTTTGAGTTGTCTTTGATTTCGAAAGGCGGCACTACAGCTACGACCGAAGGCTAATCTGGCGAAGGTATATCTCCTACTTCTCTATCGTTCGAGAATGTTAATATATTATGCCCGATAGTCATGGGCTTACCGATTAGGATTCAGGAAATTGTAGGTCTATCTGCATCTGCCCATGCTCTGGTTGATGATGTTACCCTGGGACAGCATGCGCTGACCACAGGGTCTAATGCGGCTGTTACTGTGTAGGTGGCTCCTACCGATCAACCTGCTGGGACTCCCGGCTCGAGTGCTGAGATCATATGAGCTCTGGATGAAGAAAAGACCGATGACAAGTAAGGCCGGGATGAAATAGAGGGCGTCGTAATGAGTCATGCCTCCGAACATAATGTTAAACTTAGCATGAAGGAGCACACTGAAAAGGAGGAGTTGGATTTGCAAGCTAAGAAGGAGAGTGCTAAAGTGGATATTACTTTGTTCTAAGTTATATTGTCGGGCGGTATCACTCCTAAGGAGGTCGACACTTCTATATCCCAAAGCGATACTGTTTTTGCTTCTAACTTTGAAAGCAGTTCTTCTAAGGGTGATAAGGGCAAAAGAGGGTAAAAGAGGAGAGGACAAGGCAATAGCTTTGGAGAGTCCACCCTGAGGAAGACTGTAAAGAATCCTAAAAAAGATGAGAAATAGTCGTCGAATTGGCTTGGGTAGTGCATAGCTTGGTAGCTCGTTTCTTTTTGTTGGCTGCAATTGTGATGGTATGGTCTCCACTTTTGGCTTTTAATTTTTGAAATAAACTTATACTTAGTTTCCAAGTTTCAGCATGTGAATAAAAACTCTTCCAATTCTGTTCATCTTTTATACGAAACTTGTTTAAGTGTTTGATCTATTACATCTTCCATTCAAAGTACTTGTAATTCATCGCTCGTCTTTCAAGTTGTTATGTCTTTCGGTCGCCTATTGCTTTGGGCGTTGATTCGACAAATCCATCTCAAGGCCTCCTTTCGGTCGTGGTCTTAAGTCGTAGCGAAAACTAGGTCCAAGCCATATTATTAAGCTGTCTTATTCAGCGGTTAAGTGATTATATTCCTGCCCCCAGTCTTGGGTTGGTGGAGTTAGCTCGTGGACGGCCTATTCCCATCCATGTTGAGTTTATACTCCTTCTATCGGCTTCAGGCTGGAGTTAGAGAATGAATAGTCGAATCACACTCATTTGTTTTATTTATACTCTTATCCATACTCTAGGGATCCAAGTTAGTCGATGAGTGGTTAATCACACTCATTTGATGTTCATAATCTAGCCTGCACTTCCGTGACTGAAGTTGCTCTGGTAAACAGTCGATTCACATTTCCTTTGATTAATTCCCTTGCCCCCAAGTCTAAGGCAAAGTCCAAGAGTGGTCGCTTGCATCATGATCACTTTTACTTTACATTCTCCACATCAAATTGGGAGATAGAGTTAGGTAATGGATGGTCGAGTCACACATGTTCTCTATTTTATGCTCAGCCCATTCGATTGCAAGTGAGAGTTAATGGATGAATGGTCGAGCCACATTCATTTGTTTAATTCAATTATGGACCCACGTACTTGATTGGAACCAAACTCTAGGGATTTATCGATTTATATTTGGTATATGTGGATGCAAGTTAGTTGTTGACACAAAATTATATTATGTATAAACAATTCATAAATATGGAGCAAACTTCAGATTTTATTGCAAACTGAAAAAAAGCGACATTGTCTGTCTTATTACATGGTTTTGAATACAACTGCAAAAGAAAATTCTAAATAATATGCAACTGAATGAGAAACAACTGAATGAAACAAAGCTAAGTGAAATAGCATCGTAAACGCTCGCTATTCCATGCTCTAGGGAGTGTGGTGCCATCGACAGTCGCTAACTTGAAAGTTCCATCTCCAAGCTTCTGATTGATGATATATAACCCTTCCCATCTTAGACCCATGTTTGTAGGGCTAGGAAAGATCCGGTTTAGGGAAAGATCGCCAATTTCAAAGGTCCTGGTTCAGACTTTAACATTATAGTATTAGGCGACTCATTGTCGGTATGCAGCTGCCCTCAGATCAACTTCTTCACGCTTCTCATCGGCCATATCTAGATATTCCAAAAGGATAACTCCATTAGTTCTAGGTTTATAGCAAGGCACTTGATGAGAAGGGACTTTATATTCTATAGAAATCACGGCTTTGGAGCCATAAGCAAGTGCGAATGGAGTACAACCAGCTGTCGACTTGTAGGTGGTTCTGTATGCCCTAATGTAGATGGGAGTTCGTCAACCCACTTTCCTCTAACCTTTTCCAAACGCTTCTTTAGAATGAACTTAATGATTTTATTAATAGCTTCGAACGGTCCATTAACTTGAGGGTGAGCAACTGTTGCAAATCTTTTCTCGATATGATGTCGGCGATATAAGTTTTTGAATTCAGCCCTATCGACCGAGTCCCAATGTCAGTTACGATTGCTCGAGGAGACCAAATGGAAAGGTGATGTTTCGAACCAAAAAATTGATTACTTTCTTTGTTGTGATCGTGGACAAATTTTTAGCTTCAGTCCATTTAGTGAAGTAATCGACTACTACGATAGCGTACTTCACCTCACATTTGGAAATCGACAAGGAGCCAATGATGTTAATACCCTAAGTAGAAAATGGCCATGGATTGAACATCTGAATGATATTCGTCAACAGGGCCCTCAAAACCTTTACAAACATCTGGCACTTATCGCATTGTCTAGCATAATCAGCCGCACCTCGATTGATAGTTGGTTAGATAACCATAGCGGAGTATCTTCTCCTCCAGGGTTCGGTGTGATCCTCACATTCTCGTTCATGGAATTATATTAATACTTGCTTGATTTCATCGTTGGCGATACACTAAAGTAGGGAGAAGTAGAAGCCCTTTCATACATGACTCCTTCTTGAATGATGTACCATGAAGGCTTACGAAGGATCTGTCACCTTTCATTCCTCCTTTCGGGGAAGATTCTCCTTTGCAAATAGTCGTTAATCGGAGTCATCCAGACTCCTTCTCAGGCTCCATCTTTAAGATCCAATCAATCTCCATCTGGTCAATGCTTAAAGCGTTGAGTATTTCAACTAGAACAAGGCCCATTTGCTGTGCAACCCCAAAGCTGGCCAGCTTCGCCAGTGAATCCGCTTTCTCATTCTGCTCTTTAGGGATGTGTGTAATGGTGTAATGCTCGAATCTGTTGGCATCTCTTGGACCGAGTTGAGCTAAGGAGAAAGTCGCGCTCCTTTGGCTTGATATTCTCCCCTGATTTGATACACTGCTAGCTAGAAATCATAAAAAATTGCAAAGCTTTTACTCCTAGATCTCTAGCAAGTTTAAGCCCAACATTAAGGCTTTATATTCAGCCTCGTTATTCGTTGTGGGGAAGTCAAGTTTTTAGGCACAGTAGATCAAGCGTTCCTTGGGAGACACCAATATGACTCCTGTACCTAAACACGTATCGTTAGATGTTCCATTTGTATACATCTTCCATTAGATGGTAAGTTCTCCACTGCTCTCCAGAGAGTCATCTTGGGTAGTGAATTCGACTATGAAGTCCGTCATTGCTTGTCTCTAGATGGCCTCTCCGTGGGAGATAAGTGATATCGAACCAGCTCAGGTCGTTGTAGGACCTGTCGTAATGGCTGATCGGTGGAGACATTGATGGGATGAGCTTGGAAATGAAGGCGGAGCTTTCTTGATGCAAGTAGTAGTCATTATGCAAGCTTCTCCAGTTTTGGATAATTCCTTTCAATACTTACCAATCACTTCTTACATAATACACTGGCTTTTGGATCCGATCCTCTTCGCGTAGCAGTGTGGCTCTTATAGCATGTACATACACTGCCAAGTAAATATACAAGTCTTCATGATCCATTGTCTTGGACAAGATGGGGGGTCTCTCTAAATGATGTACTTGCGCCTGAAATACATCATTATAATCCTACGCCCATTCAAATTTTCTTTTTCCTTTCTTGATTAGGTCGAAGAAAGGAATACACTTGTCGGTGGCTCTAGAGATGAACCGCTTAGGGCGGCGACCTTCCTATTTAGACTTTGCACCTACTTGAAACTTCGGCACATGAATGTCCATTATTGCCTGAATCTTCTTGGGATTAGATTCAATTCCACGGGAGTTAACGATGAAACCCAAGAATTTCCCTGATGCAACGCCAAAAGAGCATTTCAAGAGATTGAGTTTCATTGATATTTCCAGTGATCACCGGACATCTCCGCCAAGTCATCGATGTGGTTGTTTGATCACCGTAACTTTATGATCACATCATCTACATATACTACCATTGACAGTCCGATCTGGTCTTCGAACATCCGGTTGGCCTATTCAGACAAGTTGCGGCAGCATTCTTTAGTCCAAAAGATATCACAGCGGAGTGGTATAATCCCAGGTCGTTTATGAAGCTAGCATGTTCCTAGTATTAATCATGCATTAGTATCCAATCGTATCTGAAATACACATCTAGAATGAAAGCAGTTCATGCCCAGTGTCTGAATCTTCCAGCTAGTTGATCCTCGGAAGTGGAAAGCTATCTTTTGGACATCCCTTATTCAGGTCTGAGTAGTCGATGCATGTCCACCACTTTCCATTAGCTTTTCTCACAACAACTGGATTGGATATCCATTTTTGGTAGAAGGTGTCGTGGATAAACCTATTGTTTTTAAGTTTATCCACCTCTTCTTCAAGTGCAACAGATCTCTCCGGATCCATGCCACATTGCTTTTGTTTCACCGGAAATGCCTTGGGTCGGTATTCAATGCATGACCCACGATAGTCGGCCACACATATCAGAATGGGTCCAAGCAAACATATCAAGATTCACTAGGAGAAAACTAAGTAATTTCTTCATCATCGCTGCATTGAGCTGTGATATGATCTTCAGGACCCATATTGGGTGGTCGTGGCTGATGGTGATGTCGATTGTTAGCTTAGCGGGTGCATCTTCCTATCAAATCGATATCTTTATAGAACCGAATGTGGTGCTTGAGCCAAGGCTCGGACGCTGATTGCTAAGTTTCGTTAGTTTTGATGCGGGGAGGCTTTTCCACATCCTCTCCTTTATCCTTTCGTTGAAGGTCTCTCAACTCAGCCATATAACGAGCACGTCCAGTCGTCTGATCTCCATGGATAATTCCCATGTCATTCTTTGTTGGGAATTTTAATGTTAGACACCAAGGAGCGATAACTGCTATGAATTCAACAAGGGTCGATCGGCCTAAAAATGCATTATACGCGGAGTTCACATCCATTGCAACAAACGACAGCATCCATATTCTCCTTCGGCTTCCATCTTCTAACTCCACCAGTAGCTCGACGTAGCTTACCACTTCAATTGCAATACCATTAAAGCCATGAATATGGGAATTGCATGGTTCCAAATCTTTGGCTTCCATTAACATCCGGTCATATGACTTCTTGAAAATGATATTCACGGAACTTGCACAATCAATCAGAATCTTTCTCACCAAGACGGGGCCAATCATGGCCGAGATAACCATTAGGTAGATCGTAGGAGCCTTGAGATGATTAATATATCGAGATTTGATTTAATTAAAGGTGTAGCCGTGCCTATATAAATAATGAACTAAGGAAATAACATGAATATAAGTGTTAGGAAATAAGTAAGGGTAACATAGGAAAATGAACATTCTAATACCCTAAACCCAAGCCATGAGTTCTCACTTGAATTAATTTGCAAAAATTAAAACTAAAAGAGAGACTGGCCACCATTTTTATTCTCAAGGGAGAAGATAAAGCTAGAATTTCAAGAGGAAGAAGTAAATCAACTTGTTCAACATCAAATCTCACATCTTTAATCACAAAGCTAAGGTGAATGATTACTACATCCCATTTCTCTTATAGTATTTAACAACCAATGAAAAATATTTAGCAACCAATGAAAATTTGACTAACAAAGGCAGGCTAGTTGAAAAGTTTTCTCCTTTAAGTTAAAAATAAAAATAACATATTTTAATCATGTTCCGCCACTTTCAGTATAATGGGTTCCGTTTCAGACCTTTCGCCACCATCGGTTTCGAAACCAAAGTACATGGTATCATGCTACTTGGTACGTAGCACTTTGGACAAAGGTGAAGGGTTATTTGGTAGAAATCTTAGATTCCAAAGGGGTTGGAGTATGTTTTTTTTAAAACTATGGTAGTGCCTGCTTTGCTTTTGAAATAAATAGGTTTTGACTCAGTTACTTTCAAATGGGTCAAATATTTTCAAAGGAATGGTTTTGACTTGGTTGCATTCTTTTGTTTAAGTAAAGCTTTCAAAGGGGTTGAAACCCCTAGCCACCACCTTTCTACCTTTCGAAGTCATTGGTTTCAAAAGTTATACTTAACTATTAAAAATTGGCTACTTCTCCCATGCTTTTGAAGGGATGATTTTGATGCCACTGCTTCTTTACTTAGGACAGGTTTTGAAAGGAAGGTTTCGACTAAGATGTTTTAAATGACTCGTTTTATTTTATTTGAAGTATAACCCAAAGGTTTCGAAAGAGGTGATTTGAATGGTTTCGAAAGGTGTATCTTCATATGTTTTAAACTGAACCCAAGTGCTTTTGAAAGGTTTGAGTTTGATACTTTCGAAAGGTTTTTAAGAAGGTTTCAAAGGGGTAGTTCTCCTATGGTTTTGAAAGATGTAAAGGAAAGGTTTTTCCAATGGTTTTAAATAATTTTAAGGGAAAGGTTTCTCCTATGGTTTCGAAAGGCAATGTTTAATGATTTCAAAGAAGGATGTCTTTTTGGCTTTTGAAGGAAAAGGAATTTCAATGTTTTCAAGAGGTAACATGAATGGTTTTGAAAGGAAGATTTTCCTCTCGGCCTAGATGAAAGAGAGGGTTTTACATGGTTTCAAAAGGTGTACTTTCAATAGTTTTGAAAGGAGTACTTTCAAATGTTCAAAGGTTTTCATCTACAAAGATATGAATAAAGTATATATATCATGGCAAGGTGATTTTGAGTAAAGCATAAAGTAAAAAATGTTTTCCTTGTTTAAGTTTGGTTTAAATGGTTTTAAATCAATTTTCAGATAAAAAGGTTTTCAAGGAAATTTTTGGAATGGTATTCCAAAGTAAAAATGACTCAAATATTAGAAAAATAGATGGGACTGGTGGGGGGTCGCACCCAATATGTTAGCTATTGGCCCCAAATAATTTAGTCTATAATTATAGTATGTAGGGCTTTGTCATAGGTAAGACTAAAATTATGGTTACACACAGAAGAGAATATATGTTTGTATACATATACGTTATTAGTGAGTCCGCAAACCATTAGGATCAGGACCTTCGAAGATGTTAAGTAGGGCCAGATCATCCAAAAGAGAAGTACTTAACAGAGAGTTAAGGACAAATCATCCAAAAGAGGAGTCTAACAGATGTAAGATTATTTTGTTGTATTGTTTGGTAGGCCCGAGTCAACCAAAGGTTAATAGTAAGCCATCCATTTGTTACCTGATATGTATGTTTACATAATATAATGCTTGCTTTTAGTTTTAACCAGTTTTGGTTGCAGGAAATGATTTGCAAAAGATATGTTTTAAAAGAATGTTAATGAGGGGAAACTTGTTCCACTAAGTGGCATGGTCTCACTTAACATTAAATATGATGTATAGTATTAGTCAAACTAGGCTTTATGTCTAACTTGAAGTTTATGTTTACCCCTTCAACTTTGGGGTGCTCAAAATTGATTTGAATAGGTCGAGGATTGAGTTCTTCTAGGTTTAGTAGGATGACGAATAAAGCTACCGGAGGAGAGCAGGAGGCTAGTAGATAGCTATTTAGGAGTTGAAGTTCTTTTTGTGTTGTTTATTTCCGTTGTGTATATATTAAGTCAATTATGACTATATGACTCTGATCATCCAAGAGTGCATTTTCATATGCCGCTCTTGGTGTATTTTGTAATAAGTACACTTTGTCATTGCCTGAGAAATGTTTAGGATTATGTAATCTGAATATGGAACATTTTTCTTAAAGTGTAATGGAAAAGTGTTATTTTGAAATCTGTGATTTATTTCATATTCTAGTGCTTCTCATATTATAGATACCATTAACATAACCATATTTAGTCGTCCAAAGTTAATAATATAGATGACTGCAACATATGCAGCGCTTAGCTTTAGACCTCTAGATAGGGGATGTTATAGCTTGGAACAGAGCATAGGTTTATGAAATACTTTAAGTAAAAATGATATTTGAAAGCATAATCCTTAGGAATAAGAGTTAAGATCGGCGTATGGGAGAACGATATAGTATTGTACTTGTATTTGCTATATATTAGTATACGCATTATCTCTAGACTTCTATCTTTATAAGGATATTCTTTTGTATCTCACAAGGCTTGAATAAAGATAGGGATGGAAGATGAAGTAAGTCAATCTAGGCGGAGACAGCACCACCACAAATGGAAACGCCCAACCAAATGCTAGAAGAAGTCAGGCTCAGGCTAAAAATGTTGGTGCTGGAGTTCCCCAAGCGGACATGGGAGACATGTATCAGTTTTTCATAAACATGATGCAAGCTGAAATCGTTGCCGGAGTTGTTGGAGGAAATGCTGCTGGAGGAGGAGTTCAGGAAGCTCCGATGGTCAATCAGTATGCTAACTTAAGCAGAGATTATACAAAGCTTGAGGGAAAGCCCTTTTTTGAGACAGAGGATGCTATCAAGGTAGAAAACTGGCTACTACACTGTAAGAGGATTTTCACCGACCTAGAGCTCAATGACGAGTGGAAAAGGAGACTTGTTTCAAGACAGCTCCAAGCAGCTGTTTTGTTTTAGTGGAATACTGTAATGGCTAGTGTGGATAAAGAGACTATTATGTGGGCAGAGTTTAGGAGGAGGTTTCAAGAAAGGTTCATGTTAGTAACGATGTAGTCTGTCTTGGTTAGAAAATTGCAGAGTTGGAACAAGTAGAAATGTCAGTTCTGGAATATACTAGTAGATTTAAAGAGTTAGCCCAGCATGGGTATGCTACTATTGACACAGTGTTGAAAAGGAACGAAATGTTTATTAGAGGTCTGAAGCCGAAATTGACGAGGGCTACTTTACCGCACATCAGAGATCCGTGTGATATGGTAGTGGAAATGGCATTGAGACATGAAGAGATGCTAGCTTGCCCGAAGAAGAAGAAGGAGAAAGAGGTCTAGGTCGAACAGGGCCAAAAGAGAAAGTTTTTCCATAAAAGGATGCTCGGAAAGGAGGTACAACAAAGAAAGGAAAGACTGAGGTAGTCTGTTATAAGTGCGACAAGAAAGACCATTATGCCTATGAGTGTCGAACATGCAAGGGAAAGAAGGCTGCCGAGAAGGAAGGGATTAGATGTTTTAACTATGATCAAATTGGGCACTACAAGAACCAATGTAAAGAGCCAACAAAAGGGGATAAAGGCTAGTTGTTTGCATTGGATTCTACTACATCAAAGCTGACAACGTAGGAGATGGGAAAGGCTATGTTAGAAGGACACTTTAGATTCATGATACATCTGTTAGCATTTTATTTGATATTGGTGCATCTCATTCTTTTATATCTCGATCTTTGGTAGATAAACTTAACTTAGAACTCATTCATTTAGTTACTTCCTTTAAGATTTGCAAATCCGATAAGGGGGTATGCGACGCTTGGGATGTAATGTGACCACTTGAGTTTGACTTGCTAGGTTACAACATTGCTTGCAATTTGCATGTATTTTATTTTGTGGGGTTCATAATTATATTGAGTATGGATTGGTTAAGTAATTATGATGCTAGGATATTCTGACTAGTTAGGAAAATATCACTTAGACATCTAGATTGTAGTGATCAGATAGTCTACACCATAGAAAACCTCTGTTGTGAGATAAATGTTTTGTTGGGTTTTATGGAGTTGGAAGATGAGTTGAATCACATTTTCGTAGTTAGGGAATTCGAGGATGTGTTTGAGTCTGTAGTTGGATTGCCACCAAAATGAACCATTGAATTTTGGATTGATTTAGTGCCTGGTGCATAACCAGTGAGTAGACCGCCAAGCAGGATGACACCAACAGAGATGAGGGAGTTGAAAGCCTAGTTGGTAAATTTGGAAGGAAAGAGTTTTATTAGACCGAGTAGTTTGCCATGGGGAGCATCTGCTGTATTTGTTAAGAAATCAGACAGATCATTAAGGCTATGTATCTCATAAGCCAAATGGGAAGATGATAAAGAATCGATATCCACTGCCAAGGACTGACGATTTGTTCGATTAGTTAAGTGGGGCTAAGATATTCTCTCAGTTGTATCCGACGATAGGATTTCATCAGCTTAAAGTAGTGCAAGATAGTATACCTTTAACGATGTTCAGGATGAGATAAGGGTCATACGAATGGTTAGTTATGCCATTTGGACTCACTAGTGCACCGACATTCTTTATAGATTTGGTGAATTGAATCTTACAGGAGCACTTGGATAGATTCGTGTTGGTTTTTATAAATGATATTTTGATATACTCTAAGGATGAAAGGAGAATGAAGTTTATCTTAAGGTTGTGCTAGAAACGCTGAGGCAACATCAGCTAAAAACGAAATTTTCGAAGTGCCATTTTTGAAAGAAGGAGGTGAAATTTCTTGGTCATGTGGTTTCGAAGAAAGGATGCCAGTTGATCCAGAAAAGATTGAAGCCATTAATAATTGGAAAATACTAGAAACAGTAACTGAGATAAGAAGTTTTATTGGATTAGCAAGATATTGACAAAGTTTTATAAAGGACTTCTCACGGATTGCAGCACCGATGACTAAGCTAACATGAAAGGATGTAAAGTCTGTATGGATCAATAATTGTAAGGAAGCGTTTCAGAGCTTGAAGCACTTGTTAACCCATGCACCTGTATTAGTGGTTCCGTAGGGGAATCAAGATTTAGTTGTTTATACCGATGCGTTTGAAACCAGATTGGGAGTTGTACTAATGTATAGAGGTAAAGTGATTTCCTATGCATCTTGATAGCTTAGACCCCATGAGGTTAGGTATCCGATGCATGACTTGGAATTAGCTATAGTTATATTTGCCTTGAAGGTATGGAGGCATTACCTTTTGGGAGAAAGGTTTGAGCTTTATACAGATCACAAATTGTTGAAGTACATGTTCTCTCAGAAGGAGCTGAACAGAGACAAAAAAATGGTTGGAGTTTCTGGCCGCTTATGATTTTGAAATAGAGTACACACCCGAAAAAGGAAACGAGGTGGCAGATTTGCTTAGTAGAAGGCATTAGAATGTACAGTTAGCTACGATTGCAAAATGGAAAGACATAGAAGCAATGTTGGCTTGTAGAATACTATGGAGATTTGAGGCCGGGTCTAGTGGAGGATCTGCTAGATTGTCTTGTTTAGAAGTCCGACCTGTATTGATAGAGAGGATTGCTTCTAAATAGAAGGATCCACAGTTAGCTGAAAGGATCAGGAAGCTAAGGGAAGGAACCAAGAGCGATGACTTAAAGGATTTTCGCCTTGAACAAAATGGATGGTTGAGAAAGAAGGGCAGATTATGTGTTTCAAATGTGGGAGATATAAGGAAGGAAGTCTTATAAGAATGCCATCATTCGAAGTTCACTATCCATCCAGGAGGAACAAAGATATATCAGGATATGAAGAAAAGCTCCTTCTCGGAAGGCTTGAAGAGGGATTTTGGCTTATGTGTGAAACAGTGTCTGTACTGTCAGTAGGTGAAAGCTGAGCATCAAAAGCCAAGTGAATTACTTCTGCCATTGGATGTTTTAGTGTGGAGGTAGAATCCATTTCTATGGATTTCATAGACGGGTTATCGAAATCTAATAGAGGGAACGAAAGTATATGGGTCAAAGTAGAAAGATTAATCAAGAGCTCCTATTTCATTCCAGTTAAGGCAAATAGAACAGCACCTGCATTGGCTAAGTTATTTATGAAGAATGTGGTTAGACTACACGGACTTCCTAGTAGTATTGCTAGTGGTAGGGATTCTTTGTTTACTAGTGAATTCTGGAAGACTCTACAGGAAGCTTTAGGAACCAAGATCAAGATGAGTACCGCTTACCATCCACAAACTGATGGGCAAACGGAAAGGGTTAACAAGGCCTTGGAGGACATGTTGCGAGTTTATGTATTAAACTTTGGGGGTCGTGGGAAGACGACCTACATCTAGTCGAGTATTCATATAACAATAGTTAACAGACTAGTATAGGGATGACACCGTTTGAGGCTTTGTATGGAAGATCATGCAAATCCCTTGCATGTTGGTTAGAGATTGGAGACAGATTAGTCCTTGGTCCTGATTTGGTAAAAGAAGCAACAGAAAAGATTGAGCTGATAAAGGCAAGAATGAGGGAAGCTGAGTCTAGACAGAAAAGCTATGCAGATAAAAGATGAAATGATTTAGAATTATCTGTTGGAGATCATTTTTTCATCAAAGTATTACCAATGAAAGGTGTTATCAGGTTTAGGAAGACTGGGAAGTTAGCATCAAGGTTCATTGGACCATTTTCTATTTTAGAAAGGATGGGAAACTCGTGTATAGAGTAAAGTTGCCAAGTAGTTTGGCAGGAGTCCACGATATTTTTAATATATCTCATCTAAGGAAGTGTGTTAGGGATCCAGACACTACTATTGCACCGACCGTGTTAAAAGATTTCGTAGTGAAACCTGACATGACTATAGTTAGGAAGCCCATCCGGATAGACGATAGCGATGAGAAGAAGTTGAGGAATAAGATAGTCAAATTAGTGAAATCTAGTGGAGTGACGATGCTAAAGACTATACTTGGGAGACTGAGAGCAGGATTATAGAAAATTATCCTGATTTGTTTGATGATATGTTTTACCTTTGATTTTTTTTGTGTGTTCCTTATCGTAATTTCAAGGACGAAATTCTTTAAGGAGGGGAGATTGTAACACCCAATATTTTTAGTAACATTATTTAGAATATTTCATTAGCTGAATAAAATAAAATAATGTAAATGATTAATAGATTGCAATTTGATTTAATTAAGGGTATATCCATGCCTGTATGAATAATGAACTAAGAAAATAACATGAATAAAAGTGTTAGAAAATAAGTAAGAGTAAAATAGGAAAATGAAAATTCTAATACCCTAAACCCTTACCATGAGTCCTTGCTTGAATTCATTTGCAAAAATTAAAATTTAAAAGGGAGGCCAGCCACCATTTTTAATATCAAGGGAACATAAAGCTAGGATTTCAGGAGGAAGAAGTAAATCAACTTGTTCAATATCAAATCTCACATCTTTAATTACAAAGCTAAGGTGAATGATTACTACATCCTATTTCTCTTATAGTTTTTGATTTTAAGGTTAATCCGAAATGATTTTGCAAATTTATGCCTTGTTTTGGATGGTTATAAGTCTGTATATGTGTGTGTGTTGATGATCTAAGCATACTTATATTGATTTTTATGCTACGCTTGATATGAAAACTCTATTAAATGACATCCAAATGCCTTGAAAATTTAAATGAAGACCAGAAATGATATTTTAAAAAAGGGTTTCAATTTTTATAAATTTATGAATTATGATAGATTTTATATTAATTTTGTAGTGAAGAAAATGATTTATTGGTTATAAATTATTTACTACAAAATAAATAATTATTGGGTCCGAAATTTTTACATCTTAGAAAACATATTAAAATAGATTTTCTGGGGTTTTTCCAGATATTTCCAAAGTGTTTTATGGATGTATAAAATTATTTAAGGTATGCGACTTAAATGTTTTATACATTTAATTAGAAGAAGGGGCACTTTGTAAATAAAATCATTTTTTATTTCTAAAATTATTGGCAGCACTTTGCTGAAAAGTATTTAGCAACCAATGAAAATTTGACTAACAAAGGCACGTTAGTTGAAAAGTTCCCTCTTTTAAGTCAAAAACAAAAATAACATGTTTTAAGCATGTTCCGCCACTTTTGGTACAAGGGGTTCCGACTCAGACCTTTCGCCACCATTCGTTTGGAAACCAAAGCACTTAGTATCAAGCTACTTAGTACGTAGCACTTTAGACAAAGGTGAAGGGGTATTTGGTCAAAACCTTAGGTTTTGAAGGGGTTGGAGTATGTTTGTTTTAAAACTAAGGTAGTTCCTTCTTTACTTTCGAAAGAAATAGGTTTGGACTCAGTTGCTTTCGACTGGCTCAAATATTTTCAAAGGAATGGTTTTGACTTGGTTGCATTGTTTTGCTCAAAGTAAAGCTTTCGAAGGGGTCGAAACCCCTTGCTGTCGCCTTTTTACCTTTCGAAGTTATAGTTTTGAAAGGTATACTTAACTTTTAAAAATTAACCACTTCTCCCATGCTTTCGAAGGGATGGTTTTGATACCTTGCTTTTTTTTTTAACTTAGGAACAGGTTTCGAAAGGAAGGTTTCGACTAAGAGGTTTTAATTGACCCTTTTTATTCTATTTGAAGTATAAACCAATGGTTTTGAATGAGGTGATTTGAATGGTTTCGAAAGGTGCATCTCCACATATTTGAAATTGAATCCATGTGCTTTAGAAAGGATTTTAAGAAGGTTTCGAAGGGGTTTGGTTTCAAAAGATATGAAGGAAAGGTTTTTCCATTGGTTTTAAATAATTTCAAGGGAAAGGTTTCTCCTATGGTTTCGAAAGGCAACGTTTAATGATTTTAAAAAAGGATGTCTAAGTTTTCGGCTTTCGGTAGAAAAATAATTTCAATGTTTTCGAAAGGTAATATGAATGGTTTCGAAAGGAAGATTTAGCCTCTCAGCCTAGATAAAAGAGATGGTTTTACATGGTTATGAAAGAGGTACTTTCAATAGTTTCGAAAGTGTTACCTTCAAATACTTAAAGGTTTTCCTCAACAAAGATTTGAATAAGTATATATATCATAGCAAGGTGATTTTGAGTAAAGCATAAAGCAAAAAATGTTTTCCTTGTTTAATTTTGGTTTAAATGGTTTTAAATCAATTTTCAGATGAAAAGGTTTTCAAGGAAAACTTTGGAAAGGTGTCTGTGAGTAAAAATGGCTCAGATATTAGAATACCATATGGAATTGGTACAGGGTTGTGCCCTATATGTTAGTTATTGGCTCCAGCTAATTTAGTCCAAAATTCTAGTGTAGGGCTTTATCACAGGTAAGACTAAAATTATTATGACACACAAAAGGGAATATATGTTTTTATATAGATAGGTTATTGGTGAGCCCGCAAAACCATTAGGATCAGGTGACCCTGGGAGATGTTAAGGATATACCATTTAGAAAAGAAGTATTTAACAGATAGTTAAGAACAGATCGTCCAAAAGAGGTGTCTAATAAATGTTAGATTATTTTGTTTTATTGTCTGGTAGGCCCGAGTTAGCCAAAGGTTAATAATGAGCCAAACAAAACTATATTGTTCGAACAGATAGTCCATTTGTTACCTGATATATACGTTTACATAATATAATTATGCTTTACAGTTTTAACTAGTATTGGTTGTAGCAAAAGATTTGCAAAAGAATGTTAGGGAGGGGAAACACGTTCCGCTAAGTGGCATGGTCTCACTTAACATTAATAACCGAGACATATAGTATTATTCACATAAGGTTTTATGTTTGACTCAAAGCTTATGTTTTCCCCTTAAACTCTAGGGTGCTCAAAACAATTGATTTGAGTAGGCTGAGGATTTAGGTTCTTTCAGGTTTAGTATGATAATGAATAAAGCTATTGGAGGAGAGCAGGAGGCTAACAGATAGCTATTTAGGAGTTGCAGTTCTTTGTTTTGTTGTTTATTTCCAATGTGTATATATTAAATCAATTATGACTATACGACTCCAATCATCCAAGACGACATCTTCATATGCCGCTCTTGCGTATTTTGTAATAAGTGTACTTTATCATTGCCTGGGAAACGTTTGGGATTATGCAATCTGAATATGGAACATCTGTTTTGAAATGTAATGGAAAAGTATTGTTTTGAAATCTATGATTTGTTTCATATTCAAGTGCTTCTGATATTATAGATATCATTAACATGGCCGTATTTAGTCACCAGAAGTATTTATCTGCATCTTTACTTCGAAATATGATATCATTTGTCATAGTTCACTGGTGCTTTGTTGGAGCACCATCCTCCATGTTGAGCAACGTTCGATGTCAACATGTCTAATAGCATTCACAAAATGCTCCATTTCATTCCAGCTTTTATCGTCCGGAAGTGGTCCTTCAACAATGGTATTAATAACTAATCTCAATCATATCTGCCATCCTACGGGCCTTTGACAATTTGCTGTAAATTTCTTTCTAAAATTAACTTTCCAGACCATCTCACTTCTCTGTCGGCTCCTTCAAAGGTGGTTTCAATACTGCATAGTGTTACAGGTCGATAGAAAAACATTCTCTAGTGACATATTCAAAGAGGTGTATGTATCAAACGATGGGATCCTCCGCTTTCCCCCCTTGGAATCTAGTCTTCAGTCGCAGTTTCTATCACATCCTTTCTGCTGTTCTTTCGGTTTGTTATGGACAATGATTTAAACTTTCCCAGAACTATCACCGAATTGCTTTACTGCTACATTACTTTGCACTCCCTCGACGCTTGGGCCTGCAACATCTTTCTTCCTACTCACTTTGCCTCCTCCATCCTCAGAAACCAAGCCACCTTCTTAAAGAAACGTTCCAATATAAAAAGAGGCTTTCCCGCTAACCAATTGCCAAACTCCAAATCAGGATCGACTCCCTTAGTCAAGGCCATAAATATTGCATCATCATTCAGATTACTGAATTCTATAACAGCCGTATTAAACCTTTTTAGAAAATCTTTTAATGACTCACCCGATGCCTAGACCATGGTAGAGAGTGACATTACATCCTTGTGGCAAGTCATGTGCATGCAGAATTGCTCTAGGAACTTCTTTATTAGCTCATCAAACGAGGAGATTGACCATGGCGGTAGCTTGGTAAAGCACATGGTCACAACATCTTCCAAAAAAGTGGAAAAATTCCTGCACTTGACTGCATCAATTGCTTAGGGGAGTATATGTGCCATTTGTACTTTAGGAGATGCCGCCTAAGGTCGGTTTTTCATGATAGGCAGGCATTGCAGGCATATGGAACCTCCGCGGATGTTTTGCATGTAAAATGTTGTTGGTGAATGGAGTATGACTTCCGGAGAGTTCACAATCATCATTAGTCAAGCCTTGACTTTCTTTCACTAGCTATCTCACCATAGCTGTTAAGTCTGGTATTTGGATAGTTGGTGTCAAGTGGTAGTCATGTTCCACTTTACATGAACGAGCTAATCTATGCCTCTGAGCAGTGCTATGTTGCTTTGGATCCTCTTTCTCTTGATCCATTTCCCGAGTAGCAGCTCTATCATCATCTCTCAGTTCTGATTCAACCATATTCGCCTGAGTTCTAACACCTTGATTGATCATGGCACCTCTAATGTGAACTCCTCCACCTGCATGCCAATAACCTCCTGATTCGAGGGTTCAATGTCGATTCCCTTTGGGGGTTCGGCATCGACCGGTGCCAATTGGCCATAGCCGATCATGCTCCGGCTGCATATGATTCCGTTTTGTGGCATCTGTATTTATGATAGCCGTTAGATAAGGAGGAGATTTTAGATCCTAAATATAGAGTAGGATCCTCTTTGTCTTTACATTGATCTTTCAACTGGTTCATCAGGTCGATGTTAGCCTAGATTTGTTGGTTAAGCTGCTGACAGCTATCCATCAGTTACTTCATTAGGACTTCAAAGTCAACTTTGGTGATGTAGTCTGTTGGATTCTAGGGATTGGTAGTAGCAGGTTGTATGCTTAGATCAACCTGTTGAATGTTGGTATCTTTATTGCCTTGAATAACACGGGAAGCAGTAGACTTTCCTCTGGCCATGTCTAATAACTTTCTTTTAGATCTTCAAATCTAAGTAGAAATGGAAACCTGTTGGCAGAAATCAGAATCTATCTCGCGAATATGGGAATCCACAAGTAGATGATGCGATCCAATCAAGCTGATAATTCTTTCTTGGTGAAAGCACTAAAATGATTACACTAAAAGGTAACACAAGCACCCAGTAGATTATATGTAGATAAATAAATGAGGAAATCAAAATTAAAATAGGGGAAACAAGCATAAAATAAGTGAAAAACAATTAAAAAACAGATTTATAGCGGTTCATCGTTAAATGCCTACATCCACTTTGATGAAATAGGTTTATCAATCAACTGAATTTCCGAGTACAAGAGGTATCAGAACAGAATCCGTAAATACAATGGAGTACAAAGAATACAACAACATAAAGATCCCTCAAATAATAATGTACACTATATTTATAGGGGTAGACGACCGAATATCTTTTTTAAAATTCGTCGATAGAATCTCCAGATGTGGACGAGATCACCTAGAAAATTTCAAGGCCTAATATCTAAAGGAAAGCAATCAGGGCGATCGTTCTAAATGACCACTTGTCATGCGATCCCTCATGTAGGTCCATCTGGATGTTGGCTTATCGTTTCTAAAATTGTTTGCATAGTTATCTTTACGTTTTTAGAGATATCAATTGATTCCCATTGAGTGAATTGCTGATTCAAACTTTTCTAGCCATAGTAATCTGATCTGATCCCTGCCTAGGGGAAGGCACACATCCATACTTAGAATATTCCGAAGATTATATCTCTTCGTCTCGCTTGATCGTTGCTTCATGTTGTTGTTTGTGATTGATCCCTAGACTATATGATCACCTCTATGAATCGCTTTCCTTCTCCGTCATCAAGTCTAACTTGTCCAGTCAGTTCGGATATAGTTGTGTCAAAGGCCGGATAAAATATGAATTATCCATCTCACATGCAATTATTACAAGAATTAATCCCCTACCATATTGACTAACCATCATATATGGTTCCATTATTTAAATTATACGGACTATCAATCACACATATTCCTTTTAATTTTTGCAGTGATATGGACTATCCATTACACATCCTATAGATTTCCTAGGGTGACTATAAACCATTAGTTAACCTCATAGTGACTAGCCATCTTAGGCCTAATGTGGACAATCCATCTCAGATTCTATAATTTTCCTAGGATAACTATGAACCCATCATTTTACGATTTTATTCATGTTACCCATATGTTTAACCTACATCCACTGGTGCACCCAATTAGGTTATTTACACTTCAAACATATAACATCTCAAAATAAGATACATTAGTATGCCCAATGTTCGATGTCGAAATCATTAAAATTGAACAATAGTATCACCAAAAGTTTAAAGTCGAAGTCAATAACATATGGCTTTCCACCCCTTAGTATTTTAAATTTTTTCTCAATGTCGAAGTTTATCCATATTGGTGTCCCCAATGAAGGTGTTGAAGTTTATAATTTAAAATGACATTAGTATCCACAATGATGACGTTGAAATAGAAACTATAATGCTATCCACCTTAAATGAAGATAAGCGGCATTTAGGTCGCACTATACCTCATTGACCCTCTACCCAAGGTAAACCAAAATTAAATTATTTTAAGTATAAATTCAATTCGAAGATGACGATGTCAACTTTCATAAACTATAGGCTATCCACTGATTAAAACAAAACCTTAACTTTATAAGTTATATGGCTATCTGCCGAAGATATAAGTGTTGAACATGTGAGTATATGATTTTTGTTTGATGATAATAAACATATATATATATATATATATATATTCATTTAAATGTATTTGTTAATACTATTTTATTTTCGTAGATTAAATAAATATTTGATGAATAAAATAAATAACACAGAATTTGAATTCAAACGGATATTTTACTCAAACAAATATTTATTACAATTTTTGAATAGTACAAATTTCAAGCTCTCACTATATATATACAATTTCAATTACAACACAAATTTGATTACATCACAATTCACATTTACATTTGCACCTCACTACATATCACCCACACTCGTATTTATCTTCAACTTCATTCCAATGTGAATCCAGCATCTGAGCAATCTGCAAAAATATACATTGACGCGGTAAAATCGAAAATAAAATATTTTTCAGTATAAAATAAAATGTGATTTTGGAAATTTTATTTGCCTCGGTTATTTGGGTCGTTCGTCATCATTTTAAATTTGAATTCATCATACACGAACAGCTTGTGACATGCACAGTGTATCACTGTACATGCCATAAGGCCATTCACATCGATTTATACACTTGATAAAATTACAGGGACAGGTGAGCACAGGTCAAACCCAAAACGCCAGGTTCAACTCAAGTGCAATAAAAATAATGTCACAATACGAGCACAAGGTCAAACCCGAGCTACTAGCTGGATTCAACACAGGTGCAATTCCAAAAATCAAGATGAAGTTCAAGTTGAAATGTAGCAACCAAAACAAATGCAACAGTGGATCAAATGATCAACGAGCAAGGCTGCACAGTGAAAACTGTATGCAAACCAAGTGCACCAATACTAAATAGAAGAATACATGAACACAATATCCACAGCAAACAACATGGTGCAGCAACCTATATATATATATATACACAGTGAATAGTGCAGTCATGATATACAAGCCTCAGGTCGAGTATGCTACATAATGAACACAACACAAATGTACTCAATTCAACTACAAATGCATAGCACACATCAGGTATACATGAAGGCCAGAGTACATGCAAAATGAAAACAGGCTAGAGGAATCACAGTGCAATGAAGATTACAAGGAAATACAACACATATATACATACATAGATGTATGTATACACAGGGTAGCTGAAACAAATGGCTCAAACTCAACTACAACCAGATATCATGAAACCATAGTAGTTCAACTACATGAACACACAACTCAAAGGCATGAAGCAATACAAAGAGCAAATATACAGCATACATATGGTTCCAGTTACAACCTAAGCATGCAAATACAACATAAACCAGACCAGTTCATCACACATATGGTTGCAGTGAAGCTACAATAATGACCAAGGCAACAAGTTCACATTCAAGTACACAAACCAGTGCCAACAGATCAGAGACTAATGTACACATGAATGCAACAACGACAGTGAAGGCAACAAAGATCAGTTCAAGCATATCATTGAATCACACAGCAGCTCCAATGAGCAACTGCACAAGAAAGTTAACTTGAAAGTAATATCAAAGAAAATGTCAAAGACAAAGCAACACAAAACTTCTAGATGAATAAAAGCATCATGTAGCAGTTCCAAACTGATGATATACAACAAGTTCAAAATCATGGATCAATAGTTAAATCCCAAAAATGATCAAAGAGCAGTAAAACATAAACAATGTCAAATACCAGAAACCCAAAGCAACTCGAGCTAGCTAATTGAACCAGCTCTCAAGTCCAGATGACACAAAGTATGAAACTGCACATATACACGAATCAATACAGTGAACTACATGATGAACATGTATGCAGTGACAACATCAAAGAGTGTATGCAGTGTCAAGGCCGTAATGAAATCAAGTGCAGTCATATAAAGCAAATCAGACTCAAGTGAAACAAAATGAAGATGGAATGAGTGGATTAATGCATATACATAGCAAACACACCAGCTAAATCAGAGCAAAATCAAGATATATGTTTCAAACAAGTAAAGTATGCTACAGGACGCAAATGACCAGAGGCAGTAAACACAAATGGCCAGAGTCGAGCACAAAGGAAATAAACACTGTCAAACAAAGTCACAGCCGAAGTTCAAACCAAAATCAACTCCGTGGTAGCCAAGAAATCAAAATCAACACCGTGTCAATCAAGAAATCATAAATATACGAAATTGATAAAGTCAGAATCAATCTCAAGCATCCAAGAAACATCGACTGGCCGAGCAAGATAAATTGACAAATTCAAACCAATATATACGAACGAGAAAATAGGGATTCGAACCCTATATAAGCAATCAACATCATCGACAAAAAGTCATTGAGTTCAAGCAAGAAAATCAGAAGAAGCAAAAGCAAAGATCATAAACCTGATTTATGAATTGAACTCGTCAAAGCAGCCGAAGTGAGCAACGAGGAAACGATCGATCAAAGCTACACACGAATACCCACGTAATCGATCAACAAAGTCGGCGGCTTCACAAAATTTCACAAGCCCTAATTCTAGATTGAGGAACGAATGAACGAACGAAACAAAAGCCGCCATTTTCACCAAATAAGGACGGGCCGATTAGAAATAAAAGAAAAGGTGCCGGCCTTTATTGTTTTACAATTATATTTGGGCTTAATTTTTTTTAATAAGGGTTTTGATTGTTTAAATTTGTTTTTAAATTTAAATTCTTCTTTTAAACATTGCAATTTCTAGTCGTGTAAGTAGGGGACAAACTACGTGGTGTAGTTTGAGAATTCGCAACTCAGTGGCTGAGTTGTGGTAGGGTTTTGAGCGTAGAGTTAAGGCTAGTCGATAGCGGGTGTCGCGAGTTTACGTGTATAAGCGTCTGACTGCTTAATTTCTAGTAGAAACCTTGGTGGCATCACGTAGGTATGATTTTGCCGAAGCTGGGTAAATTCTGTGTCGTTCTATTTCTGCATTTATTATTCTACTATTATTTGTGCTGCTATTATTTTGATATATCTGTGTTGAAATAATTTTATAAGCTTCCGCAATAAATTTTATAATTAATAGCACCATCCTATTCACCCCCCCTCTAGGGTGAAATCGATCCTACAAGTGGTATCGAAGCTAGGTACAAAAGCCATTATTGTTTTAAAAAAATTCGATTTTTTCAAAAAACAATTTTTTTTAAAAAAATTTGAATTTTTAAAATGGCTTCTTTTATTAATGCTTTTGCGGAGGGTCATTCCATAGTTAGACCACCAATGTTCAATGATGAATATGCTTACTGGAAAAATAGGATGGAAATTTTTCTGAAAACCATTGACGTTTGGGATATTGTTGAGACAGGGTATAAAGCACCAACTATAATTGTAAATAATTAGGAAATAAATAAACCAAAGGATCAATGGACAGAACTAGAAAATAAATTACAAAATGCTAACGCTAAAGCTATGAATTCTATTATCTGTTCATTGGATCAATTTGAATTTAATCGTGTCTCAAATTGTCTAACTGCACAGAAAATATGGCATACACTCGAAGTGACTCACGAAGGAACATCTCAAGTCAAAGAATTTCGTCTTGCTATGCTGAGCGGCGAATACGAGAATTTCACAATGGCGAAGGAAGAAAATGTCAAAGAAATGTACGGATGACTTTCCAACATCGTATACAAATCAAAAGCTCTCGGAAAATCATACACGGAATTGGAAATAGTCTGAAAAATCCCCAGAGTCCTTTCATGAAGTTTTGAAGCAAAAGTGACTGCCATTCAAGAATCAAAATATTTAAAACAAATCAAAGTTGAAGAACTCATCGGAAATCTCACCACTTATGAGCTAGAAATGAAATTCAAGGAAGAGCGTGAAGGAGGAGATACTCGAAAGAAATCAATAGCTCTCAAAGGAATAACTGAAAGTGATGATGACGACGACGATGACGGAGCAGCAGAGTTGGAAATGGTAATAAAGAAATTAAAAAGGTGGAACCACAAATACGGAAATCCAGCTCTAAATCAAAAATTAAAAAGTAGAATAATCAAAGTTTTAGATAACACAGAACAACGAAAAATCATCTGTCATAAGTGCAACCAACCCAGACACATCAAGCCCAATTGTCCTCAAAATCGACGCTACTTTGAAAAGAAATCAAAAAGGAGAAATTTTGCAGCCACGTAGAATACAAGTGATGAAGATAATCAAAGTACTAGCAGTGAGAGTGAGAAAGCAGATATGTGCCTTCAAGGTAATATAACTGATAGCGACGATGACGAGCCAAGCGAGGTATCAAAACTCACTCACTCAGAATTACTTATATATTTCCACGAAGTAAATGGCTGTTTTGAATGACTTAGGGAGAAATATCTAAAATTGAATCACAAAGAGATAGTTTGATTTAAGTAAATGATCAGCTTTAACAATTAGTTAAAAACTATCAAAATAAGTGCTTTAAGTGTGATAAGTGTCCATTGTTTGAAGAAGAAACTAAAAAATCAGAAATTAATATAAAATTACTTGAAAATGAAATTCTGATTTTGAAAGAGAGTGAAAATACTAGGAGAGAGAGCTCTATTAAAAATGCACACAATTATTGAACGAAAATGAATCTCTCAAAACACAAGTCCAACAACTGTCAACAACTTTGGATAAATTTTCAAAAAGTGAAAAATCATTGGATATGCTATTAGGAAAACAAACTGTTAATACAGTTAGACAAGGACTTGGATATTATCAATCTAAAAATGTTAGAAATGAAACTAATTAAGTCAATTCAATGTGCACAATTTGTAGAAAATTTGGACACAATCAAAACATTTGTTGGCAAAGACCCAAACACGTAAAAACCATTCCAATTTGGGTTCCAAAAGGCACAAATATAAAATATCTCATGGTTAAACAAATCTGGGTGCCAAAAGGAACATATATAAATAGTTATGGGTCTCCACGAAATTATTCTTCAAAATATTCTGCCACTAACAACAATGGACCTATAAAAACAAATAGGTCACAAAAACCTTTTATCGTGTAGGTATGGTGGCAGGCTAAGGAACAACAATAGTGTAATTTGGATTCTGGCTGTTCCAAGGACACAATGAGCAACAAAGCAAAGTTCCTTAGCCAAGTACAAAGGTGACAGAATCACAATGGGCAACAATGAAAAGTTATCGTAAAGGTAAAACAGGTAATGGTATATTTTGAACGATATATTAAATGTGATAATATGCACCGTAGTCTGAATTAAATCAGCCAGTGATGTGATGATGAAATGAATGATGATTTTGATTCTGACTTATTCAAAATTATTGGCCAATTATATTCTTGTGCCAAGAACACTAATAGAAATCTCTAAAGTCTTTGAATTACTTCATATACATTAGTTTGGATTAATAATAGTGTTTTATTGGATAATAATTCATTTGGTTATTTTACGGCTGACTCTATATTCACGGTTTTTGATTATTTACACGACTTCAGTTCAAATTCAAGAGAATTTCATATACAAAGTTGTTAAAAATGATTTTAAGCTATTTTGATGCAAACTTCACGGTCTGGGCTATCAAATTTAACCAATGATAATTTCGAGTGAAAGAAAAATTCAGATGCAGATTACACTAGTAATCTAGTTGATAGAAAAATTACTAGTGAAACGTGATTTATGTTGAGACATTTAATAGCTGCATCATTTTTCAAAGAAAATATCTACATATTTTTCATTTCAAATAATTTTCAAATAGCAGAAATTTTTCTCATAAAACCCCTTCTAGAAAATCATTTTTGACCTCGTTTTCAGATTTAAATCATTTGATTTATAATTATTTTTGAATTTAATTTTTAAATTAATCATTGACTAATCTGACTCCCTACTAATTATCAAAAAGATAAATAGTGAGTGAAAAAGTGATAAGTGTTGATATTTATCATATATTATGACTCGAGACGGTATAATTAGTAAATTTCTTTAGAAATTTAAACAAGAGTTATAAAAACTTTTTGTTAGTAAAAATTACATGACCATCTCTATTTCTATCATATTTCTAACGACCATCACTCATAGAAATTCTATATAGTTTGTCGATATGTGGTACTTTAAATAGGAATCATTCGTTTTTCATTTTATTAAAAAAAAAATATAATAAAATAAAATCCAAAGTATTCACTCTCATTTAAAAGTCCTCACGGTTATGCATAGGTGAATTACTTGGAATTTGTTATGTGCTTCCATGCTCATTTAAAAGTCCTCACGGTTATGCATGTATGGCACGCATATCAAAATTGATTTATTAAATAAACAAGTTGATTCTAATCCCATTTAAAAGTCCTCACGGTTATGCGTGGTTAGAAGATACTTGAATTCATTTTTAAAAATTAAATTAGAATACTACTAATCTCATTTAAAAGTCCTAACGGTTATGCATGGTTGGTAGATATTCAAATTCCTGATATAAATATACCACAAATGGACAAAACTGTATGGTTTTATATGATGACTTCATTCACATCATTCTAAAAGTGGAATATGCGCCTAACAGAGTATTTATGATTTTTGTTTGATTTTTTATTGAAATTTAATATTTATATTCGATTGAGTTTTAGTGTTGTATTAATATCTATCACTTTATCTCCATTTTTCTAACACTATTACTCTTTTGCTGATAACAAAAGGGGGAGAGAAAAGTTAAGATTTTGTCAAATAAAATCAAGTAAAGGTCAAATATTTTTTATTTGCATCTAGGCTCATTTGCATATTTTTAATTGTATGCATATATGAAGGGGGAGCTTTGTGTAGAGAGGAAGCATTCAAATAGGGGGAGCAAATTGAATGTTCAAATACATTTAACAAATTCAAAATCTTAAATATATGTTTGTTATCATCAAAAGGGGGAGATTGTTGAATATGTGAGTATATGATTTTTGCTTGATGATAATAAACATATATATATATATATATATATATTCATTTAAATGTATTTGTTAATATACTATTTTATTTTCACAGATTAAATAAATATTTGATGAATAAAATAAATAACACAGAATTTGAATTCAAACGGATATTTTACTCAAACAAATATTTATTACAATTTTTGAATAGTATAAATTTCAAGCTCTCACTATATATATACAATTTCAATTACAATACAAATTTGATTACATCACAATTCACATTTACATTTGCACCTCACTACATATCACTCACACTCGTATTTATCTTCAACTTCATTCCAATGTGAATTCAACATCTGAGCAATCTGTAAAAATATACATTGACGCAGTAAAATTGAAAATAAAATATTTTTGCAGCATAAAATAAAAGGTGATTTTGGAAATTTTATTTGCCTCAGTTATTTGGGTTGTTCGTCACATTTTAAATTTGAATTCATCATACACGAACAGCTTGTGACATGCACAATGTATCACTGTACATGCCATAAGGCCATGCACAACGATATATACACTTGATAAAATTACAAGGAAAGCTAAGCACAGGTCTAACCCAAAACGCCGGGTTCAACTCAAGTGCAATAAAAATAATGTCACAATACGAGCACAAGCTCAAACCCGAGCTACTAGCTGGATTCAACACAGGTGCAATTCCACAAATCAAGATGAAGTTCAAGTTGAAATGCAGCAACCAAAACAAATGCAACAGTGGATCAAATGATCAATGAGCAAGGCTGGCTGCACAGTGAAAACTGTATGCAAACCAAGTGCACCAATACTAAACAGAAGAATACATGAACACAATATCCACAGCAAACAACATGGTGCAGCAACCTATATATATATACAATGAACAGTGCAGTCATGATATACAAGCATCAGGTCGAGTATGCCACACAATGAACACAACACAAATGTACTCAATTCAACTACAAATGCACATCACACATCAAACACACATGAAGGCCAGAGTGCAGGCAAAATGAAAACGGGCTAGAGGAATCATAGTGCAATGAAGATTAAAAGGAAATACAACACATATATACATACGTAAATGTATGTATACACACGGTAGCTGAAACAAATGGCTTAAACTCAACTATAACGAGATATCATGAAACCAGAGTAGTTCAACTGCATGAACACACAACTCAGAGGCATGAAGCAATCAAAGAGAAAATATACAACATACATATGGTTCCAGTTACAACCTAAGCATGCAAATACAACATAAACCAGACCAGTTTAGCACACATATGGTTGCAGTGAAGCTACAATGATGACCAAGGCAACAAGTTCACATTCAAATACACGTACCAATGCCAACAGATCAGAGACTAATGTACACATGAATGCAACAGCGACAGTGAAGGCAACAAATATCAGTTCAAGCATATCATTGAATCACACAACAGCTCTAATGAGCAACTGCACAAGACAGTTAACTTGAAAGTAATATCAAAGGAAATGTCAAAGACAAAGCAACGCAAAACTTCCAGATGAATACAAGCATTATATAGCAGTTCCAAACTAATGATATACAACAAGTTCGAAATCATGGATCAATAGTTAAATCCTAAAAATGATCAAGGAGCAGTAAAACATAAACAATGTCAAATACCACAAACCCAAAGCAACTCGAGCTAGCTAATTGAACCAGTTCTCAAGTCCAGATGACACAAAGTATGAAACTGCACATATACATGAACCAATATAGTGAACTACATGATGAACATGTATGCAGTGACAACATCAAAGAGTATATGCAGTGTCAAGGCCGCAATGAAATCAAGTGCAGTCTTATAAAGCAAATCAGACTCAAGTGAAACAAAATAAAGATGGAATGAGTGGATGAATGCATATACATAGCAAACACACCAGCTAAATCAGAGCAAAATCAAGATATATGTTTCAAACAAGTAAAGTATGCTACAGGACGCAAATGACCAGAGGCAGTAAACACAAATGGCCAGAGTCGAGCACAAAGGAAATAAACACTGTCAAACAAAGTCACAGCTGAAGTTCAAACCAAAATCAACACCGTGGTAGCCAAGAAATTGAAATCAACACCGTGTCAATCAAGAAATCATAAATATACGACATTGATAAAGTCAGAATCAATCTCAAGCATCCAAGCAACATCGACTGGCCAAGCAAGAAAAATTAACAAATTCAAACAAATATATATAAATGAGAAAATAGGGATTCGAACCCTATATAAGCAATCAACATCATCGACAAAAAGTCATCAAGTTCAAGCAAGCAAATCAGAAGAAGCAAAAGCAAAGATCACATATCAAATTTACGAATTGAACTCGTCGAAGCAGACGAAGTGAGCAACGAGGAAACGATCGATCAAAGCTACACGCGAATATCCACCTAATCGATCAACAAAGTCGGCGGCTTCACAAAATTTCACAAGCCCTAATTCCTGATTGAGGAACGAACGAACGAAACAAGAGCCGCTATTTTCACCAATAAGGACGGGCCGATTAGAAATAAAAGAAAAGTGGCCGACCTTTATTGTTTTATAATTATATTTGGGCTTAATTTTTTTTCAATAAGGGTTTTGATTGTTTATATTTGTTTTTAAATTTAAATTCTTCTTTTAAACGTTGTAATTTCTAGTCGTGTAACTAGGGCACAAATTACGTGGCGTAGTTTGAGAATTCGCAACTCAATGGCTGAGTTGTGGCAGGGTTTTGAGCGTAGAGTTAAGGCTAGTCGATAGCGGGTGTCGCGAGTTTACGTGTGTAAGCATCTGACTGCTTAATTTCTAGTAGAAACCTTCGGGGCAGCTCGTAGGCAAGGTTTTTCCGAATCTGGGTAAATTCTATGTCGTTCTATTTCTGCATTTATTATTCTGCTATTATCTGTGCTGCTATTATTTTGATATATTTGTGTTGAAATAATTTTATAAGCTTTCGCAATAATTTTTATAACTAATAGCATCACCCTATTCACCCCCCCTCTAGGGTGAAATCGATCCTGCAATAGGGTCATCGTCGCTCTTGAAACATAGGAAACTTCACCTTATTAAAATGTTTTTAGTTTATACAATAACATGCCTCTCCGGTAGTAGAAAGAAGAAGTGCGGCATTATTGCCCAATAATATAGTGTATAAGGTCGTCGACCTTGATGCACAACGGAACCAGGACTATCGACGTCATTATCAAAATCTTTACTTAGTTTACATTAGCCACTATTCCGCTTCGAATATAGGGTCGAACATATCATAAGCGACAACATTACCTTAATATGAAAAATAGTTGAAGAGATGATATGCGACATCATTTTAAAACCCTTAGATAATCATGAGAAGATTGGGCCGCCGATGATATGTTGCCGACAATATCGACGTCAACACTGATGAAACCATTTCATAGCTACCAAAGTAGCCATCATAAGCTTCCATCCTTAACAACGTCGACCTTCATGGATGTGGCAAGCTTTTAGGCTTGGAGTGGACAAATGCGACATGGTATCATTGTAATTATCATGAACCGATTTATTTCTATCAATAGCAATTACTTTTAACCAAACCATTATTCTTGTCAAATTTCTATTGGATGATGTAAATCTTTAACATTTCCTTTTTTAGAAAACTGCTGCATACCGCTTTCAAGATCCAAAATATTTATTAGCTTTAATTAATTAATAGCCTTAAGTAGTTAATAATTTAAATGCTTTTATAGCATACTAAATTCATAATAATTCGAATTCTCTTGGGAAAAATTTCCAAAATTCAAGAATATCCTTCTCTTTACCATTAAAAAAATTTAGGGCCAAAAGCCATATTCAATTATTTTAAATAATTAAAACGCAAAATTTAGCTATCTCCTCCTTAGCTGTCTCCTCCTTAGGAAATTCATAGTATATAACAAACCATCTTCAAAGAATCATTTTACATATCAGAAATTCAAATCATTTGGAGACTAGAAACTTAGGTTTTACCTTAAAACCTTTACATATAATTTCATAAAAATCCACATAAATCATTATTCTATCCAAATAGTGATTATATAACCATATCTTGGGAAAAACATTCAAACTAATTCAGATACTTACTATTTCTAAATTTAAACAAGAAAATTTAAATGGAACATTTATTGTTCACTTTAGATTTATTGTTGGAGTTGATATTTTATTTAGCTCTTGAATCCCTATGCTTGAATTTGTAAATATCCTTTGATTTCTCCCTCCCAAGGTTGATTAATGGTCGGCCTCCTAGTATTTCTCTTTCGATTTTTTTGTATGAATAATATGAGAATGACATAAGAGGGACAAGGTTTAAAAAGTGAAAGTTGGATCTACCTAAATTACCCATCTCATGTATTCTCTTATATGTTAATTTTTCCAAAATGATCTTATTAGTTTATTAAGGCACGACCTTATTAATTAACTAAATCTCCTTCGTCTTAACCATTTACATTATTCTACTTAATCTATCCAGTTAAATGTCTCGAATAATGTGTAACCAAAAATATGGATGTTACACTCGAACATATAGGCTAAACTTCTGATACTTTCTAGTGTCGGAAATGGACTAATATACTAAGATGCTAATATTCTTGCCTTCTTGAATCTCATAGTGCCTCTTATCAACGAAACATTGACAAAGGACTGATTTACCAAATCAAACATCACATCCTTGCACCTCTTATGGTGAAGCTCTTTTGCTTTGATTAAGCTTCCATATCCTTTACCAAATCATCTCAACTTTTTTGAAACCCTAATAGGATCCTATCCCTACATGAGGCTATATCCTATCTTACACCAACATACAGGTGATTTACATGGTTTTCCATACAATGCTTCAAAAGGCGTCATTGATATATTGGATTGGTAACTATTGTTGTATGAAAATTACACTAGATGTAGGCATCACAGAAATTCAACACACAAGCCCCTAATAAATCCTCCAGTATCATGTTGACTCTCTCGGTTCGACCATCCATCTATTGATGGTATATTGTACTCATGCATAACTTCTGACCTAAAGTATTTTATAAGCATAAAAAAACTCACTGATAAACAATGGGTCTCGATCAATGACTATAATACTAGGTGCTCTATGTAATCTTGCTATAATCTTCAAATATGTCTCGGCCAACTTTGTCTTGTCTTTGTATGTCTCACTGGGTTAAAATGGGCACACTTAGTTTGTCTATCAACTATAACCTATATGCTCTCATTCCCAGCCCTAGATCTTTGCATACCATCTATAAAACCCCAGTCTAATTTCTGTACTGGAACTTCCAAAGGCAGCAAAAGTCCACTTGGCTTATTATGCTCCGCCTTAACCAATTGGCATGTGAAGCATCTCTTCGCACATCCTCCAACGTCCCTGTTCATTTTTTCTCAAAAAGCTTCTCTTTATATCTCGTTACGTCATCGTACCTCCTCGCTGAATAGGAAACTTTGAACGATGACTTCCTTCAAAGATTTCTTTTCAAATGCTTCCTACATTCAAAATGTGCAACCTTCCATTTATCCAAAGTCTACTTTCTTCATTAACCCCGAAACCCTCCAGCTCAATAGTTTCAATTCTAGACTTTAGGCTTCTGATTCTTTTGTCACAGAGTGGATCTTCTCTTTACTTCTTAGAAATCATCTCTTCAAGAGCCGGTCGAACTTGTTAGTGCGATAGTATCCTAGAAGCTCTATTCGAACTAGCACTCAACAAAAAGTGTATATTGTAGGAAGCTTATGTCTCTACCACATTCCACATTTCAACCATTGCCAAACAAAATTTTATTTCTTTCGAAAGCATCCTCAACTGTATTTCCGTTCCCTTGGGTATACTTTGTCCCAAAAGTCATAAGATGCGTAAAACTCTAACCACCTTTGCTCTCTCATGGTCAACTCCTTCCAAGAGAAAAAATATCTTAAGGATATGCTGTTAGTGGATAACTCAAACCTTTACGCTAAAAGTAATGTTTTCAATTCTTCACTACGAAGATAATAACTGCCAACTCCAAGTCGTATGTTAAACTGTCATGGGGTCGTTACTACCTAGATGCATATGATATTACTTTTCATTTTTGCATTAACGCTGCTCCTAACCCCGAACTGGAAGCATTTGTGTACACAACTAACTCTTGGTTTACTTTGAGGATAACCAATACTGGAGCATTTTTCAGTTGAAGTTTTAACTCTCGGAGTGACATCACACTCCTTAATCCATACATACTTCACGTCCTTCCAAGTAAGTCTCTTTATTGGAGCTACTAATTGGGAAAAGTCCTTAATGAATCTCTGGTAGTAGCTTGCCAACCTCAGGAAACTTCAAACCTCTATAATAATCTCGGGTCTCTTCCATCCATTTACAACTTCAACCTTCGAAAAATCTACGGCTAAGCCTCTCTCTCCGAAATAAGATTTTTTAAGAACTCTACTTCACTTCTCCAAAAGTGACACTTAGAAAATTTTGCCTTTAACTTGTATTATCTCAACATTTCTCGTACAATGATCCCTTTCATCCTTTGAATACAACATATGTCATCTATAAAAACTAACAAATATCAGTCTAACTATTTTCAAAATATCTTTTCATTAGGTTTATAATGAATGCAGGCGCATTAATTAGTCGAAATGACATTACTAGCCACAATATGAACTATATCTCATTCTAAAAGTAGTCAAAGGAACATTTTCTACCGTAGATCTCAAACGATGGAATCTCAAAGCCATATCTAACTACTAAAATAGTTTAGTGCCATTCAATTGACCAAAAAAAATGTATCACCAGGAGGGGATATCCTTTCTTAACCATCCTCACATTCAGCTTTGAATAGTCAGTATATAATCTCAATGACCCATCGAGCTTCTACACAAACACAGTCAAAGCTCAGCATGGTCAACTGATCGGCCTTACAAAACTCTTGCTTTCCAACTCTACTAGTTCTTTTGATGCATCCGTCTCATTTGAAGGCATTCTACATGGTGGTTGAATAAACTATTCTGATCTCAATATCAACTCGATACAAAACTCTACCATTCTCATGAGTGACAATCCTAAAATGGGTTCGAACACATCCGAGAAATCTCCACACTTCTCTAATGCCTCCTTCCTTCAATGCTAATGCTAACAATACTCCGTTACACACATATTTAGGATTTTTCAAAACTAAAATCACTCTTTCATTTTGATCTAGGTGACTTAGTGATATGATCCTTTTGGCATAATATATTTTAGCACCATATCTTTCCAACCAATCCATCCTTCAAATAAATCTAAAGCATACAAAATCAAACCCATATGGATCATACAAATACTTACACCCACCTGACTAAATCTCTAAGTTAGTGCACCTAAATTGGCATATCCCACTATCGGTTTTACTACATCAATAGAAGTGACTAGTTATTTAACTTCTAACCCAAGTCTATCAACCCATTCTTTAGCTATAAATGAATGCATAGCTCCAAAATCGAACATCACTCTAACTAAAATATCACAAATAAAATTCACGTCTTTTAAGATCTTGCCCATCCTTTCTCCTCGAAAAACGGTCCTTTCTTTGGTCCCTCCAAAGAAAATACTCTAGCCTACAATGCAGACTTTCTTTTGATGCCCTATCTTTTTGTACTTAAAACAATTCATTTTTCCATGGTTTCTCAACGTAGGACATTTAGATGCATAATGTTACATTTGCCCAAAACTAAAACAAGAAATTGTGGCCATAACAGTCTATACATTTTGCCCAATCGGCAACATCTTCTTACCCTTGGTATAAGGAGTGAACTTCTTCTTTTGCACTACCTTGGAATTTATCTCAACCCTCCTCTTAGTCGCATACATACCTTTATACCTTAGGATCATATCAATAAATAATTCAAAAGGAGATGTCAAATGAGCCATAATATGATCTAGATCCATCTTCAAACCCAAAGTGAACTTTTCATATTTCTTTTGTGGAGTATTAATTATCTCTCAGCCACACTTAGCCAATCGGTTAAACTTCAAAATGTATCCATCCATCGAAAGATCTCCCAGCTTCAAGTCAATAAATTCAACAGTGACACACTTGTTAAATCAAAATATAATCTAACACCCCAGATGTTTTTTGTGATAAGTTAACCCTTAATTAATTTAATCATGTAATAAGAGCCAATTTATCATTTGCGTTCCAAAATATGATTGAATTTTCAAAGACCGGATTCATGGTGTCATCGACTCCTTTATAAGTCGACCTTCTTAAATTCATAGGACTTAAGGGTGCCTCATCCCTATAACCATATGTAATAAAAACGGAAAGGCATTCAAGTGGGCATAGACCACCTTAGGGCTCCAACATCCAAATGGATTTTATGACACAATATATGTTCATAGAGAGTGAAGGGAATAAGCATAAGTCTTATGCAATTGTCATTAGGCATGCTAATGGCTATGTAGATCATTCTTACGCTCCAGGTTAATATATATATATATATATATATATATATATATATATATATATATTCATCCATTACCACAACGTTAAAATAAACATAAGTGAGGAGATCATAAATGATCAAGCTCATATCCTTGATTTTATTAAGTGCAAAAAGGTTACAAATTGGTTTGGTTTGTCCTCGGATCGATTTAGCGTTACAAGAGTATGAGATTAGGAAAGAAGAATGGAATGGAAAACCCTTTCCAAAACATGACCCTTAGGGTCCTATTTATAGTTGTGGTTCCAGGTTCTTCTGCCTATATCCTTTCATCATCGTTGGAAAGAATGCATGCATTGCCTTTTTCCATTCTTCTAGCTCCGCTTCCAT
Source organism: Allium cepa (assembly GCA_030765085.1). Taxonomy (NCBI): domain Eukaryota; kingdom Viridiplantae; phylum Streptophyta; class Magnoliopsida; order Asparagales; family Amaryllidaceae; genus Allium; species Allium cepa. The sequence continues at coordinate 784,930,843 of CM060935.1, read as the reverse complement.
CACTGTCGATGGCAATCCTTTCATTCCATTGACGTTGGTAGGAGTCCATGATGTTTTCGATGTATCTAATCTGAGGAAGTATATTAGGGATTCGACGATATAGCACCGACTGTGTTAAAAGATTTAGTAGTGGAACCAGACATGACTATAGTTAGGAAGCCTATCCGGATAGTCTAGAGAGATAAGAAGAAGTTTAGGAACGTGACAGTCAGATTGGTTAAAGTCCAGTGGAGTGATGATGCGAGAGACTGTACTTGGGAGACTGGGAGAAGGATTAGAGACACTTATCCTGATTCATTTGATCATATGTTTTACCTTCGATTATTTTGTTATGTTGCTTATCATAATTTCGAGGAAAAAATTCTTTAAGGAGGAGAGATTGTAACACCCCATATTTTTAGTAATATTATTTAGGATATTTAATTAGTTAAATTAAATAAAATAATGTAAAATGATTAATGGATTGGATATTGACTTAACCAAGGGTAGTCGTGCCTATATGCAAATTGAACTAAAGAAATAAGAGGGAAACAAGTGTTAGGAAATAAGGAAGGGCAAGATGGAAAAATGATAGAATTTATTCCCTAAATCCTTAGGAATTCAAGCACGCGTTCATTTCATTTTTCTCAAGCAAAAATACTCTAAGTCCGCCACCGTTTTCAATCGCAAGAGAAGATAAAGCTACGATTTTCAAGAGGAAGAAGTAAATAACCATAATCAAAATCAAATCTCACACACTAATCAGAAAAGTAAGGTGAATAATGACTACATCTCACTTTTCTATATGTTTTTGGTTCTAAGATGAAACCTGAATTCATCTTGCATGATTTAGCCATGTTTTGGAAGAGCAAAATGTTTATATATACTTGTTGATGATTATGCATATTTATATTGATTCTTATGATATGTTTGATGTGAAAACCCTATCTAATGAGATCCAAATGCATTGCGATTTTAGATATAGACCAAAAATAATATTTTAGAGATGGGTTTCACTTTTCATAATTTTCTGAATTAATGTGGATTTTATATTAATTTTCTAGTAAAGAAAATGATTTATTGGGTTATAAATTATTTATGGCAAAATAAAAAATTATTTGGGTCCAGAATTTATATATGTTTGAAAACATATTGAAAGGGATTATCTGGAATTTTTGAATTTTTCAAAGTGGTTTGATTAATATATAAAATTATTTAAGATATGAGAGTTAAATTTTTTATATATTTAATTAAGGAAAAAGGATATTTTGCAAATGATTTAAATAAATTAAATATGAAATTGTAGCAGTACTTTTAGAAAAGAAAACGTAGCAACCAATAAGAGTTTGACAACAAGCAGGTTTTCAAAAAGTTTACCTAAAAATGTTTAAAACAAAAAACTCATGTTAAAAGTATATTTTTGCCTCTTTTGGTTCGCCCAAGGTGTTTTCGACTAAGACTCTCCGCCTCCTTCCTCAAATTAATGCACATTGTATCAACTTTGGTACACAATGAATTGGACAAAGGCGGAAGGTAAGAGTCAAAAGCAAGGGGTTTCGAGAGAGCCGGAGCCCCCTTTTGTTTTAAATGAAAAAGCACCTGCTTGCTTTCGACCTAGTTGCTTTCGACTTAGTTGGCTTTCACTAGGTCAAATGATTTAAAAAAAGGTTTTGAGGTTACGCCCTCGTTCTAGAAATAGCTTTCTATTAAGTCAATTGTTTTAAAGATTGGTTTTGAAATAGTTGCACCTTTGTTTTTAAATATTAGCTTTCGACCATGTCGAAGCCTTAACCGCCACCTTATACCTTTCGAAACAAAGCTTACGGAGGGATTGTTTTGTTTTATAAAACCCTAACGCTTCTCCAATGCTTTTGAAAGGGGTTGTTTCGACATCGTCACTTCCCAATATAAGTTATAGCTTTTGAAAGGGTACGCTTACAACTCTATTGTTGTGACCCTTAGTAATTTTTAAAGAATAACCCAAAGGTTTCGACTAGCTTAGTTTTGAATGATTTCGAAAGGTGTTTTCCACATTTTTCAAAATTAAACCCAAATAATTTCGAAGGGTTTATGGTTTCAATGCCTTTGAAAGGTTTTAAAGAAAAGTTTTGAAGGGGTGCTTCCCCTATGTTTTCGAAAGGTTTAAAGAAAGGTTTCGAAGGGGTGGTTCCCCTATGATTTCGAAATGTCTGAAAGAAAGGTTTTTCCAATGGTTTAAAGGAAAGGTTTTCCTATGGTTTCGAAAGGCAAAGTTTAATGGTTTTAAAGAGGGATGTCTAAGGTTTTTATCTTTCGAAAGGATGAATTTCAATGGTTTTGATAGGCAGATTTGGCCTTTCGATCTAGATAAAAGAAAGGGTTTTAAATGGTTTCGACAGGGGTACTTTCAATAGGATCGAAAAGGGTACCTTTAAACGCTTAAAGGTTTTTCATCAGCAAAGACTTCAGTAAAGTATATATATAGCATAGTAAGATGATTTGCGTAAAGCATAGAGTATAAATGTTTTCCTTGTTTATGTTTGGTTTAAAAGGTTTTAAATCACTTTCAGATGAAAAAAATTTCAAGGAAATTTATGAGAGGGTATCCCTAAATAACAAGACTCAAATACAGAATACTAGATGGGACTGGTATAGGGTCATGCCTTATACATAAGCTATTGCCCCAGCTAATTTTGTCCAAAATTTGACTATGTAGGGCTTTGTTACAGGTAAGACTAAAATTATGATTACACACAAAAAGGAATATATGTTTGTATACAGACAAGTTATTGGTGAGCCCGCAAAACCATTAAGATCAGGTGACCTTGGAAGATGTAAATCTAGGGATGGACCATCCAAAAAGAAGTATTTAACAGATAGCTAAGTACAGATCGTCTAGAAGAGGTGTCTAACAGATGTTAGATAATTTTGTTATATTGTCTGGTAGGCCCAAGTCAGCCAAAAGTTAATAGTAAGCCAAACAAAACTATAACATTCGGGCAGTTAGTCCAATTGTTACTTGATATGTACATTTATATAATGATGCTTTACAGTTTTAACCAGTTTTTGCTGCATGATAAAGGCTTGCGAAAGATATGTTTTAAAAGAATATTAGTGAGGGGATACCTATTCCGCTAAGTGGTGTGGTCTCACTTAATATTTAACCGAGATGTATAGTATTATTCACACAGGCTTTATGTCTGACTTGAAGTTTATGTTTTTCTCCTTAAAATCCGGGTGCTAAAAATTAATTTGATTAGGGTGAGGGTTGATGTTCTTTCTGGTTTTAATAAGATCACAAATTTTTGGCAGAGCAGGAGGTTAACGGATCGCTGTTTAGGAGTTGCAGTTCTTTATTTTGTATTATCTCCACTGTGTATGTATTAAGTCAATTATTACTATATGACTTTGAACATCCAGAGGGCATCTTTGTATGTTGCTCTTGACATACTTTGTATTAAGTATATTTTATCATTGCCTACGAAATGTTCAAGATTATGTAATATGAATATGGAACATCTTTTCTGAAATCAATGATTTCTTTCATATTTAAGTGCTTATGATATTATAGATACCATTAACATAATCGTATTTAGTCGTTGGAAGTTAATACTATAGATGACTGCATCATCTGTAGCACTTAACTTTAGGCCTCTAGATAGGGGATGTTACTTGGGTGAGTTGAGCTTACTTTTGTTTTTGAGTAGAGAGGTGTTTAAGTTTCTTCTTGGTGAGTCCACTTCCTCCCCAGCCGTAGGTCTGGTAGTTTCGGATGACTTTTGAGTAAGCAAGCTTCTAATAGCTCCTTCAGTTTCATTAACTATTATTCGAAGCTCTTTATTTTAGCTTCATTGTCACTGAGCTATGCTAGTTGCAATGGTTGACTATACTTTGAGATTGTAATGTTGAAATTAGGAGCCACATTTTCCTCCAGATTTGTTGTATACACGACTACTTCGTTTGGAGCACTGACTTTCTTCGTTTCACCATTTTCCTATAATAAAAAATTTACATGATTAGTTGTTAGATAAGGAAATAATAAGTCGAAGATTTGAGCCCTCCTTCTAGCGTTCAAAAACGTTAAAACAAAATATGATCTAACGCCTCTGACGCTATTTGTAATAATTTGACCCTTAATTAATTTGCTCATGTATGAAGGGCCAATTTATCATTTAGGATCCAAAGTGTGATTGAATTGTTAAAGGGTGGATTCATGGCATCATAGACTCCTTAATAGATCGGTCCCTTTAAATTCGTAGGACTTAAGGGTGCTTTGTCCTTATAACCACATGAGATAAAGGCTGAAATGCGTTCATGTGGGTATAGATCACGTTAAGGCTCCAACATCCAAATGGGTTCTATGACACTATATACATTCATAGTGAGTTAAAGGGATAAGCATAAGTCTTGTGCAATGGTCATTAGGCATGCTAACGGTCGTGTGGATCATTCTTATGCTCGACGTTAATATTCGTATAATATGTTCATCAATTCCCATAACATTTGAGGAAACAAAAGTAAGTAGATCATAAATGATCAAGCTCATATCCTTGATTTTATTAAGCGCAAAATGTTTACAAATTGATAAGATTTGTCCCCGAATCGATTTTGGGCCATAAGATTATGAGACTAGAAAAGAAGAATGGAATGGAAAATCTGTAACAACCCGCATATTTAACGATTTTATATTTAAATATTTTATTTAAATATTGCGTCGTTAGTCGGATTTTTGGTCCGAAATGTTACTTTTTGCAAATGGCCGAATTGGAACTCGAAACCATTTCCATTGGTTCCAAAGTGGCGTTTGCGACCTTTTTGAGTATAAGCTTTGATATGTTTGGAGTAGGTTGAATTTTTGCAACTTTTTCTAGTTGGGTTTGGGTTGGGTTCAGCCAATTTGTTAGTTTAATAACCTAACTCAGCCCCTCTCCTCTCCATTCTCTCATTCCACTCTTCTAAAACTTAAGAAAAACTGAAATGGTGGAAGGGAAGAGGAAATAGAAATTTGCAAGCCCTAGTTTAACTTGCAAACTTGATTCTTGCTCCAAAATCAAAGTGAAGCTATTGGTAAGCCTCCTCCTCTTCTTCTCTATCTCTTTCTCCCTTCAATCTCAGAATTTCCTAAACCTAACTTAGGAAAATATGTGTTTTATTCTTAGATTGAAGCTTGTTGTGTTGAAGTGAAGAGTAGTTTGTCCCCTTCTTGTGTTTGAGCTTCTCTATTCTTGTTTTGAATTAAAAGGTGAGTTGTGAACTCACATCTACTTCTCTTGATATTATTGATGTTAGGTGAGATTTTTATCTCACATCTATGTTTACAACTATGTTGGATTGTTAGGTATGAGTTCCTAACACTTATTCATGTGCATTTGCCTTTGGTTTGAATTGAATTGGTGAACATTTCACTTTTTGGTGTTTTGGAGTCATATCCTTGAAAATCATAACTTTGATGTTTGATCATGTTTTTGGTGGTGAATCGGAGTCAATGGTGTTGGGTTATCGATTGGCAAAAGCCCCTTAAGTCCATTGCTCGACAGGTTGCAAATGGGGTGAGTTTGCTCCTCCATTTTCTAGGCTGGAAAACATTTCCAGCTACAGCCAGTCGACTGACCCCCTGCAGTCAGTCGACTGACTGCAGGGTTTAAAAACTCTCGGGTTATGGTTCAGTCGACTGACTGCAGTAGGCCAGTCGACTGACCTGCTTCATTTTGTCCAGTGTGCCTATTGGTTTGTGATTTCCACTTTTATCGATTTAAATTGATTCCAATTAGTTGTTTATGCATATTTGACCTTGATGATTCCTTTTTGACTTCATCCACGGGTTTTTTTATATAATCTTCAAATTGCATTTAAAGCTCGTTTCTCCAAATTATAAATTCTATTTAAAACGCACACACACAATTTCGCACTTCGAGCGGAGTGGAAAGGAGATTAAATGGTTAGGTAAAACATGGACCATGAATCCATGTGTTTATCTCTCCGATTAATCCCCGACCTATTCGATTGATTGTTTTGACCTTTTGGTCTGGTTTACCGATGAGATGAGGTAAACTTTGTACTTCTTTGAGTGTGAAATTAACTAACGGATAGTAAACCGTTTAGTGCGAACGAGTGGTTATGGGACGCACGTTACCACTTTTCGGATTCCTTTTTGAGAGTTATGACACATTCCGCCAGTTAGTGGTGTCCAGTACTGGGTCTTCGACCTTCACCACTGCGGTTTGTTGCCTTCGGGTATGATGCCTTCGGGTTTGTGCTTTCGGGTTTGTTGCCCTTTAGTATCGCTTCCGATGTTGGTCGTTATGAGCCGCATGGGTGATACGGGGTTGCCCTTTAGTATCGCTTCCGATGTTGGTCGTTATGAGCCGCATGGGTGATATTGGGTTTGGAGTCTTCGGGATCATGGATCCTTGTTTGTACAGTACTGAGCTCGAGCAATTTTATGATGTTTCATTGATATGTATATTCCCTTGGTATCTCCCTTCGGTGTTGGTCTTTTTGAGCCGCATGAAGTATAGCCATTACCTTGTGGAACTTGTATACCTTATGGGTATTGTTATTGCCTTTTTGGCTTGATTTGGGATATTTGTATCCTTTGTTTATTTATGTTGCCGATGAGATGAGGCTTGTCTTGTTATGATTCATCTTTTGTTAGATGATTGTTGTATCTATTTTAGAGATATTTGTAATACTATATGACTTTGCAGGTTTATTGTTGTTCAGTTTATCTAACTGATTTGTTTAGCTAGACTGACCCGTGTATTTTATACTCGGGGTCAGACCGAGATGTTTCAGGTTAGGTGCTTTTGGACTTAGCCTATTTTGCTTCCGCATGGACTATTCAGCTGGTTCCTTTTTGTTAAAGCTTTTTGTGTAGTCCTTTTATTTGTAACTCTGATATTTATTCATCTGGATTCGTCTGTATATTGTGGTTTGCTATACCACTTGACACGTATTATTTTGTATACTCTGCTATGTATCAGTATATGTGTATATGATGATCTACTGTTCTGTGATGTATATTACATTTGAGTTGTTATATTCTGTTCTGATAGATCATCCAACCACCTATGGTTTTGTTTTAAGTATTCATTGGGTATGTCGACCTGCTTGGTATGTCTATTATCGACGTATTCAATAGATAGTTAGAGCAAGGCTATAGATGGTCGCTCCTAACCAGCCTCATTCTCCGTGTTAATTGACGGCATTACCCTGTAGTGTCCTTGGCTAGCATGGGTATAGAGGTGGGGCGTCACAGCTTGGTATCAGAGCGAGGTTCAGAACAAAGTATGATAAACGCAGAATAGAAGCACATATTACGGTACATCAAAGTGTTATAAGTGATATAAATCTTTGAATCATCGTGCCCTTATATTCCTTCTGCTATCAAAGGTTAGATAGAATTTAGGAATACGTCTAGGAATGTATTTTATTCCGTAGTATTCCATATTGTAATATCTACCTTTTGAATAATCTTGTTCTTATCTTAACTTTCAGCGTATGGCTGGAAGAGGCAGGGGACGACGTTCGGATGCTGGGCAATCCAGTGGCTCACATCCGGATGGCTTTTATATGTCTGCTGATCAATTTTTGGAATTGTTTAGGAGCACTCAGCCTCCAGTTCCTCCTCGAGTTTCTCCACCTCGCAAGTCTTCATTTGCACATCAGTGTAGTGATTTTTCTCATCTTGGAGGAAAGCCGTTTAAGGGCTCCGAGTTTGTTCTTGAAGTCCAAGCTTGGTTTCGCACGTGCGAGCGTATTTTCTCTCGCATGGATCTTTCTGACCATGATAGAGTTCTTGTAACTTCTAGCTTATTACAAGAGCGTGCTCTTGATTGGTATGAGCTTCTTGTAGCCGAAATTGATGAGTCTACTCTTTCTTGGACTCAGTTTCGGGAGCGATTTGAACTCAAGTTCGTTCCTGAATATGAAAAAGTTTTATTGACCCGTCGCTTCCTTGAGTTGAAGCAAGGGAAATCTTCTGTTTTCGAGTATGTTGCATCATTCGAGGCTTTATCTAAGTATGGTCTTGAATTCATTAGCACTTCTTATAAGAAGAATTTGAAGTTTGTTTCTGGTCTTAAGAAATATCTTAAGAAGTCTTTGTTGCTCCAGCTTAAGCTTTCTTTTGAAGAATTGGTTGATTCGGCGCTTCATCTCGAGACCGTCGAGAAGGAGTGTGATAGTGATGTTGATGTTGAGGTTTCCAAGAACCCCAACAAGAGGCCGTTTCCATTTCAGAAGAAGCCTTTTCCTTCTAAGAAGAAAAAGACTGGTGGCTCTAGCTCTCAGCCTCAGTCTTCTGGAACACCTTTCGTCCGGAAGTGTTTCAATTGTGGTTCTCCTGATTATATGATTCGAGCTTGTTCTAAGCCTCTCTTCTGCCGCTATTGCAAGAAGGAAGGTCATCATGTTTCCACTTGTCCTGCTGTTCCGTCTGGTGCCAAGTCTAGCAAGCTTTATGCTGCTAAGGCTTCTGAAGGTCCTTCTCAGCCCAAAGGTATATCTCCATCTATTTTGGAAGGTTCTATTTTATTTTATGATCATAGTATTCGAGTTCTTTTCGATACGGGTGCTTCACATTCTTTCGTATCGAAAAAGCTTGTTGATGATTTATCTTTGGATGTTTCTTGTTTGGTTACTTCTTTAAGGATTGCGAATCCTATTGGGGGATCCCCGACCCTTATCTTGCTTTGTGATGATGTCAAGATTGTTTTATGTGGCTTCTCTTTTCGTGCGAGTCTGCACGTTATTTCTTGTCTGGGATTTGATTTGATTTTGGGTATGGACTGGCTAGTAAGATATGATGCCAGGATTATTTGTCCGGAGAGGATTATATATCTTCGACATCCGCCTACTCAGCTATCTCTTATTCTTCGGGATGTGAATAATTCCGAAATGGCTTTATATTCTCTTGACTCGCGGGATGATGATGATATATCTCGTATTCCTATTGCTTGTGACTTTTCTGATGTTTTTGAGCCTGTCTCGGGGTTGCCACCTAAGCGGGCAATTGAGTTCCACATTGATCTCATTCCAGGCGCGCAGCCAGTTAGTCGTCCTCCCACGAGGATGTCTACAAGGGAAAATGAGGAACTCAAGAAGCAGCTTTTAGAGCTTGAGTCCAAGCAGTTGATTCAGTACAGTTTTTCTCCATGGGGATCCGCGGTTGTCTTCGTGAAGAAGTCCAATGGAACTCTTAGGCTTTGCATTGACTATCGCAAGCTTAACGAGTTAACCATCAAAAATAGGTATCCATTGCCTAGGGTCGATGATATGTTCGATCTATTGAGTGGTGCTAAGGTCTTTTCTCAGCTAGACCTTGCCACAGGTTTTCATCAGTTACAAGTCGCGGAGGATAGCATACCTCTTACCGCTTTCCGCACTCGTTATGGTTCTTTTGAGTAGCTCGTTATGCCGTTCGGGTTGACGAACGCTCCTGCTTTCTTTGTCGATCTCATGAATCGAGTATTCCGGGAATATCTCGATAAGTTCGTCCTTGTCTTCATTGATGATATCCTTATTTATTCTAAGTCTGAAGCTGAGCATGCTAATCACTTGAGAATTGTCTTGAGTACTCTCCGTCATCATCAGCTTAAAGCCAAATTCTCCAAGTGCCATTTTTGGGAGAATAAGGTTAAGTTCTTAAGCCATGTAGTATCTTCCGATGGCATTTCTGTCGATCCCTCAAAGATCGAAGCCATCCAGAATTGGAAGAGGCCTGAGATTCATAGTTTCCTTGGATTGGCGGGTTATTACCGTCGGTTCATTAAGGATTTTTCCCGTGTTGTGCTTCCTCTCACCAGCCTTACACGGAAAGGCATTCGTTTTATTTGGTCTGACAAGTGTGAAGCTTCCTTTCTGACATTGAAGGAACTTCTCACTAATGCTCCTATTCTTGTGGTTCTCGAGGGGAATCATGATCTTGTTGTCTACACCGATGCTTGTGGTAGTGGTCTCGGTGCTCTTCTTATGCAGAAGGATCGGGTAGTTGCTTATGCTTCTAGGCAACTACGTCCGAATGAAGTTCGCTATGCAACCCATGATCTTGAGTTAGCCGCCATTATATTTGCCTTGAGGATTTGGCGACACTATTTATTGGGCAAGCGCTTCATTCTCTATACAGATCATAAATCCTTGAAGTATTTGTTCACTCAGAAGGAACTCAATATGAGACAACAGCGTTAGCTCGAGTTTCTTGCTTCCTATGACTTTGATATCCAGTATACCCCTGGAAAGGGTAATCGTGTTGCTGATGCGCTTAGTCGCAAACATTCGGCTGTAGTTTCTATGATGCTTGCCGAATGGAATATTCTTGAGACTCTATCTTTTTGTGAAATTCGTGATCGAGGTTCATCTTCTGATTCTCCTATTCTATTATTTAGTTTGGGAGCTCGACCTATTTTGTTGGATCGTATTGCCGATGCTCAGCGGCGTGATCCTGATTTGTTGCATCTTATTCAGCTTTGTGAGTCTGGATCATGTGATAAGGCGTTGCGGGATTTCAGCATTGATTCTCATGGGTGTCTTCGCAAGAAAAACCGTCTTTTTGTGCCTTCTGACTTTGCACTTAGGCATGACATTCTTGATGACTGTCACCGTTCTAAGTATACCATTCATCCTGGTAGTAGTAAGATGTATGCCGATATGCATCGTCTTTATTATTGGGAAGGCATGAAGCGCGATGTGGCGAGTTATGTGAGTAATTGCATAACTTGTCAGCGTATTAAGGCCGAACATCAGCGTCCTTCTGGTCTTCTTCAGCCTCTAGAGATTCCATTGTGGAAATGAGATCAGATTTCTATGGATTTCATTGAAGGCCTACCTCGTTCGAGATCGGGCCATTCTAGCATTTGGGTTATTGTTGATCGCCTCACTAAGTCTGCTCACTTTGTTCCTATTAAGTCTAATAGGATTGCTTCGCATTTGGCTAGGTTGTATGTCAAGGAAATCGTGAGACTTCACGGTGTTCCTAGTTCTATTGTGAGTGACCGTGGTCCTTTGTTCACGAGTCATTTTTGGAAGAGTCTTCAACAAGCTTTGGGGATAAAGCTTAATTTTAGTACTGCTTATCATCCGCAGTCTGACGGACAGACTGAACGGGTGAACCATATCTTGGAAGATCTTCTCTGTATTTGTATTTTTGATTTTGGTGGAAGTTGGGAGGATCACCCACCTCTTGTAGAGTTCTCCTACAACAATAGTTTTCAGTCTTGTATCGGTCTGACTCCTTTCGAAGCTTTATACGGAAGGCCATGTCGATCACCTTCTTGTTGGTTGGAATCTGGGGAGAAGTTTATTCTTGGTCCAGATTTTGTTCGTGATTCTTCCGAGAAGATTGATCTTATTAGGTTGAGAATGAAAGAGGCACAGAGCCATCAGAAATCCTACGCGGATAGCCGTAGGAAGCCTCTCGAGTTCTCGATTGGTGATCTTGTTTTTCTTCGTGTTTCTCCTTTGAAAGGGGTTATGCGTTTCAGTACGACTGGGAAAGTGGCTCCTCGCTATATAGGACCATTTTCTATTACAAAACGTATTGGTCCTGTGGCTTATAGAGTTTCACTTCCTGCTCATTTATCTGGCATTCATGACGTGTTTCATGTCTCGCTACTTCGGAAGTGTCTTCGGGAGTCGGATTCTGTCATTACTTCTCCTGATTTGCAAGAGCTTGAGGTCTCACCGGATTTATCTATTGTACAGCAACCTATTCGCGTACTTGACAAGGAGGTGCGACACCTTCGGAACAAGGACGTGCCGCTCATTAAAGTTCAATGGTCCGCTAGTCCCAATGACTGTACTTGGGAAACCAGAGAGTTTATTGAGCGATCTTATCCGGGTTTCCTATCTTTGCTTGGCAACGGTGAGTATATCTTTTCATCTCAAGCTTATTTTCTTTTCTTTTGAATGTTGTATGTATGTAGTTGTCACAAATATCGTCTCTAGGAATTGCGGGGACGCAATTTTTGTTAGGAGGGGAGATCTGTAACAACCCGCATATTTAACGATTTTATATTTAAATATTTTATTTAAATATTGCGTCGTTAGTCGGATTTTTGGTCCGAAATGTTACTTTTTGCATATGGCCGAATTGGAACTCGAAACCATTTCCATTGGTTCCAAAATGGCGTTTGCAACCTTTTTGAGTATAAGCTTTGATATGTTTGGAGTAAGTTGAATTTTTGCAACTTTTTCTAGTGGGGTTTGGGTTGGGTTCAGCCAATCTGTTAGTTTAATAACCTAACTCAGCCCCTCTCCTCTCCATTCTCTCATTCCACTCTTCTAAAACTTAAGAAAAACTGAAATGGTGGAAGGGAAGAGGAAATAGAAATTTGCAAGCCCTAGTTTAACTTGCAAACTTGATTCTTGCTCCAAAATCAAAGTGAAGCTATTGGTAAGCCTCCTCCTCTTCTCCTCTATCTCTTTCTCTCTTCAATCTCAGAATTTCCTAAACCTAACTTAGGAAAATATGTGTTTTATTCTTAGATTGAAGCTTGTTGTGTTGAAGTGAAGAGTAGTTTGTCTCCTTCTTGTGTTTGAGCTTCTCTATTCTTGTTTTGAATTAAAAGGTGAGTTGTGAACTCACATCTACTTCTCTTGATATTATTGATGTTAGGTGAGATTTTTATCTCACATCTATGTTTACAACTATGTTGGATTGTTAGGTATGAGTTCCTAACACTTATTCATGTGCATTTGCCTTTGGTTTGAATTGAATTGGTGAACATTTCACTTTTTCGTATTTTGGAGTCATATCCTTGAAAATCATAACTTTGATGTTTGATCATGTCTTTGGTGGTAAATCGGAGTCAATGGTGTTGGGTTATCGATTGGAAAAATCCCCTTAAGTCCATTGCTCGACAGGTTGCAAATGGGGTGAATTTGCTCCTCTATTTGCTAGGCTGGAAAACATTTCCAGCTACAGCCAGTCGACTGACCCCCTGCAGTCAGTCGACTGACTGCAGAGTTTAAAACTCTCGGGTTATGGTTCAGTCGACTGACTGTAGTAGGCCAGTCGACTGACCTGCTTCATTTTGTCCAGTGTGCCTATTTGTTTGTGATTTTCACTTTTATCGATTTAAATTGATTCCAATTAGTTGTTTATGCATATTTGACCTTGATGATTCCTTTTGACTTCATCCACGGATTTTTTTATATAATCTTCAAATTGCATTTAAAGCTTGTTCCTCCAAATTATAAATTCTATTTAGAACGCACACACACAATTTCGCACTTCGAGCGGAGTGGAAAGGAGATTAAATGGTTAGGTAAAACACGGACCATGAATCCATGCGTTTATCTCTCCGATTAATCCCCGACCTATTTGATTGATTGTTTTGACCTTTTGATCTGGTTTACTGATGAGGAGGTAAACTTTTTACTGCTTTGAGTGTGAAATTAACTAACGGATAGTAAATCGTTTAGTGCGAACGAGTGATTATGGGACGCACGTAACCACTTTTCGGATTCCTTTTTGAGAGTTATTACACATTCCGCCAGTTAGTGGTGTCCAGTATGGGTCTTTGACCTTCACCACTACGGTTTGTTGCCTTCGGGTATGATGCCTTTGGGTTTGTGCCTTCGGGTTTGTGCCTTCGGGTTTGTTGCCCTTTAGTATCGCTTCCGATGTTGGTCGTTATGAGCCGCATGGGTGATACGGGGTTGCCCTTTAGTATCGCTTCCGATGTTGGTCGTTATGAGCCGCATGGGTGATATTGGGTTTGGAGTCTTCGAGATCATGGATCCTTGTTTGTACAGTACTGAGCTCGAGCAATTTTATGATGTTTCATTGATATGTATATTCCCTTGGTATCTCCCTTCGGTGTTGGTCTTTTTGAGCCGCATGAAGTATAGCCATTACCTTGTGGAACTTGTATACCTTATGGGTATTTGTTATTGCCATTTTGGCTTGATTTGGGATATTTGTATCCTTTGTTTATTTATGTTGCCGATGAGATGAGGCTTGTCTTGTTATGATTCATCTTTTGTTAGATGATTGTTTTATCTCTTTTAGAGATATTTGTTATACTATATGACTTTGCAGGTTTATTGTTGTTTAGTTTATCTAACTGATTTGTTTAGCTAGACTGACCCGTGTATTTTATACTCGGGTCAGACCGAGATGTTTCAGGTTAGGTGCTTTTGGACTTAGCCTATTTTGCTTCCGCATGGACTATTCAGTTGGTTCCTTTTTGTTAAAGCTTTTTGTGTTGTCCTTTTATTTGTAACTCTGATATTTATTCATCTGGATTCGTCTGTATATTGTGGTTTGCCATACCACTTGACACGTATTATTTTGTATACTCTGCTATGTATCAGTATATGTGTATATGATGATCTACTGTTTTGTGATGTATATTACATTTGAGTTGTTATATTCTGTTCTGATAGATCCTCCAACCACTTATGATTTTGTTTTAAGTATTCATTGGGTATGTCGACCTGCTTGGTATGTCTATTGTCGACGTATTCAATAGATAGTTAGAGCAAGGCTATAGATGGTCGCTCCTAACCAGCCTCATTCTCCGTGTTAGTTGACGGCATTACCCTGTAGTGTCCTTGGCTAGCATGGGTATAGAGGTGGGGCGTCACAGCTTGGTATCAGAGCGAGGTTCAGAACAATGTATGATAAACGCAGAAAAGAAGCACATATTACGGTACAACAAAGTGTTATAAGTGACACAAATCTTTGAATCATCGTTCCCTTATATTCCTTTTGCTATCAAAGGTTAGATAGAATTTAGGAATACGTCTAGGAATGTATTTTATTCCGTAGTATTCCATATTGTAATATCTACCTTTTGAATAATCTTGTTCTTATCTTAACTTTCAGCGTATGGCTGGAAGAGGCAGGGGACGACGTACGGATGCTGGGCAATCTAGTGGCTCACATCCGGATGGCGTTTATATGTCTGCTGATCAATTTTTGGAATTGTTTAGGAGCACTCAGCCACCAGTTCCTCCTCGAGTTTCTCCACCTCGCAAGTCTGCATTTGCACGTCTGTGTAGTGATTTTTCTCATCTTGGAGGAAAGCCGTTTAAGGGATCCGAGTCTGTTCTTGAAGTCCAAGCTTTGTTTCGCACGTGCGAGCGTATTTTCTCTCGCTTGGATCTTTTTGACCATGATAGAGTTCTTGTAACTTCTAGCTTATTACAAGAGCGTGCTCTTGATTGGTATGAGCTTCTTGTAGCCGAAATTGATGAGTCTACTCTTTCTTGGACTCAGTTTCGGGAGCGATTTGAACTCAAGTTCGTTCCTGAATATGAAAAAGTTTTATTAACCCGTCGCTTCCTTGAGTTGAAGCAAGGGAAGTCTTCTGTTTCCGAGTATGTTGCATCATTCGAGGCTTTATCTAAGTATGGTCTTGAATTCATTAGCACTTCTTATAAGAAGAATTTGAAGTTTGTTTCTGGTCTTAAGAAATATCTTAAGAAGTCTTTATTGCTCCACCTTAAGCTTTCTTTTGAAGAATCGGTTGATTCGGCGCTTCATCTCGAGTCCGGCGAGAAGGAGTGTGATAGTGATGTTGATGTTGAGGTTTCCAAGAACCCCAACAAGAGGCCGTTTCCATTTCAGAAGAAGCCTTTTCCTTCTAAGAAGAAAAAGACTGGTGGCTCTAGCTCTCAGCCTCAGTCTTCTGGAACACCTTTCGTCCGGAAGTGTTTCAATTGTGGTTCTCCTGATCATATGATTCGAGCTTGTTCTAAGCCTTTCTTCTACCGCTATTGCAAGAAGGAAGGTCATCATGTTTCCACTTGTCCTACTGTTCCGGCTGGTGCCAAGTCTAGCAAGCTTTATGCTGCTAAGGCTTCTGAAGGTCCTTCTCAGCCCAAAGGTATATCTCCATCTATTTTGGAAGGTTCTATTTTATTTTATGATCATAGTATTCGAGTTCTTTTGGATACGGGTGCTTCACATTATTTCGTATCGAATAAGCTTGTTGATGATTTATCTTTGGTTGTTTCTTGTTTGGTTACTTCTTTAAGGATTGCGAATCCTATTGGAGGATCCCCGACCCTTAGCTTGCTTTGTGATGATGTCGAGATTGTTTTATGTGGCTTCTCTTTTCGTGCGAGTCTGCATGTTATTTCTTGTCTGGGATTTGATTTGATTTTGGGTATGGACTGGCTAGTAAGATATGATGCCAGGATTATTTGTTCGGAGAGGATTATATATCTTCGACATCCGGATTCGCCTACTCAGCTATCTCTTATTCTTCGGGATGTGAATAATTCCGAAATGGCTTTATATTCTCTTGACTCGCGGGATGATGATGATATATCTCGTATTCCTACTGCTTGTGACTTTTCTGATGTTTTTGAGCCTGTCTCGGGTTTGCCACCTAAGCGAGCAATTGAGTTCCACATTGATCTCATTCCAGACGCGCAGCCAGTTAGTCGTCCTCCCACGAGGATGTCTACAAGAGAAAATGAGGAACTCAAGAAGCAGCTTTTAGAGCTTGAGTCCAAGCAGTTGATTCAGTACAGTTTTTCTCCGTGGGGATCCGCGGTTGTCTTCGTGAAGAAGTCCGATGGAACTCTTAGGCTTTGCATTGACTATCACAAGCTTAACGAGTTAACCATCAAAAATAGGTATCCATTGCCTAGGGTCGATGATATGTTCGATCTATTGAGTGGTGCTAAGGTCTTTTCTCAGCTAGACCTTGCCACGGGTTTTCATCAGTTACGAGTCGCGGAGGATAGCATACCTCTTACCGCTTTTCGCACTCGTTATGGTTCTTTTGAGTAGCTCGTTATGCCGTTCGGGTTGACGAACGCTCCCGCTTTCTTTGTCGATCTCATGAATCGAGTATTTCGGGAATATCTCGATAAGTTCGTCCTTGTCTTCATTGATGATATCCTTATTTATTCTAAGTCTGAAGCTGAGCATGCTAATCACTTGAGAATTGTCTTGAGTACTCTCCGTCATCATCAGCTTAAAGCCAAATTCTCCACGTGCCATTTTTGGGAGAATAAGGTTAAGTTCTTAGGCCATGTAGTATCTTCCGATGGCATTTCTGTCGATCCCTCAAAGATCGAAGCCATCCAGAATTGGAAGAGGCCTGAGAATGTGCATGAGATTCGTAGTTTCCTTGGATTGGCGGGTTATTACCGTCGGTTCATTAAGGATTTTTCCCGTGTTGTGCTTCCTCTCACCAGCCTTACTTGGAAAGGCATTCGTTTTATTTGGTCTGACAAGTGTGAAGCTTCCTTTCTGACATTGAAGGAACTTCTCACTAATGCTCCTATTCTTGTGGTTCTCGAGGGGAATCATGATCTTGTTGTCTACACCGATGCTTGTGGTAGTGGTCTCGGTGCTGTTCTTATGCAGAAGGATCGGGTAGTTGCTTATGCTTCTAGGCAACTGCGTCCGAATGAAGTTCGCTATGCCACTCATGATCTTGAGTTAGCCGCCATTGTCTTTGCCTTGAGGATTTGGCGACACTATTTATTGGGCAAGCGCTTCATTCTATATACCGATCATAAATCCTTGATGTATTTGTTCACTTAGAAGGAACTCAATATGAGACAACAGCGTTAGCTCGAGTTTCTTGCTTCCTATGACTTTGATATCCAGTATACCCCTGGAAAGAGTAATCGTGTTGCTGATGCGCTTAGTCGCAAACATTCGGCTGTAGTTTCTATGATGCTTGCCGAATGGAATATTCTTGAGACTCTATCTTTTTGTGAAATTCATGATCGAGGTTCATCTTCTCTCCTATTCTATTATTTAGTTTGGGAGCTCGACCTATTTTGTTGGATCGTATTGCCGATGCTCAACGGCGTGATCCTGATTTGTTGCATCTTATTCAGCTTTGTGAGTCTGGATCCTGTGATAAGGCGTTGCGGGATTTCAGCATTGATTCTCATGGGTGTCTTCGCAAGAAAAACTGTCTTTTTGTGCCTTCTGACTTTGCACTTAGGCATGACATTCTTGATGACTGTCACCGTTCTAAGTATACCATTCATCCTGGTAGTAGTAAGATGTATGCCGATATGCATCGTCTTTATTATTGGGAAGGCATGAAGCGCGATGTGGCGAGTTATGTGAGTAATTGCATAACTTGTCAGCGTATTAAGGTCGAACATCAGCGTCCTTCTGGTCTTCTTCAGCCTCTAGAGATTCCATTGTGGAAATGGGATCAGATTTCTATGGATTTCATTGAAGGCCTACCTCGTTCGAGATCGGGCCATTCTAGCATTTGGGTTATTGTTGATCGCCTCACTAAATCTGCTCACTTTGTTCCTATTAAGTCTAATAGGATTGCTTCGCATTTGGCTAGGTTGTATGTCAAGGAAATCGTGAGACTTCACGGTGTTCCTAGTTCTATTGTGAGTGACCGTGGTCCTTTGTTCATGAGTCATTTTTGGAAGAGTCTTCAGCACTTTGGGGACAAAGCTTAATTTTAGTACTGCTTATCATCCGAAGTCTGACGGACAGACTGAACGGGTGAACCGTATCTTGGTAGTTCTTCTCCGTATTTGTATTTTTGATTTTGGTGGAAGTTGGGAGGATCACCCACCTCTTGTAGAGTTCTCCTACAACAATAGTTTTCAGTCTTGTATCGGTCTGGCTCCTTTCGAAGCTTTATACGGAAGGCCATGTCGATCACCTTCTTATTGGTTGGAATCTGGGGAGAAGCTTATTCTTGGTCCAGATTTTGTTCATGATTCTTCCGAGAAGATTGATCTTATTCGGTTGAGAATGAAAGAGGCAAAGAGCCGTCAGAAATCCTACGCGGATAGCCGTAGGAAGCCTCTCGAGTTCTCGATTGGCGATCTTGTTTTTCTTCGTGTTTCTCCTTTGAAATGGGTTATGCGTTTCAGTACGACTGGGAAATTGGCTCCTCGCTATATAGGACCATTTTCTATTACTGAACGTATTGGCCCCGTGGCTTATAGAGTTTCACTTCCTGCTCATTTATCTGGCATTCATGACGTGTTTCATGTCTCGCTACTTCGGAAGTGTCTTTGGGAGTCGGATTCTGTCATTGCTTCTCCTGATTTGCAAGAGCTTGAGGTCTCATCGGATTTATCTATTGTACAGCAACCTATTCGCGTACTTGACACGGAGGTGCGACACCTTCAGAACAAGGACGTGCCGCTCGTTAAAGTTCAATGGTCCGCTAGTCCTAATGACTGTACTTGGGAAACCAGAGAGTTTATTGAGCGATCTTATCCGGGTTTCCTATCTTTGCTTGGCAACGGTGAGTATATCTTTTCATCTCAAGCTTATTTTCTTTTCTTTTGAATGTTGTATGTATGTAGTTGTCACAAATATCGTCTCTAGGAATTGCGGGGACGCAATTTTTGTTAGGAGGGGAGATCTGTAACAACCCGCATATTTAACGATTTTATATTTAAATATTTTATTTAAATATTGCGTCGTTAGTCGGATTTTTGGTCCGAAATGTTACTTTTTGCATGTGGCCGAATTGGAACTCGAAACCATTTCCATTGGTTCCAAAATGGCGTTTGCGACCTTTTTGAGTATAAGCCTTGATATGTTTGGAGTAAGTTGAATTTTTTTAACTTTTTCTAGTGGGGTTTGGGTTGGGTTCAGCCAATCTGTTAGTTTAATAACCTAACTCAGCCCCTCTCCTCTCCATTCTCTCATTCCACTCTTCTAAAACTTAAGAAAAACTGAAATGGTGGAAGGGAAGAGGAAATAGAAATTTGAAAGCCCTAGTTTAACTTGCAAACTTGATTCTTTCTCCAAAATCAAAGTGAAGCTATTGGTAAGCCTCCTCCTCTTCTTCTCTATCTTTCTCTCTTCAATCTCAGAATTTCCTAAACCTAACTTAGGAAAATATGTGTTTTATTCTTAGATTGAAGCTTGTTGTGTTGAAGTGAAGAGTAGTTTGTCCCCTTCTTGTGTTTGAGCTTCTCTATTCTTGTTTTGAATTAAAAGGTGAGTTGTGAACTCACATCTACTTCTCTTGATATTATTGATGTTAGGTGAGATTTTTATCTCACATCTATGTTTACAACTATGTTGGATTGTTAGGTATGAGTTCCTAACACTTATTCATGTGCATTTGCCTTTGGTTTGAATTGAATTGGTGAACATTTCACTTTTTCGTATTTTGGAGTCATATCCTTGAAAATCATAACTTTGATGTTTGATCATGTTTTTGGTGGTGAATCGGAGTCAATGGTGTTGGGTTATCGATTGGCAAAAGCCCCTTAAGTCCATTGCTCGATAGGTTGCAAATGGGGTGAGTTTGCTCCTCCATTTTCTAGGCTGGAAAACATTTCCAGCTACAGCCAGTCGACTGACCCCCTGCAGTCAGTCGACTGACTGCAGGGTTTAAAAACTCTCGGGTTATGGTTCAGTCGACTGACTGCAGTAGGCCAGTCGACTGACCTGCTTCATTTTGTCCAGTGTGCCTATTGGTTTGTGATTTCCACTTTTATCGATTTAAATTGATTCCAATTAGTTGTTTATGCATATTTGACCTTGATGATTCCTTTTTGACTTCATCCATGGGTTTTTTTTATATAATCATCAAATTGCATTTAAAGCTCGTTTCTCCAAATTATAAATTCTATTTAAAACGCACACACACAATTTCGCACTTCGAGCGGAGTGGAAAGGAGATTAAATGGTTAGGTAAAACACGGACCATGAATCCATGTGTTTATCTCTCCGATTAATCCCCGACCTATTCGATTGATTGTTTTGACCTTTTGGTCTGGTTTACCGATGAGATGAGGTAAACTTTGTACTGCTTTGAGTGTGAAATTAACTAACGGATAGTAAACCGTTTAGTGCGAACGAGTGGTTATGGGACGCACGTTACCACTTTTCGGATTCCTTTTTGAGAGTTATGACACATTCTGCCAATTAGTGGTGTCCAGTACTGGGTCTTCGACCTTCACCACTACGGTTTGTTGCCTTCGGGTTTGTGCCTTCGGGTTTGTTGCCCTTTAGTATCGCTTCCGATCTTGGACGTTATGAGCCGCATGGGTGATATGTGGTTGCCCTTTAGTATCGCTTTCGATGTTGGTCGTTATGAGCCGCATGGGTGATATTGGGTTTGGAGTCTTCGGGCTCATGGATCCTTGTTTGTACAATACTGAGCTCGAGCAATTTTATGATGTTTCATTGATATGTATATTCCCTTGGTATCGCCCTTCGGTGTTGGTCTTTTTGAGCCGCATGAAGTATAACGATTACCTTGTAGAACTTGTATACCTTATGGGTATTTGTTATAGCCTTTTTGGCTTGATTTGGGATATTTGTATCCTTTGTTTATTTATGTTGCTGATCAGATGAGGCTTGTCTTGTTATGATTCATCTTTTGTTAGATGATTGTTGTATCTCTTTTAGAGATATTTGTTATACTATATGACTTTGCAGGTTTATTGTTGTTCAGTTTATCTAACTGATTTGTTTAGCTAGACTGACTCGTGTATTTTATACTCGGGTCAGACCGAGATGTTTCAGGTTAGGTGCTTTTGGACTTAGCCTATTTTGCTTCCGCATGGACTATTCAGCTGGTTCCTTTTTGTTAAAGCTTTTTGTGTAGTCCTTTTATTTGTAACTCTGATATTTATTCATCTGGATTCGTCTGTATATTGTGGTTTGCTATACCACTTGACACGTATTATTTTGTATACTCTGCTATGTATCAGTATATGTGTATATGATGATCTACTGTTCTGTGATGTATATTACATTTGAGTTGTTATATTCTATTCTGATAGATCCTCCAACCACCTATGGTTTTGTTTTAAGTATTCATTGGGTATGTCGATCTGCTTGGTATGTCTATTGTCGACGTATTCAATAGATAGTTAGAGCAAGGCTATAGATGGTCGCTCCTAACCAGCCTCATTCTCCGTGTTAGTTGACGGCATTTCCCTGTAGTGTCCTTGGCTAGCGTGGGTATAGAGGTGGGGCGTCACAAAATCCCTCCCAAAATGTGACCCCTAGGGTCCCATTTATAGATGTGGGTCCAGGACCTTTTGCCTTCATCCTTCCGTCATCGTCGAAAGGAATGCCTTCATTGCCTTTCACCACTCTTCTAGCTCCGCCTCCATCACTGTTGATGGCAATTCTTTCATTTCATTGATGTTGGTGCTAAAGTGTCTTTGTTCTTCTTGTATAATGCTTCCGCCACAATTAAATGGATGCTTTGATCATTGTCGGAAACAATGTCTTTAAGGATATTGGCTAAGCGTTACTTCAATGCCATATTTAAATGTGAACTAGGCGCTTCCGACACCATAGAAAGGAACTCTTTTAAGAAGAGGAGGGAAACTAACGCGAAACTATGTTGCTGAAGGCACATTGAATCCCTTCGTTGTTATTGAGCAATGGCTGTGGCACAGGTGGAGTATTCTTTAAAGAATTACAGAGGGCTTGTATGGAGTGTGGCAGGTGGAAGATACCTGCTTATGGAAGGATGACTGTTTCGAAGGTTTAATGATTGAGGCAGGGAAGACTTTAGCAACACTCTCAAAAGGGAATTTTTCAACGCTTGTGGAAGGGATGGCTTCAGTAAAAGAATTGACTCTTGCGGAAGTATCTCCTTTGATCTTGACGAAAGCATTTCCTTCTATGCTTGCGGAAGCGCCTCTTCATCCCTAATGGGAGTATCTCCTTCGACGCTTGCGGAAAGAACAACCTCTCTTATTATAGCTTCTTGTTTCATACTTTTACTTTTAAAAGGATATTGTGGGTAACAAAACTCCTTTGATACTGGATATTAATTGAATCTCAAAACTTTCCTTAGGTCAATAAACTTAATAGTAACACACTCCTTTAAGACAGATATAAATTGAATCTCAAACCTTTCCTTAACCTGATTCCAAGTGATATCCTCCTTGAGCATCTCAGTAATCACTGTTTCCCTACCACTATAACACATATTCATGCAATGCTTCAAAGCCAACCATCTCCTTTGAGCATCATTCAATCCTTGATATCTGAAGATATACTCGTAAACTCTCAACTGGTTCAGTACTTCTAATGCAACCTTCTTCCCCATGAACATCTTTCCTCATAAGTTTTGGTAGTTATTTCATCTTTGAAAACCCTCTCTTACTACTAACCTTGGCTCAATGGCCTTTGACATACTCCCTCATCATTTGAACCGTAAATTGCTGAAATAAGGCATCACATTTGAACCCACTACATTAACAAGTGAAGCAGCTTCTATTTCTACTATTCATGTCATTTCTCTTACATTCCTTTCATTTGTTTAAGCGCTTTTAGTATCTCTTCTTGCATTTGCTCCTCTTATCATTACACTTCCTATTATCGTTTCTTTCATTCTTTTTTTTAAGCATGTCTTCATTAGAAATGGAAAGAAAGAGAATGAAACATAAGTATGTTATATATAATAGAAAAATACAAGTATGTTATATATAATAGCATATACCCTCCCTAAGTTGTTTGTTTTCCTACTAAGTGCTTGACTGATTCCAGCTTTATTTTATTTAGGTATCCTCTGATACTAAACTGTAAAATCGTCTATTCCAAAACCCAAAAATGGAACCGCAATTTGTTATTGTCACATTAGAATTATCTTTTGGTGATAGATTGATATCAGTATTAATTTTCTCCAACTGTTTTAAGCAAACAGAGAAACTAAATAAATTTCATCGTAAATAACTACCTTTATATATTTTAAATCCCAAATCATACCTATGCAGGGGTAAAATATAAATTATTACATGGTAGCATCAAAGATCTAATATATTAAAATGTTGAATCCTTGTAGTCCGTTAGGCCTAAATAATATTTACACTACACAACAAAATTTAGGCTACTACAAAAGATAATAATAGTAAGGCCTCCTGCCTGTCTTCAACATAGTTTCGTAATCGCTACCCTCTAAAATCTAAACTTAAAATCGTTGGGAAGTCATGTTTATACACTATCGTTAGGAACACCTTCATCGGAAATCCACATTTGAACCTTTGGTCATCTCCTTCGGATATAATCTTAATTATTTCATTGATTTAGAATTTCTTTTGGTCTTACTTAGTTCATTTTAGGGTTGGTATGTTATACCCCAACCATAACACCTTCCGCTAGTCTCTCCCTTCGTACACGTAATAAAGCCTGCATTACTTACTGCCTACATCTACATGTCTACACATTGCTTTCCACATTTCACCTCCTTATTCGTCTTGCCTATACTTTTAGTTAGTGGTAGTATCCTTTATTTATTTTTCTAGAACTTCATGGGATCTTGTTACCTTATTACTTAATCATGTAACTTACATACATAAATTAGTTTCGATGGCGTTATTATATAGTTTTAATATTCCAATTTAGCTTTCAAAATGGATTATTCTTTCTTATAAAATACTTATAAATTTCTAGAAATTCAGAAATAAATACTTCAATACATTTTTACTCAAGTTTCCATAATTAAGCCATTTTCCTTAATTATTTAATACATGGATTTCCTTCAAAAATTTATAACTAAATATTTCTGCATTGAAAATTTTTCCAACTCAAAGACCATCTCTATAAAATGTGTTATCCATCATATTAAACTTTCGTGGTATTTCAAAATTAGTAGAGCATGGAATCATAGGAAAACTACCCATGTAAAGCTATTTGAACCCAAAACATTCATTAAATCAAGATCTGTCATTCAAAATACGTATTATATGAGTTCTATCATAAGTAATCAAAGCCGAAATTAACTAAGATGAGAACATTCTAAAAGAAATGATATTACTCGCCTAAGTCTTTGGATTTGCTAGATTTTTACTCTTCCTAGGTTTCTTAGCTCTTTCTTTCTTTTTTCTCCTTTTTTCTTAATAATGGCGACCAACTTTATTTTTCTTTTGTTATAATTTGAGAAGAGTGAATCAAATGAGGAGCAATATATATTCTGTCGTATTTATATAGTAAGGGTTTAGATTTTTCCTTATATCTTATTAGTTTATTTCCTCCTTTTTGTAAGATCCTCTCTATTCAAATATTAATTTGATATCCTCATACATGATCGCATTTAATTATTTTCCATTAACATATTTAGATTGATTCCCTTTATATGCGACCAAATTCAATTATATGCAATTTCCTTTAGTATAAAATCTCCTTTATAAAAGCATCAAATTTTCTCATTATATATTTATAGCCAAATTTAGTTATATCTCATTTAATTAGATACCCTAAATTTTCATTCAATAGTTTCATACTTTTAATTTAATCCTATAAATATAATTGGTAATTAATTATCGCCAAATTATTCACCTTGTTTAATTTATTATTCCTCTTATTTAATTCCTTAATTAAATCAATTGAACTTTTTTTTCAAAATTAATTTCCTCAATTAATTGTTTAATAATTCATGGGTCATTATAGACTTCCCTTTGATAAGAATTTCGCACTCGGAATTCAAATTAGATACCATAGTGATTCCTAATTTTATTATTCCTACTTTAGCATATACACAACTTCCCAACCCATGTAAATGAACAAAATGTACTAGCGCGTTTACTAATACATTACAAATCAACCATAATAATAATATATATATATATATATATATATATGTTCTATAATACATCAGAAACATATATGCTAAGTCTGAACATACAACTTAGGATAAGTCCCTATGACCTTATCTTTTATTGTGCAAGAACAATCCACTCAATCCCCACTCTATGGACTAGTACTAGCTTCACTTATTCCAAAGCTTCTTTACATCTTGGTCTATAATCTGAATAGGTCTTTTAATATATGTTATGTTCGATTCCATAACCAAGTTATGCGTAGCTCTAAGATTTACTATCGGCTTAGGATCTCAGATACTCTTCCTCGAATGCGAAACATGAAATATTGTATGGACCTGGCCAAAGTACTTAGTAACTAAACCCTATACGCTACCCATTCGATACTTTCCAGTATCAAAAATGGGTCAACATATCCTATTCACTCCCTTGAGCTTTATTTAACCCTCCTCTTCTCCTGATACATCCCATCATACCTTCGAGTCATATCCACAACGAATTCAAAGCACAATGTCAAATGTGCCTTCACCCTATGATCTTAACCCTGCTTCAGACCCCAAACGAATTTCTTATTATTTTCAGTGGGGTATTAATTATCTCTTCGCCATGCTTAGCCAATGATTTAAACATTAAAATGTACCCTTCCATCAAAAGGTCTCCTATCTTCAAGTAAGTAAACTTCCACTGTAGCACACACGTTTGAGACTCTGATATAAACCGAGTCTCAAATCTCTCCATAAACCGATTCCAACTGATATCCCCCTCGAGGGCCTTGGTAATCACTATTTCCCATCGCTCCAATGCATCTTCATATAATTGCCTCTGAGCCAAACTTCTCCTTTACGCATCATTCAATAATGATCTATAAAAATAGGTTCACAAACACCTAATCAATTCAGTACTTCAAATGCAGGTTCTTCCCCCATGAATATCTTACCTTCTATGTTTTGGTGGCCTTTTTGTCTTAGAAAAATCCTCATTTACTACTAGCCTTGGCTCAACGGCCTTTGACATATTCTCCCTCATCGTTTGCACCATAAATTACCAAAACAAAGCATCACATCCGAACCCACTACATTATTAGGTAAAGAAAATTCAGTTTCAATTGCTCGTGGCATTTCTCCTTTGTTACATCCATTTATTCGATTTCTTTGGGTATTTCCTCTTGCATCTACTCCTTCTATCATAACTCTTCCTATTATTGTTTCTATCGTGCTAATCTGTTCAAGCAAGTCTTCATTAGAACAGGAAGAAAGAGAGTGAAAATAATCAAAGGATAAATATATACACCTATATCTACATAAAAATACATATACATTTTATATCAAAGCATATACCCTCCCTAAATATTTCATTGTTCTACTAAGTTCTTAACTTATTCTAGCTTTCTTTTACCTAGGTATCCCTTAACCTAAGCTCTTATACCAAAATGTAACATCCCTCATTCATGAATCCAAAAATGGAACCACAATGTGTTGCACTCATATTGAAATTATATTTTCATAATGGAATGAGATTAGTAATAATTTTCTCTAATAATTTAACCAAATAGAGCAACTAAATAAATTTCATCACAAATAATTGCATTTACATGTTTTAAATTCAAAATTGTAGCTACGTATGGGTAAAATATATTATTACATAGTAGCATCAAAGATCTAACGTATCAAGATGTCGAAACCTTGGAGTCCCTTGGACCCAAATAATATTAAAATTACATAGAAAATTTTAAGCTACTACAAAAGATAATAACATTAAGGCCTCCTTCCCATCTTCAGCATAATTTCCATTATTGATCCCGCTAAAATCTAAACTTTGGATTCAATACACTCAACCTACTCAAATGAGTACCCTAGGTTTATATGGGAAAAAATATACACATGAGTCAGATATAATTCTAGTATGAATAATATCACTTTCCCTCTAAGCACTTTCACTAGTGAGACCACATCGTTGAACAATGGAATGGGTTTATTTTGACACTAGCCTTAGTTACCCAATTAATATAAGATTACCATAAGTCATAACTAGTTGTATGTTTACTTAGGATTGCATAAAAATCTTTCAAACAAAACTACATCCGAAGTCATCTTAGGTTTAGGGTTCAAACATAATACTATACCTAGGTCATATTCAAGTTTCATAAATATCATCTATAAAATAGTCTTTTTTTCATTTAGTACAATTTATATATTGAAAGGTACAGTCCCTCCTGGTCTCTTCAACTTATCTGTTTGTCTTTTACTTAGTTTATTTAGCAAGGTACATCTCCAAGCATTCTGTGACGCCCCACCTCTATACCCACGCTAGCCAAGAATATTACGGTGAATGCTGTCAACTAGCACGGAGAATAAGGCTGTTGAGGAGCGACCATCCGTGTAATTGCTTTGCGCGAGCATCGATATGTCAGATAGTATAACATGCATTTCTTTATCAAGAGGGAAATCCGACATACCGACACAAACTCAAAGCTACTACACGGTGGCTATAATATCTTCAGAAAAAAATATAGAAATAAACATAACATAAATCAGTCACAGACAATTCATATCACAAAGGCGGAAATAGATATGAATATTACACTAGGAAGTGTACATCAGAGTAGTGGTCTAAAAAGATCCACAATATCACAAAAGAATAATTACACGAACTACACAAAAGAATAAGTATACATTATGGAGTCTATATCTTAAATGTATACAACAAAAAATACTAATCTAAGTAGTTAACCAAAAGTCAAGGAGGTCATCCCGGATGTAAAGTCAAGCAGAAGCACCTGTAACATCTCGGTCTGACCCAAGTATCATTTAATAAGAAAATAATAAACATATCAGTCTAACTATAAATATCAGATGAAACGATATAGAGTAAGAGATATGACTAAACACATAATAATCATAATGTCAAGCTGTGATATATATAAGTAATTGAAACTCAACAAGAGATTAATCAATATCACAAAATCTACACAAGAATAAAAGAAACGTCATACTCCTTATTTCGTTCACCAAACCATAAATATTGAAGATTATATCAATGTCAATCACAAAAGTCGATGACACACAAATTCACCAATGCACAAATATTGATAAAACTTAACAAATGAAATCACGAAAATTGGTGAAACACAAATTCCTAAAATCATCTCAAGAAATCCAGAAATCACAAAAAGGGGGAAGGCCTATCACAAACGGGAGCATAAAGCTCACCAACACGTGTATCACAAACGGAACGCTAATTCCATGGTTGCTAACCATCACAAATTGAGCCGAAGCTCCACAAACGGCCCGAAGACCATGGGTTGCTACCCCACCAATTTGAGTCGAAACTCCACAAAACGGGGTTTAGTCTCCCTCGCAAACAAAGAGACATCGCACATTGCTAGTCTAAATCACAAAGATGATCGTCATGATCAACGAGAAGTGTCAATTACACTAAGCTAGTAAATATATGAGTTTAGCTTCATGTCCCATAACCACTTGCTTAACTCAAATATTTACGAACAAACTGTAGATCTCCACTATAAAATTGTCACAAGAGATTCAATCGAACAAGTCCAAGAATTAACCGACGAAGTAATCACAAGCGTTTCATACCACTCGTTTTACTAAGTCGTTTAATTAGATTTCTCGTGCGAATGAGGTAAAGGTATGTATATATACTAATAGATTGGAAAACGGTTCAAGAAACGAGCTTTGTACTAAATAGAGTTGAAATCATTTGAAGAAAGAGTTTTGATATTTACTACTAGTATAAAAACCTTTATATTTTTAAAGTGACAAATCACGAAGAAGATTGTAGGAACAATCAATCACTAAAATTCACATACGAAGATGTGAACAAAAATCCAACGAAACCGATAAAGAATCCATCGAAATGGATATTCAAAAATCCTAAAAAGGAGTCATCAAAGTCATAACAAATGATAACAACACATAGGAAACAACACGAATTGATTAAAGTTGGAAATTCAAACAACTAGGCGAAATAGGCAAAAATGCACCAGGTCGGTCGGCCGGCTACAGAGCTCGGTCGACCGGACCCTATTCTCAAAATCCCTCGGGAAGCAGGTCGGTCGGTCGAACCCTGTACTCGGTCGACCGAACCTTAAACAGAGAAGTGCTTATGCACTTGGCAGCAGGTCGGTCGGCCGGCAGCAGGGCTCGGTCGACCGGACCTGTTGCCAGTCCCTTCCCAGTCCATCCAAATGAGGTCCAACCTCGACCAAATTGCATTCTCTCGAGCAACGGCGCTAAGGGATTATGCCAATCAACTACCCGGCCCTATATGCTCCTCGATGCATCACCAAAAACATGTTCAAACATCAAAGTTAGGATTTTTAACGAATTGAACTCAAAACTCCAAAAATTGGAATATTCTCCAAATCAATCCAAACCAAAAGCAAATGCACATGAATAAGTGTTAGGAATTCATACCTAACATTCGAAGATAAATATAAGCATAGATGTGAGATAAAAATCACACCTTTGAACCCAAGCAATTGAAAAAGAAGCTTGAAAGCAAAAGAGAATCAACCACTCTTCAAATCCTACTCAAGAAGCTTGATTCTAAGCTAACAAGAGAAACATTTCCTAAATTAGGTTTAGGAATTTCTGAAATTGATAAGAGAATGAGTTGGATAAGAAGAAGAGAAGCTTACCAATGGGTTCTTTTATTAGTTTGGAGCTAGAGCTTGATTTGCAAAAGAAAACTAGGGTTTTGGAGTTTTAATTTCCCATCTCTCCCACCATTGATGTTTTAAAACTAAAAAGAGGAGAAAGTGAGGGTGAATGGGGAGGAGTGGCTCAGATTTGAGTATAAGTTAAACATAGGGCTGAGCCCAAACCCAAACCCAAAGTGAAAAAGTAGCAAAAATCAACTTTCTCCAAACATATCGAAGCTTATACTCAAAAAGGTCGCAAACGGCATTTTAAACTCAATGGGAGTGGTCCCGAGTCCTAATTCGACCGTATGCAAAAGTAGCTTTTCAGACTAAATTTCGAGTATCGATAAAATATTTAAATATAAAAATCGACAAATATGCGGGTTGTTACAGACTCCCCTCCTTAAAGAAATTGCGTCCTCGCAATATTTAAGAAGAAGATATATAGTAACAACCATAAAAGCATATTCAACACAAAAGAAGTTTGAAATAAGAAGTTCACCTCAAAGAGCACGGGAAAGTAAGTCCGGATGTGATCGCTCGTTGAACTCTCTAGACTCCCAAGAACAATCCTTAGGATTTGAAGACCATTGAACTTTCACAAGTGGAACATCTTTATTTCGAAGACGTTTGACCTCCGAAGCAATAATTCGAATAGGATGCTGCTCATAAGTTAAATTAGGCGAAACCTCAATTTCTTCCACAACACCGGGCTCAAGAACAGAATCGGAATCTCGAAGACACTTCCGAAGTTGAGAAACGTGGAACACGTCATGGATTGCAGAAAATTGAGCCGGTAATAAAAGGCGATAAGCCATGGAACCAATACGTTCAGTGATAGGAAATGGCCCAATATATCGAGGTGCTAATTTTCCCGATCGACTGAAACGTACAACACCTTTCATAGGTGACACACGAATGAACACAAGATCTCCCACAGAAAATTCTAACCTCCTTCTTCGGTTATCGACATAGGATTTTTGTCTACTCTGGGCTACTTTCATCCTATGACAAATAAGATCAATCTTTTCTGTGGAATCACGAATAAAATCTGGACCTAAAACCAGCTTCTCACCGGCCTCAAGCCAACAAGAAGGAGATCGGCATGGCCTTCCATAGAGTGCCTCGAAAGGTGCCATACCAATACTAGATTGGAAGCTATTATTATAGGAAAATTCAACAAGTGAAATATGATCTTCCCAACTTCCACAAAAATCAAAAACACATGCACGAAGAAGATCTTCAAGAGTTTGATTCACACGCTCGGTCTGTCCATCGGACTGGGGGTGATAAGCGGTGCTAAAATTAAGCTTCGTTCCCAAAGCTTTTTGAAGACTCTTCCAAAATCCACTAGTAAACAATGGATCACGATCACTAACTATAGAAGTAGGAACTCCATGCAATTTAACAATTTCTTTAATAAAAAGTTTGGCCAAAAGAGGTACGGTTCAGTTAGACCGAACGATAATAAAATGGGCAGATTTAGTAAGTCTATCAACAATCACCCATAAGCTATCATGACCCGAACGAGAACGGAGAAGGCCATCTATAAAATCCATGGAAATTTGGTCCCACTTCCAAATTGGAATTTCTAAAGGTTGAAATAACCTACCGGTCCTTTGATGCTCGACCTTAACGAGTTGGCAAGTCATGCAACGCTTAACGAAGTTGGCGATGTCAAGTTTCATTCCCTCCCAATAATAAAGTCGCTTCATATCCTCGTACATTTTACTACTACCGGGATGAGTGGTAAATTTAGAATGATGAGAATCTTCTAAAATATCTTTATGAAGATCACCAATATTTGGCACGACAAGTCTACCAAATTTCCGAATGCCGCCACGAGAATCGATATCAAAGTCTTTCAAACCTTCAATATCAATTTTATCCTTAATATTTTGGCCAAAAAGAGCCAATTCAGGATCTAGCCTTTGAGCTTCAAGAATGCGGTCTAAAAGAGAAGGATGAGCCTCAAGGCTACATAAAACAAATAATGAGCATAAATCGGATACGCGCCCTCGAATCTCACAAGTGGATAAGATCTCAAGATCGTTCCATTCGGATATCATCATAAAAACAGCAGCTTGTTGTTTTCGTCTAAGAGCATCGGCGACACGATTACCCTTATCGGGAATGTAAAGAATATCAAGATCATATGGTGAAAGAAATTCGAGCCAACGCTGTTGACGCAAATTAAGTTCCTTTTGAGAGAATAAATACTTCAAAGACTTATGATCGGTATAAAGAACAAATTTCTCTCTTAAAAGATAATGATGCCAAATCCGAAGAGAAAAAACAATAGCCGCGAGCTCTAAATCATGTGTGGCATATCTAGTCTCGGCAGGCTTTAATTGCCTAGAAGCATAAGCAATAACACGTTCTTTTTGCATAAGAACGGCACCCAAACCAACGCGACTAGCATCAGTATAAACAATGAAATCTTGATTCCCCTCGGGAATAACAAGAATAGGAGCATCAGAAAGGAGTTCTTTTAATTTCTGGAAAGAAGTTTCACATTTGTTTGACCAAATGTATTTAACACCTTTCTTCGTTAAGCTAGTGAGAGGCACGACAATTTTAGAAAAGTCTTTGATAAAACGGCGGTAATAGCCCGCCAATCCGAGAAAACTACGAATCTCTGTCACACTCTCCGGTCTCTTCCAATCTTGAATCGCTTCAATCTTTGAAGGATCCACTGAAATTCCGGATCCGGAAATAATATGACCGAGAAACTTCACACGAGATTGCCAAAAATGGCATTTAGAATATTTTGCTTTTAATTGATTACTCCTAAGAGTTTCCAACACAATCCGAAGATGTTTTTCATGCTCCTCCTCGGTTTTTGAATACACAAGAATATCATCAATAAAGATGAGAACAAACCAGTCGAGGAAGTCTTTGAAAACTCTATTCATAAGGTCAACGAAATAAGCTGGAGCATTCGTTAGACCAAATGGCATAACAAGCCATTCATAAGATCCATAACGAGTACGGAACGATGTCAAAGGAATGCTATCCTCTGCAATACGAAGCTGATGAAATCCAGTAGCTAAGTCTAATTGCGAAAAGACTCTAGCTCCACTAAGTTGATCAAATAGGTCATCAATCCGAGGTAAAGGATATTTATTTTTGATAGTAAGATCATTAAGCTTGCGGTAGTCAACGCAAAGCCTAAGTGTACCATCAGATTTCTTCACAACAATAGCCGAAGCTCCCCAAGGCGAGGAACTAGAGCGAATAAATTGCTTCGTCTCCAATCGGATAATTGTTTACGCATCTCCTCGTTTTCTTTATTGGACATACGATAAGGAGGACGAGTGATAGGTTGAGCTCCAGGAATGAGATTAATTCTGAACTCAATTGCTCGCTTAGGTGGTAATCCTAAAATGGGCTCAAATATGTCGGAAAATTCACGAACGACGTGAATAAGAGAAATAATATCACCCTCATCATCATCGTCGTCATCACGAGGGTTTAAAGAATATAAAGATGCAACCAAAGCAGAATCCGAATCTTTAAGAATAACAGAAACCTGATTAACAGATTGAGGATGTCGAAGATGAATAGTCCGCTCAGGACATAGGATATGAGCTTCATAACGGTTAAGCCAATCCATTCCCAAAATCATTCCAAAGCCTAAATAACGCATGACATGGAAATCGGCTCGGAAAGAAAAATCACACAAAATAATCTCGACATCTTTACACAATAAACTGATTGTTGCGGATCCACCAACCGGATTCGCAATTCTCAAAGAAGTCATTAAACACAAAACATCCAAAGAAAAAGTATCAATAAGTTCTTTTGATATAAAAGAATGGGACGCACCCGTATCAAAAAGAACTCGAATAGGATGATCACGAAATAAAATAATCCCATCCAGAATAGAATGAGAAATACCTTGGCCACGAGATGTGTTGCCAAGGGCTTGAGCAACATTAAGCTTTCCCTCCTTCTTGTCCTGAAGCTTGGGGCATGAAGATATAACATGACCGGGACCTTTGCAGTAGCGACAAGAGATAGACTTGGGACACTTGTTCGCATAATGGTCCTTCAAACCACAATTATAGCACTCCCCACGACCAAAGGAAGAAGTCTTTGCCATGGAGGTCGCTTGCTTCCCTTTCTTATTGGGATAAGGGCCTTTGAATTTACTGGGCCTTTTCTTGTTGTTGTTGAAGTTTGGTTTGGAACCCACCACTTCAACATCATTCTCCCTATCCGCCTCTTCAAGACGAAGAGCGATATCAATGAGTTGGTCGAAAGAAACTTCTAATTTTATAAGTAATGGCTTCTTGAGATTTTTGTTTAAGCCATAGACGAACCTCTGATTTTTCTTCAATGGGGTGTTGATGTATTCAACCCCATATTTGGAGAGAGATTCAAAAGACGCGACATAATCTGCCACGGAAGATTCACCTTGAACAAGGTCTATAAAACGGCGAGCCAAAGTCACCTTCTCAGCTTCGGTACGAATTTCAACTCGAAGCGTTCCCGGAATTGCTTCCAGGTGAGATCCGCTTCATTAATCTCAGAAATAAGAAGCTCGTACCAATCCAATGCTCTTTCTCGGAGCATACTAGAGGCCACCTGAACTCGGTGAAGGTCAATAAGATTCATGCGAGAAAAGATTCGATCGCATGACCTTAGCCAAGCATGTACTTCAATAATAGTTTCGGAACCTTTGAATGGCTCCCCACCCAAATTAGTATAATCGCTGCACAAGCGTGAAAATCCCGACTTTGGGTGAGTAGGTTCCGAGTTAGTTCTAGCTGCTTGAGCATTTGTCACTAAATCAAGAAGCTGTTGAGCAGTCATAAAAACTCCATCTTGGGGTGGAGTGCTAGACGGTACGGCTCTGGAGCGGCCTGGTCTAGACATTTCTCTCCCTTTAGAAAGAAAGAAGAAGAAGAAAAAGGTTATTCACCAAATTGAATATCAAGCAATCTTGATAGATAAACAAGGAATCATAAGGAAAATAGGATGAATCGGTACGAAGACTCGAATTAAATCCTAAAGCACGACTCCTAGATGGACTTAGGACGATGATCCTTGTTATATTATTCCATATTGTTCCGTAGTTTGGCTTTGATACCAAGCTGTGACGCCCCACCTCTATACCCACGCTAGCCAAGAACATTACGGTAAATGCTGTCAACTAGCACGGAGAATAAGGCTGTTGAGGAGCGACCATCCGTGTAATTGCTTTGCGCGAGCATCGATATGTCAGATAGTATAACATGCATTTCTTTATCAAGAGGGAAATCCGACATACCGACACAAACTCAAAGCTACTACACGGTGGCTATAATATCTTCAGAAATAAATATAGAAATAAACATAACATAAATCAGTCACAGACAATTCATATCACAAAGGCGGAAATAGATATGAATATTACACTAGGAAGTGTACATCAGAGTAGTGGTCTAAAAAGATCCACAATATCACAAAAGAATAATTACACGAACTACACAAAAGAATAAGTATACATTATGGAGTCTATATCTCAAATGTATACAACAAAAATACTAATCTAAGTAGTTAACCAAAAGTCAAGGAGGTCATCCCGGATGTAAAGTCAAGCAGAAGCACCTGTAACATCTCGGTCTGACCCGAGTATTATTTAATAAGAAAATAATAAACGGATCAGTCTAACTATAAATATCAGATGAAACGATATAGAGTAAGAGATACGACTAAACACATAATAATCATAATGCCAAGCTGTGATATATATAAGTAATTGAAACTCAACAAGAGATTAATCAATATCACAAAATCTACACAAGAATAAAAGAAATGTCATACTCCTTATTTCGTTCACCAAACTATAAATATTGAAGATTATATCAATGTCAATCACAAAAGTCGATGACACACAAATTCACCAATGCACAAATATTGATAAAACTTAACAAATGAAATCACGAAAATTGGTGAAACACAAATTCCTGAAATCATCTCAAGAAATCCAGAAATCACAAAAAGGGGGAAGGCCTATCACAAACGGGAGCATAAAGCTCACCAACACGTGTATCACAAACGGAACGCTAATTCCATGGTTGCTAACCATCACAAATTGAGCCGAAGCTCCACAAATGGCCCGAAGACCATGGGTTGCTACCCCACCAATTTGAGTCGAAACTCCACAAAACGGGGTTTAGTCTCCCTCGCAGACAAAGAGACATCGCACATTGCTAGTCTAAATCACAAAGATGATCGTCATGATCAACGAGAAGTGTCAATTACACTAAGTTAGTAAATATATGAGTTTAGCTTCATGTCCCATAACCACTTGCTTAACTCAAATATTTACGAACAAACTGTAGATCTCCACTATAAAATTGTCACAAGAGATTCAATCGAACAAGTCCAAGAATTAACCGACGAAGTAATCGCAAGCGTTTCATACCACTCATTTTACTAAGTCGTTTAATTAGATTTCTCGTGCGAATGAGGTAAAGGTTTGTATATATACTAATAGATTGGAAAACGGTTCAAGAAACGAGCTTTGTACTAAAATAGAGTTGAAATCATTTGAAGAAAGAGTTTTGATATTTATTACTAGTATAAAAACCTTTATATTTTTAAAGTGACAAATCACGAAGAAGATTGTAGGAACAATCAATCACTAAAATTCACATACGAAGATGTGAATAAAAATCCAACGAAACCGATAAAGAATCCATCAAAATGGATATTCAAAAATCCCTAAAAAGGAGTCATCAAAGTATAACAAATGATAACAACACATAGGGAACAACACGAATCGATTAAAGTTGGAAATTCAAACAACTAGGCGAAATAGGCAAAAATGCACCAGGTCGGTCGGCCGGCTACAGAGCTCGGTCGACCGGACCCTGTTCTCAAAATCCCTCGGGAAGCAGGTCGGTCGGCCGAACCCTGTACTCGGTCGACCGAACCTTAAACAGAGAAGTGCTTATGCACTTGGAAGCAGGTCGGTCGGACGGCAGCAGGGCTCGGTCGACCGGACCTGTTGCCAGTCCCTTCCCAGTCCATCCAAATGAGGTCCAACCTCGACCAAATTGCATTCTCTCGAGCAACGGCGCTAAGGGATTATGCCAATCAACTACCCGGCCCTATATGCTCCTCGATGCATCACCAAAAACATGTTCAAACATCAAAGTTAGGATTTTTAACGAATTGAACTCAAAACACCAAAAATTGGAATATTCTCCAAATCAATCCAAACCAAAAGCAAATGCACAGGAATAAGTGTTAGGAATTCATACCTAACATTCGAAGATAAATATAAGCATAGATGTGTGA
Organism: Allium cepa; assembly: GCA_030765085.1. Classification (NCBI taxonomy): domain Eukaryota; kingdom Viridiplantae; phylum Streptophyta; class Magnoliopsida; order Asparagales; family Amaryllidaceae; genus Allium; species Allium cepa. Next base: position 784,893,447 of record CM060935.1, on the reverse strand, counting down.
TAAAAATCTCACCTTCGAACCCAAGAAATTGAAAAAGAAGCTTGAAAGCAAAAGAGAATCAACCACTCTTCAAATCCAACTCAAGAAGCTTGATTCTAAGCTAACAAGAGAAACATTTCCTAAATTAGGTTTAGGAATTTCTGAAATTGATAAGAGAATGAGTTGGAGAAGAAGAAGAGAAGCTTACCAATGGGTTCTTCTATTAGTTTGGAGCTAGAGCTTGATTTGCAAAAGGAAACTAGGGTTTTGGAGTTTTAATTTCCCATCTCTCCCACCATTGATGTTTTAAAACTGAAAAGAGGAGAAAGTGAGGGTGAATGGGGAGGAGTGGCTCAGATTTGAGTATAAGTTAAACATAGGGCTGAGCCCAAACCCAAACCCTAAGTGAAAATGTAGCAAAAATCAACTTTCTCCAAACATATCGAAGCTTATACTCAAAAAGGTCGCAAACGGCATTTTAAACTCAATGGGAGTGGTCTCGAGTCCTAATTCGATCGTATGCAAAAAGCAGCTTTTTGTACTAAATTCCGAGTATCGATAAAATATTTAAATAAAATATTTAAATATAAAAATCGACAAATATGCAGGTTGTTACACATTCTTGGTTCTTTAAGTTTTATACTATAAAGTAAACCCTAAAGTAGTCACAATTTTATACGTTTATACTACAAAGTACCACCCTAAGAAGTTTCTTTATCTTTATTTTATATGGCAAAGTACAACACTAAGTAGTTTCTTTGTCCTCATTGTAAACTGCAAAGCACATCCCAACATAGTATCAATAAATCTTATTTATTTGATCTTGAAACTCTTGAAGAGTTATATCCATTCTCACAAAAGCATACAAATTGCCTAAACATCCCACGTCCTTTCGAAAATCGAATGTTGAACCTACCTCATAGATGGTCATGTGACTATCCCCGCTCAGCATCAATTACCCTTCCGAACCCACATTCTTCGTAGGTTCTTACTTTTTCTTAGTTATCTTTAACTTTTCGAACTTTATCTAATTATTCATTTGTTAGATTTCAACTTTATCTATCTTTTTATCTTTGTTAGGCTCCTAATCTCTCTTTGGTCATCTTAAGCCTTAGGTATTGATGTTAATTTTCCTAAAAAGCTAATTGGTATCTGTATTGACTCTCCTTGAAAGTCAATAGGTCACAGCTATTGAATCACTCCTCTTGATTTTCATTCTAGGGAAGTATGGTTTATACACTCTCTCTAGGAATGCCTTCATTGGGAATCCACACCTTGAACTTTTGGTCGTCTCCTTCGGCTATAATCTTAGTTGATTCTTATAGTTTGAATTTCTTTTAGTATTACTTAGTTCATTTTCATTTTGGGATGTTATACCTAAGGCATAACACCTTTGGTTAGTCTCTCCCTTCGGTACATGTAATAAAGCATGCATTACTAACTATCCACATCTGCATGTATGCAAATTACTTTCCATTTGTTGCCTCCTTATTCGTCCTGCCTCCCCTTTTAGTTAGTGGTAGTGTCCTTTATTTATTTTTCCAACACTTTATGGGATCTTATCACCTTATTGTTAATCATGTAAGTTATATGCATACATTAGTTTTGCTAGCCTTATTGTATAGTTTTAACATTTCAATTAAGCTTTCGAAAATGATTGTTCTTGCTTAGAATTTTTTATAAATTTTTGAAAATTTAGAAATAATTACTGCAGCACATTTTTACTCATGTCTCCATACTTTACTCCTTTTGTCCTTAATTATTTAATACATGATTTCCTACGAAAAGTCATAACTAAATAAGTTAATATTTGAAAAGTCAATAACCTAGAAACCATCTCTAAAAACATGTTTTATCCATCATATTAAATTTTCATGGTATCTGCATATCGGTAGAACATGAAATCATAGGAATTCTATCTTAAATATTGGAAAAGTCACCAAATAAAAATTAATCATTTAAAACACATATCATATGAATTCTATCTTAAATAATATAACTAGTAATCAACTTAAATGGAAACGTTGGATTTGTTAGATCCTTACTCTTTTTAGGTATCCTGAGCTCTTTCTTTCTTTTCTTCTTCTTTTTCTATTAGCAGTCGACTGTATTTTTTTGTTCTAATTTAAGGAGAATGAATAAAAATGAGGAGAAAGATAAGTTTGGTGGTATTTAGGTTTTGGCATACCATTTTATCTTATTAATTTATTTCCTTATTTGCAAGATCCATTCTATTAAAATATTAGTTTGATATCCTCATACACGACGGCATTTGATTATTTCACATTAACATATTTAAATTAACCCCCATTATGTGCGACCGAATTCAATTGTATGCAATTTCCTTCGGTATAAGAACTCCTTTATACAATCATTAAGTCTTCTCTTCACATATTTATAGCCAAATTTAGTTAAATCCGATTTAACTAGGTGCCCTAAAATTTCATTCAATAATTTCATTCTTTTCATTTAACCCCATATATACAATTAGAAAATAAATGTCCCCTAATTATTTACCTTTTTAAGTTTATTCATCCTCTTATTTAATTCCTCAATCAAATCAACTGACCTTTGTTCTCATTATTAATTTCCTCAATTAATTATTTATTAATTTATAGTTCGTTACACAGAGCGATGGTATGATGTTGCGGCGTGGTGTAGAGCTTTAAGTTTAGTTTGTTGGGGAGGACACGGTGCCTGTTGTTGAGAGGCAATGATGCCCCAAGGATGTATTTAAGGCATGCCTTTCCAACATTTACAGAATCGGCCAACTCAAAAAAATTGAATTGCACGACCGTAGATAAAAATTAAAAGTGTTAGTCATTTATAAAGAAAGAAAAACTATAAGGCTATAGACTACTAGGCAAAACAAATGGATCAACACTCTACTTGACCCTTCTGCCTCCTTTAAATTAGGGATGGCCAGAAATATCTTATTTCACTATATCTAGTTTATGCCTATTTAGAGGTTTGTGTGCCGAAGGGAACAGTGTCATGTGTTTCCAATAGATGGGACCTTGGGACAATAAATACTTCAATGGAGGATCCCGTGCTCTCTGGTGTGTTTGGAGCTCACGCCAACCTATCCGTCCTCTATTCCTCGATTTTCTTGGGGGGTACTTCTATAATTAAAAGCTGATAAGATTTTACTTTCTATAGGTAGGATCCCCATCCATATGCCTTCCTGGCCAATAGTTATCTCCAATATCTCTAACTCCGAATACTCATAAAGCCGAGGATCATATACCTACTACTCACCTTCTTTCCTCGGGTAGTCCAGGCTAGTATTATAACCCTGACAGTTTGTCTGGCCTCTATCAGGCCTCATCCCCTTCTTTTACATCCACTATTGCTGCTTGTGGGGCCTCCATATCACCACGTAAACATGTGCCACTATCGGTCTGCTCCTTGGAAGTCAAGAGACCCTTTCCCTCATTCTCATTGATTGACAGTAACATCCCTAATTTTTGACAACATTATTCAGAAGATTTAATTAGACAAATTAATAAAAAATAATGATTAGGAGATTGAGATTAGAATGAATTATATAATAGGGTCATGCTTATTAACAAGATAAATGGGCTTTAATTTGGTTTTAAGGGCTAATTTAGTTATACATGGGCATATTAGTAAAATAGTCTCCTTATTATTTTACATGGCTATTACTTCTCATTTTATCCTTTCATGTTTCATTTTACCCCACGATAAAAAATGCAAATAACTCTAAGGTAGCTAGCCATTATCAAGGAGGAAAAGAGGAATTTAATTCTAAACCTAAGAATTAAGCTAGGAAGGATTAATCAACACCAAATTTCAAGTTCCTTATCAAATCTAAGGTGAATAATAATTCTTACCATCTCCTTTTGTTTTTATAATCCTATGACTTCATATTTGAATATTTACTTTGTTCCCATGATATAATGGATGATGATATGCTTAAATTTATGGATTGTTTGATTTAAACCATTAAACTATATGAAATATACGGTTTTAAGGTCAAAACCGTGGTTTATTGATTTTCAAAATACCATGGAAATTTTTTATGTTAAGACAAACATAATTTAGGAGATGAGTTTTAATTTTTAGAATTTTTCAAGTTATGCAAATTTTATTATGAATTTAATTTTATTATGAATTTTTGATTGAAAATATGATATGATTGGGTTAAGTATTTATTTTGTGAATTCAAGGGGAAATTGAGTATAAAATTTTAATATATTTGATTAATGATTAATTCAAATTTCTGTGATTTTTGGAGATTTTTTCCAATTGATTTACTAGGGGAAATAAATTATTTTGAAAGAGGGGTTTTTCTGCAAATGTCGGTTTTATTATATGGAAAGACTTTAGCGTTAAAATCCTTTGATTATATCTGAATAAATGCGGCAGTTTTATTGGAAAAGTATTTGAAAAGTTTAGAGTAGCAAATCAAGGAGTTACAAGTGGCAGGATTAGTTATAAAGTAATTACCATTTTCAGATATAAAACAGCTTTTCATAAAAAGGGAGGTTCCACCTATTTTGGGAGGAATACCTTTCGACTCCTTTACCTCTACTATCTTAGTCGAAACCACCAGTGTCGAATCCCATAAAGCCAGAACCCAGGCACATGGTATCAATGGAAATTGGTACGAAGTGTGTTGGTATGAAAGCAGAAGGTAGGGTCTCGAAAGCTATGCTTTCATCATGGTCGAAACTAAGGATTCAAGTTTAAAAAGATCAATGTCTGCCTAGTTTTTGAAGAGGCTTTCGACCAAGTCAATACCCTATTGAGTCAAAACCCTAGTTTGTTTTATAAAGCTAATTTCGTACTTTGATTTACTTAAAGATTTCAACATAGCCGAAAGCTAGGCTTTCGAAAGGAATTTTACAAATAACTTTTGAAGGGGTTCCTTTTTAATTAAGTAAAAGCTTTGAAAGGGTTTGATTTCGACCTAGTCAAAGCCTAGCTGCTACTCTACCTTCAACCATGTTGTCCTGTAATGCTTTCGAAGGGTTGCACTTGTTTTTACCTTAAACTAGTCCTTTTTCTAGATTATTTTCGAATGGGGTTGAAATTTCCAAAGAGATAGAGTCACATGGGCTTTCGACTCAAGCCTTTGAAGTTTTGATTTTTAAAATCTTTTGCTTTCGACTAAGATGGTTCCGACACCATCAATTCTTCCCCTAGCTAATTTTTGTTGGTTTCGAACGAGACATTTTCGTATATATCCATTTTGACCCAAATGATGTTTTTAAAGAGTAAATCCAACACTTTCGAAAGAGATACTTTCATTTGTTTTGAAGCTCTATATTTTAAAAAGATGATTTAATACCATCGAAAGGTATAATATGTTTCGAAAGAGAATGCTTATTAAGGGTTTTGAAAGGTATGTATACAATGTTTTGAAAAGAAGTTTTTGCTTTTGAATGAGGCTATATAGAGGTTTCGAAAGAAATGTTTTTATGGTTTCAAAACATAAATCCAACCTCAATTTAAAGTAATAACCATGGCATAAGTAAAGATTTCAAAATGTTATTTATATTGTTATTAACCCATACTGTATGTTGAGGAAAGGACAGAATAACCGGTTAGGTTGAGCCAATAGTGAATATAACTTAAAATATGTTAAAATTTTAATTAAAGATATTGGCAGGGACCAATAGATTTACAATAATCCCATGAAAACTGTGTGATATTGGCAGGGTCCAATAAGTTCGTAGTTAGCCTATAAAAACTATGATTTGATACCGGCATAGGCCAGTAGGTTTGTAGATAGCCCATGTATAATCGAATTAAGATATTGGCAGTCAGCCAATATGTTCCTAATTAGCCCATGAAAACTATGATATGAAATAAGATATTGGAGTTACCAATTAGTTCTTGATGATCTAATGAAAACTAAGTAATTAGACAAACAGTCCTTAACATTTAACAGGTTAATAGTAACCCCTAGAAACTATAATTGAGACAAATTGTCCAAATGAATGGGGATGGGTAAATCCAGAATTGTTTTATTTGTTTTATATATCATCAAAATGCTTTGAAATACTATGTTTTTAACCATTGTGGATGCAGAAAGTACTGTATATGGTTTGTAAATGTTTTGGGATACTAGAGAGAGGAAAACCTGTTCCGTAAGCGGCGGGGTCTCACTAGATATCAAAATGGGTTGAGAAGGTAGATTATTATTCATATTAGGTTTTTTATCTGACTCGAAGTCTTTGTTTTCCCCTTGAACTCTCGGTTATTCAATTGATTTTGAGTAGGTTCAAAGTCAAAGGTTTTTGGGTTTTATCTTAAACGAATAAAGCTTCTGAAAGCATGCAGGAGGCATAAAGTTCTTTTACTTTCATTGTATAACTGATTGTAGAGGCAAACTATTTTAATGCCTTAGTGTATGTACTCTGATCAACCAAGTGAGCATCGTCATATATCACTTTTGGCATAATTTGCTATTTTTTTATTATTTGAACTTGATCTGCGAACTGGGATTATGTAATCAATCTGAAATATTTTGAGATGGAATGTGGATTTTATTTATTGTTTAAATGGTTTATGAAACCTTAAAAAGAAATTTAAACCTAAAAGATTTTTCAAACATAATTCAATGAATCGGATAATAAGATTGGGGTTTGGGTTAACGCTATATTAACGTACCTGTAATTGATATATATAGTTGCATATATAAGTACGTAAACCCTACTCTTTTAGACTGTTCTTCTATATCTTACTAAGGCTCGTATGCAGATTTACGAGAAAGGAGATTTGGAAGTAGGAAACAGAAGAGGAAATCTAAGTGGAGGAAGAACCACAATTAATGGAAATTCTCGACCCACTACTAGGAGAAACCTTGGTTGACCAGCTAATGCTAGCAACCAAAATGCAGAAGCCAATGTGAGTGTTGAAAATCCACCTATAGATATGAAGGCGATATATCAGTTCTTTGCCGGTTTGATGCAAGCTGGAGCTACTGCTGGAGTTGCTGGAACTGTAGGAGGAGCTAATCATGTGCTCCAGTGGGGAATATTACTTCGTTGAGTAGAGATTACACCAGTTTGGAAGGGTAGCCATTTTTGGGAATGAAAGTGCTGTGGAGGTTCTGAATTTACTATTGCATTGCAAGCGAATATTTACTGATATGGGTCTGAATGATGGACAAAAGTGAAGTTGACCCCTAGGCAGTTACAGGGGTCAGCACTACACTAGTGGAACAGTGTTACTTATGGAGTAAAAAAAGAGCAGTTAACTTGGGTTGATTTTAAGATGAGATTTGAGCAGAAGTTTCTATCTAAGTTTACCAAGTTTGAGTTGATGTGGAAATTTATGGATTTCGTGCAAGGAGAGATGTTAGTAGTTGAGTATGTTACCAAGTTTAAAGTGCTATCTTGATATGGGTATGCTCTTATAGATACTGACATCAAAAGAAATGAGAAGTTCATTTGGAGACTGAGACCCGAACTTGCTAGAATGTCCATGACACATGTTCGTGATCCTTGTAATATTATGGTGGAGATGGCTATCCGCCATGAGGAGTTGCATGCCGATCTAGCTAAAGAGAAGTCAGTGGAAATCTAGGGTTCTTAAGGGAAGAAGAGGAAGTTCTTTAAAAAAAAAGAGGTTCCCAGAAGGGATATACAGCTAAGAGGTCGAAGGCTGAGGTATTTTGTTAGAAGTGTGATAAGAAGGGTCACTTTGCGAATGAACGACGGTCAGGAAATGGATAGAGAGCTGCAGTTAAGAAGAATGTGAAATGCCTCAAATGTAATCAAGTTGGGCATTACAAGAATTAGTGTTTAGAGGGAGGACAAAGGAAAGGTCATGTTAGTGGATCAGCTAGGCCTATTACAGCAGATAAGGAAAAGACTATGATGGAAGTTACGCTTTTGATTCAGAGTATTTCAGTTAGAGTAATTTTTAATATCGGTGCATCACATTCATTTATATCTCAGTGATTGTTTGATAAATAAAGTCTAGAACCCACCTACCTTGTTAATTCCTTAAGGATTGGGAATCGAATAGGAATATATGCAACTCTAGGGTTAAGATGTGACCAGTTAGACCTTGACTTGTTAAGTCATAAGTTTGCATGCATTTTGTATGTTATGGATTTCGTAGATTTTGGGATCATTTTGGGTATGGATTGGTTGAGTAAGTATGATGCTAGGATATTTTGCCAGGGTTGGAAAATATCACTCAGACACCCTGATAGTCATTACCGAGTGATATTCTCAGTAGAGAACACTGGCTGGAGTGCTAGTGCTATGCTTAATGCAATGGAGGTAGGAAATGAGTTAAGTCAAGTTCAGGTAGTAAGAGAATTTGTAGATGTTTTTAAGCCAGACACTAGATTACCCCCAAAAAGAGCCATTGGCTTAGAATAGTTCTTGTGTCCTGAGTTGGACTTGTAAGTAGATCACCTAGCAGGATGACACCAACTGAGATAAAGGAATTAAAGTTGCAACTAGTGGATCTAGAAGGAAGGAATTTTGTTAGACTAAGCAGTTTACCCTAGGAAGCGGCCGCAATGTTCGTGAAGAAACCAAATGGGTCGTTATAGATGTGTATTGACTATCGTAAGTTAAACCAAAGAACAATTAAGAATAAGTACCTTTCCCAAGAATAGATGATCTGTTTGATCAGTTGAGTGAAGCCAAAGTGTTTTTTCCAATTGGATTTGGCGACAAGTTTCCACCAGTTGAGAGTGGCGAAGAACATTATTCCTTTGACAGCATTTCGAACTAGATATGGTTCATATGGGTGGTTGGAGATGCCATTTGGATCGATGAATGCACCTGCTTTCTTCGTAGATTTGATGAACCGAGATTTTCAAGAGTTATTGGATAGGTTTGTACTAGTGTTTATATATGACATTCTAGTATGAGAGAGATCATGAAGTTCATCTTGGAGTGGTGCTTGAGACGCTGAGGCAGAATCAGGTAAAGGCGAAATTTACCAAGTATCATTTCTGGAAGAAAAAAGTAAAATTTCTTGGTCACATGGTTTCAGAGAAAGGATTGTCCATCGACTCGGATAAGATTAAAGCCGTAAATAATTGGAAGAGACCAAAGACGACGACTGAGATCAAGAATTTTCTTGAACTTGCAGGCTATTACTGGAGATTCATTAAGGATTTCTCGCGGACAGCAGCACCCTTAACTAAGCTAACCAGAAAGGAGATGAAGTTTGTTTGGTCCAACAAATATGACGAAACATTCCTTAAGTTAAAGCATTTATTGACCAATGAACCCAAGTTAGTAGTTTCAGACAGGAACCAAGGATCGGTGGTGTATATGGATGCATATGGAAGTGGATTAGGAGCCGTGTTGATGTAGAATGGTAAAGTCGTTGCCTATGCATCTAGGCAGCTTAGACCACATGAAGTTAGATATCCTACTCATGATTTGGAGTTGGCAGCTGTGATCTTCATATTAAAGATTTGGAGACACTATCTCTTAGCGGAGAGATTAAAATTATAAACCGATCATATGTCTTTACGGTATTTATTCTCCCAGAAGGAGTTAAATATTAGACAGCAGAGGTAGTTGGAGTTTTTGCTACATATGATTTGGTATAAAATATACACTAGGAAAAGGTAATAAGGTGGCGGATACTCTTAGAAAGAAACATCAAAATGCGATGTTATCTATGTTGGCAGAGTGGTCAGATTTGAAAGCTTTAGTCAGCAGAGGTTTGTAGTTTAGATCAAATGCTGGTTCTAGCCAGAGTTCTACCAGACTATCTAGTTTAGAAGTTCGACAAGTATTGATTGAGAAAATTGCTGCTAAGCAGAAGGAGGATCCAGTATTAGCAGAATGGATTAGAAGGCTTGATGTTGGAATAGAGATTGAAAATTTAACAGACTTTAGCCTTGACCAGAGAGGGTGGCTAAGAAAGAAGGGACGGTTGTGTGTTCCGAATGTGGACTTAAGGAAAGAAGTTCTTGGAGACTGTCATTGATCCAAGATTACGGTTGATCTTGGAGGAACCAAGATGTATCAGGATATGAAGTGTGACGACCCACCTTTCCAACCCTTGAGAAAGAAACTTAATAAATCCCTGGTATTCATGTGTCGTTGCCCAAGTATCTGAAAGACGAGTTGTCATGGGATAAAATATAAGAACACAATAATGATCTCACAATAGAACGTCTAAATATAACATAAAAATAAGATAGTACATAAGGTTACTCCCAACATGCAGTTATCAAAGTTACAACAAAATACTACTATCAGTCTAGGTAGTTATAACAACTTTCTTTTAAATATACATACATAAAATCAACATCTCATAACAGCAAAAGTAAATAGCTAGATAGATAAGGAGCCTCCTGCTCGTCACCATCTTCATAAGAGCCCAAAGAAACCTATCATTTCCGGACTACTCAAATATAAATGAGTACCTGAAAGTTTAGGGAAAACAAACAATTTGGGTCAGACAATAAGTCCAGTATGACTAAACTCTAAAAAAAATAGAACACACAAAATAACTAGTGAGACACGTCGTAAAAACGCAAAATGGGTTTTTCCCTCACAAGGACAACATCCAAGTATAAAAGAATGGGCATAAATAATTAAACATTGTGAAAAGCACAAGACACTTCATAATGCAATTAAGAAAGAATCAATCCAAAATTTTGAATCAAAAATAAGGAGAAGGAAAATTTTCCAACAATGACTAGGAGGGCGCGCCCCCTTATCTAAAGTATACCTCTAGAAAATATGCTTGAGAACTACGATGGCTCTCAAAAACCTCCAAGCTAGACACTGCCAACCTTACCGAGTATCCAAGTATTTCACATCTCCGTGCGCATACAACCGAAACCAATCTAGAGTAGACGTGACAATACCATAATGGAAGCAACCCCACATAGCTTGGCCCCCACTCGCTCTTTATTTATTTATTTATTTCTGATAAAGGATATCAATGCTTTAAATGAACAACAAATCGTCTTAGATTGACGAAACAAAACAAAAGGAAGAAGGGTATCTAAATTGATAATCAAGATGTAACTATCTAGGATTATAAAACGATCGCATATGGAAATTAAATCTTATACTTTCTCAATTCTTGGAAAATATCCATATACTTATCTCATCAGTATAAGTATATTCACAAAATATTTGGAAGGATTTCATATTTCAAAAGCATACTTAGTTGGGTCAAAAACAATTGTCTATAATAAATGAAAATGTTTTCCATTATAGTTATAAAAATCATTTATATAAATTTCAAAGCTCCTTTAAAATACTTTAAACATAGATTTAAAACTTGCATCCAAATCATAACTTGGACCCATCATCTTTAAAGGAGAATACGACCAAGAGGGATGAAGCTCCCTCTTAATCAAATGAGATAATTAAAAGCGGTGTTATTTCCTTTTAACCAAAAAGTCATTAAATGTCAATCCTAAGTTAAAAGGTGGTGTAAGTTCCCTTTAACTAAACATAAAAGTTATTGCTCATAAACTGGCCGAGCATAAATCAAACAACGAAATAAGAATAAGAATAATAATAAGAATAATAACAGACCATTATTATTAACAATTTACAATCGATAGTTAACACAACATTTGTTAAAATGTGAATGAGTCAAAGGAAAGAGATTAAGATTACACCCACTAAACTATGAAAACAAGGAGTATACTCACAGAATAAGTTGTAACCACTAAACTATGAAAATAAGGAATATACTCACAGAATAAGTTGTATCCACTAAATTATGAAAATAAGGAATATACTCACATCATATTTGCTTTGATGGAGACTTGGAATAATTCACCTCTGATAATGAAGTTTCAGTTCTTTTCTTTAGTTTGTGAATGAATTAAAATAAGATATGGACTTGGCTATTTATAGGTGAAGAGAAGGGTAATTTAGTCATTTCCTATAGCCTAACCAGATTCGACCGGATTTTGGTCCAATAGAAACCAGCCTTATAGCCTAATTTGATTCGACCATATTTTTGTCCAATAGAAAACATCTTGATGGCCTAATTTGATTCGACCATATTTTGATCCAATAGAAAACATCTTGATGGCTTAACTTGATTCGACCACTTTTTGGTCCAATAGAAATCCTCCTTATCAACTATGGTATAACGTGATTCGACCAGATTTTGGTCCAATGGCAACCATCCACATGGCAGAACCTGATCTGACCATATTTTAGTCCAATGGCAACCATCCGCATGGAATATAATAATCATTATGCTATTTTTTTTCATTAGGCAAGTAATTATACTGTTCTGTTTTATTAAGCAAGTAATTATACTATTTTGTTTTATTAGCAAGGTTAATAATTCTCTCTTGTTTTATTAGGCAGGCAATTATACTATTTTGTTTTATTAGGCATGGTTAATGATTCTTTTTTATATTATTGGGCAAGTAATTATACTATTCTGTTTTATTAGGCAGGGTTAATAATTTTTTCTTGTTTTATTAGGCAAACTCATTCTTAAATAAATTAGTACCCCTAACCGCCTTATAACTTGAACCATCTTTAAAATAACATTTTATATCAGTAAAAAATCCATTCGAGATGTTTTATCCAAATTATATTCTAGATATAAAATCCATTATTTAATCACTTATAAACATATTAACTATTCAAGTTCAAAGTGATTAAATTATTGGTCATTACATCCTCCCCTCCTTAAAGAAAATTTATTCCTTGAAATTAATCAAATAAACTCTAGATATCAAAGAACCCAAAGGATATCATATATACCACGCAAAGATACAAGGAAAGTAACCTCAACACAACTGGTGAGTACACTAAAAAGAAACAAAATACAAACAACTATATCAACTCAAGATAAGAACCCCTAATATAGTCCTCAGTTTCCCAAGTACATTCTCTAACATCTCCACTCCACTAAACCTTAAAAAGATTCACAACCGTCTTACTTAATCGCTTTATATCACGAGCGACAATACGAATATACTGCCTAAGAACAGTTAGGTTTGGCCGAACCTCCAAATCAACTTGTTGTCCTAGTTCTACTATCATCGAAGGGTCGTGAACATACTTACGTAAATGAGGTACGTGTAATACGTTGTGCACATCTAATAGTCGATCTGGTAACTCCACTTTATATGCAAGTTTACCAATCTGGTCCAATATGGAAAAAGGGCTAATATATCGAGAGGCTAACTTCCCTGTCTTTCTAAACCTCATGACACTTCTTAGAGGAGATACTTTTGCAAATACCAATTCCCCGACTAAGAACTCTAGAACCCTACGCCTTTGATCTGCATAACACTTTTTCGATCTTGCGCTTCCTTCATCTTTCTTCTAATATTAGCTACCTTCTCATTGGCTTCTAAGATTATATCGGGTCTAAGAACAAGTCTATCTCCAGATTCAACCCAACACGAAGGAGAACGACATGGACGACCATAAAGAGCTTTGAAAGGGGCCATGCCAATGCTTGCTTGACAACTATTGTTGTAAGTGAATTCAACTAAGAGTAGATGATCTTTCCAAGAAACCCCGAAGTATAGAATGCATGCTCGTAATAAATCTTCCAAGATCTGGTTCACTCTCTCTGTCTGCCCATCTATTTGGGGATGATAAGATGTACTTAGACTTAGCTCAGTCCTAAAGCAGTCTGTAGTCCCTCCCAGAACCTACTAGTGAATATTGGGTCTCGGTCACTTATAATACTATGAGGAATCCCATGGATTCTCACAATGTCTTTCATATAAAAACTCGCCAGACTGGTAGCAGTCCTAGTCAGCTTAACAAGAATGAAATGGGCACTCTTGGTCGGTCGATCGACTATGACTCAAATGCCATCATTACCTCTTCTTGACCTAGGAAGCCCATCAATAAAGTCCATAAAGATCTGCTCCCACTTCCACTTTGGTATCTCTAATGGTTGAAGAAATCCAACTATCTTCTGCTGGTCAGTTTTAATCTGCTAGCAGTTTGCACAACGACTCACAAAGATTGAAATATCTCGCTTCATGCCCTTCCACCAGAATACCCTCTTCATATTTTTGAACATCTTGGTTACTCCTGGATGAAAAGATAACTTTGAATGGTGGCATTCGGCTAACACTTCTTGCCTAAGTCCATCAAAGTCCAGAACACAAATACGCCCATTCATTTTCAATATGCTCCGGAGATCAATCCCAAAGCTAGAAACAACACCTTCTTCAACATCCTTCTTAAGTCAAGCCAAAATAGGATCTGCCTCTTGACTGGATGCAATTCTCTTTAACAATACTAGCTTAACTTCTAGATTTGCAACCATTGCTACATTCCCACTCACTGCATCAGCAACGGCATTTGCTTTTCCAAGGGTATAAAGAACCTCTAGATCATAAGAAGCGAGAAACTCCAGCCATCTCTACCGCCTCAAATTCAAGTCTTTTTGGGTAAAAAGATATTTTAAGGATTTGTGGTTTGTGTTTAACTCGAACATTTCGCCTAAAAGATAATGCCTCCACATCTTTAGTGCGAAGACAGCAGCCACAAGCTCCAAACCGTGCGTAGCATAATTTTTCTCATGCGGCTTTAGCTGTCGACTCGCATAGGAAATAACTTTTCCATGCTGCATCAGAACAGCTCATATCCCGGTTCCACAAGCATCTGTATACACGATTAAACCAACGCTCCTATCTGGAATGGTTAAAACAGGAGTGCTGGTCAACTTCTCTTTCAATTCATTGAATGCTTGATCACACTTAGAAGTCCAAACGAACTTAACATCTTTCTTTGTTAACTTCTTTGTTAACATCTTTCTCCTGAAATAACATGCCCTAGAAATCTAACTTCAAATTTCTAGAAATAGCACTTGGAAAACTTAGCCTTCAACACGTAGCTCCTTAAGGTATTGAGTACGACACGTGGATGATATTTGTGTTCCTCCTCTATCTTTGAATAGATAAGAATGTCATCAATAAATACAAGAACAAATTATTGAGAATATCTCGAAATACTCGATTCATTAATTCCACAAAATAAGTGTGTGCATTAGTCAATCCAAACGGCATAACTAAACACTTGTAGAAATTTTCTGAAGTCCGAAAAGCTGTTAAAGGAGCACTTTCGTTTGCCACCCTTAATTGGTAGAAACCGGTGGCAAGATCTATCGAGAAAATACCCAAGCACCGTGGAGTTGATCAAACATATCGTCAATTTTTGGCAAAGGATATTTATTCTTGATATTCCTTTTTTTCAACTCCCGATAGTCTATGCGTAACCTTAGAGAACCGTCCACCTTTGTAACAAAGATGACCGACGATCCTCAACTCGAGGTACTATGTCAGATCAAGCCCTTCTGTAACAAGTCATAAGTCTGCCTTTCTAACTCCCTCTTCTCTTATGGAGCCATCTTTCGAAAGGGTTGTACAATAGGTCTGATTCTCGTAACCAAATCTATACGGAACTCGATTTCACGGTGAGTAGGTAAACCTTGCACCTCGTTAAAAATATCTATGAAATCTTGAACAACCGGCACATCTCCTGGCTCCTCTTTAGCCACTTCGAGTGAATAGAGAAAACTGCTCATTAACTTGTTAGGCTCTTCACAACTAATATCAACACCAACATCTCCTGCGTCACTAACTCTAACGAGCCTTCTACCATAATCCAAGATAGCTTTAAACTTAGACAACCAATCTATTCCCAGCAACAATCCAAAACCCATAAAACCAAGAACAAACAAATCAAAAGGAAAGAGATGATTTCAAAAAAAAAATAAGTACACTTAGACACACAGCGTCAAGATTTGTCGGACCTCCAGTTGGTTTTGACACACAAAGTGGATTACTTGTGATAACATATTTAAAATTTAGTTTGTCCATTAGATCATAAGAAATAAAACTATGGGAAGCTCATGTATCACATAGCAACCTTACAGGAATATCATAGATGGATAATGTACCTTGCAATACTTGCTTCCCTTTTTGATCTAAAGAAGTGGATGGTATCTTTTCAACGGTAAAAGTCTGTCCTTGAGATCCCTTTTTTGGAAAATTGCACTCATTCTTCATATGTTTCGGCTGGCCGCAATTAAAACATGTGGCAATTGGGCAATGGTTTGCAAAGTGGCCCATCTTATTGCACTTGAAACAAAGAATGTTGGCCAAATTGGTCTGCTTCTTCTATGCTAGAGCGCCGTCTTTGGTTTTCTTCCATGCCCCCTACTTCTTTCCCTTAAACTTATGCTTGAAGTTTGGTTTTCCTTCAACTGGTATAACCGATAAAGGCTTGGCACTTATTGTTGCTACTACACCCTTCTGGACTTCTTCCTTAATATCAAGAGCCTCAAACCTCAAAGCCATGCTAATAATGTTGGTGAACGTACCCATAAGATGATTGGTCATTTCACGATGGAACTTTGGTCGCATTCAATTCAAAAACATTTCATTTTTCTTGAGCGGTGTGTCTATCAATCCAAGTCCAAAATGGGATAAAGCATTGAACTTATGCTCATACTGCGATACAGTCATATCACCCTGCTTTAAGTCAATGAAACTTCTAAATAACTGAGTTCTCCCAACTTCTGGAATAAACTGTGCTTCAAAAACTTCCTTGAACTAGGCCCAAGAAAACTCGCCCTCCAGAGCACTAGCTATTCCTGAATCCCACCAATCCATCGCCGACTTTTGAAGTTGTCATGATGCTAACAGCCATTTCTCTGCATCCTCCAACCGAAGATCTCTAAATATTCTTTCACAAGTTCGAAGCCACATCTGCACTCCAAGAATATCTTCAGTCCCATAGAATGATTTCCTACCCAAAGTGGTAAAATTCTTACATGAAGCTGCAAAGTTCATAGGTGTCTGAACTTGCATTAACATTTCCACTACCGAATCTATCGCCGACATAGTAGCATTTCTAGGTACCTTTCCATTGGTAGCTGTGCTATTTCCAGATCCTCTCCTTTCTCCTCTTCTTGTGTTCATTTTCTATTATATGAACAAATAACAGGTATCTTTAGAATACAAAAATAGGATTAAAATGGTTTAAGGAAATAACACCAAAGGATCTAAAACTAGACTTTAAAAGACAAATATCATTATTATAAAAATTACAAATATGCTCCCTCAAGATTAACTCATTCTAGGGCATCAGTTACCCTATCTCTAATGAGTTGTACCCCAATCAGGCTAAGGTGTTCACTCAACCAAAGCTCTGATACCAACTGTGACGACCCACCTTTCCGACCCTTGAGAATGACACTTAATACATCCATGGTATTCATGTGTCGTTGCCAAGTATTTGGAAGACGAGTTTTCATGGGATAAAATATAAGAACACAACAATAATCTCACAATGGAACGGCTAAATATAACATAAAAATAAGATAGTACATAAGTTTACTCCCAACATGGAGTTATCAGAGTTACAACAAAAGTACTCTATCAGTCTAGGTAGTTATAACAACTTTCTTTAAAATATATATATACATAGAACCAACATCTCATAACAACGAAAATAAACAGCTAGATAAATGAGGAGCCTCCTGTTCATCCACCATCTTCATAAGAGCCCAAAGAAATCTGTCATTTTTGGAATACTTAAATATAAATGAGTACCCGAAAGTTTAGGAAAAACAAAAAATTCGGGTCAGACAATAAGTCCGGTATGAGTAAACTCCAAAAAAATAGAATACACAAAATAACTAGCAAGACCACGTTGTAAAAACGCAGAATGGGTTTTTCCCTCATAAGGACAACATCCAAGTATAAAAGAATGGGCATAAACAATTAAACATCGTGAAGAGCGCGAGACACTTCCCGATGCAATTAAGAAATAATCAATCCAAAGATTTGAATCAAAAATAAGAAAAAGGAATTTTTCCAACAATGAGTAGGAGGATGCGCCTTCTTTATCGAAAGTATACCTCTAGAAAATATACTTGAGAACTATGATGGCTCTCAGAAACCTCTAAGCCAGACCCCGCCAACCATACCGAGTGTCCGAATATTTCACATCTCCGTGCGCATACAACCGAATCCAATCTAGAGTAGATGTGATAATACCTTAATGGATGCAACCCTACATAACTTGGCCCCCACTTGCTCTTTATTTTGTCATTTTTGATAAAGGATATCAATCCTCTAAATGAGAAACAAATCATCTTAGATTGACGAAACAAAAATAAAAGATAGAAGGGTATCGAAATTGATAGTCAAGATATCAACTATCTGGGATAACAAAACAATCATATATGGAAATTAAATCTTATAATTTTTCAATGCTTGGAAAATATCCAAATACTTATCACATTGGTATAAGTATATTCACAAAACATTTGGGAGGATTTCATATTTCAAAAGCATACTTAGTTGGGTCAAAAACAATTGTCTATAAGAAATGCAAATGTTTTCCATTATAATTATAAGACCATTTATATAAATTTCAAAGCTCCTTTAAAATACTTTAAACCAAGATTTAAAACTTGCATTCAAATCATAACTTAAACTCATCATCTTTAAAGGAGAATACGACCAAGAGGGGTGAAGCTCCCTCTTAATCAAACGAGATAGCTAAAAGGGGTGTTATTTCCTTTCAAACAAAAAGTCACTAAATGCCAATCCTAAGTGAAAAGGTGGTGCACGTTCCCTTTAACTAAACATCAAAGTTATTGCTCATAAACTGGCCGAGCACAAATCAAACAACCAAACAAGAATAATAATAATAATAAGGATAATAACAGACCCATTATAATTAACAATTTACAATCTATAGTTACACAACATTTGTTAAAATGTGAATGAGTCAAAGGAAAGAGATTAAGATTACACCCACTAAACTATGAAAACAAGGAATATACTCACAGAATAAGTTGTACCCACTAAACTATGAAAATAAGGAATATACTCACAGAATAAGTTGTATCCACTAAACTATGAAAATAAGGAATATACTCATAGAATAAGTTGTGCCCACTAAACTATAAAAATAAGGAATATACTTGCAGAATAATTTGTACCCACTAAATTATGAAAATAAGGAATATACTCACATCTTATTTGCTTTGATGAAGACATGGAATAATTCACCTCTAATAATGAATTTTTAGTTCTTTTCTTTAGTTTGCGAATAAATTAAAATGAGATATGGACTTGGCTATTTATAGGAGAAGAGAAGGGTAATTTAGTCATTTCCTATAGCCTAAACAGATTCGACCAGACTTTGGTCCAATAGAAACCAGCCTTATGGCCAAATTTGATTCGACCACATTTTGGTCCAAGAGAAAATATCTTGATGGACTACTCCTATTCGACCATATTTTGGTCCAATAGAAAACATCTTGATGGCTTAATTTGATTCGACCATATTTTGGTCCAATAGGAATCCTTCTTATCAACTATGGTACAACATGATTCGACCAGATTTTGGTCTAATGGCATTCATCCATATGGCAGAATCTGATTCGACCAGATTTTGGTCCAATGGCAATCATCCACGTGGAATATAATAATCATTATGCTATTTTGTTTCATTAGGCAAGTAATTATACAGTTCTAGTTTTATTAAGCAAGTAATTATACTATTCTGTTTTATTAGGCAAGGTTAATAATTCTCTCTTGTTTTATTAGGCAAGTAATCATACCATTCTGTTTTATTAGGAAGGGTCGGTAATTTTTCTTGTTTTATTAGGCAAACACATTCTTAAATAAATTGGTACCCTAACCGCCAAACATTTTATATCAATAAAAAAAATCCATTCGAGACATTTTATCCAAATTATATTCTAAATATAAAATCCATTATTTAATCATTTAGAAACATATTAACTATTCAAGTACAAAGTGATTAAATTATGGATCATTACATGAAGAGGAGCTTTTATTTGGAAGGCATGAAGAGGGATGTTGGCTTGTGTGTTAGACAGTGTACAAACTGTCAACAAGTGAAAGTTGAATACCAAAAAACCAAATGGGTTACTACAGCCTTTAGAGATTCCAATTTGAAAATGAGATTCGATATCCGTAGATTTTATTGACGAGGTTGCCAAGGTCAAATAGAGGTTGTTTGCGCCAAAATTGGTCATGAACACCCAACTACAGATGAAAGCGCCAATTCACAATCTCATCTCATAGATAGACAAAATGTAGAGGATATAAATATGAAGAACACTCAAATTTAAAAGGAAAGTGGTAAAAAAGACAGGGTTTATAGTGGTTCAGCATTGTATCCTACGTCCACTTTGAAGAATTTGATGTTTATTGATGATTCTCAATTGGTTTACAAAAGTACAATTGATAATACTCAAGTTACAACGGAGTTCTAGTAGAGTAACAGTGTAGAAGAGCCAAAAGTCTATTTTCTATTGGTATTGGAATTCTATTTACAGGCGTAGGTGTGAAATATCTGCCTTTGAACTAGGAATACTCCTTCTCACACGTGGGTGGGCCCACGTAATCGATTAGGGGTCATTTGGGATCGATTCTCATCTCCATCATATCGATCAAGATGGCATCCATTTGGGCTGAGATCGATCATAAGCATTCTTCTAGTGGTATGTAAGCTACGGTGAAAATTTAACGGCATTTGGACCTGTAGATCTCGAGTTATGATCGATCCAAGATTTGTATAATTGGTTGGTTGAGGTGCACGTATCGATTGTTCTTCTTATCGATCCCCTTACATATCGATCAGATGACGCAGATTGATGGTTCAGGAGAGATACACTTTTTATGCTACACAACTGCTCCCTTTACTTGACTTTGCCTTCTTTGTATTGATCATGTGCCATTCATTTCGTATCGATCATTTGGTGTTGGCTTCATATCGATGGAAAGTGGCGACATTCGTATCAATCTATTATGTGTTCTTCGTTTCGATTATTGGCTGATCGATACGAAATGTGTGGATGGGATGACCAATATGAAGAGTGTTAAGGTCCAAGTTAATGAAATCTGACCGATGCCAGCACTTGATGGTTACGAAGAAAGTGGACGGATACGAAAGGGAATGGAACTTGATAGATATGAACTAGTGCGAGTTACATGAAAGTCGACTGATCTACTGTTATGACCTAAAGCGGTTTCCTCCTTGACCCGAAGTAATCCTATCAGTGACTCGAAGCAAGCTCCAAGCAACTTGAAGCGACTCGATTTTTATCGAGACCATATTTTAAGTATCCTGCGCTATTTGTCCATCGATTATGCTACATTCTAGCCTCATGTTCATGTTTATTATCTGTGACAATCGGACTTCGATCATTATATAGTCGAGTGGGTTAAATCCACCTATATGTTGCCTTGCTAAAAGGCGGGTTAACACTTTGCCTCTTAAAACATGCCTTGCGATAGGAAGGTGTGTTTTGTAGTGCTATAAGATGGATGTTTGTATCTCGTTGATGACCTGTAAAGAGATAAATAATCGTACCTGATTGTGAATAGCGATCGTTTGAGATCATATATAGTTCAAGGCGAATGGTGACCATTCAAGGTCGGGTGCCGTTCGAGGCAAATTGTGACCGTTCAAGGTCAGACGCCATTCATGGTGAATCATGACCATTCATGATCGGGTACTGTTCATGGAGGATTGTGACCATTCGAGGGCGAGTGCCGTTCGAGGCGAATTGTGACTGATCGAGGTCGGGTTCCGTTTGAGGCGAATCGTGACCGTTCGAGGTCGGGTGTCGTTCGAGGCGGATTGTGGCTATTTGAGGTCGGGTGCTGTTTGTGGCGAATTATGAAATCATAGACATCAGATTTACATTCAAATGATCCTTACAGTAGAAATGTTGAACTAAACCAAATCCAAATGCCAAAAAGAGAATACGAAAACAAAACAGAAATGTCTAAGTACAAACACCTACACTATTGTGGTTCATAGTCGTCTCAGAGCATGCTTGAGGACTGTTCATGATCCTGTACATGCGTATGTGACTTAAGCATTGTTAGTGTAGAGTTTGCTACTTATTCTTTATTATTCCAATCAGTTGACGATAAGCTGGTGCCTTGATCTGGAGCCATTCTCATTTGATGCCGACGGCGGCCGCTCCTGCTCCACCATCACTACTTGCCTTTTCATGTACTGTAGTATCATACCGTTATGGATATGTCTTTCTGTCTCATCCCTAAAGTGCCTGCGATCATTCGTACTATGGCCACATAGCTCATGAAATAAGCATTACTTGTCTGATTTCATTTCATTATGGGTTGGATCCCTTCTCATTGGTCTCCGATAGGGAACCTGCCCCCTTGTATCTTGATATATTCACTCTAAAGTCTCGCTCTGCTCTGAACAAGAGGTAAATTTTGGCTCCTTTCACGGTGGCCTCGACTCATCAAAGTTGTTCTCCGCTTTTCACTTCCCTTTATCCTTGTTCGAATCTTTCCCGAACGAATCCTTGCCTTTGACTGCCTAAACATCAACTTCATCTCCTTCCTCTCTTCTAGCATTTGCATCTTCCTGTCGCAAAAACCTTTCCACCCCATGATATAACTCTGCAAGATCCATAGGTGGATCCCTTGTCAATGAATCCTTGAACTTCGTGCCATCAGTTATGTCGGATACAACTGCCATCAAAACCATGGATGACCTCGCCGATCCACCGATGTCGTCGCTGCATTAAATCGTGTTAGAAAACTCCTCAATGATTCTCCACTTTTCCAGCTTCAATGTTGTCAAACTCATCACATTCTTAGGCCTTGAGATGTGAACTCTGAACTGCCTCATAAACTTCTCAATCAACTCGGTCCATGTTCTAATGGAGCCGCTTTCTAATTGTCTGAATCAAAGCGCTGCTATATCTTTTAAATACAATGGGAAACACCATGCCCTGACTTCCTCTAATGCCTCCAGTACCTCCATGTGCCTTATATACTTCATTAGATGAATAGCAAGGTTTGTCCTTCCATCATATGTCTCCAGTATTAGTCGCTTGAGTTCAGGTGGATACCTAGCCTGCCTAATTGTGGGAACAAAGGAGCTCCTATTCACATCTTCCAGTTCTCTATTCACTAATCCTCCTCTCATGGCTCGTCTTACCATCTCTGCCAATCTGTCACTGTCACCAAGTTGTGGTCCTTATTTTTTTATCTCCACCCGCCCCTCAAGTCCATGAGAGAATCTCAAAATCTGCCCTTCTAAACGAGCATTCATTCCTCTATCAATGCCAAATTCCATGGTACTGCCTGGTATCCTGTTTGGAATTGGGCCAACATGATACAGGGGAATGCCCCTAGCTTAGGGGTTGTTTCTGATGGTCCCGCTCTATCCTGAAACCTCGTTGCTCCATGTCCTTAACTGTGGTTCTGGATTATCTCTGTTCCAGCTGCTTCGTTCTCTCGATTCTGCGCTCCAACTTGTCCAATCTTCCAGAGTAGGTTTTGCATCATTTCCTACTGCCTTTTCAACATCTCTTCCTACATAGCATCCATCATCATCTCCATTTCGTTTCTAGTGACGAAAATTGAAGTTCGATTAGCTCCTAAAGAAGCCTCCTAACTTCCTTCATGCCGACCTTTCCACTCCTTGTCTCCTTATTGATTGCTTCGTCATAGCTTTCCAGATCCAAGTTTCTAAGCCTTCAAATCCAAAATCCAAGCTTCAGAATCCTTGAATGCTAGCCTTCTCAGTGAAAGTACCAAAATGTTTATGCCAAAATTGGTCACAAACATCCAATTGCAGACGAAAGCACTAATTCACAATCTCAACTCACAGATAGACAAAATGTAAAGGACATAAATATGAAGAACACTCAAAATCTAGAAGGAAAGTGGTAAAAAATAGGTTTCATATTGGTTCGACATTGTAGCCTACGTCCACTTTGAAGAATTTGTTGTTTATTGATGAGCCTTAATTGGTTTACGATAGCACAATTGATAATGTTCAAGTTACAATGGAGTTCCAGAAGAGTAACAGAGTAGAAGAGCCAAAAGTCCCATTTCTGTTGGCATTGGAGTGCTATTTATAGGTGTAAGTTTTGAAATATCTTCCTTTGAACTCGGAATACTCCTTCTCACATATGGGTGGGCCCATGTGATCGATCAGGGGTCATTTGGGATCGATTGAGATTGATACCCATCTCCTTCTTATCGATCGATATGGTGTCCATTTGGGCTGAGATCGATCATGAGCATTCTTCTGGTGGTATGAAAGATACGGTGAAAATTTGATGGGATTTGGACTTGTAGATCTCGAGTTATAGTCGATCCAAGATTGGTATGATTGGTTGGCTAAGGTGCACGTATCTATACTTTCATATCGATCGTTCTTCGTATCGTTTGTGTATCGATCGGATGACGCGGTGCGAAGATTCAGGAGAGGTCCACCTTTTATGTCGCACGACTGCTCCCTTTACTTGACTTTGCTTTCTTTGTATCGATCATGTGTCATCGTTTCGTATCGATGCGGGCATGTACCCTTCTTATCGATCATTTTGTGTTGGCATATCGATGGAAAGTGATGACATTCATATCGATCTGTTATGTGTTCTTCATATCGATCTATAGTTGATCAATACGAAATGTATGGATGGGATGATCAATACGAAGAAGGTGGATGGATACGAAAGGGAATGGAACTTGATGGATACGAACTGGTGCCAGTTACATGAAGATTGACTGATCTATTGCTCTGACCCAAAGCGACTGCCTCCTTGACCCGAAGTAATCCTATCAGTGACTCGAAGCAAGCTCCAAGCAACTTGAAGCAACTCGATTTTTGTCGAGACCATGTTTTAAGTATCTTGAGCTACTTGTCCATCGACTATGCTATATCCTTGCCTTATGATCATGTTTATTATCTGTGACGGTCCGACTTCGATCATTATGCAGTCGAGTGGGTTAAATCTGCCTGTACGTTGCCTTGTTAGGCGGGTTAACAGAGGTAATGAAAGTATACGGGTTATAGCGGATAGATTGACTAAGAGGGCCCATTTCATTCCAGTTAAGTCAACTAGAACGACATATATTTTAGTTAAGTTGTTCCTGAAGAACATAGTTAGACTGCATGGAGTTCCGAGTAGTATAGTCAATGGCAGAGATGCATTGTTCACTAGTGAATTCTGGAAGAGTCTACAGGAAGTAATGAGTATCAAGCTTATTATGAGTATTTCTTATCACCCTCAAATAGATGAGCATACAAAGAGAGTCAATAAGGTACTTGAGGATTTATTGAGAGCTTTTTTTATTGGATTTTGGTGGGTCTTGGGAGGATCATCTACAGTTGGTTGAGTTTTCCTATAATAGTAGTTACCAGATTAGTGCATTAATGGCATCGTTTTAAGCGTTGTATGGACGACCATGCAAATCACCAGCATATAAGTTGGAGAATGGAGACAGATTAGTCTTAGGTCCAAATTTGGTTAGAGAGGCTTTGGTGAAGACTGAGTAATCTGAGAGAGGATGAAGGAAGCTCAGTCAAGATAGAAGAGTTACGTAGATAAGAGGCATAGAGCCTAGAATTCCCAGTTGGAGATAAGGTTTTCATTAAAGTATCACCTATGAAAGGTGTGGTATGATTTGGAAAGTCACGGAAGTTAGCCCCGAGATATGTTAATCCATTCTAGATTATAGAGAGTATTGGAAAGCTCATATATAGAATAGAGTTGCCGAGCAGTCCTGTAGGTGTCCGTAATGTATTTCATGTGTCTCATCTTCGCAATTATGTGCATGATCCAGAGACTATTATTCCTCCAACAAGGTTGGATGACTTAGTGGTAGAGGGTAATTTGACTTATTTTAGAAAACCATTTGGCTTGTAGTTGGAGATGAGAAAAGATCAAGGAACAAGACAGTCAGGTTGGCGGAAGTTCATTGGAGCGAGAACGAGAAGGACTGGACAATGAGAAGGACTGTACTTAGGAGATAGAAGACAGGATAGCAATGCTTATCCTGATTTTCTTTGAGGGAATGTCTATACTAGATTTATACAGATAGTTGCTAGTCAGTTAGACTAGTATGGTTGTCAAGAGTTGTTACAGATAATTGCTATGTTTAGTATTTAATCCTTACCAAATTTCGAGGACGAAATTCTTTAAGGGGAGGCCTGTAACTTTTCCAATTTTTGATAACATTATTCAGAAGATTTAATTAGATAATTTAATAGAATAATGATGATAAGAAAATTGAGATTTTAATAAATTATATAATAGGGTCATGCTTATTAACAAGATAATGGACTTTAATTTGGTTTATGGACTAATTTAGTTACATATGAATATAAGTAGAATAGCCTCCTTATTATTTTACATGGCTATTACTTTTCATTTTGCCCATTCACGTTTCATTTTTCCTCACGATCAAAAACGCAAATGATCCTAAGGTAGCCGGCCATTATCAAGGAGGAAAAGAGGAATTTTAATCTAAAGCTAAGAATCAAGTTAGGAAGGATTAATCAGCACTAAATCTCAAGTTCCTTATCAAATCTAAGGTGAATAATAATTCTTACCATCTCTTTTTGGTTTTATAATCCTATATTTTAGATTTGAATATTTATTTTGTTCCATGATATATTGGATGATAATATGCTCGAATTTTTGGATTGTTTGATTCAAACCATTAAACTATATGAATTCCGTTCAGTTTCAGGGTCAAATCCATGTTTTATTGATTTTAAAATACCATGTAAAAATTTTATGTTAAAAGAATCATAATTTTTGAAACGGGTTTAATTTTTATAATTTTCCAAGCTATGGAAATTTTATTTTGAATTTTTGATTGAAAATATGATATGATTGGGTCAAATATTTATTTTGTGAATTTCAAAAGAAATTAGGTTTTAAATTTTAATATGTTTGATTATATGATTAATTCGAATTTCTTTGACTTTTGGGGATTTTTCCCAATTGAGTTACTAGGGGAAATATATTATTTTGAAAGAGGGGATTTTCCACAAATGTCGGTTTTTTATATGGAAAGACTTTAACGTTAAAAACCTTTGATTATATTTGAATAAACGCGGTAGTTTTAATGGAAAAGTATTTGAAAAAGTTTAGAGTAGCAAATCATGGAGTTATAAGTAGCAGGATTAGTTATAAAGTAATTATATTTTTGGATATAAAATAGCATTTTAGATGAAGGGGGTTCTGCCTATTTTGGGAGGAAAACCTTTCGAATCCTTTACCCCTGCTATCTTAATCGAAACCATCAGTGTCGAAACCCATAAAGCTGGATCGAAGGCACATTGGTATGAAGTGTGTTGGAAAGAAAGCGGAAGGTAAGATATCGAAAGCTATGCTTTCATCATGGTCAATCCAAGGATTCAACTTTAAAAAGATCAATGCTTGCATTGTTTTTGAAGAGGCTTTCGACCAATTCGATACCCTATAGAGTCAAAACCTTAGCTTGTTTTCTAAAGCTAATTTATTGCTTTGATTTACTTAAAGTTTTCAACTTAGTCGAAAGCTAGGCTTTCGAAAGGAATTTTACAAATAACTTTCGAAGGGGTTTCTTGTTCTTTAAGTAGAAGTTTTCAAAAGAGGTTGGTTTCGACCTAGTCGAAGCCTAGCTGCTACTCTACCTTTTGACTATGTTGTCCTATAATGCTTCCGAATGGTTACACTTGTTTTCTCCTTAAACTGGACCGTTTACCAAATTGTTTTCAAAAAGGGTTGGGTTTCAAAGGAGATAGAGTTAAAAGGGGATTTTGACTCAAACCTTCGAAGTTTTTATTTTTAAAGTCTTTTGCTTTCGACTAATATGGTTCCGACACCATCAATTTTTCTCCAAGCTAATTTTTGTTGGTTTCAAAAGGGACACTTTCGTATATAACCATTTTGACCCAAATCATGTTTTTAAAGAGTAATCTAATACTTTCAAAAGGATACTTTCATTCGTTTCGAAGCTCTATATTTTAAAAAGTTGATTTAATACCATCAAAAGATATAATATGTTTCGAAATAGAATGTTCATTAAGGGCTTCGAAAGGTATGTATACAATGTTTTGAAAAGAATTTTTTGCTTTTGAAGGATGCTATCTAGAGGTTTCGAAAGAGATGTTTTTATGGTTTCAAAAAATAATCCCAATCTCAATATAATGTAATAACCATTGCATAAATAAAGATTTGAAAATGTTATTCACATTGTTATTAATCCATAACTGTATTTGGGAAAAGTGCAGAATAACCAGTTACGTTGACCCGATAGTGAATATAACTTAACAGATATTAAAATTTTAATTAAAGATATTGGCAAGGGCTAATAGGTTTAAAGTAAGCCCATGAAAACTGTATGATATTGGCAGGGGATAATAGGTTCATAGTTAGCCCATGAAAACTACGATTTTGCAGTAGATTTTAGTTATCCCATGAAAACAATATCCGAATTAAGATATTGACAGTCAGCCATTAGGTTCCTAGTTAACCCATGAAAACTAGGGTATGAAATAAGATATTGGCAATAGGTTCTTAGTGATCCCATAAAAACTAACTAATTGGACAAATAGTCCTTAACGTTTAACAGGTTAATAGTAACCCTAGAAACTATAATTGAGACAGATAGTCCAAATGAATGGGGATGGGTAATCCAGAATTGTTTTATTTGTTTTACATATCATCAAAGTGCTTTAAAATACTATATTTTTAACCATCGTGGATGTAGAAAGCACAATATATGGTTTGTAAATGTTTTGGGATACTAGTGAAGGGAAAACTTGTTCCGCTAAGTGGCAGGGTCTCACTAGATATCCAAATGGGTTGAGATGGTAGATTATTATTCATATTAGTCTTTTTGTTTGACTTAAAGTCTTTGGTTTCCTCTTAAACACTCGGGTACACCATTGATTTTGAGTAGGTTGATAGTTGAAGGTTATCAGGTTTTCTCTTAGACAAATAAAGCTTATGGAGACGTGCAGGAGGCAAATAGTTATTTAAAGTTAGCTGTATAAATGATTGTAAAGGAAAACTATTTTAGTGCCTTAGTATATGTACTCTGATCAACCAAGGGGGCATCTTTATATGTTGCTCTTTGCATAATTTTCTATTTTATTTTATCTAAATGTGATATGCAAATTGGGATTATGTAATCAATTTGAAATATTTTGAGATGGAATGTGGATTTTATTTACTGCTTAATTTTTTTCCATATTCTTATGTTTCTGTGTATCAATGAATCTAATATAGCCATATTGGTCATCGAGGATTAATAACTATGGATGACTGGAGCATCCGTAGCCATTTGTTTTGGGCCTTCAAGTAGGGGATGCTATATTGGCCAAGCCCAAGAATCCTAACCTTGTGCAGGTTCTCATCACTTAATATGATGGATAAATTTCTAGCCACGTCCTATGTCTTCTCTATTCGCACTTGATAAATTTTAAAGACAGCATGGCTCTCCACAGCCCTGTTAGGGTTCACTACATTGAGTAAGACAAGGTAGAGATAAGTATAAAAAGGGAGTGAAACCTTGAAAGGAAATTTGGGATAACAAGTACCCGATGTTCAGAAGTCCTGCACTAGGATAGTGGAGTTAATGATTATAGGCACACAAAAGTAACAGTGTTGGTACCATAACACTTTGCCCGATAGGCCGTAGAACAAAGGCAGAAGGCTACATGCCTGAAGATGCACTCTAGAATTTTGTACATGGACATTAGGCCAGGATTGATGTCTATGAAAAAATGTACCGATGCATTAGTAGGTCATGGTAAAATAGCCAAAGTTAAGACATCGGTTTATAGTTCATGTTGATACAAAAATCCAAAATAAGTTTTAAATTTATCGGCAATGTAAATTGGTTTAGCTACACATCGCTTATTCAATTAGACACGATATACATCTGTTTGTTATAATTGTAATCAATTTTATAATTGTAATTTGTGATGTTAATTTGTTTTAAGCACATTATATAATACTCAATAATGTTAAAGACGGTTTTATATACAACAAACAATGGTATAGACACATAATATTTCGTAGTACAAATTTAATACATAATATATAATGTCAAACATTCGTACTTATATAGTACACCTTGTACTCATAAACATCAAACACGCACACTTCTCCAACTTTTTGAACATCAAACACTACATAGCAGCACATCATGTGATAAGTTCACGTCCTAAAAGCAGCACATCATGTATTGGAAATGGTTCATGTACCTAATTTCATCTCTATATTTACCATGCCTTCACAACCATTTCCACAAACACCTAGTGATCTCTACTATATACAAACTAGCCACACAATGTTTGCATATGACTCCTTCTAGCTCACAAACCCTCCACCCATTCGACAAATACTACAACATCAATATATGCTCATTTATACCCAAGACATGTATACAACTCCAACTACCAAGCAAACCCGTACCTGACTTCACATCAACACCGACACCTACTCCTCCATCATAGTAAATCAACACTTCCTCTACAAACACAGCCTCATACCTGAAACTAGAGAACTTCACCATCCCGACCATCTTAGTCACATAGCAAAACATACACCATCACCTACCACCCAATCACCAAAACCACCTAAAACATCCAGTTATTCACTATACAAACATCAGTAACAATTCCATCTACCCTTCATCAAAACCAAGTTTGAACAACCAGTCACCATATCCTCGGACCAAATTCACCAATCACCCCATCCACTATCAATAACATCACTTTCATCCCCTCAATAGAATCCAAACAAACAATCCACCTTCTTTCTCAAAACTACACCACCACTTCACCAAATCTCTAATCAATCTCAGATCTCCTCAATCACCTTGATTGCTACCACAGTAGCCTCTCCTATTATCAACCTCAACCAAAGCAACCCACAAAACTCATTTATTCAACCCATCACCCTCCCAAAACCACCCAACAAAATAAGCACCACTAATCCGACAAAAATTTCCTCCTCCCACACCTCTGCCTACAAGCCCTCCACTGTCGCAACCTATAACAATACAACCACATTCATCACCATAGTCCCACCCTGCTACACCATTCTGAATAGCAACTCCACCGCCTGAAAATGCCTCACCATCTCTGACCTGCCACACCACCAACTATAGTCCCTAAATCATTCTTACCTAAATCAAACACCTTAAATCCACCAATTGTGAATCACAAAATCGAAAACCTTACCTCTAGCACATCAATCGTCGAACATCCAATCGGACTTCACCAACTGCACTCACATGAACATTAAATCACCTAAGTTGAGCAATCGACCAAAATCGACTAAATCGAACATCAAACCCACGACTAGACTTCTAGTTTGTCGATGAATTCAGGTTGGCAGTAGCACAAACTCGAACATCGTGACCTTACGCTAGAGACTACTTTTGACAATGAATTCTCTGGTTTCATTTTTGGGACGACGGTTTTTCTTTTGGGTGAAAATTTTAAGAAGGCTGAATTTTGTTTTTGGGAGATGGGGAATATTTTGAGGAGGAAGATATTATATTTTCTATGTTGAATAAAAGTTAAGGAGAAATTAAGGGACGATTCAAAGGGAAGTGAAATAATTTTGGAAGGAGCTGCCTGACTTTTGGGAAATTTTTTTGGAGGGGGCTGTGTGATTTTTAGATGATGTGGTTGAAGCTGGTTGTAAGGTTCTTAGTGATGTGGATTGTGAATAATAATTGTAATAAAAAATGACTAGTTTACAAAAAAACAAAAAAAGTGTAAAAAAAAAATTTAGGTCGACCGACTCAAACCCATGCTGCAACATAGTGCCCCTTAAACGGTAATGCCCTCTAAAAAATAACAAATGTACGAAAGTCGACGTTACCCTCATATTCTATAGTGTCCTTGGATCTAGAGAATGGATGGATATGACGAAGCCAAGGGTGAACAGAATATTAAACTCAACTAGACATGAGGGGATGAGATTTGGAAACTGGTTGGGTGTGATTGGGTTGATTTATGCAGGTTTGAAAAGCGGGTTGGTTTTTCAGAGCGAGTTCAATTTTGGTGTATCTGCATTTTCTATCAAAATATTTACACTTAGTTTTTTTGTGCTTTTTTTACAAATTTGGAATTTACATTTTAACGGCGCTCGAAAATCAATGTAAAAGAACGATGTTATAAAGATAATAGAAAGATTTTTAACATCACCCAGAAAATCATTGTGATGTCAGTGTTTTATACAATATCGATAATAAAAATAACGATGTTAGGTGATAGTTAACATCATGCATTTTTCTACCGATGTAAAAGTTATGATGTCTATGAACAAAATTCTAGTAGTGATGGTAGTACCAACTAATGGAGGCATGAGCCTGCTTCGATAGCTTGGACATACATCTAATAAAAAGTGGGCTAGCAAACAATATACAACCATAATATGTGACTATAACTATTGGGAGAGATATATGCAGAGTCCATTTTCTTGTTGTTTAAGAAACATATGAAATATAAGTAAATAGGAAATTTCGCCTAGCTTCGCATATAGGGAAGTGACTAGGTAAAGTAACCATCTGAGGGTTGATATCACCTATTTGTTATCAAAGGACGCAAAGGCTCGATCCTCGGCTCCCCATATTGAGCCAGAGCTCCGACTAAGTCGCCTTTGTCCTTCATGACTTTTGTTGGACCAACCATAGAAGTGCACTTCTTGGAGGAGATCGCATCAACGATGTTTTTTCCTTTGACCATTTGTCATTATTTAACAAACTAGTTACTAAATCATCCCAACAAAAGCATAAGGATAAACTGGACATGGGGACAAGCATCCTCCTACCGACACATGGCAAAACCAGACTCTAGCATCCCCCCGGGAACGCCCCACGAGCACATGGTCACCATCCATCCAAGTCCCTCACCTAAACTCATTACTATCCTAAGTTAGACATTTGGCCCCACCACTTACGCTTTAAACTTAATATAATGCATGGGTCGAGGCCTGCATAACTATCAAAATGGCTTTCTCTTCCTAGCCAAAGGGTAGGGGATGTTCAGTAATTGTGATATCTATTTAAGATTTTCTCGGTGATTGGAAATTTTCGGATGTCGATATGTCAACTCGATTTCTCAACATCGATCGATCAACGACTTTCTCAAGGGACCCTCTCAATAGTAGGAACTATCAAAGAAAATATAAGATAGAATGGGAAAAGAATACAAAATCAAAAAAATCAAAACTATAGATAAACAACATTTAAGTGTGATGTCACAAATTTACGCAAGAGAGAAGGAGAAATCATTAATTGAATTGGCAGAGGCTTGAAGAACTTTTGAAAATGATGTTGGAAAAGCTTGAAATCTCTTTAATGGCGATTGCAATAGATAAAAAAATAAAGAGAAAGGGTAGCCTTGGTTTATACAGCTTCGGTATTCGATTTGGACCGTTGAAAATTGGAAGGGGAAATGATATAGACCATTTAGGTTAAATTGATTACCTTGTCAAATCAACTTTCACGTCATTGAACCATCTCAAGAATCGAACCATCATCGCGAATTGGAACACGGCATGTGTTAATAGCATTAAATAGGTGAATAAATAGTTTTCCTCTTCTTATAGAAGTGAACTTGGGAGAAAATGTTGCTGGCTTTTCTCGTAAATCAATAATCAAGTCGAACCACTATTTTCTCCAATGCTCTTGCCTCGCCTCGTATGTCCTCAAAATACATTATCCTTCTCCTTGTTTCCATAAATGCCTATGCAACCTGCAAAACACAACAACACCGATAGCTAACAACTTCAGATAACAACCCAATTGGAAATAGCCCTCAGCAGGTTGGTTTCCTATCCTGTAAGTGCCTACCCGCATCATGAAGCCACTCTCCTGCTCTCCTCATCGGGCCTCTAAGTCCTCATTGCCCATAGCCCCCTTGAATCTTGCCCACCCCTCAACCTTTGTTTTGTTTTGACCCGACAGGCTTTTGCTTAAAGCACCTACTGCTTCTACAAAAGGAAATAACTATGCAGTGTTTCACTGAAAAGATTGGCATATGCGTTATAGTTCATCTAATAGAAGCAGCATTGTGCATCAACTAATCCACGTACTTCACTGTCCATATGGATTATTGTTCGACAACTCCTTGTCCCTATGTCACCCTCTCTAACAATAACATGCTTTGGTACATCCGACCAACCGACCATCATCAAAACCATTCATACCGATTGTCATCCTAGCCGGACCACATTTAAGTCATTCAACATCATCAATGGCTAAGAGCAAATATAGCTAAGGGGATGCCAATCTGAGCCATTTGAACCAAATTCCGACTATCTAAATACAGCATTTAATGCACTTGTATAAATATCGAATTTTCATTTATTGCTCTTATTATTATCTCTTGTAATTAAGCAATTATAACCTAAAACTCAAAACAATAGAAATTACGACAATAACAGACGTAGATGTCATTATATATGTATACCACATATGTATTATCTCTAAAATCTGTATTGGGATTATATTCCAATCACATATACATATTAGTTATATATATACATATAAGATTAATTTATCTATAAATAATATAATTTTAGTTAATTCTTATATTATATAAATAAGTATGTAAGCATTTTACTTAATTAATTAAATATATTTAATAAATTAACTGAAATTTCACAAATCTCAAATATCAGACAATTTTCAATTACTACACAATTATAGCATTTATAATTATATATTTACTTATATGTATGTGTGTGTGTGTGTGTCTCAGCTATAACATATATAATTTATAAGTTATATGTATGTGTGTGTGTATATATATATATATATATCTCAACTATAACATATATAATTTATAAGTACGCCATTGTGTGTATTTAATTAATTAAATAATTAAAAATTAATCATTAATTTTATTCAAACCCATCAACTAATTTACAATTTCAAAAATTTTAAATTTATTCTATCATAATTATTTTGAGCAAAGGTTATATAATTATAACATTTATAATCATATATTTACGTATGGATGTATTTTAAATAATGAATAATAGTATAGCACTGATAATCTATATATACATGTATACATGTGTATATATTCAAACACTTCAATTTATTTTATTTCCTTAATAGTAAATATGGAACATTATTCAAGCACAATGCTCATTTTGATGTCTCGGGGATTCATGACTTATGGAACCTATGTCTATAGCGTTATACCACTAACCAGTTGAGCTAATAGTCTTTAACACTTTAATTCTTTTAACTATCATAAATTTATATATTAATCAAAATAATTTTCAGCAATTATATAATTATAATAATTATATGTTTTAGATATACACATATACAAATTATAACCTTTATAAATAATTATTATTTATTTATATAAACCATATCAGGGTTTGATACCATTGTTGAATCTACGTCGTTTTATAGCGGTTGAGTTGGGT
Organism: Allium cepa; assembly: GCA_030765085.1. Classification (NCBI taxonomy): domain Eukaryota; kingdom Viridiplantae; phylum Streptophyta; class Magnoliopsida; order Asparagales; family Amaryllidaceae; genus Allium; species Allium cepa. Next base: position 784,858,269 of record CM060935.1, on the reverse strand, counting down.
AAGTTTCAAAAAAATCCCTTATTATATGACTGTTGGCCTTATATAAATAACTAATTTTTTATTAAATTTAATTTAATTCTATTTGTTATTGCTTTATTTCAATGTTTGGTTTTGTAACATATAATAATGCATGAAGCAATCAAAGTGATATTGCACATAATAAACATAGCAAATGAAACTGTACACAATGTATATAAATAGGGGGAGAGAGAGAGAGAGAGTGTGTGTGTATGTGTGTACTTACTGGGACTTATAATTAGTGCATGTATACATATAATGTAATGATCCAGAATTTGGGTAATTTGATTTTAAAATATTTAATTGATTAAAATATTAAAATTTCTGTTAAATAGCTAAATAAATCAAAATCCAAATAAGTGATTAAATTGAAGTTAATAATTTGGATTATATAAATTGCATAAAATGTGTCGAATTGGAGAATTTGTATTTAAATAGTGTTTCAAATAACTGGATTTATGGTTAAATATTAATTTAATTTATTTAATCGGCTTATTTAACTCATTTTATTGTAATAAACAATAACAGTGAAATCTGTTATAAATTTATTTACAGTAATAAACGGTTAAAATAAATAACCGAAAAATAAAATTGTATTTTTACCACTTGATTTTTATTGATGTATTTTTAATTTAATTTATTTGATTTTTCCATAGTTTTAATTTGAAACATATTTAAAATATTCGTTTGATGATTTATCTCTAAATAGCAGTGTTTTTGTGATTTTCAGGATCCAACGACCAATGTATATTATTATTTTTTAGAATCGTGTCGCTGTTTTGAGCGTTACCGTATTTTTATCTTGTCGATCAGAGTCCATATGCAAAGCAGAAAGCAGTGCGACGAGATGCCGATAAAAAGTAACATATATATATATATATATATATATATATATATATATATATATATATATATATACACACATAGCTCCAACCCTTAATCAAACCATCAGCATATGTGTTTTCTTCCATCCTATACTGCTCTATCCATTTCTCAAAATAAAGAGAAAAAAAGTTTATTTCCTCTTCTTATAAAAATCATAACAAATAAAATAAAATCCAAAAAAATTATAAAGTTCAAATCTTTGTGTTAAATATGGTGTATCTATCTTCTGGCATGAATTTTGAAGTGTGCGGTGGAGGATTGATGGTTAAGAGTGGAGTTTTAGTTGGAATGTTAACTAGGGTTTAGAAATGGAATAACTCTCGCATGCGAGGTCTAATCGAGATGCGGATTTTTGCATTATACTCGTAATGACGAGGCTTCATGATGGAACTGGTTTGGATTAATTTGGACCATGTTGAGATTTGGGCCAAAATCGAACGTCAGTTGATTTTAGTATCAAACCAGAATGCCTCAGAAACAACAAAAATTTCGGTGAGTTAAACTCACCTTTTTGGTTAACCAGTAAATTATATAGTCAATAAAAATTGTTGATTGAATGTTTGGATGATTACTATTTTATTAGTTGGTTTGGAATTACTCCCACCGCTGGAGTTGATGAGACCCTATTATGTTCCTATGTAAGAGCGCATGACTCTTTTTATATGTTCCCGCTTTGAAATGATTGATAATATTTGGTTATATACAGTATGTGATGAAGGGGGACATATTGGAGGGATCCAACTGGATTCCTTATACTATTGATTTTACTTTTCATATATTTCAATATATGATGTGTTGGATGCAATTTTTGATGACATGGATGATTTTTCCTTATTCAGTGCTATAGTAGCACTAGGCCATATTATTAATATTTTGAAATACTATAAAATGAAAATTTAGTTTTTAAGAGCATTTAAAGTGATTTCAAAAATTTCTATGTTAATAATTATTCTTTAATTACTAAGATAAGGAATTTATTTTAAATTAAGTAAAAGGTAAGATTTTAGATATATAAATAAATAGTTGTATAAAATATTTCAAATATAGATTTTTGAACTGCAAAATCAATATTTTGAAAATCTTAAAGATAAGTCCCTCTTTTATAATAAAGTAATACGGTTTTGAAAAGAAGATATAAATATTATGGCACAAATATTGCATAACCGTTTTATATTACACACATACACATATATTAAGATTTATTTATAATTTTGGAAATTTATAAATATGATAAATTATAAAAGTGACATTTTATAAGTAAAGTGGGAATTCGTAAAATCGTATTTTTGTTAATAAAAGCATAGATTTATAAGCGATGTTTATAAGTAAAGGAATACTTTTATCATTGGATAAATTAGGAAAATAAATCACAAATGTGGATTTATAATAATGTGCGAAATGTTGTTTTAGAAAAATAGTTGATTCTATTTTGAAAACTGAAAGTGAGGATAGATTTGGAGACGTTAAACGATATGCTAAAAAATAGAAAGATATTTATAAATACAGTTTTATAAATATCAAAATGATTAATTTGAAAATTAAGTATGGAGTTTTATTAAGGAAGTATATTTATGGTTCAAAGGTTGTTTATTTATATTAATATTGTTTTTAACGTTATTTATCGATATTTTAATATTTTGAAAAGTTAAGGTACTGTTTGGCTTAAAAACGAATTTTGTGTTTTCGGTTTTCAATATGTATGTCAAATACAAAAGGAATGGAAAGACGACGGATGAGATGAAAGAAAGACGGATGGAAGGACGAAGAGGATAGAGGGATGACGGAAGAATGAATTATTTTACGTGCTTGATTTATTTTTCAAAACACGAAAAATAAATAAAAAGTTGTTTTCTATTGTGTCTTAACTTCGTTTTCTAAATTAGTCGTTTTCGGTAATATACATACACCATTTGCATTTTTATATGGGCGAAAAGCCAAAACTAAAAGTAACAATCCAAACATAAGTATTTACATTATGAATATGGTTTGAAATTAATTATAATTATTTATCAATAAAGTCTTCGAAATTAATTATTATTATTATTTATAATAATGTTGTAGATAAATTATTTGTATTATTAAGAATGTTTTGAAATTATTGATTATTATTTTAAAGATGTTTTGAAGTTAATTATTATTTATTTATAGTGTTTATTATTATATGATAGTGTTTTAAAGTAAATGATCAGAATTATTTATAAATGTTTTCAAAATTTATAGATAGGGTTTTATAAACAGATATGAGCTTTATAAAAGGAATCTTATAACTTGTTTTAGGAGACTTAAAGGAAGATTAGTTAAAAGGTAGAAAAAGTTCTATAAATGGTCTTAGATTATCTATAAAAGAGTTTTAGAAATGGATTATATATTTATAAATGTAGTTTATAAATGGTTTTACGATTTATAAAGGGTTTATAATGATTTTGGGAATGCATAAAAGGGAGCTATAAATAATTTCAAAGATTAATGAATGGAATCATAAACAAGTTTGGAGATTTATAAAGGAATTTATAAATTGTTCTAGGATTGTGTGAAAAGAAATCTTCCTTTGTTTTATGAATATACTTATACCGTTGAGATATGTATATAGATTTTATTTCCAAGTATAAAAAATATAAGGGTTTGTGGCTCAATCTTCTTGAAGATATTTAGAGATAAATATTTGGAAATTGTTTAATGAAAAAATTAATTAAAGAGGCCTACTGTGCTTGCTGCTTAACCAGTGTTGCTTCCTTTGGAAACTAGATCTCTGGTAAGATTGTTAGTTAGTTGATAGTTAAATAACCAATTATCAAATGTTTGTCAGTTTATAAACAATATTGTCGGTTCAGAGAGATCGAGATCAGATATATTATCCGAAAACCACTTTGAACCGATATAAGTGTTTCAAATTGGAATATCTTAAAGATAATCGAAATGGCGCTTTTGAAGTGCAAGGGCTACTTGCTATTAATCCTGAGGGTGATTCGCAAAATGGATGTAGTAGAAGTGATGCCTTCGGTTTCATTCAGTCATATATAGAAATTGAATAGATGAATGCAGGAATTGCATTATTGCTTGGAGAGAAGTATTAGTATTCTAAGTGGAAAGTGCTATATAAAGATAAAACGTAGCCTCAAGTCTCATCAACCGAGAAATGACAAAAACCAGGCATGTAGCAGAGCCAAGTGGGTCGCTCCTATCAAGGTACGTTCATTCTAAATCTTGATCGATAACTATCTACTCTTGTATATTTCAGGCCCATTAACAAAAGGGGTGATCATATTCGGTGCTACTAGTCAAGTGGTAAGATAGTTCTGTATGGTAGTGGTACAAGATGTTCTTGTCAAACTCCGGTACATTTTTCTAGAGATGTACCATTGGAAGGCAGTTCCTTACCTTATTATAGTATGGAATCCAATCTCTAATACGTGCCTTTACGGTTTTTCTTATAGAACCTAGTATGGTGGAATTTAATCAATGTAATAATTTTGGCTATGATTAATAACTATTTGTACTCTAGACATTATTACAATATCAATGGATGTTCTATAGAAAATGTTTTGGTTATCGTAAGGTAAAAACTAGCCCATGTTTATGTGCGGCATGTTCTTACAAGATATCTTTCGTTTGAAAGAGTTTTGGATAAACATTAAATTCAAACTGGGTGTGTTTTTTCAAGCTGGTTTACCAAACTGACTCTGGTGTAATTTTATTATAATGCTCGGGTCAAACCGAGCATATTTACAGATTGTTTTAGATGCAATGGAGCTCAGATGAGAAGATGGAAGTCCTCAAGTCGTATTGACTTATATGTTCATTTTCGCTACATTGTTGTTGAATTTATTAGCATTTTTTAGGACAAGTTGTTATAATTGTCTAGGCTGATTATTGTAATTAGTTATTTGTGTACTCAGATTTGATGTATGTATGTTATAGTTTCTCTTTGCAAAGACCATTGATATTGTATATTGTTCCACTACGATTGTGAGATTCTATGTTGTTTTAGTTTTCTTTTTCTCTTCTTCTCTTCTTCTTTCTTCTTTATTTCCCATAACTATCCATTTTCCATTAAATTTGGGTTGGACATGTGTGGTTTTTAGTCAGCTTGAATTGTGCGGATTTGTGGTTTGTTACATTTGGTATCAGAGCTTAGGATTGCGAACACCTACGCTTTGGTTGGGTACTCATTATAGATAGAGCTAGTAACACCCTAGAATGAGTTTAAATGTGTGTGTCTATATATATATATATATATATATATATATATATATAAACATGAGCGTGTATTTTTCAATGATATAGAAATGTTTTATATTGTGTTGTTTTTTTGAGTGACTTATGGATCCTGGTCAATATGAGTAATTAACGTTATTGATAAGTATCTCTAAACACTTGAACATGGAGATAGGACATGATATTGTTTTAAAATTGGTAAATGGATTTTTTTTACCTTAATTGTATTTTATATATAAAAGAATAATTTTTAGAAATAATTATAGTTATACATGGTATGTTGGTTGGATTTTAAATATAATATTAATAAAAGTTGTTTATTATAATCTAAACAAAGATAAGCAATTGTAAAATTAGTTGTATAAGAAGTGAAATTATATAACTGTAACTTATAGATGTGAATGATAAAGTACTAATTTTAATTAAAAGCAAATGAAATTGCATAAGTATAATTTCCGAATAAAAATGGATTGAAACTAAGAATTTGAGAATTTAAATCCCGTTGATTTCGAAATTGATTTTCAAAGATTTGAAAAAATAATAATAGTATTTTTTGGAAATATTTTTGAATAGAAACATTTAAAAGGATTTTAAAGGAGATAGAAAGCACCGAACTCACTTCAGTCGCTGGAAAATAATTCGAGTGATGATGGCTGCATCATCGGTACGGATTGCTACCATTCTAATTTGGTATGGAAGTTTTATTTTGGTAAAAAAAGTTATGATATAAAAAAAGTATGGTTGGATACGTGAAGGATTTATATATATATATGTATTTATGTATGTATGATTTCAAAATGATTTGAAATAAAATCGAATGTTTAAATTCTAAAAAATTTTATCTAAGTATTTTGTGAATATAAGATAATAAGTTCTATTAACTTATAATTTGACAAAATGATATAGGCAAGAAAAGAAAATTTGGAATTGAACTACAGTAACTTAAGAAAAGATAAATGAAATGAATTAATGAAATGAATATGAACTTAAAATGCAAAATGATAATAAACAAGTTATTTCTTTATAATAAACTTGAGTAATTGTTTTAGGGAATGTTTCCTAAGTGATATTAGTATTAAAAGAAATATACTAAGTAAACTGAAAGTGAATATTGAATGTAATTTATTTGAATGTAAATCAATTGAATGCTAATAATTTAAATGCCAGCAAATTGAATATGAACAAAGAATGAATGTGAATAAAAATGAACGTGAGTAAATTGAAATTAAACAAATGGAATGCAAATAAAATGAATGTAAATGAATTGAATGTGAATAATTGAATATGGACCAATTAAATGTGAATAATTGAATGTAAATCAATTGAACGTGGATAATTGAATGTAAATCAATTGAAAGTAAATGAATTTAAAGTGAATAAATTGAATGTGAATCAAATTAATGAGAATGGAATGAACATGGATGAAAATAATTTGGTATAATAAGAAAACCAATTAAATGAATACGTAAGTTGTACGTAGATCGTTTTATTCACATAATTGTTTGATTGAGTTTTGATTATACGATTTCAAGGTGATTTACACCGATCTGCGTAGCGGTTTTTCACCTGATTCTCGATGGCGAACACTATATATGGATTTTTGATTGACTCTTTGATTCTCTATCATAATATATGGTTATACAAGGAGAATGGAGGTTTCCATTTGATGAATTGGATCATTGCCGCATTAGAGAAGTCGATTGGACGATAATAGTTGGAAAGTGAAATTGTGTGATCGAGCGAGCGATCGGATTGATTTTGCGTATGGATGGTTTATGGACAAGTACGGTCATTAGTATGATTGTATGCTATGCTTGGTTAACTTTGCTTACTAGTGTTGCATATGGTAGTTATATTAATCTATCTATGTTATATAGTGATTTTACTTCCAAATACTTGCTCTCACTTGTTGCTAAGTGTTTAGTTGGTATTGATGGAGCATGCTTTGCATTTGGAGATCGCTTTTTCATTATAGTGATAGTATATGGTTGCTAATATTAAGAAAAGGTTCATAACCTGGATTACATAGCGTATTTTTATATTTTTCCCTATATGATGCCTCAATCTTGAAGATGAGATGTATATTTGTGATTATATATATATATATATAAATATATAAATATATATATATATATATATATATATGTTTTTAAAAAAAATTGATCGAGCCGCGCAAAGGAGACTCTGACGAAATTTCTCGAAAATTTAAGAGTTAGAAAATTTCTATAAAATTTTGAAGAAATTTTTGATAACTAAGATTTAGTTTTTATTTTACAACCTGGAATGGTATTAGTTATTAATTATGAATGAAATTTAAAATTTAGAAAAGGTGATAACAAAATTTAAAAAAATTGATTTAGGAAAGTCAAATGCTTAAAAGAATTTGCTAACCTATTTCAACTCACTAGTTTTGAAAAGCTAATGGGTTGGGGTATTTTTCTTACTTTAGTAATTTCGGGGACGAAATTCTTTTAAGAGAGAAGAATGTAACGACTTGAAATTTTAGTCACCAAATTTTGAAATATTTAATTGATTTAAATATTGGTTAAATAGTTAAATAACTCAAAAATCCAAATAGAGTGAAAAATTGAAGTTAATAATTTGGACTCAAATACATAAATTACTTAAAATGTTTGAATTGGAGAATTTATATTTGAATAGTGTTTAAAATAACTGGATTTATGATTGAATATTAATTCAGTTCATTTAATCGGCTTATTTAACTCATTTTATTGTAATAAACAATAACAATGAAATCAATTGTAAATTTATTTGCAGTAATAAATGGTTAAAATAAATAACTGAAAATTTAAAATTGAATTTTTATATCTCGATTTTTATTGACGTATTTTCGATTTTTCCATAATTTTAATTTGGAACATATTTAAAATATTCATTTGATGATTTATTGCCAAATAGTAGTGTTTTTTGTTATTTTTTAGAATCCAATAATCAGTATATATTATTGTTGTTTCGGAATCGCGCCGCTATTATAAGCACGACCGTATTTTTATTTTATTGATTGGAGTCCACGTGCGAAGCCGAAAGCAGCGCAATGAGATGCCGATAAATAGAAAATTATATGTATGTATGTATATGTATAACTCCAACTCTTAAAAAAACCATCAACATACATGTTTTCTTCCATCCCGTACTGTTCCATCCCTTTCTCAAAACAAAAATTTATTCCCTCTTCTTATAGAGATTATAACAAATAAAATAAAATTCAAAAAAATTATAAAGTTCAAATCTTTGTGTTGAATATAAGTGGATCTATCTTCAGGCATGAATTTTAAAGTGTGCAGTGGAGGATTGATGTTTGACATTGGAGTTTTAGTTGGAATGTTAACTATGTGTTTAGAAATCGAAAGTTGCGGCGTTCTATTTGGATAATGGGTGTCGTATTTGGGTGGAGCAGACCATTTGGCAGCGGCAAGCGAAGTTGAAAGGTATGCGGTGCTTGGACAATCGTTGGGACCAGTACGGTCGAATGAGGTAGGGGCTGAGGATGCATTTCCATATGGGGGTGCGGGCCGACAATAATGGTAATGGATGGATACAGTTCAGGGAGAGGAGCACGTCGGAGGCATTGGTTGTTGTTTTCATGGATCAGGGAGTGAGTTAGAGGCCTTGGAATTGTCGGCTATGGTGATGAGAGGGTCTAGGAAGAGAGGGAATAAGATTAGAGGGAGGAGAATTCGTTTAAATATGGGTAATCAATTGTATTAAAAAGTAATTAATGAAATTGCTTTTAATTTAAATATCAATAACTTAAAAATAGAATAACTCTCTCATGCGAGGTCTAAACAAAATGCGAATTTTTGCATTGTGCTCGTAAATACGAAGGCTTCGTAATGGAACTGGTTTGAATGAGTTTGGAGCATGTTAAGACATAGGCTAAAATCGGACGTCGTTTGATTTTAGTTCCGAACCGGAATGCCTCGGCGACAACATAAATTTCAACGAATTAAACTCACCTTTTAGGTTAACCAATATGTTGTATAGTTGATAAAAATTGTTGATTAAATGTTTGGATGATTTTTACGTTATTAGTTGGTTTGGATATATTCTTGCCCTGGAGCAGATGGACCCTATTATATTCGCATGTAAGAGCGGATGACTTTTTGTATACGTTTCCGCCTCGAAGTGGTTGATTTATATTATTTGGTTATATAATATATGTGATGTAGGGGAATGGGTTGGAGGGTTTCAACTGGATTCCTCACACTATTGATTTTACTTATCATATATTTTGATATAGAATGTGTTGGATGCCACGGTTAATTACATGAATGATTTTTCCTCATTTAGGGCTATAGTAGCACGGGGCCATATTATTAGTATTTGAAACACTATTAATCGAAGATTTAATTTTTAAAAGAATTTAAAGTGATTTTAGAAATTCATGTGTTAGTAATTATTCCTGATTAACCATGAGAAGGGATTTATTTTAAATTAAGTAAAAAGTATGATTTTAGACATATAAATTAATAACTTTATAAAATATTTTAAATAAAGATTTTTGTACTGTAAAATAAAGAGTTTTAAGATCTTAAAAATAAGTTCATCTTTTATAATAAAGGCTTTTTATAATAAACGAATCCGGTTTTAAGAAGAAGATATAAATATACAATATAAATTTATATATATTAAGTGATAAAATATATACATATTATGAATTGACTATTTTATATAAAATGATATATATATTAAGATTTTTACAGATGTGGAAATATATAATTGTGATAAATCATAAAAGTGACATTTTTCAAATAAAATTGATTTAAGATCGTATATTTATTAATAAAAGCTTAGATTTATAAACGTTGTTTATAAATAGAAGGATAATTTTATCATTGGATAATTAGGAAAATAAATCACAATTGCGAATTTATAATAATACGTGGAATGTTGTTTTAGAAAAATAGTTGACTCTATTTTGGAAATTGAAAGTGAAGATAGATTTGGATATGTTAAACGATATGTTATAAAATAGAAATAGATTTACAAATACAATTTTACAAATATGGAAATGATTAGGATGAAATTTAAGTATGGAGTTTATCAAGGAAGTATATTTATATTTTAAAGATTGCTTATTTAGATTAATACTATTTGAAAGTTGTTTATCAATATTTTAATATGTTGAAAATTTAATTATTTAAATTATTAATATGTTTTGAAATTAATTATAATATTTATCAGTAAAGTTTTGGAAATTAATTATTATTATTATTTGTAATAACGTTGAAGATAAATCTTTTTTTAAGAATGTTTTGAATTATTAATTATTATTTTTAAGATGTTTTGATGTTAATTATTATTTATTTATAATGTTTATTATTATATGATAGTGGTTTGAAGTAAATGATTAGAATTTATTTATAAATATTTTTTAGATTCATAAATAGGGTTTTATAAACAAACGTAAGTTTTATAAAAGGAATCTTATACAATGGTTTAGAAAATTTAAAGAAAGATTAATTAAAGGGTTGTAACATCCCGATATTTCGAACCATTTGTGTCCGCACATGTTGGACTTGAATTGTTCAAAATATCATATTGTTAATTTATATTTGGCAAACTCAGCATATACAGTAAACAAAACAATCACAGAATCACAAACATAGAGTAATAACAATAGGCAACGGAAACATATGAATAGTAGTTCATGAAGCTACTATATATATAATAGAGTATGAAACAAAATACAGCGGAAATCAAGATACATAGAAGTCTTAATACATAGTCAAATAAAAAATCTGAATATACCACTGGAGTCAACTGAATAACTGTAAGCTGAATAGATAGTTGGATCTCCAAGCGAAGCTTCAAACTCTAAAGGTGAGTCTTAAATGTTGTGACACTCAGTCTGACCCGAGCATAAAGAAAAACACAAAACACTTGAGTTAGGATTAACATTCTTATATCAATAAATCCAACTCAAGTGAAATATCAACTGAAATACAAGTAATCAAAGGATGTTTGGGAAAACCATCCTCTAAGGATCCGTGGAACTATCTACTATGTAGTACAATCCGCTATTATAATATGTCTATAGTAAGATAAACTATTAAAATAGCGTTAAGGCGTTACCCATATCCCCCTTAATACATTTTATAATGTCATAGTCTATACAGTCCCGCAATACCTCCGTAAATTGGAGGCTACCAGAGAGCACTCCATAGGTACGACACAAAACAAACTCGTAGTGGGCTCGATATGATTGGTGGAATGACATAACTAGGCAATGCCAGGGTTGATATACCAATTACACTTCCGGGCTGGTGGTAACACATAGCCGCAGCTACCGCCCACCTCGATCAGCACTCCCAAATCAAAGGTGCGCAACAAATCAGTCACACGGTAATAGAATGGAAATCAAATAAGTATGTCCGATTGGAGGAGCTACCTCACTTGGCCCGTCAATTGCTCCTGTTTTAGCCACCTTAAGCTAACTCATGTGTAACGACCCGATTTTTCGACATCTGAAAATCGACATCAATACATCCACTGTATCAAATGCCGAACAATCGAATGCTTGAAAACCGAACCATTAGGGTTAAAGAAGAAAAGAGGTAGAAAAAGGGAAACGAAACAATATCTGAATCTCACAATCGCAGCGGAACAATATATAATAGATAAATGACTAATCTTTAAACAAAAAGAACTATATCTATTTATACATTACATCAACAGAGTATATTCAAATCTATAGCACACAACTAGACAGTTATATTAACCCTTCCTCATAAAAATGACTATGCAGTTATTCAGGTACAATGGAATATACATCAAATATGTGTGATACGTCTCGCCATCCAGCTCGTCTCCTGAGCTCAATAGCATCCTTTCCTGTATTCTACAATACTCGGTCAGACCCGAGCATTATAGTTAAGTAACACCCGAGTCAGTCTGGAAAACCAGAGCGATAAAACACACTCAATTGGATTACTAAAGTTTTCAAAATCCTTTGAAATCAATGGTATCTCGTTAGACCAACCCACAAATAAACATATCGGATTTTTACATTACGATAACCAAAACATTTTCTTATCAAATTCTCTGATATTATAGTGGTGTCTATATACAAATACTTATTCAAATATCCGAAATTGTTACATTCATTAAATTCCAGCAATACCAGGTTCTACAAACAAAACCGTAAATGGACGTGGGAGAATGGATTTCCATCAATGGCAGGGCTGCTAGGGAACCGCCCGTCACAGTATGTGGTCTAGATCACCGTACCGAGGATCCACCCTGATCCCATGCAACACAAGACCGAAGCTACCCCTTACTGGATAGTCCAAATAAGTTCACCCCATGGTTGGGATCAGCAACTGCCCATATAGCCAAATAAAAGGGACCTCTAGACAGAGATGACCTTACCCTAATTGGGTGCTAGCCACTTATCATTACTGGACCTTCCCTATTTTAGCCATTCCCGGTTGATGAGGATCGAGGCTATGTGTTACCTTTTTAGCACATATTCACTTAGAATGCTCATCGTCCCCCTGACGATATTCTGATAGCATTCGTCCATACAAGTCCATTCGCGGTCCGAATGGAACCGAAGGCACTACTCCTACTACATCCATTTTGGAATCACCCTCATTATATGTAGCGATTAGCCCTTGCACTTCACTGCTCCCTCTTCGAATTCAAGCTCTTGTCTTCCTCATGAAACGTTCAAACCGGATCGAAGTGGTTTTTAGAATATTAATCCCGATCCCGGTCTCTTCGAAACGATCAGCGCATTGGCCAATATTGATAGTCGGTTATTTAACTATCATATAACATCCACAAACAACCATCAGGCATTAATTATTTTCCAAATTACTTATTTTAAAATATCTTCACAAAATATTTTCCACACTTCAATTCATTTGAAAATATTTTTCAAATCACTTTTCCTCTCGTGGAAATAAATTTCCACCCAATTGTTTTATTTCCACTGAAAACCACCAAGTTTAAATACTTAAGGTTGTAAAATAATTTAAATCACTTTATCCAAATATATATATATACTTTAAAATTATTTAAAATAAAAACCATTTAAAAAGATTTTATTTAAATTACTAGTTATGAAATTTTATAATAACTTCTCATGTAAAACTTAAGCCAAAACAAATTTTAAAATAAAAGTTACGAAATTCTATACAAGTTTTCAAATAAAAAATTTAGCCAAACTATCTTTAAAATAAAACTACTTTATAAAATATAAATATTAGTAATTATATTTTTAAATCATAATACCACTTAACCTTTTAAAATAATTACTACTATGACTAATTTAATAAATATTTACCTTTAAAGTTTTAAACAGCTTAAGTAATAATTCTCAAAAACATTCTTTTAAAACAACTTTTAATTTTTAACTTAAACTTAAAAATCTGCTTGAAAATATACTTGGCTTTTTAGGGAAATACACTTTTCTTTCACACCTTTAAAAATAAACCACTATTTATTCTTAAAACCAATTACCCATTCCTTTATAAATTCCCATCCTGAATTTATACTTCAAAATTATCCTCTGGTAAATATTTCACTTAATTTATGAATCCCGTTTATAAATTCCATAATCTCATTCTCCTTTCATTCCCGTTTCAAACACTTAATCAATTTTCAAATTGATTTTTCAAAACTAACTCCATTTTAAAGTAAATTCCTTTACTTACCCAAGTTTATTTTAAAACCCATTAATTCCACATTTATTCTATATTTATGATTTAAAAATCTTATTTTAAACTGAAATATCCACTTCATACCTCATTCAAAATTCTACCTTTTTATTTCTTCCCAACATTTAAATCTTAAATTTTGAAAATGAAATCCTCTAAATCTTTAGACAATATTACTTAAGTCTCCAAAATTCTTTTATTTTCATTTATTTAAAATTCCTATTTTTATTTCCATGCTCAGATTTATTTAATAGAATTTAAAAATCAAACTTTTATATTATTATTTTTTCAAATTCAATCTTAAATTTACCCAAATTCACTATATTATTTTACTAAAAAATGTCCTTTTTATTTCCTTTAAAAATCCAAACTTATATATTTTTTATTCTCTCAAACCCAACATTTATTCAACTAAGTCATAACATTCAATAATTTCAATTCCCTATATAATCATCACGGAGTATCACATAAATCACATCGCTGGATATAAAATGAATCCAACGTTTTGAGGAATCCACTTGGATCCCACCAACCTGTTTTCCTGCATCCACAGATTTTAGCACAACAATTTAAAATTCCAATCCCGCATCAAGGCGGGATATCGTGGTATAAGAGTCATCCGTTAATGTGCGGGGCGCATAGGGTCTCATCCGCTATATAATGCAGGAAATCAATCACTCCAATATATATACTACTATATACAATATAACACATCCAGACAATTCAATCAATCAACCAATAATTTAAATAGTTAAATTTAAAGGGTAATCCAAATGAGTGAGATTAACTCAACTTTAATTTTTGTTGCAACCCATTTCCATCTCGACTTGTTTTCTTCTCGATTTCTAGACCTTATAACAACATTATAAGGGTTTATTAATATTTGAATAGATCGAACAAATTAATTACCGTTTAATAGTTTTAATTTTAACTAATGATTTAATTTAAACAAATAACTAAATTCTAAACTAATTTACCTTTAAAGATCTTTTAGTAAATAAAATAAATTAAATAAGAAATTAAATAAGTTAACCATCTTAATATTTGTTTTAAAATGAAACAGCAAGTGAATATATATATATATATATATATATATATATATATATTCTTTCTTACCTTTTAAAACCTCCGATATACTTATAAAGTAACTTATATAGATTCAAAAATCCAATTTTTAAATAACTCTTCAATATTTTAAAAATTCATATATATTTTCTAAAATCATATATATACACACACATACATATATATTAAATCCCAATAAATTATAAAGATTTTGTTTTAAATCTATATATTAAATCAAAATTAGAATTGTTAAAATATGCTTGTCATAGAAAAATTTAGATATACTTTATTTTAATTTTACTTTTCCAGTGTATACAGATACCTATCTAATATATAAATCTTTAAATAAATAAAATAAGAAATAAAAAAAACGAATGATCAATATACCTACCTCCTGTAGAAATCACCACCCTGACATCGAACCTAGAACGCGCTACCTCCACAACGACTCAAACCCTAGATGAAGCTGCCGTACCAGATCAACCGTGCTCGCGAGTTTCTTGCCGCAATTGAAACGTACGCGACCCGACCTTCTCTTGGCCATCGTCTGCTCGTGCGATTCGATCTTCATCGCGAGCTCTAGTATTCTTCGATTAGTCGTCTTCGATCTCGATTAGGAATGGGAGGAAGAAAATAAGAAGAGAACGAACTAATAAATTGCTTCGATTTGAAATGCTCTGCATTGAATTGGGAAAACGCAGGCATTTTTCTTTTTGAGCTTTTGATTTCGATCCATGTTTTGAAGATAAAAAAGTTTCGGGTTTCTTTTTATTATTTACTGTTTCACGTTATTTATTTATTTATTTTCAAAACGAACGTGTGTGAAACCCAATGAACACATGTTTGGAAGGGCAAGACACGTGTTCCTTTGAGATGAAGGCCCAAAAGGTCTGATGTTGACGTATAATGTAATATACTTAATTCAAATTCAAATTATTTTGATTAACGCAGCTTAAAATCGCGAACCTCTGTCGAGGCGTGCCGCTAGGTGTTTATAATGTTAAACCCCTATTCTGAATGCAATGGAAAATATTTCGAGTCTTAATTCCATCGTATGGAGAAGATAGCTTTTTGGACTCAATTATTATACTAAATTATCGATATAGATTTCAGTGCGTTTACTTATCGTGCGATCACACGACAACTCCAAACACTACGAAAATTGAAATCCGATAATAAAACACAATTACGGATCCAATGGCACTGGTTTCGTCAAATTCCAAGATTGTACCTCGGATTGCTATTTTTAAATATCGATTTAAACGATATACTTTTAAAATTGAGTAAAACATTTTCAAACTCAAATTTAAAACTTCTATTGTCTCCAGTATTATAAATATAAATTTTCCAAGCTTTTGAAATATTTTTAACCCGCTTAAAAACCAAAATTCACTATTTTAACCAAATTTCAATTATTAAATTTAATAATTTAATTGTCAGATAAACAGTGATATTTGAAATTCAAGTTAAATTTAAATATTTAAAATCAATTAAATATTCTAATCCCAAATATCAAAAAATTTGGGTCGTCACATCATGGGAGTCAGGTTCACGTATATACCTCAAATAGGATCGTCGCCAACCATCCTACTTCATTTTGGAATCTCCACCACGTACACAGTTGTTAAAGCGGTTTTCAAAGCATTAAATATTCATATAGTTACAAAACTAAATTTGATAATTCCATTTGTCTCAAATCCAACTTTACTATTATTTAGTTTTGGAAATATTCGCTTAATCAATACAATAGTATAAAAATAAAGTTTCAAAATACAAATTTAAATAAAAATTAAATATCCCACTTAAGTTTATTTAAATTTGAAAATATTCATTTGATCATCTTTACTCAAAATCAAGTTATAAATCATATCTTTAAAATCTCAAATTCAATAAATTTCAAATCAATTTAATTAAAGAAAAATCCTTAAACAAATATAATTTCAAATAAATTTCAAGTTTATCCTTCGAACCCTTAATTTATTACAATTATAAATATATACTATTTTTAAAATATAATTTTAGATAAATACTTAAAACATATTATATACAAATTAAATTAAAGCTTATTATTAAATTTATTTTATATTAAAACTAATTTATACATATTTAAATAGTAAAAATTATAAGTAAATTCTTAAAATTTATAATTTCAGAACTAACTTATAACTTTAAAATTTCCAAACATATAATTTTAAAAATCAAGAATTTAAAAATATATAAAATAACATTTATAAATGTAATATTTAAAAATCAATATTTATATAAAACCATATATATTTCTTTTTAAACCTCGAAAATCATTTAAAAATATATATAGATCAACGTTGTCTTTATATAATTTTCTATCTTATGGTTAAGTGATACGAATATTTATCGTTTCAATCCGCAATTTAAATATCCACGGGTATATATCATCTCAACCCGCAATCCCAAATTCAATTCAATGAAAATCGTTTGGGTTTATCATTTCAATCCATAACGATTTTCTCCTACTCTACAAGATCGTTCGAGTATGTATCATTTTAACCCATAGGGAATTTTGTACTAGCAGGGAACTTGCAAAGCGAGAACGGTTATGATAAACATATAACATATCAACAGCAGGCATATATCATCAATAAAAGATAAGATATAAATAACAGATCATGGTGTCAGATGTCACAGGTAAATAGTTACAGATAATGGCATATCATATATGTAGCAATTAATTAACTAGCAACAGCATATTTTAATTGTCGTTTCAAATGAAATCAATTTTAATAAATATAAGAATGTTAATCGTGAGTGATTGCTCACCTTTCAAGGCTAGAGAAATTCGACAATGGAATGAGCTACGAAACCAAGCACGAATTCCAAAACGAAGCAAGATTAACACGAATTCGACGGACAAGCTGATAGATAAAGAATCGATGAAATAATTAGAATCAGTTTGATATAAATTAAAATGAAACGTAAATTATATCGTCATATAATTTCTCAAAATCAATATAAATTTTAAAAAATATACATATAAATATAAATACATACATACATACATACATACATATATATATATATATCAAAATCATTATTTAATTTAAACCCAAATATGATAAATATATATATATATATATATATATTTGAAAACCAATATTAAATTTACACACACATAAAATAAAACCTTTACATGTTCTATTTCAAAAATCATTTTCAATACATATATAAGCTATGTCTATACACCACTGATAACAACTTTATAATAAATATATATAATACTTTACAGATTACATATACAACTATACAAGCAGCAGCATTATATATAAAAATCTATTAAAAATCTATACGTTAAACTCAATAGTTTTATACAACTGATATATATATATATAGATATATATATATATAACTTATTATAAAACTGCCAAAACTTATCATATATGTGCATAACAAATCTGAGTATGCTAGAATACATATAATTGCAAACGTATATAAGATTGCCTATGCAAGATACTGGCAATATGAACCTAACACAAACAACTCTTGTATAACATACACAGTAAACCTATATATACTTCAAGCATATACACCTATTATATTTTTAAATCAATGCATAGATATACTTACAAACAGGTTATTTACAAACTTTTAAACATAGAACACAAACGTAATACATAAAATATACAGCAAATCAAGTTAACAACAATCTACATCTTATCACAAGAGCAGCAAAACAAAACCCCAAACTTATAATATAACTTATATATATTTTTAAAACAGTACTTATATACCGACACTTTAAAATAATATATATTACTTAATAAGCTAATATATGTACAACATATTATAGCCGACCTATAAACTTATATTATAAACAACCCTTACATATAAACTTTTTTATTGAAGATATAAAATAATATGTATACAGTACACATATATGTTACTACCTGATATACATACATATATATATATATATATATATAGACTTACATATATATATATATATAGACTTACATATATATAGTTTGAAAAACTTTTATGTATACAAAACAAAGAAAAAAATATAACATAGCTTTATCATGTAAAATATAACTAGACAGAATATAAACTAAGATATATATATATATATATACACACACATTTCTACATATATACATACAAGAAGAAGCCGAAGTGGTTGAAGGTTTAAGGCTCGGCCTGAGCTCGGTAAAGGCTGGGAAGGAGGAGCAAGGTAGCGGTGGGCTGCTTCTCACGTGCTGCTGGAGGTTGGTCAGCACTTGTGATCAAGTGTGGAGGCCTGGGTGATGCGTGGGTTCGGTGCAAGGGTAGGTGGCGGATCCGGTGAGTGTTTGGTGAAGAGGCTGATGAGTTGGGGTGGCTGAGGCTGGCTTCTGCAAGGAGGAAGCACGGAATTGGGAAGGAATGGCGAAGGGCTGTCATGGGTTTTGTGTAGGGGTTGTGTGGGCAAAGGAAGAAAGAAGAATAGGGGAAGAGAGGGGTGCTAGCAACACACGCACACGCGCGCGCGCGCGCGCACACACACACACAAACACACACACAGATATATATATATATATATATATATATATATATATATATATATAATTGAATGCATAGAAAACGAAAAGCAGGGAGAAAGAACAATGAAGATAATGAACAAACCAATGGATTATAAATTGAAACCAGGGAAAAATAAAATTAGCAATAAATTCTGGGAATATAAAAGGGCTAGTGGCGTTGGGTTAATACACGGTGGAATAATGAAAGGTCATATAAACCAAAAGCCTGAATATGGAACCGATGCGGAAATCATTTTCGTAGGTTTTCGCCATCTCCCGGATTCCGAAACACACAAATGAATATACTATGGAGATCAGCAAGACGAGACGATCAAAATGGCATACAGATATCAGTGCACGACCATCCTATCAAAAGTCGATAATCGATACCAAAAATGCTGCTAAAACATCGAAATAAGAAAATGGAGCAATAGCCATTCATAGTTGATGAAACGAAATATGACGTCTCACTCAAAAGAGGATTTACAAATTTATTATATAAAAATACTCAAGTTTGAAAAATAATTTATTATTATCAATTATTAACTGATTTAAATTAAATAAAATTATACAATAAAATAACTTTCATATTATCTAATGAAAATTTACCATTTGCTATGTTTAAATAGGCGTATTCCAAACATTAAATTTTTATTTCTAAATTCAAATATTTAAAATTTCATAAAGTTAAATTAATTACGAAATAAAACCATTAAAATTTACGGGACGTTACACCCCCCCCCCCTCCAAACTTTTCGTCCCCGAAAAGGAAGGAGGTAGGAGAATAGAAACATCTAGAAAGAAAAACAGATTTGAAATACAAAATTGAAATAATTAATTTAAACCATATAAATTTCATTTATTTTTAAATTCGTTTATATTCAGCTAATTTATTTCAATTTAAGGTATTTTCTTTCAGTTGATTTAATTTCAAAAAAAAATTATGTTTATTACAAAAGGTTTCTTTCAAAACAAAATTTATTTTATTTATCTCATTTATTATTCATTATCCTATTATTCAATTTATCTCAATTAACATTTCTAAAATCATAAATTTGTTGTATAATCACTTATTATAATCATATTTTATTCAACAAATAAATTCTTTCTTTCCCAAATTGTTATTCAATTTATTCCACTTAATATATCTTATCACATATATTAAGTATATTGACATTAATTATAACCACTCAAATTCTTTTAAATTCTTTTAACATCATTTTACATTGTATACTATTCAATTATATATCCAACTTATGAATAATTTAGGTAAGTTATATATTGGAATATAATTAAGTGTTATACAAGTTAAATTTTCCTAATTCAATTATTTCAATTTTAAATATTTATTGAAGTTTTTGGCTTCATTTTATAATTGAAATCATTCCTTTAAAAAAATTTAAGAGTTAAATTTCTGGTTTACTTCAAACCATTTAGAGATAAATGTAAACATATATATTATGTATATCAAATCTAATCTATAAACATATACCTATATCTATAATACAATAAGTCATTCTTAAGAAATTCAAATCTGATTTATTTTCCAAAAAAAAGTGTAGCAAAGCTACTAAGTGGTCTCTTTACACCAAAACTCGAAAATGAATGTTAATGATGTTGCGCTCATCATCGAAATTATTTCCAGCGACAAAAGAAGAGAGCACTGATTAAAACTTTTCCTTAAAATTCTTTGAAAATGATTTCTATTCAAAAATACTTTAAATAATACACCCTAAAAATTTTAAAAGCCAAATTTTCTAAAATACCGAAAATTAAATTCTCAAATTCTTAATTTAAATTCAGTTCAATTCCAAATCAATTTATAAACCATGTTTTATAATATCATTTATTCCTAGTTTACAAAACAATAGATGAAAATCAAATATTATCATTTTTAACAACCAATTCAGTTAACTATTGAATTTTAGAAAATTTATACTTATGCATATAATAAAATCATGCAAAAATTTATTTCATTTACCAGTTTTGAAAATAGTATTGTGCCTGTTTGCTCTGTTCAAGTGGTTTGGAATTTCTATTTATAACATTGATCAGACGAATCGATCGAAGCCCCAAATCAACCTTAACAACTCAAACAGCACACTATAAAATATTTTATATTAATTACAAATACACTCCCTCACTCGGTAATTCAAGAATAGATTTCAAATCAAGGATAGAGATTCAAATTCAAGGGGACCCTAACCAAAAAAAATTCTAACTAGAAGATAAACTTGAAACGAAGATAAGGTAATTAAATTACACATTAGGAAGATGGATATACTAATATAAATTGCAGGCGGTCTTAACCTGGTCAATCGTGACTTCAAGAATAAGATCGATTCAGAATAAGATTGACCATAAGAGATTTGCCATGGTCGTCGAATATAGAAACATTTGGGCATAGCAAGAGATAGTAGCATCTAAACCAAGGATACAGAAATCTTCAGTGAATCAATGCTCGTTGTAAAGGAATTTCACCCTTTTACAAATCATTCAGTGGAGCTATGGAATACTCCAGAATCAAGAAGAACACGAACAGGAAGAAACAAAAATGGGTTTCAGAACAGAGAGGAAAGTTTCAAAAATTCAAAGGAAAACCGAATCAAAGAGGAGAACTCAAGCTCGAACGAAGGTGATTCCGTAATTAAATTTACTTTATACGCTAAGTTTGCCTAAAACTAGAGCTCTTATACCACATATAATAACCTGATATTTCGAACCGTTCGCATCTGCACATGTCAAACTTGAATTGCTCAAAATATTAGATTGTTAATTTATATTTGGCAAACTCAGCATATACAGTTAATAAAACAATCACACAATCACAGACACAGAGTAATAACAATAAGCAACGGAAACAGATGAATAGTAGTTCATGAAGCTACTATATATATAACAGAGTATGAAACAAAATATTGCGAAAATCAAGATACATAGAAGTCTCAATACATAGTCAAATAACAAAATCTGAATATATCATTGGTGTCAACTGAATAGCTGCAAGCCGAATGGATAGTTGGATCTCTAAGCGAAGCTCCAAACTCCAAAGGTAAGTCTCAAATTCTGTAACACTTAGTCTGAACCGAACATAAAGCAAAACACAAAACATTCGAGTCAGGATTAACATTCTTATATCAATAAATCCAACTCAAGTTAAATATCAACTGAAATACAAGTAACTCAAAGGACGTTTGAGATAACCATCCTCTAAGGATCCATGGAACTATTTACTATGTAGTACAATACGCTATTATAATATGTCTATAGTAAGATAAACTATTAAAATAGCGTTAAGGCATTACCTATATCCCCCTTAACACATTTTATAGTGCCATAGTCTATACAGTACCGTAATACCTCCATGAACTAGAGGCTACCAGAAGGAACTCCATAGGTACGACACAAAACAAACTCGTAGTAGTTTCAATATGGTAGGTGACACGACACAACTAGGCAATGCCAGGATAGATATACCAATTACACTTTCGTCTGGTGGTAATGCATAGCCGTAGCTACCGCCCACCTCGATCCACACTCCCAAATCAAAGGTGTGCACCAAATCAATCACAAAGTAATAGAATGGAAATCGAAGAAGTGTGTTCGATCGAAGGAGTTATCTCACTTGGCCCATCAATTGCTCCTATTTTAGCCACCTTAAGCTAACTCACGGGAGTCAGGTCCATGAATGTACCTCATATAGGATCGTCGCCAACCATCCTACTTCATTCTAGAATCTCCACTGCGTACACAGTTGTTAAAGTGGTTTTCGGTATTGGCAGAGAATATAACAATAACCGATCTCGGTCTCTTTAACAACCAAACGTTATTATAACACCGTGGTTATTTCAAAATATCATTTTCATATCCAAAATATCATATCCATTTCAAAACCATATCAATATGAGATCATTATTCACTTAAAATATATCCATTTTCGAAATCATAGCGCTTTCCAAAATTATAACTTTTTCAAATTTATAAACCTTTGAAACTATAACGCTTTGGAAATCATAACGCTTCGAAACATAGCTCTGCAAATCATAATACTTTGGAAACATAATATTTTGGAAATCATAACGCTTTGAAAATATAACTTTGAAATCATAACACTTCCCTCTTAAACAGTTTAGATATTAATAATAGTATATATATAAAATAAAATAGTTTACATAACAAAATAGCTTATATGTTAAAAACAAGTATAAGTTAAAATAATTTATAATAAAATAATTAGTATATTAAAATAGTTTATATTAAAAATAGTATATAAATTATAAAATAAAATATTTATATATATATATATATTAAAAATGCTTTATATAATAAAAACAGTTTCCTCAAAGTTCACAAATCGATTCAAATCAACTCAACTTCTAAAATTCAATCTAATTCCATAATAATTCACCAATTTCGATTTAATTCAACATCTCGATAAACTAATTTATATCGGTTTCAAATTTAGAGTTGAACTATAATCAAACCATTTCAATTTCAATGGATTTCGAAGCTTTAAATATTCAAATACTTACAAAACTAAATTTGATAGTTCCATTTATCTCAAATCCAACTTTACTATTATTTAGTATTGGAAATACTCACTTAATCAATACAATATTGTAAAAATAAAGTTTCAAAATACAAATTTAAAGAAAAACTAAATATCCCATTTAAATTTGTTTAAATTTGAAAATATTCATTTGATCATCTTTAATCAAAATCAAGTTATAAATCACAGCTTTAAAACGTCAAATTCAATAAATTTCAAATCGATTTAATTAAAGAAAAATCCTTAAAAAATATAATTTATATTTCTAACCCTTAATTTAATTTCAAATAAATTTCAAGTTTATCTTTCCAACCCTTAATTTAATAAAGTTATAAATATCTACTATTTTTAAACTATAATTTTAAATAAATACTTAAAAATATTATATACTAATTAAATTAAAGCTTATTATTAAATTTATTTTATATTAAAACTAATTTATACATATTTAAATAGTAAAAATTATATGTAAATTCATAAAATTTATAATTTCAAACCTAACTTGTAGCTTTAAAATTTCCAAATATATCATTTTAAAAATCAAGAATTTAAACATATATAAAATAACATTTATACATATAATATTTAAAAATCAATATTTATATAAAACTATATGTATATATATATATATTTCTTTTTAAACCTTGGAAATCGTTTCGAAATATATATAGACCAACGGTGTCTGTATATAATTTTCTATCCTATGGTCAAGTGATATACATATTTATCATTTCAATCCGCAATTTAAATATCCACGGGTATATACCATTTCAACCCGCAATCCCAAATTCAATTCAATGGAAATCATTTGGGATTATCATTTCAACCCATAACGATTTTCTCCAATTCTACAAGATTGTTCGGGTATGTATCATGTCAACCCATAGGTAATTCTATACTAGCAGGGAACTTGCAAAGTGAGAACAGTTATGATAAACATATAACATATCAACAACTAGCATATATCATCAATAACAGATAAATTATAAATAATAGATCATGTTGTCAGATGTCATAGATAAACAGTTACAGATAATGGCATGTCATATATATATAGCAACTAAATGACTAGCAACAGCACATTTCAATTGTCGTTTCAAATGAAATCAAATTTAATAAATATAAGAATGTTAATCGTGAGTGATCGCTCGCCTTTTGAGGCTAGAGAAATTCGACAATGGAATGAGTTACTAAACCAAGTGCGAATTCCAAGGCGAAACAAGATTGGCACGAATTCGATGGACTAGCTGATAGATAAGGAATCGATGAAATAATTAGAATCAGTTTGATATAAATTAAAACGAAACGTAAATTATATCGTTATATAATTTCTAAAAATCAATATAAATTTTAAAATACATACATATAAAAATCAAAATCTACACACACACGCGTATATATATATATATATATATATATATATCAAAATCATTATTTAATTTAAACCCAAATAGGATAAATCTCTCTATATATATATATATATAAACATCAATATTAAATTTACACACACATAAAATAAAACCTTTACATGTTCTGTTTCAAAAATCATTTTTAACACATATATAAGCTAGTCTATACACCATTGATAACAACTTTGTAATAAATATATAAAATACTTTACATATTACATATACAACTATACAAACAACAACATATATATATATAAATCTATTATAAATCTATATATAAAACCCAACAGTTTTATATAACTGATACGTATATAAAACTTATTATAAAACTGCTAAAACTTCTCATATATATGCATAACAATTCTGAGTATACTAGAATACATATAATTACAAACGTATATAAGCTTGCCTACGCAAGATACTGGCAATATAAACCAAACTCAAACAACTCTTATATAACATATACAATAAACCTATATACATATTTTAAGCATATACACCTATTATATTTTTAAATCAATGCATAGATATACTTACAAACAGGTTATTTACAAACTTTTAAACATAGAATACAAACATAATACATAAAATATACAACAAATCAAATTATCAACAACCTACATCTTATCACGAGAGCAGTAAAACAAAACCCCAAACTTATAATATAACTTACATATTTTTTTAAAACGGTACTTATATACAGACGCTTTAAAGAAAATATATTACTTAATAAGCTAATATATATACAGCATATTATAACCAACCTATAAACTTATATTATAAACAACCCTTACATAAAAACCTTTTTATTGAAGATATAAAATAATATATATACGGTACACAAATAAGTTACTACTTGATATATAAATAGACTTACATATATATAGTTTGAAAAACTTTTATATACAAAACTGAGAAAAAATATATAACATAGCTTTATCATGTAAAATATAACTAGGTAGAATATAAACTAATATATATATATATATATATATATATATTTCTACATATATACATACAAGAAGAAGTCGAAGTGGTTAATGGTGGAAGATTCGGCCTAAGCTCGACAAAGGCTAGGAAGGAGGAGCAAGGTGGCGGCAGGCTGCTTCTCACATGCGATCGGAGGTTGGTCGACACTTGTGGTCGAGTGTGGAGGCTTGGGTGAAACGTGGGTTCAGTGTAAGGGAAGGTGACGAATCCGGTGAGTGTTTGGCGAAGAGGCTGATAGGTTGGGGTGGCTGGCTTCGGCAAGGAGGAAGCACGGCTGTGGGAAGGAATGGCGAAGGGGTGTCTTGGGTTTTATGTACGGGTTGCGTGGTCAACGGAAGAAAGAAGAACAGGTGAAGAGAGGGGTGCTGGCAATACACACACACTCACATATATTAATTGAATGCATAGAAAATGAAAAGTAGAGAGGAGGAACAATGAAGATAGTGGAGGAACCAATGGATTATAAATTGTTAATAAATTCTGGGAATATAAAAAGGCTAGTGGCTATTGGGTTAATACACGGTGGGATAATGAAAGGTCATATAAACTAAAAGCCTGAATGTGGAACCGATGTGGAAATCGTTCCATAGGTTTTCGCCGTCTTTCAGACTTTGAAACACACAAACGAATATACTATGGAGATCGACACGACGAGATGATCAAAATGGCATACAAATATCAGTGGCATGACCACCCTACCAAAAGTCGATAATCGGTGCCGAAAATGCTGTTAAAACGTGGAAAATAAGAAAAATAGAGCAATAGCCATTCAAATTTGACGAAACGAAATATGACGTCTCACTTAAAAGATGATTTACAAATTTATTATATAAAAATATTTAGGTTTGAAAAATAATTTAATATTATCAATTATTAACTGATTTAAATTAAAATAAAATTACACAATAAAATAAACTTTCATATTATCTGATGAAAACTTACCATTTTCTATGTTTAAATAGACTATTCCAAATATCAAATTTTTATTTCCAAATTCAATTATTTAAAATTTCAAAAAATTCAATAAATTACAAAATAAAACCATTAAAATTTATGGGTCGTTACAAGGGTAAAAAGAGTTTTATAAATGGTCTTAGATATCTATAAAAGAGTTTTAGAAATGGGCTAATAGAATTATAAAAGTAATTTATAAATGTTTTTATAGATTTATAAAGGGTTTATAGATGATGTTAGGAATGTATAAAAGGGAGTTTTATAAATAATTTCAAAGACTAATGAATGGGGTTATAAACGGGTTAAGAGATTTATAAAGGAATTTATAAATTGTTCTAGAATTGTGTGAAAAGAAATCTTCCTTCATTCCGTGAATATACTTATACCTTTGAGTTAAGTATATAGATTTTTTTCCCAACTATCGAAAATATAGAGGTTTGTGGGTATATCTTCGTAAAGATACTTTGAGATAAATATTTAAAAAGTGCTTTGATTAATGAAAAGAATACTTAAAAAGGCTTAGTATGCTTGATGCTTAACTAATGTTGCTTCCTTGGGAAATTTGATCTCTAATTGGATTGTTTGTTTAGTTGATAGTTAAATAATCGATTATCAAATGTTGACCAGGTTATTAACTAACAATGTCAATTCGGAGCCCGAGATTGGATATGCTATCTGAAAATCACATTGCACCGCATTAAGGTTTCAAATTGGAATATCTTGAAGATAATCAAAGTGAAGCTTTTGAAGTGCAACGGCTACTTGCTACTAATCCCTAGGGTGATTACAAAATGGATGTAGTAGAAGTGTGCCTTTGGTTTCGTTCAGCCCTAAAATGAACTTGTATAGATGAACGCTGGCATTACATTATTGCCTAGAGGCAGTGTTAGCATTTCAAGTGGGAAGTGCTATAAAAAGGTAAAACGTAGTCTCAAGTCTTATCAACCGGGAAATGACAAAAGTCGAAATGCAGCAGGGCCAAGTGGGTCGCTTCCATTAATTTATGGTAATTCCAAATCTAGATCGATCACTATCTATTCATGTATGCTTTGGTCCCATTAACAAAAGGGGTGATCATATTCAGTACTGCTAATCAAGTGGTAGGCCAGTCCTGTATGGCAGGGGTACAGGATATCCTTGTCAGACCCTGGTGCATTTTATCTAGAGATGTACCATTTAAAGGTAGTTCCTTACCATGTTATAGTAAGGAATACAATCTCCAATACATGCCTTTGCATTTTTTATTATCGTACCTAGCATGCTGGAATTTAATTAATGAAAAATTTTCGACCGTGATTAATAAGTATTTGTATATTAATAGTATTATACTATCAGCGGATTTTCTATATAAAATGTTTTGGTTATCATAAGGTAAAAAATCATCTGTGTTTATGTGCGGTGTTGCCTTATGAGATACCTTTGATTTGAAAGGGTTTTGGATAAACATTAAATTCCAACTGGGAGTATTTTCTCACACTAGCTTACTAGACTGACTCAGGCGTTATTTTATTATAATGCTCGAGTTAGACCGAGCATATTTACAGATTTTTTTGGATGCAGTGGACCTCAGAATATGAGCTATAGGTCCACAAGTCAAATCTATGTATATGTTTATTTTATGCTGCATTATTGTTGAAATTATCAGCATTTGTGAGGACATGTTGTTATAACTGTCCACGCTGATGATTATGATTGGTTATTTGTGTAATCTGATTTGATATACGTATATTACAGTTTCTCTTTGTAAAGATCATCGATATTATATATTGTTCCGCTATGATTGTGAGTTTCTGAGTCATTTTAGTTTTCTTTTTTTTCTTTTTTTCCTTCTTTCTTTCCCATAACTATCTGTTTTTCCATTAAATTTGGGTGGGACATGTGTGGTTAATTGTCAACCTGAATTGTGCGGATTTATGGTTAGGTACACTTAATATACTAGTACATATGTATATTATTGGAACTAGGACAACATGCAACAGATTAAATATGCGAATTTCAAAAAAACCATTTGGATCTTATTGGGCCTACGAAGTCTAAATTTATTCAGATTCGATCTAAATTAATTTTAAATAAATATTATTTTATTCCATTTATAAATAAAATTTTATTTTGATATAATAATTTTATTATATAATATGAACATAGGTATTATATACATAAATATGTATGTGACGCACGTGCAATTTATACTATGTACATAGCTTAACATACCTGTATCCAAGACTAGGATTCGCACCACAATGGACTTGTTAGCCCTTTCATATACATATGTGATGTTTATGTGTGTGTGTATTAATGTGATATATAAGATTAAATTCATATTTAAATAAATAAATATAATAATGCAAAGGAATATTAATATATGTGTGTATGTATGTATGTATATATAAATAAAGCAATCTTTAGAATAAATAAATATATCTAATTCAAATTTAAAATTTCGAAACTAGATCTAGATTTAAATATCTTTTAATTTTAAATTTTAAAATAATTTATATTATAATATATATATTAAAAGAAAAATTAGTTTTTATCTAATATATACATATATGTACTAAAATAATGAAATATAGTTTATAATATAAAATGATATTTTATATAACTAAATATGTAAATATATATATATATATGTGTGTGTGTGTGTAGATATGTATAAATATGTCTCATCCAAATCATTTTGGAAAATTTTAAAAATAATTTTTTAAATTAAATCATTTTGGATTTAACAATTACTTACATTTGGAAATTATGTAAAAAAAATTAATTCCTTCTTCCAAAAAAATAACTTTTACAAAATATATATCTCTCTCTTTGTATGTAAATCAAATATATACATATATTGTTTTTAACTTAAATAATATATTTGAAAATTAAAATTATATATATATATATATATGAATTTAATAAAAGACATATATGTATGAATTTTTTTTTGAATTATTATCATATGTTTAATTAATATAAACATTACTAATATCATATACATATGTTTAACTAAAATTATAAAGCCAACTTTTATTTAAAAATCTTATAAGTCAATTTTAATATATTCCATCTAACTATACGTGACTAATATAATGGATACACACACACACACACACACACACACACACACATATATAAATTGTAAATAATGGAATTACCTTACTATAATGTTAAATCCTTTTGAATCTGAATTCAAATTCTTTCCGAAAGAGCTACCCGACTGAAAGAGCTACATGACACTGCACTTTTTATCTTTGAATATGTGTTTTTAAGGGTTGAAATGATGGAGGAAGGAAGAGGGAATTTTCAACCGGAGGTCACTAGGGAGGGAGAAAAACGAGAGTATCCAAAATGAGGGACTAGAGAGCTAAGTAGTGAACAAAAGGAGAGTTCGCAAAATAAGGGGCTACAGGAGTTTAAATAGGAGAGAAAGTAAGGAGCAAATGGCGAATCTAGATCCACTATTCTCTCTGCCAATTCAAACTCACTAATATCTAAAACAATGCCTCTTTCCCCATACCCATCGGCTATACTTTCCCAAATATGAACTTCCATTTCGTTCAAGCCCGATCAAATAAATCACATGTAAATCAAATTTAACCGTACATCGATATCGTATATAGATATGTGTGTATACAACTTTTACATGCACGCTATTTTCAATACTGATAAACACAAATCAAACAAAATTTTATAATAATATTTCACAAATACTAATTAATTTATAACAACTATAATTTAATTATATCCGGTGGTTGTCGGAGTATTTAGCATTTCGATTGTGTGACTCTTAGGTGTAAATTCGGTCAATGACAAATATCGAAATTAACGTTCACACGTCATCTTAGCTAGTGGTGTGACATTATGGCCAAATTTATCACTTACATGGTTACGGTAAAATCCAATTTTACTTATTTTAAGCGGGCCCCGATAATGACAGTTATTTACATCAATTCTCTTTATCAAAACTATATCACATTAGGACTTATGAAATTTGGTAATAGTCAAAATTCCAATATCGTCCATATTAAACTTGTACAATCCATACAAAAAGTCCTTACTTCAATAATAAAAATTATTATTAACTAAAATGCTCTAGCCAAAGACTTTGAATTTAAGTTGATTTCAATTGACTGTGATACTAACCTTATAAAACCGAGAAGACGAATTCTCTATTGAATAATGTTTCACTTTCAGTGCTTCAACTCGACCCAACTATGGTCGTTCAATTGAATCCATATGATGATTTAACTATAATCAAAATGGATTTTCCACAATAAAGCTTGACAGTATTCTCAAGTCGAGAGAATTGTGTAATATTGTCGCATCGATATTTTTTGTTCAATCCTAATTATATTAACCAATAATACTATCGAATGAGTCATTCCATAGCTATTCAATAACCATTTACACCTAATCACTTGGTTCCCCTTGCAGCCATGAGTAATACACTATCCAACATTTAGGGAGCATTATGTACTCTAGCCCCAACGACTGTATCAATATCTTTTCTTAATATATCTTAACTACGAATATTTAAAATGATATGTTTATTCTATTGTGATAAATTGCTCATGATCGCCACATTTTGTAATTACTATCACAAAACACACCCTTTATGAATTTTCTATTGAATATACTTAAATCGAATAATTAATTAATATACAACATTATAATAAGTATATAACAGAAAGAAAAATACCTTTTTCGAGCAAGATTTTATTACATGGTTAATAATTTACAATAAATAATATAATTTTTCCTAGGGCATACCCCTAACTCTATCGATCTTATACTCACACTTAGGGACAGTTACGGAATCTCAATCCTATCCCTTCGATTAGCTTGATGAGAACCAACTGAGCAAATCCTTCATAAATGGATCTTTTATGTTGTCCTTTATATCTACTCTTTATATCATGACCTCTTTCTTTTCATTGAATTTTCTAATTTGGTGGAACTTTCAAACAATGTGTCATAATTTCTTATGTACCTAGGCTCCTTCATGATAGCATCGTCACGTTGTTGTTACAAAACAACGTCATTGGATTCTTGTCGAGAATCATTCCTAGCTCACTTAAAAACTAACGCTTCCAAACCGCTTCTTTAGCTACATCATTAAGGGAAATGTACTTGGCCTCCATTATGGAATCATCTGTTGTTTCCTATTTGAAAATTTTCCAGCTGATAGCTCCACCGTTAATAGTAAAGACGTAACCTGACATTGAGTTACTATACTCAATATCACTTTGAAAGCTAGAGTCCACACCCCTTCTAAGGAGGTCTCCATTCCCATATTTTAGGAATGAGTCCCTGGTATTTGTTAAATAGTTAAGTATACATTTTCTAGTCGTCCAATGCTTTTCTCCAAGATTAGACTGGCATCGGTTAAGCATCCTAATATGTATGCCACATCTGGTCTAGTACATAGCATAGCATACATTTTTGAATTGACCTCTAAAGCATATAGTGTCCTCTTTATATGCTCCTTCTCCTTATTGAGTAGCATCAATTGTAGAAAGGACGACTCCAGATTGTATTGGAACATTTCAAAGTTTGGAGTTCTCCATAAAGAACCTTTCTAGTATGATATCTATGTATAGAGATTGGTGCAGTCCTAATAGCCACTTAGCTCTATCTCTTAGATTTCTATATTTAGTATATAGGCTGCTTCTCTAAAATTCTTCATGGAAAAAATTCTAAGAAAGCCAAGCTTTCATTGATTACAATAACGAAACATCATTGCCAATCAATATAAGATCATCAACGTATAAGACCAATAATGTAATAGCATTTCCATATTACTATCGGTATATGCATGCTTCCTCTGTATTTTGATAAAAACTAAACTGTTTATTTAACTTATCAAAACAATTATTCTAACTCCTTGAAGCTAGTTTAAGTCAATAAATGGACCTTAATAACCTACAAGCCTTGCATTTACACCCACTACCATTGAAACCCTCGGGCGTGACACATAGATGGTCTATTCTAAATCACCATTTAGAAATGTCATCCTTACATCCATTTGCCACATTTCATAGTCATAGAATGCACCAATATCTAGTATTATCTAAATGGACTTAAGCAATTGTATAGGCAAAAAAGTTTCATCATAATCAATATCTTGAATTTGACGAAATCTTTCATAACTAGCTTTGCTTTGTAAGTCTCCACTTGTCCATTTGCATTTAGCTTTCAAAAATCCATTCGAAAACCAATGGGTTTTACCCATTTTGGTATGTCATCCAAAGTCTGCACTTTGCTTTGATACATGGAATCCATATCGGATTTCATAGCTGCAAGCCAAAGTGCATAGTCATCAATCTATAGTGCTTCTTGTAATGACAGAGGAGCGTCATCATCTAAGGCACAATCCTCCTTCTCTCCATCTACGAGGAAACCATAATATCTCTCTAGAGCGTGAGATTCCTTAATAGAATTTCTAATAGGTTTCGTGTTTTTGTATACCGATGAATTTGGTTCTCCCATTGATTCAGCATATGTGTTAATTTGTCAAACCTCATCCTAGCCTACAATCTCACTGTTACTTTCCTTTTATATAAATTCTGTTTCCATAAGGACAGCATGTCGAGAAATAATATCTTTTGGTTCCTTAGTATTGTAGAAAATATATCCCATTGAGTTTTTTGGATATCCTAAAATTTTACACAATGTATATCTTGCCTCAAGTTTATTAGAACCAACATTCTTAACATAGGCTGGACAATCCCAAACTTTCAAAAATACTTGAGCTGGATTTTCTTCCTATGCCACATTTCAGGTACATATCTAGTAGGCGTCAAATTCATCATATGCGCTGTGGTTCCTAGAGCATATCCCTAATAGGATAGAAGTAACTCAACCTTACCCATCATGGAACGAACCACATCTAAAGGTTCGATTCCTCCGCTCCGAAATGTTGTTGTGTTGTGGAGTATACGATGGAGTAATATGAAATATAATCCCATTATCTTTTAACTAATGTTAAAGCTCTTATCTAACATACTTATCTCCTCGATCCGATCGAAGTATTTTATTCTTTTGGCTTGCATGATTTTCAACCTCTTTTTATATTCAATAAATTTCTCAAAGACATCATATTTGTTCTTTATAAGATACACATATCCAATTCACGAGAAATCATCTGTAAAGGTTACAAAATAAGAACAATTATATTTAGTAACTATAAACATCAGGCCATATACATCACTATGTACGAGACCTAAAATTTTGTTAATCCTTTCATTGCCTCACTAAAGGGGTGCTTAGTCATTTTACCTTTGAGATACGACTCACATGTATCAAATGATTCAGAATCAAATGACTGTAGAAAACACTTGGTCTTTCGATCTACGTAGTAGTTTCTCACTTATGTGACTTAACCTACAATGCCAAAGATAATTTTTATTTATATCATCATTCAAAAAATTATTCATGGAAATAATTAGTATTAATCACATGAATGTCATTATTTAAAACTACATCATAGACTTTATTACCATCTAACATAATGTTCATAACATTATTAGTTCATTGAAAAATATAACCAACCTCGGACAGTATATATACATGCATAATACCACAAATAGTATCTTGTGCATACCGACAATTATTTAATATCAAAACTAATCCATTTGGAAAAATTAAAAAAAAATCTTTAACTATTGTTTCATCTACCAGTGACCCATCATCTACTTTAAGACTCATCTCTCCCTTTGTCATATGACGCATGTTCCTAAGCCTCTATGATGAATTAAAGATATGAGTTTCGAATCAAATATTTAAATCCTAAGATAGTTTATTGACTGCAAAATAATTTTGAATCACAAATATACCTGTAGGAGTAGCAGACCCATTATATTTCTTCTCTCCGACAATTTTAAAGTTCTATGGACAATTCCGTTTCCAAAGGCCATTCTCGTGATGGTGATGACATTCACCCTTGTTAACTGTAGCAATCTTCTTGTTCTTCTTATTAAGCCTTTTCCACTTCCTCTAACCTTTTAAAAATGATGCATTCCCCTTAACTGTAAGAACCGCATTCTGATCCCTGAACAAAGACTTGGCCAATCTCAACATAATAAGAAGCTTTACAGGGCTTACATTCAATTGATTTATATCATAGTTTAATATAAGTAGCTCAAACTAAGGAGTAAGGGACCCTAGGATCAGATCTACTTGTAGCTCGTTTCTTATCGTAATGTCCTATTAAGCAAGTCCATCGATATAGCTTTTCATTAATAGAACATAATTGTCCATGTTTTATCCATTCATGGTTTTCGTATTAAATGGTTTCTCTACTCATTCGTACCTTGCAGAACGAGACTATTCCCCACATAGAGCTTTGAGGCTACCAAAAAGAAGATGGAAAGTCATCATGTTTTCTTTGCAATTGTTTGTTTAATGTAAACATCATGTAAACTTGGGCGATATTTAGGTTCAAGACCCATTTATTATCGGCTAATCTAAGTTTGGGGTCCCTATCATTAGCGGGTATAACCCTAAGAGGTTTGGCTATTGATGAATAATGACATTTATAAGTCAATGTTATTATTATTTCCCTTAGCCAGTCTATTTAGTAAGGTCCAGTGAGTTTGTCATTTTTAGAAAACAACTTGGGTGCAGACATTTTTCTGCAAATTTAAACTTAGTAGATTATGACATTATCAAAGTAGATGTTCTTATAATACTAGTAAGGTTAAATATTACATTTCATTTTACTAATTGTTAACCCAAAACTTAGATCAAAACCCAAAAATCAGATGAAAGCGCCAGTTCGGACTAAATAAACAGAAAAGGCAGTAAAAGGAGACATAATTTTTATAGTGGTTCGACATAATCTTTGACTTACGCCCACTTTAATCTTTTATTATTTGTTCTCTCTTTGGATTACAATTAGTTTCCTTGGATATTACCATAATCTAGTGGATATAAATTTACAATCATTTTTCTAGACAGTTTGAGAGTCACTAGCACTAAGAATTTGCTGATCTAAGTCCTATAATAGAAAATAGTAGTTTCCTAAGTGACTCTAATAGATGAGAGGTTAGAGGTCAAGAAGGAGAAGAGTCTCTGTAGTTAGAGAATCTAGATCCTAGTTTGGTTTCTCTATGGCTTGTATTTATAAGGAAAACAGTGGCATTGGGCTAGAAATCTACTTGAGGCAGATTTCGAATATCGGCTTGAGCTAACCACAAAGGTCGGTGTCGACTCTTAAGTCGGGGTTGACCTCTCACAGTGGTTAGAATCACTTTGATCCTTCTTGGATCCTTCTTCTTACTTCTTTATAAGGTATTATATGCAATTTCCATCGATCGTTGGTCTTCCAAAACAAGTCGTCGCCTACTTATCTCCAAAACAACCCGGTATAAGCCTTTTTGCCTAAGAGGTCGGTAGTGACTTTTTTCCTTAGTTTGAAATGACTTTTACTTTTTACAGCACTCTTCTAATCCATATAGAGGTGTCCCAAAAAGTTGCAACATTTATGGAGTTAACATGAGTGGTCGGCACCTACATGAGAGGTCGATTCCAACATCTCTCCTTGGGGTATTTTTCGTTCAAATTTCTTGAGCTTAATTCTTTAGCATTTTAAGTGTGCTTCTAAGTTTTCATGTCGTTTTATACTCATTGGAATTTTCTAAGCCTAGTTGAAATTTGCTTTGCTAAAAATTAGGTTAACACTTGCCCCCTCCCCAAAGTACGCCTTTCAAATGTATGATGTGCTTTACTCAAGAACAAGTTTTGGTAATCAATTTTCATTAGTTAAGCTCTACAAATGCTTCAATCTTATTTCCCCCGGATTCTCTTGTCAATCATGGGTCGCTCCAAACCTATTATAGCTAAGACTTTAGACTCTACCAAATTGTAGTTTATACATCACAGTCATTCTGATTTCGTTTGGAGTTATTAGATCACATATCTCTTATTGCATCACATATCAGATTTGAATCAAAATTATTACATCATTATCCAAAATCGTCCCTTGTTCACCTGGGATTTATCAGTTTAATTCCAATCACAAGGCATTCAAATCCTTTTATCAATTCTGCATTTATTCAAGGGTTAGATATCTCTGGATCATTTTATATTCAGTTTAATGTGTGATCTTTGTGGATCGTTTAATGTTTAAGTTAAGGGGATGATCTCGCATCATTTTTCATGCACTTTAGGGGGATGATCTCTCCGAATCGTTTGGAATTCTATTTAATGTTTGACCTCTTTGGGTCATCCATCGCCTAATCTAAGGTTTTAATCTCTCTAGATCCTTGCTGAGTCCACTTGCTCTCTGACAAAGGAACTCAACGACCAAGTAAGCTCATCCGCTCATTCTCCGGTAAGAGAAATTACTTGTTGCACCCTAGTCTCGTTTCTTCGGTCAGGATTTAAAGTGATCAGTATTGTACAAGTCCATCCGCTCGCTCTCTGGCAAAGGGACTATAACAACCCAGAATTTCAATCATTTGAAATTCGTATATTTAATTGAATGTAAATATTCAAAAGTAGATTTTATAAGTCGAATAACTTATATTTGAAATAT
The DNA here is from genome assembly GCA_030765085.1 of Allium cepa. NCBI lineage: Eukaryota > Viridiplantae > Streptophyta > Magnoliopsida > Asparagales > Amaryllidaceae > Allium > Allium cepa. Next base: position 784,820,443 of record CM060935.1, on the reverse strand, counting down.
AAGGATTTAATTGGATAATTAAATTGATAATTTAATATTCGAAATTGCATAAATAATTGAAATTTGAATTTAATATGAATGAAAATGATTTATAATGTTGAATTAAATTTTATTTGTATTAGAATGATGTTAGAGAACTTTTAAAATTGAATTAAAAGTTAAATTATAAATTGAATATTTTAATATTTAATTAAAATGTAAAAATAGCCATTTTTCAAATAGTCTCGAATTTCGACGAAACTAGTTTCATTGGATCTGTAATGTTATATTATTATAAGATTTCAAGTTTCATGTTAATCGGAATTACGGTTTGTATGACATTTGCTCACGTTTGTATGACATTTGGGCATGTTTTTCGAGAGGCCTAGGCCACCAAGCTTGACCGTACTTTGGTCGGTGGGGTGAGTGGCATAGGGCTTCGTGACTATGGTGGTCGATCGTCTTCTAGAGGTTGGTAGGAGGAGCAATAATTCAAGAAATAATGGCGGCCTTTGGGTTTCACGTACGCGATATTCAAACGAGGAAGAAGATGTAACTCATGGCCTGGATCTTGTTTTGAAAATTGGACGGCTCAGATCATTTCTAGGGTTTGAAATATAAAAAAATGAATTTGTAAATTATATATATTTAATTCGTATGAACTTCTAAATGATATAACTTTGTCATACGAGATCCGTTTTTGACGAGAATTGCTTTGGGTCCGTATTGACGAGGACTACATTTTAGAGTTAGTTTTGAGTTGATTGGAGCTAGTGAAAATTTTGGGTAAAATTAAACGGCTGTTTAATTTTATTCAGTATAAAATGCTGCAACTGCTATTGGAAGCAATGTAAGTACTACTCAATCTTTCTGACTCACTGATATTTTTATATAATTAAGAATAAGTATTATTTATGATGATTGATGATTGTTTAGATGATATATGATATATTGATTGGTATTTGGATATATTCCTGTCTATTGGAGCAGATGACCCTATACGTTCCCGTGTATGAGCGGATGACCCTTTGTCCGCACGTCTGCCTCAAAGCGGACATTGTACATATATTTCTAATATGTATATTTGTTGCAGGTGACAAGTTAGAGGGATCCAAGTGGATTCATCACCAGTATTGATTTTATTTACAGATATTGATATATATTCTGTTATCATATGATATATGATGTTTTGTATGTCGTGGTTGATGTATTTAGTGCCATTGCAGCAATGGACCTATTTTGGAATTTTAAAAATGTTAAAGTGATGATTTCAAATTAAAAAGGATTATCATGTGATTTTGAAAATAGATGTTATATATATATATATATATATATATATATTAACCGTTAAGAAATGGATTTATTTTAAATAAATAAATGTTATAATTTTTATGTTATAAAAATTAGGATTTTTGTGAAATATAATTGAAATGTGATTTTTGAAATATGGAGTTAATGATTTTGTGAAATAGTTTAAATAGAAATTTTTGATTTATTATAAATGGTTTATATATAAGATTTATAAAATTGATATTTTATAAATAAAAATAGTGGTATTATAAAGGAGTTTTATAAATGTTAAAATGAAGTATAAATGGATATTATTAGTGAATAAGATTTACGAATTGTGAAGTTATAAAATGAATGAATTTTGTAAATAAGAGAATTATAAGTAATTTAATTATAAATTGGTATTTACATATAAATGAGATAATTGGAATTGGTTAATAAAGGATTTTTATAAATTGAAGTTTTTATAAAATATAAATATGATTTATAAACACTGTTTTATAAATCCGAAATCGATTGAATTTGATAAATTAATTATTATAGTCTGTTAAAGGAATTATATCCACGATTTTGGATAGTGGATAATCCTTTAATAAAAGTGCAATAGTAATAAATTTTATTAGGCACTAAATCTGTGATTTTGGACAGTGGATTATCTTTAATATAAATGCGTTGGAATATTAAATTTGGTAAACGATTTATATTCACGATTTTGGACAATGAATAACATTTTAAATAAAATGGATAGTTTTGGAAAGGGATATTTTAAATGGAGTTAAATGTTTTGAAGATGTTTTTAAATTGTTTTAAGCATCGAATACATAGATTTCAACATTCATTGTTGAAATAGACGTTTTTGAGAAGGGTAGGAAATGATGGACTATAACACTGTTGTTATAGTAAATGATTTTCGAAAGAAAATGTTTTGTATAATATATGCGATTTATATATCTATCTAATTTTTGAATCCCTATACCAGTGATTTTGGGTTGTCGTAACGATGTTTTACGCAACATTCGTTTTGATCCAAATAAAGTCTAATAAGAACGTTTTCCTTAAAGAATAAAATATATACTTAATCGTGATTTAAGTATTTGTAATATTTTCTAAGTGTTGAAAATAAAGAGAATTGGGAATTACTTATTATTAAATAAGTATTTGGAAATGTTTTCTAATATTGAAATGGTTTTGAGAATTATATCTTTTTAAAGATAATTTGAAGTGAATATTTGGCAAGTGATTTAATTAATAAAAGATTAATTAAAAAGGCCCAGTGATTGTTATGGTGTTGAATATTTGTTTGTTTGCTTTGATAGTTAATTAACCGAACTATCAAATTTGGTCATTTTATTTCCTCGACTTGATGTGAGAACTATTTAGTCGTACACTTAGTATGTAGCCTTTTGTGTAGGATTGATTATCGTTTGTGTTGAGGATGATGATTCGTATAGTGTGGATCATTACTCCAATCTATCGAGCTTCCTTCTTGGCCCGAAGGATAGAAAATTGAAAGATGGAGACGTGATAAGTCTATGAGACTTAGTTTATGTGTGAAGTTGAGAAATGCTTTTGCGTTGTTGGCACGAAGTGACTGGGATCATATTTATCTGAAAACCACTTCCGACCAACGTATATGCGACGATTGTGCAGGTTGTTTGTGATGATGTTGATATTCAAGATTTTTATAGTGGGGGGCCACTTGTTGATCGTTTGGGTTAAAATCGCAATATACATCCAGTAACAGTGGTCTCTTTATTATGAAATATCCAATGCAAGGACTATTTGCAACTAGTTGTCACGACCCGAATTTCAGCGTTCGAAAATCGACATCCGTACTTCACTTGTACTCGAAGCCACAAGTTCAACCATTGAAATCCGATTCATGCCGGAGCTTATAACACATTAAGTATAACAAAACAGCGGAAGAAAAGAGTATATCATATAATTCCAATGAATATAATATCCAATGATATACAACAATGATCTCAAATACATAACAAAGTTCAAATACAATACGACAACGGAATAAATAACTTGAACTTGAACCACCAAGTGAGAACTCCAATATCTGCAACTCCATCTCAAATGCTCCAAAGCTCCAAACAGAAGATAGCTTGCACCAAAAGCTCGAACCACCAATCAAGTTGTACAAAGCAAGGCCAGTCATCCAAAGACTGAAGAAGATTACCAAAGACTCCAAAAGACTATCGAATCTACATCTACAAGTTGGTTATCAGAAAAACCCAACTCTAGACTGCCCGTGTGGAAAATTATGGGCACCTAGAGTTTAGGAAGGGAACAATAAACTCCGGGTCAGTCATGGGACTGGTATGAGCAACAAAAACATTTTTATCTTTTAAAACAAACAACAGAAGAAGTAGAAGAAATTCGCTATGCTTTTTGGAAAATGAATCTGCCATAAGGCCTCCCTCCACACACACAATGCAAGCGCACACTTGGAGGAGATTTCTCCTATGACAGTAAAAAAAATGCTTGATACGCGAAAACCATTTGATATTATTATTAGTGCATAGTGAAAAACTTTTCGAAAGTATAATATTAATCTTAACCAGCATAGGTACCATTATATTATGCCAGCTATAGCTACCACCTGAGGTGGCAGGTTATACAATTGCAATCGTAAAGGGCTCGTATTGTTTGATTGGATTTCCAACAAATGGTCAGGCTAAGGAACTTCCTATTGCCACATGGGAACACCTACGGAGGGATGCCCCGAGAACCTACCCAGATCTCTGCCAACACAAGGCCGGTTTACGCCCTTCCCGGGAGTAACACCTAAGATATGTCACGCCTGGTCGTTTGCGACCTTTATCTGAGGTACCTCAATCACAAAGCAACATCACACAGTAATAAAATTTACAGTGTCCATATGAGTTAAGTATCTGGGCTCCATACCATAATACCACCCTTTTCCAGAAGGAATGGACATACCCTAAGGGTGCGACCCCTGCAACCTTGCTGCATCTTTCCTGTTTCGACCATTTTCGAGGAGTGAGGTCTTGATGCAGTCTCGTCCACAAAGCTACGCTTTTTCACAAAGCCATGCTTCGATCAACCAATGATCAGCAGCACTTCGTATGCCACATTACCAAATTGGGAATGTATTACTAGTAACCATCAACTACATAACCTCTGAGCTCGTACGTCTCAGTGAAGGGTGTTAAGCTAAGAGAATAAATCTCCGCCACCAAACAAAAATGTATTTGATAGAAACTGGTTTTACATCTCAAAGTGTAATGTCAGACACACATTCATACAAGTCTGTTCCGGGTTCAAACAAAACCGAAGGTACTTCCAAAGAAGCCCTTGCAATCCGGGTATTCACAATCCCGGTCGGACTCCCCATCACATATGGAGACCTCTATACCATAGCTACTCGGTGCAGAGTCATTCAACAAGTTATCCTATCGTTCTCGTAAATACCCGGTCTTCACCATCGATCATCAAATGCTATCCATAACGTCGTATCATTATTTGAAATGGGTTATATGACACAATGTCCTCTTCCTACTAAACCGAATAATGAGCGCAATATTTCAAAACATACGGATATTGGAATTTCAGTTAAGTCACAACTTTAAAACCCAAATCTTTCTTTTCAAATGGTTTAAACAAATTACCATTTTAAAATCTTTAAACAAACAGATTTAGTTCACAAAGTTCACCCATTTTCCACAAAGATTCATTCACAGATTTCAAAACAATTTCCACTTCAAATTGGATTAACTCATCCAATCTTAAAATCAAAGGTTTAATTCATAGCTTTCAAAATTATTTGCAAAGTTTCATTTAACTTGGAAAACCATTTTCACTTCAACTTGAAATTCTTTTAACACAAATTAGAAATTCATTCCTTATATGGAAGCTTTTATTATTTGAAAACAAATAACTTTCATTTCGGAAAAATCCGATTGCATTTATACAAGTTAAAACCCTTGGGTTAAATTCAAAATTCTAAAACAATATCTTAAAAAAAAGGGTTTAAACCCATATAAACACATTTATAACTTGTATAACCATTTTAAATCATTATTTCCAAACATATAATTCAATTTCAAATTTTGAATTCAAAATTAAATCAAATTATTTAAATTCCAAAACTCTATCGAGTTATTCAAAATAACTTTTTATCTTCGAAACTTCTTTTCAAAAAAATTCATATTGAACCCAATTCCAAATCATTTGAATTCAAAATTCAATTTTAAAATTTATTTCAAAAATCTATGACTTAACCGATTTCCTCGTGCAATCCATATTTGTGTGTGTAAGGTGTAGTCCAGGGGTTTTACACAATAGTGCAACAACATCAATTATTACAGATTCAAGCACATCAATTATTGATAAGCGGTATAATCCAATAATGGTTATTTCCATTCACAGATTCATAGATAAATAATGTAAATTTATCGTAGAAAAATAAATTACATCATCACAGATCAAAACAATTCACAGCACAAAGCATAACATATCAGGGATATCAAACAATTCAGCAATCAATAGAATTCAAAACATCCATAAGTAAGATTGATAAATTAATTTAATTAATCTCTAATTAAATTACTTGGATTGACTTAATCCTGCTTACTTAACATAATTGATTAGAAATTAATTCAATAATTATCTATAAATATCTGCCTTAACAAATCTTCCTTGATTAATTATTCTTTAATTACATTTAAGTAAATATCCCTTAATTATTTGTTCAATTAATTATTCTTTAATTAATCACATTCATTAATCTTAGATTAATCACATTCAGTAATTAATTACCCTTAATTAATTACATTACTTAAATAAATCTTATCAATTAATTCTTAAATTAATTACACCAAGTAATTAATTCTTAATCACTTCCACAAAGAAATTATCTTTCTAATTAGTTACACAAAGTGATTAAACCCAAAACTACTTTTATTAATTAATTATCCTTTAATTAATTATATCCAGTAATTACACACTAGTTACTTCACTAAGTAATTATTGTTCATAAATTACACTAAGTAATTATGCTTAACCCATTATCCAATGATTATTTAAATTAATTAAACTTAATTAATTAACTTAAACTAATCGCATTACTTTAATTAATTACACTAAGTAAATAATCCTTTTAATTACTTTCACTAAGTAATTATACTTAAACAATTTCACAGATGATTATCTTTAGTTATTTAATATAATTAATTATTAAAATTAATCACATTAATTAATTATTTAATAATTCATAATTAATGATCTTCATTAACTATTATTAATTCTTAAATTACTTTCCTTAAGTAATTTAAACTTAGATTAATCCTTATTAATTACAAATTAGTTAATCTTTAATAACAAATTAATTAATTTCTAATTATTAATTAAGTGATTAACTGATACTTAATTAATTTTAATCACTTGATTAATTAATTCCTTAATCATTAATTAAAAACCTTAACTTATCTAATTAATGATCTTAATTTCACATTTATTAACCTTAATTAATTGACTTAAACCTTAATTAATTAATTTAAACTCTCGTTTACTTAATTAATTAATCCAAATCATTAATTAATAAATAAATTAATTATCCATTTTTATTACCTTAATAATTAAATGAATCACAAATCATTAAGCCTAAATATAACTTTAAGATAAAAACATTTCTTACTTTTGAATTTACCTTTAAAATTCATTTAAAATTCAAAATTCAAATTAAATACAAATTAAATTTTAACAAAATTTAAAAACAATTTAAAAACCTTCTTAATCAAATATTAAAGAAACACTTATTTTATAAAGAAATTTTAAAGAGTTTCAAAACCAAATTCATTTCAAATTCAAGTCATTTTTAAAATATACTTTAAACATTTTAAAGTTGTTAAAACATTTAAAATTTTCTTAAAACCTATTTATTTCAAGCTAGGATACAAAGTAAAACTTGAATCCATACTTTAACTGATTTAAAACTTTGCTTAAATCTTGTTTTAAACTTTAAAATCTATTTTAAAATTTTAAAACTAGAAAGTTTTTTTTAAAGAAACCTGTAACCCAAACACACACACGAGTCACTCGAGACTTTATTCGAGTTATCTCCCCAAATACACGAGTCCATCTTTGAGATGAACCACAACCCAAAATCTCTGACATATCAATGTTGTCGTGCACATGCACCAGTGATGTCGCCACTTCCGATCATCCACGACGATCCTCACATGTCGACGATCAAGCCTAAACCATATTACGACGGTCAGAGCTTCCAAAACAACTCGACATCGAAATCGAGCATATAGGACTAAATCTGGAACCAAACTAAGACCTGTAGTCTCCTCATGCTTGCTTCTTCGGCCACCAGAACGTCAGAAACACCAGCCACCAATTCGCTGACGTCCAAGCTTCAAATTTCCAAAGTTCTGTGAACTCGATGCACCAGAGGAGTCGTGCCGATCAAAAACCCCAACCTAGTAAAAACTAGGTTTACAAACAAAAATCAATTGCTGTCGTCACCATAGTGTTTATATCACCCATCTGATAATTTTCCCTGAATCTCCTATCGCTCCACTATCGTCAGTGATGACCGCGACTTCCCCAAGCAACCAGATCACCAGAATCAACCCAAAACACTAAATACTGATTAACTCGAACTGCACCCTTATCTTTCTGCTAAAAATTGCGATTTCATTCTTAAAAATCATGATTTAGGATAAATTTCCATACCGTGTGTCTGAAATAATAAATCAGGATGATTAAATTTACACCTATATTAAACTTGCTCTGTTATTTTCTTGTTTATAGAGACATTTCAACTTATTTTGTCTTAAATAAAATTTTAAACTATAATTCATGATGAATCAGACAAATTTTGTTTAAGTCTTAAATCCAAACTAGATCTAGATCAAGAGAATGATTTTTTTTAATCAAACTGGGGCTTGAAAACAAAAATAGGGATGTCCATGAACAAGCATGCACACACTTCCATCATCCAAATATACACAGTAAATTCATGAATATACCACATACTACACTTCAGAGATTCACATGCAAATATACTTCATACTTAAGTTTTAAAAATGTGATGTTACTCACTTGGCATGCAGGGAACAGAGGCTATCTTAGATTTTGAAAACTTGAATTGTTTTTAAAACTGGAAACTTGCATTGCCATTTCTTCTTAGACTTGAATGCTGAAGAAAACTTGATAATGAAACTGTAATGCTTATTACAGAGACTTGCAGTGATGACAACCATTTGAACACAGATGGATCTTCTTTGATTTGAGCTTGCTTATCAAAGCAGAATGAAGAAGTGCAGGCTTGTGGCTTGCAGGCCTGTTAATTTTGATTTCAGAAGTGATGTTACAGGCTTTGGTTCATCTCAGGTTTTGAATTTGAAACTTGAAAATGTTGCAGGCTCTTGAATTGATTCCAGATTGAAGAAATGCATGCTAATGATTTCAAAATGAACTTGCAGGCTTTGGTTTGAGAGGATTTGAAGTTTATTTACAAGCTTTTGAATTTTTCTGGTTTAAAGAAGTGAACTACAGATTTCTTTTGAGTATTTGGATTTGAACATGATTTTCTGGTTTGAAGTGGATTGATTTTCTGGTTTTGAAGTTGATTTCAGATTTTGAATTTTTTTTTCTGGTTAGAGATTACAGATTTTGTTTTCTTTGAGAAGTTTGAGTTTCTCTTAGCTTTTGATTTTTAGAAATATATAAAAAGAGATGAAGGTGAGAAAATATGTGTTTTATATAAGTTAAATTTTGTGATTTAATTAAAATAAAATAAAAATCAAGAATTATATGACACTTGTAAAAAAACTCTTAACATTTGTCATTTGAGTTGATTATTAGTTTACACTTGTTATAAGGTGTTTTAATTTCATCACTTGTCCTTTAAGTAATTAGTATTTATTTTTAAATGTTAAGAAAGATCTTTCCACTTAATTTATTTATTCTTATGTAAATGTATATATGAATTTCATTTTTAAAGAAAATGCAATAAAACTAATTATATATAAATAAAAGCTCATCCAAATATTTTCAAAATATCTATCTTTTGAAATTTAGAATTAAATTCAAATTCCAATTTGAAAGTCCAACTTAAAGTCAACTTAAATATACATATAAAATCAACCCACATATGTATATTATAGAATTTAACTTTTAAACAATTATTTTGCAAATCATTTGTATTTAATTCAAAATATAACTTTAAAATTATATGTATATTAAAATTAGAAAACAAATTCTCATTAATTTTAAAATATAGTTTTAAATCCAATTTATTTTTCAACACATTTATATTTGAATTTCAAATTCAAATTTCAATTTATTCTCAATATTTATTTTGAATCTCAAATCCAAATTCTATTTTTTAAAATCAATTAATATGCATATAAAATAACTAAACAAATATCTTGTTTTATTTGGAAAAAAATCAAATAAATTCACAATTTAATCCAAAAATTATATTAATTACTAATTAAATTCAAATTTATCCCTAAAATTTTAAATAAATTACCAATTCAAATTTAACTCGAAACCGGGGTCGTTACACTAATCCTATGGATTTCCCGACAAGGTGTGGTAGGAAAGTACCTTCGGTTTGTCCTGTTCCTTGACAACTTTTATGGATGTTTGTCTGACATTGCATTTCAAAAGATTACGTACATTGGTTTTTACAAATGTACATCAGTGGCGGTAGAGAAGGCAACTTCTCTTAGCTTAACACCCTACTTGAGACGTACGAGCTTAAGGGTTGTATTTTTGTGGAAGGCAATTAGTAGTCAACGGAAATGGTTGTGTGGCATTCAAAGTGATGTGATATATGATATGTGAAAGGTAATCATTACCTCAGGCCTCATCAACCGAAAATAACCAAAACAGGGTTAGATGTAGCAGGGCTAAGTGGGTCGCTCCCATTAGGGTATGACTGTCCTCTTCTAGATATATCTTTACACGCTATGACATTATGTATCTGATTATTTGGTTTGTATGCTTCGATGGCCCTCGGGAAAGGTCAGTAACGACCAGAGGATGACATATTCGGTACCATCTAGTTCTAGAGGTGGGTCGGTCTTGTGTTGGTAGAGGACAGATGTTCTGTGCCTTGGGACATTCATATAGAGGTGTACCCCTTCGGAAGGTAGTCCCTTCACCTGGTCATTTGTATGGAAATCCAAACTCTACTACGTACCTACCATTTTGATCTTATTACCCAATTGGGCTATATGTTAGAATTTAATCAATGTAATAATTTCGGCTATGATTAAAATTATTTGTATACTAGACACTAGTATAATATCAGATGAATTTTATATGAAATGTTTTAGTTATCGTAAGGTAAAAACCTGTCTGTGTTTATGTGTGGATTTGTCTTACGAGATACTTTTGTTTTGATAAAAGGAAAAGTTTGGCAATTTAATAAATTTGTTGAGTGTATTTCTCACGCTTTTACTAGACTGATCCAGTGTTCTTCCCTTTCAATGCTCGGGTCAGACTGAGTATTTACAGGTTCTGTTTTGGTGCTTTTGGAGCTTTAGTAGGAGAGCTGGAGATCTCCATTCGGCATACACGTACATGTTTTGTTTGATTATCCACTGCATCACTGCTTAATTGTTTATATTATCAGCAATTGTGAGGACATGTTATTATAATTGTCCAGGCTAATCATTTGTGATTGATTGTTGAGCTCTGGTTGATGTATATATATACAGTTTCTGTTTTCTAAAGATCATTGATATGATATTATATGTTTTCCGCTGCGATGTGAGATTCTGTATTCTGTTTGGTTCTATCTTCTCTCTTTCTTCTCTTTTCTTCTTCTCTCTTCTTTTCTTTCTCTTGACTTTCCATCAGTCTATGCTATTTTGGTCGGACATGTGTGGATTATTGTTGATTCAAAGGGTATTGGATTTGCGAGTTGTCACATTTGGTATCAGAGCTTAGATTTTTGCATATTCCTAAGCTTTGATGTGTATTCGGTATAGATATTGATAGTACTATCCTAGATTGAGTTTGAATGTATTATATATATGAGTGCATATTTTTTAGTGAAATAAAATGTTTTATATTGTGTTTGCTTATCCATTGAGTTGTTTTTGAATTCTGGTCGGTATGTGGGACGCCATGTTATCGATTGGCATTTCCAAATAGTTAAACAAGGCAAGTCGACATAGTATCATTTTAAATTGGATAAATGAAATAACTTTACCTCGATTATATTTTATATATAAAGGATTAATTTTTCAGAAATATTAAAGTGTATATAAATTAATTGTTTGGTTGTTTGAAAATGTAAATATATATAAGTTAATAAAGCTGTTTGAATAATCTAAATTAAAAAAATAACAATTGTAAAAGAATAAATTATAAAAGCAAATGAATTATATAGTATGGAATTATAATTAATATGATTTACAAATGTGAAATAATCTTATATATAAGAAATGGAACAACCTGAGTATATTTATAAAAATGAGTTATAAATAAAAATGAATTTGAACAAAGAATTTGAAATTCTGAATCCCGTTTATTTTGAAAGATATTTTTCAAAGCTAAAGAGATTATAAATATAAATAAGATAAATGAATTTGGAACAAATCTTAAATAAGTAAAGTGAACGAGTGAAATTATATAAGTAAAAGATTTATAAATGTGATTTATAGATAGTAGGATTTCTTTGAAAGAATATAAAGCACTGAATTCAGTACTGTTGCTGGAAAATAATAAGGATGATGGCTGCAGCATCATCAGTATCATTTTCGAGTTTCTATGTGATTGATTTGCTACCAATAATAAATTGAAATTGAAAGTATAAGTTTTGTTGTGATAAACAAATTTGAATTTAAAATCCATGTTGTAATTGATAAATGTAAGTGAAATGAGTTTTGGACTTATAATATGAAACAAGAATTAACTTGGTAAAGTAAAGAAATTCGAGTTAGCACAATAAATATATGATTTGAAATTTAACAAAAGTAAAGTTAAATAATTTGAACTGGATTAGACGAGTTATTGGAATTGAAATTAAACTTAAATGGTAGTGATTATATAATATGTATATGGAAGTTGAATAAATAAGTTGCACAATAAAGTGAGAAAATGTAAGTAAAACGAATTGTTAAAATGGTTAAACAATTTTGTTAAGCATAAAAAAAATTTGAATTTGAATAGTGATATGCATTTGACTTAAGTAAAAGTTAAATAAAGTAGAATTTGAATTAAAATTAGTAGTGAACTTAAGTTGTATAGTGAAAATAAATGCAAGTGCAAATGAAATGAAATATAACTTAAGTAATGTTGAATGAATTTGAATTTGATATCAAAAGGAATTAACAAAATGAATGTTGAAAGTAAAGTAAATTAATAAAGTGAATTAAATGAATGTGAACTTGAGTTATGTAAAGAAATTCAACTTTAGTGGTAAAATGTGAATATAGTGAATATTACAATTCAATCCAAATTGAATATTAAATGAATTGAATAATTGAATGAAAGTCAATTGAATGTTAAATTAGATGGAAGTAAATTTGTTAAACGAAATTGAATATAAGAAAACTAAATAAGTTTGATAATGATGGATGCTAGTTGATTGTATAGAAATTCATTTAGTGTTAATGAAACTGAATTAATAAAATTGAAAGTTAAGTAATTGAATTCAAATTGAAAGTGAAGTAAGAATAAATAGAATTGAATTTGATTTTAATTTGGATGTGAACAAATTTGAATGTAAATTAGTGAATATAAACTAATTGAGTTTGAATAAATGAATGTTAGTAAAATCCAATGTTAATGACTCAAATGTTATTTAAATTGAAAATCAATTCATTGAATATTAATGAGAAGTGAATTTATGTTGATTTGGTTATGGATTGACTAGATAGATATTGGTTTATTGGATGTTAGTTGGATGATAGTTGTTTGATGGTTGGATTTTTTGTTTTGATTGCATTTGCTATATTGGCATATATAGTTGTTGTATTGATATATGTTTTATATTGATGTTACTTTTCTTATATACATGTTCTCATTTGCTTGTTGAGTATTTAGTAGGTGCGTATGGTGCTTGCTTCGCATTTGGAGCTCGCTTTCGCGGTATATTAGCCGTATATGCTTGCTAATAATATATAAGGTACATATCTCGGATTACATATCGTACTTTTATACTATTTTCCCTACGGGATGCCTCATCCTCGAAGATAAGATGTATATTTGTGACATATATATGTTGTGATCATACTACGATTGAACTGCGCAAAGGAGACGCTGGCATTTTTTTGAAAATTCGAGGCGTTCGATTTTTTTTGAGAATTTGGAAAAAATTTTATAACCAAAATTTTGATTTTGAGTTAAAATTTAAACAATATTAGTTGTTTTGAAAAGATAACTAATTATGGATTTGAAACTTAGAAAAGTTTTATAACAAGTTTAACTATTGAATTTTGGAAAAAGTTAAAAGATTAAATGAATTTGATATCTAGTTTGAACAAATTGTTTTGAAAAGTTGATGGATTTTGTAACTTTTTCTTACTTGGTAATTTCGAGGACGAAATTCTTTGAAGTAGGGGAGAATGTAACAACCCAGAATTTCAGTCATTTGATATTCATATATTTAATTGATTTTAAATATTCAAAAGCAGATTCTAAAAGTCGAGTAACTTATATTTGAAATATAAGGATTTAATTGGAAATTAAATTGATAATTTGATATTTGAAATTGCAGAAATAATGAAATTTGAATTTAATATGAATGAAAATGATTTATAATGTTGAATTAAATTTTATTTGGATTAGATGTTAGAGAATTTTTAAAATTGAATTAAAAGCTAAATTATAGAAGTTGAATATTTTAATATTTAATTAACGTGTAAAAATAGTCATTTTTCAAACAGTCTCGGATTTCAATGAAATCAGATTCATTAGATCTGTAATGTTATATTATTGTAAGATTTCAAATTTCGTGTTAATCGGAATTACGGTTTGTCCGAGGCAAGCTAAAACGCATAGAAATCTGTTTAAGTAAATTTTAAATTTAATTAATTCGATTTGAAAACCTATCTTTCAAGTACGATTGAATTGACTCCCAATATATATTCCATTGTGTTCGGAACGGGGGTAAAACATTATAAACGCTAGGCGGCACGCTTCGTTTCAAGCTCGAAAAAATAGTATCGTAGAATTTTCTATAAAAGGACGTTGTTCTTTCTATTTGCAAAACCTACTTCAGCTAGGGTTTCATAGCCGCTGACCTTAAATGATTCAATGGCCGAAAATCATTCATTTTTCTCTCTCGATTTCTCCAAATCCATCGACTAATAGCTAAAACCTCCAACTACAAAAATGAAGAGCATATTGAGCTCTATAATCTCAACGGTGGAGATCTGAAACAATGTCGTATTCAGGCTATAATTTGCTCGCGTTTGTATGACATTTGGGCACGTTTTTCGACAGGCCTAGGCCACCAAACTTGACCATACTTTAGGTGGTGGGGTGCGTGGCATAGGGCTTTGTGACTATGGTGGTCGATCATCTTCTAGAGGTTGGTAAGAGGAGCAATAATTCAAGAAATAATGGTGGCCTTTGGGTTTCACGTACGCAAAATTCAAATAGGAAGAAGATGTAACTCATGGCCTGGATCATGTTTTGCAAATTGGATGGCTCATATTATTTCTAGGGTTTGAAATACAAAAAATGAATTTGTAAATTATATATATTTAATTCGTATAAACTACTATACGCTATAACTTTGTCATACAAGATCCGTTTTTTACGAAACGAATTGCGTTGGGTCCGTATTGACGAGCATTACATTTTAGAACTAGTTTGGATTTGATTGGAGCTGTTTTAATTTTGGGTAAAATTAAACGGCTTTTTAATTTTATTCGGAATAAAACACTACAACTGCTATTGGAAGCAATGTGAGTACAACTCACTCTTTCTGACTCACTGATATTTTTATATAAGTGGGAATAAATATTATTTATGATGATTGATGATTGTTTGGATGATGTATGATATATTGATTGGTATTTGGATATATTCCTGCCAGTTGGAGCAGACTACCCTATAATTCCCGTGTATGAGCGATGAGCCTTTGTACGCACATCTGCCTCGAAGCGGATATTGTACATATATTTCTAATATATATATTTGTTTCACATGACAGGTTGGAGGGATCTAGCTGAATTCCTCACCAGTATTGTTTTTTTATAGATATTGATATATATTTAGTTATCATATGATATATGATGTTTTGGATGTCGTGCTTGATGTATTAAGTGCCATTGCAGCATTAAGCCTATTTTGGAATTATGAAAATAGATGTTATATATATTTTTGAACTGTTAAGAAATGGATTTATTTTAAATAAATAAATGTTATAATTTTAATGTTATAAAAATTATGATTTTTATGAAATAAAATTGAAATGTGATTTTTGAAATATGGAGTTAATGATTTTGTGAAATAATTTAAATGGAAAATTTTGATTTATTATAAATGATTTATATATAAGATTTATAAAATTGATATTTTATAAATGAAATAATGGTATTATAAAGGAGTTTTATAAATGTTAAAATGAAGTATAAATGGATTTTATAAGTGAATAAGATCTACAAATTGTGAAATCATAAAATGAATGAATTTTGTAAATAAGAGAATTATAAGTAATTTACTTATAAATTGGTATTAGCATATAAATGAGATAAATGGAATTGGTTAATAAAGGATTTATATAAATTGAAGTTTTTATAAAATATAAGCGTGATCTATAAACATTGTTTATAATCCGAAATCGATTGAATTTGATAAGTTAATTATTATAGTTTATTAAAGGAATTATATCCATGATTTTGGACAGTGGATAATCCTTTAATAAAAGTGCAATAGCAATAAATTTGATTAGGCACTAAATCTGCGGTTTTGGACAGTGGATTATCTTTGATATAAATATGCGGAAATATTAAATTTGATAAACGATTTATATTCACGATTTTGGAGAGTGAATAATATTTAAATAAAATGGATAGTTTTGGAAAGTGATATTTTAAATGGAGTTAAATGTTCTGAAGATGTTTTTAAATTGTTTTAAGTATCGAATACATAGATTTCAACATTCATTGTTGAAATAGACGTTTTTGGGAAGTGTAGGAAATGATGGACTATAACACTTTGTTATGGTAAATGATTTTCGAAAGAAAATGTTTTGTATAGCATATGCGATTTATATATCTATCTAATTTTTGAATCCTTAAACTAGTGATTTTGGGTTGTCGTAACGATGTTTTATGCAACATGCGTTTTGATCCAAATAAATGTGTCTAATAAGAACGTTTTCCTTAAAGAATAAAATATATACTTAATCGTGATTTAAGTATTTGTAATATTTTCCAAGTGTTGAAAATAAAGAGAATTGGGAATTACTTATTATTAAATAAGTATTTGGAAATGTTTTCCAATATTGAAATGGTTTTGAGAATTATATCTTTTTAAAGATAATTTGAAGTGAATATTTGGCAAGTGATTTAATTAATACAAGATTAATTAAAAGGGCCCGGTGATTGTTATGGTGCTGAATATTTGTTTGTTTGCTTTGATAGTTAAATAACCGACTATCCAATTTGGCCATTTTAGTTCCTCGACTTGATGTGAGAACTCTTCAGTCGTACACTTGGTACGTAGCCTTCTGTGTAGGCTTGATTATCGTTTGTGTCGAGGATGGTGATTCGTATAGTGCGGAGTATTACTCTAATCTATCGAGCTTCCTTCTTGGCCAGAAGGATAGCAAGTTGAAAGTTAGAGACGTGATAAGTCTATGAGACTTAGTTTCTGTGTGAAGTTGAGAAACACTTTTGCATGTTGGTGCTAAGAGATCGGGATCAGATTTATCTGAAAACCACTTCGGACCAACGTATATGCGACGATTGTGCAAGTTGCTTGTGATGTTGTTGATATTCAGGATTTTCATAGTGAGGGACTAATTGTTGATCATTTGGGGTTAAAATCCCAATATACATCCAGTAGCAGTAGTCTCTTCATTAGAAATACCAATGCATGGACTATTCGCTACTAATCCTAGGGATTTTCCGACAGGATGTGGTAGGAAAGTACCTTCGGTTTGTCCTTTTCTTGGACAACTTGTATGGATGTTTGTCTTACATTGCATTTCTAAAGATTACATAGATTTGGTTTTACAAACGTACATCAGTGGTGGCGGAGAGGGCAACTTCTCTTAGCTTAACACCCTCCTTAAGACGAATGAGCTTAAGGGTTGTATTTTTATGGAAGGTAATCGTTTCCTCGGGCCTCATCAACCGAAAATGACCAAAACATGGTTAGATGAAACAGGGCTAAGTGGGTCGCTCCTATTAGGGTATGATCATCCTCTTATAGATATATCTTTACATGCTATGACGTCGTGTATCTAATTAGTGTGGTTTTTATGCTTCGATGGCCCTCGGTAAAGTTCGGTAACGACCGGAGGATGACATATTCGGTACCATCTAGTTATAGAGGTGGGCTGGTCTTATGTTGGTAGAAGGCAGATGTTCTGTGCCTCGAGACATCCATCTAGAGGCGTACCCCTTCGGAAGGTAGTCCCTTCACCTGGTCATTTGTATGGAAATCCAAACTCCACTACGTACCTGCCATTTTTATTTTATTACCCAATTGGGCTATATGCTGGAATGTAATCAATGTAACAATTTCGGTTATGATTAATATTGTTTGTATACTAGACACTGGTATAATATCAGATGAATTTGATATGAAATGTTTTAGTTATCGTATGGTAAAAAATGTCTGTGTTTATGTGTGGACTTGTCTTACGAGATAAATTTTTTTGATAAAGGAATAGTTTGGCAATTTAATAAATTCAGCTGAGTATGTTTCTCACGCTGGTTTACCAGACTAATCCGGGCGTTTTTCCCTTTCAAAGCTCGAGTCAGGCTGAGTATATTTACAGGTTCAGTTTTGGTGCTTTTGGAGCGCCAGTAGGAGAGCTAGAGATCTCCATTCCGCATACACATACATGTTTTGTTTGATTATCCGCTGCATTGTTACTTAGTTGTTTATATTATCAACAATTGTGAGGACTGTTTATTATAACTGTCCAAGCTGATAATTTGTGAATGATTGTTGAACTCTGGTGATGTGTATATATATACAGTTTCTGTTTTGTAAAGATCGTTGATATGATATTATATGTTTTCCACTGCGATGTGGGATTCTGTATTGTTCTGTTTGTTTATATCTTCTCTCTTTCTTCTCTTTTTTTCTTCTCTCTTCTTTTCTTTCTCTTTACTTTCAGTCAATCTGTGCTGTTTGGGTCGGACATGTGTGGATTATTGTCGATCCAAAGGGTATCGGATTTTGCGGGTCATCACAGGGACTTGCACCTTGCACTCCGGTCCTGTCTCTCAGGTCGGGACTCTAAGGCGATCAAAATCAATCATCACTCTCTAGTGGAATTTAAAAATTCAAATATCCAAATCAAAGCATATCGAAATCCTTATTAACCATCCTAGAAATCCAACTCAGAGCATGCCTATGGACCAATCTAGGTCTCATACATGTGTAAGTGGTCCGGGGTTATTATTATCCTAAGAAAACATCCTAGACATTGGACTTAGAGCGTGACCAGGGACCAATCTAGGATTTGTGCACGTCTAAGTGGTATGGGGTTATTATTGTTCTAGATAGTCATCTCAGGCATCTGACTCAGAGCGTGCCTTGGGATCGTTTGGGATCCCGTGCACGTGTAAGTGGCCTGAGGTTATATTGCATCATTTATCTAAAATCAGGGTAAATGAATAGAACCTGACTCCAATCCATCACAAGCATGAGGATGTCATCAAATGGAAGTCTTTGATCCGTAAATTCATTTTTCTCCCCATTCCAATAGTGAGCTTCTAGCGCATAATCTTTCGATCTTTGATCGTTCATATTCGGATTCACGTTCCTTGCTCTAGCATTATCAATTCCCAAAATTTCGGTAGCCATTCCAACAATGCCCGCAACAATTGTTATTCTGTTTGTGGTGGCATTGTTCCAACTTGCAACGCTCCAACTCCAGTCGCTCATGCATTGTTTCCTGGCATTTGGTTTTGAAATCCTGCATCTATAGCAATTCCTTGCTTTTCCATCCTTTGGAAGAATCCTTTAAGCATCTCTTATTGCCTAGTTATCACTCCATCTTGCATCTCCTTCATCATCCTCTTCATCTATTCTCTAGTCACATAGATGGATTAATGAGAATTTAAGGGCACCTTCTGTTGCTCCCAGGCTCTTGGTTGACTTGCTTCGGTTTTAGTTCTAGTATCAAGCCTCATCATCTTCTCCAAATTTCATGTTCAAGCTTCAATTTTATAGATCTAGCTCTTGTTCTCAGTAAAATCACCAAAATGTTAATTCAAAAATTGGGGCAATACCCAAAAATCAGATGAAAGCACCATTTCAGATTTTAAAAAAAACAGTAAAAGGAGACATAATTTTTATAATGGTTTGGCGTAATCTTCGACCTATATCCATTTTAATCTTTTATTAATTGTTCTCTCTTAGATTACAACTAGTTTCCATGGACATAACCACAATCTTGTGGATATTAGATTTACAACAATTTTTCAAGAGAGTTTGAGAGTCATCAGTATTAAGAATTTGTCAATCTAAGTCCTAGAACAGCAAATTGTAGTTTCCTAGCTGACTCTAATGGAGGAGAGGTTAGAGGTGAAGAAGTAGAAGAGTATCCACAATTAGAAAATCTAAGTCCTATTTTGGTTGCGCCATGGCTTGTGTTTATACGAGAAACAGTTGAGGCCAAAATTCCACTAGGGCAGAGTCCAAATATCAGCTTGAAGTAGTGTGTAAAATTGTAGGATCTTCCGAGCTAACCACGGAGGTTGATGCCGATCTCTTAAGTCGGGGTTGACTTCTCACTGTAATTCGAATCATTTCAAACCTTCTTCCACCCTTATTCTTACTTCATTTTATGGTATCCTATGTTATTTCCATCAATCATTGGTTGTCTAAAACAAGTCGTTATCTACTTCTCTCCAAAACAGCCCAGTATCAGCCTTTTTGCCTAAGAAGTCGGTAATGACTTTTTCCTTAACTCGAAATGATTGTACTTTTTATAGCACTCTTCTAATTCTATATGGAGGTGTCCTAAGAATTCACAACATCTATGAAGTTAACATTAGAGGTCAGCACCGACATATCCCCTTAGTGTATTTTTCGTCCAAATTTCTTGAGCACAATTCTCTAGTAAGTGTGTCTCCAAGTTTTCAAGCTATTTTGTCCTTGTTTGAATATTCTAAGTCTAATAGAAATCTACTTTGCTAAAATGTAGTTTAACAGTAATAAGCTCCCAGTAGTCTTTTATGTTTCTCTAAAACCTAAGATTAAACACAGAAATCTTTTAACTTCAATAATGAGTGTTAGGACTTGTTTGTCTTGGGACTCTAACAATGAGTTTGCTCAACAAGTCATAGCCATACAAGCGGTGGTTAACTTCTTATCGATTATATCATATACAACTCTTAACTATCGTTTTTGTCCTAGTTTCATTTTGACCTTGACTTTGCTCAACAAGTCGAAAGAGAATACTCGTTCGGACCTAGCATTTCACGATGGTCTAAGTGTAGTGCATATATATTGAGTTTTCTCAAAAAATACATATAGCTATCTTACATCGTTTATTCTATACATTAATAATGCTACACACGACATCTTAAGCTTGAGTTTGCTCAATAACAAGAGAGTATGCAAGTAATTTATTAATATATAAATGGTAGAGGACAAACTTTATATTAAAGATTCATAATTTTTAATATATTTAATTAAATGATATCGACTTATGGAATAATGTATTTCTTATGAAATACTCTCATGATTCAAGTGTGGACACATCAGAAATTATGATGTACGTCCTATACATGTTTATCAATTAAGTCTATTTAGTTTTTCTTATTGCTACACCTTTTATTATATATTCATATTATATAAGTTTTAATTATTACATAACTTTTATAATTTTAATCAACTTGTATAACAGTCTTATTTACAACATTATATTAACTAAATCTTATTGAATTAATTTAATTAATTAACATTTTAATTAATTTTGTATTATTAAATTAAACACTTTATATTAAATGTGTATACTATAACATTTAAAGTTCTACATATATCTATTATATATGTGTATTTTATTTTTTGCAAGCAAAACAAAAGGATTTTATTATTTTGCTAGGTAAGCCAAATTTAGAGTGGTTGTACCACTATTACCATTAAAAGCGGGCATTAAGGGCAAATCCCAAAACGTCTAGCAACCCAGTTGGCCTTATAGAATAAATAACAACACCAACAGATAAAACTAAAAGAAAACATGAAATAAGATGTTGCCCTACTTCTCAGAATTAAGAATCATGGCCTTATCAATCTCAAAATAAAAATGACTGATGCATACTCACGCCTTGTAGCAAAGTATAGAGCTAGTGCATATGTGTGAAAGTTCGTGAATATCCTAGCATCCATTCATTCCAAATGTTAATATTTTTGAAGAGGAGTATAAAATATCTATTGTGCAGGGACTTCCACCTTAAATGTTTAAATATCCAGTTCCATTCTTGGTATTATTAACTAAATAGTTTCTATATCCTTCTACCAATAAAATTATTTTCCATGTACAATTGCAAAACTACATTCCATGAAAAGATGAAGGGCAATTTCAACATAATATTTCCAGAAACAACATGTTGCAGAGTAAATTAGATCATGGGCTAGAAGTTTGTCTTGATTAAGACATGAGTTATGAATTATTTTCCAAAGCATAAAGTTATCTTTTCAGAGCCTTATTTATTCCAAACACATTTGTGCCATGGGTCTTCAGTACCATTCTGTATCTTGATGAATGCCTTATAAATTGTAGATATAGTGTGTGCAATATGTCTCGTTGTCCAGACCAACTCCATATCATATTGTAGGATTTTTGTATTTTATAGTTCATTCCATAGTAACCGAATAAAAGTGCAGTTGATATATGGAAGAGAGGTGTAGCCATGGTGGATATAGTTAACTGCAAGGGCAGAATTTGAAATACCTGATCTATTTTTTGGCAAAATGTGAACATATTATTTAGAATCAGGACATCCATAGCCCGAGGAGTATACCGGAATAGATATTTACTTTTTGGAAGTATGGAATATCTTAGAATTGGAAAATTTTCAATTCATTTTTTTGGCAAAGCCAGCCGGCTTTAGAGTGGGTCGTGCCACTATATATAAATAAAGAACAGGAGTTCTATACATGCACAGAACAGCTATAGTCTGGTTTTATAGTGGCCAGACCACTTAGAACTAGAAAAAGAGAAAAAAAAACAACCGAAGCTAGACATGAGGACCAGACTACTCGAGAGGGCACAAACCCCCCTGTCGCGACTGATATCTACTTCAATATAAGGCCAATAACATGCTTGTGATATCCCGGAATTTCAAGGAATTTAAAATGTGATAATATCTTAATTAAATTATTTAAATTGATAAAATTGTTATTTTCAAATGTAATTAACCAAAATAAAATTAATGTGATGTTTCTAAATTTAGAGATAGATTAATTTTAAAAATAGAATAATTATTTAATTTGTGTTATTTTATAAATTTAATTTCAAATAGATTTATCATTTTCAAATTTAATAAGTGTAGTTTAAATATATATATGTGTGTGTGTGTGTGTGTATATGTTTATCCAAGTTAGCTTTAAAATTTGAATTTAATTTTTTCGAATTTAATAATGTGTTTGTTTAAATTAATATAGATATATTTTATTTGATTATAAATTGAAGTTTAAATTGAATTTGGATTCGAAATTCGAATTTAAATTTGAAATTTAAAAGAATATATATATATTTATATATATATATATTTATATATATATATATATATATATATATATATATATTTATATATATATATGTTGAAAATTAATTTGGATATAAAAGAATATATGAATAAAGTTTTTATTTTAAAATAAAATTTGTTTTATAATAATTTAAAACAAAAGGATTTTATTTATATAAATTTGGAAAATCTTTATTTTATAGTAAATAAATGAAAAAGTATTTAAATTAGCATTTAAAAATGGATTAAATAATTTTATATGACTTTATTTAGAATCTAATTGGTTTTTATTTTATTTGTTTTAAAAGTTTTATTTTTATAAGTTAAGAAAAGCATTTATAAATTTATAAAAGTACTTATTAATTAGTAAAAATTAATAATAAAGCTTTTAAAATATTTTAAAAATAATTTTAAAATAAGTTATGACAAGTGTTTATTTTTAGAGCTTATTGATTAACATGTGTAAGATAATTAGCATTGGTATTTGACAAATGTAAGAAGATTGAACAAGTGTCTTTCCCTAATTTTCTTTTCTTTAATTTTAATAAACCATAAATTATAATATATAAAACTTCCATTTTCCTTCTCCATCATTTTCTTATCCTTTCAATTCAAGCAAGAAATCAATGGCCGGTACTATATTCATTTCCTCAAAAATCAACCTGAAAGAATTTTACAAAACTCAAGTTCAAAACCTAAACCTATAACCAATGCTCAATTCAAAACCTGAAATCACTTTCTCGAACCAAAACCTGTTATCATCTCCTCTGAAACAACTTTCAAATCTGTAATCCTCTATTATCAAAGCATTTTCAAAGCCTGTAATGTTTATCTTCAACCTGAAATTCATTCCTCAAACAAAAATCATTTTCAAAACAAAATCGAACATCAGATTTAAAAGCCTGTAACCTCCTCAACTCTAAGCTTGTAAAGACTGCAACCTGGAAATCAAGAAATCTTCCCAACAATTGGCTTCAAAGTTATTTCCAGTGCAAACTTTCAAGTTTTAAAGCTTTCCAGTTTCTAAAGTTTTAAGCAAGACAAAGTTTCGGGAATTAACAACAGCAAAGCATTCAAATTTTTCAAAGGCTTCAGTTTTCATCCAGTTTCAAAACTCTCTGCATTTTCAAAAAGGTGAGTAAACATTTAAATTAAAACTTAGGTATAAATATCTGTGCATGTGAATTTCTATGATGATAATTGTTTTGCACGTATGTATATAAGTAAGACTCTGTGTAGATATGTAGTGTACATATATGTTGATTTTAATCACCTATGTTATTAGTTCAAAGATTATGGTTTTGATAAAAATTCAAAATCTTTGCATCAGATCTCTGTTAGACTATGATATTCAAACATGTTAAATTAGTTTAAACTCAATCTATGTTTTAAAAACACATTCAAACATAATGGGATCGAGAATCTGTTGGGATCAAGAATTTACAGTGGACATGTTAAAATCATGTTAAATAAAATCTTGTAAATTTCCGATTCATGTTTATAACCAGAATCGAATCTGTAAAATATGATTTTTAAGATGAAAATCTAATTTTTTTAGTTACGTTTTGGGAGAGTATTTTGGAGTTGATCGATTTTTGATTTCTGGGTATTTTCTTCCGACTGGAAAATGGTGGAATCTCGTGGTTGCTCCCGGAGGTTGTCGAGGCCTGGAAAAATAGCGATTGATTCTATAAATCGCCATGGCAACAGAGATCGATTGAGGTACGGTTTAAAACCCAGTTTTGGTCATGATTGTAGTATATGCTGTTGTGGCATCTTGGGTGATTCGAGTTGCTCGAGACTGGGAGGAAAGTAGCATGGAAGGCCTGTGAGTGTGTGGCCACGGTTGCACACCCTCTGATGATCGGAGTCGTGGGTTCGGGGAAGATTCAGATGAAGGTGTGTTTCCAGGATTTGACCAGAGTGGTCCGTTTTCGTTTAGGCTTTGTAGTGTAGAATTGAGGGTCGGGATTGTTAGAGGTGATGGTCGTCGAAAGGTTGAAGGTGACGGCGTTGGCCAGTATCGCCGCGATCGCCTGTGCAGGTGCATCAGTGAGGGTTGGTATCAGTAGTTGGGTAGAGGAAGTGGTTTCGATAGGGGACTCGGAGGGGTTCGGTAGTTTTCTTGAGAACATCTTCGGGGACGTGAGTGTATAGCTTTTCAAATTTTAACATAAACAAATTCTAAGTTTTTAAAAATCAAAAAGTAAGGTAAGGGAAGAAGAAAAGAAACTCGGGTTTAAACCTGAGTGGCATTTGGGTTTGACCCGAAGTAATGTAATTGAGTAGTTTTAAAAAGACTTTTAAAATTAGGTTTTTGAAATTTAAAATTTAAATTAGTTTAAATCTTTTTATATAAACTACTTTATATTTAATAAATGTTTTCTTAAACATTTTGATTAAGAAGTTTTGAAGTTTGATAAATATAAAAAAATTTATGTAAATTTAAAGTGATATTTAAAATTTAGTAATGAATGAAATTTTAAAAATTTACATAAAAAGACAACTTTTTAAACTCAAATTGAAAATAGTTTTTAAAAACTATTAATTGATAAATGTTTTAAGTTATTTTTAAAATTATGCTTTGATAACTTTAATTTATCAAAATAAATGATTATTTATATTTAAACTTAATTATTGATTTAATTAAGTAAAGATAATTTTTAAGATAAATGATGTAATTATGTTAATGTTAATAAAGGCATTAATAAGATAATGTTTTATCTTAATTAAAGTTTTAATGTCTTGATATTAATTAAATTAAATTAAGAAAATTAAATTTAATTAATTAGTTTAATTAATTATAAAAGATTAATTAATAAATTAATTAAGGGTAATTAATTTACTTGATTAATAAATGATTAAGGATTAAAGGTTGATTAATTTAAGGATTATTTAAAATTGTAATTAAAGATCATTTATTAGATTATTAATTAATGATTAGAGATTAATTAATTAAGTAATTAAGTGTAATTAAAACTTAATCAATCAAGTAATTAAGATTGATTAAGTAATTAATGAGTAGTTAAGTAAGTAATTAAAGGTTACTTAACTAGTAACTAAGAAGTGCTTAATCTGTGATTAAGTTTTATTAATTAATAATTAAGTTTTATTAATTAATAATTAAGTTTTATTAATTAATAATTAAGTTTTATTAATTAATAATTAAAGGATAATTAATCAGTAATTAAAGATTAATTAAGAAGTTGTTAAGTGGTAATTAATTGATTAACCAAATGGTGATTAAGGATTAATCAAATGATAATCAAGGATTGGTTAACTGTTAATTAAGGATTGGTTAACTGTTAATTAAGGATTGGTTAAATGTTAATTAAGGATTCGTTAACTGTTAATTAAGGATTGGTTAACTGTTAATTAAGGATGGGTTAACTGTTAATTAAGGATTAATCAACTGGTGATTAAGGAGTAATTAACTTGTAATTAAGTTTTGTTAATTAATAATTAGGTTTATTAATTAATAATTAAGAGATAATTAATTAGTTAATTAATGATTAATTAACTAATTATAAGAATAATTTTGGATTAATTAATTTTTATTAAGAAATATTGATTAATAATTAAGGTTATTAATCAATAGTTGATGGATAATTAATCAGTTAATTGAAGATTAATTAATTGATTATAAAAGTAAATAAGGATTGATTACTTTGTATTAAAGGAGATTAATTAATAATTAAAGTTTATTAATTGATGATTAAAGAATAATTAATCTGTGATTAGAGATTAATTGATTGATTGATAAGGTAATTAAGAAGTGATGAATTAATTAAATGATTGTAATTAATTAATGGTTGATTAAGCAGGATTGGATGCTTAATTATGATATGGATTAATAATTCATGTTTATGGATGATTGTTTGTGTAGAATGTCTAAATTAGATGACATCTATTGTATGATATCTATTGGTTGAAATCTATTGGATGATATGCTGTGATATTCTGTGATATGATATTGGATATATCAGTGATAAATGTGTGATATTTTTCTGTGAATGCTGTGTGAATTCAAGTATTAAATTGAACTGAATTGTTTAAACATTAAACAACTTAGCCTTTAAGATACATTTGGATTTCGATAAGACCGGGATCGGAGACCAAATTTGATTATCCGAAAACCACATCGATCCAAGTTAAATGTTAGGTCATGAATTCAAGTGATGATCAAGTTGAAGACTCGAAGTGTAAGAACTAGCTGTCGTAAAAATCTAAGGGTGATTCCAATACGACTATAACGGAGATAGTACTTTCAGGTTCGAGATGGAGTTTTCAAAGTGCAAGGGTTATTGTCGTTAACTCTGTGGGTGATTCCAAAATGAATGTAATGAGATAATGCCTTCGGTTTCGTTCGTACTCGGAACGAACTTGTATGGAATGAATTCTTTCAGCACATCATCAGGTGGACGATGAGCATTCTAAGATAGATGTGTTCTATAAAGATAATCATAGCCTCAATCCTCATTAATCGGAAATGGCTAAAATAGGGGAGGTGCGGCAAGGCTAAGTGGGTAGCACCCAAGTAGGATAAGATTTACCCCTGTTTAGAGTCCCTTTTATTCCGACTGTGTGGGCAGTTGAATAGCTACAACCGCTGGGGTTTTCTTATTCGGGACTGTGGATGGTTCCAGCTTTTTATTGCAGGGGATTTAGGGTGGATCCTCGGTACGGTGATCTAGGCCACATACTGTGATGGGCGGTACCCCAGTAGCCCTTCCATTGTATGGAAATCTAATCTCCAATAAGTTCCCTCGGATTTGATTGTATACCTATGTATGCTGGAATTAAATAAATGTAACAATTTCGGCTATTTCATATTTATTTGAAAACCCTAGACCCTATTATAATATCACTGGATTTCCTATCAAATGTTTTGGTTAGCATAAGGTAAAAACTTACCCATGTTTATGTGTGGGAAGTCTTACGTGATACCTTTGTTTTCAAAGACTTTTCAAAGCCAAGCAACTTTAACCCGTTTACTCACACCAGACCCATGTTTGACCCGGAGTTTATTCTGTTTTCTTAAACTCTTGGGTACTCAAATTTTTACGAGTAGCCAAGAGATTTTGGTTAGCTTTGATGAATTCTGGAGGAGAGATGGAGCAGGACGCTTCTGCGTTTGTAGATACATAGTGTTTCCACTGTGTTATATCTCTGTGATGATATATGTATTGTATTAGAGTTGTATAATAGACAGACTTTTATAACTGTCTATTTTGTGTTGTTGTATCTGTGTAACTCTGACATGTAAATGACTATGTAATATCTGTGTGATATATTATATTTTGTTCCGTTCCGCTATGAGATTCTGTTATTGTTGAGTTCTTTCTTCTATCTATTTTATTTCTACCTCTTTCTTTCTCAATAATGATGCATCTTTCTGTGGAATGAAAGATGGGTCGTTACACTTGGTATCAGATTATAGGTTGAGATAATACCTAGGCTCTGGAGCGGTGTCTATCTTGAGAGCGCGTATTTGTAATTATATATATATATATATATATATATATATATATATATATATATATATCCCTACCTATTTGTTGGATATTTGCTCGGATTTCCAACATAAGTTCTAGAGGAGTTTCATCTCTCTCTTTGTTTAGTTGACCATCCTATCTTTGTATCTAATCCTATAAGTAGGGTAACCGAGTTAGATAAGATATGTAGAGGCCTAAGGTTTTCTTGTCTCCCCCATAGTTTTTCTAGAGACCCATTATATTGGATTTAAAAGGGTTTTGATCTTGTCTTGGATATGGATTGGTTGGATTTGTATTGGGCTGTTTTCATGGTGAAACAAGGATTGTATCTTTGGAGGCTGAGTTGGGAAGAATCGCAAAAAGTGACTTGCGATGATGCCAGAGTTCTTTTGAGTCATCTTCTGCATGGAGTAGAGGCATCTCCATAAGGCGTAGAGTCCATGAGTGGCCAGAGATTTTTCGGATGTTTTCGAGGAAGTGAAGGTTTGTCTTCATCTGGAGATAGAGTTGTGGATCGTCTTTGATTCCGTGAGTAGTTCCTGTTGTTTAGTCTAGTTTTCTAGTTGAGGTTCAGCTGTTGTCTTTGTGGCCTAGTCGGATGAGTCTTTTGAGATTCTGTGTGGGTTTGATGAACCGAGTTGTTCGGGAAGTATGGTATAAGTTGATCTTGTGTTCATCAATGTTTTTCTTATCTACTCCAAGTCTGAAAAGGAAAGCACGCGGCATTTGAAGTTAGCATTAGAGGCTTTGGGGAGTCATATTGTTTTTTTTGGTGATGGTATTTCTGTAAATCCAGCCTGGATAGCACTATCCAGAAGTGAAAGCAACCAAAGTTTTCTGGATTTGGCAGGGTTCTACAGGAAGTTTATCGATGACTATTTTAAGATTTCTTCACACTTACCCAAGTGACTCGGGAAGGAGAAAAGTTTAAGTGGACCCGAGTGTGAAGAGGCTTTCTTGGATTGAAGGCAAGGCTGACTAGTGTGCTTGTTCTAGCTATCTCTAATAGCAAGGATAAGTTTGAGGTCTGCTCGGACGTTTATGTGTGTCTGAGATGGATGAAGTGAGTCAAGAATGATCAGTGTTCCAATTTTGTGTTTTGATGACCAAGGAACATTGAGGATCATCGGAAGGATTTGTGTTTAGAATTTCTGGATTTTGAAGCAAGAGGTTATGGCAGAGAGCCATCACTCCAGGTTGAGTGTCCAGCCCAGGGTGTTCAGATGTATATGGATATGAAGAGAGTCTTCTGGTGGCCAAGCACGAAGTAGGATGTAGCTGCTTTCGTCTTTGGATATGCGATCTGTCAGCAGGTGTTGGTGATCTGCAGAAGACCGCAATATTGTTGCAGTCTTTGGAAGTTTCTGTGATATCCCGGAAATTTGGGGCAATATCAACTTAATAATCTACATTAAAAATTAAATTGATTTGATAATATTTGTTAATAATATTAAAATTTATTTAATCATCTTCTTTTAAATAAATATTTAACTGATAATTTATCTTTTAAAAGCTAATTTAAATTGTTTCTATTTATAATGTATATATGTATATATTGGTATATATTATAAATAGATCAGTTATGTTTTTAAATTTAATAGATAAAATTATATTTTCTAATTCTATTATTTTTGATAATTTGGAAATTTAATATTGTACAAATAATAATATGATCTTTAAAATACTCAAGATAAAGTTTAATTTGTTTAAAATGATTTTAGCCTAGAGTTTAAATTTAAATAAAAAGATTGTTTTGTTCTTTTTACTTCAACTTTATAAAATAAGTAATTTATTTATGTAGTGATTTCATTTATGAATCATTTTAAATTAGTAATGAGTGATTTTTAAACAATAACAATAATGCAATATTTTTACAAATAGATTTTAATATAAAAGAAATTGTTATTTTAAATTCATTTATATATATATATATAAGTATTTTGTAAAGATATGGTTTGTAAATTTAAAATGAAGTAAACTTTATAAATATTTAACTTAAGAAGAAATCAAATGTATAAGGTTAATATAAGCACATAAGTTAAAAAAATTCACAACAAATATTGAAATAAAGTACTTAAAGCAAAGCAAAAATAAACAAAGTAAGATAAATATAAATGCAGCCTGTAAGAAAATATACAAGGCAAGAATATAAACAAGGTAAAATAAAATGCAAAACTAAGAAAGGAAACATGTAATCATGTCTATACAATAATTATGTTGGCAAATAAAACAAAATAAAGTAAGAAAAAAATAGATATGCAGACAAGTAAAAATTGTATAACCTGTAGGTAATATTATGCAAGTAGCAAAGTATGAAAAGAAACAAAACAAAAAAAATGACATATGCAGGTTGCTTGTAAGAGAAGTGCAAAGTAAATAAAATATCTATGATTAACATGATAATAGGAGACATTAAGTACAATATCTAAACATATGCAGGCATTAGAAAATATCTTTGTACAAAGGATAAGATTAGTGTAAACATATAGTACATTTGCATTTAATGCTTTCATTTCTTAGCACATAACAAAATCTTTTCGAACTGTTTAAAATCAACTCAGCTTCCTAATTAAAAGATTTGGCCTAATAAAACAAAACACAAATATAATCTGCAAATTGCTTGTCTCAGATGCCACCCTCCCCTGAACTTCTTTATATATGCATATATTTTTTGTTCGTTCATAAAAAAAAAGCTGAAACAAAGAACAATGGCAAACATTTTCAATTATACAAACTTAGTAATATTACAACTGAAGAAAGCAAGAAGAATCAAAGGAAAAATCAAGTAAAACATTTCCAGTTTTTAAAGTTCAAGTTGTTTCAAACAAAAGAAGGCTATGTTCTGCAAATTTCGGTGAGTAACATTTTTTTTAAATTATTTAAGTTTTACAATCTGATGTATGTTGATATTTGGATGCTTAAGTATATGGTTTGAATATTTATTTCATCATTTCACTCTGGTGTTTGTGTGATGGAAATTTTGTATAGTTCAAACCTGCAAATTCAAACTGCTTCCATTTAAAACTTGCTCTGTATCTTTTCAAAACTGTGGTGAGCAATATTCTTTTGATTGAACTAAATTAGTTGCTTGTGTATAACTAGAAAAAAATGTTTATGTTGTAAAATTGCTGATATGTTTATATGTGAAAGTATGGATGCTTATATCCTGTACAAATTTTGGAGATGCCTCTGATTGTTTTCCCCAGGTCAAAATGTGTAAACAAATGCATATTTTTGTTCAAATCACATCCAGGATTGTAAATACAAACCAAGATGGTTTGTTTGTACAGGAAATTAACTTTTAAATTTTGTTTAAGCTAAATCAACTTATCATTATCAATGGAAAACCAAAATGTTTGAGCAAATTTTGGACAAATTAAAATCTAAACTTTTTAATTTACGAATTCAACAATATATACTGAATTCTTATACTTTAATATGAATTTTAAAACAAAATTTATAATTTTTAGAATGGGCATTTAAGAGCAGTTCTGGAATGAATATAAAATGCAAACTTGGGGGGTTTTTGGCGATCTAAGGGGATTGGGAGGTCGGGTCTGTGGCTGGTGATAAGGGAGTGACCGGAGATGTTGGGAAAAATAACCGGGTTGCTCCAATTCGTCGAGGAAGCGGCGGTGGGGATTTGTTTTTTTTAACCTAGTTTGAGTACTTTGAAGTTTTGAATCAGTGCAACCTCTCTGGTTGGCCGAGTGTTATGAGGTCTTGGAGGTGGCTAGAGGTGTGAAAGTCAAAGCCGTTGCCGGTGGTGGTGGTCCTCTGGAGGTCGGAAGAGGAGGGGCGAAGTGTTGACAGGTTTCGAGAGGGGGATATGTTCGTGGTTCCAGGTTTGAGAGTGTGGGCTTGTTTTTGTCATGAGCAAGTGGTGTAGCTTTGGGCGGTCGGGGTCGTATCTAGTGATGCTCGGCGGTGTGTTGGAGCGCAGGTGAGGGGCCGGCGTTGGTTGGGGCCACGGTGCACGTGCATCGTGCCGTTGAAGGCTGGGTAGTTGGTTCTGTGTACAGGTTTTTGGTTAGGGAAGAACTCGAGTAACTCGAGTATGTGACTCGAAGTAAGGCAAGGGGAGAACCCGAAGTAAATGATTGGGGGTTTGTGTTGTATTGTTTCAGGTTTTGTAAAAACTGGGAACAGAGTTCTGTTCTAAAATTTAAATGAAACCTAAAATAAATAATAAATTTGAACATGTTAAAAACCAGTTTTAGGTTCGAATTCTAGTTTACTTTTGAATTCAAATTTAAATTTAAAATAAAGTTTAAAAAAATTAAAATATGGGTTTCCTGTCAGGTTTACAACCTGACAGTTTCAGATTTTAAATTTAATTTAAAATCTGAATCAAACTTAAATTGTGTTTGAAAATTTAAAAGTTCAAAATATAGATCCTAGTGAACTTTTGAATATAAGTTTTTAGAAACGAATTTGGATTTTTAAATCAAAAATTAAAAATAAAGTTTTTTTTGAAAGCAAGTTAAAACCAAGTTTTAAAATTTTAGTTAAACTAGTGACTTCAAAATCTGAAAATATAAATCAGTTTAAAATCTAAATGTATAAATCAAGGATAAATTCAAATAGTTCGTTTTAGAAAGAATTTGTCTGCAATTAAATATTTGAATTGGGTTTTTACAAGTTCTTTTGAAATGGAAGCTAAATAAAATTGTTTAACTTGAAATTGCAAGTTAAAATATAAATGTATTTTGGGAATTTAAATTTAAATTAAGATTCAATTAATTTAATTTAAAAGATTTTCTTATACAAGTTCATATATGTAAATAATAAGTGTTATTTACATTTATTTAAAGGATTTTAAATTGAATTTAAATTATAGTCATTTTGAATCTTAAATTCAAATGATATTTGAATTTAAATTTAAAATGTAATGTTGATAAAGTCATAAATTAAGAAATAAATTGTCGTAAGAATAAAAGGTTAATAAAGAAATGACTTATGTATTAATAGTTTAGATCAATTTATAATTGGAAATTAATTAAGAAAGTAATTTAAGTAAAGTTATTAGTTAATAAAGATAATTAACTAAAGATTACTGATTAATTTATTAATGAGATTAATTTTGATAATTAATCAGATTAATTAGATAATCTATTGTAAAATTGTTAAATGTAATTACTTGATAAAAGTAATTAAGAGATTAATTACTTATTGTAATTAATTTTGATAAATGATTAATTTAAGTTAATTAATTTAGTTTAATTAATTTAAGAAAATCATTGATAATTGATAAGTGTAATTTCTTAGTGTATGCAATGGAGCACAATTACTTAAGGAAGTAATTAATGTTAATTATTGAATGTAATCAATGAAAAATGATGTGATAATAAAGTAATTTGGATAATTACTTTTATAATTAATCTTGGGATTAATTAGTAGAGATAATTAATTATGGGAATAATTAATTTATTTATATGAGTAATTAAGGGTGGTTAATTACTGGTTGATATTAATCAAAGGTGATTAATAATTGTGTTAAATTAAAAGATTAATCATTTAGTGAAATTAATTTAAATAAAGTAATTTATTTTAAATCTAAATTAGAAATCATTAATTAATATAATTAATGATGTAAATTAAGAATTGGTTAATTAAGGAATACTTAATAATGTGATGATTAGTTGATATAATTAATTAAGAATAAATGTAATCAATTATAAATGAAGTAATTAAATGTTAAATAATTTAGAATAATTAATTTGTAAAATTAATCAAAGACCAATTACCTATTGTAATTAGTGAATGATTAATCAAAGGTGTTTAATCGAAGTGAATATTTAGAGGATGATTAATTAATTTGATTTATAATTAATTAATGATTGTATAAACAGGATTTATAGGTGAAGTAATTAATTTAATTTACTTTAAATTAATTAGAGATAGAGGTAGTTAATTTAATTCATTTTAAATTAATTACAAATTACAAATGGTATGATTATAAATCATTGCTTATGGATGAATGATATTGATATTTCATTTGATGATTGTGATCTGGCATGAATTATATCTATGTGTCATGGATGCTTGTTTTAAATATGATAATATTTGATTATCTGTTTATGAGATTATCTGTGATTATCTACTGTGATATTATGAATTATCCATCTGTGTGTATATTGATTATATTGAATTAAACTGTTAAGACTAAATAGACAACTTAGCCCTAAAAGACACGTTTTGGATTTCGATGAGACCGGGATCGGGTTTCCTTATTTGGAACATCCGAATACCACATCGATTCCAAATTAACGATAGGTCGTGAATCTAAAGTGAAGATGGAGATTCTGAATGCAAGGGTTATCGTCGTTAACTCTGAGGGTGATTCCAAAATGAGTGTAACGAGATAATGCCTTCGGTTTCGTTCGAACCTGGAACGAACTTGTATGGATTGAATGCTTTCAACACATCGTCAGGAGGACGATGAGCATTCTAAGAATTATGTTCTCTAAAGATAATCGTAACCTCAAGCCTTATCAACCAGGAATGGCTAAAACAGGGGAGGTGCAGCAAGGTTAGGTGGGTCATGCCCAAGCAGGACAAAGATATTCCCCTGTCTAGATGTCCCTTATTTTCGGCTGTGTGGGCGGTTGATCATGACAACTGCAGGGGTTTATCTTGTTCGGGACTGTTCAGTAAGGAATGGTTCTGGCCTTGTGTTGCAGGGGGTCGGGAGTGATCCTCGGTACGTTAATCTAGGCCACGTACTGTGACGGGCGGTACCCCAGTAGCCCTGCCATTGTATGGAATCCACAATCCAATAAGTGCCAACGGTTTTGATTGTATTACCCACTTTTGTGGCTAGTAGCTGGAATTTAATGAATGTAACAATTTCGGCTATTTTCTATTTACTTGAAAACCCTAGACCTATTATAATATCACAGAATTTCCTATCAAATGTTTTGGTTAGCGTAAGGTAAAAACTTACCCATGTTTATGTGTGGGGAGTCTTACGTGATACCTTTTGTTTTCAAAGGATTTTCAAAATTAAGCAACTTTAACCTGTTACTCATACCAGACCCATGTCTGGCCCGAAGTTTATATTTTGTTTTTCATAAACTCTCGGGTACCCAAATTTTTACGGGTAGCCAAGGGATTCAGGTTAGCTTTGACGCATTTTGGAGGAGCGATGGAGCAGGAGGCTTCTACGTTGTAGATATATATATATATAGTGTTCCGCTGTGTTGATATCTCTGAGTTGTTTATCTGTATTGTTTGAGTTGTGTTGTATTAACTAGACAGGTGTTTATAACTGTCTAGTAGGTGTGTATTGTCTGTGTAACTCTGATGTATATGATACTATGTATTCTCTTATGTGATATATTATATTTTATTCGTTCCGCTGTTGAGATTCTGTTGTTGTTTCTTCTTCTTCTTCTCTATCTTTTCTACTTTCTCATCTCTTTCTTTTCTTAAAAACGATATGTCTTCCTGGGCGTAGGAAGTCGGGTCGTTACAGTGGTATCAGAGCTCTAGGATGAGTGAATACCTAGGCTCTTGAGTGATTTCTTTCCTGAGAGAGCGTATTTGTAATTTTGATATATATATATATATTTATTTATTTCTACCTATTGTTGGGTTACGTGTTTGGGTTTTCCAATGGGCTATAAGGGTAGATAGGGTAGTGGTGTGTGTAACACAACTACCAATGGTTGGAATTTGAATGATTGAGGTTGGAAGTGTAATGGTCGAGACTATAGACCTAATACCGTCTCGAGTAAGCTTTGGTGGTGCAAGGATTTCATTAATCTCTGAAGGAAACCTATTAAGGTTCGGAGTTCATCTATGAAGTGTAGTTTGGTTAAGCTAGAGTTTGGATCTGTCGGTCAGACAGAAGCAAGTCATGATATCTTGACATATCAAGGTGTAGTAGCTGTGTGATGAGACACGGTGACCATGGATGTCTCCGAAGATGTTCCTTTGGGACAAGTTAAGGAAGTATATCTGTTCGATGTTGTCGCTGTGTTCAGCTGGGTGTTTCTGTTTGCTTTGAGGTCCGAGTTTCTCGAAGAGCTTTGGATTAAGTAGTCTTTGGTTTCTGGGTCAGCAGTGGAGTTTAGAAGCTGCAGAGTAGTTCCATTTCTTCGATGGATTCGCCACATAAGTGTAAGCTGTTCTGATTTGTAAAGAGAAAGCAGTATCTTTGGAATTAGGCTGGATTGATCGCAAAAGTGACTTGCGATAGTTTGAGTGTTCTCTTATGTTTCAGAGATTTTTCTGGATGCCTTCAAGGAGTCAAAGTTTTGCTAATATCTGAAGATTGAGTTTGGTATCGACTGGATTTCCAGGAGTGGTACTGATGGATCAGATTAGTAATTGGATGATTTTTGAGTGTGGTAAGTAGCTTGGGTTTTGGAGGAATCTCGGAGTTTTATTTTTGGATATGTGAACTTTATTTTTGGAATGTGATGTCCAGTCTGTGCTTGAGTTCATCATCAGCATTTTCATCTGTTCAAGCAGAGTTGCGCAGTGGAAGCATGATGGCAGCTGTTTAGCTGTGAAGCTATGGGATGTTGCAATGTTTGGATTGGAGAGTTCTACAGGAAATTTTTCAGAATCTGAGGCCAGATTGGAATGCACCTATTTTATTTTCTTCGGATGTGAGAAGTGAGATCAGCCTTCTAATTTTGGGTTAGTTAGAGTGTGTTCTGAGTTTGGGTGTGATTGGAAAGATCATTTTGCTGGACTGTCTTTG
Organism: Allium cepa; assembly: GCA_030765085.1. Taxonomy (NCBI): domain Eukaryota; kingdom Viridiplantae; phylum Streptophyta; class Magnoliopsida; order Asparagales; family Amaryllidaceae; genus Allium; species Allium cepa. The sequence goes on along the minus strand of CM060935.1, from coordinate 784,783,073 downwards.
GTTCAGTTTGTTTCTAGGGAGCATCAGCAAGGGTTGAGCTGATCAGGAAGGATGTAGACGGTCCAGGATCATCAGAAGAGATTTGTGGATAGGAGACGGAGGAATTTGGATTCTGAAATGGGAGATTTAATTTTGGATAAGCATTTGGTCTTCAGGATTGAATTGTCAGTTTGGATAACTGGAATTTGTTGTGTTTCACGTATCTCTGAGGGAGTACGTGTAAGATCTATCTCTGGTTATAGAATCAGCAGTTCAGGGAGTTGTAGTTGTTGATTCAGACTTGCCTGTAGTCTGATATCCCGCCTTGTTTTGTAGATCTAGATGAGTGGAAGCTCTGTAGCTTAGTAGTATTGATTGTTGGGATTCTATAGGCGAGTAACCCGGTATTTATACTTGGGGAAACTCGAGGAAATTCTATCCGGAATTTTGTCTGGATAGTTAAATTTGTTTGTTTGGATGAATTGGTTGCTATGGTTGTTAGCATATGATTAATATATGCTTGTGCTTTAAAATAAATCTTTAATTAGATTATTAAATTACCTTTGTTTTAAATTTCGGGGACGAAATTCTTTTAAGAGGGGAAGAATGTGATATCCCGGAAATTTGGGGCAATATCAATTTAATAATCTACATTAAAAATTAAATTGATTTGATAATATTTGTTAATAATATTAAAATTTATTTAATCATCTTCTTTTAAATAAATATTTAACTGATAATTTATCTTTTAAAAGCTAATTTAAATTGTTTCTATTTATAATGTATATATGTATATATTGGTATATATTATAAATAGATCAGTTTTGTTTTTAAATTTAATAGATAAAATTATATTTTCTAATTCTATTATTTTTGATAATTTGGAAATTTAATATTGTATAAATAATAATATGATCTTTAAAATACTCAAGATAAAGTTTAATTTGTTTAAAATGATTTTAGCCTAGAGTTTAAATTTAAATAAAAAGATTGTTTTGTTCTTTTTACTTCAACTTTATAAAATAAGTAATTTATTTATGTAGTGATTTCATTTATGAATCAATTTAAATTAGTAATGAGTGATTTTTAAACAATAACAATAATGCAATATTTTTATAAATAGATTTTAATATAAAAGAAATTGTTATTTTAAATTCATTTATATATATAAGTATTTTGTAAAGCTATGGTTTGTAAATTTAAAATGAAGTAAACTTTATAGATATTTAACTTAAGAATAAATCAAATGTATAAGGTTAATATAAGTACATAAGTTAAAAAAATTCACAACAAATATTGAAATAAAGTACTTAAAGCAAAGCAAAAATAAACAAAGTAAGATAAATATAAATGCAGCCTGTAAGAAAATATACAAGGCAAGAACATAAACAAGGTAAAATAAAATGCAAAACTAAGAAAGGAAACATGTAATCATGTCTATACAATAATTATGTTGGCAAATAAAACAAAATAAAGTAAGAAAAAAATAGATATGCAGACAAGTAAAAATTGTATAACCTCTAAGTAATATTATGTAGGTAGCAAAGTATGAAAAGAAACAAAACAAAAAAAATGACATATGCAGGTTGCTTGTAAGAGAAGTGCAAAGTAAATAAAATATCTATGATTAACATGATAATAGGAGACATTAAGTACAATATCTAAACATATGCAGGCATTAGAAAATATCTTTGTACAAAGGATAAGATTAGTGTAAACATATAGTACATTTGCATTTAATGCTTTCATTTCTTAGCACATAACAAAATCATTTCGAACTGTTTAAAATCAACTCAGCCTCCTAATTAAAAGATTTGGCCTAATAAAACAAAACAAAAATATAATCTGCAAATTGCTTGTCTCAGATGCCACCCTCCCCTGAACTTCTTTATATATGCATATATATTTTTTTTGTTCGTTCATAAAAAAAAAGCTGAAACAAAGAACAATGGCAAACATTTTCAATTATACAAACTTAGTAATATTACAACTGAAGAAAGCAAGAAGAATCAAAGGAAAAATCAAGTAAAACATTTCCAGTTTTTAAAGTTCAAGTTGTTTCAAACAAAAGAAGGCTCTGTTCTGCAAATTTCGGCGAGTAACATTTTTTTTTAAATTATTTAAGTTTTACAATCTGATGTATGTTGATATTTGGATGCTTAAGTATATGGTTTGAATATTTATTTCATCATTTCACTCTGGTGTTTGTGTGATGGAAATTTTGTATAGTTCAAACCTGCAAATTCAAACTGCTTCCATTTAAAACTTGCTCTGTATCTTTTCAAAACTGTGGTGAGCAATATTCTTTTGATTGAACTAAATTAGTTGCTTGTGTATAACTAGAAAAAAATGTTTATGTTGTAAAATTGCTGATATGTTTATATGTGAAAGTGTGGATGCATATATCCTGTACAAATTTTGGAGATGCCTCTGATTGTTTTCCCCAGGTCAAAATGTGTAAACAAATGCATATTTTTGTTCAAATCACATCCAGGATTGTAAATACAAACCAAGATGGTTTGTTTGTACAGGAAATTAACTTTAAAATTTTGTTTAAGCTAAATCAACTTATCATTGTCACTGGAAAACCAAAATGTTTGAGCAAATTTTAGACAAATTAAAATCTAAACTTTTTAATTTACGAATTCAACAATATATACTGAATTCTTATACTTTAATATGAATTTTAAAACAAAATTTATAATTTTTAGAATGGGCATTTAAGAGCAGTTCTGGAATGAATATAAAATGCAAACTTGGGGGTTTCTGGTGATCTAAGGGGATTGGGAGGTCGGGTCTGTGGCTGGTTATAGGGGAGTGACCGGAGATGTTGGGAAAAATAACCGGGGTTGTTCTAGTTCGTCGAGGAAGCGGCGGTGGGGATTTTTTTTAACCTAGTTTGAGTACTTTGAAGTTTTGGATCAGTGCAACCTCTCTGGTTGACCGAGTGTTATGAGGTCTTGGAGGTGGCTAGAGGTGTGAAAGTCAAAGCCGTTGTCGGTGGTGGTGGTCCTCTAGAGGTCGGAGGAGGAGGGGCGAAGTGTTGACAGGTTTCGAGAGGGGGATATGTTCGTGGTTCCAGGTTTGAGAGTGTGGGCTTGTTTTTTTCATGAGCAAGTGGTGTAGCTTTGGGCGGTCGGGGTCGTATCTAGTGATGCTCGGCGGTGTGTTGGAGCGCAGGTGAGTGGCCGGCGTTGGTTGGGGCCACGGTGCACGTGCACCGTGCCGTTGAAGGCTGGGTAGTTGGTTCTGTGTACAGGTTTTTGGTTAGGGAAGAACTCGAGTAACTCGAGTATGTGACTCGAAGTAAGGCAAGGGGAGAACCCGAAGTAAATGAATGGGGGTTTGTGTTGTATTGTTTCAGGTTTTATAAAAACTGGGAACAGAGTTCTGTTCTAAAATTTAAATGAAACCTAAAATAAATAATAAATTTGAACATGTTAAAAACCAGTTTTAGGTTCGAATTCTAGTTTACTTTTGAATTCAAATTTAAATTTAAAATAAAGTTTAAAACAAATAAAATATGGGTTTCCTGTCAGGTTTACAACCTGACAGTTTCAGATTTTAAATTTAATTTAAAATCTGAATCAAACTTAAATTGTGTTTGAAAATTTAAAAGTTCAAAATATAGATCCAAGTGAACTTTTGAATATAAGTTTTTAGAAACGAATTTGGATTTTTAAATCAAAAATTAAAAATCAAGTTTTTCAAAGCAAGTTAAAACCAAGTTTTAAAATTTTAGTTAAACTAATGACTTCAAAATCTGAAAATATAAATCAGTTTAAAATCTAAATGTATAAATCAAGGATAAATTCGAATAGTTCGTTTTAGAAACAATTTGTCTGCAATTAAATATTTGAATTAGGTTTTTACAAGTTCTTTTGGAATGGAAGTTAAATAAAATTGTTTAACTTGAAATTGCAAGTTAAAATATAAATGTATTTTAGGAATTTAAATTTAAATTAAGATTCAATTAATTTAATTTAAAAGATTTTCTTATACAAGTTCATATATGTAAATAATAAGTGTTATTTACATTTATTTAAAGGATTTTAAATTGAATTTAAATTATAGTCATTTTGAATCTTAAATTCAAATGATATTTGAATTTAAATTTAAAATGTAATGTTGATAAAGTCATAAATTAAGAAATAAATTATTGTAAGAATAAAAGGTTAATTAAGAAATGACTTATGTATTAATAGTTTAGATCAATTTATAATTGGAAATTAATTAAGAAAGTAATTTAAGTAAAGTTATTAGTTAATAAAGATAATTAACTAAAGATTACTGATTAATTTATTAATGAGATTAATTTTGATAATTAATCAGATTAATTTGATAATCTATTGTAAAATTGTTAAATGTAATTACTTGATAAAAGTAATTAAGAGATTAATTACTTATTGTAATTAATTTTGATAAATGATTAATTTAAGTTAATTAATTTAGTTTAATTAATTTAAGAAAATCATTTGATAATTGATAAGTGTAATATCTTAGTGTATGCAATGGAGCACAATTACTTAAGGAAGTAATTAATGTTAATTACTAAATGTAATCAATGAAAAATGATGTGATAATAAAGTAATTTGGATAATTACTTTTATAATTAATCTTGGGATTAATTAGTGGAGATAATTAATTATGGGAATAATTAATTTATTTATATGAGTAATTAAGGGTGGTTAATTACTAGTTGATATTAATCAAAGGTGATTAATAATTGTGTTAAATTAAAAGATTAATCATTCAGTGGAATTAATTTAAATAAAGTAATTTATTTTAAATCTAAATTAGAAATCATTAATTAATATAATTAATGATGTAAATTAAGAATTGGTTAATTAAGGAATACTTAATAATGTGATGATTAATTGATATAATTAATTAAGAATAAATGTAATCAATTATAAATGAAGTAATTAAATGTTAATTAATTTAGAATAATTAATTTGTAAAATTAATCAAAGACCAATTACCTATTGTAATTAGTGAATGATTAATCAAAGGTGTTTAATCGAGGTGAATATTTAGAGGATGATTAATTAATTTGATTTATAATTAATTAATGATTGTATAAACAGGATTTATAGGTGAGGTAATTAATTTAATTTACTTTAAATTAATTAGAGATAGTGGTAGTTAATTTAATTCATTTTAAATTAATTACAAATTACAAATGGTATGATTATTAATCATTGCTTATGGATGAATAATATTGATATTTCATTTGATGATTGTGATCTGGCATGAATTATATCTATGTGTCATGGATGCTTGTTTTAAATATGATAATATTTGATTATCTGTTTATGAGATTATCTGTGATTATCTACTGTGATATTATGAATTATCCATCTGTATGTATATTGATTATATTGAATTAAACTGTTAAGACTAAATAGACAACTTGGCCCTAAATGACATGTTTTGGATTTCGATGAGACCGGGATCGGGTTTCCTTATTTGGAACATCTGAATACCACATCGATTCCAAATTAACGATAGGTCGTGAATCTAAAGTGAAGATGGAGATTCAGAATGCAAGGGTTATCGTCGTTAACTCTGAGGGTGATTCCAAAATGAGTGTAACGAGATAATGCCTTCGGTTTCGTTCGAACCCGGAACGAACTTGTATGGATTGAATGCTTTCAACACATCGTCAGGCGGACGATGAGCATTCTAAGAATTATGTTCTCTAAAGGTAATCGTAACCTCAAGCCTCATCAACCGGGAATGGCTAAAGCAGGGGAGGTGCAGCAAGGTTTGGAGGGTCATGCCCAAGCAGGACAAGGATATTCCCCTGTCTAGATGTCCCTTATTTTCGGCAGTGTGGGCGGTTGATCATGACAACTGCCGGGGTTTATCTTGTTCGGGACTGTTCAGTAAGGAATGGTTCCGGCCTTGTGTTGCAGGGGGTCGGGAGTGATCCTCGGTAGGTTGATCTAGGCCACGTACTTTGACGGGCGGTACCCCAGTAGCCCTGCCATTGTAGGGAATCCACAATCCAATAAGTGCCAACGGTTTTGATTATATTACCCACTTTTGTGGCTAGTAGCTGGAATTTAATGAATGTAACAATTTCGGCTATTTTCTATTTACTTGAAAACCCTAGACCTATTATAATATCACAGAATTTCCTATCAAATGTTTTGGTTAGCGTAAGGTAAAAACTTACCCGTGTTTATGTGTGGGGAGTCTTACGTGATACCTTTTGTTTTCAAAAGATTTTCAAAATTAAGCAACTTTAACCTGTTACTCATACCAGACCCATGTCTGACCCGAAGTTTATATTTTGTTTTTCATAAACTCTCGGGTACCTAAATTTTTACGGGTAGCCAAGGGATTCATGTTAGCTTTGACGAATTCTGGAGGAGCAATGGAGCAGGAGGCTTCTACGTTGTAGATATATATATATATATATAGTGTTCCGCTGTGTTGATATCTCTGAGTTGTTTATCTGTATTGTTTGAGTTGTGTTGTATTAACTAGACAGGTGTTTATAACTGTCTAGTAGGTGTGTATTGTCTGTGTAACTCTGATGTATATGATACTATGTATTCTCTTATGTGATATATTATATTTTATTCGTTCCGCTGTTGAGATTCTGTTGTTGTTTCTTCTTCTTCTCTATCTTTTCTACTTTCTCATCTCTTTCTTTTCTTAAAAACGATACGTCTTCCTGGGCATAGGAAGTCGGGTCGTTACAGTTTCGAAGTGGAAGTAGGAAATGATTTCTTTGGATTTCATCAACGTTTTGCCAATGACCAAAGATGGAGTTAAAGGAATATGGGTGATTGAAGACCGTTTAACCAAGAATGCGAATTTTATTCTGGTTAAGGCAACCTGTTCTATAGCATCTTTGGCTGAGTTTTTCTTAAGAGTTTGTCCGACTGTTTGGTGTTTCAGTCAGCATTGTTAGCAATCGTGATCCTTTCTTCTCCGGCTAGTTTTGGGAGGCTTTGTGATCGGCTTTGGGTTCGAGATTGAGTTTGAGTTCAGCCTATCATCCCCAGATCGACGGTCAGACGGAAAAGCTGAACCAAATTCGAGAGATAGGCTAAGGGCTGGTGTTTTGGATTTTGATGGATGTTGGAAGGACCATCTGTATTTAATGGAATTCTCGTATAGTTATCAGGTGAGTATCTGGATGGCACCCTATGGAGCTTTGTTTGGAAGATCTTGTAGGTTTCCATACTATTGGGAAGAGTCGAGAGATCATCTGGTTTTTGGTCCAGTTTAGGTCTATGAAGCATCTGCGATGGTAGAGCTTATCAAGGAGAAGATTAGTGTTGTAGTCTACAAAATTGAATTGCCAGTTTGGATGGCTGGAATTCACAATGTTTTTCACGTATCTCATCTGAGGAAATACGTGAACGATCTATCTCTTGTTGTGGAGTTAGGATTTCGGAGTTTGTCTTGAGTAACTCTGGATAATTTTAGGAAGACTTATCCGGATCTGTGTCTGGATAGCTAGAGTTGATTGTTTGAATGAATTGTTTGTTTTTATAAACTGTTTGTTTGGATGAATTGTTATTTGGTTGATAGTGAATGGTTGATAGGTATGCTTGAATAGTTAAAATGAAATAAAAGATTTTGGATTATCTTTGTTTTAAATTTCGAGGACGAAATTCTTTTAAGGGGGGAGGAATGTGATATCCAGGAATTTCAAGGAATTTAAAATGTGATAATCTCTTAATTAAATTATTTAAATTGATAAAATTGTTATTTCAAATATAAATAACCAAAATAAAATTAATGTGATGTTTTTAAATTTAGAGATAGATTAATTTTAAAAATAGAATAATTATTTAATTTGTGTTATTTTATAAATTTAGTTTTAAATAGATTTATCATTTTCAAATTTAATAAGTGTTGTTTAAATATATATATATGTATGTATATATATATATGTATATGTATATATATTTATCCAAGTTAGCTTTAAAATTTGAATTTAATGTTTCCGAATTTAATAATGTGTTTGTTTAAATTAATATAGATATATTTGATTTGATTTTAAATTGAAGTTTAAATTGAATTTGGATTTGAAATTTGAATTTGAATTTAAATTTGAAATTTAAAAGAATATATATATATATATATATCTTGAAAATTATTTTGGATATAAAAGAATATATGAATAAAGTTTTTATTTTAAAAAAAATTGTTTTATAATAATCTAAAACAAAAGGATTTTATTTATATAAATTTGGAAAATCTTTATTTAATAGTAAATAAATGAAAAAGCATTTAAATTAGCATTTAAAATTGGATTAAATAATTTTATTTAGAATCTAATTGGTTTTTATTTTATTTCTTTTAAAAGCTTTATTATTATGAGCTAAGAAAAAGCATTTATAAATTTATAAAAGTACCTATTAATTAGGAAAAATTAATAATAAAGCTTTCAAAATCTTTTAAAAATAAGTTATGACAAGTGTTAATTTTTAAAGTTTATTGATTAACATGTGTAAGATAATTAGCATTGGTATTTGACAAATGTAAGAAGATTGAACAGGTGTCTTTCCCTAATTTTTTTCTTTAATTTTAACAAACCATAAATTACAATATATAAAACCTCCATTTTCCTTCTTCATCCTTTTTCTTATCCTTTCAATTCGAGCAAGAAATCAATGGCCAGTACTATATTCATTTCCTCAGAAATCAACCTGAAAGAATTTTACAAAACTCAAGTTCAAAATCTAAACCTATAACCAATGCTCAATTCAAAACCTGAAATCACTTTCTCAAACCAAAACCTGTTATCATCCCCTCTCAAACAACTTTCAAATCTGTAATCCTCTATTATCAAAGCATTTTCAAAGCCTGTAATGTTTATCTTCAACCTAAAATTCATTCCTCAAACAAAAATCATTTTCAAAACAAAATCAAACATCAGATTTAAAAGCCTGTAACCTCCTCAACTCTAAGCTTGTAAAGACTGCAACCTGGAAATCAAGAAATCTTCACAACAATTGGCTTCAAAGTTATTTCCAGTGCAAACTTTTAAGTTTTAAAGCTTTCCAGTTTCTAAAGTTTCAAGCAAGACAAAGTTTTAGGAATTAACAACAGCAAAGTATTCAAATTTTTCAAAGGCTTCAGTTTTCATCCAGTTTCAAAACTCTCTGCATTTTCAAAACGGTGAGTAAACATTTAAACTAAAACTTAGGAAGATAAATATCTGTGCATGTGAATTTATGTGATGATAATTGTTTTGCATGTATGTATATAAGTAAGCCTCTGTGTATATATGTAGTGTACATATCTGTTGATTTTAATCACCTTTGTTATTAGTTCAAAGATTATGGTTTTGATAAAAATTCAAAATCTTTTCATCAGATCTCTGTTAGACTATGATATTCAAACATGTTAAATTAGTTTAAACTCAATCTATGTTTTAAAAACACATTCAAACATAATAGGATTGAGAATCTGCTGGGATCAAGAATCTACCGTGGACATGTTAAAATCATGTTAAATCAAATCTTGTAAATTTCTGATTCAAGTTTATAGCCAGAATCGAATCTGTAAAATATGATTTTTAAGATGAAAAAACTAAATTTTTAGTTATGTTTTGGGGAGTATTTGTGAGTTGATCGATTTTTGATTTCTGGGCATTTTCTGTCTACTGGAAAATGGTGGAATCTCGTGGTTGCTGCCGGAGGTTGTTGGAAGGTTGTCGAGGCCTGGAAAAATGGCGATTGATTTTATAAATCACCATGGCAACAGAGATCGGTTGAGGTAGGGTTTAACACCCGGTTTTGGTCATGATAGTAGCATAGGCTGTTGTGGCATCTTAGGTGATTCGAGTTGCTTGAGACTGGAAGGAAAGTAGCATGGAAGGCTTGTGAGTGTGTGGTCATGGTTGCACACCCTCTGATGATCGGAGTCGTGGGTTCGGGGAAGATTCAGGTGAATGTGTGTTTCCAGGATTTGACCAGAGTGGTCCATTTTCGTTTTAGGCTTTGTAGGGTAGAATTAGGGGTCGGGATTATAAGAGGTGATGGTCGTCGAAAGGTTGAAGGTGACGGTGGTGGTCAGTATCGCCGCGATCGCCTGTGCAGGTGCACCAGTAAGGGTTGGTGTCCTTAGTTGGGTAGAGGAAGTGGTTCGACGGGGGACTCGGAGGGGTTCAGCAGTTTTCTCGAGAACGTCTTCGGGGATGTGGGTGTTTAGCTTTTCAAATTTTAACTTAAACAAATTCTAAGTTTTTAAAAATCAAAAAGTAAGGTAAGGGAAGAAGAAAAGAAACTCGGGTTTAAACCCGAGTGGCATTCGGGTTTGACCCGAAGTAATGTAATTGAGTAGTTTTAAAAAGACTTTTAAAATTAGGTTTTTGAAATTTAAAATTTAAATTAGTTTAAATCTTTTTATATAAACTACTTTATATTTAATAAATGTTTTCTTAAACATTTGATTAAGAAGTTTTGATGTTTGATAAATTTAAATTTTGTTAAGTAAATTTAAAGTGATATTTAAAATTTAGTTATGAATGAAATTTTAAAAATTTATATAAAAAGACATATTTTTAAATTCAAATTGAAAATAGTTTTTAAAAACTATTAATTGATGAATGTTTTAAGTTATTTTTAAAGTTATGCTTTGATAACTTTAATTTATCAAGATAAATGATTATTTATGTTTAAACTTAATTAATGATTTAATTAAATAAAGATAATTTTTAAGATAAATGATGTAATTATTTTAATGTTAATAGAGGCATAATAAGATAATGTTTTATCTTAATTAAGGTTTTAATGTCTTGATATTAATTAAATTAAATTAAGAAAATTAATTTTAATTAATTATAAAGGATTAATTAAGAAATTAATTAAGGGTAATTAATTTACTTGATTAATAAATGATTAAGGATTAAAGGTTAATTAATTTAAGGATTATTTAAAATTGTAATTAAAGATCATTTATTAGATTATTAATTAATGATTAGAGATTAATTAATTAAGTAATTAAGTGTAATTAAAACTTAATTAATCAAGTAATTAAGATTGATTATGTAATTAACGAGTAGTTAATTAAGTAATTAAAGGTTACTTAACTAGTAATTAAGAAATGCTTAATTTGTGATTAAGTTTTATTAATTAATAATTAAGTTTTATTAATTAATAATTAAAGGATAATTAATCCGTAATTAAGGATTAATTAAGAAGTTGTTAAGTGGTAATTAATTGATTAATCAAATAGTGATTAAGGATTAATCAAATGATAATTAAGGATTGGTTAACTGTTAATTAAGGATTGGTTAACTATTAATTAAGGATTGGTTAACTATTAATTAAGGATTGGTTAACTGCTAATTAAGGATTGGTTAACTGCTAATTAAGGACGGGTTGACTGTTAATTAACAATTGATCAACTGATGATTAATGAGTAATTAATTTGTAATTAAGTTTTGTTAATTAATAATTAGGTTTATTAATTAATAATTAAGAGATAATTATTTAATTAATTAATTAATGATTAATTAATTAATTATAAGAATAATTATGGATTAATTAATTTTTATTAAGAAACATTGATTAATAATTAAGGTTATTAATCAATAGTTGATGGATAATTAATCGGTTAATTAAAGTTTAATTAATTGATTATAAAAGTAATTAAGGATTGATTACTTTTATTAAAGGAGATTAATTAATTATTAAAGTTTATTAATTGATAATTAAAGAATAATTAATTTGTGATTAGGGATTAATTGATTGATTGATAAGGTAATTAAGAAGTGATGAATTAATTAAATGATTGTAATTAATTGATGGTTGATTAAGCAGGATTAGATGATTTATTATGATATGATTAATAATTCATGTTTATGGTTGATTGTTTGTGTAGAATGTCTGAATTGGATGACATCTATTGGATGATATCTATTTGTTGATATCTATTGGATAATATGATGTGATATTCTGTGATATGATATTAGATATATCAGTGATAAATGTGTGATATTTATCTGTGAATGCTGTGTGAACTCAAGTGTTGAACTGAACTGAATTGTTTAAACTTTAAACTACTTGGCCTTTAAGATACATTTGGATTTCGATGAGACCAGGATCGGAGATTAAATTTGATTATTTGAAAACCACATCGATCCAAGTTAAACGTTAGGTTGTGAATTCAAGTGAAGATCAAGTTGAAGACTCGGAGTGTAAGAACTATCTGTCGTAAATCTCTAAGGGTGATAACAGTACGAGTATAACGAAATAGTACTTTCAGGTTCGAGATGGAGTTTTCAGAGTGCAAGGGTTATTGTCGTTAACTCTGAGGGTGATTCCAAAATGAGTGTAAAGAGATAATGCCTTCGGTTTTGTTTGAACCCAGAACGAACTTGTATGGATTGAATGCTTTCAGCGCATCGTCAGGTGGACGATGACCATTCTAAGATAGATGTGATCTATAAAGGTAATTGTAGCCTCAAGCCTCATCAACCGGCAATGGGTAAAATAGGGGAGGTGCAGCAAGGCTAAGTGGGTAGCACCCAAGTAGGATAAGATTTACCCCTGTTTAGAGTCCCTTTTATTTTGGATGTGTGGGCGGTTGAATAGCTACAACCGCTGGGGTTTTCTTACTCGGGACTGTCCAGTAAGGGATGGCTCCGGCTTTGTGTTGTAGGGGATTTAGGGTGGATTCTCGGTACGGTGATCTAGGCCAAGTACTGTGACGGGCGGTATCCTAGTAGCCCTGCCATTGTATGGAAATCCAATCTCCAATAAGTGCCCTCGGATTTGATTATATACCTATATATGCTGGAATTTAATAAATGTAACGATTTCGGTTATTTCATATTTATTTGAAAACCCTGGATCTATTATAATATCACTGGATTTCCTATCAAATGTTTTGGTTAGCATAAGGTAAAAACTTACCCATGTTTGTGTGTGGGAAGTCTTACGTGATACCTTTGTTTTCCAAGACTTTTCAAAGCTAAGCAACTTTAACTCGTTTACTCACACCAGACCCATGTCTGACCCGGAGTTTATTCTATTTTCTTAAACTCTTGGGTACTCAAATTTTACGAGTAGCCAAGGGATTCTGGTAAGCTTTGACGAATTCTGGAAGAGAGATGGAGCAGTAGGCTTCAGCGTTTGTAGATATATAGTGTTTCCGCTGTGTTATATCTCTGTGATGATATATGTATTGATTAGAGTTGTATAATAGACAGACTTTTATAACTGTCTATTTTGTGTTGTTGTATCTGTGTAACTCTGATATGTAAATGACTACGTAATATCTTTGTGATATATTATATTTTGTTCCGTTCTGCTGTGAGATTCTGTTATTGTTGAGTTCTTTCTTCTATCTATTCTATTTCTACCTCCCTTTTTTTTCAATAATGATGCGTCTTTCTGTGGAATGAAAGGCAGGTCGTTACAATGTTGAACAGCAGACGTAGCCAGATTAGGATCAAAAGACCACAAGAGAGGCGAGTAGAGATAAATCCAGTCCCAAGTCGGGTTTAAGAATTTCCACCAATTCCTAGCACCAACAATCCCAGTGGTCAACAAAGAAAGACCATCACCCTCAGCATGATACATTAACTTCCTAGACTCATCGGGACCACCTAAGAACATGTGATGACTTTGCATCTGCTGATCATACCTCATTTCCGTCGATTCATGAATCCATGAACACTCTTCTGGTTCCCATACAACAACATCATCATCGAAAACGCTAACAACATCAAATTATGTCTCCACGGTGAGAGAAGTAGAAACAACAGGATCATAGGGAGGCACAGTGCTAACTTTTGGAACCCATTCATTTTTGTCCTAGGGAGGGGGATCTTAGTTTCAAAAGTGATTTCAAAACCTAGCTAGAAGTATTAGGAATCACCATAGTCTAGAAGTCACTGCTTTTAATGTAGTATTTCTGCATCCAATTAATCCGAATAGAATCATGACCAGATAACAAGGCATTCAAATAATTAGTTGTAGTTGTCTTATTCGAAATTGTCAAATTTAGAATGCCAGGGCTATAATAGCATTTAAGAATATTAATTTTTTTTGAATGCAATAGGGATAGGCTTCTTTAAAAAGTAGTCACGGACCATATAAAGGGTAAAGGGATTTATTTATCATGGAAATAAGCTTCTTGGGGAGAATAAGGATACTGGAAAATATGAAATCATGACAACCCCAATAAAGTTTTAATATGGTATATATGTATTCTATTATTAATTATTTGCTTGTTTATTTGAATAATTTTAATTAATTATTGATTTCGAAAATTCATATACATACACAGATACACACACACTTACATAATCTTAAATAATTCAAGATAATGTAATATACATCATTACATATGTTATATATATATATATATATATGTAATAAACTATTTAGTTAATTTGTTTGATTTATTAATTTTATTAAAAATTATTTTTTTGAGAAAAATCTGTGATCCTCTAATAAAAGAGGAGAGAACACATGAAACACATAATAAGATGCTGCCAACATGTCTGGCAGGTGACAAATCTATATACTAGTAACAAAGTAAAAAACAGGTACCCCTATAATGAGCTCCGACAAAGCCACCGTCCATTACATCCCAATACCAAGCTCCGGCATGGCCACCGTCCGATAGTAAGGTGTTGGAAGTACCTAGGAAACTGAAATAGTATCAAAAGCCAGAGATACTGAAAGAAAGCACCATCTATAAGGAGACTCTATGTAGCTGCCTCGGAAGAAATAGGCTAGTCTGGAGAAGAAAATGATCCAAAAAGTAGAACTCCATTCTGAAGACTCGGTATAGCTGAAAGTAGCGCCTGACGCAATCAGCAATCCTGAAAATGGCTATGCTGCACACCTATAAAAAGACGCTAGCTATCTTGCAAACCTGAAAAGAGACACTAACAACCTATCTATTCCAAACCTGTAACAATACTAGGAAAAAAATTAGTATGAATCACATATATGTATATAAATAGAATTTATATACTATATAAACTCTAATGTGATAAAATAAAGCAAAGATAATCTAGTACAAAAACTAACAATTCTTAAAAGTAAGGGTAATATGATCCATACTGAATAAAATTAACGAACTATAAACTAGAACAATAATAACTAAATTAAAAACAAAAACATTACTAGAAATATCTTTGTGGACGTACAATAGGAAGCAAATTATGATACACCGAGGGATCATCATTTAAATTAGAAAAGGTATTAATACTAATATTATTAATGTCAAAATTATTATTGTTTTGCTTGAATATATTAATATTGTTACTAACCTTATTAAGATATTCCTTAAAAAGATTATTTTTAGCTAATTTATATTTAGGATTAGAAACCCAATTAAAGAAAAAAGATGAAATTAAAATTATCAATTTATTGAAGTGATTATTGTTATTATTAAAAATTCTTTGATTTCTTTCAAACCAAATGTACCAACAAGGTATAGTGAATAAAGTATCAAGCAAGTATCTATTATCCTTATTGAACTTAAATCTAAAAGTGTTCCAATAGAAAACACAATCAGTAATTCTAGTACTACTATTAAATTCAAAAATATTAAGGGCGTTCATAAGAATAAAATAAGTATTCATACAATCATAGTAAATATGATTAATATCCTCAGAACGCATATTGAAAATATAACAATTATTATCAATGTGAATATATTTTAAAAAAAATTCTATAGTATTTAATTTACCATGCATAATTAGCCACATGTGGATTTTAGATTTTGGACGAGCGTTAGATTTCCAAATAAAATTTAAAAAATTATTAGTTACACCCGAAAAGTTAATAAATCTATAAAAAGAATTAGTAGAATATTTCTTGCTCATATCTCACTCTCAACTAATATAATCATTATCACTGTCAATATTATAAAGATTTAATCTAGCGAAAAGCAAATTAAGCTGTCTAAGGGTTGAACCTACTAGAGTTCTGTTAAAACTAAAAATCCAAGAAGGGTCATTTTCAGAATCAAAAACTTTAGAAATAAATGCATATTTAAAGTTACAAATATCATACAACTCATTAAACTCTTTCCTAAGAGGAATAGCGAAAATCCAACTATCATGCCAAACAGATGTATTATTACCTAAATGAACAATAATATTAATGCCTAAGTTAAAAATCTCATTACATTTTAAAAAGGATTTCCAAAAATAAGATTGCTTACGAGATGCCGAAGGAATAATTTGATAAAGATTATTACTAACATTGTAGTAATATTTAGAAATAATTTCCTTCCAAATGGCATTATCATTGGTATCACTGAACTTCCATAACCATTTGCCTAGTAAAGACAAATTCATATTATGCAAATTAATGACACCTAAACCACCATCCTTACAAACGGTTTCCCAATTTACTAGACATTTTATGCAACTGTTTGGATTTTCATCACTCCATGGGTAATCTCTTCTAATTTTATCTATTTTATCTGTCACCCAATCAGGAAAAAGATGTATAGACATCCAATAAATTAGGAGAGCTGATAAAACAGAATTAATTTAAACCAGTCTACCTACTCTAGATAAAAATCTCTCATTCCAATTAGAAATCCTATTTTTGATTTTATCTATGATTATTAACCAATCATCATGTTTAAGTATAGTAGGACTAATAACAAAACCAAGATAGTCAAACAGAAAATTCATAGTTTTACAATTTAATGTATTAGCAACTAAATTTTCAACTTTTTCAAAATCATTTAAAACTAAAACAGAACTTTTGTCAAAATTTATTTTTAAACCCAATAAAAGCTCAAAACTATATAGAATAAACTTAAGTGCAATTATGTGTTTAGGAAGATGAGAGGAAAAAAGCAAGGTGTCATCTACAAATTGTAGGACTGATAAATCATAACGCGATATAACATTACCTATATTACCCAAAGAACTATTATCAACTGCTTTTTTAATAATCTTAGCCAAAACATCAGCAGCTGAGTTAAACAGAATAGGCGATAAAGGGTCTCCTTGTCTTAAACCTCTCTTAGATTGAATTTTATTATCTAAAATACCATTTACCATAATACTAGAGTTACTAGTTTTAAGATAATTCATGATCCAGTTAATCCATCTATTACTAAAGCCTCTAGCATGAAAATATCTACAAGAAAATCCCAATCAACTGAATCAAAAGCTTAAGCGAAGTCTAATTTTTAAAATAGCAGTAGTAATATTATTCTTCAACAATAATTAATGTATTCTTGAACAACTGCCATGCCATATGTGATATTTCTTCCTTTAATAAAAGCATATTGTGAATAGTCAATTAGGTCATTCATTCTTATACTAAGCCTATTAGCTAAAACTTTTGAAATAAGTTTAACGAGCACTTAATCAATGAAATGGGTCTAAAATCTTTTAAATTATTAGCACCTACTTTTCTGTGTAATAAAATAACATTTGTAAAATTAAATCTACCTAATTGTAGATTTCCATTATAAAAATCATTAAAACATACTAATTAAGTCTAATTTTAAAACTTCCCAAAATGTTTTATAGAAGAAATTGGAAATCCATCCGGACCTGGGGATTTATCACCCGGTAAATCAAAAATGGCTTTTCGGATTTCCTCTGCAGTAATGGGATCATCTAATTCAGAAAGATTAACATTGGAGACAGCCGAATAAAGATCATTCCATCTAACACTAATTCTATGCTTATTTTTATTACCAAAAAATATCTTTATAATAATCGATGAAAGCCTTATTGAGGTCTCTTTGGTCAACTAATTCTACATCGTTAATTAGAATGGAATTAATTGTATTACTACGTTTTCTACCATTGGCCATATTATGAAAAAATTAGTATTATTATCACATTCATTAATCCACTAGATTCTGGATCTTTGCTTCCACATAACTTCCTCCTTTTCAAGAATAGAGTTAAGTTCTTCTTTTAAGTTAGTAAGAACATTCCGCTCACCTAGATTTAGATGTATAGTTTCTTCTATCTTATTTAATTTAAGCATCTCATTAAGAATATTTTCTTTTATAATTTTGATATTACCATAAACATTTTTATTCCAATTCTTAAGTGAAATCCTAAGTTCTCTAAGTTTTGAAACAAAAATTTTAGCTGAATTATCGCTATATTTAATATAATACAAACTCATAGACGACCATTTATTAATAATTAAATTTGATAAGCTTGTATCTAGTAACCACATTTTTTCGAATTTGTAAGATCTACTAATAACTCTATGGCGATCACAAGTGAGAATAATATGACAATGATCTGAAATCGTGTAAGGAAAACCAAACACTCTACAAATAGGAAATTTATCCTCTATTTCATCGCTAACGAAAAACCTATCTAAGAGAGCCATAGAGGGAGATTCCCTATTATTACTCCAAGTAAATTCTCTATTAGAAAGAGGAATTTCAATCAAATTAGAATTAATAATAAATTTGGTCAAATTCCTCCATAGCATAGTAATCTCCCTCTCGTGGTGCATGCTCCCCTATAAAATGTGTAACGTTAAAATCTCCCCCAGTATCCAAGATCTCGGTGCAAAAGATTTAAACTCAAGGCATTCATTCCAAAGAGTCCGTCTATCTATTTTTGAGTTAGGCCCACAAACATTAGAAATAATTAAAAAAGAATTATCAATTAGATTAATTAGAATAACGTGTAAAGAGTGCTGTTTGTAAATACATTGAAGTAATTTAAAGAAATTATCCCTCCAACCAATCATTAAACCCCCAAAAGAACCCACAGATGGCCAAAAAACCCATTTTCTAAAATGATATCCACCTAGTCTTCTATAGAAATAAAAATCAGGAGAATCTATTTTAGTCTCTTGAAGGAAACTTTATCACACTTATTTAAGTCATTCAAATTTCTTATATTCCAACTAATGATCCTCATATTCCAGTTGACCTAGCCCTATCAAGTTCCTTACTTCTAATAAACTCGCGATCAACCTTAATATCAGTGAAAATGAACGCGGTATCATTAGCTAATTGACTAAACTCATATGAAGATAAACTACCTAAAGCATAAGTTGAATAAGTGCTACCCAAACCAGAATACATACCTGAGCTTGAATTCGTAGCACCGCTCACGGTACTCGAATCAGGGAACTCACCTATGGACTGAGAGTGGCTACCTTGTATCCTAACACTGCGAACAAAACCACTAGAAGACACATCCTTCCTTCGTCTACCTCTCTTCGATGAAGAAGAATAAGAATCTGAATTGCGAGCAGCTATAACAACCTATTTCATTGACAGACGTAAAGAGTCTCTAAACAAATCACCAGAACCAACATCTGCTATATGACCCAGCGATAACTCACCCATATATTCAACAACTCCCACCATTTCTTCAGAAGACTCTACTACTTTTCTATTTTCAAAATTTTGCAATTTCTGTGCAACAAGACCTTGCAAACTCTGTGCATCATACAAACCTGAAACCACGTGCATGTCTGCTATAATTTCATCAAGATCTATGAGATCTTCCAACACTGATTCCTTCTCATCATCAATGTGAAAATCTGCTGATAAGATCCACTCATAAAAATCCCCTAACTGCCACAACAATTTATCACCTTCAAAATCAGGCTCGTCTATGGTTTGTGAATCCTCGAGCACTTCCGTTAACTCTTCAACAAAATTGCTATTATCAAACATGTCATTTCTAACCTTAGAATCAACAACCAAAGACATATCAACATCTAATGCTTTCGACCACAAGTCATTAACATATGTCTCATTGAACTTAGAGAACAGCTCAACATCACTTTGAAGCTCAGAATCAGTATCTGATATAAGATTCTGATGATCGAAATCAAAAATCAAACATAAATTCATTTGTGAAAAAACTGTCTTTAAAACTTCTACTTATACAATCAACAGAGGATTCATCACAAACTGTTACCTCACTTGAATGAACACATCCAATAGACTTCTCAATGGAATAATTTTCTAAAGTAACCTCTGATTCTAGACATGCAAATTTATTGGAAGTAAAAATCTCAAAGATTCCCATACTATGAGAAAATGATTTACCTTTTTTGGTCTTTGTTAGAATGAAGCCACTGTTCGATTCAATATCCTTTCCCCTTGCCTCTGTGACAGTCAAAAGATAATCATTTTTACAAGAAGCAACAACTGGATCATACAAGATAGGATCGAATATTGATGATCCTTCTCTCCTTACATTACCAAAAATAACTCTTTCATCCTTATTCAAGAAAACCATATTTTCCACTACTAAATTGGCAAAAGAATCTAATTTTTCAAAATGATTCTCTGGATCACCAAAACTATCTCAATAGCCCTTTCCAATATTCGGCGAGTTTACAATGTTAAAACGAAGTAAAAGATCTTCTAAAAAATTTATGCCCTCGTTTCTTTTTTGCCAAAGATGATCAATTAAAATCCCTTTCAACAGAATGAACTTCAGAACAAATTGACAACCATGTTCCACCAGTAATGTTGAAGAGACAGAGGAATTAGAAGAAGACTAGATTTTACCAAAGTATTGTTCTGGTTCACCAAATCTTGCTTTGTAACCCTTACAATATTCGAAGAGTTAACAATATTAAAATGAAATAACATGTCCTCTAGATACTTAATTCCCTCGATTCTTTTCTGCCAAAGATGATCAAGAAGAATCCCTTTCAGTAACATGCTCTTTAATACGAATTGAACACCATGTTCTACCAGCGTATCAGAAGAAACAGAAATACTAGATTTGATCGAACACCTATTCCTCTTTTGGCCAAACTTACCGCAAGTGAAGCATCTTATTGGATCACGGCATTGAGACGCAAAATGATTGCTTTCGCCATATCTAAAACAGAAATTCTTATTTATTTTTGAATCTATCCATCTCTTGTTCGAGGATTAAATCTGCGGGTATCGAGATTTACTTGATGGCAGTCGATCCTTAACCACTTGTGCATAAGATCGATAACGAGACGAATCTAGATTGAGATATCGATCAAGAATATCCACTTGTGCATAAGATCGATTAAAAGATGATTGAGATAGATTTTGAGAGCAGAGATGAGAAACTGTCGCCCTTCCTTTTATTAAAAATTAAATATATTTAAAATTTATTTATAAAGTTCTCAAAACAATTTTGAAGATTACGTTTACAATACTTATAATGTTTTCTTATTTTAAATTTAACTTTTAATTTTAAAATTTTATTTTATTTTCAATTTCAAAATAATTTTGAAAATTAGTCAAAGGCTCAAAGCAAATTGGGCTTTTTCTATTAGGGATAACCATTAGCGGGCCACGTAGGTAGCCAAGTAATGCAGGGTACTTGATTATTCGAACCAAGCATGGACATTATTTTTCTAGAACCTACTAAATGGATAAACTTAATTGGTTATCCTAATATGACTAACTTAGACCATATATGCTATTGGGCTCTAACAACATTGTAATGACCGGCATTTCCATACAGTTTAGGCTGACAATAAACCATATATGTCCAACCCAAATTGAACAAAAAGGCGGATGGTTAAGGCTAAAAAGAAAAGGAAGACAGAAAAAATCTCACGCACGGAATAACATATATTATTTCAATAATCTTTACAGCGGAAAAAATTTTAAACACACATATCAGAGTTTATCCTAAGCTCAGCCTGGACGGTTATGAATTCTTGTTGTTACAAATGCTGAATAATAATAAACACGGTGGAAAATTAAAATACATCTATACATTGATGAAGAACTCCTGCTCTCTTTTGAAAAATCCAAGTGTCTTTAGCTAATCCTAAAACTATTTGGATTTGACCCGAGTATTAAAAATACATGGATCAGGCTTAGCAAACTAGCGTGAGACATGAATTACAAATATATGCGACGGTGTCATAAATTAATTTGATGTCAAACAAAACCTTTGGGAAGAAGAGTATCTCATAAAACCACGTCGCACATAAACATGGACGAGTTTTTATCTTATGCTAACTAAAATATTTTTATTAAATCATTTGATATTATTTCTAATGACACTGATTTGGAAATCCTTTCAAATAACATACTAAAATAGCCGAAATTGTTGCATTTGTCAAATTCTACGGCATATTTAGATATATAATCAAGTCTGTTAAAGGCACGTAATGGAGAATGGATTCCAATAATGATAAGGTAAGGGACCACCTTCCTTACAGTACATCATTAAAGGAATGTACCAAGGCATGGCTCCACTGCCCTTTACCGACAGAGAACCGACCTACCACTACCATAGATAGTACCGAATATGTCATCACTACGGTCGCTCCCGACCTAACCATGGCCACGACATACACAACAAACTCGATATATAGAGATAAATCTAGAATGTTGATATCTCCTAATGGGTGCAAACCACATAACCCTAGCACATCTACCATGATTTTTCCATTATCGATGTGTAAGGCTTGAGGTAACGTTTTACATTTCTCAAAAAAATATATCTCACTTTAAATGCTACAATGCCATTTCCAACGACAGACTAATTGTTTTCGATAAAAGTACAACCTTCGAGTATACACGCCTTAGGGAAGGGTGTTAAGTATAAGAGAGGTTACCTCATATACCATCAAACAGATGTACCTTGTAAAAACCAATGTACGTGGTCTTAGAAATGCAATATCAGACATTCATCCATACAAGTTGTCTAGAAACAGGACAAACCAAAGGTACTCCTACATCATGTTTGGAAATCATCTCTAGGATTAGTAGCGAGCAGTAGTTTTGCTTTGAAGATTTCAAAATGAAGGTACTACTGTGACCATATGTATATAATATGGGAATCACGATGTTAGTGGCAAGTAGACCTACATTATGAAGGTCTCCATCTTCAAAATCATTGTCTTCAACATACCTTCACTTTTGCACGTGTATGTTGGTTTGAAGTAGTTTTTGGATAGGAATCACACAAATTCAATCCCCGTCTCTCCGAACCAATTATAGATAGAAAAGATGTAAAGTATGTGGATGATTGGTAAATATAATTCGATTATTCAATATATTTTTATCCTATAAAATATCTTTAGAGATACATTTTCAAACCATTTTTTCTTGGTATGTATATAGGCTATTGGGCTCTGACAACATTGTAACAACCCACACTTCCATATAGTTTAGGCTGACAATAAACCATACATGTCCAACCCAAATTGAACGAAAGGCGGATGGTTAAGGGTAAAAAGAAAAGGAAGACACAATAGAATCCCACACGAATGGAATAACGTGTATTATTTCAACAATCTTTATAGTGGAAATACTTTTAAATATATATATTAGAGTCTATCCTAAACTCGGCCTAGACAGTTATATATATATCTGTCCTTACAAATGCTGAAAAACAGCAAACGCGGTGGAAAAGTAAACTACATTTATACATTGATGAAGAACTCATGCTCTCCTTTGGAAATTCCAACTGACTTTAGCTAATCCTAAAACTGCTCGGATCCGATCCGAGTATTAAAAATACACGACATGCTTAGCAAGCCAGCATGAGAAACGAATTACAAATGTATACGACGGTGTCATAGATTAACTTTGATGTCAAATAAAACCTTTGGAAAGAACAGTATCTCATAAGACCACGTCGCACATACACATGGATGGATTTTGCCATATGATAACTAAAATATTTTTATCAAATCATTTGATATTATTTTTAATGACATTGCTTTGAAAATCCTTTCAAATAACATATTAAATAGCCAGAATTGTTGCATATGTTAAATTCAATGGCATATTTAGGTATATAATCAAGTCCTTTAAAAGCACGTACCCGAGAATGGATTCCAATAATGATAAAGTAAGGGACCACCTTCCGTATAATACATCTTAGAGGAATGTACTGAGGCACAGCTCTGCTGCCCTCTACCGTCATAGAACCGACCTACCTCTACCGTAGATAGTACCGAATATGCCATCACTCTAGTCGCTCCCGGCCTATCCATGGCCACATCATACACAACAAATCTGATATATAGAGGAAAATCTAGAAAGGTGATCATCATCTCCTAATGGATGTAACCTACATAGCCCTACCGCATCTACCATATTTTTGCCATTACCGATGTGTGAGGCTTGAGGTAATGTTTTACCTTTCTCAAAACAACAGATCTTGCTTTAAATGCCACAGTGCTATTTCCAATGATAGACTAATTGTTTTCCACAAAAGTATAACCCTTGAGTATATACGCCTCAGGGAAGGGTGTTAAGTATAAGAAGGGGTTACGTCCTACACCACCAGACAGATGTACATTTGTAAAAGCCAATGTGTGTGGTCTTAGAATTGCAATGTCAGACATTCGTCCATATAAATTGTTCAAGAATAGGACAAATCGAACGTATTCCTACTACATCCTGTTTGGGAATCACCCTTAGGATTCAGAATCGTCCCTTTGCTTTGAAGATTTCAAAATGAAGGTACTACTGCCACCATATGCATATAATATGGGAATCATGAGGTTAGTGGCAAGCAGACCTACATTATAAAAACCTCTATCTATGAAATTATTGCCTTCAACATATTTTCACTTTCGAACGCATATGTTGATTCGGAATAGTTTTCAGATAGGAATCACACAAATTCAATTCTGGTCTCTCCGAACCAATTATCGATCGAAAAGAGGTAAAGTATGTGGGTGATTGGTAAATATCATTTGATTATTCGATATCTTTTTATCCTATAAAATAACTTTAGAGATATATTTTTAAACCGTTTCTTTTTGGTATATACAGATTTATTAAATCTCTTTTGAACTTTGGAAATACCATATCATCTCTTTTAAATTACTTAGAAAACTATTTCCATTATTTTTATGGAGATTTCATATTTTTCAAAACATATCTTTAATAGGTTAAAAACAATGTCTTTGTAAACCCAAACTAGTTAGTACTAGATGAAAAGGATTCATAGATTCTAGATTATTTTACCCAGTACTAATTTCCATATTCAACTTGTATTATTCATTGAATAACGGTAAACTCACCTTTTGAATTCATATGGACAGTACAAGTTCCCTCCTCGAAACTTAATATAGAGTTTAATTAGAATATTCTCTTTACTACCCAAAATCTTATTTGAAATCTTGTCTGACTTTGTGGAAAAATTCTAAATCCCTTTTCCTTTATCTTAAGAAAAATATGGTCTGAGTAAATCTACTTAACTATCACCTCCGTCGGGCCAGTCCGAATAGCCAGGGGGACTGGCAACTAGTTTTCAAGCTCCAGCCTAGAGACTATCTCTCTATCAACCATTAGGCGGTCAGGATATTTAACAACTCTAAACCTTTAAAAATATTTAATTTATCTTTTGAAAATCATTTCCAAACGATTTGGAAGGAAACACTCAAGTTTAAACTGTTTATTAAAAAGTTATCAAATTTCGTTGTTAAATTGTCGGTGAATAGTGATTTTATAGCTTTATAAATTAAACACCAATTTCATTTCGTACCTATCCATTTTTCTGACTCAAATTCCTTTAAACATTTTAGTATATTTATGGAATTTATTTCATATATTTAAAGATTTAAAAGTATCAAATTTTAAAAGGTTGAAAACCATGGTTTACAAGCTGCCAAAACATGTCTATTCTGAAACTTGATTTGGGCATATCTCAAACTTTGTTAAATGAAAACTTAGTTTTCTTTTTTATTTGTAACTGTGGTTGTAAGAGTCGAGAAAATTCTTGTACCAAAGAATTTCAACTCATATTCCTTCTATAAATGGATTTAACTTTTTACAGCATGAAATCACGAGCTATCGTTACGTGACACGCTTATTTGACTTCATTTTCTAATCTTTTTCAATCTTTATCGAAATGAGTTTAATGTTTATAAAATATTTATAAATCATTTTGTTCCATTCTTAAGGAGGTTAACGATGATATAAATACCATTATAATTTATAAAGGAATGTGATAGCTTTGTGTAAATTCGACGTATATTTTACGATGAACCGTTTCCATATTAAGCAAGCATATAATCAACATCCAAAACATAATAATCAAGCAACATAACAAGCATACAAACATATCATATCATCATAAAATTATTTGTAAAAGGTATAGAGTTGTTTTGATGTATATAGCGATCCATTTCCTAACTTTTAGCGCTTTTTCTTTCTCAATTCGAAGCCCAAGGAACTCGGCCTCTATAGGGATGATCACAAACTATAAGTGAATAGGTGGAGGTGTTTGACGAGGTGTTGGTGACTTTATAGGAGCACAACTAAGATGGAGAAGTGGATGTAAATCACTAGTTTGAACTTTGAACTAAGGTGATATATTTTGTATATATTTTAAGCAGAGCTTCGCCATGATGGAGGAATATTTTGGAGAAGATATGGAGGTGATGGAAGCTATTAATTACTTGTGAAGAAGGATAAAAACTTGAGAATTTGGTGTGAAGAAATCAGAGGGTATAGGGTGCTATTTATAAACGTTTTCACCAAAATATCTACAACATCATCATTACAATTCTCATCACCCATGTTCTAAACCACCTCCCTTGTCTTTAGGCCGAACCACTACAAGAAATTTGATTTTTAGTGGCGCTCAAAAAATGCTGGTGGCGTTTTGATAAACGCCGCTAGAAAACATGCGACTAAAAATCCATAATTTTTTGTTATTTATTTTAACGCCACTATAAATGAATTTTTGGCAGCGTTTTTTAAACGTTACTAAAGATCTTTTTTACAACGTTTAAGAAACGCCACCGAAAAGGTGTTGTTTACTATCTTATTTTTTGTTGCACTTATTATTATTTTTTGCAGCGTTTTTTGAATGCCACGGAGATTATCTAAGTTACTATAATTGCTGATTCTGTAGCGCTTTTTAAACGCTACAAAAAAATATTTTTGGTGGCGTTTTTTCTCCGCCACCGTATGTCTCGATTTTATTGCATGTTGTTCCACGACTACATCTGATTTCGCCTCCGATTCAAGTACTTCAAAACTTATACAATAACGTAATATATAAACACATACACATTCAAAAATAACACATTCAATGAACCACAATAACACAAACAAAAGCAGGTACATAATCACCACTATATCATAACATTAGTGTCAAGACAAAAGGTTAACCATACGTTTACACAACCAAACTACCATAAACAGTTTCATAATAGTACATGCAGCTAAAGTAGTGCTGCTACCATACATACTAGTTTCATAATAGTTTCATAACAATTTTAATCAACCTAACTACATACATGTGCTGCTACCATACCAAAAACCAGTGTTGCTGCTTGAATTCTTCACAAACGTTTATCTACATGTAAACAATAATAATCATGTTACTAAATATTTGTGAGGTGAAGGTATCAAAGATCAAAAATGGACAAATATAGAAGTCCTTAGACTATAATACTTCAAACAAATATGCTTCTGCGTATTAACCACTGATGTAAGCACACTGTAATCGTCCAACAACTTTTACATCATATTTGTGAAGTCAGTGCACTAGACTTGCCATACGACAACCATCCTCTTCAACCATGCACTCCATTCAAAATAGCAAGTTCACCTGATAACATCCCCATTTCCTTCCTTCATTCCCTCTGCCTGTGCACTACCTGTTCACACCAACTTCTAACACAACACAGTCAACTTCTCCACCAAAACTTCCTTAAAATCATATTTGATACAAACTTCCGACCATACCCACAACTCGTCCCACAACACAACCAAAAAAATTTCCAACCTGCCAAATAACTCGTCCATCTTCCCTGTTCCTCATCACTGGTACAATCGAACCACCGTGCTTCTGAAACCAAACCGCAACTCCTCTGATCACTCAACAGACCTACTGCAACCTAACCTTTCGTGCATTGCATATCTCTATAGTTCAGTACAAATGCACTTCGACCATACTTCAATCATCTCCACACTTCGACCACTCAGCAATTTCCCCTTCAATCTTCCAGTCACTCCTCTTTAACACTTGCTTCATATACCACCCCACATCCAAACAACACACTGCCAACATATCAACACCAAACCCTTGAATACAAACTCTAACTCCACAACATATCCAAATCTGACAATAGCCAAACTGTCCACCATCTCAACTTCATAGAAACTCCACCACAAAACTGCTAGTATGTGATGTATTATCTGTGTAACTCTGATAAATGGTTGTATATTATGTAATACTTATGTTATTAATATAATTTATTCGTTCCGCTGTTGAGATTCTGATATTGTTTTCTTCTTTCTTCTCTATCTTTTCTCTTTCTATCCCTTTCTTTCTTAATTCATGATACGTCTTTCTGGTTAGTGGAAGACGGGTTGTGACACCAGCATGAAAATCACCCTATATTTATTGTTATTTGTTAAATTTTGTAATACATCAAAGTGCTGTTATAAAGTTAAATTCTCAAAATTGTTCTTAAGATAAATTAGTTATATAGAATCTATCATTTATTTATAAAATTTTGTTAAATTAATTATATTATTATTTATAAAATTTAGTTAGCTTAAACTTAACCAATTTTATAAAACTTGTTTAATTTTAACAAAGCGTAGTTAATTTTTATTAACTTGGTTAACTTTGTTAATTTATTATTAATATTATTATTATTATTATTATTAAAAAACAAGGTTAACTTAATTGTATCATTATTAGTAATATTGTTATTATTAATATAAACTTAGTTAATTTTATAAACTTAGTTAATTTTATAAACTTAGTTAATTCATCATCGTTGTCATCATTATTATTTATAAAACTTTGTTAAATTAGTTATAGTATAATTATTTATAAAATTTAGTTAACATAAACTTAGTTATATTATTATTATTGTTATTATTATTATTATTATTATTATTATTATAAACTTAGTTAACTTTTATAAACCTAGTTAATTCATCATCATTTATAAAACTATGTTGAATTAGTTATATTATTTTTATTATAAACTATAGACTATTATTGTTATTGTGATGTTATTATAATTATATTATTATTATAAACTTAGTTAATTTCTTTATCAAGCTTAGTTTATTATTATTATTATTGTTTGACTTACATCAAACTGCAGACTATAATTGTTATTGTTGTTGTTATTATTATTATATTATAAACTTAGTTAATTTTTTGTATCAAACTTAGTATATTATTGTTGTTGTTGTTGTTGTTGTTACTATTATTATTATAAACTTAGTTAATTTTTTACCAAAATAGTTTATTATTATTACATTATAATACTTTAATATAAGGTTAAAAATATGACAGTGAGCAATTGCTGCAATTGTCTGCTCAACTTGTCATGGTACATAATGATTGTTAGATTGCTCGATATAACTACGTTAAGAATCCAAGATAGCACTTTTAATTTTATCACTTGAGTTTTCTCGTGTTCCTAAAATCAAATGTGAGATATATCAACTTAACAAAATTTACCGGGTTATTAGCAGCCACACCACCATCAACAAGATTAAAACTCCTTGTATTTCCATCTTCATCCTTCGTTTCAAAGTAGTGAGCAGGAAGATAAGTTGGAGCTGCTGGAGTACCGATACAAATGTCCGATAAAAGAGCATCTTTCAATGGATCAGCTTTTGCTTGTATAAGCAGCGGATGAAAACTAAGTCAAGTCTATAACCATGTTCAATACATATATACAATTATTCAAACTACTCAGAAACTTTATGCATACCTGAAAAGTAGAAAAAATTGTAGGGTGAAGTAGCTTGATGTCAAAAGTAGGAATTACTACATTTGTTAGTGTTTGGTGCAGTCTTGTGTTACCCAGCACTTGCTTTACTTTTGAGTGCAAAAATTTGCCATTGTATTTAGGTCCTTTGACTGCTTTTAACATATTTTTTACTGGTGCAAATATCCCAGCACTTCGAAATACAAGAGATGGGTTTGTAAGTTACATCACTGAAAATAATAACTAAAGTGCTGAGTTTTATGCATACTTCTTCTATGGAAATATTTTTGGGCAATTGTCAAGGTAGAATTCATTGATATCTTTGGCTTCAAAAAGTGGTCTTTTATTCGCACCTAGAGATGTAAGCATTGCAGTCACTAAACCAGTTGTACTTGTTCCTGATATGACATTGAAGTAGTCTGCAATTCTTGCTTCTGGTCCATCAAGCTCCTATATTATTAGCATTTTTATTTTTCAGAGAACTTGTATGATTAGTACAAATCAATGGAGTAGGGACATAAATTATATTCATTTACTTGAAGTTTTAGTCAAGTAGAGTCTTAATCATAGTAGGCACAACAGGTGACCGTAGTCCTCGTTTTGGTTCATTGCACGCAACAGTGGTTTTGAGATATTAACTGGCCCTGGAACTCATAGCTAAACATAAATATTACATTAAACTGTTAATAATATCATGCAATCTGATATTACACTCTAAAAAATTACCCGCACTTGTCCTAAATTTGTCCCACCTCCCAAATATGTTCCTTCTTGTGTGATGACCCGGAATTTGAAAGCAATATCAATTTAATAATCTGAAATAAAAATTAAATTGATTGATAATCTTTGTGATAAGATTGGAATTAATTTAATAATCCAAATAAAATAAATAGTAATTGATAGATTTTATCTTTTTAAATCTAATATTTGTTTTATAGTTATAATATATATAGAATATTGTATATATTGTAAATAAGTATTGTTTTAAATGAACCCTGTTTCTATAAAATTTTATATCTTTAGTAAAATTGTGAATTATGATTTTATTTAAAAGTTAAACTTTTTTTTAAAAACTATTTAATAAATAAAATAAGGTTTTAAATACGTAAGATAAATATTAAATGATTTAAAATATGTGTAACTCAAGTTTAAAATTTAAATAAATAACAATGAGGCTATTTTAAGTTTCTTTTAAATATAATGTGATAAAATAAATAATTTATTAATAAGAAGACAATTTCTTTTAATAGTTATTTATGGTTATTAAATATTGTTATTTCTAAAAATATAATAATACATTGTCTCAACAAATAAATTTTTAATAAAATTATTGTTTTTCAGAATTCAAATTTGTAGTTATATTTGTAAAGAAATTAGATTTCAAAATTTATTTTTAAACATGAATTCAAAGTTTTAAATCTAAAGTATAAATGTTTTTAATTTGTTTTGGTTTTGAAATATTTGTATAAGTTTAATTTTATAAATATAGTTTGATTTATTCATTTTAAAATCTATATACATGTAAATAAATGCATGTTAACTCATTAACTAAACCATCTTATATTAAACATCTAACTTTAAATACAAGTTAAACTAAATATTTAGCTTATTAACATTTAAAAGTATAATTAAAAAAATTATGAGACATGTGTTAACATATGGGTTAATTAAACAACAAGTGTAAATAAATAAGCAAGAGTTTTGACAAATGTCATGTTTAAATTTTATTTTATTTTTCTTTCTTTGATTTTTTTTTTTATTAAAACATAAGATAAGTTTTATAAACAAACATCTCTCATTTTTTTTTCTTTTCCCAATCTCATTTGTAAACAAAGAAAATCTAAAATTCAATTCATCTTCCTCAAATTAAATCCTGCAAACATCCTCCTAAACCAAATTATAAATCTGCAATCATCTTCAACCAGAGATCAAATTAACTGTAACACTTTCTTTAGCCTGCATTTATTTAAAAATCTGGAATGCATGCATCTGTTAAACATCTGGGATGCAGACAACTGTAGTTCAAAAGAAGCCTGCATGCCACTTTAAAAATAAACTCCATAGCAACTTCATTTTCAAGTATAAAGTTTAATTCAAGCAAATGGATTTCAGTTTGTAGAGATTCCTGAAGCTTTTCATCAACCTGTTTTTCAAATTTGGGAATGCTCTGTCTTCATTTTAAATTTGGTGAGTAACATTTTAATTAATGAAGTTTAAACATTTTAGAAGTTGCTCGAGGATTTTCATGTTTCAATATGAATGATTTATGCTCTTGTGTAAGTTGTTTTTCTGTAGAAGTGTTTGAGTAACTTTTAAACTTAAAGTAAATTATGAATTGCATGCTATTGTTGTGGGAAACATTGCAAGTTTGTGTATATTTATAAGTATGTTGTGTAGATATATGGTTGAATGCCTGTTGTATGATGTATGTGACATCTCTGTTTCCAGTTTAAGTACTGGTTTGAATTTAAATTCAAAACCTTTTAATTAAGTCACTGTTAAAACTTAAGTTTCAAAAGAAACTTGTGTGTTCAATCAAATCTTAGTTAAAAATTTATTAAGAAAAAAATAAAATGTTTGGAAAATTCTCTGGAAGCCATAAGAACAGATATGTGCAAGCATTATCAAATTTTCAAACATCTTAATTTGATGTTCCAGGTTTGGAATCTGGAATTACATTCAAAATAAAGATTTATAAAACTAAAATCCAAAGATTTAAACTAAGATTGTAAGATCAGTTCTGGTATCAACTTAAAAGGGGAATATTCGGGTTTTAGGCGATCTCGGCAGTTTGGAAGGTCGGGATTCTTATTATGGGTAGAGGAGTAATCAGAGAAGTTAGAAAAAATAAGAGATGGTGATGCAAATCACCTTGGCAGCCGCGATGATGTGTTTTTACCTGGAGCCCTAGTTTTTGAAGGAGTTAGTAAATAGATGGGCACGGCTTTAATGTTTGATCGAGTGCAACTGCGTTTTAGGATTTGAAAGCTTGGTCGTAGATGAGGCTATGGCCGGTGGTGGAGGTTCTCTGGTGGTCGGAGCATCGTGGGGGAAGCGGTGACAGGTTTTGGAAATTGTTTTCTGTTGGGTTTCCAGGTTTTGGAATTGGAAACGTGATTTCGATTTCGTGAATTCGAAAGAGAATCTGAGTGTGGTAGTTGTTTGTGGGGTTGGTTGTCGACGTTGGGAAATCGCCGGAGGTGGCAGATGATGATCGTAGGCACGGTGCATGTGCACCGTGCAAAATTTTAATTCTTGATGGTGTACTGGGTAGGAGCAGAGGAGAGGTCTCAGGATTAACTCGAGTAAATTTGAATCTGACTCGAAGCTTTGGGCTTGCTGACTCGAAGTGAAATGGAGTGAGCCGGGAGTATATTATATTACAGTTTCCTGTAGAAACTGTCTGCAGTTTAAATTTTAAATCAAAATTTAATTGAATAAATTATTATGATAAGATTTAAACGAAGTTTAAATCTGCAGTTAGAATTAGGGCTTTAAAAGATTTTGAGAATCTTATAAGTTTTCAAATTTGAAGATGTTTCAGTTTTTAAAATAAAAAAAGGAAAAAGAAGGAAGTAAGAAACCTGACAGTTTCTTTCCTGAAAATAGAAATTTTCATTTGAACCTGAAACAGAAATTTAAATAGCAAATTTGAATTTGAATTTAAGACTTGTTCTTAAGGGTTTTGAATCTTCATTTTTTTTTAAAAATGAAATTTGAATCTTGAATAAAGCAGTTTTAAAATTAAGGTTTAAATCAAAAGTTTGATGCAGGTTTAAATTAAAATAATTTAAGTAAGCAATGGTTCCAAGATTTTGAATTTAAAAATCTGGATATTTAAATAAGTTTTAAAATTTGAATGTTTTCAAACTAGTTTAAATTTAAATTGTTAATTAGGAGTAAAATTGTTTCAAACAAATACTTTAATTTGATTTTCTTTTTGAATTGAAATCAATATAAAATGGGTTATCTTAAAAAAATTTAAGATATTAATATAATTAAATAAATTGGATAATTAAGGAATAACTTATTTATTTAATTTATTTAATTAATAATTTGGATTATTTTAAATTAGAGTTAATTAAGAAGTAATTAGAGAATAAATAATAGTTAATGATGGTCATTAACTAAAGTTTATTTAGTGATTAATTAATATGATTAATTTTCAATAATTAATTAAATTAATTAATTAATGTTAATAAATTTGAAATTTATTTAAGTTTAATTACTTAAATAAAAGTAATTAATGGAATTTATTAAGGTTGGTTTAAATTAATTAATTAAGTTTAATTAATTTTAAACATGAGATTTGATAATAATTACTTGATGTAATTAATGGGGTTACTCAGTAAAGTAATTAAAGGTAATTACTGGATGTAATTAGTAAATAATGATGGAGTTGTGAAAATAATTTAGATTAAATTATTTTGTATAATTAATCAAGTGATTAATTAAAGAAATTAATTGAGGAATAATTAATTTGATAAGTAATTAAGGGTAGTTAATTACAGAATGAGATTAATCAAAGGTGATTAATAATTATGGATTAAGTGGGATTAATTACTGAAAGTAATTAATTTAATGGAGTAATTAATTAAATATAATTAAGAATCATTAATTAATATAATTAATAGTGTAATTAAGATTGATTAATTAATATTAATTAATCAATAATAAGTGATTAAGTGTAATTAATTAATTGTAATTAATTAAGGTTAAACGTAATTAATTATAGTTAATTAATTAATGAAGTAATTAAAGGTTAATTATTGCATTTGGTTTAGGGTAATTAATTTTGTGGAATTAATTAAAGTATAATTAATCAGGATTGATTAATTAAGATGATAAATTAGAGGTTAATCAATTAATTAATTGGTAATTAATTAATGATGATGTAAGCAAAGATTTATTTTGATATAAGTAATTAATTTAATTCATTTTAAATTAATTAAATATGTTGAAATTAATTTAATTCATTTTAAATTAATTATAGATAGTATGATTTTAGATCATTGCTTATGAATGGTTGTTATTGGTTGCTTTGAATGGTTTTGAATCTCAGCTATGAGATTAATAATGTTGAGTGATATGGATGTATTGGTTGCATTGTGATGGTGATATGGGTGATCTTTGATAGTGATAAATGTGGATCATCTGTGGTTATGATAATGATAATTATTTGTTGTGAATCTATGAGTTATTTATCTGTGTGTATATAGATAATATAATTGAATTGTTTTAAACTTTAAAACAACTTGGACCTAAAAGACACGCTTTGGATTTCGATGAGACCGGGATCGGGTTTCCATATTTGGAATCCGAAAACCACATCGATTCCAATTAAACATTAGGTCGTTAATCCAAGTGGAGCGAGTGAAGACTCGAGGTGTAAGGGCTATACGTCAGTATAACTCTATGGGTGATTCCATAATGAGTTTGACGGAATAGTACTTATAGATTCGAGATGGAGATTTAGAGTGCAAGGGTTATCGTCGTTAACTCTGAGGGTGATTCCGAAACAAGTGTAACGAGATGATGCCTTCGGTTTCTTTCGAACCCGGAACGAACTTGTATGGATTGAATGCTTTCAGCACATCGTCGGGTGGACGATGAGCATTCTAAGATAATATGTCCTCTAAAGGTAATCGTAGCCTCAAGCCTCATCAACCGGGACTGGCTAAAACAGGGGAGGTGCAGCAAGGCTTCGTGGGTAGCACCCACTGGAGAGCAAGATTGATCCCTGTCTAGAGGTCCCTTTTTATTCAGCTTAGTGGGCAGTTGGATATGCGCACCAACTGCGGGGTTGTCTTGTTCGGAACTATTCAGTAAGGAATGGGTCCGGCCTTGTGTTGCAAGGGAGTGGGAGTACTCCTCGGTACGTTGATCTAGGCCACGTACTGTGACGGGCGGTACCCCAGTAGCCCTGCCATTGTATGGAATCCAAAATCCAATAAGTGCCAACGGTTTTGATTGTATTACCCACTTTTGTGGCTAGTAGCTGGAATTTAATAGATGTAATAATTTCGGCTATTTCATATTTACTTGAAAACCCTAGACCCTATTATAATATCACTGGATTTCCTATCAAATGTTTTGGTTAGCGTAAGGTAAAAACTTTTCCATGTTTATGTGTGGGAAGTCTTACGTGATACCTTTCTTTTCAAAAGGTTTTTGAAAGTTAAGCAACTTTAACCTGTTACTCACACCAGACCCATGTCTGACCCGGAGTTTATTTTTGTTTTTCATAAACTCTTGGGTACTCAAATTTTTACAAGTAGCCAAGGGATTCAGGTTAGCTTTGACGAATATTGGAGGAGCAATGGAGCAGGAGGCTTCTGCGTTAGATATTAGTATTCCGCTATGTGTTCTGTGTTGTCTCTGAGTTGTATTATGTTGTAAATACTAGACAGGTGTTTATAACTGTCTAGTATGTGTTGTATATCTGTGTACTCTGATAGTGGTTGTAAACTATGTAATATTTTATGTTATTAATATAATTTATTCGTTCCGCTATTTAGATTCTGATGTGTTGTTTCTTCTTCTTCTCTTTCTTTCTCTTTTCTATCCTCTTCTTTCTTATTAGCGATGCGACTTCCTGGAGTGTGGAAGTTGGGGTCGTTACATCTTGTGCCCATCCATTTTGGCTGTACATGAATCATCTACACAAAAATTAGAAGAAATACCAAAACAAAACCCATAAAAGATAGATTCAAACAAAAGCTATGACACTCTTCATAAGCAATGTGGTACATAAGCTTAATAAATTAACGAGAGCCAATTTTAGTTTACTATTTATGATACCATCATGTACATAAACAACAGAATGGAGAAGTGTTATATGCAAGTGATAGAGTAGGATACTCTTCACAAGCAAAAAACAGCTCTTGCCCAATGCTTTTTTCTGAAGCCATCTCTCAATGAGTATACTATATATTACATCATATGGACATAATTTCCGACATGTATTTAACAAGCATCACAACAGAGGTGAGATGGTAAAATCACATGCTTTATATATGAATCAGCATTGTATCTAGTTTTAGGATTATTCTCAAACAACTTATGTGCTAGCATTATATTAGACCTTAACTCGAAGAATAAAAATACCTTCGAGTAGTCGTATTAATCGCCAATTCTTTTAACTCAGTTCCTCAGCAAATCGCTAATAGCATTATAATAACCTCCAGCACACTTCCTCAGCAAACCGGAAATCACCACCCATTGCCTGAAACCATCATCCAAAACCAGCACCATTATTTACAGCCAAAACCTCACCATAACCTCACATCCACTACTGTTTGCATCACCCAAACAATCTGCAACCAAAACAAGCAACACAGTTATTTTTGTAACGTTGAAACAATTATGAATGGTTGTGAGTATGGTTGTACGTTGATAAGATGATATGTTTCATTGATACGCCCATTATGTACAACATCCAATAAATTGATGTTCACATGCCCTAGATTTTATTATAATGATAAAGTGGAAATTCAATAAAACAAAAGTGGAAATTATGCCTCATAAGAATCAACATTAACATGCAAAAATTAAAGACTACATGCATGTTTCTTTTTATAATACATTGATAATTCACAAACCTTGGGAAAACAATTGAAGCCTTTTCTTTTGCTTATCACTTGAATGAGAATCTTTTCATTTATAGGAGGTTCTTCTATAAACTGAAACTTCTCATTCCACATTGGAATTCAAGAGTTCATAATTACATGGTATCGTAAAACTTTAATGTAAAGAAAGTGAAAAAATAAAACTAAACTAATGAACATGCCAAACAGATTTATATTATTTTCCAACTGTAACAGGCCAAGACTTCCATATGGTTTTATAACTTATAGCAACCACCCCATGAATTCCCTTGATCCCCTTGGATTTTGAGTATAATTGTAAACCCCAGCACCCTTCTCTCCCCTACTTTGTCTTTTTAGTTTAAATGTTTATATACAGGGTGGAATTTTTAAAACCAACAGGTCATTGTGGAAATCAAAAGAAGGAAAGAAGGAAAGAAGATCCAGAGCAAACTTATAAGTTATAACATACTTCTAAGCTATATTTATTCAAGGATGAAAATTTACTAATATCATGTTTTATTGAACAATGACATTAGTTTCAAAGACATGTCAATGGGAATGCATTTAAGCAAACAATCACCATCATAGGTTATATTTATGCATCTTCAAAATAAAAATAAATCAACAAGGCTCAAGGGAAAGGTTAAGAATCAAGTAGTAAAAAATACTTACTAAAAACATAATTTTGAGTATACATGTTATCTATCACTTTTTAGTTCATTTTCATCTTGATGAATGTCCTATGTTGCCGCAATCAATACACACCAAAATGTTGATGATTCGAACATGTTCTATTTGGACCATGTTAATATGTAATCATATAACTAGTGTTTTATATACGAACCTGAGAGAAAATATTGCCGCTAATCAAACTTGACTTGCTCACAACGGAAATTACCATAACTCCCGACGTACCGCTGAGGTTTCCTAACATTGAGAAGACGACCGATTGCCAAAGAAAAATTACATTATTACAATAAAATAAATGAATTGATCATCTAAAATAAATTAAATGATCATTTGTGTTCGTTGTTCCAACTATGGTCAAATTAACATAAATGTTCTTTTAAGCTTCATTATACACACACCTGAGGTAATTTGTGGGATGTAAATATTATAAATACTTAAAAACTTTCAAGTGGCTTTTCTTTATCAAAATAGAAGATTATATGTATACATACATTTAGACATGTAACTAGATGTTGACACTCTTAATAATACTTTTAAACAGGGAGAACTGGTGTGGGAGAACTATAACCAAGGATAAAGGCAATCGTCATGAGGCTATGATCATACCTCTGATTTTTATTACAAAATATTACTATCAATTTAAGCCATACCTAAATTTGATATTGTTACCTTATCTCACCTTGAGCCATTCTAACAGTGACTAAATATTTTATGTATTTTCTTGTTTCAATGGAACTTATTTTATAGAACACCATATTTGCATAATAATTAAAATGATTAAAATACATAGCGAAAGTACCTTTGCAAAATACCTCTATCAATTAAATTGACTGGTAATAACAAATACAAATTCTTAAGTACAAATTGGTTTCTTTGCTACATCAGTGTGAACTTCAACTCCACAACTGAAATTAAATTACATTAAATTAAAGGTTGAATGGTGTAGCAATATATCAACTAATCTTGGTAACATAATCCACTAGCGCACAACAAATTATGATGCTAAGTATAGATTGGAAGACAATATAAAAATCATTGAATTTGTAAAGAAATTTGATGCTAAGTATTGACTGATTTCCGTACACATATAAAATGGGTCAGAGAGGAGAAATAGAAAAAATAGTGGTAAAGACTGAAAT
Source organism: Allium cepa (assembly GCA_030765085.1). Taxonomy (NCBI): domain Eukaryota; kingdom Viridiplantae; phylum Streptophyta; class Magnoliopsida; order Asparagales; family Amaryllidaceae; genus Allium; species Allium cepa. The sequence continues at coordinate 784,744,055 of CM060935.1, read as the reverse complement.
TAAGCTAATGCTGGCAGCAAGAAAATTAGGGTTTATGAAGAAATCATGAACAATTGTATGCGGTATTCGATTGAAATAGTCGATGACGAGGGAGAGAACAGCCCGATGATGACGACGGAGAGCGCTTGCGCGACGAAGATGATGGAGGAATCGAGGTGAATTTGGATGAAGTGAAAAGGAGAAATCGTTTATGAAGTATTGAAGAGGAATAAAGGGAAAGGTAAAAAAATTTCTTAGTGTTGATGAGGGAGGAAAACGTGACAGAATACTTGTTTTGAAGCCGCTACATTTTTAGAAAGCGGGAAACTGAAATATTTTTTGTTACGTTTTTAATATAGGATGAAATGTTATTAGTTGCACTTACAATTAAACGCCACAAATTTCTACAACCAAAGGCTGATTTTCTTGTAGTGAACCCATTCTCCCACTCCATGTGCTTGTCTTCCCTTGATTGAGTGATGTTGAGTTTGCTTTTTCAAGTTTCATTTGTTTAGATATTTCTTTTGGCTTCGATTTGACTAACTATGACACACATTTATATGCATTTGTGCATGTATATGGATGTGTGTGCATGTTCAAACAATGTTTCTACAGCTTAAAATAATTTCGATTCATCGAACCATGGTAATCAGGAATTCAATTTTCGATCATATTTTTAGTTTTTAGTCAAACCATTTATTTATGTAATCAAAACTTGAAAATAAATTTCTTGTCATTTAAAAATGAACTTTTTCTCTTATAAAACAGTTATTTGAATATTTTAAAATTAATTAAATATCTCTAATTAAAGTGATAAAATTATGGGTTGTTATAACTATTGTTGGAACTGGACCAATATTTAGTAGGTTAAATATATGAATTTCAAAAAAAATAAACATTTTGGATCCTATTTGGCCTATGAAGCCTAAATTGATTTAAATCTTATCTAAATTAATTTTAAAAAATCATTATTTTAGAAAATTTATAAATAAACTTTTATTCGATATAATGAACACGTGCAGTTAAAGCCCTGCTAAAACCTCGTAAAATACTCGCTATAGCGCATAATGCTCTTTAATTCCTACGCCATTTCAATTTAGCGCTATTAAATAGTAGATCCGTTTTAAGCCCTACTATTTTCCACTACACCCACTAAATCAATTCTATTTAGTACCTATTTTAACAATACTAATATACAAAGGTTAATTTGACTTGTTCTTTTTTAAACCATATCAACAAAGTTAGAGTCAACGCCTAATTTTAAGGCATAAGTGCTAAATATAAGTTAGAAACTTATTGTAATCTCAAATCTAGTCTGCATAAATCATGTTATTTTCAGCTTGTTATATAAGATTAGACAATATATATTTTTCCTACAGAAATGATATAAGAATGAGAACAAATTATCTTTAAATGTTTGGTTTTATACTTAATAAAGTATTTTGAATTTATGATATTTTCCGCTATATCTCCACTATAACTTTTTGTACCTCCATTGCGATAGATTCGCTAGCGCTTTAACTGCACAGATATGAACATGCGTATCATATACACATGCACGTGTATGCTCATGTTCAACATATACGGTTTGCATAGTTTAACGTGTCTGTATCTAAGGCTGGGCTTTACACTGCAGCAAACAAGTTAGTCCCTTTGCATTATTATCATTTATTTATATATGTGTATATATTAATATATATATATATATATATATATATATTTACATATATGTGTGTGTATAAAGCAAGCTTTAGCATAAATTTGGTATTTAAATTCAAAATTAAAATTTCAAATTTTAAAACTAGATTTAGATTTTAATATCATTTAATTTTAGATTTAAAAACATATATATTTATTTATTATTATATATACACAAAAAAATTAATTTTTTAACAAAATAAATTAATATATTTATGTATTAAAATAATGAAATATAGTTTATAATATAAAATGAAATTATTTATAACTAATGTGAAAATAAATAAATAATTTATGTATATGTCACGACCAAATCATTTTTGACAAATTCAAAATTAATTTTTTTAGTTAAATCATAACGATTTTAACAATTAGTTCTTTTTTAATTAAATTCCCATATGGAAATTAGGTAAAAAATGTAACTTTTTTTGAAAATAACTTTTACAGTTTACATAAATTTTTATGTAAATTATATATATATATATATATATATATATATATATATATATATATCAAATTTACCAGTATCTATAATTTAAATAAATATATCTGAAAATTAAAATTGTATAGATATAAATTTGGATTCTTAAATATACACATATGTATGAATTTTTTTGAACTATCATCGTGTGCATAATTTAATATAAAATTCACTAGTATCGTATACATATGTTTGTATAATTATAAAACCAACTTTTGATTTAATAATTTTATAAATCTATTTCTAATTATTTTTTAATTTCTAACCATGAGCATTTATATAATCCTGTGTGTATAGACATCCTATGTTGACAACACACACATATATAAAGGTTCGTGATAATATATTCGATCTAACTATACAGGTATCATACGAGTCAATACATATGTGTGTGTGATGTAAATAAGAGTAGCACCTTACTATAGCCTTGAGAATACACCTTGAATGTTGAATTTGATTGACTCATTTTGCATCTGAATTCAAATTCTTTCAGAAAGAGCTACCCGACTGAAAGAGCTACACATCATTATGTCATTTTTATTTGAATTTGTGTTTTTAAGGCTTGAAATGATGGAGGAAGAGAGGTGGGATGTGGAACTACAGGTTGTTGGGAAGAGAGCAAAAGGAAAATGTGCAAAATAAGGGGCTAGAGAAGTTTAAATGGCAGAAAAAGTAAGGCGTAAATTGTGGACCCAGATCCACTGTCCTCTCTGCCAATTCAAACTCACTAGTATCTAAAACATTCTCTCTTTCCCACACATATGGCTGGCTATATTTTCCCATATATAGGCTTTAATTTCATTTTAAGCCCGACAAATAAATCATATTTAAATTAAACGTAAATGTACATCGATATCATATATCGATATGTGTATATACAACTTTTATATATGCACTATTTTCAATGCTAATCAACATAAATCAAATAAAATTTTATAAGTAATATTTCGCAAATATTAATTTATAACAATTATAATTTAATTAAAATATGTGGTAGTTGGAGTATTTGACATTTCGGTTGTGTGCTCTTAGATGTAAATTCGGTCAGCGATTAATATTGAACAATTTGGATATTAACGTTCAGACATCATTTTAGCTAGTGGTGTAATATTATGACAAAATTTATCGCTTATGTAGTTTTAGTAAAAATCTATTTTTACTTACTTCAAGCAATCCTTGATAGTGATAATTATTTATCTCTTCGTCAAAACTATACCACATTATGACATATGGAATTTGATATGGTCAAAATTTCAATATCGTCCACATTCCACCTGTATGGCCCAAACACAAAGTCTTTGTTCAAAAATAACAATTATTATTAACTGAACTGCTTTGGTTAGAAACTTTGGCTTTGAGTTGACTTCAATTGACTGGCTAACCTCATATAACCGAGAAGACCAATTCTCTGTTGAATAATGTTTCACTTCCAATGCTTTGAATCGATCCAACTATAGTCATTCGATAGACACCGTGCCACTATTTAACTATAATCAAAGTGAAGTTTCCACAATAAAGATCGACGGTATTCTCAAGTCAAGAGAATTGTATAATATTGTTGCATCGATATTTTTTATTCGACATTAGTTATATTAACCAATAGAAAACTATTAAATGGGTCATTGCATGGTTATCCAAAAACTATTAGTACGTAACTCTTTCGTACCCAATAGCCATAAGTAATACACTGTCCAACATTAGGAGAGCGTTACGTACCCTAGTCTCAACAGATGTATCGATATCTTGTCTCAGTATATCTTGATCATAAATATTTAAAATGATGTGTTTCTATATTATGATAAATTACTTGTGATTACGACACTTTGTGATTACTATCACAAAACATAACATTTATGGATTTTCTATAAATATACTTGAATCAAATAATTAATTAATATAACACATTATAACAAATATATAATAGGAAAAAAAATTACTTCGAATGAGATTTTATTATAGAGTTAATAATTTACAATAAATTATAGAATTACCCCTAGGACATACCTTTGACTCTATTATATATGAGGTCCTTCGTATACATATAGGAGCCATATATAAATATAAGTACATAAATATGTTTAAGTGTGCATATATATGTATATATTTATGCGTTTGGTTCCGGATGCGTACAAATTAATATCATATGTATATATTATATACAAGGAAGGTTTAATAGCATGACACCCCTATTTTGGAGCACCCATTTAGCACTTATATCATATCTTAAGCTACATTATTTAAAATAGTACAAAATTTAGTATATCTTCGTCTCATAAACAAAGTCATCTAAAAAAGGCTTATTTGAAAATATGTAGCAAAATCAAGGTTGTAAAATTCATTAGACGGGCGCTAAGATGTACTATGGACTAGGCATTAATCATTGAGGTGGGGATTAACTGAGGATTAACTAGAGCTAGAAATTTTTGATAATTCATGTATTTTGAATAAATGTTTAGTGTTTTATTTAGTTCCAATTATATAAATTGGAAATTTTGTAATTTGGATGTGCTTAAGAGTTGACAAGGAGGCAAGACCATCTAAAATTAGCACATTAATGCTCATACGTGACACAAAACCTTAAACAATGCATAACAAGTGCCTATATACATGTTAAGATTTTTACATCGGTGATAAACCTTCTCTAGGTAGGGCTAAGCGAACCGTTGGACAACAAGCTTCGCCTAATGCCTAGGTGGAGGCCTCAAAGGATTTTTTACAACGGTAACATAGTATATTTGATGTTTAAATTTAACGATTAAAGTAAATATTTGAACGGTTAATAATTGACTTATGATTTTTATAAGACTACAAATGTCGAAATAGTCTTGTATTTTATAGAGATTATCTTCTATATGTGGATTGAATATATACAAAATTTTATTGCATTTGGAATAGCATGGCTTGGGGTATGGTAGGGTGATAAAGGGGGGCTTCGATATGGAAGGTATTGAATTCGTAGGAACCAAAGATTTAAATTTAGTTTCATATATGTAACTTCAAAATATACATAAATCATATTTTAAATAAATTAAAATTAAAATATTATATGCGTGTGTGTAGAGTCGACAATTAAATTTTTTATTAAAAAAAGTGTATGTATTGTATAAATATATCTTGTTAATTTAATTAATGCACTAAATGCTTCTAACGTAAGCATAATCATTTGAATAGTATTATACTAAATAAGAGATTTGGATATACATTCATACATACATATACATATATATATACACATACATACATATACATACATATATATATATATACATACATATATTCATATACATATACATATACATATACATATATAATCCGTGGTCAAAATTAATAAGCAAGAATTACTATTACTTTCCCTTGGTTATAATTTTCAAAACAATTCAAACATGTACATGCTGATAAAACTTAAAATTATATAACACGTTAAATTCATTAAATATAATAAAATAGATTCATAACTGTGTTACAAGTAAATCAATAGCTGAAGCGAAATATGATATTGAGTTAGGGATGTTGTAGTAGATTAACATATGAATTTACCTTAACGTTATGCTTACTCATCACGCCTTGACCTGGTTGTCTCCTTTTGAAATCTGGATTTCACTAATTAGAGTTTGCAACAACCAAAGTTCTTCACCAAGGAAGAGGGTTGTAATTTAAGGTTCATTTGAATTGTGATGACTATGTTTGGAGTTTACAGTCGAATAAAAATGAGAGCGGAGGCCAGAAGCTATAAAGAAGGAATAGGAAGAGACAAATTTACAACAATATACTTATTTCCCTTTTCCATCTCTCATAAATGCGTTTTCACCCATGCAATATCACTATGTGGCTGACCCTCATGTTCATTTTAAAATTTCGACCGTCCTTTCCCTATTTAAATCCATATTTAAAGACTTACCAATATTAAATCTTAGTTAATACTAATGGATTTTGTAACTTGAGTACATGTACATATGACGAACTATATTTTATATACACATTAAATAGTTTCATAAGGGCATCCAAAATTTCCTAAAGCTATCAAGCTTTCTAAAGGCACCACAATTACAATAAAAACTTAAAATAATTATTGTAACATTTATACTAATTAATATAATTAATTTATAACGCCGTATAAATCAATTAAATCATGTGGTATTAAGGAGACCATTCAGATACGATTGTACAACTCACATTTGTGGATTCAATTAGCAATTATTATCGAACATTTTGAATATTGGAGCTCACAACGTTACCTTAGCTAACAGTGTGATATTATAACCGAACTTATTGCTTGCAAATTTTCAATGTAAAATCATATTTTATATACTTTAAGCAACATCCTAAAGCAATGATATATTATATCACATTCTCTTCATCATCACTAATACCCGAGCTTGGTCATGGTCAAAGCTTTGAAAATATTTGTATACAACTATATAGTCCAACTCCAAAGTTTTTAGCTCAATAGTAACATTCATTATTGACCAATATGCTCTAGTCAAATATTTTTGACTTTGAGTTGATCATGATTGATCGTGATACTAACTTCTTACAACAAAGGAGACGAATCTCTATTAAATAATGTCTCAATTCTACTGCTTCAACTCAGGTCCAACTATAACCATATCATGAATGCTATGCCATCAATAAACTATAATTAAAGTGGAGTATTCACATTACACTTCCATGGTATTCCCAAGTCGAACGAATGTCGTAAATCATCACATACAGATTTCGTGTTTGACCTAGTTGTAACTAGACAATATGAAACTCTTTGTTGAGTGATTTTGTAGCTATCTAATTACTACCGCCTGATACCTCCATCAACCATGAGTACGCTATCCAAAATTCGAAGAGCATTACGCACGCCAGACTAAATGGATGTGTCGATATCTTTTTTCTCGAAACATCATGACAATGAATCATTTAGAACAAAATATTAATTAATTTACGATTCAATACTAATAGTTACAAAATTTGTAATTACAGTCTTACACTACTTAAGAATTTTCTATTTACATATGTTTAATGATTTTAATCATTATTTATATCATATATTATAATGACATATATAACAGAAAATAAAAGTAGAAGTTCACTACATTTTGAACGAGATTGGTTTTAAAGTTAGATATGTAACAAATTACATAATCACCATTTGGGCAGAACTTTTAAACTTTCAGGAAGTGAGTCGCGGTGAGTGGTGAAATTAGCAATGTTAGGAGGAAAGACGGCGATGATGATACATAGCGATATTGAAAAGGTTGCTGCTTGGGTTTAGGGATTGAGAAGTTAGATAAATTTGAAGTTGAGAAAATAAATATGATTAGTTGTGTTCTTGAAACTAATTTCTTGATAGCATAGAAACAAAAATTGTACCCAACTTCTTCTTTTAAACTAGTTACCCTTTTCAGAAAAAAGCATATAAAAATACGTTAAACTACAAATACTTAACATGTAAAGAATTTGAGCATAAACAATTAGGCTACAAAACAAATAATTGCAGTGTCGTCGTATAATTGCTGTGCAGTAAGTATAACATCGTTATATAATCTGGAAACACATTACAACACTAGTGATCAGTTAAGATACAAATGTCATATAAATTGCAAATTCATCACCAATTATATCGTACGTATTTGCTATACTACGTCGCTCAAACGTAACTACACCAGTACTCGCTGACGTTTGCCCCTTATTTTTTTCATTTTAGTCCAAAATTGGGTTGCAGTGGCTTATTTTAGACTAAACTGATAAATGAAAAAGACATGTGTCTACGTGTTCTACTGCAGTCGCGTTTGGAGCAGTTCACTGGAGCAAATCTCTTATATTGTATATACAAATATGATAACAAATATACACATCAAATTTTGAACACTATCAAATCATTTATACTAAAAACTTACTGTAGCAATAAACGAAATATATAAGTTTTTATATAGTAACAGAAAATAGTAGTTACAAAACAAAATGAAAATTAGAAAACTTTTACCCTCTTTTAAGGTTCGCAAGATTCTGAATGAAAATCTCATACCAAATTCTAAGATAATTCTACAGACATAATAAAGCTAAGTTTTTTTAAAGCGTTGAACTCTTTATGGTTGAATATTGAATTTTGAATAAACAACTATATGTTTATTTGCAATTAGAATATGTTTTTTTTTGTTTTCCTTTAACACAATAATATCCATCTTTATTAATTTATCTATCAAATCATGATTATTAAAAAAAATTGAAAATTTTGATCACTAAAAGGAGGTAAAAAAAATATATTAGTCCTAGACCTTTAAATTTTCAAAGTTGTTAATTATATAAATTTCTATTGTTCAAAATTATAGTTACCAAAAGTCTTGTAACTTTTTTTTATTTTTTAAATTCTAGTTTTTGAAACTTTCAATTAACAAAAGTCATTTTAAAAAGGTATTAGTTCCAAAAAAATTACATCCACAATTTTCAGATTTGGAATTTCAAAAGCTTAAGTTTAAAAATATGTTGGGTTTGGAAATTCAAAATAAAATTTCGGACTTTAATTAAAAAATTGAATTTACATTAATTTTGTAATTGTAATAAAGGATATAAAGAAATAAACCGACATTCAATATTCAAAACAAAGAAAAAGTAAGAAAAAAACAACGAATCTATTTTATCCGAATAAATGTTCGTAGTAAGAAAAATGAATAAAAACAAATGACAAAATAGTTGTAATTTAGTGATTAGAACTTTTATTCAAAACTTCTCAATAAAAATAAACACATCCTAAGAGCGATGATCAAATTTTGAGATGAAATCACAAAGAAAATACTTTTGAAATAAATAAATAAAAAAGATAACAATTTTCACATCCAAAAAATAATAATTTCAATAAGTATGAAAGAATCTTAAATCTTAAATATACATTATATAAAGAGATTAGCTTAAATCCGGTGATTGAAGAACAAATATATAATTCAAAATTACCATCCACTTAAATTGGTATCAACAAATAACTTCTCTAAAATAAAGGTGTCCATCTATATTTATATGTTGATAAAACCGTCGATTATGTTAAATAAAGTCTAAAGAGACATCCCATTTTGACACAAGTTGGTGATTGACCTATGACACAATGGAATCTACTGTGTAACCAATTGTGTTTCATTTTGTGTCCAAATAACTGATCCCTACTTAATTTACCTAATTCGGCGATTGGATGGAATGGAAATATAAAAATATTACACTCATGATGATACTGAATGATTAAAAGAGAAGAAAAAAAATAGAGTTCGGTATTTACTAATTTTAGAGTTTAGAGACGAAAACCAAAAATTTACGGTTAAAACAACATTTAACAATCATGTTTCATAAACAAAATTGCATTTGATCAAAGAACAAACAGTTACCTAGACAATGAATATGAGTTTGAAGGATAATATTTGCAAGCAGATAAGGTTATCCGAATTATGCATTTCATAAAGCTTTGCAACAGTTAACAATTTGCATATCAATGAATAAAACGAGTAAATAATATTAAAATAGCTGGTACAAATGTAAAATATGCAAACTCTCAAATTCACATGAGTCTATCATCAAACTAGAATTTCTTGTTTAGAGCTACTGATCAAGTGCATAATTTGGACTGCAGGCTATAACATATGTAAACCGAGCACGCTTTCACGATGATGCTATTCAAATTTAACAATATTTTCAATTTTCTTTCCCTCCATTTACACCAATAATATACTATAGAATCATATAATCGAGTCCTTTGAATTTATGAATAACGAAATGCTCACAAAATGACTGCATTCCTTCACGATCAGTCATCCACAAACATCAGCGGTTGCCTGCTTTTAGTGACCAAACATTGCTACTTTTCTTGGCCTGAAATTTCATTAAAATTATCAAAACTAAAATGATTATACAAAAGGCATGGTTGATTAAAAAAAAGTACAAACAACTTTTATGGGAAGTTGATTGTTAAGATAAGTGAAGCGATCTTTTTATCCGAACTAATATACCATTGAAAGTTTTAAATTTTATTTACATGTTTTCTCAAGAGGTAAGTATGATGGAATTAACTTATGCTGCATCTTATAATGTATTAGATGATAGCAGGCAAACAAGTGGTTACCAAACATGAAACTTTTCAATTCCTCTTATCACTACAACCAAAAGTCTAATAGGCGGAAAAGTTTTTTTTATCAAAATTTCAAATGTGTACATTTCTAAAAGTTTTATAATTATGATTTTGCTAAGGCCGGTTGTTGTCTTTCGTTCTTTTTTATTCATAAGAATATATAGCTACAAGTACAAAAAATGAATTCTAAAAATCTGGTAAAATGTTATGGAAACATGCGTTCACTGCATGACCACTTCAATTGCATCACTTTGATAGAAAAAGCTTCAATGTTCAACAAACAAACAAAAGTTGTGTGAGGAGATGTACATATTCATACCTTACTGTGTTTTCTCCAGCAGCAAAACCCCCCACTTTGGACAGGTCCCGACTCATAACCCCTACAAAACAAACCATTAAGGACTAAAATTAAATGCAAAAATTCAAAACCATATTTGTAATGTTTCCATCATTAAGGCTAGAATCACAGCACGCTAAAAGTTTGTATATTCCATCACTTTATTTCCCTATTCAACTGCCCACAACTCAGTCACAGATATAACCAGTGCTGAATCATATGGGGTATAGACAGTGAGGTAAACAAGTACGATAAAGATTAAAGAAGTTGTTAACTAAGCTCAGATTAATGGTGTAGTAACTAAAAATGAAGAGTTCACTTACAAGTTATCTTGACGTAAGTTTGCTCTGTAGCTGACACTATGAAGCAAGCTTGGAGATAAATCATACTGAGGTTTTTGTTTCAAATGTCTTCGACTTGCACTCGACTCAACCTCTTGAATTTCATCACTATCTTCATCTTTCCTATGCTTCAAAGTACAATCCTTTCGATTTCCACGGTTCAATCCTTTTGAAATAGAAGCTTCACCAGTTTCTGCCGCTCTAAGCCATGCACCTTCTAATCTTTTTTCATCTACACTTAGTCTAGATTTTATATCCGAAGAAGTGTTTATTACGAAACGTTGTGATTTTCCTTCACCATTGAGATACTCAACAAGTCTAGTGTGTCGATTAGACATTGTATCTGAAGTTGACTTTCGAGCATTCGGGAAATTTTCAGACAGAATTCCAATTCTTATCTCAACTTTGTGCATCAAAACTCTAGCAAGTGAACTAGTGATGTGTCTCACGAATCTGTCTGCTCTATATTTTAAATTGATATCTTCGAAGGCTATATAAGCAATCAATATGCCTTTATTTTCAGTGATGGATACCAGTTTTCCATGCTCATTAAGTAGATCCCTGAGAATTTCAGAGTCGATGCTTTCAACGCAGCTTCTCCAAATCGCATCAAGCTTATCAGGGCTTACATATTTAGAAAATATTCCCTCGTCTTTACGAGTAGATACACTGTTTCGAGCACTAGTAATTCCAAGAATCGGTGATGAGCTTGATTCCCAAAATCTTGTGTTATCGACAAGTCTTTTAATGCTACGACTGCTGCTGCACGAAGGAGTAGGATGTGAACTATGGATTGAACCAAGCTGAAGCAACGCTGCAGTAAACCATGTTGATTGCTCTCCTGAACTTCTTATCTGCTTTTCAGCATCTGAAAGAATTTTCAGGGATCGATGCAATCTATTGATTGTGGTTTCTGTTAGAGGAACTAAACACAAAAAACAAAGCTTAAGTATTGAATCTTTAAAACTGACTATGCTGTAAAGAATTGAAGTGACAAATAGATGATAGAGATCTTAAAACTAATCAAGTAGCTAAAATTGAATGCATCAATGAATATGATCGAAGTAATTTATTCACCTAAGCTTTTGTTACTGTAACAAAACATGCATAAATAAAAGTTGAGTGGTTAATCTTCACATTTGACATCGGTTAGATAGCACTCAAACATCGGACACCATAACAACCAATCAATTAACTAAAACTGAAGGCATCAATACTTTGGTAAGGTGTGGGAAGTTGAGTATAATAGCACTCATTTTCCTTTTTTAACTAAACATGGCACTTCTACGGGTTGGTAAACAAAATTTGCGGTACACACATTTGAACAAAATCATACTGTTACGGCAGAATTTTCAGTAGTCTCCAAACGGACTCAAACGATCAACGTGGACTAATGAACGATGGAGAAATGGATAAAAATATTTAGAAAAACATCACAAAATGATAAAGTGAAGAAATACAAAAAAGATAGTTGAAAAATGAGTATTGGCTTCATGGATCGAGCGCTTTGGATCGGTACCGATCCAAAACCCAAGCGCTGCCGATGGAAATTGACTAAAAACCCGAAGCACCACAACATCAAGACAAGCCGAAGTCAGACCTGGAGCAACACATGCAATGACCCGAAGTCAGTTAGGTGCCAATCTGTGATCCATGGATCGTCGTCAATCTGTGAAGCATGGTTAAGGTTTGGCCATGCGACTTCTGTGAAAGGATGTGCATGACCTAGAAACATGTGTTGCGATTTTCAAAGCTAAATGGAAAGATATTCACCTATAAATAGATGTGGAGAGTGCTTGAAAGAAGGACTTTTGATTTCTTTATTTTGAACTTCTAACAACGACAAGTTGTAAAATCACTACTTTGGAAAATTAATGTAATGGATTCCTAACAAGTTGTAAAAACAGCTTTGCAAAAACAGAGAATAATCAATATAAATCAACTAAGTGGATGTAGGCCGAATTATCCGCCAAACCACTATAAAAATTTTATGTTCTTTTCTTATTATCTCGTTCTTTTCTTTGAAATTTTCCATTTCTATTGTTCAATTGGGTGTTTTTGCCATTTTTGACGTGAATATTTTGATGCTTTCACCGAGAGAACCCGAATTTAACAACTTGAAGCTTGGATTTGAGCATATGAAGAGACCATCTCCACGGAAAGCCATTGTTGATGGAAACCAACAAGGACAAGGGGGCAACAGAAGGCATCCTTAGAATCAAATCCTCCGCCCATCTACATAACCAGAAAGAAGATGAGGAGAATGATGATAGAAATGCAGAAGAGATTGGTAGCCTGACAGAAAGAAATGATGAATGGATTCCTCTGAAGCATAGGACAACAAAGAACAGCCGAAGTTGTTGGAAACCAAAAGCCGGGGACGGAAGGTGAAATGAATGCACAGGAAATGGGGCAGAAGAAGTTGGAGCCAATCCCCATCGAATCACAACTCAAACTGAGTCATGACTTTACAAGTCGGTATCGAATCAAGAAAGCCCGGAGGCATGATTGATCTAGACTTGGAATTCGAACGAGATGAAGCAATTCGAGGAATGATGTTTAAGTCGCGGAGCAGAAAACAGAGTGCAAATGCATAACATGAATTAGAGTTGGAAAACCCTACAGGAATTGGAGGCACGATGGAGAACTAAATCGAAGAGCCGGTTCAGAGTAACCACTCATAATGGTATGTCAAAAATCAGATTATCATAGCACAAACTGCTATGATGCCACAGAAGCAACCACCATCTGTGATGAATATATCTGGATGTGACCATGGATCTTGGCCGAGAATGATCATCTCATGATCAAGATGGATAGAAGTCGGATTTGATTCCCTCACATTTCTTTTTGTTTCGAATGAATGATGCAATATTGCTATCAGGTCGTGTACGTATACGGGATCCCAATCAGTCCCTAAGCATGCTCTGAATTTTAAATTTTTAAGTGATCCTTGAGATTTTGGATGTTTGATTGATCCATTTGATTTAGACCTCATGACTGTTTAATAAATATTTGAAACCGAAAATCACTCGAACGTGATAACTGATATTGATTGTGAAACATCAACGGAGACTGGTTACCCCTAAAACTGATTCATGAACTGATTGAACATGGTTTTCCAGACCGGAGGAACGGGATGATGAACCATAAGGTGCATGTTCCCTTGCCGAATAGCGAGTGGATGGATTTGTATGGGATAACAAGTCCCTTCACTGAAGATTGAGCGAATGGACTCGCTCAGTCGTTAGATCCCCTCGACGGAGAGCGAGCGTATTTGACTCGATATGGATTAACGATACGAAGAGATAAGAAATTGTATTGGATAATAATCATACGATTCGGAGAAATCATAAGCTAACCTGCATATTAACCACTCGATCCGAAGAGATCAGACCCTAGATTAGACATTGATTGTGTAATCCGAAAAGATCAAAAACTAGATTTTGAATTTGTACCACCTCACTTTGAGATGATTTAATAATGATACCAAACTACGTCATTGCCTTGATTCGGTCGAACTCGTTTATGATGGGATGCCAGGCAATTTCAAACGACTTATAAGCAATGTTCAGATTGGTGGCAATTCACTACCTGATTGATAGCGTATGATAACCAAACGATTGATAAAAGTCATTGCTTCGATTCGATTGGGTATTCTTATAATGGATTAATAGGATACCAGGCGGCACTAGACAATTTATAAATAACCTTTCATCTGGTGGCAATGAATTTACACCATTGACTTTTGATTACCTGACACATGATCTACCTATGATGATTTGAATCTCGGACGAACACAGAACGACACCAATATTGATGATATGATATCTTAATCCTGAACGAACACAAGACGATATTCATTTCGATATATGATAGTTAATTTTTGGATGAGCACGGGACAATTCTGAATTATGATATGATATATGATATAATAATTCTGGAAGAACACAGAATTATGATGATTTATGCACTCAAGCAAGGACTCAAGTCTTTAACTATGGCAGTCTGCAACGACCTTTGATTTACAGGTTAATTCGAAGAAATCGAACAATTCGCTGCGGTTTGATCAGTTAAGCCAAAAAGCTCAACTACTGATGATTTGCCAACTTCGATAAAGCAAAACACACATTTCATTCACAAAGCGTACTTTGGGAAGCAAGCATTACGATCGAATTTTCTGCAATCTCCGAACGGACTCAAACAATGGAACTGGACTAATGAACGATGGAGAAATAGAGACAAATACTTAGAAAAACATCACAAGATGATAAAGTGAAGAAATACAAAGAAGATGTTTGAAAAATGAAAATTGACTTTATGGATCGGGTGGTTGGAAAAATGAAAATTAACTTTAAGGTATTATATAACCCTGTATTCTACAGGAGATACAGAGAGACGAACAATATAAGTATAAGTGAGATGTAAAAAAAGTAAGGTTAGGTCTATAAAATCAACTATTCAAGTTTTACCTTTACTAGGAATAAGAAAAGAAAGGAGTCCTACTTGATTTTCTTGGTCTTTTTTATGTTATTTTATTAGTACTCTTTGTTTTGTTGGATTGGAGTTGGAACGTATACATCAAAAATTCAATGGAACCGCTTTTTACGGGTCAGTGAAATCTTTATGCCTAAAACCCTGATTCTAGTAGTCATTTTATTTGGTGCCTCCCAAGGAGCAGAAAGTGTCATTCTAACCCTTCTTGGGGATTCCATCCACAAAAGCAAAGTTTATGGTTGACCGATATGACTCATCACCATTTAGCTATTGCGTTTATTTTTCTTGTTGCTGGTCATATGTAGAACGAACTTTGAAATTGGACATAGAATCAAAGATCTTTTAGAAGCACATACTCCTCCGGGAGATCGATTAGGGTATCGATCCAAACCTCAAGCTCTGCCTAGGGAAATTAAAAAAAAAACCAAAGCACTGCAACTTCTGGACAACCAGAAGCAAGATCTGAAGTCAGTTCGGTGCCAATCTGTGGCCCATGGATCGTCGTTGATCTGTGAAGCATGGTTCGGGGCTGGCCATGCAACTTTTGAGGAAGGATATGATGACGTGGAGAACGTATGTAGAGATTTTCATAACCACATGGGGAGATGTTCGCATATAAATAGAGATTGTGAGTGGTTGACAAAGGGACTTTTGATTTCTCCTTTCTTCTGAACTTCTAACAACATAAGTTATAAAATCACTACTTTGGAAAATTATTGAGCTAGATTCCTACCGAGTTGTAAAAACAAAGAATAATCAATGTAAATCAACTAAGTGGATGTAGGCCAGGGTATTCGTGGAACTACTACAAAAATCTTATGTTTTTTCTTGTATTTCTTTCTTTTCTTTGATATTTTCCATTACTATTATTCAGTTGGGTGTTTGTGTCATTTTTGGCATGAACACATACTCTTACAATAACAACAACAACTATATCATTATTTTCAAACAATTTGGGATCGGTTGGAGATGGAATACAAAACTAAATGATAAAGTCAATTTAAAACTCATAATAATAACAATAACAATAATAAAATAAAGTCAAATAAGTAAATTAATAATAATAATAACTAAATAAAATAAAAATAAAGATAAAAATATATGTGCATGTGTATATATATATATAAATAACGAAAATAAAAAAAATAAAAAATAATAATAATAAAATAATAAATAAAAGAAAGAGAGGAACGATAATAATAGTAATATACTGATAGTGACAATGGTACTAATAGTAATATTGGTTTAAGACAAACCTACGTCTTAGGCTCATGTTCCCTAGTCCTATAATCTAAAACTTATAAAACTCATAGCTTATGGTTTTGGTACGTGGATCTTTAACTTTCACGCGCTCCTATCTGTTACGAACTCTTCGGATATCCTTCAATCCTTCAGGTCTCTTTTTACTACTCCTCCCATGTCAACCTTGGCGATCTCTATCTCTCTTTGAGCAATCGACGCGGCACATAATTCCAACGCGCACAGGTGTCTCGGATGGCCTCCGTTGAGTGTTGTAGGACGAATAAATAATAAACTAATCCAAAAATATTATAAATGATCAAATAATAAAATCTTTCCAAAACTACATTCTTGCACAATGATCAACTGACAATTTATTGCATAGCTCACTTGTTCAAAATGTGTATCTAGCTACTAGAAAACAATATCCATTAAAACGTGGAGCTGACTTGATGTGGATGAAAAAAAAAAAGAATCAAATGGTACATCAAAACATTAATTGAGAATTGAGATCATAAAAATGAGAGGTGTATGTTGACATATCTTACACCTAGGAAAAAAGGTAGGCTAACTTGAGGGAAAAGTATTACCCTCTCAAAGAAAGAGACAAACGGTACAGAAATATGAAGTTGGTAGTGGCAAGCAAATTGGAAACTTTCAATAGATTATTTTCTTACTAATATCTGATGATGATACTATTTTGACAAGCAAGCACTCAAGGTCCAAGGATAAAGTGCCCAATCAAGAATTATTCTCGAGATCAGTGGAAGTATACTGAAACTAGGTATGGGATCAGAGTTTGATGAATCAATCATGATATGTTTATGAGCCACATAAAGTGTGGTTTGTGACCTAATTCAGCTTATGTGAAAAGACAAAGGGGCATAGAAGCCACTGAACACACAATGTAGGTATATGTGAAAAGACGAAGGGGCTTAGAAGCGTCAAGAAGCAAAACAAAAGTACAAAGTGCATATGCGAGTCAAAGTGAAAATTGTTGGAAAGTACCATGCTATGGGGAGTTGGGAAGGAATAGTGTCATTCAAGATCATATCTTGTGATTGTGCAACTATTATCATTTCTCACTGAATTTGATAGATCTGTAACTAGATGAAAAGGAAATATATTGTACAGGAAGAATCTCAGCAAGTTAACCCGTTATCATCTATGAATGTTCCTTTGTAAACGGTGTCAGCTGCATAACAAAACTTCCATGCAAGATTTGGCAAGGTTTTACAGCTGGTAGACTAACAAATAATAAAAAATGTTACTCACGAATTGGCGACTTAGTAGATGTGTAAGTTCCAGAAATGATATCCATGACAAGCCCCGCTAACTGAGACATTATAGCCACAGGATCAACACCAGTTTCCATCAGTTCTCTTGACATTTTCACCGTTTCTGCTGTGTTTGAAGACAGTGCTACTTCCAAAAGTTGAAGCAATTCATCCTCTGAGACTACTCCCAACTTGAATTAAAAAAAAAAAAAAAAAAAAATAGAGTTAAGTATTAAACGTTGCATTGTGAGAAGTAGAAAATATGTAGTGTAGCAGAGTATGTATCAAAATCACGGCATAGTACAAAGTTATAAACGCTTACAAGGTCATTTACGAGCCAAATAGTAATCCTTTTGCCCAATAAACTCAATTGATCAAGCATTGTCACTGCATCGCGAAGCGAACCCTTTGAATTTGAAGCAATCAACTCCAAAGCATCTTGTTCAACATCAAGGTCTTCCTCACATATGATAAATGTTAGCATCGATACAATATCAGCATCTTTTATTTTTGAAAAAAGAAATTTCTGACAACGTGAGACCACAACTCTTGGCAAACTCTCTGACTCCGTTGTTATGAAAACAAAGACGACACGTGGTATAGGTTGTTCTACAAACTTCATTAATGATGTCCATGAGTTAAACGATAAGCCATGACACTCATCAATGACAAAGATTTTGTATTTCGAAAATGCTCGACTAGCAGATAGTTTTTTTAACAAATGCTTCATTTTACCTACATCCTTCTTATTATTGGCATCCACTTCCTTCATATATCTTCCTTTTTGAATAGCAAAACTGTTGCATTCCTTACATGACCAACATGGTTTACTTTCTTCAGTGGACAGACAATTTAATGCAGCAGCAAAAACACATGCAGTAGAAGTTTTCCCTGTTCCATGAGGACCTTGAAATAAATAAGCAGGGGCGACTCTGTCTTTCTGAATGGCACTACTAAGTGACTGGACAACAATATCTTGACCTACTATTTCATCAAAAGATTTCGGTCTGTATTTCTGGCACAAGCTTTTATCTTCCAGTAAGTGAGGTTCAAATACTTCGTCTACCAAGCAATTTGACCATCTCTGTGCATCTAATCGACTAATAGATTCCAAATCAAGCTCGCTGAAATTAGATACCATATCATCGGTAGCCGAGTCTTCGAAAGGACCAAAATCATCAAGGCTATTACCTAGTAAGGGCGCAATAGGAGATGTTTTCGGCACATATTTAAACTTTTGAGGGTCAATTTTACTCCTTTTACTTTGCACAGTACGGCCTCCACAAATAATTCTCCTCACCGTACTTCTTGGAGTATCCGAAAGCGAAAGAGATGAAAAACTTCTTGAGAATGTATCCTTCAGCTTCTTTGAAAATTCACAAGAAACGCCAAGGTCGGAGCCATCTAAGGAACCTGAAGCTCTATCATGAGATCTATTTGACGTAGGAGTGCAAGAAAAAGATGAACTCAATCTTTTAGTTCTTCTGGATATTTTATTATGGTCGAGAAATGTCGGAGATATGCACTGAGAATGAGATGTCATCCTCTGGACAAAATTATTTTTAGACTTTTCAGATTCACTGTATCCACTATCATCAGAAATTTGTATATTATTCCTTTTAGCAGCTACGGTTTTTTTGTTCCTTTTTCCTAAAGGAATGCCTTTGCTTGCTTTTCGAGCAGTTTTTACCCCCCTAATTTCAGTATGAATGCTCTTTGTTCCTTCTGGAATTTCGTCGACAGCTGGTTGCTTCCTGTCATCATCTAGCTGAAATCCACTATCGCTAGATTTACTAGAATGATGCCCCCAATTGCATAGATGTACTTTGTTTCGCTTTTCAATTCCTGATTGTGATTCCAAAGACACTTTTGAAAGATTATTATCATTCACGTCTTCATTGTTTTTTGAATATTCATTTGCATAGTTTGTGTTGATAGAGGCACTTGACTTAGTGCTAATCTTGGCTTGTATGTTCTCCAGCTTATCCTTTACATGATTTAACTTGAGATTTGCCCCAGAAGAATCAGAGACTGGCAGAGATTTCCAGGCTCTAAGCGTGTCAGGGTCACGAAATAATCGAGACTTCCCAAGTTGACTGAGCTCCTTTTTCAAGTGAAGTTCACTTGGCCCCACATAAGCATCTACCATTTTTTTTTTCCCTTTTTTCAATATTAAAGTGCTTTAGGAACAGGAGGCATGCATGTCATGAACTGTCCCAAATCCCAATCAACGCAGTAAGAAAGGAAAGCATTTAGAGACTTGGACTGTCTAAAAGAAAATTAGGCATGATCATCTAAAAAATTACAGTACGAGCACATATTTAGGGAGAAATAGGAAAATAGGTTGGAGGAAGTAGTTTAGGGTTTTTGAACCAAGGACGCAGGTCGGAAATTTTAGGCTGGAGAACAAAGTAATGTTATGTGTATATAACATTTACTGTAAGGTAATGCTATATGTATACATCATTGCTTGCTGTAAATACAGTACTTTTGCTGTAAATATAGTGCTAATTTAGTTTAGCATTTACACAGACAATGCTATACTAATATAGCATTTTGTTGATGTTTTTCCTTCAGACCACATTTTGATGTGGTGTTC
The DNA here is from genome assembly GCA_030765085.1 of Allium cepa. Taxonomy (NCBI): domain Eukaryota; kingdom Viridiplantae; phylum Streptophyta; class Magnoliopsida; order Asparagales; family Amaryllidaceae; genus Allium; species Allium cepa. The sequence goes on along the minus strand of CM060935.1, from coordinate 784,723,509 downwards.
TTGGTTCAAAAAACTTCCCCGGCTTTGTCGTTTTAACTAATTCACTCACTCCCATAAAAATATTAGGTTAGGTTGTTAAATTAGACGTAGATCCAAGGAATTTAAAAAGCAAATATTTTAAGTATGAGGGTATGTCTAACTAATAATTATTCAAAAAATTGGCTGATTTGTGCCACATATTAATCGCACAAGTCTCTCCTTGACAAATAAAAGTGTAACAGAAAATCAATCAAGTACAGTAGTAGATTAGGATTTAGGAAAAACTTTGCTAATTCACAAGAGCAGCAAAAATTATTCTTTTAACATTTACTGCATTTTATTTGTAATTAATTTTGGGATTCTGTCTAACTTACCTTTTTGAAGAAGGGTTTTTCAATAAATACATATAGTTGAGCCCAAATGGTTTACTGTTTACAGTGGTACAAGAAAGGTAATGGATTGAAGTAAATGTACCATTGATTTCTCTTGCCAATACCAGGAAGAAAAATAATTAGGATAAAATAAGTAAACAACATAAAGCAAAAACAATTTAAAAACACAAAAGGATCAAAATTGGATAGGAGTAATTAGCAGTCCTAATTTACATATTGCAATGAATTTAATAAACAAATAACTATATTTGTGCCATAAATTAATACAAGCCATTGATATTTAATTCCTTATTTGGAGGGGGAAAAGGAAGAAGATATAATTGACACTTGACAGCGGAAAATATTTTACTAACCAATGATACCAGACTACGGCATATTCCATCACAAACCAACCAACACCTAAAGCATCATTTACAAAATAAAAATACAAGTAACCAGCCTACATTTTGCATTCAAAATGTAAAGATCATCGCTCCTGAAAATTTGCAGCAGCCGTTGCACAAAGACTTATAAGTTACCGGAAGCAAATAATTTCATGGTGGTTATCAATTTAAGATCAGAAATTTTCAAAGAGCTCAAAAATAGAGATAAAATACAATCCGGCCTCCTAAATTAACAACAAAAATAAAATAAATTACAAACGTTAGCAGCATTTTACATGGGTAATTTCAGAAGTGGAAAAATAAATAATAAAATAATAATAGAAAAAGATAAAAAAAACCCACAAAACTATGATTGGGTGTTTTGAACTAAGATGACGACGATTAAAGAAGCAATCTTTACATGATCAGTCTCATCCAAAAAACAAAAATCACAGTCTGGGTATTACTCAGATCAACTATAATAGTAACAGTTAAGCTAAATTTAAGAAAAGAGGAGATTTTTACCTCAAAAGAAGCGAGCCTGGACCAAATAATGAAATGTTCGCCAGTAAACGAAAGCTTCTTACAAATGAACAAAATTAGGAGGGTTCGTGGATCATATAATTGTGTGAAGGAATACCGTAGATAAAATTAAATTAGGGTTGGCCACTGATCAAAGTGAAATCAAACATTCTCCTTCAAAAGTGGGGAGACTCTGACTTTGGTGTTTTTATTCGGAGTTAAATCAGAGAAGAGACTGCTGCTGTAGTTGCTCAGTACATTTGTACCTTTATTGAATTGTTGCATGCAATTGGTTTTATTATTATTATTATTTTCTAGAACAGTAGCTATTTATTTTCGAAATTTTAATTATTTGAGAATTACAGGTGGAATGGGAAGGTAGTGGTTGAGTTGCGAATCTGGTTAGATATAAGTGGGGTTTATACATTGATTAAGCAGATAACTGACTACTGCTGAAAGTATTAACAGCAAAATATGCATTAATCAGTTGCAAATATCAATTAGCATGAACATATGCACATGACATAACCGTAATCATCGTGATAGTAGATAAAAAAAAAACTCTAAAATAAGATGTTAAAAACTGGTGATATGTACGAGTCTGAGGCATACTTTTGTTTGTAATCTTACTTCACTAAGAAGATTGCGAGTTGCATGTCTCCCAGTAGCAAAGTGAAAAAAAATAAAAAAAAATAAAAAAACTTAAAATGAACAAAAAGTAAACACATATACTTTTTAGAGATAGAATATACTAAAGTTTTACAAAACCGCATAATCCTAATAATAGAAATTATTTGCAATAATTTACCATAAACTAAAAATTACCAACATCTCATTTATTGAAACTCAATTAAGAAGCCTGAAAGCCTTGTTTGTAGTATATTTAATCAATTTGACGTTTAGTGCTTCCATCATCGGTGAATCTAAGGAATTATGCGTTCGACAATCATTCGAAGTTGATGTGTTTACTCTCATAATATAGCATTTGTTTTAAACTATTTGCAAAATTGTTTTTGTTTTAACAATATTAAACACGGTAAATCAATATAAAAAAATTAAGTCATATTTAGCTATTATAAATTATTCATAATAAATGCTTAGCAAATTGTTGATTTGCAATTGATAATTACAAACCAATGAAGGTTGGATGGTTGTTGCTTGTATATGCATCAACTCATAAATAGATTAAACACATTTTTCAAAAGAATTTATGGATTATATTCAATGAAAAGTATAATTTTTCTACCAAAAAAGAAGATATCCAATATTAGTGTCATGGACATAATTATTTATAAGATTCTCTTACTCTTGATTAAATCTATCCACATCCATCATGATTATTATATCTAAAGAAATATTTAAAAATCTAAAAAAAGATCAAATACTTTAAATCCTAACAAAAACAAAAATAAAGAATTAGAATTTACCACCATGCTGATTTTGCTAATAAATTCAAAAAGTATCTATGTTGTTTGCATGAACCCATTATCTTCGAACATTAAATTTATATTTGGTCAAAGATTACTCTCATAAACTGACTAGATTACACATATTTTTTGACAAATTTGAAAACTTTTTTGGGAAAAACTACGCATATTTTTTCGATATTTTAAAAACTGATTCAAGTTGAAACGAAGAATTTTAGAAACTTAAAAGAAGAAAACAAACCAAACCCAATGTTAATCCTAAAATCGAAAGCTTGTAAAATTTACAAAGTTCACTGATTGACATTCTCACTTTTGAACCTAACGTAGATTTACGTCCATAGATCTTATAATAAGTTCAGCCTGCTCCAAGGTAAATAAAGAAAGTAAGTAAATGATATAAAATTCATTTCAATTTGTACAAGACTGTACATGAAAATTTAACATGCAACTACACATAGATATAAATATAAGGACCAATAGAGTATGAATAAATATTTACTGATATAAGCAATTGGAAGTGGAAGTAAATTATGGCAAATATATTTCTTATTTAATATTTTAATCCAGTTAATTTGGTTAATATTAATTAAATTCAATTAGTTATAATGTATCTATTATTGGTCTAATTTCAATGTTTTACTTTGGAGAACCGATAACATATTACTTAAAGGATTAATTCTCATTAATGCTAATTAAATGAATTAAATATTATTAATGAGCATATCGATTTATTCTTGTCAATGGAAACTTTCAAAAGCGGATATATCCGCATTTGCATCCAAAATAATTCTCAGATATTGGATATCTGTTGGATATTTGCATCCGCAAACACGGACAGATATCGAAAAAGTATCATATCCGTTAACGTTCCCTAAATAAAGAAACATAAATAAAAAAATTATTTAGTATACTTCATTTTTTCAATTTCATTGATTATAAAAATATGCAAAATCAACCTGTATGATGATAAGGAATAGCCTTGAGTAGTTAATATGCATTAAATGCAAATATAAACTGTTAACTTCATAAAATAATATTGTCATATGTTGTATTGAAACACACGGTATAAAATAACTTTTCAATGGGATCTCTTTGTATTTGCATCCGTATCCATTTTTCAGAATATTTTATATTTATTTATTTTTCGTATACAGTTGTCGACGATTTTCAAATATTTTGAATATTCATTGACAGGCTTAATTCAATTACAATTAAGTAAATAAATGATAACGATAAGAAAACATGCACACGTTCATTTATAATATTAAGAACTGAACTAAAACATCAACATGTGATTACTTCCAAGTTAACTAAATTAAGCATATACTCTAATGAATTTATAATATATAATGTTTTTAAGCCATGCATTGAGGTTTGTAGCTAAAGCATAAAAAGACTAAACCATACCATTTTTTTGAAACTAGAAACGTAAATGAGAATTAACAGCTTAACCACTGACCTTCTAACTTTTACAGCGTTATATGATTTAATTTTATAGACCTCGTAATAAATTATAAACAATTAATTATGTGAATCTATTATTCACTGCATCATTTTAATTGTATTGGCTTCCATAGAGATTTCATATTCCAACATTGATGATTTTACTTACTTTAATGATCTAAATGATGTGCAATAATATGATTATGAACTACATAACATGATTTAATAAAGATGCATTTTGAAAATATGCAACTAAATAAAACTAAAAGGAAATATTAATCCATTACAAAATCAAATGTTATATTGAAACTGCACACGAATTCTAATTGATTAATATCAAAGAGGATTACTATGTAAATGATTTTCTCATTATATTGAATTTCAATATGAGAGAATTAACTAGAATTAGTTCTCTACTTCGTTTGAATTCAAGCTAAATGAAGTAGAATGCATATAGTTCCATTTACTTAATCTTTTTTTTACCAATTGCATGGTAATACCATTTCATAAGATCCTAGTTAGTTTACCAATTAACAATATGAATATCTATATCTTCAGTCCATAACTATTTGTAAACATCTTTAGACTACAAAAAGTTCAAAATGGTATTACTTCAAACTAACGTTATAGGAAAAACCACATATAATTACCTCATTGTTCTAGTCTATAAGATCCTCAAGAAACTAGTGACAATCATGCATTAAATGAAAAGGTGAGTGTTGCTTATGAACTTACCATGGTTGATCAAACAATGCTATAGAAAGATGTATTAAACACTATGTTAATTAAGTTAGACAACGTCAAAGTTTAAGAAAAAATAAGTTTGTATTGTGTAAGTTTATTATACCATGTAAAATATTTAGATAAAGAATAAAAAATTACAATTATGCTTGCAACAAAGTTTCATAATCGCCTGTTGTACGCAGAACAAAAGGTGCTATAAATTCTTGAATTATGGTTTGAAAATTTATTGCCTGAACTTGCTTTCGTTTCATATATATATATATTCACTTAGAATGATTTTCTTCTATATTTTTATTTAAAAATGAAAATATATTAACCTCATCTCTAATAGATTATATAGAACTGAAGATTTTTTGTACTTATGCAACGATATACCAGCTAAGCCCTACAAAATAACTTAATAAAACAAAATTCATTATTGCAATAAACAAATAAAATTCGAGGAAAGTCGATTTAAACAAAAAAATTGTGAATTAAATTTAGTTCATATCTACCTAATAGATTTTATAAAACAAATGGAGATACCATGGTATCCATGTATCTATTAATCCAGCATCCTCATGTAAATAAGCGAAAGAAACCAAATTTATAACCTTGTGTATTGGAAGAAAAATCGGAAGAAAACATAATTTTAGGCATGAAATTTGAAGTAAAGATATGAAATCAAAAATTTAGTATGAAATTATAAAATCCTATCATGAATTATATGAAAAGACAAATAACAAAAATAAAATCTGACTTTTAAATGAAGCTCGATTGATCCAACAAACCAAGGTTTGTTTGGACGTCCTTATAGAAACAATAACATTGAAAGCAACATGTTTAAAAAAATAGAAATAAAATCATAAACAATATAAGATAAATATAAAGTGAAAAACGCATCATGGTCGATCAAACAACACTATTACAACAACATATTAATGCAATATTGATTAAAATAAAACAATATCAAAGTTTACAAAAAATTAATTTTGATTTGTACAAGTCTGTTAGATCATGTAAAATACTTAAATAAAATATAATCTAAAAAAAACATAAAATTTCATTTTTTTCTAAAATTTCATAATTTCTTGTTGTAAGAAGAACAAAACATGCTATTATTTCCCGAAATATGGTTTGAAATTATTATTTGAATATGCTTTTCTCTATATATAATATTTTCCATAAAAATTGATTTTCCTAAATATTTTTAATTAGGAATGGAGGTAATATCAATCTTACCACTAACAGATTACATAGAACTGAAGATTCTTTGGTACTTATGCCATGATCAATGAGCTCTATAAAATAAATAAATGAAACAGAATCCATTATCATCATGAACAAATAAAAATCAAAAGAAAGTTAATTTAAACACAAAATTGGAGAATTAAATTTAGTTTATATTTACCTGTAGCAATTTTTTAAAACGGAAGGATATATTATCCATGTATTTCATAATCCAATCGTCCTGTAAAATAAGCGAAACAAACCAAATTCATAACCTTGTGTATTGGAACGAAAATTAAAGAAAATACAATGTTAGGCACGAAATTCAAAGAAAAGATTTGAAATAAAAAAATTGGGGAAAAAACATAAAATCCTACAATGTATTAAATGAAAAGATAAATAACAAAATAAAAATCTAATCTTTAAATCAAGATCGATCGATCCAATAAGTTTCTTTTAGAGATCTCCACAGAAATAATAACATCAAAACTAACACGGAGGAACACAATCACCGTAAAACATGAATAAAACCATAAACAATATAAGGTAAATGCAAAGTAAGAATTAATAAATTCAATCAAATTCTAGTTGGGTTATAAAGTTTAAGATATTGATAGAAACCATTTGAAAAGAATCTTTAATTTGATTAAAACTGAAAATTGATTTTTTTTTTAAAATTGTAATGTACATAAGAAACCGAAAATGGAAAACAAAAACAAAATTTCAAGAAAATGAAATGGGAGTAAAAGATACTGGAGATAAGAAATGGCTAAGGAAATACAACGTCCTATTTTGAAAACGTAGAAAAGAGGAAGAGGCCGATGTTATATTATAAAGAAATAATGAAGTTTTGCTACTCTTTAGTATTTATGATAAAAAAAAGAAGCCTGATTTTTTCCACTCTGCAAATTATGAGGGAAAAGAGATAAATTACAATATATTTAAATTTACAATGTATAATATTGTATTGGTTTATTCAATTTAATATTTATTACTTATAAATAAAAATAAAAATCATAGGATAAACTAAGTGGGACATCTTACATCTTTTATATTAGAAAAATGGGATAAATGGTTGAATTTGTTTTTTTATGAATTAAAGTGAGATAAGAAAAGAGCTTTAAATGCAAATTATAGCTCCCAAATTCAGTAGTACAAGTCTTTAGGTTGTATACAACAAGCTACATATCAATATATATTCGAATCATGCTACACAAATTTCGAACCTATAAACTCTCGTACCAATATCAAAATGCTTAATTACTGGGTTAATAGTGTTTATCTCTATAGATATTTATAAATATGTTATTTTCTATCAATATTGTTTATAAGTTCAAAAAATAAATGCAAAACAATTCAACATTATGGTGTTTATTTAATAAAATCACAAAATGTATGGTTGTATCAATGAATTCGGAGAAAATAAGTGATTCCACTCAATATCTCATGTACTGTAATAAATGGTTGAATTAGGATATTTGCTAAAAATAGTGAAAATAAACAAAAAAGCTTTAAAAATTATAGTTCTCAATCCAAATAGACGTATAGTTTCTTGATCAAAATATTTTATCACTGTTAATTATTAATATTCATTTTCAAATTTACTTATCACTTTAATTTTCTAATTCTTATTAATATTAACAAGTATATTTGAAATAATTATTCTATATAAGTATTTATAAATATATTGTTTCTTATCGCATTGTATATAATTTCAGTTAAAAAAAGCAATACAGTTTCAACATAGATTATGGTGTTTATTTAAAATAATCACCAAAAATAAGGTTATATCAACAGTTAATCTGGAAAAAATATGTGATTCCACTAAATACCTTATATACATGTTTGGTTATTAAATTTGTATCCTTATTGAAAATAGAGTGAATAAACGAAAGAGATTAAAATAAAAACATAGCTGATAATCCAAAAAGATATATAAATTTCTTGATCAATATATTTTCCCATTGTTGATTTTATTCATTTTAAATTTTACTTATAACTTTGGTTTCCCCATTCTTGTTAATATTAACTGATACATTTTAAATTACGCTATTTTTTTACCAATAATGTTTATAGTTTCAAAAATTAGAGCCAATAAAACATAAAAAAATATAATGCTTGCCTGTTCAAAATAACTACAAAAAGAAGGTTATTAGATTTACCCTTGAATTTTGACCGAAGTTGTAAAGTAGGAAAAGGTATAATAGAAAAATCAATATTTTAAATGGACTACGTAAGTTTAAAGTATATATTAATACAAGTTTATTGGGTTTGAAATTGGATACTTAAGAATAGAGTAACAAAGATTCTAAAATATATTACATAAGTGAGGATGGTCGGAACCAAACTTGGGTCTTCTTAAGAATAGAATCAATCAAGGAGAGTTGAGTATTTTAATTTTAAAATTAGGAGAGAGGGAAAATATGGTGAGAGATTAATACTAAGATATATAGTATTAGAAAAGAGTAGATGAGAAAGATAAAACTGGGCACTTCTAAAAAAAATAAGAGCTATAATGTCATCTCTGTAAAGAGATAGCACTAGATGTTGCCATGATTCTTCTATTTGAATATTTGCATTATTCATTAGCGTTACATGAGGTGATTAAAAATCGTTAGATTTGGTATAAATGAGTTTTTTATAAGAGAACAATGCATGAACCGAGAACTATAAAGCCGTAGTAGATATATATAATATAAGAAGGTAAAAGAGTATAGAGTCTGTTAGATCTTCTGAACAACATAGAAGTCAACATGCCTGACTAGATAGCAAGAACCAAATAAGAAAGCCAACATGCGTGGCTGAATAGCAGTAATAAAACAAATAGCATGAACACCCAATTTCTTACTAAATATGAAAATTAGAAAAGAAGAAAGAATAAAAACAAGAGATGAACACAAAAATTTTATGGTGGTTCGCCAAATACTCCAGCTATGTCCACTTAGTTGATTTCTATTGATTGTTCTTTGTTTTTATAAAGCCGTTCTTACAAATCGTTTGCCTGCAACTCGGTAAGGATCCAACAAAGTGTTGTTTAGAAGTGTAATTCATAACTCATTGAAACTAGAAGTTCGTAAAGAAGAAGAAATTCCATTTCAAGTGATCTCTAGTCCTATTATAGATAAAAATTCCAAAAATTAACTCTTGAAAATGCTTCAACACGTTCTCCACATTCACCATGTTGCTCTGCAAAAAGTTCCATGATCGACCTAACCCAAGAATTAACAACTTGTCACTGAGTTGTAAATCTCAAGTCATTATTGAGTTGACTCAGGTCTGACTCAGGTATGACGCGAAGTTACATTGCTCTATGTCTTGCTATTCCTTGCTTTGGGATTTTCTTCACATTTCCTAGGTACAACTCATGTATGACTCATGTCCGACCTTAGGCGGAGTTAAGAATGTTACATTAAATTTTTTGATTCATTTTTTAATGTCTCTTTGCATCCATTTACTTTATTGTTTTATAATGTCTTTAGGGGTTTGCATCTACTTCTTCTTCGTTCCTTAGCCCAGTTTAATCATTTGAGTCTATCGGAGACTAGAAAATTTGGCCTTAACATTTCCTCCCAAAGTACGCTTTATGGATGTAAGGTGTGCTTTGCTCAAAAGAAAATATCATGAGTGATCAATCATTGGTAGTCGAGATCTTCGGCTATCTACTAGACTAATCGTGGCAAATCATCTGGCTCCTTTGGATTCGCCTATAAAATAAAGGTTGCACTGGACCCATCACTACTAAGGACTTAAGTCCATGCTTAAGCATTAGTCACAAATTATAACCATTATGCGTTCATCCAAAATCATTACATCACATATCATAAATCAAGATCATCTCACATTCGCTCGGGATTTAATTATCACATCTCAATCTCAACATCGTCCCATGTTTATCCAAGATTGAATTATTATATCATATATCAAGTTATCGTGAATCATTAACCAGTGGTGTCTAAGGCCACTGATTAGAATACTACCTACAAATCTTTTGGTATCATCCATCATCCAATCATAAGCATGTCCAATCAAATCGAGACTCTGACGACCTCCCTACACCACCTTACCTAATATACCTGTATAATGCATTATGAAGGCATCCGATGCAGGATGGTAGCCAAGGGTGTAAAGTAACAAAAATTCAAGCACAGGACAGGTAGAACGTCTCAAAGTGCAAAGACAAAATATAATAATAAATAGATGTTAAACAGACGAGACTGTAATATAATCAAATGAATAATAAATAAAACATCAAAATGCATTAGGTTCACGTATCATAGAAAAACTAAAAAAACAGTTTATGCATCCCAAGCCTCTAAAATAAACTCTATATCCATCTTTAAAAATACAAGTACCGACATAGCTCCACAGTACTGCATGGCAAAATATAAGCGATGGTAAGCATCAAAGTATAAATATATAATATAGTCTCATACTCCATATAGATTCATCCACTATTTAGACCTGTTATCCATAATCTACCATTTAAGAATACCCAAGATAATAATAAGTAAAGCATAAAATGTAACTCTCCGTAATTTGGCATTAGTTATTTAATTAGTTAGTTAGTTAGTTAATAAAGCTCTGAAAATGAAATTTGTGAAAACAATGGAATTTGACCATGAAACTTGCACCATCGCATTCGTAGCGAAATTCTAAGAAATTTTCATATTTAGAGTTTTGCGATCGGAGTTCAAACAAAGTAGTTGTAGAAAAAAAGAATTCGTAATAAAAATAATTAAATAAGAAAAATTTATGTTTATACTAATTACATGGGCCCATAAGCCGACCCGTTATTGGGGATGATCAAACCTTTGCGGTCGATCGATGATCCAAAGGCGATCAACGGGTGTCGACCTGGTGGCTCCAATAACCCTAGGCCGCAAAGGCTCGGGTTTAATATTTTAATTCATACAGTTTTGGTTGATTCTAGCGCCTATAAATTCAGGCCTTGCCCTCACTTCTCTTTTCATATTTTTATGGAGGCAGCAACGAAGCTTTGCCATTTCTTTTTCTCCAATTTTTTTTAAATTATAAATATAAAAAATTTATATCTATATTCATACAAATCAGAGAAGAGTAGAAATCTAATATGAGTACTTGAGGTAATTTATATTTTTATAAATTTTTATATGTTTTCTCTCCCAATCTCAAATCTCATCTAAGATCTGTAATTCTAATGTGTATATATATACACTTTTTTATATATATCTCTTGGATTAAAAAAGGATTTGGATATGAATCAAAGTTTCTACTTCGGATCTGGAGATTTGGATCGCTTTTAAAAGGCGAGTGAAAAATTCTATAGATTGTTATAATATGAAAATTATCCTGTTATTGTTCATTTAATTTTTATGCCTAATCGGATAACTGTTATGAGTTGTGGGCAACGAATCAAATATGATTTGAATATAATAAATACCATCTACATATTCTTGTTGATGAATTGATTTATCATTGTTTACAATCTGATCTGGAAATCAGTCCCAAAGTATGAATTTAGAATGCGATTTGAATGAAATCTATTCCAAACCTGAAATAGGTTGTATAATAATGTTATAATCGTGGATCATTACCCTAATGTTATTGGAATGTAAACTTTTCTATGTTTGGAATTGTTGGAATTTAGATCCGTTTAATACTTGTAAATTAGTTTGATTTTTTCTCTTTTGAAAATATTCAGCGTTTGATCTAACAAGGAATAAATGCAAATAGAAAGAGAAAGAGATGTGTAAAATATGAATTTATTGTAGTTTACACTGTCTATTTTAGTAATAAAAAGAAATGATTATTTATTGTGATTTCAAATAATGTAATCTTTTAAAGTTAAATCTTTTGTTTTGGACTAATTTATGCAAATTAGAGTGGATAATCTTTTTAGATATGATTCCAACAATTTAAGATGGAAAAAATATTCTAGTGAAGATGTATAACTAAAACATATTTTTACATAATTTACCGCACTTATAATAATTAAATAAAATGCTAATAATGATTCTTGCACGTATTATTCGCGTTTCGAATAATTAAGGAAAAGAATTTAAAAGATTGTAACTCTAGTAAATGGTAAGAAATAAGGGAGTTGTAATAATTTGATAAGGCAAATGACATGGATTAATAGGACTAATGAAAATTGAATAGATATAAAAGGTTACTAATTTGAAATTAGTAATCATACATAAATGTCTTAGGGAATATTCGTTAGGATATTATGGACAAATTGACATTTATGGGCATTAAATGAGGATGTATGGGCAAATAAATATTTAGGGCAAATCTTATTACCTTAAATAAAAAAAGAATTAGTAAGCCTAGTCCAATGTCTACCTAAAATAATATAAATAAAGACTTAGGATGGTTAATTAGACTTAGTAGGTTAGTGACGTGAGGTCAGTAAAGTCACTCGATGGAAGACTGCCATTCACTTTAAGGCCAGCGGTAGTCGGGTGCACTTACTACTAACGTGAGATATTACTAATCCAAGGAAGCCTGATGATGTGAGAGATTAGACCTTCTTTCTTAATTATAATGTATTAAATGGTCCAAATTTGGAATTAGGAGCGGTGAGGGATATCCGCATAGGGGTTTGCTTCTGATTTAAGGTCTTAAGTGCTTGACGGGTCCACCTCTCTCCTAAATGAAAGTATTAAATAAACTAGTGAGATTCCAAATAAATAAATAAGGACGTCTCTTAAAATGGTTTACTTCAGTATTGAGGTCTTAAATGGCTGAAGGGTCCGCCTCCCTACAGAAAGAAGTAATCTAATGAGATGCGATATTTATAATTAAAGAGTGATAGTGGATATCTCGAGAAGGGTGTTCACTTCAAGGTTGGGGTCTTAAGTGACTGTAGGGTCTTCCTCTTTCATATAAAAAAGGTATTAAGTAGTCCAATGAGATTTCCAAAAAAAACAGCTAGATAGTATCATTGAGGACCGTGCTTCTAGAAACAGGTCTTAAATGATGGAGTCTACCTTAATTAAGGTCTTAAATGGCCAGAGTCTACATATTTTCCACTTGAAAGTATTAAGTGGCTTGGATATAGCCTCTTGCATTGCCAAGGCTGTAATAACTATAGTACTATTTAGGAGCACACATTGGGGATGGGTCTTAAATGACGTGGTCTGCCTTAATTAAGTGACTAGAGTCTACCTATTTTCCAATAAAAGGTATTAAGTGGCTTGAGTACTGTTTATTACATGGCTACGATTTTATTGGCAATAGATGCAGTAATAGTTGGGCATTAAATGTCGGAGGCCTTAAATAGTGGTTAGAGGTCTTATAGCTAGGACCACCGACCAATGATAACATTATTAGGAAATCTACCTTGGGAATAGGTTTTAAATGAAAGGTCTATCTTGATTAAGGTCTTAAATGGCAGAGTCTGCCTATTTCTCTTTTTAAAAGTATTATAGAATCTCACTTCATATTTAGAAGGATTAAGTGGCAAATGGGTTTGGAAGTATTGGGTGGTTGATAAGACTTCATTAGTATTTCGTGCCTTGAGAAGGCGTAAGTAAGTAATCGTGTATGCAATGCAAGGTTAGATTAGTATTGCTAACCTTAATGGACATAACAACTAAATGAAAACCAATCGATATAAGTTCATGTTATGCACAGTTTATGTTTCCAGTCACCAGAACATTGTTCAGGCCCTCTCCTCATTACAACCATAGGAAAGAATTTAGAGGAATAGGTCCTTGGAGCTGGATGTGCTTGTTGGAGAAGTACTCTTTGTCTCATGATCATTGCTGATGTGACAATTTGCTATTCAAGGAAGACCATTAATTCTAAGGTAATAGTCAAAATCGGTATTCTTATCCTATTATTGTTTCCGCTGTGAGTTTTGATCTCTATCAATCTCTGATAATGTTCATGCTTATTTGCAGGTACCAAAACCAATGACCTGTGCCTTGATGGACTTGGGTTTCGATTTTTATTGATTAGGCCCATGGAGGTACAAGTTGTTATATGAAACCTTATGCTAGAAAATAGTCTGGTATGAGTGATACATCATCTCAAAACTACTATAAAAATCATATATAGTAGATAATGGCATATGGTAGAAAGAACCGTACTGACATGTCCCTACAACCAAAGAGTTAGCACATAACAGTCGATATATATACTAATCTATTATCATTTCAATATAAGGGTGCTACAATCCAAGTACAATGTCTAGTGTCATGGTATACGCTCAAAACTATCTATGTCATCTGACAACCATGGAAAACATAGCATCCACCAAATAATCCTCACTGTCCCTCATGTGCATTGGATATATGATAACCCGTATGACATAATCTCAAAGTAGGACGCTATCGAAATCTCGCATTCATTGGTACTCAAATCCATGCCACTTTGTAAGGCTTAGAACTAGGCTCATAATCGCAAAAGCCCTGGTTAATCTACCATCGCATGTTTTGGGCACAATTATAACTCTAGGTGGAAGCTACCTACATATCTCCTCTTTACAAGCACACCAGAAACCTTCGAGTTACCACGTTCCCTTTGCACTTGTCTTTATAATTGAAGCTAATCATTATTCTACCAATATTATCTCCTTAATAGAACATGGTTGCATATTCATAAGACCTTACCATTGAACTCTTCCTTATGGATCACCATCATAACTCCCATCATTGAGTCATCATTGCAACGCCTATAGAGACCTATCATAAATCATAGAGTCATCATACTAAGGTTCCAAAGTTGCCATGTCAAAGCATCACGTCATCACTTCCTTTTTTGCAACAAAGAATCCATGTCCATCTCAAGTTGTTTGGACTCATCTAGCTTAGCCCCAAGTCACCCGCAAGAGCCTTGAAGCAAGTCATGAAGAGCCCCAAGTACCACCTCTCCAAACTCAGAGTTTGCCAACATTCCATCTCCGTCTGATCCAAATATGCAACAAACCTAAAGTCGCTTCCGTAAAATCCCAAAGCCAGCCTCAAAATGCCACACAACTACTCCCTGAACCAACTCCCATGTCCGACCACCGACCAAAAAACATCACCGGAAAATGTTTGCTATCCGGTTCCTTAACCACCGAACAACAACACCTTGGATAGGAATTTCTATCCAGCCCCCGAAAGTAGCAACATTGGATAGCATTTGCTATTCGGTTCTCTACCATAGCCGAGTCAAAGTGAGATCTAAGCTAATTTTTCCTAAACCCGAAGCTTAACGTTAGCAGTACACCGTCGAACCAAATTCTGCTGAACCAGAATAATGCTGTAGCTTCACTCAAGTTTTGCATCGATTTAACAAATATGCCCCATTTTTCGATCCATGTGCATTCTATATGCCGTGATACAACTCTTAACATCCTTGAGTCAATCCATGGAAGCTCAGTTTGATGGTTCCTACCTCTAATTCTCTCCGATGAGCATTTTCAACCATATCAACATATAAACAAACGCCATACATGCACCAAACAACATTTAAACATGTTAATCACATAATCAATCATAGAAATCATCATATAAGGTGCCCACAACATAGCCTAAAAAATATCAAGGCAATCAGATATCTAAATAACTTGTCTAGAACATCAAAAATCCATTTATTCATGTTTTTACTATAAGTAGGGTTTTAAAAAAGCAATAAAACATATTTTTGACTTAAAAAATGCATCCAAAATATGTTAAATCCTATAAATACATATATAATAAGGTGAAAGATGATAAATATCTCACCAAACCCTCCAAAATCCAAATTTTGCATGCAAATCGATGCAAGTCCAATAATCAACAAATAATATCTAATTTCCCTTCATAAAAATGTAGATATAAGTATCTCTAATCATTCCTCTTGCTTATCTACACTTAATCAATAATTTAGACTTGATTTGGTGGAGAAAAGAGAAGGCTTGGATGTAGAATAGATTAGTAGAGGCTTAGATCTATTTGGGAGATGGTAGAAATTATTTGGGAATTTTTTTTAGCTAATATGGGTGTAAAATCCAAAACGGGTTAATAGGCGTATCCTTAAACTCACTAATTAACCACTAATCTGCTTCTAAAACTACCGATCTTCAAATAGTCATATCTTCTAGCAAGAAAGACCAAATCGCTATTATGATCACAAAACGGAAAAAGAAACAATCATATCTTTCCAATGGAAATGGTTTCAGATACTAATTCGGCTTCTAACAAAAGTTGTACTGTTACAAGTGTTCAGCGACAAAATCATCCAAAAAATCTCTAAAGGTAGGAAATGTCACTAGTAGGCATTTCCCAAAGTCATATGACCTTTCATGGATATAACAATAATATTTACAATCCTCCGATACGTAAAATATGGATATTACACTCTCCTCCCTTAAAGAATACTATGCTTGAAATCCCCAACACAACCGAGGTAAAATCAAACATAAGTACCCTGCATGTCTGATATCCATGAGCAAACACATCAAATATGCACATAAAAGCAGGTAATGATATTAATGGCTACCCTAACTTGTAGGATTCTAAACTACTCTATATTGTACCGAAAGTGAAAGTAAATGCAGTAATAGAAAGTCTCACCAAGTAAAGAGCTTTAGGTAAGCGGTCCTTATGCTCTCCTCGGCCTTCCAAGTACAATTGACTTTGCTCCCACTCCACTTGGCCTTCATCAACTCCATTGTCTTCCTCCTAAGCTGCTTCATATTACGTCCGACAATACGAATAGACCTAATAGTTACCAACGCTTTCGGTTCAATCTCTATATCATCAAGCTAATTCAGTTCAACTATCATGCCTAAGCCATGCAGAAACTTCTACAAGTGAGATATATGGAACACATTGTGCAAGCCAACCATCTTTCAAGGTAAGTCGATGCTGTATGCTAGATTCCTAATCTATTATTGAAAAAGGGCCAATGAATATTGGCACTAACTTCCCCTTAGTACAGAATCGAACATCATTCTTCAGTGGAGAGATCTTGACAAAGACAGAATAATCGAAAGAGAACTCTAAATCACATATTCTCCAGTCAGCATGACTCTTCTATCTATCGTGAGTAGCTTGCATTCATTGCCAAATGATTATGATCTTCTCGAAGTCGCTCTAATCATATCTTCCCTACGTATCAGTTTCTCGCCCGCTTTCCACCAACATGAAGGAGCATTGGCGGTTGGTCATATAATGCCTCAAATGGTGTCATGCCAATGCTGAAATGATAACTATTATTGTATGGAAACTCTACTAAGTGTAAATGATCGTCCCACCATCCACCGAAATTGAGAATGCAAGCTTGCAAGAGATTCTTTGAGGTACGATTAACCCTCTCGGTTCGCCTATAAGTTTATGGGTGATAAGTTGTACTGAGGTGTAGCTCTATCCCCAACGCCACTTGTAAGCTCTTCCAAAACCCGCTAATAAACAAAGAGTCTCAGTCACTCATTATGCTCTTTGACACACTGTGGAATCGCATAACCCACTTCACTTACAACTTAACCAATTTGGATGTCGTTCTACTAGATTCTATGGGAATAAACCTAGCACCTTTCGTCAATCTATGGACTATGACTCAATGTTATCATACCTTCCTCTAGATCTCGATAATTCATCAATGAATTCCATCGAAACTTGTTCCCATTTCCACTCGGAAATCTCGAGTGGTTGCAGCAAGCCACTCGGCTTCTTCTGCTCAGGCTTAACCAACTGATAGTTCATGCACTTCGAGATGAATTCCCCAACTTCCTTCATTATGCCTTCCCAATAAAATGCTTCCCTCATATCACAATACATTTATTACTTTCGAGATATATAATCAATCTCAAATAATGGCACTCTCGTAACACCTCATTCCTCAACCCATTGACATCAGGAGCAAACAATCTCCCATCCTTATGAAGCCAACCATCACGGTTGATCCAATATTGCTTCATCTCCTCGTACCCTACTCCTTCCTCTATCTTTTCCATGATATCCACTAGTCTACTGTCGCACCTCCAACTAGTACCAATCCACTCAATCAAAGTAGGTCTGATCATCAGGATAGCCAACATACCCAGCTCTAGCTCACATCGAGGTCTAAAACCATAGCTAGCAACAAACTCCACTTGCTTCCTTTCTAGGAACATCGCTCCCAAGTTGGCATGCCTTTTACTCAAAGAATCAGTGACAGTGTTTCCCTCTCCAAGCGTATAGGAATGGTCAAAGTCATAAGAGGTTAAGAACTCTAACCATCGCTGCTGACAAAGGTTAAGATCCTTCCGGGAGAAGAGAAACTTCAACGATTTATGGTCCGTATACAACTCGAAACTCTCTTCGAAGAAATAATTCCTTTAGACCTTCAAAGCAAATACTAACGTTGCCAACTTCAAATCGTGAGCTAGATACTTCTTCTCATGCAATTTTAACTGCTGACTAGCATAGGCGACAAATTCTCCCCTCTGCATCAATACCACACCTAGTATAGTACCGTAGGCCTTGTATATATTGCCAACTCCTCATTCCAGCTCGAAACGACTAACACTAGCGTGCTCGTCAACCTCTCCTTAAACTCACAAATGTGTGCTCGCATCTCACATCCCAAATAAAAGTTCGATTCTTCTTTGTCAAGTTGGTTAACGGTGCTGCTACCTTAGAGAGGTCATGGATAAAATATTTACAATATCCTACTAGTCCAAGGAAACTTCTCCTGTCTACAGTGGTCTTGGGCCGATCCCAGTCCCGTACTACTACCATATTCGCAGGATCTATAGCAACACCCTACTCAGAAATAACATGACCTTAAAGTCTCACTTCCCTCCTTCAGAAGCGGCACTTTTAAAAATTTCCTTCAATCGGTGTATTCTCAATACCTCGAACACAATCCTCAAATGCTCCTTGTGTTTTTCTTACATCCACAAATAAACAAGGAAATCATCCATGAATACAAGTACAGACTATTTTAGCTGATACTGGAAAAACATGGTTCATAAGATCAACAAAGTACGCTAGTGCGTTGCTTAGCCCAAACGACATAACTAACCACTCATAGAATCCAAACGACGTACGAAACGCTGTATTGTGCGTACTCTCCTTCGCCACTCTTGGTTGATGGAACCCCATATCTAGGTAGAACTAAGAGAATACCCTAGCACCATGGAGCTGATCAAATAAGTCATCAATACGTGGGAGTGGATACTTGTTCTTCATTGTCGCCTCATTCAGCTCATGGTAATCTATGCGCAATCTCAAATAGCTTCCGCCTTAGTGGAAAACATCATAGATGCTTCCTACTTAGATATACTCTATTGAATGAACCCTCGTCGTAATAGGTCATTCATTTGCACCTCTAGTTCCTTCTACTCTTTTAATGCCATATGCCTCAATGGCATAACAATTAGTCTGACATCCTACACCAAATCTATACGAAACTCTATCTCCCTATGTGGTAGTAATTCGGTTACCTCATCGAATATGTTTGGATACTCCCTCGTTATAGGCATAGACGACAACTTGTAATGTGGAATCTTGAGCGAATACTAAAAGTTAACCATCACCTGATCGTCAGGTAGGCAGCCTATCACCAATCTACATCCATCATAATCGTTAACAATGATCTCTCACAATCCACCGCTACTCCATACTTCTGCAGCCACTCCATTCCCTGAATAATATTAACCCCACAAAGCCCAAAACAAAGCAATCATATGCAAAGAAACATCCAAGACTTAATAAGACTAAGTCTTGACAATCCATGCAAAGGCTAGTCGATTGTCCAAGAGGGTTTGTGACAATCAAAGGTTAGTCAACCATCTTTGATTCAATCCCAACTTATTTAACAAATCAGATATGAAGGAATGGGAATCCCTGGCATCAAATAAAACACACATAGGTGTATTAGAAATAGAAAGCATGCCTCATATAACGACGCTCTTCCTCTTCTCGCTCGTTGATGGAGCACTCGACAAAGCTGGAACAATGTTTAAAGCTTAAGCAAACACAACTCCCTATTCCTTAGCGGTTTTGGATAATCCAACTATATGACCCAGTTTGTTGCAGTTGCAGTACTTCTTTCCTTTCGCCTTACAGTCTTTGACAAGATGACCCTTCTCCATACAATTATAGTAAGTGGGCTTCCACTTGCCCTTCTTCTGGCTACCCCTGATCTATAGCTGCTTCCTTTTGTTGTTGTTCCCCTTCTTCTTGTCTCCCTCATCGCTTGCGGCTTTTGCTCATCACGAGGAGGAACGGTCGGCTTAGACCTAGGATACAAACTCTTATGTCAAAGATTCTTCTCTACTAGCCTCTCAAATGGATTTTTAATATGATTCATGAGTTTTTACCCAAGATTCTCATCCAAGCCCATAATAAACTTCTCATTCTTCTTGAGCGGAGTATTGATAAAAAATAGACGATACTGCAATAACATGTCGAACTCGGCTACATACTTCGACACAAATGTATTCCATTTTCTCAAGTTAGCATGCTTCAACAAAGACATAGACACAGACGTATTATCTTCAAACCTCACATCACATTGCTCCCAAGTAATCTAATCCTTAGGATTAGTAATCCTGATGCTATTCCACCACCCCATTGCTTATCCCTAAAGTTGTCTAGAGCCAACTTCCTTTTCATCGCATCCTCTAACTCCATATCCTTGAAAATGCATTCCCATGTATCCAACTAATTGTGCACTTCGATGGCTAATTCCGTTCCAAGGAATGGTTTGCCTCCTAAAGCGGAGTAATCCTTGTACAGTTTGGCAAAGTCAGCCCTTGGTGCTTGCATTAAAGCACCACCACAGAAAGCCATAGCAGGAGAAACTTAGGCATTTTGAACCATGTTTCGCACCATCTCAATGTTCTACAAGTCATGGTTAGAATCCCTCAATCTTGCCTGCTCCTCAACTCCATAGATGGAGTTCCCAGCATCATTCCTTGTCACCCGGCTCATTCTTATAAGTGGTAATAAAAATGATCAATCTCTCTAAAAAGAATAAGCATTGTTTGCGAATGCAATGCAAGTTATACTATATGTATACTTCTATATAGATTTGTAAAAAAAACATAACAAGTACACTCTCTCATATATCGCTCGATCCATTCTATGGTGATAGCTCCTTTATCTCTAATGGATCTAAGTATCAACTTAGGTCGTCTTCGCGAGCTAAGCTCTGATACCAGATGTGACGACAGTCCTACATCATCGATACTAAATTTACCTGTATAATACATTAGGGGTACCCGAACGATGTAGGACGGTAGCTAATGGTGTAAAGTAACAAAAATCCAAGCATATAACCTATAGAACATCTCATGGAACATAGACAAAATATAGTAGTCAAATATATGTAAAACAGCCGAGACACTAATATAATCAAATGAACCATAAATAAGAACATCAAAGTGCATTAGGTTCACAGATCATACAAAAAATGAAATAAAAGAATTCATACATCCTAGGTCTCTAAAACATGTTGGGGATGCGGATTAAGGATCTTAAGGCAGAAATAACATTAGATGGGGGGGGGGTGAATAGTGTTTTAAAGAATATATGAACTATATGACTAAATTAAAACTTTCAACACAAATCTAAAAAGAATTCTAACACAGTGTGATCACAGAACATATAACAAATGCAAATAGTAAAGTAAAGCAAGTAAAAGGAAAGAACACACCGGATTTTATACTGGTTCGGAATCCTCTTACATCCAGTCCTGCACCAAGGCAATATCCTTGTACAGATTTTTATAAGCCAATATCCAAATTACAACCCTCAATTTATTGAGGAACCCTCCTATCTCCGAGTCTGGGGTAAACTCTCTTGATTTACGGGACATAAGATCACCCTAATACTTTCTAATAACAATCCTTTTGAATGGATAGACTCTATGGACTTTTCGAATACAAATTGATCCTATAACTCTGAATAGAACTTTGATCTTTAGTAGAATGATGGAGAATCAAATAGAGAGAGTATCTAAATGATTTCCTATTGAGAATTTGGCAGAATGATGGCACGATCTTGAAAATATGAAGTTTTATGGATATGGAATGGTGGAGAAGAAAGAGTGAAGAAAATAAGAAAGTAGTTGTTAAAAAAATTCGTTTTGGAAGCTTTTATATAGATGCACAACAGTCATAACCATTGGCGAAAGGTTTTTGAACGAATGGACACTTCTTTTGAAAATTGAATTTTGAATCCAACTGTCACCATGTCGACATGGGGTATCCCCATATGTCGACATCCCTCAGTTCAAAATTGTAGAGATGTTGTTTTGTAAAAGCATTTGAATTTAAAACAAGTTGAAACTTCTCTGAAGCAAAATAAAGTGTTTAAACAATATTTTGAGATAGAGAATAAATATAAAACATTATTTTAAATATATATATATATAATTGATATAGACCGTCAATTATATAAGTAATATTTAAAATCAGAATAAGTTTTGATGTTTTAAAAATAGAAGTTTTTTAAAATCAGAATGGAGGAATATTTCAAGTCTAAAACAAAGTTTGAAAACATTTTTGAAAACATGATTTTGAAAGCTAAAACATTTTGAAAAACAGATTTAAAAACATTTTGAAAAATCTATTCAAACTGAAATTGCAAGAACCTTCCTACAGAGCTCCTCCATAGGACTCGAGAACTTGTACAAAGTAGTTTAAATGATTTTGATTTTCGTGGGTTTGTAAGCCACCTGTCGTAGGTTTGTAAGCTACTTGTCGTGGGTTTGTAAGCCACTGGTTTCGATAGAAATTGGGTTCCATCCCAAAATAAAATTGAAAGAAAGATGAGAGTGCTATTATGAAGTTTTAACAAAATACTAGACACTTATCTTGAGATCTTGAAATCTTGATTCTCTAGAGTCTTGAATCTTGAATCTCTAATCTTTATCTTGATGCTTGAGTCTTTATACTGATCAGTCTTCGATGATACCTGCATATACTTTCATATATATATATATATATATATATATATATATATGGAAATGTTAGTATATATTTTATAAAGTAAAGTATAATAACTATATAAGGTTGTTGTCATCAAAACATCATCAACTCAGTTCCTAACAAAACAAACTTTACAACTGTCTTTCAAAATGCAAGTACCAACATAGCTCCATAGTAATGCACATCAGAATATAATCGATATAAGCTCCAAAGAGTAGATATATGAAAGTGTGCCTCCTGCTCGTACTCCATATAGCTCCGTGCATTATCTAGACATGTTATCCCTAATCTACTCATTTTATAGTAACTGAGAAAATAAGAAGCAAAGCATAAAACCTTGGGCCAAATGACAGTCTGGTGTGATAAATGCATCATCTCAAAAATACTATAAAAATCATATATAGTAAACGAGGGTATATGGTGTGAAGAACCATATCAGACCCATCCCTACGACCAAAGTGTTAGCACATAACAGTTGATATATGATAATCTACTGTCATTTCCATATAAGTGTACTATAACAGAAGTATAATGCCCGGCCTCTAGGTATATGGTCAAAAAATACCTACATCACGTGACATCCTAGAGTGATAACAAGCATGACAAACATAACCTCCATCAAACAATCCTCACTATTCCTCGTATGCATTGGATATATGATGTAACGACCCAAAATTTTATTATTTTGATTTTAAATAATTCATTTTTAAAAGATTAACAACTCCATTTAGTTAATAAATAATAATGGTGAACTAGTTATAGAAAAATAATTACAAAAATAAATAATTTGAATTAATATCGATAGTGTGATTGAAAATCATTTTATTTATAAATGGTCTTGAAGCACATGAAATTATCATTTTGAGGCACCATCTAAGATTTTGATGAAACCAGTGTCATTGGGTGTGGAACAATAAGGCAATGTGCATAGAAGAGTTTCTTGGCGATTAGACATATTGTGTGAATGTGCGAGCTCAAAATATGTAAGATTTTAATTTGAGAATTAAAATAATAATATAAATTATTATATAGACAATCCACATACACAACTCTCTCTCTCTCTCTCACTTATTTAGTTTGCACCTTTCCTCCTTACAATGACCCACAAAAATCAAACCTCTACCAATAAAAATCAAAGTCTTGAACTATAAATAATGAAAATTAAAATTGTTGGATCCACTGAACCCATATGGTTGAAGGCTTCTAATCCATATTCATTTTATTGGGTGAGGTTATGTCTATTTATGATCGAAGATATAGGGTCAAACTAGGGTTTGGGTTTGGCAGTAAAGAAGGAGGTTTCAGGCTATGGCAACGCTGGCAACATGTTTCTTATGCGAAGGGGCATCATTGGTGAAGTATAAGGTGGTGCGGATGCCAAAATGGATTCGTGACCAGTACAGTCAAAATGAGGAGTGCTCGATCGCATTTTGATGGAGGAGTTTAAGCTCCAGATGTAGTGGTGCATAGCATGGATATTTAAAATAGGAGTTCGTCGGTGATGTTCACTCGTCGAACATCAAGCGAAGGAGGAGGAATCGATGTGGATGTGCATGGCCTGGGTTGTGTATATGTGTGCGTGTATGTGAACAAGGATGATTTGGGAAAGAAAGTGACCATGTAGGGATAAGATGATTAATTAATTTAATTAAATAATTAATTAAAATGTTATATCCAAATTTTTATAAAATTTATATCTTCTCCATATGAGGTCCAATCGAGAATCTATTTTTTGTGTTGTGCTCGCAAGAGCATTATCTATACAATGAAGCTAATATTGTCAAGTTTAGAGCAAGTAGGATTTTGAGCTAAAATGGAACATCGAATGATCTTAAAATGAATAGGAACTCTTAAGCGTTAGTTGGAATTTTTGGTTAGTTTAGTCACCTCTGGATGAACACTATATGATATATAGTGGATATAAATTCTTGTTTTCATGCTCGAATGATTTCTTTGTTTGATTTGATTAAGTTCCTACTTTGGAAAGCTATTGACATATGAAATGAAATACAGGGAAATTATCAAATTTTGTAAAGGGATCTGGACTTCTCGCTGCTGTTGATTTTAATTTAATCTATCTAATTATTGCATAAATTGTTGAATGTCAAAATTTGGCAGTTTAGTAAATTGGATATGACTTTGATATGTTGAAAAGTTAAAATCTTTTAGATGTAGATCTATTGAAGTACTTGTTAAGTGCTATGGCAACTCTCTGGGCCTCATTATAGTATTCTGAAATAATATAATTCACTGTTCGATTTGAAAACGGTTTTGATTTAGAGAATGATTTTAGATCTAACTTGTGGTTTCTCTTTGGTAATTTACTTAGAAAGGGTTTTGAAATTCTCTATTTTACTCCTTTATGGAAATGTTTTAAAAGTATTTCTAAAAGCATTTGTTTTACAGAAAAGTTAATATAATAATGGAATGGAAAAAAGGGAATTTATCTTTTAGTATATATTGATTCTATTTTGAAAGAAGATAGAAATATTTTAGAATAAATAGTGGTGAAACGCTTTATATCAAATGTTGTATAGAAAGAAAGATTATAAACAATATTTTATAAGTAAAAGAACATATTTATAAATGGTATTTTGGAAAAAGGAAATGACGCCATTCTGATAAATTGGAATAATAAATCACATTTGTGAATTTATAGTGATATATGAAATGATCATTTTATAGAAAGTATTTGGTCAGATATTGAAATTGAAGATTTGTAATAAGTATGTTCGATTTAAAATCAGAATTTTTATAAATATAAAAGGAGTTCTATAAAAATAAAAAGGAGATTTATAAAAGGGGTTCTATAAAAATAAAAAGGAGATCTATTAAAGGAGTTTTGTAAATGTTTGCACCAAATATTGACATGAACACCCAATAGAAGTTTTGAAGGGAAATAAATGGAGAATATAAAATGAACACAGAAGAAAATAATAAGGAAAAAGCGTAAATAAAAGCAATAACACGAACAAAACCATTTATATTGGTTCGGCATTGTTTGCTTATGTACACTTTGAACAAATTGCTTTATTAAGCACTTTATAAACTAAGTATAATAGGGATTAGATGAAAATCCTTAGTTACAATAGAGTATAAAGCAATTAGCAGCTTAAAAGTGCCGAAAATAAACAACCAAGCCTATATTTATAGACGAGGATGGCAAAATATCTCTCTAAAAATTCGGTAGAAGGACCTCTAGAATCATATGGGCCCATAAAAGTGATCGCATGACCCAAACCCCAAAAAATAAGGATCGGTACCGATCCATATTTTAGGGGAATTTGGGGACACGATCCCTATGGTAGCTTCCGAATGTTGTCTGCATGTTGAAACATGCTTAACCTTCAAGTTTCATGCTAGTTGGATTAGTAGAATTTGAGCTATTGCTTGATCTTTGCTTCAATATGAGCTACCTTCTGAATGCAGCCGATCCCTGTTGAGGGAAGAGGGCTGATCCCTCTGACTCCATCTTTTTAAGGTATGATCTCTAGGGTAGGCTCCGTAGGGTCACCATATCCTGCTTACAAACTTACATATGCATTGGACTTGTGGATCTTGAGATATTAATTGTTTTCTATTGAACTACACTTGCTCCCCTAAACATACCGATCCCTATGGTGGAGGTTGATAATAGTCGATCCCTCCTATATGTTGAACCATATTTCATACTTTCGACATCCTACATTACATATCTCTTAATTCCATTCGATCACGGCTTCATACTATCATCTGTATTTGACTTTTGAACCCATAGTCATCGCTCGGGACGTACTATCTTTAATGCCAGTCGAATCTAACTTGTCCAATCTGTTCGAATATAGCCAGATCAAAATGCCAGATAACACTTACCCCCTAAAGTACCTCTTGTGCCGAACATAATGTGCTTTGAATCGAAGCAAGTTAGAATCGTTGGAAAGAAATCCATCGGTCTTTTGAATAGTTGTTATCCTTTTATCGAATTATTTTCCCAAAGCATTGTATCTCTCGTTGATCGTCATGACGTTTAGTCAACTTCCAATAGCATAAACCCCGGATTATATTCCATCAGCTGGTATCTATGTCCGGTTCCACCAAAGTAATAAGATTTGGCTATTTGATCTAGTCTTGAACTTGAAGGCTTTATGTTTGAATTCATTTTCTATCGATTTCAGAATTGAACTTTTCGAATATTCACATGCATGTTCGGGTACACGTTCTTGTCGTTGGCTCTCAGACGCATTTATATGCTTATGGGTCGTTGCCAATTTTCATTTAGTTAGATGCGATTTCGTTGCACCTTATATATATGTGCTTTGCATAATTTCCTTGCCTATGTTTAAATGTACAAAAGCCCACAGTCAATTCCTTCTTTTCTTCCTCTTTTATTTACGCATATAGGGATCGACGTTCTCCTTGCCGATCCCTCCTCCTTCTCTTATTTTCATTTTTTTGGATTAGGGACCCAATGGATCCCTAGGTCAAGGGATCAATACTATTCCCTCAACATTTTGGGAATTTGACTCACTTGGCTTCGGGAGGTTAAGAAATGTGTCGAACCCTCGACCTTCACATATAAGCCAATATTCTCCTTTGCATCTTTTACTTCATTTCATTTTCTCCTTTTTCCCTTTTACCTTCCCTGTGACTGAACCCTTACTCTAGTTCCCCAAAGCCGATCCCTTCTTCCTTCCATCATTCCGATCCCAAATATTGCCTCCTTCTTTAAATCTGCCACCATTTCTCGCTCCAAGCTATCGCTCCATTTTCAATCTGACTCGAAATTGAGAATCCTCTACCAAGAAACTTACGGTCTTTTAAATTAGATTGGTTTTCTTACTTTTGCCTTAATTTTGTGATGAGACAACGGGTTACACTAGTGGGTAGGTTGGAATTCGATGCTATAAAGAGGTGATAGTCGAAACCATTTGGGGGAGACGAAATTTACAAAGGAGTTGGGTTCGGTAGAATAGTAAAGAAAGAGGAAGAAAGGTGTGTAGGATGTAGGGATCAGTCAACAGGTTTGAGGGAAAGCACGAGAATATGGTAGGAGAGGGGTCGTTCATCTTTGGCTTTGCATGAAGGGTCGGTACTATGGTGAAGGGAAGGGATCGAGTTTTTGTTAGTGTGTTATATATGGAGCGATCTGTTGTTGTCAAGGAAAGGGATAGACATGGAAAATTTGGAGAGAGGGATCAATTATCTCGCTTTGGAATAGGGATTGGCATATGCATAGGGATCGGCTACTTGTATTTGGCCAATTCTAGGGATCGACTATTTTTACTCGGCCAATCCTGATCATCTCAAGCTAGAGGCGATCCATGCTAAAGATATAATTAACCATCAAGACAATGAGATCTCAGAGTTGACAGTGAAACTAACCGAGGTAGAGAAAGTGCCAAAGAAACATCTGAAGCGGTGAGTCGTTAAGAAGCCACCTACAAAAAGAAACCAGATAGTGCAAAAGGAGAAAAATATTTTGTCCCGTCGCATTGAGGAGCTTGAAGAACTCCTTAAAAAGGATAGGAAGAGAAAATCAAATCTCAGGAGAACTCGCAAAGATATTACAAAGAGGCCGTTGAAGCTCGAGGAATGAAAATTAAGATTGATGAGCAACTTGCTCAAATTGAAGTCTTCAAAGAAGAGGCAAGAGAAGCGGGCCACAATAAGATTAGAGAACAAATTTGATGTCTGGTCTGAAGATGTCAATGAAGCTAGTCGAAATGAAATTAAGGACATGTTCATTCCCCTGATCAATGAATATAATGCTAAAGCCCTTATCCATCACGATCTACATTTTCTTGGAGAGGGATATCTTGAGGTTCTCACCAAGGACTGGGACTAAATTGTTGAAATGAAAAAAAGAACCCTCGATAAAGCTGATTTAGATGAAGAGAAGTTAGTACAGGAGATTATTCACAGGGATGAACCTTTAGACCCTGCTGTTGCGAGACTCCAATACTTTGACATTCTAGCACCCTTCAACAAAGGGAAAACCACTGTCAAGTCATCAGAGCCCAATCCCAAGGGCCCCCTACTTCAATTAGTTGGAGCATTAGTTCCAATTGGCCCAGGACAGGATCTAAGCTACGATCCAGACAGACTCAGTTATCAATCTAAGGCGCTAACTCCTATTCTAGAAGGAAGCACTCTGGCGACAACTAAGAGTCAGCCAGACATGGGTATCCCACTTTATTCTCCACTTTTTAAGAGATTTCATTATTCATGCCCAATAGTCATATGTTATCTTCTTATTTCCACAAGTCTGCAGGTCATTTGGATCCTAGCCAAACTCCAAGAAGCAGTACCACCGTGGAGCAACAATCAACATCTACTAAGATTTTGGCAGCCACCGACGCTTCAGGGCTCGACACTCAAGTTATCAGAGCACTTGACGATGATAAAGCTGAAGTCCACCTTGTCAGATGAATCATATAACATTGTGACTACTGGCGCCATCGAACATACTGATGAGCTAAACTTAAAAGAGCGCATCGAGAGAGAGGAGTTGCTAAAGAAAAAACATAAGGCTAAAACTGTCGATGTGGACATTGACGATCCAAGTGCTATCCTCCTACAAGTCATTCCAACCTATGGGTCAATTCCCAAAGAACTCCCTCCAATATATGAAAGCTTTCCTGTGGGCTTAGGATCGAAAAGAGGAACATGTGGAAGTTCTAGTGGAGCCACTCCCAAAAAATCAAAAAGGAAGAAAAGGCTAAAGAAATAGCCCTCATTTTGGGTTGATTTGTATATATCTTGTATAGTCATTTTCTCTTTTGTTGGCTGTGATTATGTGGGTACGACCCCCTTTTTGAATAAACTTGTATCACAATTTTGAAGTTTATTATCTAAATAAAATTTCTATGTTTTCTGTCCAACTCTTGTGTGAATTTTTATTTAAGTAATCGATTTTTACTTTTTCATTTAATGTACATGTAATTTGTTGCTCTTTGATTTGGATGATAATCCGTAAACTATATCCTAAGGCCTCCATTTGAATCTTACCAAACACGGGGCTTGAGCCCTAATGATATGTTGTCGAATTCAACAATTTGAGTGATTATACTCCTACCCCCACTTGGGTTAGCAGGGTTAGATAGTGGATGGTCGAACTCTATCCATAGCAGGTTCATACTCCTCTTATCGGTTTTAGGTTGGAGTTTATGAAATAGAAAGTGGTCGTCCCACACTCATCTATTTGTTTATACTTATATCCGCACTCTAGGGATAAGAATTAGTTAGCAGGTAGTTGAATTACTCTCGACTCGTGTTTATACTCCAGTCCACACTCTAAGGACCTAGAGTTATTTCGAAAAATAGTCGGATGGTACTTTCCTTAAATGATTGATTAATCCCCAAGTCTGAAGCTTAACTTAGAGGGTGATTGGTGGTGTCACAATCATTTTTGATTCATTTTTATGCCATCGCTCGGTGGGATTAATTCGATTATTAGATGGTCAAGTCACATCTTATTCTCGCCATGTACTCCATCCATCATGTTGTAAACAAGAATCATTAAATGGATGGTCGAACCACGTTCATTTTGTTTAGTCCAATCAGAACTAACGTAATTTGGCTAGCTCCAAACACTGGGAACCTGCTTGGACATGTCACTACTAGTTAGTTCAGTATCGTAATTAGTATGTAATGCTACAACAAACACAAGTATGAAGCGAAATTAAAAACTTTATTTGCCAAATGGAAAGGAATGGCATAATTTGACTTATTACATATCTGGAAAATAAAATGCTAAAGAAAATCCTAAAATTTAATACAATCGAATGAAAAAGAAATAATTTAAGTGAAATAGTGTTGTAAATGCTCGCTATTCCACTCCCTTGGGAGTGTGAAGCCATCGGCAATTGCTAGATAGAAATTCCCCTCCCCAAACCCCTGTTCAATAACATATGGTCATTCCCAAGTAGGATTCATATGCGTAAGAAAAACCCATTTCAAAATAAGATCGTTGGTTTCAAAGGTTCTTGGTCATACTTTAATGTTGTAGCATCGGGCGACTCAGTGCCAGTGCACAGCTGCTTTCAAATCATCTTCTTCGTGCTTCTCATCTACAAAGTCTAAAGATTCCAAGAGAAGATCTCTATCGTTCTTAGATCGTAGTAGGTCACTCGATGAGAAGGAACTTTCTAATAAGAATAACGCCTTCGGAGCCGTAAGCAAGGGAAAAGGGAGAATGGCCAGTTACGGACTTGTGGGTGCTCCTATAAGCCCATAGTACTATTGGGAGTTCATCTATGCACTTGCCTCTATTCTTTTTCAAATGCTTCTTCAAAATGGACTTTATGATATTATTCATAGCTTCAACTTATCCGGTTGCTTGAGGGTGAGCAACTGCAACAAATCTCTTTTCAATATGATGCCAATGGAAGAAATCTTTGAATTCAACACTGTCAAATTAAGTCCCATTATCAGTTACAATAGTTTATGGAAGACCAAAAGCGACATATGATGTTCCAAACGAAGAAGTTGATCACTTTCTTTGTTGTGATCATGGCTAAAGGTTCTGCTTCGACACCATTTAGCGAAGTAATCAACTGCGATAATGGCATACTTTGCACCATCCTTAGAGATTGATAAGGAATCGATAATATCTAGATCCCATATGGAAAATGGCCATGGGCTACCATTTGTGTGATTTCCATCAGCGGAGTTCTTGGAACTTTGCATACATCAGGCACTTGTCACATCGCCTTACATTATCAGCAGCATCTTGATTGATAGTCGACCAATAATACCCATAACCAAGTATTTTCTTTTCTAGGGCTTTCCCCTTAGTATGATCGCCACATTCCCCTTCATGAACTTCCTGTAGGACTCATTTTATTTCATCATAAGTGATACACCAGAGCAGGGGGATGGAAAAACCCATTCTATACATAACTCCTTCCTGAATAATATATCGTGAAGCTTTGCTAAGGACTTGTCATTTTCCATTCCTCCATTTGGGAAGAACTCCCTTTAGCAAATAGTATCTAATCGGAGTCATCCACGACTCCTTCTCTGGCTCCATCTCTAGTACCCAAACGATTTCCATTAGGTTATTCTTGGAGCATTTTGTACTTTGACTGGGACCAAGCTCATTTGTTGTGCATCTTGGTGTTAGAAAACTTTGCCAATGAGTCGGCCTCTATATTTTGATCTCGAGGAATGTGCGTAATATCATGGTGCTTAAAGTCGGTCAATAGTTCTTCGACCCTGGTAAGGTATAGGGCGAGTCATTATCCTTTAGCCTTGTAATCTCCCCTGACTTTGTATGCTATTAATTATGGGTCACAAAAGGTTTCAAGAGATTTTATCCCCCGCTCTCTATCGAGTTTAGGTCCAGCAATCAAAGCTTCATACTCAGCTTCATTGTTTATAGCAGAGAAACTAAGGTTTAAGGCATAGTAAATTGAATGATTTTCTAGAGCTACTAACATAATTCCCGCTCTAGAACAAAAATTATTGGATGCGCCATCCATGTACAACCTCCACCATATGATAGGGGTTTCACTGCTCTTTGGAAAATCGTCTTGTGAAGTGAATTCTGTTATAAATTCCGCCAATACCTAGCCTTGGATAGCCCTCCGAGGAAGATAGGTAGTGTTGAATTGGCTTAGTTCGATATTCCACTTGAGTAACCTTCCAAATGTCTCAGATCACTGCAGGATCTGTCGTAACAGTTAATCAGTGTAAACATTGATACGATGAGCCTAAAAATAGGAGTGGAGCTTTCATGAAGCAACCAAAAAGCAATATGCCAATTTCTCTATCATGGATAATTCCTCTCATTTCCTGTTAATCGCGTGCTAACATAATAGACTAGTCTATGGATTCAATTCTCTTCACGAAGCAGTGACACTTGTAGCATGTACCGACATGGCCAAGTAGATATATGATTCTTCATGATCTACCTACTTTGACAAGATGAGAGGTCTCTCTAAGTGATTTACCAAGGCTTGGAATGTGTCTTTACAATCCTATGTCTGTTATTGTATCTGTTACTCGGTATCCTTGCCTGACTATATTGGACTGATTATGCATAATGGACAGACTGTTATAAAAAATGATTACCATGGAGCAATGGCTGTAGGACCCGGAAGTAGATTTCAGATGGTTATATGAAGTCAGGATTGAACGGAGTTGGTAAACAAATGATGCATGATGCTAGAAATGTGGAAAATAGTTTGGATAGGCAGGGATCAGCTTAGCTAGATAGTACCCTAGGGATAGGCACAGTTAGTTGGGTGAAGGGTCAACATGGTTGAAGTAAGGAAGGATCAGCATTGGTGATGGCGCATGGATTGGCATGGATGGTTATCAGAGGGATTGACATAGTATAATGGAACAAAAGGATTCAGCATAGCTTAATGGAACAAGAGGGATCAACATAGCACTACGGAGTAGGGGGCATGATTAGATAAATAGATGGATCACCGTAACATATAATAGGGATCAGTGTTCGAAGTATGGAGTCAACCATGAGGGATTGGCATGACCTATTAAGAAGAGGTCGGTAGAAATAACCTCCAAGTGGATCTGAACTAACGATCAAGCAAAAGTATGAGTTCCACTTGTCCAAGCAACATGATATTTGGAGAGCTAACATGTCTATGCATATAGAAGCCACCATAGGGATCGCTGCCCAAGAATCAACCAAAGGAGGGATCGCTATCGGTCCCTCTTCATTAGGATTTGTGCCTAACGACCTCTATGGTGGGCTTGTACGGATAGGAAGGTCCTGCAGTTGAAGTTTCAAAGAGATTGGTGGTCACCTCCACCTATAAATACTAGTCCGGGGGGTCATTATGAGGATCTTTATGCTGCTAGTTACATAGTTGTATATTGTAATCAACTTTTTTTCTTTATTTCTTTCTCTTTGCTGTTGTAATCAAATTGATAATGAATCAATAAAGAGAATATTCAAAGTGGACATAGGCATACAATGCCAAACCACTATAAATCCTGATGTTCTTGATTATTGTTTTGATTTTCTTATTAGTTTATTCTATTCCTCTATTTTAATTTAATTTTCTTCATTTACTTCTCTACATAATCCTTTTCTTGGGTGTTTGTGACTAATTTGGTTGCAAACATTTTGGTGCTTTCACTAAGAACCTGATTCTCAGCGTGTTAGGATCCCCTTTGTTGCTATTGGACTGGAAAAATCCCCCAAACTGCATATATTATTTAGATTTGCTATAATCTAAGTAAGGAAATCAATAATGGTGAGACATACTAGGTCTATCACTCTAAATGTGGATGGAAATGAACCTGCCAACATTCAACAAGGGGCCCTAAGCGACCAACCTGCAAATTTGAATGTTGATCCGGTTGAAGTCCAGAACTCTGCTGATTCTATAATCAAAAATGAATTTAATAACTTAACGAGGGAGTTGATGGAAAGCTTTAGGCAGCCGAATGAACAAACTCAGACTAATGTTAGCCTAATGAACCAGATTGCTCAATAACATCATGGGAAGGCTAGAAGGGATCCCACTCCTTACTCGGCATCGGAGAGTTCAAGCTCATTAGATGAATACCATAGGTATAGGCATCGCAAGGTCGAAGGAGATCACGTAGAAACATTGGAGCGTCGCGAAGAAAAATTTGATCGACTAAGACTGATCATTCTGATTCCTACCTAGGGATTGGTACGGATCCCTCCTCCAGAGGAGGGATTCCCCAGCTACACTTGGGAGATCGACCAGGAGCTATGCCTAGAAGCTTGGACGTTGGAGTTCGGTTAAATGTTGATCAAGTACCCTACCAGAACGAGGACGAGATGAATGTCCAAGGTGCACATTAAGAGGATGGTGGAGCAGGAAAGCATGAAATGGCCCATAGACATCAATCAGACCATTCATGTTAGGTGGAGTACAACTGCTGCTTGGCACCACCCATCCAGACAATAGACTTATCGGCAATGGTCAAACGGTTAGTGAGAGAGAACCAAGGTTTGAATAATGATGACCGGGGAATTTTGAGAAGCCATTTCCTATTTACTGATAATATTTTACATGCGAAATATCCGAGAAGGTTCAACAAGCCATCAATGCCTACCTAAGAGGGAAAAACTGACCCCAGGCAGCATATTATGAGATACGAATGGCTGACGGATTCTTCAAGAGCCAATGATGTGACCAAACGTTGATGTTCTCCGATAACCTCTTTGGAATAGTGAAGATGTGGTTTATGAGACTACCTCCGCGATTAATTTCAAGGTTTAATAAGCTAGTAACTAAGTTTGTGGAGCAGTTATGAATGCATGGGACTCGTCCTAAAGACGTGATGTCACTTTCCACCATAATCCAGGCTCGGGGGGAATCGTTGAAAGACTATTTGGAAAAATTTCATAACACCGCTATAGAAGGCAGTAACCCAAATGATTACGCAATACTTATAGCCGTGATGAGGGGGATTTATCTGAAACCTGAGTTTGGTGATTGGCTAATTGGAAAACTAACTACCACATTGGAGCGCTTCTATTCAACGGCGGCTCAGTTTCTAAGGAAGGAGGAAGCCATGTCCTTTAGGAAAAAGAATGTCATGGGACTAGTGGAGAAATAGTACTAATCAATATTGTAATAAAGCAGTCTGATGATAGTTTTGGAAAAGTTTGGTTAATGTTTAGAATTATCCGAATCAACAAAAGAGAAATGGAGACAGGAATCGAGACCGGAAAAAAGATTCTGGAAGGTTTAAGCCTAAGATTCCAATGTATGACAACTACGCACTGCTAAACGCATCCTTGGAGAATATTTATCCATCCACTTGCAATACCGTGCAATATAGGAAGCCGCTTCCAAAAGAGCGGTCAGAGAGATAGAAACAGACTGGAAAATATCATCGGTTTCATGAGTGTTATAGGCACAATTCAAATAAGTCCAGGCATCTCCAGGACGCTATCGAGTAGTTGTTACGAGAAAAGAAATTTCGATTGTTTGTGAAAACTCCACAGGATGGCGGACTGGAGACATCTGACCCTAATAGAGGACAAGCTCTACGTAGGTCTGAGGAGCCTGCGTGGATCGGTGGAAGAGTAGTGATAAACATGATAGTTGGAGGACCGCACCCTGCGGATAGGAGTTGGCAAGAAATGGAGCATTATTCTAGCACGATAAGGCATGTAGACTTTGAATATTATTCAAATATGATGGGAAAAGCTCCGAAGAAGCAACAACGCACGATGGCGGATGATATTGTATTTAGAAGCAGGGATGCAGATAACGTAGAGGCCCCTACAATTGACCGATGGTCATTCTACCATGATTGGCCCTGCTTTGGTGAGTAGGATTTTAATTGATTGTGGAAGCTCAATGAATATAATTTTCAAGAAGGCATATGATCAGATGAGAAGGGAGACCAAAGATTTAAAACCTTCTAAAGCTCGTATACATGGTTTTAATGGCATGGTGATTGAAGCTGTTGGTTATATGGAGTTGCCTGGTGAATTAGGAAAAGGTGAACATAGGAGAGTGCGGACTCTACCATTTATTGTTTTGGATGTTGACTCGTCGCAATGTTTTTCTAGGCCGATCGGACCTGGTTGAATTTCGAGCAGCTCTTTCCCCATGGTATTTAACTTTAAATTTTCCAATGGATAATGGTGTAGGAGTTATTCATGGTGATCAGGCGACTGGACATGCCTGTTATGTAGCTGAGTTAAGGGAAGCTCAATGGAAGGAGAAGGGAAAGGGTATGGACAAATCCATCTGCATCCAAGTTATTGAAGATTGACAATTGGTGCCTAAGACTTGGCTTTGAAGCCACAGTCAGCTCTATAGAGATATAGATCCAAGGGATGATAAAGAGGTGCCCAAAGAGACTAAGGTTGCACCTGTTGAGCTAATGATTGATATCACAGTCAGCCATAACGACCCATCATGAGCCTTGAAGATTGGGTCATAGCTCAGCCCCTCAATGATGAAAGAAATTGCTAGTTTTCGTTGAGAAAATCTAGATCTATTCGCTTGGACTCATTCTGACATACGTGGGAACTCGCCTTCCATCGCAAGCTATGCATTAAACGTTGACCCGAAGTATGTTCCAATGGAGCAGAAAAGGAGAGGCATTGATCTGGAGAGATCCGTCACTCTTAAAGAGGAGGTGGATAAACTTAAATTCAATGGGTTTATCCACGATGCCCTCTATCCTGAATGGATATCCTATTCCGCATGGGTGAAAAGGGCGAACGGGAAATAGAGAACGTGCATTGACTATTCAGATTTGAACAAGGCATGTCATAAAGATAGTTTTCCCCTTCCAATGATTGGTCAACTAGTTGATTCGACTGCAGGACATGAATTATTATCTTTTATGGTGTTGCTTTATTATCAATGCTCATGGAATAGAAGCTAATCCTAAGAAGATTCGGGCTATTCAAGATATCCAAGCGCTAAGAACCATTAAACAAGTGCAAAGTCGAAAAGGGAAGGTAGTAGCCTTAAGTCGATTTATCCCTAAAGTAACCGACAAATGCATTCCTTTATTTGATTTGATTAGGAAAGGAAAAAGAAATTTCAAATGGACGCGGGATTGCAAGACATGTTTCAAGCTCTGGTGAATCATTTAGAAAGACCCCTTATCTTGTCGAAGCCGGTGGATCTGAGGAGTTCTACATTATTTGACTGTATCAGCGCACACTATAAGTGACCCCTTGATTCGCGAGGAGAATCACATTCAAAGGTCATTGTATTACCTTAGTAAACGATTAACAGGAGTAGAAAGGAATTATCCGAAGATAGAGAATTGGCGTACTACTTGCTAATTGCGTCATGGAAGCTTCTTCCATACATTCAGCCACATTTGACCAATATTTACACCAACCAACTGTTACGATAGGTCCTACAGTGACCTGAGACATCTGGAAGATTACTTAAATGGAACATTGAGCTCAGCCAGTTCGAAATTATGTATCTTCCTCAAAGAGTTATCAA
Organism: Allium cepa; assembly: GCA_030765085.1. Taxonomy (NCBI): domain Eukaryota; kingdom Viridiplantae; phylum Streptophyta; class Magnoliopsida; order Asparagales; family Amaryllidaceae; genus Allium; species Allium cepa. Next base: position 784,685,640 of record CM060935.1, on the reverse strand, counting down.
GGCTCAAGCGTTGGAGGACTTTATAGCAGAATTTACTGTACAAGATGATCTTCTAGAAGGTAGCAAAATCCCTATGATATGGTGGAAATTGCACACTGATGGAGCATCTAATGATCATTGTTCCAGAGTTGGGATTGTGCTTGCAAGCCCTAAAAACCAGTCATTTGTTAAGCTTTGAAGCTTGATTTTCCTGCCACAAAAAATGAGGCTGAGTATGAGGCATTGATTATTGGACTTAAATTTGCTAGAGAACTTGGAGTTAAGTCTCTTGAAATCTTTTACGATTCACATTTGGTGGTGTATCAAGTTAGAGGAGACTATCAGGCTAAGGGACAATGGCTTGCCCCGTATCTTACTCGAGTTTAAGAGTTGTTGGCAGAATTCGAATACTATGACATTTCATATATCCCACACGACTAAAATGGAGAGGCTAATTCGTTAGCAAAGTTCGCTAGTACCGGTGATGCATAACCGATGGGTTTGGTTTCGATCGAGATATTAGACAACCCAAGTACAAATATAATGGAAATTAATCAAATACTGGAGGAAAAATCCAAAACGGAATTGTTGATGACTCTATTTAAAGATTATTTACTGCATGGAATCTTTCCTGAAATAAGAAATGAAAAGTGACAAATTCTTCACAAAGCTTCATGGAACATTATGCAAGAAGGAAATATGTATAGGAAAGGTTTCTCGGTTCTCCTACTCCGATGTATCGCTCATGCCAGATAAAGCATGTTCTGAAAGAAGTTTATGAGGGAGAATGCGGCGATCACAGTGAGGGGCAAACTCTAGTGAAGAAAATACTTGTTATGGATATTACTAGCCAACCATGAACCGGGACACTACTAATAACGTAAGACGATCCGACAAATGCAAGATATATGCGAAAGTCCTAAGAGCTCCGCCAATAGAAATCACGCAAATGGTCAGTCCATGGCCATTCGCTATGTGGGGTATTGACAGCATCGGCTCTTTACCAATTTCTACAGGTGGTGCGAAGTACGCTACTTTCGTGGTTGATTATTTCACCAAATGGGCCAAGGTGGAACAATTAGCTATGATCGCAACCAAGAAAGTAATCATTTTTATTGTTCAAAATGTCATATGATGCTTCTGTCTTCTGCGAACTATTATAATGGATAATGGGACTCGATTTGATGGTGCTGAATTTAAAGACTTTTGTCAGACGTAACGTATTGAATAAGTTACAGTGGGCGCTCACCCTCAGGAAAATGGACAGGTTGAAGATGTAAATAAAATTATTAAGTCTATTCTGAAAAAGTTTTTGGAGAAGGCTAGAAGAAAGTGGGTGGATGAACTTCCTATGACACTTTGGGCCTACAGAACCACGCATAAGTCCGTGACCGGCCATACTCCATTCACCTTTGCTTACTGTTCCGAAGCTGTTATTCCTATTGAATTTGAATTCCCTTCTCATCGAGTGAATTACTATGATCCCAAAAAAAACAAAGATCTTTTCTTGGAATCTTTGGACTTTATAGATAAGAAGCACGAGGAAGCTGATTTGAGAGCTGTTGCACACCGACATCGAGTCACCTGATATTATAACACTAAAGTGCGATCAAGAACCTTTGAAGTTGGCGATCTCGTCCTGAAATGAGTTTTTCATACCCTATCACACATGAATCTGATTTGTGAAGGACCATATATCATCAAACAGAGGTTTGAAGAAGGAACTTTCAAGCTAGCGACTTTCGATGGCATTACATTCTAAGAGCGTGGAATAGCGAGTATTTACGATGCTATTTCACTTAGATTATTTCCTTTACATTTCAGTTCTATTTACTATTTGAGTTTTTCTTTAGCATTTGATTTTTCGAATATGAAATACGACAAATTAGTTTGTTCCTTTCCATTTAATGAATAAAGTTTTAAGCTTCCTTTGTATATGATTGTTATTGCATTATACGCTAAGTACATTACGAATCTGTTGATATCAATATGCGTGAACAGGCTTTCGGAGTTTAACAATGATCGATCATACTAATCCCTACAAGATCAAACAAGATGAGCTCCATTAATTTGCTTGATTAACAATTCCCATAAATGATCCAAAGAATGAGACAAGCAATAAGGAATAAACATGGCCAGTAATTTGGAGATTGAAAAATTCCTGCCTACATTATGACGCTGAAACGAATTCAAGAGACCAAAAAAAGTACGACTTAATTACTCCTGAAATAACTCTAAGTCCTCCGAGTGTAGACTAGAGTATGACAATAAGCCAGGCGAAGACTAACTACTCATAAAATAACTCTATGTCCCCCGAGTGTAGACTGGAGTATAAGCACAAATGAATAAACTAGTGGATTCCAACTGTTCTCTATTCCACAGAATAACTCTAAGTCCCCAGAGTGCAAACTGGAGTATAAAACCAAATGAATAGATGAGTGGATACCGACCATTCTCAATTCCAAAAAACAACTCTAAGTCCCTAGAATGCGGACTGGAGTATAAACCCAAATGGACAGATGAGTGGATTCAAACCGTATTCTGCAAAATAACTCTAAGTCCCCAGAACATGTACTGGAGTATAAAAACCAACAAATAGACGAGTGGATTTCGTCCTTCCTCTATTCCACAAAATAACTTTAAGTCGTTGGAGTGCGAACTGGAATATAAACACGATGGATAAATGAGTGGATTTCGACCGTTCTCTATTCCATAAACTCCAACCTAAAATCAATAGGAGGAATACAAACTACTAAAAGCAAGATACAACAGCTCACTATAGCTTTGGATTAGTGTTCTTTATGACTTAAGGCAACGATCGCAAGGAGGCCTTGAGATGGAGATAGTGAATTGTTAACATAATTTACAATCAATGAATTACAAGTACATTGAATGGAAAGTAGTTGTTTAACTGTTTAAATAACAATTCACACCAATCTTAATCGAAAAACAAATTTTTATTTACAAGTGCCAAAATTTCAATACAAGTTATGTCAAAAGATTAGGGTTCATACCCGTACAATTACAACCAGTGAAAGAAATAATTAGGAAAATTATATACAATGACATGAACTAACAATTACTTCGATTTTCTTTCCCTTTTGGATTTTTTAGAGGTGGAGCAACTCGAACTTCTCTTCCGAGACCTGTTACCGCCTTTGGCCCGAGAACTTATGGAAGTAGGAGGGATATCCCAGGGAATTGACCCGCTCGGTGGAAAAACTTGCAATGGTAAAAGATGAGGATCATCGATTTCCACCTCAGCGGGCTCACTTTTAACCTTTTGTTTCGATTATTCCTCCTTCTCAATCCTCTCCCTCATGCTAGTTTTATCATTATGCTCTATAGTGCAGACAATTATTACATCATCAAATTCATCGGCCGGAAAAGGATCTTCGATTTTGTATTCATCGAGGGCGCCGATGACTTAGGCATCTGGCCCTGGAACATCAGCAGTGGTCGAATCTTCAAACGTTTTCTCGTGCTGCTCCGCAGTGGAATCGCTTTTGGGAGTCTGATCAGAGCTTAGAAGACCTGTAATATTTATTAAAATAGGGATATTAGTTAAAAGACATTGCGTGTGAAGAACAATTTTTTTTTATACATGGAGGGCTATAGTATGATACCGACGTCTATTTGACCTTCTATAGTCGTGGGGTGCCTCCTTCATGGATGGGTGATAACATTTCTGATTCAAAGCTAGGATTATCCAGATTGTAGCCAGATTTTACTCCATGTCAAGAGAAGTTGATGGTCCGGCTACTTGGGTTGGAGAGGAACCCTTAGGATCAGTTCTAAAGACCCGACAATATCCTCTCCTTCTTTAGTAGGTATAGAGGCCTTGAAAAATTGAAGTTTTGCAGTAGCCAGATCCAAAGGCTCGTTTCCACGAAAAGCCTCCTTCACTAGTTCTTCCTCATTAAATTCAGCTTCGCCAGCTCTTCCTTCTTTATCTTAGCAACATTCTCACATGCTACAACAAGCCATTCAAGGTAACCCTCACCAAACTTATCACAATGGAGTAGGACTTTAGCATTGTATTCAATTATCAGCGGATCAAATAAGTCCTTGATCTCATTCCTACCGGACTCCATGGCAGCTTCCACCTATGAGTTGACTTATTCAAGTATCTCTTTTCTGCCTTCTTCTTGGGCCTTTTATTTGGAGCTTTGATTTTAGAAAATTGTTCATCAAGTTTTTCCTTCAAGCTCCTTGCCTAAATTCTTCGCATTATTTTTGCGTTTCCTTTTGCGCTTTAATTTTTTTCCTCCCTTTCCTTTTTTAACAGTTCATCACTCAATGCGATGAGTTAAAGCATCTTTCTCCTTTTGTAAGGAGTCTTTTTCTAAAGCGAGTGTCCCGTTGTGATGAAGTGCCGCATCTAGTTATTTTTTATGAGAAATTTCCAGATGACTTACCACCTTTGTCGGTTCCTTAGCATTCTTTTCCACCTCAGCCGGTTGACTTTTAAATTCTAGAAATTCGACAACCTGGTGGTTGATTATATCCTTGTCAAGTATTGCTTCCAACTTGATACGATCTATTTCGTGTTGATGCTCGATAGAAACTTTTTCTGCCAAGTGTATGAATGATACATGTTGTACAAATACATTGTTCACACATGCCAAAGAGCTTTCCTTGGCATGCCCTAGGATAATATGAATAAGTGGGAGGAATTTAAGACTATCAAAGCAAATCTTCGGGAAAGTAGCCTTAAGCTCGGCCAACTTCTCTACGATGGAAGTGTAAGGGGTAGTAACTATAGGGCTGGATTAGAAGTAGCGAGCGGGTGTTTGCTTGATTGGCGCTCATGAAATTGTCTTGAGCTTAAAGAGACAGATGTTGCTTATGAGATGCAATGATGTGAAGGCCACTATAGGAAGATTCTTCTCCACTTTGAACTAGAAATTAGAATGCTTATCCTTATGAGACGTATGTGATTGTTATTTTCGTTTAGAGAAGGAAGAAGACTTCCTCAATTGATAATTATGGTCACGTCCTTCGTCCTTTTCTCTACGTCAGGTGGACCCGGAATCCCAGCTTGGACGATGGTAGTTAAGGACCTTCGAAGATGATCAAAGGCACTCAATTGAGACATTACATCTTTAAAGACCAAATAAGAGCGTATCAGAAATTGTTGTATGAGAGGCCAATAACAAGTGTATTGTGGAGTGCAAGTGATTATGAGTGTCCTAGTGTTCTCCCCCAATAGATCGGTAATGGAAGCTTTGCTCATCAGTATGTTCTCCTATTTATTAGAAGGTTGGATGCCTTCGCCACTTCTTGTGAGGGAGTTAAGTCCTTCGAAGTTAATGTTTGGAAAGTTGTAAGACATGATGTCATTCGAAATTTGAAGATTAGAGAATCCTTTTAACAAACTTTTTAAATGCTGAGACGATGATTCCTCTTTCAGAGGAGTAATAATAAACTTCGGGTATGATGCTGTCTTTCTTCTGCATAGCTTGTACGCCAATCTCTTTTTTCTCTTTGTAGATGTTTGCGATTGTCTAACTTGTGACGGTTCAACCCCTAGCGCTTTTTTGAGGCCTGCATCTACATCTCCCGGTTCTTCGACTTGAGAATCTTGAATTTCCCCTTCCTTGGCATCTTCCCTAGCCACCACATCAGGGGCACGATGGGGTTAACCGTGTCACTTCTTCATTTTGGAATATTCTATGGAACTACCGCACTTCCAGGAAGTCCAATGTTGCGGTCGTCTTTCAACAGCCCGAATAGAGATAGCAATTCATCGGTTACTAGGAGTTTGATGTCCCAGTCCTTAACCGGAGTAGCACAGATGACAACAACGGCTTTAGAAAAATTAGCACCTTCGGGACGTGGGCAAATGCCTAAAAGAACCTTGAATGTTAGTAATTTCAAAGGAAAAGTTATGACTTGGGTTAGCAAACTCGAGAGAAAAATGGAAGTAAGACTTACGTACTTCGAACCATCGTCTTGCGAATCTAGGATGGCATCATACACAGAACCATTCATGTTTAAACAGTGAAAGTTGGTTCTAGATGACCGTTAAGACTTGGCAATTTGGTGAAGGTTCGAGGAAGATGCAAGAAGGGATTTTCGATCGACTTTTGAAATTATAAATAAATATGTTGTCTTTAGGAGTAGGCAGATGGAATAGAACATTTGTGAATAGAAGGAAAGTACCATGAATAAAGCATAACTATTGAGATGCAGTTGTGTAGGGGCGATCCCAAGACATCTCAACATCTTCCGGACAAAGGAATTGAAAGGTCGAACACAACCATCCCAGCACACAAATTTATTGCATGTTGTATACCCGACTAGGGACAAGTGAGGTCTATATTATCTTGTAAGAATCAAGGAGTTCTCGAACGGAACTCTGTATTGAGCATAACCGACGAAGAGCGGCTTTGCTAATTCGAGAATTCTATGAATCCACTGGATTATCAAGCAGAATGGTGCCCTCAACAACATCAGGAGCATGGCTAATATTTTCTGTTGAAAGGACATGAATGTTGGAAAAAAGATCAGCTTGTGGGTTAGAAGTTTCTGTTCGTTCTACATGATGGCTTAGAGAAGGCCTTCCAGATATAGCTGCAGAACTTGACTTCGCTTCATAACCAATATTTCGCGTCACTGAATCAGAAGACATGTCAATTAAATGCTTCGTGCATTTGGAATCTATATCAGCTATACTCAGTAGATAATTGAGGTTAGAAATAATGACCTATTCCCCCATGTTCAGTGTGGACTAGTGGAGTGCAGTGCAATGTAAAATAGACAAAAATAGTTTGAAATCAGAAAGGCAAAATAAAACGACAAGACTTGGATTTATTCCAGAGAGATCATCATCGCTGACCATCTCAATTGGCAAGAAAATTGATCTGCAACGAAGTCAATGGGATTGACTGTCGTCATATTGAATTATAAACTCTATTAATAAGTTCATTAACAAGTTTATTACTTAGTCCATATTGAAAATTTTGGAAGTTTGGTTGTACAATCTCAAGTTGAACAATTCAAGTATGCATGTTTTATTATTCATTGTTATCTTATGTTCAAATTCAGCAAGGAAAATTAGCGTTGAATGTTCGAATGAGTTGGATTGAATTAACCTATAATGTAAATGCCGATCCCTTAACTATATTGCTGATCCCTTCCCCAAGACATCCTACCGATCCCTCTTCTAGACCACTTCCTCCTGATTCCTCAATCTAAGGCCTCTACGCCGATCCTTATGCTACAACCCAATATCGAACCCTTTCCTAAACCTAGCCAATACCGATCCCTCTACACATCTAAAGTACATCGATCCCTATCCTATACGAACCGCTCTCGGAACTTTTTCTTTTCGATCTCAGACCTCAACCTCCTCACCTGATCATCTCCTTAACTCAAAGCAGCTAAATAACCAAACCGCTACTAGCCGATCCCTTCCATTGCCAATCCACCATAGACTAAACCCTACCTTTCACCATTCTTAAGTCCTTCTCCACCAAAAACCTTCACCGAACCCTCATCTCTCCTCTCCCTTTGAAATTTCTACATCCAATTCGACCCACCAATCATCAACTCCATCAAAAATTGGCCTCACCAAAATCATTCGTTATCACTACATTAAGTACTTGCTAACAGTTCAAGGTAAATAATCGTATCATGTGGTTGTAGAAAGATGTCACCGAGTCTTACCTATAGGAGGATATAAATGCTTAAGCTAGAGTGGAGGCAAGTGTCTATTTGAGTGTGACATTGAAATCGAGGAAAAATCAATTGATGGGAAGATTGGGAAAGTGGATGGATTTGTAAACAGTTAAAGGTTCATGCGTCGGTGGAGGGCCTGGGTCCGAAAGAGAAACTTGGTGCAAAGACAAGTCAGTTGAGAGTGGATTGTGTGTGTATGAAGACATGGAAGAGGAATCGACTACAAGAGGTTGAGCGAGTCAAAGGTGAAGAGGGTTCGACATTGGAACATGCTAATCGATATTTTCGTATAATTAGCAATGGATCAGAATGTCGAATGTCGATCTTTATATATAAAAAAAATGAAAAAAAAATGATGAATGATGAACGATCGTGAATGCTTTGTTATAAAAGTAAGCATATAAAAAGCCATAAAAATTGTCAACGATATGTGATTGTTTGGACACGTCCGAGAGCCGACGACATAAATGTATATGTGTGAGTGATTTAAAAGTTCAACCATTTGAAATCAACAGGAGTTGGAATCAAACCTGAAGCCTTCAGGTTCGAGACTTAATTAGATAATAAAATGTTTGTAAGTCCTGCATGACTGGATTTGTATATGCTGATGGAATACGACATCAGACTTATATGATGGAAGTTGACGAAGGGCCATAGCCATCAATGAAGGATTCAATGCCTTGGATACCAATCCAAAAAAGGAATAACAATTAATCAGGAAGCTAGATGGACTTCCTTCTAGCAACTCAGATTTGTTTCGATTCAAAGCACGTCATGTTATTCACAAGACATACTTTGGGGCGCAAATGTTACCCGATATCCTGATCCGGCTATATCCGACTGCTTATGCAAGATGGATGGACCGTTATAAAAAATGATGACTATGGAGCAATCGTTGTAGGATCCAGAAGTAGAGTTCAGATGGTTATATAAAGCATGGATTAAAAGGAGTTAGTAGATAGACGATGTAGGATGCTAGAAATGTGGAAAATAGCTTGGATATGCAAGAGATTGGCTTAGCTAGATAGTGCCCTAGGGAACGACATAGTCAGTTGAATGAAGGGTCGACATGGATGATGTAATGGAGGGATCGGCATTGGTGATCGCACATGGATCGACATGGATGGTTATCAGAGGGATCAACATGGTATAATGGAATAAGTGGGATTGACATAGCCTAATGGAACAAGAGGGATCGACATAGCATTACGGAGTAGGGAGGATCAGAATGATTAGATAAGTGGATGGATCACCATAACATATAATAGGGATTGGCGTACGAAGTATAGAGTCAACCATGAGGGATCGGCGTGACATATTAAGAAGGGGTCGGCAAAAATAACCTCCAAGTGGATCTGAACCAAAGATCAAGCAAAAGCACGAGTTCCACTTGTCCAATCAACATGATGTTTAAAGAGCTAACATGTCTATACATATAGAATCCACCGTAATGATTGCTGCCCAAGAATCAACCAATGGAGAGATCGATACCGATCCCTCTTCATTGGGATTTGGGCCTAGTGACCCCTATGATGGGTCTATATGGATAAGAAAATCCAGTAGCCGAAGTATCAAAGAGATTGGTAGTCGCCTTCACCTTTAAAGACGGCCTAAGGGGTGATTCTGAGGATCTTTACGCTGCTGGCTACATAATTCTTTATTGTAATCAACATTTTTCCTTATTTCTTGTTGTTTGCTGCTATAATCAAATTGATAGTGAATCAATAAAGAGAATATTCAAAGCGGATGTAGGTGTACGACGTCGAACCACTATAAATCTTGGTGTTCTTGATTATTGTTTTGATTTGTATATTAATTTATTCTATTCCTCTATTTTAATTAATTTTCCTCATTTACTTCTCTACATAAACCTTTTCTTGGGTGTTTATGACCAATTTGGCTGCAATCCTATATGATTCACTGAGGCTTGGAATGCATATGTACAATCCTATGTCCATTCAAAATTCTTTTTCCCTCTTCTAATCAAATTAAAGAAAGGAATGCATTTATTGGTAGCTCTGGAAATAAATCAACTTAGGGCGACCAACTTCCCATTTAGGCTTTAAACTTGTTTGATGATCTTTGGCGCTTGGATGTGTTGAATAGCATGGATCTTCTTAGGATTAGCATCGATTTCGTGGGCATTGATGATGAGACCGAAGAGTTTCAGTGATGCAATGCTAAAAGAACACTTAAGAGGATTGATCTTCATTTTGTAATATCGAAGGATATTGAACATTTCTGCCAAGTCTCTAATGTGGTCACTAAATCGCCGTAATTTCATGGACATATCATCTACATATACCTCCAACATCTTTCCGATCTAATCTTTAAGAATTCTATTGACAAGGCATTGGTAGGTCACTCCAGCATTTTTAGTCCAAACAGAATTAACACATGATAATATAATCCAACATCGGTAATGAAGTTGGCGTTCTATTGATCCAGAATGTGCATCGGGCTTTGGTTATGTCTTGAGTATTCATCCATGAAAGATAGTAAGTCGTGTCCCGCTTTTGAGTCTACCAGCTGGTCGACCCTTAAAAGGGGAAAGTTGTCTTTCGGGCACACCTTGTTCTAGTCCAAGTAATTAATGCATGACGGCCATTTTCCAATCCCCGTTCTCACAAGTACAAGATTAGATACCGACTTAGGGTAGAGGGTGTAGCGAATAAACCCATTGTCTTTAAGCCTATCCAACTCCTCTTTAAGAGCAGCAGATCTCTTCGAATCCATGCCATGTCCTTTTTGTTTCACGGGGTCATGCCTTGGGTTGAAATTCAATGCATGGCTCGCAATAGCAGGCAAGATCCAACACATACCAAAGTGAATCCAAGTGAACATATCAAGGTTCGCTCGGAGAAAACCAACAAGTTCTTCCATCATCGGGTGGCTGAGCCGTGATCCAATCTTTAGGACCCGTGATGCGTCGTTGTGGCTGATTATGATGTCAATCATCAGCTCAGCTGATGCAGCCTTAGTCTCTTTGGGCTTCTCCTCGTCATCCCTAGGATCTATATCTCTATAGAACCAACTTTGGTGCCTGAGCCAAGCCTCAGGCGCTGGTTGTCAATCTTCAGTGGCTTGGATGCGAAGAGACTTGTCCATACCCTTACCTTTCTTCTTTCATTGAGCATCCCTCAATTCAGCTACATAGTAGGCACGTCTGGTTGCCTGATCACCATGAACAACTCCAACACTATTTTCCATCAAGAAATTCAAAGTCAAACAACCATGGGGCAAAAGCTGCCTAGAACACAGCTAGTGCCGGTCAGCCTAGAAAAGCATTGTATGGAGAGTCATCATCTAAAACAAAAAATTGCAAAATCCGCACTCTCATATGGTCACCTTCTCCCAATCCACGACAATTCAACATAGCTATCAACTTTGGTCGCAACACCGTTAAAGCCATGAATATGGGCATTAGATGGTTCCAAGTTCTTGGCTTCCATCCTCATCTGATCATAAGCTTTTTTGAAAATTGTATTTACGGAGCTTCCACAATCAACCAAAATCGTCCCCACTAAAGCGAGGCCGATCATGGCCGAAATGAACATTGGGTTGATCATTGGTGCTTTCATCTTGTCTGCATCTTAGTTTCTAAACACAATGTCATCTGTCATTGTACGTTGTTGTTTTGCAAGAGCTCCATCTTTTGTACTCAAAAAACATTCAAAATTCACATGCTTGATCGCGCTAGCATAGCGCTCCATCTTATGTCAACTTTTATTAGGTGAATGCACTCCTCTAACTATTGTATTGATTACCAACCTTCCACCAGTCCATATTGGCTCCTCAGCCCAATACGTTGCTTGTCCTTGGTTGGGGTCGGATGTCTCCTGTCCGCTATCCTGTAGGGTTTCACAAACTGCTGTAGCTTTCTTTCTCGAATTAGTTTTTTGATAATATCTTAGAGATTCCTGCACTCATTTGTGTTATGACCATAACATTTATGAAATTGACAATATTTTCTGGTTTGTTTCTACTTCTCCGTTGATTCTTTTGGATGCGGCTTCCGGTACTGCATGACATTGCAGGTAGACAAACAGACATTCTCTATAGATGTATTCAGTGGTATGTAAGTATCATACAATGAAATCCTAGGCTTTCCTCTTCCAAAATTCCTCTTACATTCTTAGCTCCTATCACCGCCTTTCTTTTGCTGATTCAGGTTATTTTGGACATTCACTTGAACTTTTCCAAAACTATTACCAGGCTGCTTCATTGCAATGTTACTCTGTACTCCCTCCCCACTTGGTCCTACAACATTCTTCTTTTTAGTGCAACCGGCTTCCTCTTTCCTTAAATACCGAGCCTCCTTTGCATAGAAGCTCTCAATGTTGCAGGTGGCTTGCTAGCTAATCAGTCGCCAAAATCAGATTCTGCATCAGTCCCTCTTGTTACCGCTATCAATATTGCATAGTCACGCGGATTACTGATTTCTGTGATGTCTATATGGAATTTCTCTAAATAATCTTTCAACGATTATCCTAGAGCCTGGATCACGCTGGATTGGGATATCACATCTTTAGGGAAAGTTGCATGCATACTGAACTTCTCCACAAACCTTGTTGCTAAATCGCCAAATCTAGAGATCGACCATTGGGTTAATCTCGTAAACCACATCATCCAAAGAAAGTAATAAAAAAATATCTACACTTGGCTGCATCTTCTGCTCAAGTAGAATCCATCACCCATTCATATCTCATGATGTACTACTTGGGGTCATTTTTTCCCTCGTAGGCAGGCATCAACGACATATTGAACCTCCTTTTGATACTCTATATGCAAGATTTTGTCATTGAATGGGGTATGGCTTCTTGAGATTCCCCAGTTGTCATTGGTCAAGCCTTGGCTCCCTCTCTCACTAATTGTCTAGCCATAAATGACAAGTTCGGCGTTCGGATAGTTGAAGCCAAGTGGTTGTTGTGTTGCACCTCATGTGAATGGTTCGGTCGATGTCTACGGGTCGTTCCACGCCTTCTTGTTCAACATCCTCTCGCTTTATATCACATACATTCACTTTAGTGTCATTTCGAGGAAGCAACTGGTTGACATTCACCTAAACTCCAACATTCAAATCAATCGTAGCAACTCCAGCTTGGATTCCAGCATGGACAAGTAATTTCCCTCCTTTAGAGGAGGGATCGGCACCAATTGGTCTTAATAGACCAGGCAAGTTTTCCTATGATGCTCGGAAGTTTCTATGCAATACCTATCAATTCTGCGATGCCTGCGTTGCGGTACTCATCCAACTAATTGAGTTGGTTCATTAGATCAATATTGGCTTGAATCTGCTGATTCCATTATTGTCACTGTCCACTAGTTCTCTCATCAGATTTTTGAATTCGACCCTTGTAACGAAATCAGTTGGATTCTGGACATCAACTGGGTTGGTTGCATTCACATCCACTGGTTGATTGCTTATACCTCCTTGCTGGATGCTAGCATTTTCATTTCCTTCTACGTTTTGAGAAGTAGATCCAGTGTTCCTAACCACTATTGACAGTTTTAGTTAGACTTTTGCAAATCTGAATAGAACAAGCAAGCTTCTGAAGATAATTATGGAGCTCCGTCAGGAGATTTATGCAATCCAGCAGTGGGATCCAAATAAGTTGAGAATCAAGGTTCTCAGTGAAAGCACAAAAATATTTACACCAAAAATTATCACAAACACCCAATGGACATAATGATGATAAATAAATGAAGAATACAGAATGAATATAGAAGAAAATAATAAGGTAATAGCGGTTAATATAAGCAATAATACGAACACAATGATTTATAGTGGTTTGACATTGTTTGCCTGTGTCCACTTTGAACAGATTGCTTTATTAACCACTTTGTAAACTAAGTACAATAGGGATCAAATGAAAACCTCAGTTACAATAGATTACAAAGCAACTGAAGCCTATAGGTCTCCAAAATGAAGAACCGAGCCTGTATTTATCGATGAAGATGGTGAAAATTCGATAGAAGGACCTCCATAACCATATGGACCTATAAGAGGGATCACATGGGCTAAATCCTAAAGGATAGGAATTGGTACCAATCCCTATTTTAAAGGAATTTGGGGTGCGACCCCTATGGTAGTTGCCTCATGTTGAAATATGCTTAACCACTAATTTTCATGCCAATTGAGTAATAGAACTTCAGTTATTGCTTAATCTTTGCTTCAATATGAGTTTCCTTCTGAATTCAGCCGATACTTATTGAGGGAAGAGTGCCGATCCATCTGACTCCATCCTTTTGAGATGCGATCCCTTGGGTAGGCTTCCTAGGGGCGCCGTATCTTCCTGACAAAATTTCATATGCATTGGACTTGTGGATCTTGAGATATTAATCATTTTCTGTTGAACTACACTTGCTCCCTTAAACATACCTATCCCTATGGTGGAGGTTGATAATAGTCAATCCCTCCTATATGTTGAACCATATTTCATACTTTCTACATCCCGCATTGCCTATCTTTCAATTCCATTCGATCACGACTTTATATTACCATCTGCACTTGACTTCTGGACCACATAATCATCGCTCGAGACTTACTAGCCTTGATGTCAGTTGAATCTAACTTGTCCAATCAATTCAAATATAGCTAGGTCAAAACACCAGATAGCAGTAAATATTTTGAAAGAGATTTACAGAGTTTTATTAAAGAAATGAGATTTGATTTCTATAAATGATCGTTTTAAATTATGGTGGAATGGAAAATATTCTTTCTGTACATAACATCAAATTCTGAGTTAGGGAAACTTGTCCCCATCCTGAGAATTAAGAATGTATGCTGAGGCAAGGATAGTACGCTAACTCATCCAACTACATTATTAGTCGAGAAATAGTACATGTTTGAAATCAAAAGGTGTGGGTAAGTATACTAGGTTAAATTTTCATACGATCCATTTACTTTCATCAAAAGTGTTTTGGGTTTAGTGTTATCTATGTTTTAAATGACATTTGTATTAACCCAAATATGTATGGTTTGGGAAGCAAAATCATTCTTAATATTTTATGAATAAACTTACACCGTTGAGATAAGTATTTGGTTACATTTTCTAAGTATTGAAAGTGTAGCGTTTTTCGAATATACTTATGCCGATGAGGTAAGTATATGGATAGTTTTCCAAGCATTGAAAAGTATAAATGAATTGTGAATGAGTAGTATACTTATGTATATCTTTGTAAAAGTATTTTGATATAAGTATTTACAAAGTGGTTTTAATTAATGAAGGGATTAATTAGACATGCTTAGTGGGTTGTTATGTGCTTAACCATGGTTAGTTCTCATATGAAATTAGATCTCTGATTTGATTGTTTGTTTATTAGATAGTTAAATAACTAATTGTCAAATCTTGGTTAGATTTAAAATCATTGATTATTGGTTTTGAGAGAATGAAATCGGACAAGTATGAGTCTTCTGAAAAGCACTTTGAACTGGCATAAGAGTTCTAATTAGAGAGACCTTGAAGATGATTGAAGGCGGAGTTTTTTGAAGTGCAATGGCCACTTGCTATTGATCCTGAGAGTGATTCCAAAATGGACTGCAGTTTTAGCATTCCAAGTGGGATTTTCTAAAAGGGTTAAAGGCAACATCAAGCCTCACATCCGATAATGAATGAAATACGGGATTTTGCTCAGGGTTATATGGTTCTACCATTACGGTATGATCATTACCTATACCTAGATCAATATTCTCATATTATGTATGCTTGTGGCCACAGAAGCGGTTTATCAGGGATAACTAAGGTGATGACATATTCGGTACTGTTTAAGAAGGGGTAGGCCATTCTTGATTTGTTGAGGGTCCCCGTGAGGACATTGGTACATTTATCTAGAAGTGTACAATGACGGACGGTACCCCAGTAGCCTTATTATTGATGGAATCCATTTTTCAATACGTACCTTTATGGACGTAGTTGTGTACTAAATATGATGTTTAATGTAATTAATGTAACCATTCTGCCTACGGTTAAATATTTATTTTGAATCCTAGACATTATTATAATATCAGTGGGGTTTCTAATAAAAATGGCTTTGTTATCGTAAGGTAAAATCTGTCTTTGTTTATGAGCACAGTGGTCTTATGAGATACCTTCATTTTTGGAAGGTTTATGACACTAAAAATCTATATGATTTGAGTTTATCACGTTTGTTTACCTGACTGATCCAGATGTTATTTTCTTATAATGTTCGGGTCAGCCAAGTACTTTTCCAAATTCAACCAGATACTTTTGAGTTCAGGTGACAGTTTGATGCCTCCAAGACTTATCACACATCATTATTTACACTACATTTCTTATTTTGTATCTATCAACATTCATAAGGATAGGCCGTTATAACTATCTAAGCTGATGGTATGTTAGTTACTTTTATTGATTTTTGTATATAAAAATGTTCTTTTGTAAAGATCCGTTGTAGATTATATGTTACTCGTTTAAATGTGTGTATTAGTTTTGACTTTTGGTGGTCAAAAAGGCTGGTCGTTACTTGTGGTAGCAAAGCTTAGGATGAACAAACACCTTTGGTGGGGTAGACTCATTAGAGATAGAGTTAGCAATACCCTCAAATGAGTTTGAGTGTGTGTGTGTGTGTGTGTATATATATATATATGAGCGTGTATTTGTTAGTTCTATAATAATGTTTATATTGTTTTGGTTGATCTGTCGAGTGGTTCATGAATTTTGATCGTATAAAAGGAACAACTATATCGATAAGGGTTTCTAAATCCTCGGACATGGCAAAACGACACAATATTTTTTTGAAAGTTTGGTAAATGAAATAATTTCACCTAGGATTATATTTTATGTATAAAAGAATATTTCTCAAAAAAATTGATATAGTTACTTATGATGTGTTTGTTTGTTAGGAAATGATAATATTCACTTGTTATCATTTATTGTTTGATTAGTTATGCTTGGTCATTTTAGAAGCATTGATTATTGTTTATTGATTTTTAACTTATGCTTAACTAGTTTATCAGCAGTTATACCTTTTTGCTGCATAGATTGTGTAGATAGTAATTGCAGAAACATTGAAACGAACACAATATGAACTAAGTTTCACAGTTTGACTATAGGGCATTTGACGAACTTAAGTCTTGAATGTTTATAAGTGTAAGTAATGTTTATGAAGTGGTGAATAAATGATTTAAGTATTAAATAAAATACTACAAGTATAGAAGAATGTGGTTTAAAATGAAAATACATTAGTGTAGTTAAGAAACCAAAGGAATAAATACGTAACTTGTAGGTAGATCATCTTATTCGCATAACTATTCTTGATTCAGATTCGAGTACATGTTTTTAGGTGATTTACGCTAATTTGAACAAGGATTTTTGCCTGATTCTTAACGGTGAACACTTAGTACCCATTTTTGATATGATTCTAAATTTTTCTATCATAGTTTACGAATATGTAAGGACAATGGAGGTTTCTACTCTAGGAACCTGATCGAAGTCTACACTACAGAGGTCAACTAATTTGTACTAGTTCGAAAGTGGAATTTGTGTCATCGAGTAAGTGATGATATTGCGTGTGGATGACATATGTACATCGTACATGTTTAATATATTGTATGCTTCTGACATTAGAATTGTAGGTTATGTAGCATGACTTAACAGACTTGGATTCATCATATGATGAACGAGTCATTATATTATTTCATTCGTCACGTTGAACTCCCTATTGGGTTATGCAAATGAGATACAAGTTTGTGGAAGAAAAGGCTGGCTAGCTGCTTTTGATTTCATAAATAGAGTTTGAATGCTCATAAATTAGTATGTGTTTATGCTTAACGGATGTGTTCCCTATATGTCATACACACCCTATAAGGTATATCATATGTATATCGTTGTTATGCTGTCCCCATATATGGAAGGTCCCAGATATGAGGTTATATTAATGTTGTGATTTTTTGAGACCTAGCCGCGCATAGGAGGTCCTACCGAAATTTTCCATAATTAAGGGATGTTATAAGCTTAATAACCCATTTTAATTAATTAATTTTAAAAGCTGAAGGGTGTGAAGATATTTTCTTCCTTTGGGAATTTCAAGAACGAAATTCTTTTAAGATGGAAAGAATGTAATACCCGAAAATTTATCATTTTAATTTTTAATATTTAATTATATTTAAATATCTAAATAATTGATTCTTTTAAGATTAATAACCATTTTAATTAGTAAATGGCAATAGCGATTATTTCAAAAAAATAAATAACAATAACGAACTTATGATAGAAAAATAATCACAGAAATAAAATGTTCGAATTAATATTGATAGTGTGACATAAAATTGTTTTATTTATAAATGGTCCCGAGATGTGTGAAGTTATCACTCTAATGCACTGTCTTGGATTTTGACAAACCCAATGTCATAATAAAGCGATGTGTGCAGACGAGTTTCATGGTGATCGAACGTCTTACATGATCATGCAAGCTCATGACGTGGAACATTTTAACTCGAGAATTAATAATATAAATATTATATAAACAGCCCACACACACAACTCTCTCTCACTTATTCACTTTTCCACTTTCCTCGTTACTGCAAATCAAAAAAATCAAGCCTCCATCAATGAAAAACAAAATCTTGAGCTATAACTAACAAAAATAAAAATCGTTGGATCCCTTGAACTTGTTTGGTCGAAGGCTTCTAATCCATACGCATTTTGTTGGGTATAGTTATGTCTAATCATGATCGACTGTAAAGGGCCGAATTAGAATCCAGGTCTGGTGATGAAGGAGGATGTTTTAGCCCTGGCAATGTTGGCAATGTGTTTCTCATGCGAAGGGATAATGTTAGGTGAAGTATGAAGTGGTGTAGCATCTTGACGGATACACGACCTGTAAGGTCGAAAAGGAGGCGTGCTCGTTCGCTTTTTGATGAAGGGTTGACTCGAGGTGAAGTGGTGCGATGCATGGAGATTTAAAAAAGAACTTCATCGATGAAGTTCACTCATCGAATCGTCAAGCGAGGGAAGAGGAATCGATGAACAGGTGCATGACTTGGGTTATATACATGTTGCATGCACAAAAGAAAGAATGATTTTAGGAAGAAAGTGATTTGGTAGGGATAAGGTGATTAATTAATTAAGGTATTAATTAAAGTTTTAAATCCAAAGTCTTATAAAATTCACATCTTCTTCGTATGAGGTCCAACCGAGACATGGTCTTTTGCATTGCACTCGTAGAAGCGTTATCTATGCATTGAAGCTTAATTCATCGAGTTTTGAGAAAATAGAATTTTAAGCACCATTCGATTTTGGATCAAATGGGAATGCTTAAACATCAATTGGAATTTTATAAATTGTTGGATGTCAAAGTTTGGTTGTTTGGCCATATTGGATATGAATTTGATATGTTGAAAAGTTGAACTCTTTTAGACGTAGATCCATGAAAGCACTTGTAAAGTGCTATAGCGGCTTAATGTATCATTATAGTATTTTGAAATATTATCAGCCGTTTGATTTGAAAATGATTTTTATTCGAAGAATGATTTTAAATCTAACTTTTGGATTCCCTACTGTAATTTACGTAGAAGGGTTTCTTGAAATTCTCTGTTTTACTCCAATCTTTATGGAAATGTTTTAAAAGTATTTCGGGAAGTATTTGTTTTACTAAAAAGTTAATATAATAATGGAATTCTATTTTTAAGGAAAAAGGGAATTATCTTTTATTATACAGTGATACTGTTTAAAAAAATGATATAAATATTTTGGAATACTTAGTGGTGATACGCTTTATATAAAATGTTGTATCTAAAGATAGATTTATAAATAGTATTTTATATATAAAAAATAGATTTATAAATGATATTTTGGAAAAGGGAAATGATATCACTTGATAAATTGGAATAATAAATCACATTTGCGAGTTATATATGGAATGATTGATTTATAGAAAGTATTTAGTCTGATCTTAGAATCGAAGATTTTTTATTAAGTAAATGGGTTTAAGATCTGGAGTTTTATAAATATAAGAGGAGATTTACTAAAGGAGTGCTATAAAAATTAAAAAGAGATTTATAATTGGATTTTTATAAAAATAAAAAGGAGATCTATAAAACAAGTTTTATAAATATTTTAAAAGAGATTTATAAGAAAAGGAGTTTTATAATGAGATTCGATTTCTATAACCGACCATTTTAAATTACGGTGCTACTTAAATGAATTAAGAATGTATATCGAGGCAAGGATAGTAGGCTAACTTGTCCAACTACATCGAGGAATCGTAGAAATTTGAAATCGAAAAATGGGAGTAAATATACTTGGTCTAATATCCATAAGATCCATTTACTTACACCAAAAGTGTCTTGGGTTTAATTTTATTTATGTTTTAAGCCACATTTGTTTTAACCCAAATAATTGTGATTTTGGAAGCGAAATCTTTCTTAAGATTTTGTGAATGTACTTATACTATTGAGATATAAGTATATGCTACATTTTATAAGTATTGAAATTATAGTCTTTTCTGAACATACTTATACCGATGAGATCAGTATATGGATAGTTTTCCAAGCATTGAAAAGTGAAAATGAATAGTGAATGAGTAGTACACTTATGTATATATTTGTAAAATTATTTTGATGCAAGTATTTATAAAGTGGTTTTAATTAATATAGGGATTAAATAAAAGAGGCTTAGTGGTTGCTTGTGTGCTTAATCGTTGTTGGTTTCTATACGAAATTAAATCGGCGATTTGATTGTTTGTTAATTTGATAGTTAAATAATTGACTATCATATCTAGGCCAGTTTTGAAACTATCGATCATTGTTTCGGAGAGGCCGAGATCAGATAAGCATGAGTTATCTAAAAATCTCTTCGAACTGGCATAAGTGTTCAAATTGGAGACATCTTGAAGTTGATCGAAGATGGAGTTCATTGAAGTGCAAGGGCTACCTGCTACTAATCTTGAGGGTGATTTCAAAATGGATGTAGTAAAAGTAGTACGTACCTTCGATTTGTTCATATCTCAAACAATCTGTATGGATGAATGTTAGGATTACATTGTTGTTTGGAGGGTAGTGTTAGCATTCCAAATGGGACTCGCTAAAAATGTAAAACGTAGCCACAAGCCTCATACCTAGTGACTAAAATAGGGGATATGCTTCAGGGATATGTGATTCGTTACCATTAGGGTATGGTCATCTCCTATTTCAACATCGATATTCTTAGAATATGTATACTTATAGCCAAGGAAACAGTTTTTCTAGGATAACCTGGCTAATGACATATTCGGTATTATCCAGGAAGGAGTATGATGGTCTTGATTCACAGTGAGTTTGGTGAAGCCCTCGTTACATTTATTTAGAGATGTAATGTGGCATGCGATATCCCAGTAGCCTTATTGTTGATGGAATCCATTTTCCAATATGCATGTTTATGGACTTAGTTGTGTACTAAATATGTTGTTGAATGCAATTAACATAACCATTCAAACTATGATTAAATATTCATTTTAAACCAAGATATTATTATAATATCGATGGATTTTCTAATAAAAATGGTTTGGTTATTGTAAGGTAAAAACTCATCCGTGTTTATATGCCTTGTGATCTTACGAGATACCTTTCTTTTTGAAAATTTGTAAGATTAAAAATCAATATGACTTTAATTTATCAAGCTAGTTTACTAGACTAATCTGAGCGTTATTTTCTTATAATGCTCGAGTCAACCAGGGAACTTTTTCGGATTTAGCTGGATGCTTTGGAGCTTAAGGAGACGACCTGGATGCCTTCGAGACATATTCATGTTTCTTTATTTCTGCTGCATTTCTAGTTTTTTATTTATTATCATTTGTGAGGACATACTATTATAACTATCTACACTGATGATAGTTAGATACTCTGATTGATTGATGCATGTATATAAAAAAGTTATTTTGAAAAGATATGTTGTATATAATATGTTATTCGTCACGATGTGTGATTCTGTTGTGTTTTTTTTTGTTTTTTTCACCCAACTATCTTTCTTTTCGGCACTCAAATATTCAATACATGGATACCGTAGGTATATTAGTGTCGACTTTTGAGGATTATAAAAGCAATTCATTACATATGAGAACTCGTATGACACAATCATAAAGTTGGGACCCTATCAAATTCCCATCTTCATTAATGCTCAAACCATGCCACTTATAAGGCTAGGAGCCAGGCTCACAATCACAAAAGATTAGGGTCATCTACTATCGCAAGATCCGGACACAGTCACAAATCTAAGTGGGAGTTACCCACATACCCCCTCTTTATGAGCACACTAGAAACCTTTGAGTTATCAATGATCCATTTACATTCATCTTCATAATGGAACTCAATCATTATTCCACTATGTCTATCTTCATAGTAGAACACGGTTGCAAAACTCATAAGTCCTCATCATCTCCTTATGGATTAGCGTCATAACTCCCATCACTAAATCGTCGTCGTCAAAACGCCTCTAGATACTCATCGTAAGTCATAGAGCTATTGTATTAAAGTTTTGAAGTCATCATGTCAAAGCATCTTGACATCGCTTCCTTTGTTGTCACGTTGAATCCAAGGCCATCCTAAAACATTTGGGGTCATCTACCTTAGCCCCAAGTTACCTATAAGTGCTCTAAAGCAAGTCATGAAGAACCTCGAAGCACTGCCTCTCCAAATTTGATGTTCCCCATCATTCCATCTCTGTCCATTCCAACCATTCAACCGACCCCAAAATTGCTTCCTAAAATCCAGAAGCCAACCCCGAAGTGCCGCTCGGCTACTCCCCGAAGCAACTACTATGTCCGGCTATCAACAGACAACACTACTGGAAAACATTCGCAATCCTTTCCTACAACGTCAAACAACAGCACCAGACAGAAATTCATGTCTAGCCCTCAAATGTAGCGCCATGGGACATCGTTTGATGTCTAGTTCTTTTCCATAACCAAATCAAAGTGATGCCCAAGCTAATTTTCCTCGAACCCAAAGCTTAACCCGATCAAAGCACCGACGAACCAAATGCCGCCGAACCGGAATGTTGCAATAGCTACACACCCAATTTTCAAGTCAATTCAATCGCTATGTGTCATTCTTTAACCATAGTGCATTCCGTATTCCATTATACAACTCTTAATATCCTTGGTTCTATCGGTCGAAGCTTGATTTCACGGTTCCTAGCTCTAGTTTGCTCTAATAAGCATTTTCAACCATATAAACACACACCACACATGCACCATACAACATTCAAACATGCAGATCACATAATGAATCATAGAAATCATCACACAAGGTGCCTACAACGTAGCTTAAAAAATGTCAAGGTAATCACATATCCAAATAAAGTGTCTAGAACACTAAAAATCCATTTATTCACGTTTTTACCGTGTGTAGAGTTTTAAAACAGTAATAAAAAAATTGACTTCAAAAATGGATCTAGTACATGTTAAAACCTATGGATGCATATATGATAAGGTAAGAGAAGATATATCACCCGCCGAACCTTTACAATCCAAGTTTTTAATGCAAATCAATGCAAATTCGAAAACCAATGACCAAGATCAGATTTTCCCTTCCTAAAAATGCGGATATGAAGAAATCCAATCAAACCACTTATTAGCCTACCCCTAATCTATATCTAGACTTGATTTAGAGAAAAAAAGAGGAGGATTTAGGTGCATAATGGGTTAATGGAGGCTTGGATCCATTCGAAAGATGGTAGAAATGAAACAATGATGTTTATTTCAGCCAATAAAGGTATAAAACCCAAATGGGTTAATGGGCTATCCCAAACCCACTAATCTGCTCCAAAAAATGCCAATCCTCAAACAGTAGTATCTCCTAGCCAGGAAGACCAAATTGCTATTATAACCATTCTATGGAAAG
The DNA here is from genome assembly GCA_030765085.1 of Allium cepa. Taxonomy (NCBI): domain Eukaryota; kingdom Viridiplantae; phylum Streptophyta; class Magnoliopsida; order Asparagales; family Amaryllidaceae; genus Allium; species Allium cepa. Next base: position 784,662,137 of record CM060935.1, on the reverse strand, counting down.
AGAAACCATCTATTTTTCCTATGGAAGTGGTTTTGGACATTAGTTCGGCTTTTATCAGAAGTTATAGCCATTTTAAATTTTCAAGAATAAAGTCATCCATAAAAATCGAAAGATAGTACATCTCCAGTAAGTATTTCCCAGAGTTACAGAGTCATAAGACCGCATATGAATTTAAAAATAATATTTTATGATCCTTCGATACATAAAATACAGGTCGTTATAGAAGTAGTGATACGATCCAAAGATTATTATCAAATCATTTTAAAGTCAGAAGGCATTTAAATCCCTAAGTAAAATTCCCGACCTTTCCAGATCACGTAATTAATTTCTAGTTTGGTTTACAATCTCTTTGGATTATATAATCATATATCCAATCTAATTTTTTATCTCTTCGGATCACATAATCGATATCCATTTCAATTCTTGATCTCTTCAAATCGCATATATTCAAATTGAGCCTAATCTATCTGTCTTACAATGAGGGGCCATAATATCTAAGTGAGTCAATATGTTCACTCTTTATTGAGGGGTCTCACTATCCAAGCGCACCGATCCACTCACCCTTCGACGAGAAGGCTTTATATCAAGCATAGTCATCCATTCACCCTCCGATGAAGGGATTTTCTATCTGAGTGCTTCCATCCACTCACTCTCCGACGAGGGTGTTTGCTATCCTGTATGAGTCCATCCACTCACTCTCATGTGAGGGGACTTGATATCCAATCATTTTAGTATTTTAGCTTAACCAAACTCCATCAGTATCCCATTTTAATATTAATGTCAATCATCATGTTTGAGTGATTTTTAAGTTCGTATATCCATCAATCATCCATTTATTGAGCTCAGATCGATACATCAAACAAACATCAAATTATTCAATGCAAATAAGGATTACTCTTAGGCGCAAACCTAAGGTGAGTTTGGGGATCGATCGGGATCCCATGCACATGTATTTGGTGCAATAGTAATCCTTTGAATCTTATTCAAAGAAAACAAAAGTGCAGAGATCATACATAATCCCAATTCATTGGATCATGGAATAATCATTCTTGGCCTAGATCCCTAGCCTGATCCAGATACATATGTCATAGATGGTGGTTTCTTCGACTATACCACTATGGTTTGATTCCTCACAGACTGCTGAAAGTGGTTACTCCAAACCACTTCCTCTATTAAGTCAAAGATGTATGCACTCTTTTGTCTCATGCCCATCCAGCTCATGGAATATGTAGTGTTTTCCAGCATTTTTCTCTCAATCTGTAGGGGCTCTCCTTGCATGTACTAAAGATCTTACACTGGTATCCAAAATAAATCCTCTCTAGGGTCTCTATCAATTTAGCGTAGGAAGAGAATTTTGATTCCCTTCTTTGTCATTTTGGTCCTCCAAAGCCATCATCAGCCTTTCGTTTTTCTCTATACTTTCCATATCCTATTCTAAATGGTCCTACTTCATCTACCGCATCTACTACAACGACATTATTCCCTTCAACGTCTTCCTGAACCAAAAACCTCTTAGCTTAGTGATGGAAATCTGCCAGATTAATTGAAGGATCCCTTTCCAAGAAATATTGAAATTGGTTTTGCTAGTAACTCCAGAAACCACCACCATTGGAACCATCAATAGATTCGGCTTATGAACTACTGTAACAACCCTTCCTGAAAAAGACCTAAATCCCGACCTAGAAAAGACCCATCGGAACTTAGAACATTCCAAAACTGGCCGTTGGTTGATGAAATTTAAAACGATACACAGAGCTATCTATCTAAATTTAAAAATCTCATAGCGGAATGGATAAAATATAATAATAAAACATGTACCCATAAATAATGGTCATTTCAAAACAAAAAAAATATTGTCACAAAGTCTCAAAATATCCCAACTCAGTCATCTAAATACATAAGTCTCAATCTGATAATAGAAATAACAACAATATAGTTTAAAATTTGGGTACATGAAAAATAACATAAGAAAACGATAACGGATAAACAGCCGCCACAATTAGTATCCCCACCTCCACTTCTTTGGCAATCACTTTCTCCCCTAACATGTTTCGTTAAATGAGGAGGGAGTTAGGAAAACAAAGTATGGTGAAAGAAATTTCAAGTTTTACCATAATTGTAATCTGGATAGTGTTATCTGGAAAAGTGATGTGACTTATGTATTAAAATCATAACACATGTATAACTTCAACTGTAAGCCCAAAGGCCCTTTTATTCCAACTATACAACTCTAACGCAACTAGTGTTTACGACGTAGTAGGAAACATTTGAACCAATTAATACCTTTCTATATGAAAATTGGGTAGACTATGACCATTAAGACCTAAAAATCGACATGTCCTCGTCAATTACGACCTATCCCAAGGTGGGTCCCTACGTGGTTCTCACTAACTGACATCATAAGAAATCTCATTAGGTCTCTTAATATTTCTTCTAAAAGAAAGAGGTGGACCCCACCATAGTCACTTAATACCTCTAACCCTAGCGGACCCCATCTAAAGATTTCACCTATCGTATTCATAGCGTAACTTATGACCTATAATCCAGTTGGGACTAACCTAGTGTCAACTGGGTTATTTATTATAGGCGACATCCCCACATCAGTCCGTAAAACGACAATGCTGGTAGCCAGATTTAGCTGGTCAGACTTATACGTTACCTTGGACTGACCTCGCATCCCTATAACTTTGTCATACTTCGTATGTATAACCACTGTATACATGTGCCGTCCTACATAATTAATAGTTGAGGCCATATAAGGTAACCCTTTATTACTCCTCTAGTAAAGGATTAACTCCCAAATTTACATTAACTACTTTCTTATAATTTAATGTTGTTGAATTATTCTAATAATGCTAATCATTACACTCAATACATTGTAATTAATATGTTATTAATTTTGGTAATTAATGCGTTAGTATTATGCGCACACACACATGCGTGCGAAATTTAAGGTCTAATCATTACGTTTCAATAATTTGATAATAATTCGATTACAAGGTAATTTGAAATATCAATCTCATATAAATCTACAATTCCAAACAAGAACCGCTACTATCCATAGCTAATAAAAAATAGATGTGTATTACAATGGAATGTTATCAAGCTTTCTCCGGTATTAATATACTAGAATCAATTTTCTATTTTAGACAAATAGATCTCACAAATTAGATCACCTATTCAATTCAACATTTGCATACATTACTTTGGGGTGAGAAAGGAATTCTATATTTATTTAAGTCTTTCTTTTAGAATCCTTTAACACTAATATTTAAAACAAAAGAAAATAGATTAAATAGACTGGATTACCGAATTTGAGACAATTAATTTGATTTTCATATATTAATATAAAATAATTACAATTCCAACATATACAAAGATTGATATTTACATAGGAAAATTTTGGGGTTTTATTATTTAGGGTTTTACGTTTATAGAATTTCCTAAGGCATATATGAAATCTAAATCAATACAACACAGAAATTAAAATGGAAAAATTAACATTCCACCGACAAAAGATTACTTGGTTTAGGATTGGATTTGATTTAGACCATCCCCTTTTAAATATACGAAAAATGAATTAGATATATAGATTAAATTTCAGAAATCATTCAAATTAGAGCTAAGAAATCAGAATTACTTACCCGAAAGTTTGCAATTTCTAAAACCTCAAGGGGAAGGATTTGACAAAGCTTCGTTGTTGCGACAGAATTTTACAAGGGATTAGTGGGGGGTCAAGGGGTCTATTTATAGTGGTAGAAAGGAACGAGAGTGTTAGATTAAAACTAAACAATCCGAGCCATCTGTCCAGAATGTTTCACTGCTGAAACGTCCCTACCGGTCGATCCTGCCCCTTAGGAGCGGTCAACCGGCTCGTTCATTTTTGGCCATTTTGTTTTCTTCTGCTTATTTTGGTTTATCACCCTAATTTTTCTAAATAATCATTTGTAATGTTACATCTAGACTAAAGCATTGTTTGAATTCTAATTTCATACTTTTGAATTTCTTCCATATTTTAAATTCTAAACTTGTTTTAAATTATTTTTACTCGAAGACTTCAAATGTTCATAACTTCTTTGTTTGAACTCCGATTTCAACATATTATATGTGAAAATTTACCAGAAAAACGCCATTGATGGAATGGTGCAATTTCCATGATCAAATTTCGAAATTTACAGTAACTCCATTTTTAGCCTTGCTTTAATTATTTAATTTCTTATTGAATTTTTAGGGGTGTTACAACTAATGTGGATGTCGTATTGAATTGTTTTAAGTAACTTCATAGGGTCTCTGCAGCCCTCTGCTTTAGGGCCCTATAGTGCCATCATGTTCTTTGGTCGTGCAATACCTCAATATAATCTATGAGAACGCTGACCAACTCTTGAACCCTAGCTCTTGCTTTCATTCAGATTTGCTCCTAAATTCCAGCTATGATCGCCCTCTTGAATGAATGAAGTTCAAAGCTAGACATTCGGATAAGGAAAAAGGTACCACGCTTTGGTCCTCAGTCGGAAGGATGCCTGGCTATTTCGGTAGGGAGAGGAAGTGAAGCGAAATAGATAAACGATGGAACCAATGAAAGGACTACTCAACGAGAATAGTAATACTAGTCTTCCCTAGGTTTGTAGATCGGTAGCCGCTTGGAATTTGAATATGAACTCGGAACTTGTTCATGTATCTGTTTGCTAACTTAGCTCATGTGCTAATGGACCCACTACCTAGCTATCTAAACCACATCGTCGTCAAATCTATAGAATACAATGGAAAACACTATCCCATCACTTCCTTTTACACAGCTAACATTTTTGTATGTCAGATATATCTTACCAACTAAACGGTTGGATCTGGCCTTTTGTTGTTTGTCTCTGATAACTTGAAATCAAGTGGATTACTTGCATCATGGATGTTGGGGTGAATGAATTCCTGTTCACATCTCCAAGCCCAGTTCTTGCTATCCACTTTATAGTACATTTCCTATCATCTCAGCAATTCTATCATTATCATCCAATGGAGGTCTTCGAACTATACCTTTATCTTGCCTCTCCTTTCATTCCTACAAGAAACTTCTGGCTTCAACTCCTATTATTGTACATTCGCATTCTGACATTCGATCTACAGCTTAACATATCCTTAAACATGCCTCATCCTATCTTAAGTCAGTAACAAAGCCTAATGCCTCTATGATTCTGCACCGAGTTGTAATTCTGGGTCGACACCAAGTTGTGAGGGTGCTAAGGGTTGACTCTAACTTTTTATGCTCCACTTCCAAGCACACCCGTTCACCCTTCCAGCCTCCAATTCTGGTTTCTAGCAACTATCATTGTTCTATGTTGTTCCATTCGTTTGAGAAATTCATTAGCATTTCTTCTTAGCATGAAATCACACATCTTGCATCTCTATCATCATTTTCTCCATCTTTTCTCTAGTTATATATATGGATAGGGATTTGATCCCGAGGGCACTTCACAGCTGCTCCTTATTCTTGTTGGCTTCCTCCAAGAACAAATCTTTTATTAAGCCTCTTCATATTCTTTAAATCACATTTCAAGTCTTTAGATCTGAGTTTTCATAGTGAAAGCGCTAAATGTTTTGACCAAAAGTAGCACAAAATACCAAATTTCTAATCAAATATGAAAATTAGAAAAGAAGAGAATAAAAGCAAGAGAAGAAAGCACAATTTTTACAGTGTTTAACAGTTACTCCTGCCTACCTCCACTTAGTCGATTTCTATTGATTACCCTTTTTACAAAGTTGTTTATATTACTCGGTTGCTTAAACTTCGTAAGGATCCATCAGAGTGTAATTCAGAAGTGTAACTCATAACTTGTCAAAATTAGGAGTTCAGGATGAAGAAGAAATAAGTCTTTTTTAAAGTGATTTCTACTCCTATTTATAGATCAAAATCCCTGAATAAACACTTAAAATTCTCCATCATGCTCTCCATGTTCACCGTATCGCTTCTTAAAAAGTTCCATGACTGATCTGACAAAGAATTCACAACTCATCATCGAGTTATGAATCTCAAGTTGTCATCGAGTTGACTTGGGTCAAACTCAAAGTTACGTTGCTCTATGTCTTTCTATTCCTTACTTTAGGTTTTCTTTACGTTTCCTAGGTTCATCTCAGGTATGACTCGGGTCCGATCTGAGGTATCGAGTTGAGAATGTGGAATCGAACTTTTTGATCCATTTTTGGTATCTCCTTTGTATCCATTTACTATTTTTTTATGATGTCATTAGGGGTTTGCATCCATTTCTTCTTATTTCCTTAGCCTATTTTAATCATTTGAGTTCGAAGATTGGTAATTTTGGTTATAACAGATATGATATATGCATCAAAATGGTGAATATATTATTTGCTTCTTTCTTTAGAAAAAATAGATAATATTAATATTATTGACAATATAAAAAAAACTGAACATAGTTCTAGCGTATGATTATATGAACCCTTTTTTGGATCATATGACTATGAATAGTTAACTCACATTCAACATTGACTTATATAATACTAATTTATTTCTAGTTACATGTTCATTGATGAGCTCCGTGCTTATGAAGAATAATGAAATAGAGAAATGCAAAGGTCACATACTAAGCTCTGATTCTTTTTGGCATTATATATTAATTTTTACTTAGTCATTGCCTTGAAAAATATCAAAATGCTATTATTACATTTAAATATCTAAATAAATTAGTAGAACTATGGGCCATCAATAATTAAAATCTTAAATTTTATACTATATGATATGCTATAATTCATTATGTAACTATACTTAGTTATAAGTAATGGTATTTGGAGAAACTCACATAATTAATTTTAAAGCATAAGCTTACTCCATTTATCTATATTTCCTCTATAGACATAGTATGTATGAATTGTTATTACGGATCCTATTACACCAAATTTTTCTAGTGATATTTAGTGAATTTTTAGTATTATAATCTTTTCGGCATTGAAGCATTAATAATTAAAATTCATTATTTCTAAAAAATTAAAATAAAAAATGCTTAACTCGCCCTTTTCCAAGGTGGTACATAGGCAGATTTAACCTAATGGACTTTATGAACATCAATGCAGAAAGATCGAAGAGATGGTCACCGGCATTGAAGATCTATTATATTTGAAATTATGGACTTTTATTGAATGGAATTAGACGGACATCATTTAAAAAATGCTAAATAGAACTAGCACACCCCCTAGTAGAGTGATCGGAATATTCACCTTACAAAAAGGAATCAGAATAGAGGGATCGGAGTAGAGAGATCGAATTGAATAAGATACGCACTACACAACTCAATGATGATTGCTCCATAATTCAACAACTTCAGGGCGGGTTGAGGTGAAACTTTAGGATCGAGAAGTAGGGACCTTAGGAAGGAAACGTATATCAAATAGAGTAAGTTGCAGGGATCGTCCCTCTTCTGTCCATAGGGATCGGCTATAATTAGCTTTCACAACATATTGCAACAAGGATCGATCAATAACTCAACATCTATAGATCTAATTGACATGAAACTTAAAGGACAAGAATATTATGGCATGAGGGACTTACCGAAGGGATCATACCCCATAAATCAACAAAAATAAGGATCGGCACCGACCCTTATCTTGGAGAGCAATCAGTCTAAGTTTTTCTGTGCCGGTCATGTGGGCCTGGAGGTTCTTCTAGTGAAATTTCAGTCTGATCCATACACATCTTCCCCTATAAATATAACAAGCACGACATCAGAAAAGGGATTTTCTTTCTGCTTCATTCTATCTTATACCTAGGCTATACTCTACAATTTTTATTTTGGGATTACATGGATTTGCAACTAGTTGTAGCATAAATAAATAAAAGAAAAATTTATGGAGTGGACGTAGGTCAGAGTTAGCCAAATCACTATAAATCTATCTCTCTTTACTTGCTTTTAGTTATAATTTTATTTTTCTTCAGTTTAAATTCTCTACGTTAAATCATCTGAGATCTATGACTGGATATTGGTGCTTTCACATAACTGGATGTTGGTGGCCATTTTTGTTGCTAACAAAAATGTTCTTATAGAAGAAATACAAAGCGAATTATATGTTGAATTATTCAATATATATGGTTAGTTATATAAATGATAAAATAAGCGATGGTCGAAGGTATTGATGTGTGACAGATATAGCACTCTGTATAATTTGTTTAGTAGTTTTATTGACGTGTAAGTAGTTTTATTGAATTTTGAGTTTGAAAATCCAAAGGGCTTTCTTACAGTGCATTGAGGTATATTGCTATACATCTTCAAGTTAAATATGCAAATAACATGTTGGCTTGTGGAGTTTATTTTCAGTTATTGAAATATATGCATTTTATGAGGACTCATTGCATGTAGTTAGTAGATTATTGACTCTGAACAAAGCAGCAATGCATGGGAGATGCACAACAAGCCTACAAAGAAAATTATCATCTTTTGAGAAAGGGCACCACAAGACTTTTAATGTAAGCGTAGCCTACTTCCAGTCCATCTAAGGTAAAATTATTCATTAAATGTAATATGTTTTTTGCAACGACCCACCTTTTTAATCCCTGGGAATGACACTTAATACATCCTCGGTGTTCGCGTTCCATTGCCCAAGCACCCAAAAGTTAAGTTGTCCTGGTGTAAAATAAAGAACAGAACAAGACATAATAGCTAAACCTCACAGCAGAATGGTTACATATAATATAAAATGATATAGTACAAAAGGTTACTCCTTATAAGGAGTTATCAGAGTTATAAAAAAACTACATCTCACAGATTGATAGCTACACATTCTGACTTTGCATTTTTAAGATACAAAATACACCTAACTAATCATACAGCGAAAATAAATAACTAGATAACCAAGGAGCTTCCCGCTCGATCACCGTCTTCAAAGAGCTCCAAAGAAAACATGTTACTCTATGACTACCCAAATATAATTAAGGATCCGGGAGTTTAGGGAAAATAAACAACTCAGGTCAGACAAAATGTGTGGTATGAGCAAAGCTATAAAATAAATGGGGTGTATTTAGACAATAATATGTGGGACCAAGCCGCTAACGCAAAACGGGTTTTCTCCAACATAAACAAGAACCAAACATAAAAAAATGAAAATGAACAATAAGGAAAAAAATCCAAACATAGGTGATGGTTATAATTAGTATAACGTTGGAAATAGTCTAAATAAAAATTCAAATTGGATAGAATAGATAAAACAAAACAATAGTCCTAACTCGATAGAATGGACTAAACAAGATAACTATCCAAACTCGATAGAATGGACTAAACTAATAATTAAACACCACGAAGAGTAGTTGACTCTTCACGTTGTAATTAAAGAAATCAGATTCAAAGGTTCGAATCGAATAAGAAAATGAAATTTTCCAACAATGACTAGAAGGGTGCTCCCTCCTTACCGAAATATACCTCTGAAAATATGCTTGAGAACTTCGATGGCTTTCGAACATGTCCAAGCCGGGCCCTGCCAACGATTATCGAGAATCCGAGTATTTCACATCTCAATGCGCAAAAATCGATTCCAATCTAGAGTGGATGCGAAAATACCCTAATAGGAGCAACCCCACATAGCTTGGCTTCCACTTGCTCTTTAGGTTTAGACATTTTCGAAAAAGGATAACAAAGCTCAAGTGAGCAACACATCGTCTTAGAATGATGAAGTACAAAGAAGGCTGAGGTAATCTATTGTTGGGAAACCAACTACCGAGGATATAAAACGATCGTATATGGAAATTAATTCTTGTGCACTTATCACTACTCATCGAATTCCAACTCATACTATTTCTTGGTTAACAATAATATCAGACAATTCAAGGTAATGTTACCTCAAAGTCATGTCTCACGATTATTCTTAACTTTCGAAATAGCGACGAGTCTACTTCTTCGATATTTAGTGCTAAGTATACAAATAAATCATTCCCATATAAGTGAACCACTTAATGGAAATTAATTCATTTCCATAAATGAATCAAACCTTTTCTTTTAAAAACTCGAATTCGTGTTTGGCCTCACATTACGAGTATTAGCTTTAAGACATTTTGTTAAAAGAGTTCACTAAATTCAAAACATCAATTCAAAAAGGATCTAATAACTTAAAACATCTTTATTACATTGATTAATTAACTTTAAACTTCATCACATAATTTAATTTTTGAACTTCAAATGGCTTTAAATAATAAGAAGGGTAAACCACTTTAAGCTTTATTAATCCAATTAATTGGTAAAATAAAATTAATTAAATTAATGAAAAATTAATCATCATTGTTTAAATGAATAACAAAGTCAAACATCCTTGTTATTTTGGTAAATTCACTTTGAAACTTCATAAATTAGGTTGATTAATTAACTCCGGTAACCTTTAATTAAAAGGGTAAATCTCCTTTAAAACCTAATTAATTTAATTAATTAATAAGATTAAAATATAATTAATTAAATTAGTTAATTAATAATTAAATATCATGATTTTAAAATGATTAATCAATTTAAACCATCATTAAGGAAATATTAATTAAAGTTAAAACAAGTTGATTTCCTTCTAAAAGACATTAATTAAAAAGATTAATTAATTTAAAACATCATTAATTAATTGATTGATTAACTTTAATCCATCATTTTCAAAAGATTAATTAGCCTTGAACATCATTAAATGAAATGATTAATTAAATTTAAAACATCATTAACTAAGCAATTAGTTAAATTCAAAACACATCATTAATAAGTTAATTAGCTAACCTTAATCCTTATTAATTAAATAATTAATTAAATTAAATAATCATTATTAAAATAATTAATTATTTTTAAAAACATCATTAATCAAAATCTTGCTTAACTTGTAAAAAATTCCAAGCACGAAGATGAAGCCAAATGGTCTAATAAGAAGTGATTTTTCGAAAGTGCCGATACAACGACTTTCGCTATACGGCCAATGCAACAAACAAGTTTATAATATTATCAACACAATCAAACATCACATAGCAATGGTTTAAGCATACATACATCAAGCATTCCTAGAAAAATAATATGAACATGAATATAGTTTTAAAGCTTTTTTTTTTAGGGTAAAATTTTACCTACTAACTAGTTTGCTAACTAACATTTAGTTAACATGTTTGCATCCACCACACATTTCATTCCCGAACCAAACATGATAAAATTTACATCATGTCCAAATCAAGCAAGCAATATATATCACAGTATAACTAAAGTAAAATATTTCCCGAATAAAATTAAGAGTTTTACTCACCAAATCTTTTTAGAAACTTGAAATAAACTTTAAACTTATAGAGCTTGGAAACCACCAAAATAAACACGGAAAGGGTCATTTCTCCTTGGTTTTTAGACATGTTGCACTAGAAATTTGGTGATGTAGTTAAAATCAAATTTTTAGGAAATTCTTTCCTCTACAATCTAAAAAAAAGAATTACTCAATTTGGGTTTGTTTTGTGGGAAGATATAGTAAGAAGAAGAAGTGATATTTTCGGACTTTATAATCTGTATCCGTAAATACTTTGGAACGAATTTTTCACCTAATAGCACTTAGAAACTGAAGAAATGGTATAAATGACAGCTGTATCCAGCTCGATTCTCTTGAATTTTAGAAAACGAGTTTCTTTATTTGGAGTATTTTTTGGGATGTTATGGCTGTGAGAACAGAAGGTAAAATTTTGGGAAGAAAATGAAAATGAGAGCATGGAATTGCTATTTATAGTCACATGCAAAATGGCTTGTAATGACCCATAATTTTCCATAATTAAAAATAGTTAAATTAATAAGGTTTTGTGATTTAATGTTGGAAGAAAATAAAAAAAATGGATTTAATAATGAAATAATAGCCGAAATGAAATTTCATAATGTAATGTAAAACAATTTGATAACTATCTTAATGTAATTCCAAAATATTTTGAAATGATTGAAATGTTATAATTGGTTATTAATTGAAAATAAGAAAATAAATTAAATGTTGTATTTATTGGTGAAATAATAAATTGAAATTGGGTAAAATTAGTGTTGTGGTAATAGTTATGGCATTTTGTGTAGATAACGAACTTACAAATGTTACTAAATTAAGAAAAGGCAACGATTGTCATTTGTTACAAATTTATTTAATCTATTGAACTAGATTTAAAATCAGTTGCAAATTAAATGTAGTTAGATATCACGTTAATATGAGTTAAGATGATAACTATAAATTATGAATGTAATAAAAGGTATATAAATGTTAATTATATTCACAAGGTAATAATTGATTTAATAAAAGGAGTGAAACAAAGATAAATTAATTTATTGAGATTTTAAATTATAATAAAATTGATTTTTTTTAATGTAATTGAAATACTGCAACTAATATGGTAATAGATGATAATAGTAGAATATTAGTATAATAAGATATAAATAAATGTTAACTATGTCTATAGAGTAATAATTGATTGAATAAAAAGGTTGAAATCAAATTAAATCAATTTATTGGAATTAAATTATATTTAATTGGATTTAATTTCATTTGAAATTGAACACTTCAACCGATGTGATAATTAACACCGGATTGATATGTAATTTTTTTAAAGTTATTGTAAATGTCTAAGTAATCAAAAATGATAAAATTTGTTTGTTATTAAAAGTGGAATTAAAAAGGCAACATAATTAATTTAATAATAATTTATTTAATTAACGTGAAAATAGCCGTTTTGGCCACTATCTCAGATTTCGACGAAACCAATTTCAATGGATCCGTAATAGTGAATTATTATAGGACTTCAAGTTACGTAGCGATCAGATCTGTCGTTTGATCGTACGGACTCGAAACGCGTAAAAATCAAGTTAATTAAATTCAATTGAAATCAACTTGTAGTAAGCTGATTTTAAGCTAACTTAATTATACGATGGGATTTGGAGTTGGAACCTATTCTATTGGATTTAAAAACATCAAAAACATATATTTGATATATGGGATGACATACTTTTGTTCTGGAGGCAGAACGAGCTTTTCTGGTCGTTAATGTCGTTTTGAGTCAATTGGATATGTTATTCTTTCTTATCGGGCCTTGTCCATATAAATACACTTTGTTTCTCAAACCCTAGCAGTCATTTTCTCATTCCTATACGTACAACTCCATTTGTCCGTTTCTCCTTCTCAAATGGCAAAAATTCAAATTTCTAGATTCAATTGCAAATCAAAATCAAATCAAAAAATTGTTATATCTACTCTGGCATTGCCTCGAGTGACGTGTTCACATGCCCTATTGCGCCTACTACGAGTTTGGTTTGTACCATACCTATGGGGTGCCTTCTGACAGTCCTCCAGTTTACGGTGGAATTACTGTACTGTATAGACTATGGAATTATATAAAATGTGTTAAGGGTGATATGAGTAACGCCTTAACGCTATTTTAATACTTTAATATAGACACTATTAATAGCGTATTATACTACATAATAGATTGTTTGACGGATCCTTAGGAGGTAGAAATCCCGAACTTCTCTTAAGTTATTGCACTCATGTTAGACACTGGATGGAAGATGTCAAACCCTGTAAACATCTCCGATGTCGTTACTCTCATGTTTATTTAATGCTGATTTAACTTACTTAAGATCTTTTAGTTTTGACTCGAGTGTTTTGTCTTTTCAATTCGCTTGAGTCATCCCGAGCTTTTCAGTTTATCGAAGACTGCTTTCTGGAGGACCAAGACAAAGATTTTGTACTATTATTATTTGCTATATTTATTCCACCGCATCATGTTGTTCCACTGCATTTAGTTATTATTTACTCTTGTCTTATGTAACTCTGATCTATATTATAAAGGTTAATCAATGTTATTTGTAAATAGCTTTATGAACTGTTTATTTGACTATAATATTTTGTCATTCTGCTGCGAGATTCTGTATTTGTTTTCTTTCGTTCTTTGTTTTTCTTATTTACCCCATAAAAATATTCCCTTTTGAAAGGTTTGAGTTTGATGTGTGTGTCTTATGGTCGATTTATACCGTCCAAAATGTAGGTCTTTACAGTTGGTGTCAGACCTTTGGTTTAGCGATAACTTTAGCATTGTGGGTTTGACTCTTTGGAAATAGGGTAGCAATACCCTAGAATGAGTCGTTGTGTGTATATATATAAGATGGCGTATTTGTTAGATTTATAAAAGATTTTTGTATTGTGTTAATTTGTTCTGTTTTGTATTTATAAATTTTGGTCGGTGCATAGGATGTTACGACATCGATGGGGATTTCTAAGTAATTAATAGGGAAGACCGACACAGTTTGTTTTGAAATATAGGTAAATGAAATAATTTTTCCTATTATATATTTTTGTATATAAAATAATAGATTTTATTAATGATATAGTTGGATGTATTAAGTTGTTTGTTAGATAGATAAATTTTATAAATATTGATTGAAAAATAGGATTTACAAATAAAGTAAATATAAATTGGAAGTTTAGAACCGAACTTCCGGGATTTTTGAAATTTCTTTCAAAAAGGTTTTGGTATATAATATTAGTAGTATTTAGAAGTATTTTTTGATATGAATATTTCAAGATGATTTGAAATAAAGTTTTAAAGGAAACTTTTAAAGGAAATAAGTTCTCTGCCCCCCTCTCAGTTGCTGAAAAATAATTTCGGTGATGAGTGCATGCATCGTCGACGTTTATTTTCGATTTTCAAAGTGAAGAGACTGCTATAGTAATTTTACCACACATCTGTTTCGATGAATAAAACCTTAAATTTGAATTTCTAAATATGATTTGATCTAAAAGGATAAATATATATATTATTTTCTAAGTGACTAAAATAAACCCGGAGATTAGTTCTTAAATTTTCTGATACTTGATAGTTTTCAATTATTGAAATGAATGAAATCTTAATTATTTTAATCGTTGGAAGTTTTAAAATGAAGAAAAATATAAATAATTAGAGGCTAAGTAATTAATGATATATACGAGAAATTGGAAACTTGTAAACTTAAGAGTAATGAAAATTTTAGAGATGAATTATTGAACTTTGAAAAAAAATGAACAAGATGAACTTGTGTAACTTTCAATTTAATTCTTAAGATATATATATATATATATATTACCAAAATGTTAAAAGTTGTAATGTTAATAAGAATATGTAATGGAATATTATACGAGTAAAACTTAAATAATGAAAATGTTCAATGTAATTATGTATTAAAAGGGAAAATTAAGAGGTATAAGCCTATTGCAAACCTAAGTAAATAATTTAAATGCTACTAATTAAAGTAACAAAAAGGTGAACACTATAAGTAAATAACTATAAACTTAATTTAATGTTGAAGCCATGTATAATTAAAATGAGTATTATGTTGATTGAATGGTTATAACTTCAAAACGCATTGAAATGATTTAGAAATGGATTTAATGTTCAATAATACAATATATGGAAGAATGAATGTGAAAAAGAAATAATCCATTAATGGTGAATTAAATTGCAAAGAGATTTACATAATAAATGTCTAATAATTGGAATGGAAATAACTTATATAAGCAATGATTGTAAAGTAACGAAAAGAAAATAGGTATTATGTAAATGAATTTTGTAAGTGATAAACGTAAAGAAATTAAAAGGCATTCTATGAACAAATAAAAATGAACAGTGAATAATGTTAAAAAAAGAGTAGTAAGAATAAAACTTAAACATTATTTGAAATTATTGTTTGTTGACTTATGGATTGGTTGGGAAATGATACTTCTATTGTGTAGGATGTATAAATGATCTATTGAGTTTTATCTAAGACTTTTGAGTGTATGCTTTACTTCATAGTTTATTTATCATTTTATATGATTAGAGGTTTCTAAACCCGAACAAACTAATTGTTGGTTGCTATGGATGTAAAATTGATATTTTTGACTATATGTGATGATTGTATGATTTGTTTGTAAGTAATTGCTGTCATGTTGTGATTGTTTTGTTGTTATTAGTTGAAACAACTTAAATATGTCTCTTTTATATAATAATTAACCTCCTTGGATTATGTAAGTGAAATACAGGTTTATGGAAGCAATAATTACTGCTTTTGGTTTCATAAATAAGCGTTGCTTGCCCGACAACTAGGTACGTTCTCGGATTTCGATTTTCTAGCGATATTATTTCTCGGGGTTTGGGATATTTTATTTTGAAATATATGATATATATTGTTATTATTGATATTATTATTTCTCCCAGACCTCTTCGTACAAAGGAGACTCTGCCAAAATTTTCTATGAATTTTGGACTTAGAAAGTTTTTGTGGAACCTTTTCAAACTTTTATTAACTTGAATATAAAAGGATTTAATTGTTTATAAATTGATATATTTTATTTAAATTATTTAATTATATAATTTAATTGTTAAAACTAGTTAATTTAATAAAGTTTTGTTATTTAATGTTGGAAGAAAAAAAAATTAAATTTAATAATGAAAGAATAACTGAAATGAAATTTTATAATATAATGTAAAGAAATTTATAACTATATTAATGTAATTCCAAAATATTTTGAAATGAATGAAATTTATAATTGGTTATTAATTGAAAATAAGAAAATAATTTAATTGTTGTAGTAATTAGTGAAATAATACGTAATAAATTGAAGTTGGGTAAAATTAGTGTTGTGGTAATAGTTATGGCGTTTTGTGTAGATAACAAACTTACAAATGTTATTAAATTAAGAAAAGCTAAGGTTGTCATTTGTTACAAATTTAATTAATCTGTTGAATTAAATTTGAAATCAATTGCAAATAAAATGTAATTAGATATCACGTTAATATGAGTTAAGACGATAACCACAAATTATGAATGTAATAAAAGGTATAGAGATGTTAATTATATTGACAAGGCAATAATTGATTTAATAAAAGGAGTGAAACAAAGATAAATTAATTTATTGAGATTTTAAATTATAATAAAATAGATAAAAAATTTATGTAATTGACATACTACAACTAATATGGTAAAGATGATAATTGTTGAATATTAGTGTAATAAGATATAAAAAAAATGTTAATTATGTCTGTAGAGTAATAATTGATTGAATAAAGAGGTTGAAATCAAATTAAATCAATTTATTGGAACTAAATTAAATTTAATTGGATTTAATTTCAATTAAAATTGAACACTGTAACCGTGTAATAATTAACACCGAATTGATATGTCAATTTGTTTTAAATTATTGTAAATGTCTAAGTAATCAAAAATGATAAAATTTGTTAGTTATTAAAAGTGGAATTAAAAGGGTGATTTAATCAATTTAATAATAATTAATTTAATTAACGTGAAAATAGCCATTTTGGTCACTGTCTCGGATTTCGACGAAACTAGTTTCATCGGACCGTAATAGTGAATTATTATAGGATTTCAAGTTTCGTAGCAATCGGATTTGTCGTTTGATCGTACGGACTCGAAACGCGTAGAAATCAATTTAATTAAATTCAATTGAAATCAATTTGTAATAAGCTGATTTGAAGCTAACTTCTTTATACGATGGAATTTGGACTTGGAACCTATTCCATTGGATTTAAAAACATCAAAAACATATTTTTGATATACGGGATGACCTACTTTCGTTCCGGAGGCAGAACGGGCTTTTCTGATCGTTATTGTCTTTTCTAATCAATCAGATATGTTACTCTTTCTTATCGGGCCTTGTCCATATAAACATACTTTGTTTCTCAAACCCTAGTAGTCATTTTCTCATTCCTATATGTATAACCATCTGTCCGTTCCTCCTTCTCAAATGGCAAAAATCCAAATTTCTAGATTCAATTGCAAATCAAAATTAAATCGAAAATAACTTCTCTAACCCTATCTTATTACATATCGATTCAAAGCTCTCGAGGAGCGCAATCTACTATAGTGATTTGTTTCTCAAATCAGATCATCATTTGTCCAGAAATCAAAGAATTATTCTCGGTCGTTCATCACGTTTCGATCAACATCAACAGATCGTCGAATCGAGGGTATGGTAGCGTAGAGATGGTCGAAGGAAGTGCATCAATGCTGTTCATTTGGAAGTTCAATGGCTAGATCGCTCAGAAAAATTGAATAAGGATCAAAACCCTAGAACTTAGGTTACCGACACACAGTGCTAGGGCTAAGAAGAGGTGGCATCGATGCCATGGCTGGGTGCGGCTCATCGTGGGCAAGAGAATGAATGTGGTTGGAGGGTTTCTAGTGCTCGGAGGCGCACGAGTCTCGTGATCGAAGTTGGTGCAGCGGCCGTTCTTCATGGGTTCGAACATCTTTGGTTCGCATGGAAGAAAGGTTGCAGGATGATGACGTGGCATGGATTGTTTGGTTCATTTTATTTATTTATTTTAATCTAACCTAAAATTTCAATCTTCTAATGCATATAACTTTTGCATACGAATTCGAATTCTCGCGCAGTTTGTTCTGCTGGGATCGTATCAAAATTCCTGACGTTATGGAACTAGATTGGACGAATTTTAGGACTGTTCAAATTTATGCCTTTATTTGGATTTTAAATCGATTTGAAATCAAAGGTGAGTGATTAACCCACTTACAATTCCTAAATTATCTTATGTTAGTTAAATTAATTTATGATGTGATTAGAAATTAATTGGTTGATGTTTGGTATATTTAAATTGTCATGCCTGTTAAATCTGACTTTTATTGATTATTATCACCATTTAATTTAATATTAAATTTTAATCCATCTGTTGTACTTGTTATTGATAATCGGTTAGCTATTGATGTTTATTGATTGATTTTGATGGATGTTGGATAGTTGGCATTGGATGACTGGATGTTATATTTATATTGTCATAACACTGCAAGTTCCCTTGAATTCCCTATGGGTTGAAAAGATACATACCTCAACGATCTGAATGAGTAGGGAGAAAATGTTATGGATTGAAATGGTAGGCTCGAGCAATTTCATGTATTTGAAATTTAATTTTGGGATTGTTGGTTGAAATGATATATACCCGTAAAATTTAAAATTGCGGATTGAAATGATAAATATCTGTATCACTTGACCATAGGGTAGAAAATTATATATGGACACCAGATTGGTTAAATTAAATGATTTTTAAATCTTTAAATTTTGAATTCAGTTAACTAGTATTTTGAAATAGAAAATGATGTTATATAAAAAGTATTTTCGAAAATCCAAGCGTTAAGGTTGATGTAACGACCCCGGATTTTTATTTAAATTTAAAATGATAATTAAAATCTATTTTTGAAGAAAAACGGTGAAATTAATCGATTTAGTGATGTGAGTTTCCCCGAGTTCAAATATATTCTATATAAATCATTTAAATTTTTGAATATTGTATATATATGTATATATGTGAATATATATATATATATACACATGTATATTTCGGTATATATGAGTCAATTTGAAATTATAAAATCTTGTGTGTATATATATATATATATATTTTGATTTGAATTTAAATCTTAGATGAATGGTTTAATAAATATTGGAGTTATAAAATGAATTAAGAAATATATATATATATATAGTAACTCATAAATAAATTTTAACAACATGTTAAAATAGAAGTTATTCATACTATAAAGTAATAGGACAAAGCAGTGGAACAAAACATATATATATGAATTAACTTGCAAAACAAACCAGCTATATTTAAACATTAAAACAAAATGTGTGAGCAAATAAAATAATATAAGACAATAAATATTAAAGTAAGATAACAATAAATATTTACACTAGAAATAGAAAAAAATAATATGAGATAAATTTTAATAAAAATAGGAAGTAGAACATTTGCTAAATTCTAACAACATAATAAAATAGAAATTTATTTATATTACAAAACAAGAAGATTTAAAGAAAATAAAGAAAAGAAAAGAAACAACATTTAAAATATGAAAACAAATGCAGTATAAGTATGTTCAAAACTGAAATATAAGTATGTAAACGAATTAGTTAAGAAACAAACAAATATAAAAGTAAGTATGCAAGACAAAGTGAAAGAACATAAAACAAAGTAAAAACAAGCAAAGTATAAAATATAAATCTATGTATGCACACTTAAACAATACAAGGCAAATTAATATAACATGTAGACCTGGAAACAAGTATGCAGGAAAGTAAAGAAATACAATATAAGGTAGGACAGTAAGTTTATATTTAAGTATATCAACATCAAGTACATGAGCAAAAGCAAGATATCAGCCACCCTAACATATCATATCAGCCATGCCTATGTTGTACAAACAACATTACCCTGTACAACCATATCACCTATACATTCTTTTCTATATATCACTCCTTACGTTCATCAAAATAAAGAAAATCAGAAATGAAAGATCAGAATAAAAGGGAAGCTTTAAACAAATCAAGCATGCAAGTTCCTGGCTAAAATTCTTCTTTGCTTCTCTGTTCAAAAACATCAAAATATGCTGCTCTGTTCCACTACAAGGTGAGCAAACTAAACCTAAACACACTTTTATATATTGATATTGTGAATGATTAATTGAATTAGAATAGTAGATAATGTTTTGTTTGTGTATAGGTAAAAATCTGTTGTGAATAATATTTGTATGCATACTGTATATACATGTGATACTCTGTCTTGTTTGCAGGCTTAGTTTTCACTTAAAAATCCTTATGGCATGATCTAGTGTTTAATAGGATCTGATAATTAAACAAAATTTGTTTGATTTAACATGAATTATGTTTAAAATTTTTAAGTAAATCGAAATGAAGCCAGTTGTCTCTGGAAGTATAAAAAAAACAACTGTATATGTTAAATAACACCAAAACTCAAACTTTTGAATTTACAAATTCAGTATTATAAACTGAATACATAAACAAAAATATGATTTTTAACACAAAAATCAGGATTTCTAGTTTGGGATTAAAGGTGGGGTTTGGGTTTAACTGGAAATTATATTAGAGGAAATCTCTGGCGATCTAGGGAAGGAGAAGTCTCGGGGTTTTGTCTGAAGGTAGGTGGGTGGTCAGTGATGCTGGGAAAAATGGAAGGGGTGGCGATCGTTCGACGTGGTGAAGGCGGTGAGCAATATTTGCTCGTAAACCTAGTTTTGGTCGCAGTTTTTGATTTGATTCGTTCTTCCTCCATGATGCATCGAGTGCGAAGCAACTGTGGGAGATGGTGGTGGGGTTGATGACGAAGTGATGGCCGAAGTTTCGTACGTTCCGGTGGTCGGAGGTGTGGATGCGAGACGTTGACAGGTTTGGGTTGAGGGGGGGTTGCGTTTCCAGGTTTCGAATTTTTAAACTCGAATTCAATTTCGAGTTGCTGTTGGATTTTTTAGTGGTTGCGATTAGATCTGGAGATGGTCATAGATGTGTTGAAGCCTTCGTGGATAGCCGGAGTTCGCCAGCGTCATGGTGCACGTGCACCGTGCACTAGCATCAGGAATTTGAAAAGAGAAGTTTTTGGGTTTGGGAAGAAAATGTATCCAGGGTTGAACGCGAGTTATCTCGAGTATTTACTCGAGGTCCTTAGCTGTTGGACTCGAAGCAAACTCCAGTTTGCCTCGGGTTGGTTTAACAGAGTTACAGTTTTGTTTAAAACTGTTTGCAAATTGAAATTTAAACCAAATTTAAATGAATTTGTAAACTCGATATGAATAAAGTTAAATCAGATTTAAGTTAGATTCAAATAGAACTTTGAATCTTAAAGTTTTAAAAAGGAAATTTAAATTTTAAATTTAAAGTGTAAGTTTAAAATACGCTGGAATGATTAATGAAATCATTAATAAAGGAATTGATTTTATTAGAAACAATTAAGGCATTAAGTGATGTAATTTATATGATAATTAATTAAAGACTCATTTATTTAATTTCTCCTCCTCCGTTGTTGTTGTTGAGAGAGATATCTCTCTCTTTTCCTCCTCCTCCGTTGTTGTTGTTGAGAGAGATATGATTAACTAAGGATAATTAAGTATTACTCAATATGAATAATTTTGATAATTAATTAGATAAATTAATTTAGATAATCAATTATAGATTGTAAATTGTAAATTACAAAATGAAAGCAATCAGAAATAATTACTTATTATGATTAATTAAGGATAATAAATCAAATAGAGGTTAATTAAGGATTAATTAATAAAAGAGATTTATTAATATTAATTAAAGGTTTATTAAAGTAAATTTATTTAAATGATTAAAGATAGTTTGAATCTGAGTTTAAAAAAAAAAAAAAAAAAAATAAAGTTTTAGAACTTGAATTGTTTTAACAACCTTAAATGTTTAAATAGTTTGAATTTGAAAATAAAGTTTTTAATTGTAGATAAGTTTTTAAGTTAAATTTAAATCTGAATCAAATATAATTGAATCCTAGTCCTGAAATCAAAGAAGTTTTAATATTTAAATTGTTTAAATTTGCTTTGTGATGATAATTAAAATAGAAAATGTTTTAAATTTGAATTAGTGAAGATAAAATGATATGCACTCATTAAATTAGTTCAAGCGAATAATTGATTAATATATTTAATCAAGAAATTAAGATTTGAGTTAAATTAATTAAGGTAAATTAATTTGTAAATAAGATTCATGAATTTAATAAAGAGTTGTCTTTTAAAACAAATGATTAAGGTTATTTAATCAAGTAGTTAAGATTTATTAAGTTGCAGTTTAGAACTTAATTAATTAAGTAATCAGTGATTAAATATATGATTTTAAAAGGTTAATTAAATAATTAACAATAATTAAATTGAGTTTAATTACTTAAGAATAGTAATTAAATGATTATGAATAGTTAATGAGGATCATTTACTTGAAATTTATTCGATAATAAATATAAAAAGAATTATTCATAGAAATGTAATCAGATTTAAAATTATCAGATAACTAAATTGATCCTACTTATGGATGCTTGGATTTTATTGGATGTTGAATTGTTAATATCCCTGATATGTGATGCTTTGTGATATATCCTGATTTGTGTTGTGACCTGTAATTTATTATTGGTGACCTTTATATATCTGTGATCTGTGAATGGACGATGAGCGTTATAGTTTATATCGCTTATCAACAATATTTCTGTGTTTTGATCTGTGATGATTAATTGTTGTTGCACTATTGTGTTAAACCCCTGGACCACACTCATACACACACAATTATGGATTTCACGAGGAAATCGATTAAGTCGCAGATTTTTGAAATAGTTTTAAATTTGAATATTTGAATTCAAATGTTTTGGAAAAAAGATTTGGGTTTAAAGTGAAAAGCTTTCGAAATGTAATTTCATAAATGAAATTTATGTTGAATAACTCGATAAAATATGAAGTTGAATAATTTGATTTGAACTTAAATTCCAGATTTGAAATTGAATTCTATGATTTAAAACTAGGGATTAATGATATTATACTAGTCATTATGAGTTAAATCATTTTTAAAGTATTTTTTTTGGGAATTTGAATTTAACCCAGGGATTTCAACTTGTATAAATGAATCAGATTTTCAAAATGAAAACTGTTGTTTTCAAATGATAAACACTTTTAGATAAGAACTGAGATTCCAGTTAATTAGGGGAATTTCAAGATTGAATAGAGAAATGATTTTCCTAAGTTATGAATGAATTCTTTTTGAAAGCTATGAATTAAATCTGTTTATTTTAACAGATTTAAATTGATGATTTGTTTAAATCAAATTGAAATGAAATTGTTTTGAAGGCTATAAGTTAAATCTTTTATTTAAAGATTTAACGAGTTAATCAAATTGAAATAAAAATTGATTGGGAAAATCTGTGAATGAATCTTTTGTTTAAAAGATTAAAATGTGTGAATTGTTTAAACCGTTAAAGGTTGTGAAAATGAATCCTTTTGTTTAAAAGATTTGAAATGGTGATTTGTTAAACCATTTGAAGAAAAGTTTTGGGTAATAAGTTGTGACTTAATTGAAATCCCAATGTCCATATGTTTTTGAAATACTGCGCTCACTGTTCGGTTTAGCCGGGAGAGGACCTTTGTGTCATATATCCCATTCCGAATATGTGATATGTCGTTATGGATAGCATTTGAAGACCGGTGGTGGAGACCGGATATTTTCGAAAACGTAAGGACAACTCGTCGAATGTCTTTGCATCGAATGGTCCCCGGTATAGAGACTCCATATGTGATGGGGAGTCCGAACGTGATTAGTGAATATCCGGATTGCAAGGACTTCTTTGTAAGTGCCTTCGGTTCTGTTCGAGCCCGGAACAAACTTGTATAGATCGTATGTCTGACATTACAAATTGAGATATAAAGCCGATTTCTTTCAAATATATTTCTGTTGGTGGCGGAGAATTTATTCTTTTAGCTTAACACCCTTCTCTGAGACGTACGAGCTCAGAGGTTATATAGTTGAAGTTATCAGCGATATATTCCCAATTTGGTAATGTGACATGCTGAGTGTTGCTGAAATGATCATTGTGTTGATTATTTCGATAGGATCGTTTATTTGATCGTCTATCTTAGTGATCATTGTGTTGATTATTTGTTGACCCAAAGCATGGCTTTTGTATAAAGTATGTTTTTGTGGACGTGACTTCGTCGAACCTCACACCCCAGAAATGGTCAAAACAGGAAAGATGCGGCAAGGTTATGAGGGGTAGCACCCTTTAGGGTATGTACATTTCCTTCTGGATAGAGGTTGTATCATGGTATGGAGCCTAGATATTTAACCTATGTGGTTACTACGAATTTATTACTTTGTGGTTGTTGGTTTTCGGGATCCCGTGAGAAAGGTCGTTTACGATCGGGGAATGGCGTGCTCGTGTCAGTAGTTACCCAGTTAGGGGTAACCCGGCCTTGTGTTGGCAGAGTTCCGGTTTGGTTCTCGGGGATGTCTTTCCAGAGGCATTCTCATGTGGCAATGGGAAGTTCCTTGGCCTGACCATTTGTTGGAAATCCAAAGAAACAATACGAAACTTGTACGGGTTTTTTTTTCTTTTTTGTTTTTTTATTTTTTTTTTTTAGTTATTTTTTTTGTTTTTTTTTTTTTTTTTTCTAAGATTTATATTCTACTTTCGAAATGAATTTTCTACACTATGCACTAGTAATAATATGAAATGTTCTTTTAAATGCGTATCAAGCATGTTTGACTATCATAAGGAGAAATCTTCTCCAAGTCTGCGTTTGCATTGTGTGTGTGGCAGGAGGTCTTATGGTAGTCTCATTTTTAAAAGCATTGCGAATTGACTTTGAAAATCTTATGTTGAATGTTTTAAAAGATAAACTGTTTTTGTTGCTCACACCAGTCCCACGACTGATCCAGAGTTTATTGTTTCTTTCCTAAACTCTGGGTGCTCAAAATTTTTCTACACGAGCAGTCTAGAGTTTGGTTTTTCAGATAGAGATATAGTGGATTATCTGGAGTTAGTTCAGTCTTTGGATCGCACCAGTCTTGCCTAGCTTGGTGCATTGTTATTGGGAGTTCGAGTTATTGCTGGATTGATTCTTAGAAATGGAGTTGGAGTTCTTCCTTGAAGACTATTTTCGAGTTATATTGTTCCGTATGCTAGATGTTATCTATTTTTCTTTCCGCTGTTATTTTATTGTATCATATCTCTGATGTATATTGATATCTACTGGATCATCTGTTGTATCAGATATTGCATCAAAGCTGTATATCAATGTATTATTCTTTTATTCCGCTGTGTTGTTTACTTAATGATTGTTATAAGCTCCGGCGAATCGGATTTGAACGGTCGAATCTATGGCATTCGAATACGATTTGAAGTATGGATGTCGATTTTCGAGCGGGCAAAATCCGCGTCGTTACATTTGGTATCAGAGCTAAGGGTTGAACTTTAGCTCAGGAGTGTAACACATTAAGTAGCTCATTAGAGATAGGGTGAAGTAAATCCTAGAATGAGTAATCCTTAAGATATCCGTTTTAACGCCTCAGTAAATTCTCTTACTATCTACTGATAGTAAGTATGAGTGCAAGAAGAAAACGAGATAGGGGACAGGGAATGCGACTATAATTGGTCAATACTCTGTAACAACAGTGGAAACATCTTTCTTATCAATTTTCTTTGATTCGTTTCCAAATTCTTTTGGTTTCTTCGTACCAGCTACAAGAAGAAGTTTTGGTGCGGTGATAGCCATACGAATCGTTGTAGGAAATTTTTAATTCGTATCTTCATCGATTTCTTATCATTTCTTTGATTAAAACTTTAATGAATATGAATTTGAAAATTGAAATTGGAAATTTTAAATGAATTAGAAATTTTAAAATTGAGTTAAATTGGTTAATAGAATATAAAGGATAATTTGAATTGTCTTGATAAAATGGTTTTGTTTAAAACCAAAATTGAAATTCTATTATAATTTCTTGTATCTATTGTTGACATTCTGAATTGGTAAGCCAAATATAGAATTGATATCCAGCTCTATCTTTCATCTATCCTTGTTGTTTTCGTTCCTGCGAATTTCAAGGACGAAATTCTTTTAAGGGGGGAAGTCTGTAACGACCCCGGATTTTTATATAAATTTAAAATGATAATTAAAATCTATTTTTGAAGAAAAACGGTGAAATTAATCGATTTAGTGATGTGAGTTTCCCCGAGTTCAAATATATTCTATATAAATCATTTAAAATTTTGAATATTGTATATATATGTATATATGTGAATATATATATATATACATACATGTATATTTGGGTATATATGAGTCAATTTGAAATTATAAAATCTTGTGTATATATATATATATATATTGATTTGAATTTAAATCTTAGATGAATGGTTTAATAAATATTGGAGTTATAAAATGAATTAAGAAAAAAATATATATATATATAGTAACTCATAAATAAATTTTAACAACATGTTAAAATATAAGTTATTCATACTATAAAGTAATAGGACAAAGCAGTGGAACAAAACATATATATATGAATTAACTTGCAAAACAAACCAGCTATATTTAAACATTAAAACAAAATGTGTGAGCAAATAAAATAATATAAGACAATAAATATTAAAGTAAGATAACAATAAATATTTAAACTAGAAATAGAAAAAAATAATATGAGATAAATTTTAATAAAAATAGGAAGTAGAACATTTGCTAAATTCTAACAACATAA
This sequence comes from Allium cepa, assembly GCA_030765085.1. Taxonomy (NCBI): domain Eukaryota; kingdom Viridiplantae; phylum Streptophyta; class Magnoliopsida; order Asparagales; family Amaryllidaceae; genus Allium; species Allium cepa. Next base: position 784,635,098 of record CM060935.1, on the reverse strand, counting down.
TAAAATAGAAATTTATTTATATTACAAAACAAGAAGATTTAAAGAAAATAAAGAAAAGAAAAGAAACAACATTTAAAATATGAAAACAAATGCAGTATAAGTATGTCCAAAACTGAAATATAAGTATGTAAACGAATTAGTTAAGAAACAAACAAATATAAAAGTAAGTATGCAAGACAAAGTGAAAGAACATAAAACAAAGTAAAAACAAGCAAAGTATAAAATATAAATCTATGTGAGGCAAATTAATATAACATGTAGACCTGGAAACAAGTATGCAGGAAAGTAAAGAAATACAATATAAGGTAGGACAGTAAGTTTATATTTAAGTATATCAACATCAAGTACATGAGCAAAAGCAAGATATCAGCCACCCTAACATATCATATCAGCCATGCCTATGTTGTACAAACAACATTACCCTGCACAACCATATCACCTATACATTCTTTTCTATATATCACTCCTTACGTTCATCAAAATAAAGAAAATCAGAAATGAAAGATCAGAATAAAAGGGAAGCTTTAAACAAATCAAGCATGCAAGTTCCTGGCTAAAATTCTTCTTTGCTTCTCTGTTCAAAAACATCAAAATATGCTGCTCTGTTCCACTACAAGGTGAGCAAACTAAACCTAAACACACTTTTATATATTGATATTGTGAATGATTAATTGAATTAGAATAGTAGATAATGTTTTGTTTGTGTATAGGTAAAAATCTATTGTGAATAATATTTGTATGCATACTGTATATACATGTGATACTCTGCCTTGTTTGCAGGCTTAGTTTTCACTTAAAAATCCTTATGGCATGATCTAGTGTTTAATAGGATCTGATAATTAAACAAAATTTGTTTGATTTAACATGAATTATGTTTAAAAATTTTAAGTAAATCGAAATGAAGCCAGTTGTCTCTGGAAGTATAAAAAAAACAACTGTATATGTTAAATAACACCAAAACTCAAACTTTTGAATTTACAAATTCAGTATTATAAACTAAATACATAAACAAAAATATGATTTTTAACACAAAAATCAGGATTTCTAGTTTGGGATTAAAGGTGGGGTTTGGGTTTAACTGGAAATTATATTAGAGGAAATCTCTGGCGATCTAGGGAAGGAGAAGTCTCGGGGTTTTGTCTGAAGGTAGGTGGGTGGTCAGTGATGCTGGGAAAAATGGAAGGGGTGGCGATCGTTCGACGTGGTGAAGGCGGTGAGCAATATTTTCTCGTAAACCTAGTTTTGGTCGCAGTTTTTGATTTGATTCGTTCTTCCTCCATGATGCATCGAGTGCGAAGCAACTGTGGGAGATGGTGGTGGGGTTGATGACGAAGTGATGGCCGAAGTTTCGTACGTTCCGGTGGTCGGAGGGGTGGATGCGAGACGTTGACAGGTTTGGGTTGAGGGGGGGGGGTTGCGTTTCCAGGTTTCGAATTTTTAAACTCGAATTCAATTTCGAGTTGCTGTTGGATTTTTTAGTGGTTGCGATTAGATCTGGAGATGGTCACAGATGTGTTGAAGCCTTCGTGGATAGCCGGAGTTCGCCAGCGTCATGGTGCACGTGCACCGTGCACTAGCATCAGGAATTTGAAAAGAGAAGTTTTTGGGTTTGGGAAGAAAATGTATCCAGGGTTGAACGCGAGTTATCTCGAGTATTTACTTGAGGTCCTTAGCTGTTGGACTCGAAGCAAACTCCAGTTTGCCTCGGGTTGGTTTAACAGAGTTACAGTTTTGTTTAAAACTGTTTGCAAATTGAAATTTAAACCAAATTTAAATGAATTTGTAAACTAGATATGAATAAAGTTAAATCAGATTTAAGTTAGATTCAAATAGAACTTTGAATCTTAAAGTTTTAAAAAGGAAATTTAAATTTTAAATTTAAAGTGTAAGTTTAAAATACACTCGAATGATTAATGAAATCATTAATAAAGGAATTGATTTTATTAGAAACAATTAAGGCATTAAGTGATGTAATTTATATGATAATTAATTAAAGACTCATTTATTTAATTTATAAATTTATGATTTAGATTTATTTATAAATAGAGATTAATTAAAAGTAATTAAGAAATGTTATTAGTTAATGAAGATGATTAACTAAGGATAATTAAGTATTACTCAATATGAATAATTTTGATAATTAATTAGATAAATTAATTTAGATAATCAATTATAGATTGTAAATTGTAAATTACAAAATGAAAGCAATCAGAAATAATTACTTATTATGATTAATTAAGGATAATAAATCAAATAGAGGTTAATTAAGGATTAATTAATAAAAGAGATTTATTAATATTAATTAAAGGTTTATTAAAGTAAATTTATTTAAATGATTAAAGATAGTTTGAATCTGAGTTTAAAAAAAAAAAAAAAAAGTTTTAGAACTTGAATTGTTTTAACAACCTTAAATGTTTAAATAGTTTGAATTTGAAAATAAAGTTTTTAATTGTAGATAAGTTTTTAAGTTAAATTTAAATCTGAATCAAATATAATTGAATCCTAGTCCTGAAATCAAAGAAGTTTTAATATTTAAATTGTTTAAATTTGCTTTGTGATGATAATTAAAATAGAAAATGTTTTAAATTTGAATTAGTGAAGATAAAATGATATGCACTCATTAAATTAGTTCAAGCGAATAATTGATTAATATATTTAATCAAGAAATTAAGATTTGAGTTAAATTAATTAAGGTAAATTAATTTGTAAATAAGATTCATGAATTTAATAAAGAGTTGTCTTTTAAAACAAATGATTAAGGTTATTTAATCAAGTAGTTAAGATTTATTAAGTTGCGGTTTAGAACTTAATTAATTAAGTAATCGGTGATTAAATATATGATTTTAAAAGGTTAATTAAATAATAATTAACAATAATTAAATTGAGTTTAATTACTTAAGAATAGTAATTAAATGATTATGAATAGTTAATGAGGATCATTTACTTGAAATTTATTCGATAATAAATATAAAAAGAATTATTCATAGAAATGTAATCAGATTTAAAATTATCAGATAACTAAATTGATCCTACTTATGGATGCTTGGATTTTATTGGATGTTGAATTGTTAATATCCCTGATATGTGATGCTTTGTGATATATCCTGATTTGTGTTGTGACCTGTAATTTATTATTGGTGACCTTTATATATCTGTGATCTGTGAATGGACGATGAGCGTTATAGTTTATATCGCTTATCAACAATATTTCTGTGTTTTGATCTGTGATGATTGATTGTTGTTGCACTATTGTGTTAAACCCCTGGACCACACTCATACACACACAATTATGGATTTCACGAGGAAATCGATTAAGTCGCAGATTTTTGAAATAGTTTTAAATTTGAATATTTGAATTCAAATGTTTTGGAAAAAAGATTTGGGTTTAAAGTGAAAAGCTTTCGAAATGTAATTTCATAAATGAAATTTATGTTGAATAACTCGATAAAATATGAAGTTGAATAATTTGATTTGAACTTAAATTCCAGATTTGAAATTGAATTCTATGATTTAAAACTAGGGATTAATGATATCATACTAGTCATTATGAGTTAAATCATTTTTAAAGTATTTTTTTTGGGAATTTGAATTTAACCCAGGGATTTCAACTTGTATAAATGAATCAGATTTTCAAAATGAAAACTGTTGTTTTCAAATTATAAACACTTTTAGATAAGAACTGAGATTCCAGTTAATTAGGGGAATTTCAAGATTGAATAGAGAAATGATTTTCCTAAGTTATGAATGAATTCTTTTTGAAAGCTATGAATTAAATCTGTTTATTTTTAACAGATTTAAATTGATGATTTGTTTAAATCAAATTGAAATGAAATTGTTTTGAAGGCTATAAGTTAAATCTTTGATTTAAAGATTTAACGAGTTAATCAAATTGAAATAAAAATTGATTGGGAAAATCTGTGAATGAATCTTTTGTTTAAAAGATTAAAATGTGAAAATTGTTTAAACCGTTAAAGGTTGTGAAAATGAATCCTTTTGTTTAAAAGATTTGAAATGGTGATTTGTTAAACCATTTGAAGAAAAGTTTTGGGTAATAAGTTGTGACTTAATTGAAATCCCAATGTCCATATGTTTTTGAAATACTGCGCTCACTGTTCGGTTTAGCCAGGAGAGGACCTTTGTGTCATATATCCCATTTCGAATATGTGATATGTCGTTATGGATAGCATTTGAAGACCGGTGGTAGAGACCGGATATTTTCGAAAACGTAAGGACAACTCGTCGAATGTCTTTGCATCGAATGGTCCCCGGTATAGAGACTCCATATGTGATGGGGAGTCCGAACGTGATTAGTGAATATCCAGATTGCAAGGACTTCTTTGTAAGTGCCTTCGGTTCTGTTCGAGCCCGGAACAGACTTGTATAGATCGTATGTATGACATTACAAATTGAGATATAAAGCCGATTTCTTTCAAATATATTTCTGTTGGTGGCGGAGAATTTATTCTTTTAGCTTAACACCCTTCTCTGAGACGTACGAGCTCAGAGGTTATATAGTTGAAGTTATCAGCGATATATTCCCAATTTGGTAATGTGACATGCTGAGTGTTGCTGAAATGATCATTGTGTTGATTATTGTGATAGGATCGTTTATTTGATCGTCTATCTTAGTGATCATTGTGTTGATCATTTGTTGACCCAAAGCATGGCTTTTGTATAAAGTATGTTTTTGTGGACGTGACTTCGTCGAACCTCACACCCCGGAAATGGTCAAAACAGGAAAGATGCGGCAAGGTTATGAGGGGTAGCACCCTTTAGGGTATGTACATTTCCTTCTGGATAGAGGTTGTATCATGGTATGGAGCCCAGATATTTAACCTATGTGGTTACTACGAATTTATTACTTTGTGGTTGTTGGTTTTCGGGATCCCGTGAGAAAGGTCGTTTACGATCGGGGAATGGCGTGCTCGTGTCAGTAGTTACCCAGTTAGGGGTAACCCGGCCTTGTGTTGGCAGAGTTCCGGTTTGGTTCTCGGGGATGTCTTTCCAGAGGCATTCTCATGTGGCAATGGGAAGTTCCTTGGCCTGACCATTTGTTGGAAATCCAAAGAAACAATACGAAACTTGTACGGTTTTAGTTGTAGAACCTGCCATCTAATATGGTAGCTATTAGTAGGCATAATATAATGGTACCTATGCTGGCTAAGATTTATATTCTACTTTCGAAATGAATTTTCTACACTATGCACTAGTAATAATATGAAATGTTCTTTTAAATGCGTATCAAGCATGTTTGACTATCATAAGGAGAAATCTTCTCCAAGTCTGCGTTTGCATTGTGTGTGTGGCAGGAGGTCTTATGGTAGTCTCATTTTTAAAAGCATTGCGAATTGACTTTGAAAATCTTATGTTGAATGTTTTAAAAGATAAACTGTTTTTGTTGCTCACACCAGTCCCACGACTGATCCGGAGTTTATTGTTTCTTTCCTAAACTCTGGGTTCTCAAAATTTTTCTACACGAGCAGTCTAGAGTTTGGTTTTTCAGATAGAGATATAGTGGATTATCTGGAGTTAGTTCAGTCTTTGGATCGCACCAGTCTTGCCTAGCTTGGTGCATTGTTATTGGGAGTTCGAGTTATTGCTGGATTGATTCTTAGAAATGGAGTTGGAGTTCTTCCTTGAAGACTATTTTCGAGTTATATTGTTCCGTATGCTAGATGTTATCTATTTTTCTTTCCGCTGTTATTTTATTGTATCATATCTCTGATGTATATTGATATCTACTGGATCATCTGTTGTATCAGATATTGTATCAAAGCTGTATATCAATGTATTATTCTTTTATTCCGCTGTGTTGTTTACTTAATGATTGTTATAAGCTCCGGCGAATCGGATTTGAACGGTCGAATCTATGGCATTCGAATACGATTTGAAGTATGGATGTCGATTTTCGAGCGGGCAAAATCCGCGTCGTTACATTTGGTATCAGAGCTAAGGGTTGAACTTTAGCTCAGGAGTGTAACACATTAAGTAGCTCATTAGAGATAGGGTGAAGTAAATCCTAGAATGAGTAATCCTTAAGATATCCGTTTTAACGCCTCAGTAAATTCTCTTACTATCTACTGATAGTAAGTATGAGTGCAAGAAGAAAACGAGATAGGGGACAGGGAATGCGACTATAATTGGTCAATACTCTGTAACAACAGTGGAAACATCTTTCTTATCAATTTTCTTTGATTCGTTTCCAAATTCTTTTGGTTTCTTCGTACCAGCTACAAGAAGAAGTTTTGGTGCGGTGATAGCCATACGAATCGTTGTAGGAAATTTTTAATTCGTATCTTCATCGATTTCTTATCATTTCTTTGATTAAAACTTTAATGAATATGAATTTGAAAATTGAAATTGGAAATTTTAAATGAATTAGAAATTTTAAAATTGAGTTAAATTGGTTAATAGAATATAAAGGATAATTTGAATTGTCTTGATAAAATGGTTTTGTTTAAAACCAAAATTGAAATTCTATTATAATTTCTTGTATCTATTGTTGACATTCTGAATTGGTAAGCCAAATATAGAATTGATATCCAGCTCTATCTTTCATCTATCCTTGTTGTTTTCGTTCCTGCGAATTTCAAGGACGAAATTCTTTTAAGGGGGGAAGTCTGTAACGACCCCGGATTTTTATATAAATTTAAAATGATAATTAAAATCTATTTTTGAAGAAAAACGGTGAAATTAATCGATTTAGTGATGTGAGTTTCCCCGAGTTCAAATATATTCTATATAAATCATTTAAATTTTTGAATATTGTATATATATGTATATATGTGAATATATATATATATATACATGTATATTTGGGTATATATGAGTCAATTTGAAATTATAAAATCTTGTGTATATATATATATATATTGATTTGAATTTAAATCTTAGATGAATGGTTTAATAAATATTGGAGTTATAAAATGAATTAAGAAAAAAAAATATATATATATATAGTAACTCATAAATAAATTTTAACAACATGTTAAAATAGAAGTTATTCATACTATAAAGTAATAGGACAAAGCAGTGGAACAAAACATATATATATGAATTAACTTGCAAAACAAACCAGCTATATTTAAGCATTAAAACAAAATGTGTGAGCAAATAAAATAATATAAGACAATAAATATTAAAGTAAGATAACAATAAATATTTAAACTAGAAATAGAAAAAAATAATATGAGATAAATTTTAATAAAAATAGGAAGTAGAACATTTGCTAAATTCTAACAACATAATAAAATAGAAATTTATTTATATTACAAAACAAGAAGATTTAAAGAAAATAAAGAAAAGAAAAGAAACAACATTTAAAATATGAAAACAAATGCAGTATAAGTATGTCCAAAACTGAAATATAAGTATGTAAACGAATTAGTTAAGAAACAAACAAATATAAAAGTAAGTATGCAAGACAAAGTGAAAGAACATAAAACAAAGTAAAAACAAGCAAAGTATAAAATATAAATCTATGTGAGGCAAATTAATATAACATGTAGACCTGGAAACAAGTATGCAGGAAAGTAAAGAAATACAATATAAGGTAGGACAGTAAGTTTATATTTAAGTATATCAACATCAAGTACATGAGCAAAAGCAAGATATCAGCCACCCTAACATATCATATCAGCCATGCCTATGTTGTACAAACAACATTACCCTGCACAACCATATCACCTATACATTCTTTTCTATATATCACTCCTTACGTTCATCAAAATAAAGAAAATCAGAAATGAAAGATCAGAATAAAAGGGAAGCTTTAAACAAATCAAGCATGCAAGTTCCTGGCTAAAATTCTTCTTTGCTTCTCTGTTCAAAAACATCAAAATATGCTGCTCTGTTCCACTACAAGGTGAGCAAACTAAACCTAAACACACTTTTATATATTGATATTGTGAATGATTAATTGAATTAGAATAGTAGATAATGTTTTGTTTGTGTATAGGTAAAAATCTATTGTGAATAATATTTGTATGCATACTGTATATACATGTGATACTCTGCCTTGTTTGCAGGCTTAGTTTTCACTTAAAAATCCTTATGGCATGATCTAGTGTTTAATAGGATCTGATAATTAAACAAAATTTGTTTGATTTAACATGAATTATGTTTAAAATTTTTAAGTAAATCGAAATGAAGCCAGTTGTCTCTGGAAGTATAAAAAAAACAACTGTATATGTTAAATAACACCAAAACTCAAACTTTTGAATTTACAAATTCAGTATTATAAACTGAATACATAAACAAAAATATGATTTTTAACACAAAAATCAGGATTTCTAGTTTGGGATTAAAGGTGGGGTTTGGGTTTAACTGGAAATTATATTAGAGGAAATCTCTGGCGATCTAGGGAAGGAGAAGTCTCGGGGTTTTGTCTGAAGGTAGGTGGGTGGTCAGTGATGCTGGGAAAAATGGAAGGGGTGGCGATCGTTCGACGTGGTGAAGGCGGTGAGCAATATTTTCTCGTAAACCTAGTTTTGGTCGCAGTTTTTGATTTGATTCGTTCTTCCTCCATGATGCATCGAGTGCGAAGCAACTGTGGGAGATGGTGGTGGGGTTGATGACGAAGTGATGGCCGAAGTTTCGTACGTTCCGGTGGTCGGAGGGGTGGATGCGAGACGTTGACAGGTTTGGGTTGAGGGGGGGGTTGCGTTTCCAGGTTTCGAATTTTTAAACTCGAATTCAATTTCGAGTTGCTGTTGGATTTTTTAGTGGTTGCGATTAGATCTGGAGATGGTCACAGATGTGTTGAAGCCTTCGTGGATAGCCGGAGTTCGCCAGCGTCATGGTGCACGTGCACCGTGCACTAGCATCAGGAATTTGAAAAGAGAAGTTTTTGGGTTTGGGAAGAAAATGTATCCAGGGTTGAACGCGAGTTATCTCGAGTATTTACTTGAGGTCCTTAGCTGTTGGACTCGAAGCAAACTCCAGTTTGCCTCGGGTTGGTTTAACAGAGTTACAGTTTTGTTTAAAACTGTTTGCAAATTGAAATTTAAACCAAATTTAAATGAATTTGTAAACTAGATATGAATAAAGTTAAATCAGATTTAAGTTAGATTCAAATAGAACTTTGAATCTTAAAGTTTTAAAAAGGAAATTTAAATTTTAAATTTAAAGTGTAAGTTTAAAATACACTCGAATGATTAATGAAATCATTAATAAAGGAATTGATTTTATTAGAAACAATTAAGGCATTAAGTGATGTAAATTATATGATAATTAATTAAAGACTCATTTATTTAATTTATAAATTTATGATTTAGATTTATTTATAAATAGAGATTAATTAAAAGTAATTAAGAAATGTTATTAGTTAATGAAGATGATTAACTAAGGATAATTAAGTATTACTCAATATGAATAATTTTGATAATTAATTAGATAAATTAATTTAGATAATCAATTATAGATTGTAAATTGTAAATTACAAAATGAAAGCAATCAGAAATAATTACTTATTATGATTAATTAAGGATAATAAATCAAATAGAGGTTAATTAAGGATTAATTAATAAAAGAGATTTATTAATATTAATTAAAGGTTTATTAAAGTAAATTTATTTAAATGATTAAAGATAGTTTGAATCTGAGTTTAAAAAAAAAAAAGAAAAGAAAATAAAGTTTTAGAATTTGAATTGTTTTAACAACCTTAAATGTTTAAATAGTTTGAATTTGAAAATAAAGTTTTTAATTGTAGATAAGTTTTTAAGTTAAATTTAAATCTGAATCAAATATAATTGAATCCTAGTCCTGAAATCAAAGAAGTTTTAATATTTAAATTGTTTAAATTTGCTTTGTGATGATAATTAAAATAGAAAATGTTTTAAATTTGAATTAGTGAAGATAAAATGATATGCACTCATTAAATTAGTTCAAGCGAATAATTGATTAATATATTTAATCAAGAAATTAAGATTTGAGTTAAATTAATTAAGGTAAATTAATTTGTAAATAAGATTCATGAATTTAATAAAGAGTTGTCTTTTAAAACAAATGATTAAGGTTATTTAATCAAGTAGTTAAGATTTATTAAGTTGCGGTTTAGAACTTAATTAATTAAGTAATCAGTGATTAAATATATGATTTTAAAAGGTTAATTAAATAATAATTAACAATAATTAAATTGAGTTTAATTACTTAAGAATAGTAATTAAATGATTATGAATAGTTAATGAGGATCATTTACTTGAAATTTATTCGATAATAAATATAAAAAGAATTATTCATAGAAATGTAATCAGATTTAAAATTATCAGATAACTAAATTGATCCTACTTATGGATGCTTGGATTTTATTGGATGTTGAATTGTTAATATCCCTGATATGTGATGCTTTGTGATATATCCTGATTTGTGTTGTGACCTGTAATTTATTATTGGTGACCTTTATATATCTGTGATCTGTGAATGGACGATGAGCGTTATAGTTTATATCGCTTATCAACAATATTTCTGTGTTTTGATCTGTGATGATTGATTGTTGTTGCACTATTGTGTTAAACCCATGGACCACACTCATACACACACAATTATGGATTTCACGAGGAAATCGATTAAGTCGCAGATTTTTGAAATAGTTTTAAATTTGAATATTTGAATTCAAATGTTTTGGAAAAAAGATTTGGGTTTAAAGTGAAAAGCTTTCGAAATGTAATTTCATAAATGAAATTTATGTTGAATAACTCGATAAAATATGAAGTTGAATAATTTGATTTGAACTTAAATTCCAGATTTGAAATTGAATTCTATGATTTAAAACTAGGGATTAATGATATTATACTAGTCATTATGAGTTAAATCATTTTTAAAGTATTTTTTTTGGGAATTTGAATTTAACCCAGGGATTTCAACTTGTATAAATGAATCAGATTTTCAAAATGAAAACTGTTGTTTTCAAATGATAAACACTTTTAGATAAGAACTGAGATTCCAGTTAATTAGGGGAATTTCAAGATTGAATAGAGAAATGATTTTCCTAAGTTATGAATAAATTCTTTTTGAAAGCTATGAATTAAATCTGTTTATTTTAACAGATTTAAATTGATGATTTGTTTAAATCAAATTGAAATGAAATTGTTTTGAAGGCTATAAGTTAAATCTTTGATTTAAAGATTTAACGAGTTAATCAAATTGAAATAAAAATTGATTGGGAAAATCTGTGAATGAATCTTTTGTTTAAAAGATTAAAATGTGTGAATTGTTTAAACCGTTAAAGGTTGTGAAAATGAATCCTTTTGTTTAAAAGATTTGAAATGGTGATTTGTTAAACCATTTGAAGAAAAGTTTTGGGTAATAAGTTGTGACTTAATTGAAATCCCAATGTCCATATGTTTTTGAAATACTGCGCCACTGTTCGGTTTAGCCGGGAGAGGACCTTTGTGTCATATATCCCATTCCGAATATGTGATATGTCGTTATGGATAGCATTTGAAGACCGGTGGTGGAGACCGGATATTTTCGAAAACGTAAGGACAACTCGTCGAATGTCTTTGCATCGAATGGTCCCCGGTATAGAGACTCCATATGTGATGGGGAGTCCGAACGTGATTAGTGAATATCCGGATTGCAAGGACTTCTTTGTAAGTGCCTTCGGTTCTGTTCGAGCCCGGAACAAACTTGTATAGATCGTATGTCTGACATTACAAATTGAGATATAAAGCCGATTTCTTTCAAATATATTTCTGTTGGTGGCGGAGAATTTATTCTTTTAGCTTAACACCCTTCTCTGAGACGTACGAGCTCAGAGGTTATATAGTTGAAGTTATCAGCGATATATTCCCAATTTGGTAATGTGACATGCTGAGTGTTGCTGAAATGATCATTGTGTTGATTATTTCGATAGGATCGTTTATTTGATCGTCTATCTTAGTGATCATTGTGTTGATTATTTGTTGACCCAAAGCATGGCTTTTGTATAAAGTATGTTTTTGTGGACGTGACTTCGTCGAACCTCACACCCCAGAAATGGTCAAAACAGGAAAGATGCGGCAAGGTTATGAGGGGTAGCACCCTTTAGGGTATGTACATTTCCTTCTGGATAGAGGTTGTATCATGGTATGGAGCCTAGATATTTAACCTATGTGGTTACTACGAATTTATTACTTTGTGGTTGTTGGTTTTCGGGATCCCGTGAGAAAGGTCGTTTACGATCGGGGAATGGCGTGCTCGTGTCAGTAGTTACCCAGTTAGGGGTAACCCGGCCTTGTGTTGGCAGAGTTCCGGTTTGGTTCTCGGGGATGTCTTTCCAGAGGCATTCTCATGTGGCAATGGGAAGTTCCTTGGCCTGACCATTTGTTGGAAATCCAAAGAAACAATACGAAACTTGTACGGTTTTAGTTGTAGAACTTGCCATCTAATATGGTAGCTATTAGTAGGCATAATATAATGGTACCTATGCTGGCTAAGATTTATATTCTACTTTCGAAATGAATTTTCTACACTATGCACTAGTAATAATATGAAATGTTCTTTTAAATGCGTATCAAGCATGTTTGACTATCATAAGGAGAAATCTTCTCCAAGTCTGCGTTTGCATTGTGTGTGTGGCAGGAGGTCTTATGGTAGTCTCATTTTTAAAAGCATTGCGAATTGACTTTGAAAATCTTATGTTGAATGTTTTAAAAGATAAACTGTTTTTGTTGCTCACACCAGTCCCACGACTGATCCAGAGTTTATTGTTTCTTTCCTAAACTCTGGGTGCTCAAAATTTTTCTACACGAGCAGTCTAGAGTTTGGTTTTTCAGATAGAGATATAGTGGATTATCTGGAGTTAGTTCAGTCTTTGGATCGCACCAGTCTTGCCTAGCTTGGTGCATTGTTATTGGGAGTTCGAGTTATTGCTGGATTGATTCTTAGAAATGGAGTTGGAGTTCTTCCTTGAAGACTATTTTCGAGTTATATTGTTCCGTATGCTAGATGTTATCTATTTTTCTTTCCGCTGTTATTTTATTGTATCATATCTCTGATGTATATTGATATCTACTGGATCATCTGTTGTATCAGATATTGCATCAAAGCTGTATATCAATGTATTATTCTTTTATTCCGCTGTGTTGTTTACTTAATGATTGTTATAAGCTCCGGCGAATCGGATTTGAACGGTCGAATCTATGGCATTCGAATACGATTTGAAGTATGGATGTCGATTTTCGAGCGGGCAAAATCCGCGTCGTTACAGTTGAAATTGGAATTCATTAAATGAATTGCTCAAAGGATTTAAATTGGAATTTCAAAGTTGAATTGTAAATATAAATGAATTATCGATATTGAGTTATTAAAATGTTTGGATATAACTTCAAAATCTATTTTAAAACCAAATTAATTGATTTGAACTATTCCAATTTATTTTAACCAAATTTAACCTATTTCAAACTAATTAACCCAGTTAATCTATTTTGATCTATTCTAATATAATTTAATATATTTTAACCAATTTTAAACCATTTAAACTATATTAAACTATTTTAATTTATTTTAAACTATTATAATTTTCTAATTTATTTTAAACTATTTAATCTATTTTAATTCTATTTTATCTTCAGTTAATCTATTTTAAATCTAATTAATCCATAATAAACCTATTTAATCTATTTCGAACCATTTAAACTATTTTAAATCTATTTAAAGTATTTTAATCTATTTTAATCTATTTTAAATTTATTTAATCTATTTGAAACCTATTTAACCTAATTTATATCTATTTAAACTTTGTTAAACTAATTAAACTATTTATAACCATCAAAATTATTTTCTGAATTTCAGGTGGTGTAAAGTGGAAATGTTTATAATTAAATCCTTGATTTTAAAGCGAATACGGTTGAATGATGTTATAACATAAGTAGGGATTTAAATGAACTATTTGAGAAATATGAGGATTTTAAATGACGATTTGATCTATTTTGGAAATATGAATTCGAAAGTGATATGATTTCAAACATGACATAATTTCGGAAGTAAATGTGATTTTTAAAATTAAATGGTTTTGAGAGTATGATATTTTGATATCAATTTGTGAATTGACTTTTGAAATGTAAAAGAACCATCCGGTGTGAAATAAGTATTTGGTTGTTAAAGAGATCGAGATTGGATATTGTCATACTCTCTACCAATACCGAAAACTACTTTAACAACTGCGTACGAGCTGGAGATTCCAGAAATGAAGTATGATGGTTTGACGAATGATTCTGTATGAGGTATTTACATGACCCTGACTCCCATGAGTTAGCTTAGATGTGACTAAAACAAGAGCCACACCGAGCCAAGTGAGGTCGCACCTCTGATCAGACACATTTCTTCGATACCATATTATGACTTTGTGATTGATTTGGTGGCCACCCCTCGATTTTGATTATGGGAGCGTGTTCCAAGGTAGGCGGTAGTAGATGCTATGCGTTACCACCAGTCCGGATCCGCAATTGGTATATCTACCTTGGCATTACCTTGAGTGCCATGTTCACATGCCATATCGCGCCTTCTACGAGTTTGGTTTGTACATACCTATGGAGTGCCCTTTGATAGCCCTCCAGTTTATGGAGAAATTACGTTGTGTATAGACTATGGGAATATATAAAATGCGTTAACGGGAATATGAGTAACGCCTTAACGTTATTTTAATAGTTTACTTTACTGTAGACACTATTAGAATAGCGTATTGTACTACATAATAGATAGTTTAACGGGTGCTTAGGAGGTGGTAATCCCGAACATCTCTTAAGTTATTGCACTCATGTTAGACACTAGATAGGAGATGTCAAACCCCATAAATATCTCTGATGCCGTTACACTCATGTTTATTTACAGTTGATTTAACTTACTTAAGATCTTTTAGTTCTGACTTGAGTGTATTGTCTTTTCAATTCGCTCGGGTCAGCCTGAACTTTTCATTTTATCGGAAACTACTTTCTGGAGGACGAAGACGAAGATCTTGTACTATTATTATTTACTATATTTATTCCACCGCTTCAAATTGTTTTGCTACATTTAATTATTATTGTTTTATGTAACTCTGATCTATATTATAAAGGTTAATTAATGTTATTTGTAAACAGCTTCATGAAATGTTTATTTGATTATTATATTTTGTCATTCCGCTACAAGATTCTGTATTTGTTTTCTTTCTTTCTTTGCTTTTTCTTATTTACCCCATAAAAATCTGCCCTTTTGAATGGTTTGAGTTTGACATGTGTCTTATCGTCGATTTAGACCGTCCAAAATGGTAGGCCTTTACCTGGCTAATTCCACTTATACCCTCCTATCCATGGTTGCCACATGACAATGCTATGCATTTAAAACTCAAGTTGCCAAAACATCAAATCATGTTTAAACATGTTTCATTTGATGTGACATTTGCTTTTTGTTTTAATTTTAAACTTAGGAAATTGTCACATCACCCTTGTTTCTTAAATTATAAATACCTATTTATTAAAATTTCTAAATCCTAATTTTTTTTAATAAATGTTTGTTTTTATGTATACTAAAATGTTTACAATGTTTCGGACAACTTTTAAAAGACGTGAATCGAAAATTCAGAAAATAGTTTCTGGTCATATTTTCTATTTTTCATCGAACATAATATTTTTGCAAACATAATTTGAAAATGATTTCACCATCTTTAATTATTATTTATATTTGATTATTAAAATTCATTATTTAAATATTTAAAAATGATTTAAATATTTATATATAAAGTGATTAATGTAGGGGTTATTACACTCTCCCCCTTAAAAGAATTGTATCCTTGGTATTTACCACAATCCTATCACAGATAGCAGACTATCCTAGAAATACCTAACGCATTAATCAGCTGTAACTTATCCAGAAAAACTAGTATGATATAAATGTATATGCAATCAAATTCAGAGAATACCTTGAAATAAAATACCGCACATCCAATCATATCAAAAGATAAATTTAGAACTAAATGCCCATGATCTTATATAATTTTTTTTTCTCAAATTTCTTCAAAAAGAAATATATTGAAACCAAAGCCAAAAATAACTAGGAGGTGGTCCTCCTAGAATATCTTGTAAAACTCTAGAATCCAAATCACATGGAGCATCCAGTGGTATTCCGATTCCTTCAAATACAACAACTATAGTGAACGATTATTATTTCCTTTCAAAAAATTTTCAAAATCACATTTCCGAAAGCAACATGATTTATGTCCTAATGAAACATAAATCAAAAACCTTAGTTTATAAATTTTTAACTTTATAAACTATGGTATATAAGACTACACAATCAATCAATCAAATTTAATTAAATCAAAGTAATCAAATTCCATAGAGGAAAATCTAACACTTAACATTATTTAAGATGTCAAAAGATTAACAACAAACTCCTAACTTTAGTTCAAAATTTTGTTAATTGCCTAAAATATAAATAATTATCTAAACGCACCATTCCTTGCTCATTAGCCTTTGGTTATTGCTTAGAAGATTATCCAAACAAACTCGGACAAAATTGAAGGCTATACTCTAAAATTATTTGTTTCTTAACTACACCAATTTTCTAAATCAAATGGATTTGTATTCAATATTTTATTCAATACCAAATTTTTTTTATGAATTATTTCATAATTTTTATCTAAGTTTAATTATTTTATAAAGTCATTTCTTTATGAAATGCCAAATAATAACTTATTCCCCTTTATTTACTTATATAATATCCTTCTGAATCCTAGGAGTACATATAAAAATAATAATATTATTTTGTTTTTAACAATTTAGGTGAAGATCAAATCAAAATTTGGGTCTTTTAAAACCGAGTCAACTCTCAATCTCTTTAACTTAGAGTGTTAAGATGGACAATGTTTATGGGTTAACTCAAAATAATAGATAGTTTATATTACTTACATGTTTTAAACAAAAGCTATAGTTTTAACTAAACAATGTCTATTAGATCTTCCTATCCTTTTATCTTAAAGTGTTATAATGAATGATGCTCATGGACTGACCTAATAATACCAATTAGTTTACACTACTTAGATAGTTAAATAATATATATGGTTTTGATAATACAACGTTATCAAAACCTTCATATCCAATCTAAACCACTTAAATTAGTGTTAAATTACCTCGTATATTATCTAAGGGTAAAATTCATTTATCAAAACAATATCTTATCAAAAATACATTTAGTTATGAAATCAATTCCCTTTTAGGGAACTTAAAGATTAAATGCCCGGTTATAAATTTCAAAGCTCTTCTTCAGGTTCGTTCGGATTTGAATTCATTACGATCGCACAATGATGAAGAGAATAATTTACTAAGTACTCCACAGCATTTTCCTAAGCAGCATTTGATCATCACTTAGAAGATTATTTAGATTACCAAAAAACTAACCGAAATATTTCCCTCCGAATTATTCAAAGAAAAAAGCATTCTACTTAAAATTTATTTTCCAAAACATTTACACTTTAGGAATATTTTCAAATAATAACGCTGTTACTTTTCTCAAAATATTTTGAAATCATTTTGAATAATTCTAGAATTTAAATTTTCCAAAAACTCTTTCGATGTTATTTAGGAAGATAAATTTATAATACTCTTTGTATTAAAACAAGGGATAAAAGAAATGTCGTTTTAAACATCGTTTACCAAAATCCCAAAACGATTTACACTTTCTTTATTTATAACAATTCTATTTAAAAGTTCTCATTTCAAAACCATCATCTATTAATTTAAAACATATTTATTATCTTAAAGGATAATAAAAATATTTAAATACCATTTACAAGTTTCGAACTATGTTAATTGTCCTTAGGGATGATTTATAATATTCTTTTTAAAACCTTATAACCATATAAATTTTCCAAAGAAAAGAAATAAAATTTAAATTCTTTTATTAAATTTAAAAAAAAAAATTATCCTATAGGATAATAAATTACTTTTGTAATCCCTTTAAAAAACCTAAAACAATATTTACTATCCCAAAGATAATTAATCAAATTTACAATTTTCTTTAATAAACAAATCGATTATCTTTAATAAAATAGTTAGTTACTTCTAAAACACTTTCATCAAATCAATTAATTTATTTTGAACTCACTTATTAAATCAATTAACCAACTTAAAATATTATTTATCAAACGATTTATTAAATTCAAACAATCATTAATTAAAATGAAGACTTACTTTCAATTATCATTAATTAAAATGATTATTAATTTTCAAATATCATTAATTAAAATAAGTAATTAAATTCAAATATCATTACTTAAATTGATTAAATAAATCCAAATCTCATCAAAAAAAGATTAATTAATTTTAAACATAATCAATTAAAATGATTAATTAATTTAGAATATCATTAATCAAAATGATTAATGAATTTTAAACATCTACTTTTGGGAAAAAAATTTACGGTTCAAACACACATAAGGGTTTAGGAAATGATATTTAATAAATGATGGTATAGCAGAAATTGCTATAATAACGCTCAAACATTTTAAATGGAATATCCAGATTAATTTCAAGTATTAATCAAACAAATCTAACTATTATCCATGAAATCAACAATAGTTTATAACATCATATATATGATATAGTGAATTTGGCTGTGGGTTAATTCATATTTAAATAATTCTTCTTTATTATAACTAAATCTTCTCATACATTTATCCTCTAAATGTATTACCCTACTATTCAGACTATATCAAACAACTTTTTTTATTAAAAGTTTATTTTCAACGTAACATTATTAAATGATGGCTTTTAACTTAACCCTTTTGAAGAACACATTATAATCGAACCGTGAAACTTAATTCACAAGGGGATCATTCTAAGATTGCCTAATTCTCATTTACTTAACTTATACTAAGGAAAATTCCTTGTGAAGTATTAAAAAAGCATAACTAAACAAATCTTAAATGATAACGATAAAATATTATCATTTCTAAACAATCAAATCCACTAGACAACTAGATTAATTTTGAAAATCATTCTTATATATATAATATATTCCAAGGTAAATTATTTCATTTACAATTTTAAAATAATACTGCATTGGTAGATCTGTTCAAGTGATTAGGAATGCCTATCGATAACGCTGATGAGGCGCATCGACCAGAATTCATATACCACTCAATGGATCAAACAACACAACATAAAATATTTTTATAGCACTAAAAATACACACTTAATACATATTTATACTCTCAGACCTTATCCTAAGTTATTACTAATCCTACCCTTGGAGAGTTTACCCTACTAGGGCTTAGGGGGTCGCTAAACCTAAGCTATGATACCATCTGTGAGGACCTAACATTTTGATCCCTGGAAACGACACTTAATACATCCTCAGTATTCGTGTACCTTTGTGCGAGCACCCGAAAGATACTCATCCTGGGGTAAAATAATGAACAGAACAAGAAAAAATAGATAAACCATACAGCGGAATTGTTACATATAATATAAAATGATATAGTACAAAAGGTTACTTCTTATAAAGAGTTATTAGAGTTATAAGAAAAACTATGTCTCATAGAGTGATAGCTATACATTCCGACTTTACATTTTTAAGATACAAAATATACCTAACTAATCATAGAGTGGAAATGAATAACTAGATAACTAAGGAGCCGCTTGCTCGATCACCGTCTCCAAAGAGCTACAAAGAAAACATGCTATTCTCGGACTACCCAAATATAATTGAGTACCCGAGAGTTTAGGGAAAATAAACAACTCGGGTCAGAAAAATGTCTAGTATGAGTAAAACCATGAAACGAATGGGGTGTATTTAAACAATAATATGTGGGACCATGCCGCAAACGCGAAACGGGTTTTTCCCACATAAACAGTAACCAAACATAACAAAAATGAAAATGAACAATAAGGAACAAATCCAAACATAGATGATGGCTATATTTAGTATAATGTTCAGACTTGAAAGACTAGAAATAGTCTGAATAGGAATCCCATTTGGATAGAATGGATAAAATAAGATAATAGTCCAAACTCAATAAAATGGACTAAACAAGATAACTGTCCAAACTCAATAGAATGGACAAAATAAATAATTGAACACCATGAAAAGTAGTTGACTCTTCCAATTATAATTAAAGAAAATAGATTCAAAGGTTCGAATCAAATAAAAAATGAAATTTTCCAATAATGACTAGGAGGGTGCTCCCCATTACCAAAAGGATACCTCTAGAAATATACTTGAGAACTCTGATTGCTCTCGGACATGTCCAAGCCTTACCCACCAACGTTTATCGAGAATCCGAGTATTTCACATATTAATGTGTAAAAATCGATTCCAATCAAGAGTGGATGAGAAAATACCCTAATGGAAGCAACCCCGCATAGCTTGGCTTCCACTCGCTCATTGGGTTTAGTCATTTCTGACAAAGAATAATAAAGCTCAATTGAGCAACACATCGTCTTAGGATGACGAAATACAAAGAAGGCTGAGGTAATCGATAGTTTGAAAACCAACCATCGATGATATAAAACGATCGTATATCGAAATTAAGTCTTATGTACTTATCACTACTCAACGAATTCCAACTCATACTATTTCTTAGTTAACAATAATATCAGACAAGTCAAGGTAGTGTTACCTCAAAGTCATGTCTCATGATTATTCTTAACTTTCGAAATAGCGACGAGTCTACTTCTTCGACCTTTATTGCTAAGTATACAAATAAATCCTTCCCATATAAGTGAATTACTTTATAGAAATTAATTTATTTCCATAAACGAATTGAACTTTTTCTTTTAACCGAATTCTTGTTTGGCCTCACATTATGCGTGTTAGCTTTAAAACATTTTGTTAAGAGTTCACTAAATTCAAAACATCAATTTAAAAAGGATCTAATAACTTAAAACATCTTTATTACATTGATTAATTAACTTTAAACTTCATCACACAATTTGATTTTTGAACTTCAAATGGCTTTAAATAATAAAAAGGGTAAATGACTTTAAACTTTATTAATCCAATTAATTAGTAAAATATAATCAACTAAATTAATGAATAATAATTATCATTATTTAAATTAATAACAAAGTTAAAACATCCTTGTTATTTTGATAATTTCACTTTGAAACTTCATAAATTAGGTTGATTAATTAACTCCAATAACCTTTAATTAAAAGGGCAAATCACCTTTAAAACATCATTGTTTAATTAATAAATAATATTAAAATATAATTAATTAAATTAGTTAATTAATAATTAAATATCATTATTTTAAAATGATTAATCAATTTAAACCATCATTAAGGAAAGGTTAATTAAAGTTAAAATAAGTTGATTTCCTTTTAAAAGTCATTAATTAAAAAGATTAATTAATTTTAAATATCATTAATTAATTGACTAATTAACTTTAATCCATCATTTTTAGAATTTTAATTAGCCTTAAACATCATTAAATAAAATGATTAATTAAATTTAAAACATCATTAATTAAGTAATTAGTTAAATTTAAAACACATCAATAATAAGTTAATTAGTTAACCTTAATCCTTATTAATTAATTAATTAAATTAAGTAATCATTGTTAAAATAATTAATTATTTTTGAAAACATCATTAATCAAAATCTTGCTAAACTTGTAAAACAATTCCAAGCACGAAGATGAAACCAAATGGTTTGATAAGAAGTGATTTTCCAAAAGTGCCGATACAGCGACTATCGCTATACGACCATTGCGGCAAAAAAGTTTATAATATTATCAGTGAAAACATACATCACATAGCAATGGTTTAACATATATACAACAAGCATTCCTAGAAAAGTAATATAAACATGACTATAGTTTTAAAGCTTTGGTTTTTGAGGGTAAAATTTTACCTACTAACTAGTTCGCTAACCAACATTTGCTTAACATGTTTGCATCCATCGCACATTTACATTTCCAAATTAAACATAATCAAATTCACGTCATATCTAAACTAAGCAAAAATATATATCATAATATAACTGAAGTAAAATATTTCCTAAAATAATTAGGAATTTTACTCACCAAATCTTTTTAGAAGCTTGATATAAAGTTTAAACTTGTAGAGCTTGGAAACCACCAAAATCAACTCGTGAAGGGCCATCTTCTCCTCGATTTTTAGACATATTGCACTCGAAATTTGGTGAAGTAGTTAAAAGGAAAGTTTTAGGAAAGTTTTTCCTCTACAATTTTTAAAAATGAATTACTCAATTTGAGTTTGATTTTTGGAAGATATAGTAAGAATATGAAGAGGTATTTTCGGACTTTATAACATGTGACTGAAAATACTCTGCAAAGAAATGAATTTTTGTCCTAATAGCACTTGGAAAATGAATAAATGGTATAAATAAAAGTTGTAGCCAATTTGATTCTCTTGAATTTATGAAAAATATTTTCTTTATTTGGAGTATTTTTGAGGGAGTTATGGCCGTGAGAACAGAAGGTAAAATTTTGGGAAGAAAATGAAAATGAAAGAATGGAGTTGCTATTTATAATCACATGCAAAGTGGCTAATTCCTCTTATACCCTCCTATCCATGGTTGCCACATGACAATACTTAGCTCCCCCTTACCAACATACATTTAAAACTCAAGTTGCCAAAATATCAAATCATGTTTAAACATGTTTCATTTGATGTGACATTCGCTTTTTGTTTTAGTTTTAAACTTAGGAAATTGTCACACCACCCTTTTTCCTTAAATTATAAATACATATTTATTATAATTTCTAAATCCTAATTTGTTTTATAAATGTTTGTCTTTATGTATACTAAAATATTCACAACGTTTCAGACAACTTTTAAAAGATGTGAAGTCAAAAATAGTTTTTGGTTACACTTTTTTTCATTGACTAAATATTTTTGTAAACAAAATTTGAAAATGATTTCACCATTTTTAAATATTTTTTGAAAATTCTTTATTTGGTCATTAAAATTCATTCTTTAAATATTTAAAAATTATTTAAATATTCAGATATAAATTGATTAATATACGGGTCAATACATTTTTCGCATGATCTTGCAATTTATTAAATTTATAGACTTATACATTTAGTCATGTTAAAAATCGATTTTCGAATAATATTTTAAGTTACACCTCTATACAGTTTTCAACCTTGAATATTTTGAAGCTTTAGATGCTTATGTCCACTTTTTTCTTGATCTTCCATAATTTACATCTTTATTGATCAACCTAGATCTAACCTTACGAAATTTTTGTTTGTCTCTCTTCTTCTTGTAGTGATTCAACTAACTAAGATTATAAGCCAAATAGAACTGATGAGCGGAAGAGATCTAAAAGTGTTGGAGGCTTTATCATATGGGCTGGTAAGAGTAACATTTCACATTTTGATATGTGTATGCTTATGGTTGAATATAGCTAGTCTATTTGAATCATTGTGCAAAAAACTAATGGAATTCTGATGAAAAATTGTCGTCGCTGTGTTGTGGGAAATCATTGATGAGGTAGTATATGCAGGAAATACTATAGTTGGAATTTTGTAAAATATACGTAAGTTAAAACATATTATATGGACATCTGTATGGTGTAAAACACACATAAAGAAACCACTATGTTTGAGATATTTTATGTTGTTACAACATCCATTAATGTCACTTCAAAAATAATTTTTCAAGACAAACCTTGGAACTGGTGGCTTTGGCTCGAAGATTAACCACATAAAAAATGTTCTTGGTTATACAACATGCATTATTTTTCTTCATTCGCCCTGTAAGTGTATGCCACAAATGACGAGCTTCCCATTTCTCACTATTATATGTTGAGTACCTAAATTCCTATATCTTGTTACTTTAACAATGTTTTTTCAAAACAAAGCTAATTACAAGCTTATTCTTTCAAAACCATATTAGATATCGAATATGTTAATGTCCTTAATATTGTCATAAAATCTCATTTAATTTTTTTCTGTATTAACCATGGCAAAGGTTGTTCCTAAACATTTATGGCATGTAGGTTGTCCTTAAATTAACTTTTTAATTATTTTTGATTTGTAGGATTGATTCTTTTTCGTTGGACAGGTTCTTATCTTTGTTACTCTGATTTTTCTAATAAGATACCAGGCTTTATTGTAAGAAACCGTATCTTATATATCAGATGGCTATAAAATATTTTTTAAATTCATATTAGGTTGCATGCCACTATAACTTTGAGGATGTTGAGCAGTAACATTTTTGACCCAAGAAATGATGGCTATAAATTTTACAAAAGTTGAATTAGCAATTGTGACCACTTCAATTGGAAAAATATG
Organism: Allium cepa; assembly: GCA_030765085.1. Taxonomy (NCBI): domain Eukaryota; kingdom Viridiplantae; phylum Streptophyta; class Magnoliopsida; order Asparagales; family Amaryllidaceae; genus Allium; species Allium cepa. Next base: position 784,610,875 of record CM060935.1, on the reverse strand, counting down.
ATTGTTTCTCGTTCGTAGAGTGGTCATAATAGCGATTTGGACTTTCTGGCTATGAGTTGTGACTGCTTGAAGTTTGGTAGTTTTTGGAGCAGCTTAGTTGGTAATTAGTGAGACTGGAGAGATGCCCAATAATCCTTTTTTGGGTTAAAGGTTATATTAGTTGAAACAAATATCTCCAAATCATTTGTACTATCTTCCAAATAGATCTAAACTTCCATTAACCCATTCTTCACCCAAAACCTTCTCTTTTCTTCTCCAAATTAAGTCTAAATCATAGATTGATGGTAGAATAGCATAGGGATTAAATAGACATATTCAAATATACCTTTATGGAGAAGAATAATTAGGCCTTTGCTGTCTATTTATGGATTTTGCCTTGATTTGTGTGCAAAACATGGATTTATGAGGGTTTGGTAAAAGTGATTATCATCTCAAACCTTATTATATATGTATATACAGGGTTTGACATGTTTTGAATTAACTTTTAAATTATTTTATTAATTTTTAAAAACTCTACCTGAAATAAAAATGCGAATAATGTGATTTTGGGTTTTCTAGTTATTTGGATGTGTGCTTCCCTTTACTGATGTTAGGACATGATATAGATGCATTGTATGATGATTATTATGATTTTTTTTGTGATTGAAATGCTTAAATGTTGTTTGATGCATGTGTGGTGTTTGTGTGTATGCTTAAATGTTTGAAAACACTCATCATAGTGAATTAGAGACATGAAGTGTAGAACCAAACTTCGATGGACAGGATCGATGATGTTAGAAGTTGTATCAATGCATAAAAAGACACACATGTCGAAGAACGAAACATAGTGACAAAATCAATGTGAAATTGGAGTTTGGAGAAACTATTACATTTTTGTTTGGTAGCATTTGCTCGATGGTTGGGTGCTTGTGGTGTGCTTTAGGTCGGTGGTGGAGAAAATCTGGACAATAAATGCATTCCGGCAATGGTGTGTTTGAGAATCAGACAAGGAATCTTGTTCGAATGGGTGAGGTTTGGTGTTTTACGTCGCACTTCAGGACTCATGGTTCTTTGCTTTAGGACCAAACCATGGCATTTTTGGGCAGAAAATGGATGGTGAAGTTTAGAGCTACTTTAGGATTTTCAAGTCATTTCAGGCTTAGTCTAGGGTTCTCCCTGGCCAGAATTGGTGTTTAGAGTTCATGGTAATAAGGAATTTTAGGATTTTTTTCATGCCTAGTTCTGGGCATCTTTTAAGTAATGTGAAGTGAGATAGACAACTCCAAACGACTTGTGATGGCCTTAGATTTGTGTGGCAACTCATGTGGGGATGACATAGCGCTACAACATGATGACATTGTCGTTAATGATAATGACTTTAGAACATTGGTACGATGGCTCTACGACTTATGATAGATTTCAAGAGGCGTTACGATGATGATGACTAAACGATTTGAGTCGTGATGGTGATCCATAAAGAAAGGTTCAACAGTAAGGGTCTTATGAGTAAGATTTGCAATTGTGTTCTACCCTGGAGATAGTTGGAATGGAATAACAATTGAGTTCCATTATGAAGACACATGCAATGTGACATTGATAACTTAGAGATTTCTAATGTGCTTGTAAGAAAGGGATATGTGGGGACACCCACCTAGATTTGCGATCGTATTCAGATCTTGCGATAATTGATTACCCAGGGCTTTTGTGAGTCTAGTTCCTAGCCTTACGAAGTGCAATGGATTCGAGCACCAAAAAGGCTGGGAGTTGATTAGATCCCTGGTTTGCGATTGTGTCATATGAATTATCACATATCAAACGTGCATAAGTAATTGTAAGGATTTTTTGATAGATGTAATGTTTACCATGTTCATTTATCACTCTAAGGTGCCACGGTGTATGTATTTTCGACTGTATGCCCAAACATTGGATGTTGTACTCCGATTGCAGTACACTTAAATGGCATGATAGTAAATTAACATATGTCGATTGTTATGTTCTAACTCTTTGGATGTAGAGAAAAGTCAGGTATGGTTCTTCATACCCAATTACTGTATATGATTTTTATAGTATTTTACGTATCGCTCACTCCAAACTAATGCCTGAGGTTTTGTGCCTTAATTCTTATTATCTCGTGTACTCTTAAATGGGTAGATTATGGATAAAAGGTTTGGATTGAGCATGGACTGTACAAAGTATGAATAGAGGGTTACGCTTTCATATATCCATGCTTAGAGCTTACTATCGCTTATATTCTGATGTGCGGTAATGTGGAGTTATACCGGTACTTGCATTATTTTGGAGACAGTTATAGAGTTTATTTTGGAGATTTGGTATGTCTAAACTCTTCTATTTTAATTTTTGTATAATCCATGAACCTTTTGCACTCTGTGTTCTTACGAATGGTTCATTTGATTATATCACTTTTTACCTGTTTTACATTTATTATATTATATTATATTTTGTCTATGTGCTATGAAATGTTCTACAAGTTCTGTGTTGGATTTCGTTACTATACACCATTCTCTATCGCCTAACATCAGTCAGGTACCTCCGTAATGCACTCTATAGTTATATTAGGTACTGAAGGTGTATTGCGATCGTTACACTTAACATCAGAGCTTAGGTTGCATAGACGAACTGAGTTGATACCATGATCCAATAGAGATAGGATAAGCTTTATCACCGTTGACGGATCTAGAGTGTGTGTGTATATATATAGGAGAAGGTGCATGTTATATTTTGGTTTTCAAAACTATACAGTAGTATATATAGTATATGAGTCGTATTACACACACAAGTGCCATTGATGTAGTTCTTCTTTATGAGAGACTGATAATTTTTATTACCTATTAAAAATGAGTTAGCATACGAGAAATTCTACTAGGAACTCCGTTTTTGGTGTTGAGTAAGTAGGTTTGGGGACAACTAATCACAATTTATAGGACACATTTGCTGGGATGGTGCGAAACATGTTTGAAATGCCCACCTTCATCTTGTTGTTTGTGGTGCTCAATTGCAAACGCCAAGAGTCGACTTTTCCAAGCTATATAAAGATTACATGAGTCTAGGGGGCAGACTATTCCTTGGAACAAAGTCAGTTGTTGAGGTGCAAGACTAGATGGATACTTGCGAGAGGACCTCCATTGACTTACAGTTGGACAACACTATGAAGTAGAAGTTAGCCTCTAGATGACTGCGGGGATAGACAATGAACTGGTGGAATTCCCTTAGAGATGTGACTCCCGAGGATATTTACTTAAGGACCAGTTCATAGTTCACTTCAAAGAGAAGTTATCCCGATTGCTCAGAAGTTGGTGTTGTTTAGGAAGTTTACTGACTTGAAGCAAGATGACATATTTACGTCAGAGTATGTGTTAGAATTTGATCTGCTATCGAAGTACAATCTATATAGAAATTATTGATACTCTACTTGAAATGTATGAGAAGTTTATTTTTTGGTCGGGTGTTCATCTTGGGAAGCAGTTGAATAGTCACTTCGACGAGAGCATCAAGGAGGCTTTACGACACAAAAGCCTCTACATATTGTAGAAGGACTATCCCAAATCATCCAGCCAGTAACAACAAGCGATGGTATATGCATTGAATATTGTTCCGATTTAGTCAAGTTCTCTATTAGTGGAAGAGAAGAGAAAGGTATTACTGTCTAAGGCATGCTTTCTATTTATGGTGTTTCATACATGTTTTATTCGATACATAGGCTTTACATCACTTCACGCATAGTAATTTGGTAGATAGACTAGGATTTAGACACAAGATAGTTGACCAACCTTTAAATTGCAACAAACCATATTGCCAGCTCAGCTGGTCTATGCGTGGTTTGTTAAGACTTAGCATTGTTGAGTCATGGATGTTTTTTTTCTTGTGATTGCTTTGTTTTGGGTTTCGTGGTATTCTGTGATGGCCCGCACCTCCCGACACACCGATCAAAGCCTAGTATGACTTTCAAACTCACTTCATGCCGACAAATGCAGATTATCGAGGTTTTAAACATTTCACATCACGAAGACTAATGCAAGCACATATAATCTAAGATATACTACATTTTCATAATTCATAGCAGAATGAACAAAAATACAACGCGGAAAAATATCCAATCGCAGTCTTAAAAAATTAGTATGTATACGAGACATAGTATGTTGAAAATATCACTCCAAGTCTGCTAAAAGTTATAAACTGTACTGATACGATAGATTAACATATTGAGAGCAAATATGGTAAAAAGAAGTCTCTAAAGGCAAGCTTGAGTATCCAAGTATCAAGAATGGGCCAATTACCTACTGCCCTATGCAGTTGTAGTGGTGAAAAAGAAGGAAAGAGAACGGGTCAGATGAAAGTCTGGTGAATGAATATAAGTTTAATATGTGATGACCACAAGCAATTACTGCAATACTACTCTATATGAAATAGGACTTGATACAAATTTTCGTGAATTCCTAAGGTCTATTATCTAAAGGTTCTTGCCAGTACATTGCTAATACAATGGATCGAACTAAATATCAAGTCTCATATCTCACAACCCGGCACCGATCCTAGAGCTACTAACTACGTAAGACACTGCCCTCTTGCCTACTAACTGTGGAAAACACAGCCACTAGGCTATTATTTAAATAAATTCACATTACTATCACCGCCACTAGGATACTGGGAATGATTCCCCCTCATTGCACCTGGAAAGGAAGAAGCCGAGATGCTGACTTGTTAGAATGTCTCATTGTCTGCATTTGCTTCCGCCTCTCGATCGTAGCATTGGCCTCTTATTGCATGCTCTATTCCTTCTTTTTAACTACCAGTGCGTCAATAATCATAAATACTTGGACCTCCAGTTATGCTGGATCCACTCCATAAAGCATCTTCGTCAGCACTACACTTCCATCGTGGAATCTCCTGTGAGTGTCATTTGGGAAAATATATCGCCTCGAGTCGACTACTAGATCCTAAATTGAGTAAAAAAGTATTTATCCAACATCACCATGTCCTAGCTTCCAAACCCAGGGAACTAGTTTCACAAGTCCTCTATTCATCCAATTTCCCTTAAATAAGCCAACAACAATTAGCGTTTTTTTGTGAGATTTTGCATCCCACGTCACTTTGATGGATTAAAATGGTAATTTTAATGTTTATTTGCAAATTTGAATCAATAAACTGAACCTGTATTAAGCTTTCCTTTGAGTAGTAATTATGTTTCTAAATGCTTACATAATCATATGGTTGCACTCCAACCATTTTTAGAATGTCAAACTAAATTCATATATTTAAAATTGATATAATCCATCATAAACGTAAATGTATGATAATGTGTGAAAGTAAAGAAGACATAAAGATTTTTGTGTCAGATTCTTTTGAATCCCATGTCCATGGGTCAAGTTCCTTTAGATTTCCTCTACCGATATTTATGTCTTTCTCAAAAATAAGAAGATACAATTTCTTTTACTCCAAAAGGAAGGAAAATGAAAAAATCCCCACAACATTCCAGTTCATCTCCTACTTATCATGTTGAGGGTAGATGTGGACTACCATCATTCTTGCTTTGCCTTCATGTTTCCACCTTTGTATCATGAAATGTGTTTCTCATATGCATTGTAGGTTTGATGTGTCCAGATTGCTGACATGTCTTTTGGTGGGAAGCCTTAATTTGGGAGGTTGTATTGAGGTCTTTGGCGGTAAGTTTTAATTTAAGGTGGGGACTCCCAAAATTAAAGCGAGAATGTTTAGAATTAAAGTGGGAGATCTTAGTGGGTTGCGCCTTTCTAATATGATGTGGTGAAAGGTTTGCATGTTGGTTTCTAGGGTATCATCGGTATATTTAAAGTGATACTTGTTGGTTGATGTGAGACTTTTCCGTAATGCTGCGATGCTTGCCTGATTCTTAGGTGCTACCATCCTGAGCTACTCGGTGCTTCAAGAGTCATGATCAGCTAGCTTGGAAGTTAGTTTTATAAACATGTTAATATGACCAAAATTGATTTAAGTATGATGTAACTATGATTTGAGTTGCCCTTGTTGCATGAATCTGAGATAGGGGTGGTTTGTCTTTTTACTATATGCCTATAAATATGGATCCACGTTGGAGCAATGTTTGAGTAACCCTTTGTGCAGCCCTTTGGGATGCTTCTGACCCATGAAGTGCTGCGTAAGTTTCCCTCAGTATGTGAAACGTAGATCTTCTCTTAAAGGTATTAAATATTATAGGTTTTAGGGGTACTTGACCTTGTAGTTCATCCACTCATCCATTGTCTTTTTCTCATGGTTGTGCCTAATTTTAGCATCTTCTTGTAATATTGAAACTAAGGATGAGCGCAAATCTGATGTCTTTGTAGCTCTCCTTACGAGCATGGTATTGTAATTCCCTATAGCTTCTTTGGTTATCGTTTTCTTGTGTATCATCAATCGTATTGCTTCAACCCATTCTCCTTTTTCTTTGGTCTTTTATCCTAGACTTGTATATTTCTTAGCCCATTGGTAACATAGGTTGATGGGTGTAACACTTGCCCTCCAAGTCTATAGTGATTGCATATGGGTATAGACTTGTCTGTAGTCCACTCTGAATCTTTGTATCTTCGAGAGCTGTTTTTTGTACGTTATCTTCTACATGAGATTTTTTATTTTGAAGTAGCGTAAAATATTTTATTCTGAATCAAGTGGACTTAGTTGTGCTTTTGGTCTTCACACCTACTTGTATTTATATAGTTACTTAGCATCACCATTCTCATCTTTGAGATTGTCGTTGTCATTGACATGTTGTGCTAATAGTGCAGTTACTGAACGATGGCGGTGAGCTGTGAAAAGTTGCTTGTTCATGCCCTTAGCATGATCTTCCCTATTGTTTGAGGGAGGACTGAGGTTGAATCTAGTGTCACCATTCTCATTTAAAAGATTGTCGTTTGTCATTCATATACAGCACTGTCACCCAATGGTTGAATGACTACGGCGAGCTATGAGAACCATCCCTTTCGATGTAGGCTTATTAATATTCACATCTTTTCATTTCTTATTGTCCGTGGAAGAAGTCTTAGCGATTACTTTTGCATTTAATGCTGTTGTTTACAAGTCATTTCCCCATTAGGCCATGATCCAAACCGTTGTTAAATCAAAACTTTCATTTTTCCATGTAAATATGTATCAATCTTCATGCTTGTTATTTTGGCAGCTTAACCGAAAGGCGTCTCCTTGGCTCTTTTCATCATTTGGCTCTTTCTAGTAGCATTTTTTTTATTAATCCTGGGATCTCGACATGGCTTCATCTTCCACTTTACTTCTGCTTTCCTAAGTTACGTGACTAGAGGATGTCAGAGTATTTCAACTCAACTTGGGTTTTTAGGTTATGATGCCATGATTCCTGAGCTCCATAAGTTTTTCAGTTCTCCTCTGGCTAGGTTCATTCCTATTACTCCCAAACATATATGTTGTGGTCTTTATCATCGTCCATAACCAATACTCCGCGAATGGATCGCTTCTATCGACTATATGCCTTCTCAACTCGCCCCACTTTCTTACACCCTTTTGATAGCCACTTTCATCCTTATGCTAAAAATGGTTATGCTCTTTCTTGCGAGGAGCTTCAGTTTCTTTTTGGCATTAAAAAAATTCCTACAAAGGGCGACGTCAGTTTTTTCTATGCCTACACCAATACGTCGGTTCTTTTAGATGTTCTTCCAATGACCCAACCATGGAGATTTGTAATTCTTTGTTTAAAATTTAGATAATTTTCCTTTTTCTTTTCATTACCATCCTACTCGCGTCATTTTCCTTAGTAGTACATCAAATTACAGAAGTCGCATAGGACTTATATTCTAGAATTGGATGCAAAGGAAAGGAAAAAAAATATGTTTTTAACAACAAAAAATCAAAGCAACATAATTTTTTGCACCTGCATAATGTATTCACTAGTGAAATTTTAAACCTTCGCCGACTGTTGTCAATCCTAGGGGTATAATTTACCCGTTAATAGTTTTTGGACTTTTCACTCTTATGATTTAGTTCCTTGTTGGGATCTTCTTCTGATCCAAACATTTCCTTCCTATGTAGGTACAGTGAATGCCACTCTTGTTAATGTAACTTGCAAGCCAAGAAAACCATCACAAAAGGACCACCGAAAACGAGCCTATGACGTCACCCCGATTCCGATTAAGGCTCTAGAAAGGCGGCTCCTTCTTTTCCTCCTCCCCCTTTAGATATTCCTTCTTCCTCTAATCTAGCGGCAATAGCAGTCCCTCTATTGCAGGGTAGGCTTGCCCCTAAAATTTATTACTTGCTTTTGCTTGAGGGGGCTATACCAGTGGAGGGAGTGGGGAATACGACGATGCTTACATTATCTTATATTGCCTTAGCAACTTCATCATTTCCTCTCCTCGTTCCTTTTCCCATGCTCTTTTTTTTTGAAGTAATGGACGAACTAAAGAAGTCCTAGTCTTATGTAAGTGACACTCTTTCTTTATGCCAAACAAATTTATTTTCTTTATTACTTTAGCGTATTATTTTTTATATTTAATTCTAGCATGATGCCCTAATGGTAGAAGCATGAGATTGTGAAAGTGACCAAGCTGCCACTCGTAATTGGGAAGTCAAACTCGAAAATGACCTTGCTTAATCCATCTTTGAGAAAGCTGAACACATTTTCACAAAGGCCGGGGCAGAGAAGGAGGCCGCGGTTGCATTAAAGCCTTATCCTCAAAAGAATACGATGTGCAAGAGATTAAGGAGGAGCTATCCAAGGTGGGAAGAGAGTTGGCTGATTCAATGGAAATATTTAGGATGGACATTTTCGATATGATTTTCAATATACATGTTTCATCCAAGCTTTAGTTTGAGAAGGAGACCGATCTTAGCTTTTTGGGTGAGAAGCCTGTGGTTGACGTGCTGTATAAATATTGTCAAGACAGGTGGAATGAAGAGTAGGCCGAGAAAAATTCTTCTCCTAAACCTTCACCAAACATAGTTAAGGATGAGGGGAGGAGGAGGATCATAGGGACCCGTTACCTAATGGTGTTGATGGAAAAACTGAGATCGAGGTTGCTTTAAATCCTCATGTAGATATTTAAAGTCTTTTGTATTAACAGTTAAACTTACTACCGCATGGGACTTGTTTGTTGATTTTGTTATGAATGTTTTATTGTAGTTACTTTGCCATGTTACTGCTTAACAAATGATTGGTTCAATTTTTATTTGTTTTAGTCTATTGAAGAAGATTTGTTTGGTAAGCCTCTAAAGTAAAGTGAGAACATGCTCAAAACACAATCTTTAGATCGTCTTAGTCTTAATTCTATGACCATTTATAAGTGAGAGAGAATTAGATGAGTCATATAGCACTCGTAAGAACGTAACCTAAGGGTTGCTTTCAAGGACCGATCAAGTAGTTAAAAAAGTGGGGCTTAGTGACTTTGTACCAAACCAATGGCATTATACCCTAGAAAGCCATTCTTTTCCACTATATAACCTCACTTAGAATAATTTAGGCTTAAGTTTTGGAATTTGCATGAGGAATGAATTCTATTTTACTTCAGCTATTTTTCTGTAATTGGTTGTGTTGAGCTGATGTAGTCAATAAGAGAATTTTATGTTAGACCCTTGTTTGTTGTCTTTTGAATGTCATTGAGGTTATAGTTTCCTTTTCTGTTATTAACTAGGTCGGCTCATATATAATGGTACCCATGCTTAATAAAGTTTCCACACATGACCTTCCTTCGACGTCCATCGTTCCTGAGTCAGATGAGATGGGCATATTCAAATTTAGAGTTGAGGTGTAGGGTCCTTCTATCAGCATTGAGGCAGAGGTTAGTTACCTCCAAGACGAGAATTCCGAACTTGGAAGGGTGTTAGAGCATGTTTGCAAGAGGCTTAAAGAAACTAAAGATGTGTTTATCCATTTGTATGAACAGAACATTAAGTTGCGTACTAGGGTTAATATGGTTGAATAAAAATTAGATGAGATGCAGCAGACGATGAAGGATGTGTACAGCCTTTGTAGGGTTGTTCTTCAGAAGGATTTAGAGTAGAAAAATAAAAATATTGAGGATGTCTGTGGAGGTTACTCGTTTAATGGAGAGAAAGTGGTGCTGAAATCAAGAAAGTGGTTACGGTATCATGCCTTGATGCGACTACTACTCTTCCTATAGGTTCTAAGTCTTCTTCAGTACCGATCTAATGATAATAGTGGAGTTGAGGGGACCTTCCCATTCAAGGACTGAAGGATAGAGAACTGATGCCAACAGATTCTTCAGCGTCTTTTCGAGATGAACCAAGAAAACTAAGGCTGACTAATCAATACTTTAGAGAAAACAAGGGAGGAGGTTGTATGCAGGATTCATGCCCTTGAGGATCCCTATGCTGAAAGTCTAGTGGATCATATACTATCTAACTTGTGTATAATATACAAGTATATTAATGCAGTAGTAGATAATAAATGGTAAAATATGAAAAGCAAGCAAACCAGAGTTTTTATATTGGTTCGGACCTCCTGTCCTACGTCCAGTCCCGAAGCTCCTCTTCGGTATTTTCTTCAAACAAATTACCCTCAATTCACCAAGAGGAATAGGCTTAATACAAACGTGTCTTTGATAATCTTGTGTTCCAGTAACACAGTTTTTGACTTGTAGTACATATCTTCTTATGATCTCCTTTGAGTATATGAATATGATTGCTTAGAGTTATAGGAAGTGAATTTTAACCAAAAGATTATTAATGAATTGTGGGTATGTAAATAGTTTATATGTAAGAGAATGCTTAGAAATTAAGAGATTATAGAATAGATCAAAGAAAGTTAACTTAGTTAGTTTACTTCTCAATCAAGATGCTATTTATAAAGTTAGAGAGGTGCAGATGAAGAGTTGTTGTCCTTTGAAAAAATCTTTTCATTTTAATGGATGCAGCTCTTCGTGGAAGATGACATCCTTTGAAATAAAATAGAAGTGGCTTTTCAAATATGACATTTTTTGCCTTGACAGACATCTGTGGTATAATGATAGACATCTATGACTATTTTATTTTTTAACCCAAAAATTTCATGGACATCTGTGAGTATACCTCAAACGTCTGTGAGGTGAAAATGCAGTTTCTACTTGTTTTTTATGTACATAAAATTGTGCGTGCAAATATACTCAAGGAGACTTTAACAATATTTTACCTAGGACACTTTTACAATAGAATAACCTTAGTATGGTCAATGAATCCTTGTCTCTCTTTGAGTCTTAACATCTTCGATAATATCTCCGATCACCGTGTTGCTTGTAGTATATACTTGCAATTTTGAGAAAGTCTATCTATGTATATGATTGTATAGTTGTTATAATTGAAATATAAGTTGGAGGTTCTAAAATTCTCTCCCTTTTGATGATGACAACTGTGTAATCATAAATCAATTATTCACTCATAAAATCAGATATCAACAATATAAGTATTATTATGTTTATCTATGTTTTAATCCTCCTATGTATATGCTTCTCTCCTTATGTATATGCATAGTTTTCTTCCCCCTTGTCATTATCAAAATGGAGGGGAACGAAAAATGATATATATGTTACCATCAAATTTTGAATAACCAAAGCATGTAATTTTCAAATAGTGATGTTCAATGCAAAATGAAAGACGGAAGTAGTAAGACCAAATAAGCATAGGAGTTTTAAAATAGTAGAATATAAAGTCTTGTTATACTGATTGTGTGTATATGATAATCCTTTATAATTCTCATATTATTCCCAATAGGAAGATGGATCCTGCTCGTACGAGCCTGGCCACTATGTCTAGTCATCGTACTCCCCATCCTCTTGAATAGAAAGAGCTTGAAATGCCATGTATAGTTGTTGTAAATGTGAAGTGTCGGACACATACATTTTATTACTATCTTCTTTCTCTTCCTCAGATTGTATAGGAGTCTCCCGCGAGCACTTCGATCGTGTGATGTACCTAAGGGAGAGGGTTATGCGCCACAGACTGTTGTTTTTCTTGAGGTGGAGGTGTTAGGGAAGGTGAGGATGATGATCATGAGGAAGAGTGGCCACGGACCTTGCACATTACTTTTCCTGAAGTGAAGTCCACTTTGTCCAATGTCTTCTCCATCTTTGTCATTCTAGTAGAGAAAGAGCATTCTAATCCTATCATGTTTCTATTTAGTGCTCTCTAATTTTCTATTATTCTTTGCTTTTTGATGGACAAATCAGAAAGACATTCATCCGAGATTGGTTCAAGACGAGCTTCTTGTAACTTGTAGTCGGAAAAATATTTCGTATGATGACTGGATAAAGGTGATTGTCGGGAAGTGTGAGAGTAGCTTTGCCAAGGAGCACCAGGTGGAGGAGGCTCGTGGTGTTCTTCTTTTTGTTGATGCCATTGTGTCAATTGACTAAAAGAGATAATACGAGGAGGGCTTTTTGGAAGATGCATTAGTGACAAATATCGCGGACTACTATCATTGGTGGGAATTTCTTCGTATTGTGATACATACGAAGGAACGTTAAGATCTTGTAGGATGCGCATGATATTAGGAGCATAAATAATGGAATGATGATGGTGCGACCAAAATTCTTTAATTTGGTCATGAATAAATTTTGCGCAATTAACCCGTTATTGAGCATATATGACATATAAAACTCTATGATCATTGAGATAAAAATTTTCATGACTACCTAGGCGAGGAATAATGGTATTAATTATCATATGGTTTAAAAGTCTAGCACGAGGTTGATGATAGAGAGATTTCAATTATGGCATATTATCCTCCCAAATTTGATGTGTAATTTCATCCCTAGGTAATAGAGTATGATCCAGTATATCAGTGAAATCAATCCCTTCATAGCAATAACCCAAAATTAGACCAAGAGTGTGTGTATATATATATATTTTAACTACTTTTCCATATACACTAGAGCATAACCAACCCTCATCATTCTTAGGATTCCAAATCTCTGAACTAAAAAAATTGGAGTAGAAGAGATATATAGCAAGGGGGTCAACGGTTACTGTAACATTCCTGATTTTTAAGCCTAATTAATTTGAAGATTTGGGAATAAAATATTTGGGAATGAATATGTATGTAAAATAGATTAGAAAAAATAGAATTTGAAATTGGGATTCAAATTTAAATATCTTAGAAAATAAAATTGTATTTAGATTTCTGATATGATTAAATAAGATATATCTTTATTTAAATAAATGGATTTTAGTTTGGAATTTGATTATAAATCACACAATTGTTCTTATTAATTATTCTTAATCAATAATTAATTATTCTTAATTATAAATTAATTAAATCTTAACCAACTTTATTAATTAATATTCCTTAATTAATTAAGATAATTAATTAATAAAGTTGGTTAAGATTTAATTAATTTATAATTAATAATAATTAATTATTGATTAAGAATAATTAATAAGAATAATATTGGATTTATCAAACTTTATATTTCAAAGAACTAATACATACATACATACATACATATATATATATAGTTAATTGTAATCATGAATAATTTGATTTCAAATAAGTTGTTATGAAAATAAAATATGATTTTGAAATTAAATAAATGTATTGAGAATAAAAGTGAATATTTTTAATATGTGATCAAGATTTTTAAACAATTCTTTTCTTTTAAAAGTTGTACAAAAATAAATGATAAGGAAAGTATGAATGTAAAATGTATAAAATATATGTATATTAAAACCTTGAACTAAATCAAAATTGTAGTGTGAAGAATAATTGAGATAAAGATTTTATTTGTGTAAATATAAATATAAAAGAAGATATAAACATTTTAAAAACAAAAAAAAATATGTTTTATATGAAATTTTATTTACATAAAGGGTTAAAACAAATTTACAAAAAACATTTGTATCAAGGATATAAACATAAAAATGATTTTTGTGACATTTGTAAATTAAAGAGATCATGTGATCACAAGTGTAATGAAAGCGGACAAGTGGCAAAAGAAAATTATTTTGTTTTAAGTCAAAAATTTGTTAACATGCATAAAAAAAGAAAACCAAGCCAATTTTCTTTCATTTGGAAAATTCAAAGCAAGAGTTAACATCAGAAAAGAAAAATCTGAGAACAAAGCAATACAGTTCAAAATAATAATTAAAACAAACCTATAGAAGATCATCTCAACATCTCAAACAACTTCAAGCCAGAGCAACATCAAATGCCATCTTCACTTGAATCAAACCTGAGCAACAACACCAGGTTCAAGCATGCAAATCAACTGAATGAAGTTTCAGGCAATCTAAAACAAAAAATCAAAGATCAACTCATCGATTCAAATCATCAAGTATCAGATAAAAATATGGAATCAAGCTAGGCAGGAATTCAAATCAAGGATCAAACTCAAAAGCAATCAATCATCACAGTTTTTAAAGCTTCTAGACTTCATTTCCAGGTTATCTTTTGTTCTCTATTGCTTCTCTGTCTTCTTCCAGGAACAGGTGAGCAAACTATCTATACCACAATCTGGTTTACACCTTGATTGCATGTAATGATCTGTTAATGTGTGATGAAATTTTTTGCTTGCATGTTGAATGTATACGTATGTAGGTAGATGTGCATGCTAGTAAATATGAACACACCTCTGTTGTGTTTCCAGAACCAAGAACAAACAAAGAAAAATCCATATCACCCAAACAAATTAGTATTATGCTTTGATCTCCGAAAGAAAAATGTTTACAAAATTGTAAAGTCATTTTTAAAAATAATATAAAGTAGAAATATGTGATAAATAATTCAAAAATTTAGAACTTACGGAGAGAATATTCGAAACAGAAAAATTCAAGTAATTTATTTCTAAATTCTAATCATTGGATCAGATTCGTTTTGCTAAATGGTGAATTTTAGTATTGAAATCAATATTTTTAAGTTTGGGAGTGATGAGTTTTTTGAGATGAACGATATTCGAACTTTGGTCGAATTTTGATGAACGGAGAAGAATGGGTGGTCGTAATCATCGGTGAAGATGGCTGGAGCATCAAAGAACCTAGGAAAAATACTAGGTAAATTTATCATCCACCGTGATGATCGAATGTTGGCAATGTAGGGTTTTAATGCACGTTTGGGTTATGGTCGTAATTTGAGTCGCTGCATCATCGTTAGTGGACCGAAGGCGGTCGCACTAGTGTGATCGTCGTAGCATGTCAATGATGAGCTGTGGATATGATGGCGAGGCGTAAGATGGTCAGGTTCGTCGATGGATGATCAGTTTCGTTGAGTGTTTTTTTCCAGTGGGATGCAGGGTAGCTCTTTTTTCGATTCCAAGGCGAAGTGTTGGAGCTGGGCGGTCGGGTCATCAGAGAGGATGGTCGTCGACTTGGGAAGGCAAGCGGCGTTGGTCAGCGGTGGCCAGAGTGGATGTGCACGTGCATGTGCCCGGTTGGGTTGGGTTGTTTTGTCCGGTGTGTTGTGTTTTGGAGAAGATGAAGGGAGCCGGAGTCAATCTCGAGTAAATGGCGTGAGTGACTCGAAGCATTCCTAAGTGGTATCGGGGTATAATACTTTACAAAATTTTAAGTTTAATTTTTTTTATAACACGGGCTAGTTTGGGTTTGACACGGGTGAAACCCGTAATGGAGGGGCTGTTTACTCGGGGGAAGTCTTGAGTGAGTCTCGGGATGGATATAAAAACAGTTTTTTGACTTTAAAACAAAATTTTAAATTTTTAAACATTTTAGATTCATGTTTTAAATAATGGTTTTAATTTAGGTATTGGATTAAGAAATTTTTTTAGTACGATGTTTTAAAAAGTTTAAGTTAAAATTATTTAAATTATGGCATTTTTCATTAATCATTTTAAATAAATAATGTAGTTAAAAGTAAATTAAGATGAAATATTGATTTATAATTCTTAATTAACCTTAATCTCTTATGTTAATGTTGATTAATTATAAGGTTAATTAATTAAAGATTTTGATAAAGATTTAATGACAAATCAAGATAAATGATTTATAATTATTTGAATAATTAATTGATAGTTAATTAAAGACTAATTACTTATTAGTTTAAGATAATTCATTTATAATTCAGGATTAATTGATTAAGGTAATTAATTAAAGGTCAATTAATTAAGGTTAGTTAACTAATATAATTAATATAATTAAGGTAATTAATTTAAGAAGTGATTAATTAATTAAGGATTAGATAATTAATAAAAATAATTAATTAATATTAAAAGTTAATTAAGTAATTAAGGATAATTACTTATTTTAAATTAACTAGGATTAATTATTAAATGATAGCTAATTAAGGGTTAATTTAATGATTTACTAATTAAGGATAATTAATTAAAGTTAATTAATTAATTAAGATTAATTCTTTAATAATTAAAGGTTAATTTATTCATTAATTAATGTTAATTAATAAATAAATATAGGACAATTAATTAACATAAACTGTAATTAATTAATGTTAATCAACCAGAATTTGTGATTAATCTGATTTCAATTAATCAGATGATCAATTAACCTTATTTATGGATGATTGTATTCTATTGAATGCTATGAATTGTTTTGTCATCTCTGCTATGTGATGCTTTGTGATTTGAATTGTTTTAATTCTAGCTGTGATGAATGTAATTTATTTATTTATAATGCATTTATATTATCTATCTGTGATTCTGTGTATATAGATAAGCATTATAGGATATACCGCTTATCGATATTGCTGTGATTGTATCTGTGATGATTGATGATGTTGCATTATTGGGTAAAACCCCTGGACTACACTATACGCACATAAATATGGATTGCATGTGGAAATTGGTTAAGTCATAGATTTTTAAAATAGTTTTGAATTTGAATTTTGAATCCAAATGGTTTTGGAAATGGATTGGGTTTAAAGTGAAATGATTTTGAAAAGGAATTTCAAAGATAAAAGTTATTTTTTTGAATAACTTGATTCAGTTTTGAAATTTGATTTAAATTTGAATTCAAAAATTGAAATTGAATTCTATGTTGAGAATTTATGATGTTAAAAGGTTATACAAGTTTATATGGGTTTTAAAGCACTTTAAAAGGGTTGTTTGGGGAATTTGAACTTAACCTATAGATTTTAACTTGCATAAATGTAATCAGATTTCTCCGAAACGAAAACTATTTGTTTTCAAATAATAAAAGCTTACATATAAGGAAGGAATTTCCAATTCTTATTAAAGGGATTTCAAATTTGAAATGAAAATGGTTTTCAAAGTTATGAATGAATCTTTGGAAACATGTTTTGAAAGGTATAAGTTAAATCTTTGATTTAAAGATTGAATAAGTTAATCGAATTGAAATGGAAATTGTTTTGAAATCCGCAAATGGATCTTTGTGAAACTGGATGAACTTTGCGAAATGAATTCTTTTGTTTAAAGATTTGAAATGGTAATTTGTTTAAACCTTTTGAAGAAAAGTTATGGTTTTTTTTAAAAGTTGTGACTTAACTGAAATCCCATATCCATATGTTTTTAAAATATTGCGCTCATTATTCGGCTTAGCCGGGCGAGGACCTGGTGTCATATAACCCATTTCGAATAATGATACGACGTTATGGATTGCATTTTTAGACCGATGGTGAAGACCGGGTATTTACGAGAACGGTAGGATAACCTATCGAATGACTCTGCACTGAGTAGCTACGGCATAGAGTTCTCCTTATGTGATGGGGAGTCCGATCGGGATTGTGAATACCCAGATGGTAAGGGCTTCTTCGGAAGTGCCTTCGGTTCTATTCGAACCCGGAACAGACTTGTATGGATGTGTGTCTGACATTACACTTTGAGATGTAAAACCGGTTTCTATCAAATACATTTCTGTTTGGTGGCAGAGATTTATTCTCTTATCTTAACACCCTTCTCTGAGACGTACGAGCTCAGAGGTTATGTAGTTGATGGTTACTACTGATACATTCCCAATTTGGTAATGTGGCATACTAAGTGCTGCTGATCATTTGTTGATCAAAGCATGACTTTGTGAAAAAGTGTAGCTTTATGGACGAGACCTCATTGAGCCCCACAACCCGGTAATGGTCGAAACAAGAAAGATGCGGTAAGGTTTCAGGGGTTGCACCCCTAGGGTATGTCCATTCCTTCTGGAAAAGGATGGTATCATGGTATGGAGCCCAGATTCTTAATTCATGTGGACACTGTAAATTTATTACCGTGTGATGTTGTTGGTGTAGAGGTACCTCGGATAAAGGTCACAAACGACCGGGGATGGCATATCTTTAGGTGTTACTCCCGGGCAGGGAGGAAGTCGGCCTTGTGTTGGTAGAGAGTCGGGTAGGTTCTCGGGGCGTCCCTCCAGAGGCGTTCCCATGTGGCAATAGGAAGTTCCTTAGCCTGACCATTTGTTGAAAATCCAATCATCCAATACACACCCTATACGGTTTTAGTTGTAGAACCTGCCATTTAACATGGTAGCTATTGTAGGCATACTATAATGGTAAGTATACTGGATAAGATTAATATTATACTTTCAATCGTTTTCCACTATGCACTAATAATAATATCAAAGGGTTTTCGCATATCAAGCATTTTTGACTATCATAAGGAGAAATCTCCCCCAAGTGTGCGATTGCATGGTGTGTGTGCCGGGAGGCCTTGTGGTAGTTTCATTTTCCAAAAAGCACAGCGGATTTATTTTAAATTCTTTTGTTGTTTGTTTTAAAGATAAACTGTTTTGTTTGCTCATACCAGTACCATGACTGACCTGGAGTTTATTGTTCCCTTCCTAAACTCTGGGTGCCCATAATTTTCCATATGGGCAGTCTAGAGTTGAGTTTTTCAGATAGTAGATATCGATTCAGTAGCTTTCAGCTTTCTTTTTGGAATTCTATGGAGACTTTAGATATTGAAGTCTTTGGTTAGGACGACTGACCTTGCTTAGCTTGGTACAACTGATGGTGGTTCGAGCTATCTATGGAGATTGCTGATATTGGTGTTTCTTATAGAGTTTCAAGTTCTAGTTGTTTCCGTTGCTAGTTCATTGGTGTTTCCGTTGTAGCATTTCATCGTATCTCTGATATTGATCATTGTTGTATATTTGGATATTATATCATTGGATTTGTATATGATATTCACTCTTTTCTTCCACTGTGTTGTTATACTTAATGTGTTATAAGCTCCGACGAACCAGATTCGACGTTTGAATCTACGGCATTTGTATACGGGTGATGTATTCGGTGTCGATTTTCGAAGGTCGAGTCAGGGTCATTGCAGTTACTTTATTAGCACCGTAGCTAATAAAATTACAGCAGCCGACAACCGTTGTAATGCTAATAATTCATATTCCATATCATTTGCAAGGCGGTAAAAAGGTCCAGAGTGAACCAGACTGACCTTGCTTAGCTTGATACCACATGATGGTGGTTCGAGCTATCTATGGAGATTGCTGATATTGGTGTTTCTTCTAGAGCTTCAAGTTCTAGTTGTTTCGTTGCTAGTTCGTTGGTGCTTCCGCAGTAGCATTTCATTGTATCTCTGATATTGATCATTGTTGTATATTTGGATATTATATCATTGAAGTTGTATATGATATTCACTCTGTTCTTCCGCTGTGTTGTTATGCTTAATGTGTTATAAGCACCGGCGAACCAGATTCGACATTTGAATCTGCGGCATTTGAATACGAGTGATGTATTCGGTGCCAATTTTTGAAGGTCGAGTCAGGGTCGTTACATTGGTATCAGAGCTGAAGGTTGAAACTTTAGCTCAGGAGTATAACACACTAGGTAACTCATTAGAGATAGGGTGAAGTATACCCTAGAATGAGTATATTCCTAAGATATCCGTCTGAGTGCCTCAGTAAATTCTCTTACTATTCACTGATAGTAAGTATGAGTGAAAGAAGAGGACGAGATAGAAGACAGGGAAGTACCACCTCATATGGTCAATGCCCTGTAATAACAACGGAAACAATCTTTTCCAATCAATCTTCTTGGATCATCATTCGATTTCTAATTCTTTGATGTCTTCGTAGTAGCTCGAGGAAGATGCTTCAGTGTGATGGTGGACCTACAAATCCTTATAGATAAGTTTCTATTTCGTATTCTCTTCGTTGGTTTTCTATCAGCTTTTTGTTTTTTAACTTTGATAAATTTGAAAATTTAAATTGAAATAAATTGGTTAACTAAAATATGAAGATAAATTGGATTGTATCGATAAAATGATATCGGTTAAAACCAAATTGAAAATTCTATTGTAATTTCTTGTGTAGGTCGAAGTTTGAAGAGGGACAAGTGGGTATATACTCTAGGGTATTCCGACCTAAGTTAGAATCCATATCTAGTGTTTGAGAAACGAGGAAGATTAAATCCATTTATCTATTGTTTGGGTCTCGATATATTCTACGAGTGGTTAGTTATCCCTACGAACTAACCAGTGCCCTGCATTTCGTAGATCTGGATGACCCGAGTATCTTGTAAAGTGTTAAACAGATTTGTTCTTGTATCTATTATTGATATTCTAAATTTGGTAAGCCAAATGTAGAATAACTATTCAATTTGATCTGGTGAACCATTTCTCTGTGTGTTCATCTATCTTTGTTATCGCCCTAGCAAATTTCAAGGATGAAATTTTCTTAAGGGGGGAATCTATAACATTCCTGATTTTTAAGCCTAATTAATTTGAAGATTTGGGAATAAAATATTTTGGAATGAATATGTATGTAAAATGGATTAAAAAAAATAGAATTTGAAATTGGGATTCAAATTTAAATTTCTTAGAAAATAAAATTGTATTCGGATTTCTGATATGATTAAATAAGATGCGTCTTTATTTAAATAAATGGATTTTAATTTGGAATTTGATTATAAATAAATATTGGATTTATCAAACTTTATATTTTAAAGAACTAATACATATATATATAGTTAATTATAATCATGAATAATTTGATTTCAAATCAGTTGTTATAAAATTGTCTAAGTATAAAAAATAAAATGTGATTTTAGAATTAAATAATATATTGAGAATAAAAGTGATTATTTGTTAATATGTGATAAAGATTTTTAAACAATTCTTTTCTTTTAAAAGTTGTACAAAAATAAATGATAAGGAAAGTATGAATGTAAAATGTATAAAAATATATGTATATTAAAATCTTGAACTAAATTAAAATTGTAATATGAAGAATAATTGAGATAAAGATTTTATTTGTGTAAATACAAAAATATAAAAGAAGATATAAACATTTTGAAAATAAAAAAACATATGTTGTATATGAAATTTTATTTACATAAAGGGTTATAACAAATTTACAAAAAATATTTGAATCAAGGATATAAACATAAAAATGATTTTTGTGACATTTGTAAATTAAAGAGATTATGTGATCACAAGTGTAATGAAAGTGGACAAGTGGCAAAAGAAAATTATTTTGTTTTAAATCAAAAATTTGTTAACATGCATAAAAATAACCAGGCCAATTTCTTTCATTTGGAAAACTCAAAGCAAGAGTTAACATCAGAAAAGAAAAATCTATGAACAAAGCATTACAGTTCAAAATCAAAATTAAAACAAACCTATAGAAGATCATCTTAATATCTCAAACAACTTCTAGCCAGAGCAACATCAAATGCCATCTTCACTTGTATCAAACCTGAGCAACAACATCAGGTTCAAGCATACAAATCAACCTGAATGAAGTTTCAGGCAATCTAAAACAAAAAATCAAAGATCAACTCATCGATTCAAATCATCAAGTATCAGATACAAATATGGAATCAAGCTAGGCAGGAATTCAAATCAAGGATCAAACTCAAAAGCAATCAATCATCACAGTTTTTAAAGCTTCCACACTTCATTTCCAGGCTATCTTTTGTTCTCTATTACTTCTCTGTCATCTTCCAGGAACAGGTGAGAAAACTTTCTATACCATAATCTGGTTTACATCTTGACTGCAAGTAATGATCTGTTAATGTGTGATGAACTTTTTTGCTTGCATGTTGAATGTATATGTACGTAGGTAGATGTGCATGCCAGTAAATATGAACACACCTATGTTGTGTTTCCAGACCTAAGAACAAACAAAGAAAAATCCATATCACCCAAACAAATTAGTATTAGGCGTTGATCTCTGAAAGAAAAATGTTTATAAAATTGTAAAGTTATTTTTATAAATAATATAAAGTAGAAATATGTGATAAATAATTCGAAAATTTTGAATTTACAGAGAGAATATTCGAAACAGAAAAATTCAAGTAATTTAATTCTAAATTCTGATCATTGGATCAGATTCATTTTTCTAAATAATGAATTTTAGTGTTGAAATCACTATTTTTAAGTTTGGAAGTGATGAGATTTTTTGAGATGAACGATATTCGAACATTGGTCGAATTTCGATGAACGGAGAAGAATGGGTGGTCGTAATCATCGGTGAAGATGGCTGGAGCATCAGAGAACCTAGGAAAAATACTATGTGAATTTATCAGCCACCGTGGTGATCGAAGTTGGCAATGTAGGGTTTTAACGCACGTTTGGGTTATGGTCGGAATTTGAGTCGCTGCATCATCTTTAGTGGACCGAAGGCGGTCGCACTAGTGGGGATCGTCGTAGCATGTCAATGATGAGCTGTGGATGTGGCGGCGAGGCGTAAGATGGTCGGGTTCGTCGGTGGATGATCAATTTTGTTGAGTGTTGTTTTCCAGTTGGATGTTGGGTGGCTCGTATTTCGATTCCAAGGCGAAGTGTTGGAGCTGAGCGGTCGGGTCATCAGAGAGGATGGTCATCAACTTGGGAAGGCTAGCGGCGTTGGTCAGCAGTGGCCAGAGTGGATGTACACATGCATGTGCACAGTTGGGTTGGGTTGTTTTGTCTGGTGTGTTGTGTTTTGGAGAAGATGAAGGGAGCCAGAGTCGATCTTGAGTAAATGGTGTGAGTGACTCGAAGCATTCCTGAGTGGTATCGGGGTATAATACTTAACAAAATTTTAAGTTTAATTTTTTTTTTATAACACGGGCTAGTTTGGGTTTAACACGGGTGAAACCCGAAGTGGAGGGGTTGGTTACTCAAGGGAAGTCTCGAGTGAGTCTCGGGATGGATATAAAATGTAACGACCCTGACTCGACCTTCGAAAATCGGCACCGAATACAACACTCGTATTCTAATGCCGTAGATCCAAACGTCGAATCTGGTTCGCCGGAGCTTATAACACATCAAGTATACAATATAGTGGAAGAAAGAATGAATATCATATACAACCAGTGATACAATATCCAGAATGATATACAATCAGTAATCAAAATGATACAAGAATATCAGAGACGATAAACAGCAGCGGAAAACAAATAGCCAAGAGATAACTCCAATCAGCGACAGCAACTCAAACTCCAAAAGCACCAATCCAGCAATAGCTCGAACCACCATCGCATTGCACAAAGATAAGCAAGTATTGTCCAGTGAATCCAAAGACTTCGATATCCAAGATCTCCAAAGATGACCAGAGAGAAAGCTAAAAGCTACCAAAACGATATCTATATCTACTATCTGGAAAAAACCAACTCTAAACTGCATGTGTGGAAATTTGTGGGTACCCAGAGTTTAGGAAGGGAACAATAAACTCCGGGTCAGTCATGGGACTGGTATGAGCAAACGAAAACAGTTTTATCTTTTAAAATAAACAAAAGAATTAAAATTTGAAATCCATAATGCTTTTTAGAAAATGAAACAACCATAAGGTCTCCCACCACACACACCATGCAAACGCAGAATTGGAGGAGATTTCTCCTTATGATAGTCAAAAATGCTTGATACGCGAAAACCCATTTTGATTTTATTATTAGTGCATAGTGGAAAACATTTCAAAAGTATAATATTAATCTTAGCCAGCATAGACATTCCGAACTATGCCTACTATAGCTACCATCTAAACAGTGGGGCACCACCATAAGTAGATAGCAGGTTATACAACTAAAACCGTACAAGGTGCGTATTGTTTGTTTGGGTTTTCCAACAAATGGTCAAGCCAAGGAACTTCCCATTGCCACATGGGTACGCCTCTGGAGGGACACCCCGAGAACCATCCCTTAGTTCTCTGCCAACAAAAGGCCAGTGTACCCCCTGCCCGGGAGTATCACCTCAGATATTCCATCCTCGGTCGTAACCAACCTTTATCCGAGCGCTCGATACCAACAACCACAAAGTACTGTATTTGCAGTAACCACATAGGTTAAATATTTGGGCTCCATACCATGATATCACCTCTATCTAGAAGAAATGGACATACCCTAGGGGCGCGACCCCTGAAACCTTGCCGCATCTTTCCTGTTTCGACCATTTCCGGTTTCTGAGGCTCGACGAGGTCTCGTCCACAAAGCTAAGCATTTCACAAAAGCCATGCTTTGATCAACAAATGATCAGCAGCACTTTGTATGCCACATTACCAAATTGGGAATGTATCACTGGTAACCATCAACTACATAACCTCTCAGCTCGTACGTCTCAGAGAAGGGTGTTAAGCTAAGAGAATAAATCTCCGCCACCAAACATAAATGTATTTGATAGAAACCGGTTTTACATCTCAAAGTGTAATGTCAGACACACATCCATACAAGTCTGTTCCAGGTTCGAACAGAATCGAAGGCACTTCATAAAGAAGTCTTTGCAAATCCGGATAATTTCTAATCACGTCCGGACTTCCCATCACAATGGGTGCTCAAATCTCTATACCAGGGATCAGCCGATGCAGAGACATTCGACAAGAAATCCTTTTGTTTTAGAAAATATCCGGTCTTCACCACCGGTCTTCAATTGCTATCCATAACGTCATATCATTATTTGGAATGGGTTATATGACACAAAGGTCCTCTCCCGGCTAAACCGAATAATGAGCGCAATATTTAAAAACATATGGATATGGGATCTTAGTTAAGTCACAACTTAAAATCCAAAACTTTTCATCCAAATGGTTAAAACAAATTATCATTTACAAATATTTTAAACAAAAAGGTTCATTTTCAAAAACCTTCAACAGTTTAAACAATTCCCACACTTAAATCTTTTAAACAAAAGATTCACCTTTAAAAAAAAGCACCTTTTCAATTTAATACTAGGTTAACCAATCTTTAACAAAGATTCGTTATAGCCCTTTCAAAACAATTCCCATTTCAAATTGGATTAACTCATCCGGTCTTTAAATCAAAGACTCAATTTATATATTTCAAAACAATTTCCAAAGATTCATAACTTTCAAAACCTTTCTATTTCAAACTTGAAATCTTTTTATCATAATTTTGAAATTCTTTCCTTATATAAAAGCTATTATTATTTGCAACCACTTGATTCTGTTACGGAAAACTCGATTATATTTGCACGAGTTAAGGCCTTTCAAATATAAACTTAGGTTAAATTCAAATTCTCAAAACCAAACTTTTAAAATGTTTTAAAAACCCATATAATCACATTTATAGTTTGTATAACCTTTTTACATCATAAATTCTCAACATAGAATTCAATTTCAAATTTTGAATTCAAATTTTTTTAAATCAAATTTCAAAACTAAATCAAGTTATTCAAAATAACTTTTATCTTTGAAATTCCTTTCCTAAAGTTTTTCACTTTAAACCAATCCATATCCAAAACATTTGGATTTATAAATTCAATTTTAAAATTATTTTCAAAAAAATCCATGACTTAACCGATTTCCACGTGCAATCCATATTTGTGTGTGTATAGTGTGGTCCAGGGTTTTACACAATCGTGCAACAACATCAATCACACCGCAGATTCAATTATAACAATATCGATAAGCGGTATATCCTATAACGCTTATCTATATACATAGGATCACAGATAGAAAAATATGAATGCATTATCAATAAATAATTTACATCCATCACAGCTTGAATTTAAACAATTCAAATCACAAAGCATTACACATCAAAGCAATTCACAGCATTCCATACTATCCATACATTCATAAGTATAATCATCAAGTCATCTGATTAATTTTAAACCAAATCATTATCTATGGATAAATTTCTAATTATGGTTAACTAATAATTAACTAATTACAAACCATTATTATTAATTATCCTTTAATTTATTATTAATTAACCTTTAATTAATAATAATCCTTAGATTAATTATCCTTAATTAATTACAAAGATTTAATTAATTAATCCTTAATTAATAATCATCCCTTAATTACTTTCATTAATAATCTTTAATCAATGATTAATTATCATTAACTACAATTGATATTAATTAATCATCTCTTTAATCAATTATCTTAATTAATTAACTATTAACTGTAATAAATTAAATCTTAATTACTTTTATTAATGAATTATTCCTTACTTAATTACTTTAATTAATAAACCCTTAATTGTACTTAATTAAATCTTAATTACTTTTATTTATTTAATTATTTCCTAATTAATTACTATAATTAATAAACCCCATTAATTAGCTATTCTTGAAAGTAATTAACTCTTAATAGTTGATTAATCGATCTTCAATCTTTAATTATATACTCTTAATTATCCTTCCAATTAATTATCACATTAATTAAATTAACTTTTAAGTTAATTACATAATTAATTAACCCTTAATTAATTATCATTCAATTGATTAGCCTTAATTAATAACAATAAGTGATTATCCCTAATCAATTTCATTAATTTATCTATCCTTTAAATTTTATTCCCAAATTAATTACCTTAATAACTTTTTAAAAGATAAACCATTTATCTTAATCACATTAATAAATTATCATTTAATCAATTAAAGACAAAATCATCAACCTTACTTATCATTTAAATCTTATTTAAATAGGGTATTTAAAAATCTATTTATACAAAAATCTTCTCATAACTTTTTGATTAATTAAGGTTAAATACACTTCCTTAATCACATACTTAACCACGTCTCTTTTATTTTGAAAAATAATTAGAGATTAAATTAAATGATCAACATAATATTTTAAATATCCAAATTTAAACAATTAAAATTTCAAAATCATATGCATCTAAAATATATATATATATATATTTGGAAACTTTCATTTGTTTAAACTTAATAAACATTTACTTTTGAAAACTTAGTTCTGAAAATCCTTTAATTTTTAACAGAAAAACTGGCTATGATTTTTCTTTGAATCTAAAATCTGGCTAATACCAGACAACTCGAGCCAATACTTGATTTACCCGCGAAACGACCCGAGTCTTCTTCCTTTTTTTTTTCTTTTTCTCATTTTTTTCTTTTCCTTTTAGTTTAAATTCTGTTACACAGCAAAATCACCCGCGAGCATCTTCGAGCCACAACTTCTTTTCCCCGGAATCAGCTTCGAGTTTAACTCCTTCTTCTTCTTCCCATCAGTAGTAATTTAAACCCAAGCACAAACGTGCACAGGTGCATGTGCACGATCGTTGCAACCATCTCCGGCCAATTCTTCGACCACGACCAAGTCGCCATTGATAACCCCAAACCTCCAGGCCACCCATATCCAACAATCCCCTCTCGAATCTAAATTTGAGTATTTCGATAAATATCTGGACTGAACCCATCACCTGGAAACTCCTCATCCCATCGATTTAGTGCACCAGAGACCACGCAATTTTGGTCGGAGCTTCGACAAACTCCAACGCACCATTCCCCATTAGTGCGATCGGCTTCGATGCATCAACGCCACCGCATTTACCAAAAACTTGACCTCGACCAAATTAGGAAATTAAACCGTAGGTCAACACCATCTACCTTCCACGATGAATTGTAAAATTCTTGAACATTTTTCCGATGATCCATGATGCCTGAACTCCCTTTCTACCAAAGCACAACTAATATTAATCTTTCGATCGCCGAAAATTGACGAAAAGGCATTTTTCGTTCAACTCATTCATACTCGAAATTTAATAACTTAAAAATAATGAGGTTTCCATCAAAAATCACATTTTTACAACTCGAACATGCTTGTATAATCAGATTTTAAAATTGGAATACTCGAATTTTCTGTTTTGAACATACTTTACTGTAACTTCTGTTCTCCAGGTAAATTACTTAATGTTTCATATAATTTTTATTTTTAAAAATCATATTACACCGTTACAATACCTTTTTCTTTAGAAATTATAGCCTAATAACATTTGATTGGGGAGATATAAATTTATTTAAGCTTTTTTTAGCCTGTGCATTTTAAAACAGAGATATATGTCTTGTAAACAAACATGCATACAATTTCACACACACACACACACACACACACACACACACACACACACATGCAAAGTCATGCCTGCATATTAACTCTCATACAACTAACTTTAATATCATCAAGGTACCATAGTAGTTTAGATTCAAAAAGGATAGTTTGCTCACCTGTTATTGGAGTTTGAACAGAGCGGTATTTCCTTTTTATTTTGATTTTTCCTTCTTTGTTTTGTCTGTTGTATTGCTTCAGATCTTTACTTTTGATTTGTCTCATATTTGAACTGCAACTTGAGTTTGAATCCGATCCACTGCTTGATTCCAGTTTTGTTTCAAAAGCTTCCAGGTTGAAAACATTGTTTTGAACTTGTTGATTCTTTGTTTCCACGTTTTCAGCATGTTTCAGATTTTAAACTTGCTTACTTGAATCCATTTCAGGTTTTGTTTTCAAGATTTTTATAAAGAAAGAGGAAGACTTAGTTGAGAAAATGAAGAAGCCTGGTTTTGTTTTTATTCTCATATTTACTAAAATTAAATTTAAAGAAATTTTGCCACTTGTAAATCTTCATATTACATTTGTAAACACTTGTTCACATACAATATTTTAGTTTTAAGCCCTTCGTTTTAGTTAATTTATAAATTTTGTTTTAAGCCTTTCTTCATTTTTAATTTACAAATCATGTTTTTTTTCATGTTTTTCTTATTCATACTTATATATTTATTTTCAAATATGAAAGAAAGTGTTTACACTTAATAAATAATCATATATTCATATACACATATTTATCTATTTTATTTTCTTATGTATTATTTTTATTTTATCAACCTTAAACTTGATCAATTGCCACTTGTTACATTTAGTGTTAACACTTGTTATGTTAAGCCTTAATGTTTTTACACTTATCCTTTAAGTATTAAATATTTATTTTTAATGTAAATAAAAAGCTTTTACTTAATGTACTTTTTCTTATCTAAATATATATACATGAATTTCCTTTTATTGAAAATGTAATGAACTAAATATATATAAATAAAAGCTCATCCAAATATTAATTTTAAAATGTCTATCTTTTGAAATTTAAAATTAAATTCAAATTCAAATTAAATTTGAAAGTCCAGTTTAAAGTCAACTTAAATACACATATATAATCAATAAACAAATATCTTGTTAAAACTAGCTACACTTGTTAACATATGAACAATATATATATATATGTATATATATATATATATTTTCATATTAATTTACCAATTTTATTCTTAATTTAATCTAGGAATCAAATTAATTACAAATTTAAATTTGTTTAAAAACAGGAATGTTACAGATTCCCCCTTTAGAAAATTTCATCCTCGAAATTTGTAAGTAGGGAGACAACAAAAGATGAATACCCAGAGATAGAGAATCGACTCATTAATTAAACTAATTATCTAGTCTGCATTTGGCTTACCAAATCAGAATATCACTTATAATTATGAGAACGAACTCATTCAATACAACACACTCGGGTCACCAGATCTACAAATATACAGGGGTATTGGTTACTTCAAAAGATAATTAATCATTCGTAGAATATATCTGGGCCCCAAAAGAATAGACAGATATATAAATACAATCCCATTTTTTTTTTAGTTTAAACAACCAAAATATACCTATCAACCATAGAAACCAAAGCAAACAATTCATCTAAACAAACAATTCTGACCCATCTGGAGTTTGTGTCCCATGCAAATATATCAAAGCTTCATCCTGGAGCTGCCAGGAATCATCAAAGAATTGAAGAGACAAATCAAAGGAGATTGATAGAGAAAGTTATTTCCGCTATTGCAGGGTACTGACCATTTGTAGTGGTACTCCTCTGTCTCCTATCTCGTTCTCTTCTTGCACTCATACTCACTATCAGTGGATAGTAAGAGAATTTACTGAGGCATACGAACGAATATCTTAGGGATATACTCATTCAAGGGTATACTTCATGCTATCTCTAATGAGTTACTTAATGTGTTATACTCCTGAGCTAAAGTTTCAACCTTCATCTCTGATACCGGTTGTAACGACCCTGACTCGACCTTCGAAAATCGGCACCGAATACAACACTCATATTCCAATGCCGCAGATCCAAACGTCGAATCTGATTCGTCGGAGCTTATAACACATCAAGTATACAACATAGCGGAAGAAAGAATGAATATCATATACAACCAGTGATACAATATCCAGAATGATATACAATCAGTGATATCAAAATGATACAAGAATATCAAAGACAATAAACAACAGCGGAAAACAAATAGCCAAGAGATAACTCCAATCAACGACAGCAACTCAAACTCCAAAAGCACCAATCCAGCAATAGCTCGAACCACCATCACGTTGCACAAAGATAAGCAAGTCTTGTCCAGTGAATCCAAAGACTCCAATATCCAAGACCTCCAAAGAACACTAGAGAGAAAGCTAAAGGCTACCAAAACGATATCTATATCTACTATCTGGATAAACCTAACTCTAGACTGCCCGTGTGGAAATTTACGATCAACAGCACTTCGAATGCCACATTACCAAATTGGGAATGTATCACTGGTAACCATCAACTATATAATCTCTGAGCTCGTACGTCTCAGAGAAGGGTGTTAAGCTAAGAGAATAAATCTCCGCCACAAAACGGAAATGTATTTGATAGAAACCGATTTTACATCTCAAAGTGTAATGTAAGACACACATCCATACAAGTCTGTTCCAGGTTCGAACAGAACGAAGGCACTTCATAAAGAATTCCTTGCAAATCCGGATAATTTCTAATCACGTCCGGACTTCCCATCACAATGGGTGCTCAAATCTCTATACCGGGGATCAGCCGATGCAGAGACATTGGACAAGAAATCCTTTCGCTTTCGAAAATATCCGGTCTTCACCACTGGTCTTCAATTGCTATCCATAACGTCGTATCATTATTCGAATGGGTTATATGACACAAAGGTCCTCTCCCGGCTAAACCGAATAATGAGCGCAATATTTATAAACATATGGATATGGGATCTTAGTTAAGTCACAACTTAAAATCCAAAACTTTTCATCCAAATGGTTAAAACAAATTACCATTTACAAATCTTTTAAACAAAAAGGTTCATTTTCAAAAACCTTCAATGGTTTAAACAATTCCCACACTTAAATCTTTTAAATAAAAGATTCACCTTTTAAAAAAAACCCTTTTCAATTTAATACTAGGTTAACCAATCTTTAACAAAGATTCGTTATAGCCTTTTCAAAACAATTCCCATTTCAAATTGAATTAACTCATCCGGTCTTTAAATCAAAGACTCAATTTATAGCTTTCAAAACAATTTCCAAAGATTCATAACTTTCAAAACCATTCTATTTCAAACTTGAAATCTTTTTATCATAATTTGGAAATTCTTTCCTTATATAAAAGCTATTATTATTTGAAACCACTTGTTTCTGTTATGGAAAACCCGATTATATTTGCATGAGTTAAGGCTTTTCAAATATAAATTTGGGTTAAATTCAAATTCTCAAAACCATACTTTTAAAATGTTTTAAAAACCCATATAAACACATTTATAGTTCGTATAACCTTTCTACATCATAAATTCTCAACATAGAATTCAATTTCAAATTTTGAATTCAAATTTATTTTAAATCAAATTTCAAAACTAAATCAAGTTATTCAAAATAACTTTTATCTTTGAAATTCCTTTCCAAAAGTTTTTCACTTTAAACCAATCCATATCCAAAACATTTGGATTTAAAAATTCAATTTTAAAATTATTTTCAAAAAATCTGCGACTTAACTGATTTCCACGTGCAATCCATATTTGTGTGTGTATAGTGTGGTCCAGGGGTTTTACACAATGGTGCAACAACATTAATCACACCACAGATTCAATTATAACAATATCGTTAAGCGGTATATCCTATAACGCTTATCTATATACATAGGATCACAGATAGAAAAATATGAATGCATTATCAATAAATAATTTACATCCATCACATCTTGAATTTAAACAATTCAAATCACAAAGCATTACACATCAAAGAAATTCACAGCATTCCATACTATCCATACATTCATAAGTATAATCATCAAGTCATCTGATTAATTTTAAACCAGATGATTACCAATGGATAAATTTCTAATTATGGTTAACTAATAATTAACTAATTACAAACCATTATTATTAATTATCCTTTAATTTATTATTAATTAACCTCTAATTAATAATAATCCTTAGATTAATTATCCTTAATTAATTACAAAGATTTAATTAATTAATCCTTAATTAATAATCATCCCTTAATTACTTTTATTAATAATCTTTAATCAATGATTAATTAACATTAACTACAATTGATATTAATTAATCATCTCTTTAATTAATTATCTTAATAAATTAACTATTAATTGTAATTAATTAAATCTTAATTACCTCTATTAATTAATTATTCCATACTTAATTACTTTAACTAATAAACCCTTAATTGTAATTAATTAAATCTTAATTACTTTTATTTATTTAATTGTTTCCTAATTAATTACTTTAATTAATAAACCCCATTAATTAGTTATTGTTTAAAGTAATTAACTCTTAATATTTGATTAATCGATCTTTAATCTTTAATTATCTACTCTTAATTATCTTACCAATTAATTAATCACATTAATTAAATAAACTTTTAAGTTAATTACATAATTAGTTAATCCTTAATTAATTATCATTCAATTGATTAGCCTTAATTAATAACAATAAGTGATTATCCCTAATCAATTTCATTAATTTATTTATCCTTTAAATTTTATTCCCAAATTAATTACCTTAATAGCTTTTTAAAAGATAAACCATTTATCTTAATCACATTAATGAATTGTCATTTAATCAATTAAAGACAAAATCATCAACCTTACTTTTCATTTAAATCTTATTTAAATAAGGTATTTAAAAATCTATTTATACAAAAATCTTCGGATAACTTTTTGATTAATTAAGGTTAAATACACTTCCTTAATAACATACTTAACCACATCTCTTTTATTTTGAAAAACAATTAGAGATTAAATTAAATGATCAACGTAATATTTTAAATATCCAAATTTAATCAATTTAAATTTCAAAATCATATGCATCTAAAATCTATATATATATTTGGAAACTTCATTTGTTTAAAACTTGATAAACACTTACTTTTGAAAACTTAGTTTTGAAAATGCTTTAATTTTTAAAAGAAAAACTGGCTATGATTTTTCTTTAAATCTAAAATCTGGCTAATACTAGACAACTCGAGCCAATACTTGATTTACCCGAGAAACGACCCGAGTCTTCTTCCTTCTTTTTTTTCCTTTTTCTCATTTTTTCTTTTCCTTTTAGTTTAAATTCTGTTACGCAGCAAAATCACCCGCGAGCATCTTCGAGCCACAACTTCTTTTCCCCGGAATCAACTTCGAGTTTAACTCCTTCTTCTTCTTCCCAACAGTAGTAATTCAAACCCAAGCACAAACGTGCACAGGTGCATGTGCACGATCGGTACAACCATCTCCGGCCAAGTCTTCGACCACGACCAAGTCGCCGTTGATAACCCCAAACATCCAGGCCAACCATATCCAACAATCCCCTCTCGAATCTAAATTTGAGTATTTCGATAAAAATCTGGACTGAACCCATCACCTGGAAACTCCTCATCCCATCAATTTAGTGCACCAGAGACCACGCAATTTTGGTCGGAGCTTCGACAAACTCCAACGCACCATTCCCCATTAGTGCGATCGGCTCCGATACATCAATGCCACCGCATTTACGAAAAACTTGACCTCGACCAAATTATGAAATTAAACCCTAGATCAACACCATCTACCTTCCACGATGAATTGTAAAATTCTTGAACATTTTTCCGATAATCCATGATGCCTGAACTCCCTTTCTACCAAAGCACAACTAATATTAATCTGCCGATCGACGAAAATTGATGAAAAGGCATTTTTCGTTCAACTCATTCGTACTCGAGATTTAGTAACTTAAAAATCATGAGGTTTCCATCAAAAACCATAATTTTACAATTCGAACATGCTTGTGTAATCAGATT
The DNA here is from genome assembly GCA_030765085.1 of Allium cepa. Classification (NCBI taxonomy): domain Eukaryota; kingdom Viridiplantae; phylum Streptophyta; class Magnoliopsida; order Asparagales; family Amaryllidaceae; genus Allium; species Allium cepa. The sequence continues at coordinate 784,576,693 of CM060935.1, read as the reverse complement.
TTAAAATTGGAATACTCGAATTTTCTGTTTTGAACATACTTTACTGTAACTTCTGTTCTCCAGGTAAATTACTTAATGTTTCTTATAATTTTTATTTTTAAAAATCATATTACACCATTGCAATCCCTTTTTCTTTAGAAATTATAGCCTAATAGCATTTGATTGGGGAGATATAAATTTATTTAAGCTGTTCTTAGCTTGTGCATTTTAAAACAGAGATATATATGTCTTGTAAACAGACATGCATACAATTTTACACACAGATATATATATATATATATATATATATATATATATATATATATATATATATATATATATATATATGCAAAGTCATGCCTGCACATTAACACTCATACAACTAACTTTAATATCATCAAGGCACCATAGTAGTTTAGATTCAAAAAGGATAGTTTGCTCACTTGTTATTGGAGTTTGAACAGAGCAGTATTTCCTTTTTCTTTTGATTTTTCCTTCTTTGTTTTATCTGTTGTATTGCTTTAGATCTTTACTTTTGATTTGTCTCATATTTGAACTGCAACTTGAGTTTGAATCTGATCCACTGCTTGATTCCAGTTTTGTTTCAAAAGCTTCCAGGTTGAAAACTTTGTTTTGAACTTATTGATTCTTTGTTTCCAGGTTTTCAGCATGCTTCAGATTTTAAATTTGCTTACTTGAATCCATTTCAGGTTTTGTTTTTAAGATTTTTATAAAGAAAGAGGAAGACTTAGTTGAGAAAATGAAGAAGCCTGGTTTTGTTTTTATTCTCATATTTACTAAAATTAAATTTAAAGAAATTTTGCCACTTGTAAATCTTCATATTACATTTGTAAACACTTTTTCACATACAACATTTTAGTTTTAAGCCCTTCGTTTTAGTTAATTTATAAATTTTGTTTTAAGCCTTACTTCATTTTTAATTTACAAATCATGTTTTTTTTCATGTTTTCTTATTCTTACTTATATATTTATTTTCAAATATGAAATAAAGTGTTTACACTTAATAAATAATCATATATTCATATACACATATTTAACTATTTTATTTTCTTATGTATTATTTTTATTTTATCAATCTTAAACTTTATCAATTGCCACTTGTTATATTTAGTGTTAACACTTGTTATATTAAGCCTTAATGTTTTTACAATTGTCCTTTAAGTATTAAATATTTATTTTTAATGTAAATAAAAAGCTTTTACTTAATGTACTTTTTCTTATCTAAATATATATACATGAATTTCTTTTTATTGAAAATGTAATAAACTAAATATATATAAATAAAAGCTCATCCAAATATTAATTTTAAAATGTCTATCTTTTGAAATTTAAAATTAAATTCGAATTCAAATTAAATTTGAAAGTCCAGTTTAAAGTCAACTTAAATACACATATATAATCAATAAACAAATATCTTGTTAAAACTAGCTACACTTGTTAACATATAAACAATATATATATATTTTCATATTAATTTACCAATTTAATTCTTAATTTAATCTTGGAATCAAATTAATTACAAATTTAAATTTGTTTAAAAACAGGAATGTTACATAAAAACAGTCTTTTTGATTTTAAAACAAAAATTTAAATTTTTATACATTTTAAATTCATGTTTTAAATAATCGTTTTAATTTAGGTATTGGATTAAGAATTTTTTTTAGTAAGATGTTTTAAAAAGTTTAAGTTTAAATTATTTAGATTGTGGCATTTTTTATATTAATCATTTTAAATAAAGAATGTAATTAAATGTAAATTAAGATGAAATATTGATTTGTAATTCTTAATTAACCTTAATCTCTTATGTTAATGTTGATTAATTATAAGGTTAATTAATTAAAGATTTTGATAAAGGTTTAATGACAAATCAAGATAGATGATTTATAATTATTTGAATAATTAATTGATAGTTAATTGAAGACTAATTATTTATTAATTTAAGATAATTGATTTATAATTAAAGTTTAATTAATCAAAGTAATTAATTAAAAGTTAATTAATTAAGATAATTAATTAATATAATTAAGGTAATTAATTTAAGAAGCGAATAATTAATTAAGGATTAGATAATTAATAAAAGTAATTAATGGTAAAATTTAATTAAGTAATTGAGGATAATTACTTATTTTAAATTAACTAGGATTAATTAATTAAATGATAATTAATTAAGGGTTGATTTAATGATTAATTAATTAAGGATAATTAATTAAGGATAATTAATTAATTAAGATTAATTCTTCAATAATTAAAGGTTAATTTATTCATTAATTAAGGTTAATTAATAAGTAAATATAGGATAATTAATTAACGTAAACTGTAATTAATTAATGTTAATCGACCAGAATTTGTGATTAATCTGATTTCATTTAATCAGATGATCAATTAACGTTATTTATGGATGATTGTATTCTATTGAATGCTGTGAATTATTTTTTCATCTCTGCTGTGTGATGCTTTGTGATTTGAATAGTTTTAATTCAAGCTGTGATGAATGTAATTTATTTATTTATAATGCATTTGTATTATCTATCCGAGATTTTGTATATATAGATAAGCGTTATAGGATATACCGCTTATCGATATTGCCGTGATTGTATCTATGATGATTGATGATGTTGCACTATTGGGCCAAACCCCTAGACTACACTATACACACACAAATATGGATTGCACGTGGAAATTGGTTAAGTCACAGATTTTTGAAATAGTTTTGAATTTGAATTTTGAATCCAAAAGGTTTTGGAAATGGATTGGGTTTAAAGTGAAAACTTTTGAAAAGGAATTTCAATGATAAAAGTTATTTTTTTAAATAACTTGATTCAGTTTTGAAATTTGATTTAAATTTGAATTCAAAATTGAATTTGAATTCTATGTTGAGAAATTATGATGTAAAAAGGTTATACAAGTTTATATGGGTTTTGAACCATTTTAAAAGTGTTGTTTTGGGAATTTGAATTTAACTCAAAGAGTTTAACTTGTATAAATGTAATCAGATTTCTCCAAAACGAAAACTATTTGTTTTCAAATAGTAAAAGCTTTCATATAAGGAAGTAATTTCCAATTTGTGTTAAAGGGATTTCAAATTTGATATGAAAATGGTTTTCCAAGTTATGAATGAATCTTTGGAAATAGGTTTTGAAAGCTATAAGTTAAATCTTTGATTTAAAGATTGAATGAGTTAATCCAATTGAAATGGAAATTGTTTTGAAATCCGTGAATGGATCTTTATGAAACTGGATGAACTTTGTGAAATGAATCTTTTTGTTTAAAGATTCGAAATGGTAATTTGTTTAAACCATTTGAAGAAAGGTTATGAGTTTTTTTTAAAGTTGTGACTTAACTGAAATCCCATATCCATATGTTTTTAAAATATTTCGCTCATTATTCGGTTTAGCGGGCGAGGACCTGGTGTCATATAACCCATTCCGAATAATGATACGTTGTTACGGATTGCATTTGAAGACCGGTGGTGAAGACCGGGTATTTACGAGAACGATAGGATAACCTATCGAATGACTCTACACTGAGTGCCTACGGTATAGAGTTCTCCTTATGTGATGGAGAGTCCGATCGGGATTGTGAATACTCGGATGGCAAGGGCTTCTTCGGGAGCGCCTTTGGTTCTGTTCGAACCTGGAACAGACTTGTATGGATGTGTGTCTAACATTACACTTTGAGATGTAAAACTGGTTTCTATCAAATACATTTTTGTTTGGTGGTGGAGATTTATTCTCTTAACTTAACACCCTTCTCTGAGACGTACGAGCTCAGAGGTTATGTAGTTGATGGTTACTAGTGATACTTTCCCAATTTGGTAATGTGGCATACGAAGTGCTGCTAATCATTTGTTGATCAAAGCATGACTTTGTGGAAAGTGTAGCTTTGTGGCCGAGACCTTATTTAGCCTCACAACCCGGTAATGGTCGAAACAGGAAAGATGCGGCAAGGCTTCAGGGGTCTCACCCCTAGGATATGTTCATTCCTTCTGGAAAAGGGTGGTATCATTGTATGGAGCCTAGATACTTGATTCATGTGGACACTATAAATTTATTACTGTGTGATATTGTTGGTGTAGTGGTACCTCGGATAAAGGTCGCACACGACCGGGGATGGCATATCTTTAGATTTTACTCCCATGCAAGGAGGAAGCCAGCCTTGTGTTGGCAGAGAGCCGAGTAGGTTCTCGGGGCATCTCTTTAGAGACGTTCCCATGTTGCAATAGGAAGTTCCTTATCCTGACCATTTGTTGGAAATCCAATCATCCAATACGCGTCCTATGCGATTTTAGTTGTAGAACCTGCCATTTAACATGGTAGCTATAGTAGGCATACTATAATGGTACATATGCTGGCTAAGATTAATTTTATACTTTCAAATGTTTTCCACTATGCACTAATAATAATATCAAAGGGTTTTCGTGTATCAAGCATTTTTGACTATCATAAGGAGAAATCTCCCCTAAGTGTGTGATTGCATGGTGTGTGTGCCGGGAGGCCTTATGGTAGTTTCATTTTCCATAAAGCATTGCAGATTTATTTTAAATTCTTTTGTTGTTTGTTTTAAAGATAAACTGTTTTGTTTGCTCATACTAGTCCCATGACTGACCTGGAGTTTATTGTTCCCTTCCTAAACTCTGGGTGCCCATAATTTTCCATACGGGCAGTCTAGAGTTGGGTTTTTCAGATAGTAGATATCGATTCAGTAGCTTTCAGCTTTCTTTTTGGAATTCTATGGAGACTTTAGATATTGAAGTCTTTGGTTAGGACGACTGACCTTGCTTAGCTTGGTACAACTGATGGTGGTTCGAGCTATCTATGGAGATTACTGATATTGGTGTTTCTTATAGAGTTTCAAGTTCTAGTTGTTTCCGTTGCTAGTTCATTGGTGTTTCCGCTGTAGCATTTCATTGTATCTCTGATATTGATCATTGTTGTATATTTGGATATTATATCATTGGATTTGTATATGATATTCACTCTTTTCTTCCACTGTGTTGTTATACTTAATGTGTTATAAGCTTCGACGAACCAGATTCGACGTTTGAATCTACGGCATTTGTATACGGGTGATGTATTCGGTGTCGATTTTCGAAGGTCGAGTCAGGGTCATTGCAGTTACTTTATTAGCACCGTAGCTAATAAAATTACAGCAGCCAACAACCATTGTAATGCTAATAATTCATATTCCATATCATTTGCAAGGCGGTAAAAAGGTCCAGAGTGAATCTTCTTTTTGGTAAGAGACTCAAACCGCTAATTGCATTGGGATTATTTCAAAACCATTGGTTATTATGAGTTTGGGTAGCCAAGGCAAGAGCAGAAGAAGATGATTGGCCTTACTTTGGTTTTTTGGAGACGGAAACCTTTTTAGGAGCCACTGATTTGAAAATTTAGGAGTTTTGAGAATTGGGTTTTATAATTTAGAAGTTGGAATGAAGATAATGGTAATAGAGGGGTAAAGTCCTTTATATAGGGCCGCTGATTAAGGCGCGATAGATGTCTGTCAATAGGGTACAGACATCTGTAGCTTTAGTAAAATTTAGGCCGAAAGGGTGGACATACGTCTATGTTCGATCAACAGACGTCTGTAGCTGAAAGTGTTGTAAATAGAGAGTTCTCACAGATGTCTGTGGATACTTACAGACATCTGGCATGTATCCACAGAGTCTGTGACTACAGACGTCTGTAACATGTATATTTCTGATATACAGAAAAATTTCAATATTAACGAAGATAATTTATTAAAATACACTATTTACGTTAACCATAATACATATAAATCATTAATAAATGAATATACGATATATATATATATATATATATATATATATATATATATATAATATTTTAGTGTTTGTGAGAGAATCTGGAATTATGTTTTGTTGAATATTCTACGAATCAGGTTCAACTTTCGTATCGTTAAGTAATGGCTTGAATAGAGACCAATTTGGACGAGTTGGAGAGTCAATCCAAGTTGGTCTGAGGGTCTTGGTTTGCATAGGATTCTCGGAGTAATGTTGTGTGCTCTTGGAGGAGTTTCTCATAATCGTGGAGACTTTTTTGTATGCAATCTTTTGTTGGTGAATGACCATGAATTGCGAGAATACACTTTTCATGAAATTTTAAATGGGATCCTTGACGACGTAGCTTGTAATACATTTCAGTTGAACACTGAGCATCTCTTGTTAATGGTGATGTATTTCATCGGCTTTGTCAGAAAGAGACGATGATTTTGGATCAATTGAATGCTTAGATTTCTTTCCTTTCCAAGAGAAGCTGGTATAGTATATTGGTGAAGTGATAATATTTAGAGAAGGAGATGAAGCAGAAGTGATTTTTGTTGGAGATATATAAGTGTTGCTCGATGATGAGGATTTGTAGTCAATAGCTGAATAGGTGAAGTCGTGATCGAAAGACATCGTTTTTATTTGCTTTTATAAAGTTTATCCGTGTTTTATTTATTTCAAAGTAATATATAACTGGATATAGAAGATAAAATATAGTTATATTTAGAAAAGTAATTAAGACAATTGAGTTAAACCATAGGATTTTAAATGGTTGTTATTTAATTTCTAATTTTTAAATGGGTTAAAAAAAGTTACGTGGTAGTAACTAATTCAGCATTATTAAACTAATTTTTAGTTGAAATTTCATATAAGCTGTCACAGACTTAAGTGAACTATAAATTATAACTTTGGTTAATCAAATCAGTGTATGAACAAATTCCTAGATCCCATCTTTACTTAATAAATGTTTGTTCACTTAATGGTTTTGTAAAAATATCCGCTGTTTGATTTTGGTATTTTCGAATTCTAGAGTTATTATTTCTTTTTCAACATTATCTCTCAAAAAATAGTTATGAATATCTATATGTTTTTTCTGAGAATGATTAATTGGATTTTTAGATAAATTTATAGCACTAGTATTATCGCAATATATTGGAGATTTGTTTGTTATTTTTCCATAGATTTTAAGTATTCATAGCATGTATATTACTTAAGCGCAAGCTAAGGAAGCAGTAATATATTGGGCTTCGCATGTTGAAAGAGAAACACAATTTTGCTTTTTACTAAATCAAGAAACTAACGATTGACCAATAAAGTAACATGTGCATTGTACGTTTTCTATCTAATTTACATCCACCAAAATCCGCATCACTATAAGTTACAAGTTCAAACGTCCCGTCTTTTGAATAAAATAAGCCATATCTTTAGTGTTGGTTATATATCGTAAAATCTGTTTAACTACACGATGATGTGATTATTTAGGTTTTGCATGAAATCTTGCACATACTCATCCAATATCCGGTTTACTAAGTATAGTAAGGATCCTATCATTCTTCGATATAGTTTTTGATCAAACACTTTTTCGTGTTCATCTTTGTCCAGATAAGTAGTAGTACTCATTAGAGTGGGCTTTCTTGATGTATTATTTATTCCAAAACATTTTAATAGTTCTTTACAGTGTTTTTCTTGATTTATATAAATTCCGTTGTTTAATTGTTTTATTTGTAATCCAAAAAGGAAATTAATTTCACCCATGCGAGACATTTCAAATTCATTTCTCATTATTGTATAAAATTCATTACATAAATTTTTGTTAGTAGATCCAAAAATAATGTCATCAACATTAATTTGAACCATTAATATACATTCTTCTGTTCTCTTTTAATAAATATTGTTGTATCTATTTTACCAATTGAAAACCCAAATTAATTAAATGTGATTTTAATCGATCATGCTAAGCTCAAGATGCTTGATTTAAACCATATAATGCTTTTTTAAGTTTAAAAAAATGATCCAGATATTTTTCATGAAAAAATAGTGGTGGTTGTTCTACGTAAACATTTTCTTTTATAGAACCTCTTAAGAAAGCACATTTAACATTCGTTTGAAAAAGCTTAGAGTTATGATGACACACCAAAGCAAGTAAAATTCTTTGTTAGAACCTAGAATTTTGATGTTTTGATTGTGACAACTACATAAGTATATATTATATGAACTAACCAAAATTGCAGGAAAAAAACTATTTTACTCGACAATAGATTGAGGACCAAATGATATCGATGACAAGTACCAACAGTTTGATTTGGTTTGTCTATAGTCTAGTTAGGATTGAACAATTGTTAAAATCTCTCCTTGTTGGTATACATACACACACAAGCTTTTAAAACTTACTCAAATTAATCTATACAATCTTGGTTTTAACTATATAAAGTTAAATAATAAACTTGCATTTGAAACTAAGTTTAATGGGCTTACACTGACAGTTTCAGTCAACTAAACTGGGTAATCCAGTGGACTAAAACATGCACAAAAGCACATGAATGTTTGAACATTCAGTCGATTAAACACCCCGGTTTAGTCAACTGAATGAAATTTCTTTTCAATATATTTTCAAATTTCAAATTTGTTTGAATATTTAGTATACTTAATTCATATTTTCAATCGACTGAATATTCATAAATGGCTATTTTTTCAAACGGTCGCCACTTTTCAACGAACAGAAACATCCGTTAATTCAACAGATGTTTCCTATCTCTTGGCCAAATCTTTTAACTAATAGTTATAACTATTGAACACTATATATAGCCTTGGTATCTGTTTGCAAAACATAACATTATTCTGTGATTCTAATCTATATTCTTGCAAACTATTTTCTGCAATTTGCTTTCATAAACGCTCTCAAATCACTTGCACATTCAAGCACAAATTTAATTGTAATTACAGTTACTTCCAATCTTTAGAATTTATACCACAAAAGGAGAAGATTATAGGAAGGGTTGCGTTATTGACTTATAGTGCTATTCAAGAGCATACTCAATCAGAAAAACTTTACTATATGTACCGTAGAAGTCTTATTTGGTTGCTCGGGCGGTAGAAGTCCTATTCGGCTGTTTAGGTGATAGAAGTCCTATTCGGTTGCTTAGACGGTGTAACATCTATTCCACTGGGTCAAGAGAAGGTTGCTAGTTAAATTCCAGAAGGAGTCTGGGACTGGACGTAGAATGGGAGTTCGAAACAGTATAAAAATCCTTGATGTCATTTACTTTACTGTTTACTTTTTATATTCATATTCCATACTAGTAGAAAACTTATATTATATCCATATTATGATTCATTGTTGCACTTTCATTTGGTATCAGAACTAGGTCATCTTATAACCATAATACAGTCATTTGGTACACTGTTAATATGGAAAATAACACTAACACAAGTTTTGTTGAAGGTCAATCCACTACACGACCACCACTATTCAATGGTTTGAACAATAATTACCGATCAACTAGAATGAGAATTTTCATGCAAGCAAATGGATATAATACTTGGAATATTACTCAAAATGAATACACAATACCCACTACACCATTTGCAGAATGGTCGAATACACAAAAGGTTGATGCTACATCAAATGCAAATGCTATAATATGTTATTTTGTGCATTAGACAAAAATGAATTTAATAGAGTTAGTATATGCACAGCTACTTATGAAATTTGGAAAACTCTTAAAATCACACATGAAGGAACTAACAAAGTTAAACAAAGCAAGATTTCTATGCATAAAAATCAGTTCCAAAACTCCAGGATGAGAATGATATGTATTCTAGATTTCAAGAAATACATCATTCACTATTGGCATTAGGAGAATTTTTTTTAGATTTTGATATTATTTAAAAATTCTAAACTCTTTAACAGATGAATGGGAACGAAAGGTTTTAGCTATTGAAGAAGCTGATGACATTTCTACCGTCAAACTTGAAGAGTTAATTGGAAATCTGATGTCATATGAAGTAAATTTCAGGCTAAGCGAGATCAAGCACAAGGTAAAAGAAATATTGCATTCAAAACGGGACAAGAAGACTCAGATTCAGAGGAAGAAGACATGGCAATGATTGCAAATAATTTCAAAAAGTTTCTAAAATTCAAAAAAATAAGAAATTTGGAAACAATAGAAAAGACAACACTAGCAAATTACCAATATCAAATTTTGAATGTTACGAATGTCATAAAAAGGGACATATGAAGAATAACTGTCCAGAAAGAAAAGGAGATGATTCAAAAAATAAGATGGACAAATACAAGAAGAAGCAGGCATTTTCAGTAACATGGGATGATTCAGAGTTGTCATCATCATCAGACGGTGATACAGAAAGTGATGAACAACTCAACATTTTCTTCACGGCTTCAACTGACGATGTAAATGATTTATATTTTGAAGATTTAATTGATATAAACTCAGAAATACAAGATAAACACAAGGAAACAAAGAAAAAAAATATAAAAATGCATTAGAAAAGCTAAAGAGAGCTGAAATAGAAATTGATATGCTAAGAGATGAAAAGAAAATTTTAGAAGAAGAACTTGTTAATATACAAGAATCTTTATCCAATGTTTCTTCTCATATCACTATGATATCAAAAGAAGTAGAAGCACAAAAAGAAAAGAATATGACATTAGCATCAGAAAACCATGCGTTGAAATCAAATATCAAAATTCTTGAGTTAAATAACACTAGTCTCAAAATCGAGTTACAAAAATATTACCAAAAATGTGACATATTTCAATAAAGGAAAGGAAAATCTTTCTAAAATTATTAGTAATTCTCGGACTACTAATAATAAGAATGGACTAGGATATAAAAAATCTTCAAAACCAAAGATGAATGACGCATCTTATAAAAATTATGATCTGTAGAATAACTTTGTGAAAGCAAAATCAAAACCAAAAGTTGTTACTCCAAAGAAAGAAGTTAGTAAAAATAGTACTATAAAAATTTGGGCACCAAAAATTAACAACATAATCAGAAATAACTATATAAAATCTTTCATATCTACAGTTCATAAAAATAAAGATTTTATTTATAAAGGGAATTCTAAACCCTCATGGGTTTGGCTTCCTAAGATCTGACTCTTATTGTTCTATTAAAAAGGTGGATACCAACGTTATTCCTATATTTTTTGCAGGTACCGACTAAGAAAAGAGGAAAATGGATACTAGACAGTGGTTGCTCAAAAACATATGACAGGAAACAAGATACGTTGACAAATATTATCTACTCAGATGGAGGATCTATCACATTTGAAGAAAACTCCAAAGGATATATCATCGGCAATGGCGATGTGAGTAATGACGGTACATCTAATTTACCTATTATTACAAATGTTTTATTTGTTAAGAATTTAAAACATAATTTACTTAGAATAAGTCGATATGTGATAAAGGGTTTAACATAACTTTTTTTGGAAATAAATGTAATATTTTTTCTCAAAATAAAAACCTTATTTTTGAAGGAATAAGAGAAAGAAATATTTACATATTAAATATGAAAATTAGTTATAACACAAATATATGTTTAATAGCCAAATATATTGATCCTTAGTTAGGCACAAAAGATTTTGCCATATGAATTTTAAAGCTATTAATAAATTATCTAAAAATAATTTAGTGTAAGAATAACCTAAGATGAACTTTAAAGTTAAAAATATTTTGATGGTTATTAGTTAGGAAAATTAACTAAATCTTCTTTTAAATCAAAGAAAATGATATCTACTTTACAACCACTTAAGTTATTACATTTGGATCTTTTTGAACCAACACAAACTCAATCTATTAACTATAATAGATAGGTATTTGTAATAATAGATGATTTTTGAAGATGTACATGGACAATATTTTTGAAAAATAAAAGTGACACTTTTGAAAATTTTAAAATATTTGCTAAAAGAATTCAAAATGTTAAAAATTAATAAATATTAGGAGTGATCAGGAGGAGAATTCAAAATTGAGGCTTTTGAAAACTATTATAATAAGAAAGGAATTGTTTACAATTTTTCATTTCCTAGAGCTCACAACAAAATGGAGTTGTAGAAAGGAAAAATAGAACCCTTCAAGAATGTGCTAGAACTTTATTAAAAGGAAGTACTTTGCCAAAACATTTTTGGGGAGAAACTATAGCCACTGCCTGTTATGCTTTAAATAGAGTTTCCATAAGACCTTTAACTAAACACACTCCTTATGAGCTTTTCAATGATAGAAAACCAAAATCCGACGAAGGAATTTTCATTGGATACTTAGAACGAAGCAAAGCTTATAAAATTTATAATAAAAGAACAAAAGTAATCGAAGAAACACTTCACGTGTAATCCGATGAAAATTTCAAAAATTGTCATAATATAGAAATTATTTCTAAATCTAACAACTCAGATATGATGATCTTGATAATTCTGGAAATAATACAGAAAATAATTTTCTAAATAATAATGAATTAAGATCACCTCCAAGACTTTTAAGAAATCATCCAACTGAAAATGTAATCGGAGAAATTCATTCAAACGTAAGAAATCGTGATTAACTAAATCAAATGGGTCATGTAGCTTTTCTTTCTAATATTGAACCGAAAAATCCTAAAAAAACTTCAACTGATGACTGTTGGATAATAGCTATGCGAGAAGAATTAAATCAATTTGAACATAATGATGTTTGGGGTTTAGTTCCTGGACCAAATAACCAATCTGTTATCGGTACAAAATGGGTTTATAAAAATAAATCCGATGAGCAAGGAAAGATAATTAGAAATAAAGCTTCAATAGTTGCTTGAGGTTATAATCAAGAAGAAGGAATAGACTAGGATGAAACATTTGCACCTGTAGCTCGTATAGTAGCTATATGTATTTTATTAGCATATGCTTGTTTTAATAATTTTAAACTCTATCAAATAGAGGTAAAAAGTGCTTTCATAAATGGTTTTATAAAAGAAAATGTATTTGTAGAACAACCTCCTTTATTCACACATGAAAAATATCTAGATCATGTTTACAGATTAAAAAAGGCTTTATACGGTTTAAAACAAGCACCTCATGCTTGGTATGACCGTCTTAAGAGATATTTACCGAATTCAAGTTTTAAAATTGGTAAAGTTGATCAAACTCTTTGTTAAAACAAGATAAAAATGATATTTTAATAATTAAAATTTATGTAGACGGCATTATTTTTGGTTCAAAAAACGAAAAATTATGTCAAGAATTTTCAGAAATAATAACAAGAGAATTTGAGATGTCTCACATGGCAGAACTTTCATATTTTCTTGGATTACAAATTAAACAATTAACAAATGGAATTTTTATTAATCAAGAAAAATATTGTAATAATCTCGTAAAACGATTTAGTATGGAAAGTACTTCTACTAAACCCACTCCTATGAGTACTACATTACATGTCGACGAAGATAAAAATGGCAAAAGTGTTGACCAAGAACTATATCGTAGTATGATAGGTTCTTTACTCTATCTAACTGCTAGTAGACCTGATATAATGATGGGTGTTTGCTTATATGCATGATTTCTAGCAAAATCCCAAAGAATCACATTTACGAAATGTGAAGCGAATTTTGCGATACTTAAGAATAAAGTCTACCGTTTTTTTATCCGAAAGAATGTCCTTTTGAATTAGTATCCCATAGTGATGCTGATTTTGAAGGTTGTTGGACGGATTGAAAAACTACCAGTGGAACTTGTCAATTTATTGGGCAATCATTAGTAAGAAACAAAATTGTGTTTCACTTTCGACATGTGAAGCATAATATATCTCTACTGCTTTGCATGTGCTCAAGTATTCTACATGCATCAAACACTTTAAGATTTTGGAATTAATCTTTCTAATTCAACAATTTACTATGATAACACTAGTGCTATAAATTTATCTAAAAATCCTATAAACCATTCTAAAACTAAGCATATAGATAAAAGATATCATTTTCTCAGAGATAATATAGAAAAAGTAAATATTTCACTAGAATTTGTATCTTCATAAAATCAGATAGTTAACATATTTACAAAACCTTTAAATGAAAATACTTTACAAAATTATGACGAAAATTAGGTATAATATCTTTTCATGATTTATAGTCTTAAATTTCTAATTTTGAGAAAAATAATTTTTTTACATAATTTGTTCATGCTGGCACTCAAACTTAGATTGTTGGTAAGGAATTCTCATGACTTTCCATTTTGCTATTGTGTTATTTGTTATAGTTCAATCTATTCACTTGAAATCTATTCAATGGTCATTATCTCTTTTCATTCCCTACTACCAAATTATTTCTGTCTGTTATCTTTCAATGATTTTTAATCTCAGCTTTCCCACCTATCTTTAGCACTCCTTCACATATTTAAAGAACTTTACTTATTCATTTTTTGTTCATCCAATCTAAAACTTTTATTTGACAAAGGTTAAAAGATTTTTTACCCTCTCAATTTACCAACATGGCATCTAAAAATGACTCAAAAAAATCGTCAATAAGTTTCCACACTCCTTCATCATCATCAGACCATTGCAACACACCAATCCAATCTATAATCCTATAAAAACCATACAATCGCCAACTCACCATATAGGATATGCTCCACAAGGGAAGGGAACCAAACGTACCTTACATTTTGCCTCTCCATCAACTAAAGAGAAAATAGATGACATACATCATTATCAGAAAGAAACTATGGAATTACGGCATGAACTCTACTATGAACAAAAGGTAATTGTTAAGCGTTTAAGTTTTCTAGAATAAGTTGTGTTGAAATTCTACAGGTCTTATTCAAAGGAGAATGCACATCAACCTTCGTTGATCGTTCTCAAGCTCAGCATAATCATTGGGAACCAAGCCCACGACGTCCTCTGGTGTCACTAAACTCCTGGAAATGAGGAAATGGTTAGTCTCCTATCCAACCGTTAACGGAAGTTAAGAAGATTGAACCTCTCTCTAATGACTCTCAATCCTCCAAAAATTGATTTTTATATTGTTTTTATGTTTATTTTCATGAATTTATATTGCATTTGCTATAATTATTTAACAAAAAAAATCTATGCAAAAATCTTTGATTAGGACGTGAAATAGTCACCCGGGCTCAAAAACAGTCAACTGATATAAGAAATTCAGTCGACCGAACATTCAATCTTCTATTTTTTTTACAAGAAGGTCAATCAACTGACTTAGCAAATCCAGTCGACTAAAAATGCCCATTTTTAGGCAAATAAACGTGGGTTTGATCTCTATCATTTTAAGTAGAATGAAATATAATTTTAGTCAATTGAAAATTCATATCACCAAAATTTTTCTAGATTTTAGTGGACCGAGCCAAATTTAAGTCCATTGAATTACTCAATTTTAGGAAAAATGTTTCGGGATCAAAACCCTGTAAAATTCAATCGACTGCCCCCTTAATTCAGTCGATTGAATTTCAAATCTTTGGTTTATCAAATGCTTTTTGCACAAGACACCATTTTACCCATTCTATAAATACATCTCATTCTCACTCAAACCCTAACACTCTTCAGCATAAGAAACCCTCGCCCTCAAAATTTTCTAACAATCTTTCTCTTCAATTTTGACACAAATTTCATGTCTCCAAGAAAAAAACGCACCCATGAATCAATGACTGGACCTTCCAAAAGCTAAATAAGGTCTTGCTTACATGACCAAAAAACGGTTAATCGATTCCTATCGATGCATGGCTCTAAAATTTTGGATGGCTCATTCATTAACTTCCCAGATTTAAACGCTTATGGAATTCGATAGATGGCGGAGTTGAATGGTCTCGAAAACTTGATAGGTCTAGATGCTAACAACCTCAAAATCTATCCTCTTCTTATTAGCTTTTTTTCGCAAATATAAACTTAGACCATCAAATTCCAAGAAACAAGGACGACTGTATATGGACTTTAGTATGCGGTGTTCTGATTTATCTTCCTCTCCAGATACTCAGATTCATTCTTCGTTGTCCATCCGAAGCCTTCGACATCAACGATGTTGAAGTCGACATGGATGAAAGAGGTGAGGTCTCTCATCGATTTCATTTCGATGACATGACCGTGCTAAAATCCATCGCCTTACGACCAAAGTCAAGGATCCTTCATCGTGCTCTCATTTGGTCAATCTACCCTCGTACCAAAAACTACGAGAAGGTATACAAGCGTGACTTCCAAGCACTTTACACCATTTACTCCTCCTAACATATCAATTGGGCTAAAGTAGTACTTGATGAGTTCCTCACCGTTTGCCACAAATGAAGCTTCAAGATGATTTTCTATGGAGTATACATCTTGCGGATTCTCCAAACTTTGGTTTCCAAATCCCCGACTCGGACTTCATCACCATCAGAGAGATTAATTCTAAGACATTAAGTCTTCTGGGATTGCTGAAATGTCCACCACCATAAGATACTATTAGCTTCCAAGAGTGGTCGGTTAATCGAGCAAAAGTAACCCCACAATTTCATATGCCTCACGTTGGCTCCTCCTCCTCTCAACCTTCCAACAAGCCGAGGAAGAAGAAAGCAATGAAATAGTTGAGCTCCATGGTGATTTTCCTCCAAACAGGGACTTGTCACTATTTCTTGGAATCAACGAAAATTAAATCAGCATTTGGTGTACGTTGAACATATCGTTGCTAAAACCAATAAGAAACTCAGTTCCATCAAAGATTTCTTGAATAAAATATGGGAAAATATTTTATGCATCGGCCCGACTTCCATAAGTATAGCCGAGAACCCTCATGCTCCTTTCTCTTAGACCACTTCCGAAGAGGAGGAAGTGGAAGATTCTGAGAGTGATGAAGTGTAGTTTTCTTTTTTTGTCTATGTGTGTTTTTCTTTGCTTTTGGTTATCTGTTTTTTGTTTTTAGTTC
This sequence comes from Allium cepa, assembly GCA_030765085.1. Lineage (NCBI taxonomy): Eukaryota > Viridiplantae > Streptophyta > Magnoliopsida > Asparagales > Amaryllidaceae > Allium > Allium cepa. The sequence goes on along the minus strand of CM060935.1, from coordinate 784,560,016 downwards.
TTTCTATCAATGAAAAATTATTATGCTTCAATGTTATATTGTTCTTATTTATCATATATTATTTGCGATGCTTCAAGTTCTCAATTATCTTATAATTATACATATGCTTGCTTTATGTAAACAATATTCATTAACACTATATTGCTTATACATCTTCAATTCCTTTTTTTCGATGACAAAGAGGGAGAAATATATAGAGAACATGTACTTCATTAATTCAGGGGGAGTTCTATTGTTTTTTTTATTAATTTTTTAGTCCCTTGAACTTACATAGTTGTCATCATCAAGAAGGAAAAGAATGTTAGAACCTAATATTTTGATGTTTTGGCTGTGACAACTATATAAGTATATATTATATGAACTAACCAAAATTGCAGGAGAAAAACTATTTAATTCGACAATAGATTGAAGTCCAAAAGATTTCGACGATAAGTTTCAACAGCTTGATTTGGTTTCTCTATAGTCTAGTTATTATTCAACAATTGTTAAAATCTCTCCTTGGTCATGTGATGTACCTATAGGAAAGGGTTGTGCATGATAGGCTGGTGTTGTTCTCGAGGTGGAGGTGTTAGGGAAGGTGAGAATGATGATCATGCAGAAGAGCGGCCATGGACCTTGCACATTACTTTCCCTAAAGGGGAGATGAGTTTGTCTAATGTCTTCTCCATCTTTGTCATTCTAGTGGAAAAAGAGCATTCTAATCCTGTTATCTTTCTATTTATTGGTATTTAATTTTTCATTATTATTCTTTGATTTTTGATGGCCAAATCAAAAAGAGAATCAAAAAGAGATTTTCACGGCGCTGGTTCAAGACGAGCTTCTTGTAGCTTGGAGTTGTAAAATATTCAGCATGATGGGTGGATGAAGGTGGTTGTCGGGAAGTATGAGAGTAGCTTTGTCGAGGAGTTCTAAGTGGAGGAGGCTCATGATGTTCTTGTTCTTATTGGTGCTGCTGTGTCTATTGACTAAAAGAGATAATATGAGGAGGGCTTTTTGGAAGATGCATTGGCGACAAATATCGCGGACCACCATCTTTGGTGGAAATTTCTTTGTATTGTGATACATACTAAGTAACATTAAGACCTTGTAGGATATATGGCATATAAAGTTCTATAATCATTGGGATAAATCTATTCATGACTAATTAGGCGAGGAATAATGGTATTAATTATCATACGATTTAAAAGTCTAGCACGAGGTCGATGATAGATAGATTTCCATTATGGCATATTATCCCCCCATATTTGATGTGTATTTTCATCCCTATGTAATATACTATGATCCAGTATATCCGTCAAATCAATCTCTTTATAGAAATAACCCAAAAGTCGACCATGAATATATACATCTATTTTAACTACTTTTCCATATACACTAAACCATAATCAACCCTCATCGTTCTTAGGATTCCAAATCTCTGAACTAAAAAAAATTAGAGTAGAAGAGATAAATAGCAAGGGGGTCAATGGTTACCTTATTAGCATTGTAGCTAATCAAATTGCAGTAGCCGACAGCCATTGTAATGTCATGAATTTCATATTCCATAACATTTGCAAAGCGGTGAAAAGGCCCGGAGTGAATCTTCTTTTGGGTAAGTGACTCAAACCGTCTAATTGTGTTGGGATTATTTCGAAGCCAATGGTTAATATGAGTATGGGTAACCATGGCTTAAGCGGAAGAAGATGATTGGCCTTCTTTTGGTTTATTGGAGACGGAAACCTTTTTAGGAGCCATTGATTTGAAAATTTGGGAGTTCTGAGAATTAGGGTTTTAGAATTTGGAAGTTGGAATGAAGATAATGGTGAAAGAGGGGTAAATTCCTTTATTTAAGGCTGCTGACTAAGGCATGACAGACGTCTGTCAATAGGGCACAGACGTTTGTGGTTTCAGTATTATTTAGGCCTAAAGGGTTGATAGACGTCTATGTTGGATCAACAGATGTTTGTGGCCGAAAGAGTTGTAAACAGAGAGTTCTCACAAACGTTTGGCATGCATCCACAAACATCTGTGACTATAGGGAAACTTTTCCCGAAAGTGCTAACAGACTTCCGTGGCATGCATATTTCCGACATATAGAAAAATTTCAATATTAACAAAGACAATTTATTAAAAACACTACTTACATTAACCAGATTACATATCAATCAGTAATAAATTGATATACGATATATACATAATTTTAGTGTTTGTGAGAGAATTGTTTTGTTGAATATCCTATGAATTTGGTTCAACTTTCGTATCATCAAGTAACGACTTGAGTGGAGACCAACTTGGACGAGTTGGGGAGTTAATCCAAGGTTGGTTTGAGGTTCTTGGTTTGCATAATTTTCTTAGAGTAATGTTGTGTGCTCTTGGATGAGTAATGTTGCATACATAGATTTCTTGGAGTAACGACATGCGAGGGATGTTCTCAAATTTTTCCATCCCTCTCTTTATTAGAACTTCTTATGTAATACTGTGGGTTTTACGGTAACTGCAAATGGCTAACCAATCATTTAATTGGGCTTGTTATGACCTCTGAAATACTTTCTTTATTAATTCTACCCCACCTTTAGCTTCTACATCATAGATGCTTTAAGGATAGTATTGCTTAGAAAGTAGTTTTGTAAATTACATCATGTTTAAGGTTATATACATGTTATGTGAAATTACATTTCCTTGTGAAGTTTGCGGATTTTTCTTGCACTTATTTTATCCATTTGTACTATCCTTTGGTTTCATTTCGTGTGGGATTATTTGATTTTGAGCTCGCTTCTTAGATTTTGAAAGTTGCTATTCTTACAGAAAAGTTGCGTTCTGGCTTGGTCGGACTCACAGAATTGGAAAGTTACTGAAGGATCTGAAAGTGTATACGAGGTTGTATATACAAAAAACCTAAAGCCTTGAAATGTAAAGTTGAAGAACTAGATGGGCAAATTTCAAGGCAAATTAGCACAGCATACACTCCATCAACAATCTTGGCTAGTGTTTCTTCTTCTAGACTAGCTCCTGCCCCCATGCCCCAGTCCGGAGTTTATTTAGGTGAAGTTCTGATGTGGAAGTGTGACTTGAAAAATTATTAAGAATCCAAGTTTAATAAGCTAGAGGATTATTATAATAAAGAATTGGGTACACCACACACTCGTGTTTCATAATTTATTTCTACCACGGAAGAGTTTTTGGTCCTTTCTCTAAAAATACCGGGAATGTGAAGGAGTGCCTTTAAGGTGAGATTGAAAGAATTAGAGGGATGTCCATGAGATGCAGGAATGCCCTTGAGAATAAGACTTCAACGTAGAATGCAAAGCTCCTTTAGACTCCATTGTTGTTTCCCGAGGTGGGATGGATAGTGCTTCCTTGATAGAGCAACTTCATAATGAAAAAGTAAAGAAAATGATGAGATAAATCGAAAAGAGGTGAGAAATCGTTGTTTTCATGTATCTTTTGTCTGGACTTAACCTGACTTTCTTATACAACCGCATAGATTATGAATTTGATCCATTGGATTACGATGACCATTGGGCTGCCACTAACTATAACCCTCGTATGGTTTACTGTCGTACTGCTCTTATTTACTCATCAGTCATTATTACTGAGTTGGATGATTCAGATCCTATTCTTCCCTTGATGGGCCATTCTAATTTGTGATCAAGGTCACACCATTGTAGATCATTCCACCGCAAAATGATCATATCCTACTATTCTTCTTCACCTGAATCAGATTCTTAGCATAACTTTTCATTTTGCTATGAAGTGTAACTCTGTGAATTTAGTATAATTCATGTTGTGAATGTTTTTATCCATTTATGCATGTGAAGTAAGTGTAGGCATGTTGAATTATACAATTAATATTTGGCCACTCTAAATACAACTAAGTTAACTTGAGTAAGGTTCTAGTTTCTGATATTTACTTTGTGAGCTTTTGTTACTGGAATTACACCTGATTTGTTAACTACGATACATTTCATGCTTCATTTTTCCTTGCCCTTTCTGACTTGATTTCTTATGTAGTTCATGAGTACCGAACTGAGATTATAAAATGCGCATTCCACTTCATGTAGGGAATGTCCTTTCCCCCTTTCCAGAGGTAGATTAATGTTCATGAACTTAGCATGGTCTGCCCCTCTAGTTAGGAAATGATGGATATTTGATTGTGAAGTCAGGTAGCGAGTTTACGACTTTCACATGTGCATGATTTTTTATACTAGTTTTGGTTTTCTAGTATCCATACATTCAGTGTTCTATATCAATAGTACTAACTGTTAACCTAAAAAATGGATTAACAACCTAGAGCATTATGTGAAAGCCCCAACCCTGTTAGAACAGGGCAAAGATAATAGAAAATAACTGTAAAGTCAGAGAAAGACAGAGATTTTATACTGGTTTAGTTGTTAACTAATCCTCCCTCTACTTAGTCGTTGTTTGATCTTACTTGTATATTATTATAAGGTGTTTAAGATTGGACAAGTCATAAGTACATGATCTAGACAAGGTCCAAGTCCTAGAAATGTCTATAGTTGCTGCCTTGGTGACTATGGTGAAGAGGAAAGAGATGAAGAAGAGATGGAGTTCCTATTTAGTGACAGTAGAATCCAGAACCTTTCTTGGTTGCTGGTAAGGTTGTATTTATAAGAGTAAAGGAATAGTTGGGCCAAGGACTTATCTCCAGCATCACCTTTTTGTAGGTCCAAGAAAATACAAGAGACACCTTGATGACCTAAGTCATCAATTAGACTGGGTACCTGGTCAAGCCTTTGACTCGGGTCTGTGTCTAATGCTTAGCCAAAATTTGACTAAATTCTTTTGCTTTGAGCTCCTTGCTTTGTCTAAATTTCCTCAATGTAATTTGGTAGGTTATTGATGAATTTCGGTAATCATTCTTCCATGACACAGATTATCATGCTGTTTGGACCGTCAAGTCTTCATTCCTTATGATAGGTTCTTTAGAACTCTATAAAACTTCATGAACATACATAAGTATAATAGAGGACCACTTTCTAGAAATATGAAGATCCTAAGATGTGTCATTTTGACTTGATACCAAGTCAAAGGGATGACTGGGGTCGTGTTAAGCCCTTAGTATTTTTGGGTTCCATATTTTCTCAAGCTCTTCCATTTGTTTAATTGAGTATTTTTGCCAAGTTCCAGACCACTCTGATCTCATTTCAATGTTCTAACTCATTGTGATCTCTGCATGGATAAAAAACCGGTCACCATTTTCCCTTCAGGGTATGATTTTGGTGGAAACAAATTATGCTCTGGAAAGTTAAATCTGTAATTGTCATCCTATGAGTTTTAGTAGATTGTTGGATTCCATCTCGAGACATTGCTTTCATTTGATTTGTTTCTCATTAATTACCCATTCTAGTTTCAAACTAAATTCCAATTATTTGTTTCGATGATGCAATCTTTGCTCTAAAAATTATGTAAACTTTAAGCTGCAATGTACGTCCATTGTGGTGAGTTGGAGCTGACCCAAGGTGAAATTTGTAACTTGGTACCGAGTTTATCTTTAACTCGTACCGAGGTAGGGACTTGTGAAAATTTTGAGTGAATTTCCTTTTCTTATAGTACTTTCCTAGGCCTCTATCCTCACTTAGCTTGTTCACCCAGCGTCTTCAAGCTTCCAACCCAACTTACTACTCCAACCGTGCTAGCTCAGGCCTCCACTTCCATGCCATCAAACTCCTAGCGCCGCTACCTGAATTTACTGCTTCCATTCTTCAATTGGTGCCATATGATCAAGTCACTACCCCAAACATTGCTTCTTTTGGTCTTTGGATCTAACCCATCCAAAACCCTAGGCCGAGTTAACTTGGAGCTTGAATTGAAAGTTGGATTCGGGTTGATGGCGAAATAACTACATGATGTTGATGATTCAACTTTAGTGAATTTCAATTTGGAGAGAGATGGACGCTTTTGGGGATGCTCGATCAATGGTGAAGTTAAGGTTCGCCTCGATTGAGGACGTATGATGCTGAGAACAAGCCTTGTCTCCAAGCACCAACTATCCATCTTTGTGAATTTAGCCAAGACTGAATCGTTAAATCAATTTCAATATGTTGTTTTGTAATTAACTTAGGCGTGCCAGATGATTCCATCATTTTTACCCTTCTAGTTCTGCACTTCCAAGGTCCTAAGAAAAGGAAGACTTTCTGCTTGCTCCGGATGATGGATCCATTATCTATTATTAGTCGATAATAGGTAAGTAAAGAAAGATAATTTCAATGCATGATGTAAATCATTTTACCAATATGATCAAGCTATCTACACAGGATGGCCCGTTTTCTTTGTGCGGGACACTAGGCCTATTCCATATAAGATAACAAGCTACACTTGCCCCAGTCTACACTTGGAATCTGGTTGTTCAGCAAACGTCGACTTCCTTTGGATTCAAGCGTTAATCACATATGAATTCTTATTAAAAATAAAACATACCTGACCATGATCAACAAGTTTTATTTTTTAGAATGAAACACTAGTCAACAGGCCACGAATCTGTTGATGAGGCAACCGCGCCTTCAGAAGTTAAGTCATTGACTGCCCCAGTTTCTCCATCCATTCCCATAGGGCCAATCCAACCTACAACTTCTGAATTTTATGGCCCGCTAGTTCCTATAGGGCATGTAATCGACCAGTTCCCTTCCGAGCTGAGAATTTTATTGGACCCTCCAATGCAATTGCCTTCTATCATGTCAGCCAAAATGCTTGGAAACATATGCATGCAGCACGACATTCTCGAAAGTGACGTTCGTCTACCCATTCGAGTTGAGTTTGCACATAATCCTCCAAAAGGTTTTATTGATTATAACCGATACATATGCATGAGTGATGTGGTGCCACAATTTAATCGGTTCTTGTTGGTGGTGCTTCAAGATATAGGATTAGTGCTATTCCATATCTATCCAATGCCCTCCTAAGCTCCTTATATATCTTGTTTATGACCAAGCTTGGGCGAACCCCAAGGCTAATGAGCTGGTATTTCTCCTAAACTTCAAGAGTAGTTGGGATTATCTATCCTTCATAATCATAGAAGCCTGGAGGGGTTGTAAGCCGATAAAGAACCTCCACAACAAACATTTAACTTTTAAAAACAAGTTCTTCTTTGTTTGATGTCCGAAGGGCTTTAATCGATTTTGGATATTTGGAAGTATTGATTCCTTGAATCTTGCTATTCCAAATGATTCTCCAATTTCATAACCTTTTATATACTTTATTACAATCATCGCCAAGCTGGAAAGCAACGACGAGCTCAAAGCAAAGCTTGAAACGCTTAAGGCTGTGAGAGCTTCAGAGCGCACAGTGGAGTTACTTTTGACGAAAAAGAACCTCCGATGGTTCGACTTGCTTAATCCTAAGAGATTTTCCGTGGATGAAGAGTCATCAAATTCGAGCGGCTCCAAGAGGCACGCTCATTCTTTTTCCCATACTAGTGATTCCGTCAAGGAGGCTCATAAGGACATGGGCGGTCCGTTTGAGGAAGCTCAGCCTAGAAATACAAACTTACCCTCCGTAAGGGACATTATAAGAGATAGGGATGAGATACACAGTTTGTAATTGCCAAGGAAGAAGATGAGCTGCTTTAGAGGAGAGACGAAAAATACGTGATGGTAGAATAAGGAAAGGAATAAGGTTCAAACAATAATGATAGTGACTTTCACATGCCTAAAGAAAGAGAGGAGCCTTTCGGCGAGCTGTTGGAGATGATCCCCAGCCTTCCCTGCCTTCCTTTTTCGGATTTATTTGCCATTGTAACATTGAGCCAAAATCTTCATGTTTCCCATCCTTCGGAATAACCAGCTATCAAGACCTCACAATCTGTGGAAGGCCAAGCTATCGAGACTCCCCATTGGAGATACATAATATTTTGATTTCATGTGTAATGCCACCATCCACGTGAACAAACATGGGGTAATTTCGATCAATGAAATGATTGGTGAGATTGGCTCGCATATTGGTTATCTTCTAGTACTTTTGTGAGCAAAGGTGGAAAGATTCCAACCCTCAAACTATGCCGATATGGTCCGTAGAGTACATAGGGTCATATGCACTACAGCTTCAAATTAGGATCATGGACACACATCTCTACATTGAGTATATTGTTAGGGTCAAGTGTTAATTTCATTCTCCTTGTTTCAGGTTCCAATCATCACGGGATATACAATCAATTGTGCCGTTCTAGCAGCCGGCATAAGGTTTAGAGTTTAGATCCGGCTCATCGCCCTCTATATAAGGAGGATGAGAAAGGAGGAAAAGAAAGGAGTTAAGTTTTTGGTTAGAAGAGGCCAACCCATGCTTTGGAAGGAAGTACTTCAATAACAAGTGCGGAAATCTATGGCCATGAGCCAAGTTGCTTTTCCGCACTTGTTAGAAGAGGCCAATCCATGCTCCAAGTTGCTTTTCCGCACTTGTTATTGAAGGGAGTTAAGTTTGATAAGAAAATAATGCCCCTTAATCACGCCGCTTCCCTTCGCAATCTTAAGACAGTCCACGGGGACTTAGAAGCTAGATGTGATTAGCAATATCTTAAGAAGGCCACTACGGATGTGAACCACATCAATTACCAAGAGATCCTCTTATTTGAAGAAAGGGATGATCATGACAAAGCGACCAAGGATCACGACACTGAAACAGAAAAGTTGAAGGCTAAAAGGGATGCACCTTTAAAAGGAAGGGTTGCCAGCGACAAGTTATTGACTGAGGCAAACTGAGCTTTTGATAGAGCTTTTATTGTGATAAAGGATCAACTCAAAGAAGCTCATCGTGAATCCAACAAATTAAAGGAGCATGCCACCGAACTGGAAAAGGTTATGAAATCCCAAGACCAAACTATTATTGGTCATGCTATTATCATCGCTGAGCAGGCCATCGAGCTCAATCAGCATTGTTAGGAGAATGTGCAGCTAGTGATAGAAAAAGAACAGACCGCCTCCGCTAAGCTGGCAGAAGAGATCGACCATTTTTTCACAAAATCCGATCTTACTAAGCTTCGAACTAAGTATGCTAAGGCAATTGGCTAGATGGATGCCAGTGTGCTCCATCATTATGCTTCTATCGTTATGAACATCGACAATCTGAAATGGCTTGGTGACAGTTATCCTCGAATCCTCTCCATGGTTTGGAAGGAAGTACTAGTTTGGTTAGAAGAGGCCATAGATATGCGTTCTGAAGTGGAATTGATGGCCACTTATCTTACTTCCAAAGATACAGAAATCTTGGTGGCCGATAAAGAGATTCTTCAAGAAGAAAGAGAGAAAGGGGCCGCTAATCTTGCTGCAAAGGTTCTTGCTGGCCCAAGCTCTTCAAGTCAGCATGAAACATTTGTTCCTGTTTCCCAAGTGCAGGTGGCCACCATCCCAGCATCCACAACTGTCATCTCTGAAGCTGCTCACGTACATTTATCTTCTGAAGCCTTATGTGGACCATACCTTCCACTAGCAATCGTGTGACCCTTCGAGATAGGGACTGGCGAAAAAGACTTCGAAGTTGAAGTGTATGACCAAACTCCTAGCTTAGGTATTTCTCTCATCTCTCTGGTGCTCTAGGCACTTCAATTTACTTCGAAATCCTTTTCTAAACTGTGCATCTCTGTTTCCTGACTTATAAGTCAACATCACACCTACCTTCTCCTTTAGCCACACATTGAAAATGACCAAGGATCGTTTAATATGGAATATTAACTAAACTATTTACTTGTACGGAATATAGATATAAAAGTAAAATAATAAAGTAAATGGCACCAAAGAATTTTATCCTAGTTCAAACTTCCCGTTCTACATCCAGTCCCAGCACTTCTAGAATTTAACTATCAACCCTTACTTAACCCAAAGGAATAGGCATTACACTACCTGAGCAACCGAATATGACTTCAATCTCCTAAGCATTAGAATAGGACTTCAACTGCTTGAGCAACCGAATAGTAATTCAATACAGAGAATTATCTTGACTGATTGTGGTCTTTTAATGGCACAGATAAGTCTTTGGAGTAAACCCTTCCTATAGTCTTCTCCTTTGTGGTATATTGTATAATTCATGAAGATAGGAAGTTTATTAAATCACTAATGAAGTATGCTTGAATGAACAAGTGATTAGAATGAAGTACTGAATGCTTAGAGTTCAAATAGCAAGATAATTTTGAAAGTAAGAATAAGAATTCGTATTGGCATTAGTGATTAAAATAATGGAATTCATAGCTATTTATAGAGGTCAAAGAGTTGTAATCATTCATGAAAGATAGGCATGAAGAGATATGGAAGCAACTCTTGAATCAGAGTTGTTTCTGTTCACTGAATTGAAGTTTCTTTTGAAAATATAGTCGTAATGAAGATTCAACCATCTGAATGGAGCAATTCAGGCAACTGAATGGATTTGAAAACGAACCAGCAAGGAAATAGTGTAAAAGCGGCACAATTCAGCTGGCTGAATTATCATATTCAGCCGTCTGAATATTCAAATTTATTTATGCACATGCACAGTATTCAGCCGGTTGAATGATGTTGTTCAGTCGGCTGAATTCTGTTGTCGACTAAAAGTTGCCTTAGCTCGTTTAGTTAGAGCACTTGCTTTCTAAACCAGTGACACAAGTTCAAGCTTTGCTCCACGCATTTCTGAAAACTTGATTTTCATCAATGACACAAGTCATATATTATTATTATTATTATTTTAAAAACTTTTATTTCTTTTATAAAATGTTTCGAATGTGTAGGTACATGTGTGTATACCACTTTGAGAAGATTTTAACATCTATAAACTCTAGACATAACACTCTATGACTAATAATACTTCGTTTGTAACCTTCATCTTATCTCTATTATGTATATCTATTCTTGTATCTTTATATATACACTTTTATCCTCTTTTGTACCGTGTATCTTCATGTTGAACATATTTGTTTGTCTCTTTTTGATACTAATGTACCTGCAAGTTAGCTTAGAGGTCCTTTGGCATAATTGTATAGTTGTTGTCATTAAAATCCAACATTAGAGGTTGTAACATTTTCCACCTTTTTGTTGATGACAACTATGAAATTTTAAAAATATTCATTCTATATAAAATAATGTTAAAATGTTTAAAGCTCACCCTAAGTATAACATCTCCCCCTAAGTATAATATCTCCATCTATTAATATTTATATGAATTTCCCCTCCTTTGTCATTGTTAAAAAGAAAGAGAGAATATAGTAAATTTTGTAAAATATCTTGTAAACAGCAAGGTAAACTCAATATTAATTATGGAGAAAATAAAATAGATTTACCATATTTGCTGAAGTCCATATTTCATTGTAAGCGCGTAATTCTATTAAATGTATGGGACATCCTTTAAAATTTCAAAATCCATTCTTTTCCTTCTGTTTCTCCAAGTACCTGCAATAAATAATAATTATTTTTGGTACCCACTTACTATGTTAGAGTTCAAGGGGTTAGGTCGAAGGTAACCTTACCTAAGAGGGTTTGGTTGAACCTTTGAAAACAAAATTTTCATTATTAACTGCTATATCAAAATAACCATCAATGTATTTTCTCTATTTTTTCAAATTAACCGGAATCCAAATACTTAGATAATTTTTACTCATATTTTCTGTTAATGATTCCGTACTCCTAGAGATATTACAAACCTTATTGGTCATTATAGTACTTGAATTTCTATAAAAATTGGATTTAGAATTTACTTGAAATCTAGTATTAGCATTAACATTTTACTATACATGAAAGCATATCTTGTGCCATTTCTAAGATCAATTTTATTATATCCGAAACAATTTTTATCCTGTAAAGGTCTAGAACTAGATAAAATCATGTTTAAATCATTTCGACCTTTATTAAATTTTACGCTTTTCAAATTTAGTTTGGAAGTCATAATTATTATTTTCTAAAGAAATATTACTATTTTTCAAAATATCAATTTTCTCATTTAATTCAGAATTCTCGTTCTTAACCCACAGTTCTCATTTTTGAGAAGAAAATTTCAAGATTATGAATTATCTAAAGAGGATTGTAATAAATCATTTTGTCTTTTCAAGTCAAAAATTTCTTTTGAAAAATTGTCTCTCTCCTTTTCAATTAAGGTGTTTTGTTCATCTAGAAAATCTTCAAGAATTATAAAATTATTTTTTAAAACACCAAGTTGATTTCCTAAATTTAATTTCTCATTTTTCAATTTCTCATTTTCAAGTTCGACAGATTTCATCTTTTCTGAAATAATAAAATTAAGCTTTGAGGTCTTATCGCTTATACTAACTAATTCTTTGTTATCTATTATTGAAGTTTGTAAATCAGAAAGTAACATTTTGTAGTCCTCATTGGTGGCTTTGACAGGGATTTTGCTTTTTGTATTTCGATTGGATCTTTTTCTGGTCAATTTCTATGACTTGTGACGATCGATAGAATTACAGGATCTGATGCCAAATGAAAGTGACCAAGGATCATTAAATATGGAATATTAACTAAACTATTTACTTATGCGAAATATAAATATAGAAGTAAAATAATAAAGTAAATGACACCAAAGATTTTTATACTGGTTCGAACTTTCCATTCTAGGTCCAGTCCCAACTCCTTCTGGAATTTAACCATCAACCTTCACTCAACCCGGAGGAATAGGTATTACACCGTCTGAGCAGCCGAACATGACTTCAAACGCCTAAGCAACAGAATAGGAATTCAACCGCTTGAGCAACCGAACATGGCTTCAACAATACTGAGAATTATCTTAACTGATTATGCTCTTTTAATAGCACAGATAAATCTTTGGAGTACACCCTTCCTATAATGTTTTCCTTTATGGTATATCGTTTAATTCGTGAAGATAGGAAGTTTATTAAATCATTAATAAAGTATGCTTGAATGAAAAGTTACCGGAATGAAGTGCCAAATGCTTAGAGTTCAAATAACAAGATAGTTTTGAAATTAAGAATAAGAATTAGTATTGGTATTAGTGATTAAAACGATGGAGTTCATGGCTATTTAAAAAGGTTTAAGATTTGTAATCGTTCGTGAAAGATAACCATGAAGAGATATGGAAGCAACTTTTGAATTAAGAGCTGTTCTTGTTCATTGAATTGAAGTGCCTTGTGAAAATATAGCCGTTATAAAGATTCAACTGTCTAAATGGAGCAATTCAGCCAACTGAATGGATTTGAAAATGAACCGGCAAGGAAACAGTGTCAAAGTAACATAATTCAGCTGGTTGAATTATCATGTTCAGCCGTTTAAATATGGAAATTTATTTACGCACATGCATAGTATTCAATCGGCGGAATGATGTTATTCAGTCGACTGAATGATGCTGATGAATAAAAGTTGCCTTAGCTCGTTTTGTTAGAGAACTTGCTTTCTAAACTAGTGACTCGAGTTAGAGCCTTGCTCCATGCATTTTTGAAAATTTGATTTTCATTTAAAATATGATTTCACCAATGACCTAAGTTCGAGTCTTGCTTCATATATTATTGTTATTGTTATTATTATTATTACTACTACTACTATCAAAAAAACTTTAATTGCTTTTATAAAATGTTTTGAATGTGTATGTATATGTGTGTATACCACTTTGAGAAGATTTTAACATTTGTAATCTCTAGACATAACACTCTATGACTAATAATACTTTGTTTGTGACCTTCGTCTTGCCTCTATTGTGTATATCTCTTCTTATATCTCCATATATATACTTTTATCCTTTTTTGTACTGTGTATCTTCATGTTGAACTTATATGTTTGTCACTTTTTATTACTCGTGTACCAGCAAGTTAGCTTATAGTTTCTTTGGCATAATTGTACAGTTGTTGTCATTAAAATCCAACAATAGAGGTTCTAACTTTCTCCTCCTTTTTTGATGATGACAACTATACAGTTTTAAAAATATTCACTCTATATAAAACAATATTAGTATGTTTAAAGCTCCCCATAAGTATAACATCTCCCCCTAAGTATAATATCTTCATCTAGTAATATGCATTTGAATTTCTCCCCCTTTGTCATTATTAAAAAGAAAGAGGGAATATAGTAAATTTTATAAAATATCTTGTAAATAGCAAGATAAACCCAATATTAGCTATTGAGAAAATAAAATAGATTTTACCATATTTGCTGAAGTCCATATTTCGTTGTAAGCTCGTAATTCTATTAAATGTATAAGGCATCCTTTATAATTCCAAAATCCATGCTACGTTAGGGTCCAAGGGGTTTGGTCGAAAGTAACCTTACCCAAAAGGGTTTCATGGAGCCTTTAAAAATAAAATTTTCATTGCTAATTACTGTATCAAAATAATCATCAATGTATTTTTCTCTGATTTTCCAATTAACAAGAACCCAAATACTTTGATAATTTTTATTAATATTTCCCGTCAATGATTTTGTACCTCTAGAGATACTATAAACATTATTGATCATAGTAGTACTTGAATTTATATAAAAATTGGATTTAGACTTTACTCGAAATCTAGTATTAGCACTAACATTTTTTCTATACATGAAAGCATATCTAATGTTATTTCTACGATCAGTTTGATTATATCTTAAACCACTTTTATCGTGTAAAGGCCTAGAACCAGATAAAATCATGTTTAAATCATTTTGACCTTTTACGCTTTTCAAATTTAGTTTTAAAGTCACATTTGTTATTTTCAAAATAAATATTACTATTTTTCAAAATATCAATCTTCTCATTTAATTTCATTTTTGGGAAGAAAATTTTGAGATTCTGAATTATCTAAAGAGGATTGTATTAAATCATTTTGTAGTTTCAAATAAAAAATGTATTTTGAAAAAAAATTCCTCTCCTCTTCCAACAAGGTGTTTTTTCATGTATAAAATCATCAAGAGTTATAAAATTATATTTTAAAACACAAAGTTGATTTTCTAAATTTAATTTCTCATTTTTCAATTGCTCATTTTGAAGTTTGACAGATTTCATCTTTTCTAAATAATAAAATTAAGCTTTGAGATCTTATCGCTTATACTAACTAATTCGATATTATCTTTTTCTGAAATTTGTAAATAAGAAAGTACCTTTTTGTATTCTTCATTGGTGGGTTGGACAGGGATTTTTCTTGTTATATTCCTATTAGATTTTTTTCTGGCCATTATTGTATGATTTTGTGATTATCGATAGAATTCCAAGCTGTGATACTAAATGAAAGCGATTAGGGATTGTGTAATATGGAATATTAACTACGCTATTTACTTATGTGGAATATAAATATAAAAGCAAAATAATAAAGTAAACGACACCAGAGATTTTTATACTGGTTCGAACTTCCAATACTACGTCCAGTCCCAAACTCCTCCTTGAATTAAATATCAATCCTCACTTAACCTGGAGGAGCATGTATTACACCGTTTGAGAAAATGAACAAGACTTTAACTACCTATGCAAAGAATATGACTTCAACCACTTGAGCAACCGAACAGGACTTCAACAATATAGAGAATTATCTTGACTAATTGTGCTCTTTTAATAGCACAAATAAGTCTTTGGAGTGCACACTTCCTATAATCTTCTCCTTTATGGTATATCATGTAATTCATGAAGATAGGAAGTTTATTCAATCACTAACAAAGTATGCTTAAATGAAAAGTGATCAGAATGAAGTATTGAATGCTTAGAGTTCAAATAGCAAGATAGTTTAGAAATTAGGAATAAGAATTTGCATTGGTATTAGAGATTAAAACAATGGAATTCATGGCTATTATAGAGGTTTAAGAGTTGTAATCATTCATGAAAGATACCCTTGAAGAGAAATGGAAGCAGCTCTTGATTTAAGAGTCGTTTTTGTTCATTGAATTGAAGTGTCTTTTGAAAATATAGCCGTTATGAAGATTTAGCCATCTGAATGGAGCAATTCAGCCAGCTGAATGGATTTGAAAACGAACCGGCAAGGAAACAGTGTAAAAGTGACATAATTAAGCCGGTTATATTATTATATTTAGCCTTTTGAATATTCAAATTTATTTGTGCATATGCTTAGTATTCAACCGGCTGAATTCCGTTGTTAAGTTGGCTGAATTTTGTTGATGAATAAAAGTTGCCTTAGCTCATTTGGTTAGAGCACTTACTTTCTCAACTAATGACCCGGGTTGGAGCCTTGCTCCACTCATTTTTGAGAACTTGATTTTCATTTAAAGTATGATTTCACCAATGACCTGAATTCAAGTTTTGCTTCATATATTATTATTATTTCTTTTTTAAAAAAACTTTTATTGCTTTTATAAAATGTTTCGAATGTGTAGGTATAAGTGTGTATACCACTTTGAGAAGATTTAAACATCTATAATATCTGGGCATGATACTCTATGACTAATAATACTTTGTTTGTCACCTTCGTACCGTCTCTATTGTGTACATCTCTTCTTGTATCTACGTATATATATATATATATATATATATATATATATATATATATATATATATATATATATACTTTTATCATTTTTTGTACTGCGTATCTTCATATTGAACCTATTTGTTTGTCTCCTTTTGATACTCATGTACCTGCATGTTAGATTAGAGATTTTTTGACATAATTGTATAGTAGTTGTCGTTAAATCCAACAATTGAGGTTTTAACACATAGGGTTCGAGGGCTACTACAATCTTCACTGTTTCAACCGCCGTCTTTACAGTGGTTTCTGGCATAGTTCTTGTTTCTTGCTCCGAGCTTGGGCTTGACTACAAACAAATAGTAGCTGGTAAGTCAAGACCAATAGATAAGAAGACCATGGTTGCAAGATTGGCTGAAGAGAAGAAGGTTCTCTAAATAAATAAGGAGAAAGAAGAGGCAAAGTGCATGATTCCCAATGCTATCAAGCCGAAGGTATCAAAGGAGGGAAGTGCAGCTGCTGGAGGGTCATAGGGGCTAGCCCAGCTACAAGTGGAGAGACCGGTAAGGATAGCAAGAAGAAGATTCCAATCTACTCGGACAAGGGTAGTAAAGGTAGGAAGAAATGGTGAAGCGCTCGAGTGCTGGTAGAGAGGAGCTCAAATGGTATTTTCTATTTGTCTTTTGGGTTGTTTGAGTCTGTTCAAGTACAGAGTCTATACCTTTTGCTTTTGTTGTGTTAGTGGAGCTTTTACATTTGTTGTGTCTAAACAAGCCTACATTGTGCAAGTATGGTCCCTACCATTAGCAATATACAAAGAATGGGTAATGAAAAGACTAGTGTTTCTATTGTAATCTTTCCTGTGTACTTTTTTCGTATTCTATGTACTATGCCTATTTAGATACCACCGTATGTGTACATAATACGATTACATACCTTGCAATTTCCATATTATATACTACTATACTGTGTGATATGATGTATTTATTTACCGCAATTCCATGCATGTAAATAGTGCAAGTAGTGTAACCTGAAGTTATATAGTTTATTACCGTATTCAGCTCTGTTATGGTTGGCAAAATTCTTTGTTCAGCTTAAAAGAATGGTGGTGTGATTTGATTTGATTTTTTTCAACCAAGTGTTAGTGTGTATACCCTCCAATTCCATTAGGTTGGTTACTCCGAATACTTGATAATGGATTGGGTACTGTAGGCGACTCTTTGGTTGCCCCAGTCATAGTTAAATCATAGCTCCTATCTCTGAGAACTTATGGTTCACATGCTTAATTCCAAGCACTTTGTACTTTGATTGTAATTGGCTTTCTCCAAGTCTAGGATTAAGGTCCTGTCCACATGTCAGTTTCTATCTTTGGAAACCTACAAATAGCTCAATCTTCGTAGGTTTTCCCCACGATGCTAAGTTTCAATATGTGTGTGCCAATTTTCCAACCAGCTTGGCGATCTGAAGTTTCCTAGCATTGCTGGGGCAACGTCATTTGTAGAAGGACGGAGATTGAGTTTTATTACTAATCCTATTGTTTGGACTCTTTATGGCATTGTCAGGGCAGACTAGTCTTTTGGAAAGCGAGGATTGATTCCCACCATTCCTGCAAGAGATAAATTTCTCGACATTGCAGGGGCGACCTCAGTACTTAGGAGATTTTGAAAAACTGAAATGTTACTAGAGTAACATCAATGATTTGGACATAGAGGGTTTTCCTAGCGTCGTCAAGGCAGCGCTGGTACTTTGGATGTTGGAGTCGATTTTCTCATTGATCCAGTGGCTCTAGAATCAATACTTCTTATCCAGAGGGTAAGAAGCATTTTCTCGGCTATGTTAGGCGCTTGCATATTGCTTGTAAGAATGGAGTTCCATTAGTTTAAGGAGCAACACATAGCTTACAGAATAACATTTGGGGGGTACTGTTTACTTGAACGGGGTTGCATGGCTTCAAGAAGCTTTGTATGGCTTATAGTGTAGTGCGCAAGATGAATGCTTATTTAGACGCGGTTCCATTGGTCCAGGAGGTAACGTGTGGCTTATGGGACGCAAGGAAAATATAGCATACTTGAACATCGTTCTATCAGTTCAAGCAGCAAATGAGCGGAGCGTACTTGAATGTAATTCCATTGGTTCAAGCAGAAAATAAACGAAGCATACTTGAACGCGGTTCCATCGGTTCAGGCAACGAATGAGTAGATGCTTACTTAGACATAGTTTCATTGGTCCAAGAAGTGAAGAAGTGGAGCATACTTTGAATGCAGTTCAATCCGGTCAAGCAATAAACGAGTGGATGCTTACTTGGACGCGGTTCCATTGGACCAAGAAGTGAAGAGGTGGAACATACTTGAATGCATTTCCATCAGTTTGAGCAAAGAATGAGTGAATGCTTACTTGGACGTGGTTTCATTGATCCAAGAAGCGAAGGAGTGGAGTGCACTAGAACACTGTTCCATCGGTTCACGTAGCGAAGGAATTGATGCTTACTCAAGCATGGTTCCATTGGTCTAAGAAGTGGAGTGTGCTTACAAGAGCATGGTTCCATTGGCTCAGGAAGCAATGCGCGGCTTATAGGGTTCGCATGAGGGTTGGGCCTTTTTGATGTTTCCATATCAACACCGGTTCCCAAAAGATTAGGATTTATTTTCATCGTCGATCTAACGGTATGAGTCGATTTTACTATTAACTCGTCAGTTTTTTACAAGGATGCAGTTTAATTTGTTCAAGAAGTGAATAAGTGGAGCGTACTTGAATGCAATTCCACCAGTTCAAGGAGCGAATGAGCGGCTTGAACACGGTTCCACCGGTATAAGCAATAAATAAGTGGAGCATTCTTAAACACGATTCCATTAGTTCAAGCAGCAAATGACTGGAGCGTACATAAATGTAGTTCCATCCATTCAAGTAGTGAATGGGTGGAGTGTACTTGAATGCAGTCCCACCGGTTCAAGTAGTGAATGAGTGAAGCATACTTAAATGTAGTTCTATCGGTCTAAACAGCAAATGTGTGGAGTGTACTTGAACGCAGTTCCATTGGTTTAAGTAGCGAATGAACAGAGCATACTTGAACATGGTTTCATTGGTTTAAGCAGCGAATGAGTGAAGCATACTTGAACATGGATCCATTGGTTCAAGCAGTGAGCGAGTGAAGCGTACTTAAATGCAGTTCCATCGGTTCAAGCAGCGAACGAATGGAGTGTAAATGAACGCATTTCCATTGGTTCAAGCAGCGAATGAATGTAGTATACCTGAACATAATTCCATCGGTTCAAGCAGCGAATGAATGGAGCATACTTGAAGTAGTTCCATTAGTTCAAGTAGTGAATGAGTGAAGTGTACTAAAATGCAATTCCATTAGTTCAAGTAGCAAATAAGTGAAGCGTGCTTGAACTCAGTTCCATTGGTTCAAGCAACGAATAAAGGGAGCATACTTGAACATTATTCCATCGGTCCAAGTAGTGAAGGAATGGAGCATACTTAAATATAGTTCCATCGATTCAATCAGCGAATGAATGGAGCATACTTGAACATAGTTCCACCGGTTCAAGCCATAAAAGAATAGAGCCTACTTGAATGCGATTCCATCGGTTCAAATAGTGAAACTTAATTTTGATAAAATGAAGAGAAAGACAAGTCCTGCATATTTTTAATGCCTCCAGTGTCCTTGGATGGCTTATTTACGAAAATAAAAATACATAGATAGAGCTAAGTGAAGTCACAATGCATTTGGATGCTGCTTCATTCTTGGATGATGAATTAATGATTGTTCTCCCGTCAGTTTGTCGAGGTCCCTCTCCGTTAGCCTAGGCAATCTCCCTCGAGCAGTCAGACCCTAAGATCTCATGGCTCCTTCGCCATTCTATGATTTCTTCACGTTTTGCTAGAATGTATTACTGCTTATTAACTCCTTAATCACGTTCTTCAGATCACGGCATCCATTAGTATTATGCCCATATGTCTTGTGGAAGCGGCAGTACTTTCCCGCTTTCTTCGGTCACTCGGAGGCTTCCATTCTTGGTGGTTTATTGTAGTGCTCAGCTCCTTGAGTAGCAAGATACATATTTTCCATACTATTATTCAACAACATATAGTCTTTTATTTTTAATTTCCTTGGGCATTTTGCATCTGCATGTCGCCCATCACCATAATTTTGGTTTCTCTTCATCTAGTTTACAGACTTCTCTGCATTCCCTATAGTGGCAACATAACTATTTCCATACTGGTTGACTATCACATTACTCTAAACTACCTCCTTTGGTTGCACTTTGGCCGTCTTACCTTCCAATGCATCTACCACTTCCAATCTCAGAAATTGACTTGCCTATCAGTTAAACTCCATTATGGTGTTTGGTTGTATTATTTTAATCATCCTCCAAAGTTTTGTGTTTGGATGGATAGCTCGGACCAAAGCCATAAATACCATATCCTCGCAAGGATTGGTCACTTCATTAACCACACTATTTAACATGTTCATATATTTTTTTAGTGACTCATTTGGTCCTTGGAAAAACCTAGATAGAGACATCACATCTTTTGGTTGTGCTGTTTAAAGTCTGAACTATTCCAAGAATTTTCTTCCAACTCATCAAAAGTAGAAATAGATCTTGATGGGAGTCCGGTGAACCATATTCATGTGATTTCTTCTAAAAATTATGGAAAAACCAATAGTGAACAACATGTGAAGCTCGAGCACCATACATATGCTATCCGGATTTTTAGAAGCGTTGTTTAGCGTCTGTTGTCCCATTATAGGATGGTATAGTGGGCATAGTAAGCTTCTAGGATATTCTTCCCTTATGATGTTTCAATGAATGGAATTCGGCTTGGTGCAGAACCCCATCCATCGTTCTTTCTACCCTTGTTTTCTTCCATCAAGCGTTTGACAATGTACGTGATGAATGCCTCACTAGTCTGGTGGTCAATAGGTCGACTGTTAGTGGCTACAACAAGCTTTTGACCCTTAATACCCCGAGAGAACTACTCCTAAAGATTTCCATTGGCACTAGGTTGGCCTTATAGTGACATTTTGAACTTCTTTTCCAGCATTTTACCTATTTACATCAACATTCAATTCCATTCCTTTGACATCAAGTTGCAAGTCATCTTCAGAACCAGAGAGAAGCAATGCAACATCTCCTTGGGGAGTTTTCACTTCAAGTTTAGGGTTTATAGTAGTTTCCCATCCAACATGTGGCGTACTTCCATTACCTTCAATATCAATTCATGCGACTCCACCAATTATCTCCTTGTGCTTCTTCTTTTTGTCCCTTCTATTTAAGCCTGAGATAGAGGAATTTTCCTATTCCATAACAGATGCATTTTCCGACCTAATTTTTAGAGCAAGGGTGGTTATAGTGCTAGCAAAGCTTCTGTCTTGTCCATAAGAGCCTTTTGGTTATCCTCCATTTTATGGTTAAGTTGGTTAAGCTCTCTTTTGGTTACAGTTTCCTATTGAGTGGAGGATCTTGATGCAAGATTTCTAGCATTGATTTCTATTTGCTAGTTTTTAGTCTTGTTAGCTTTAGTTTGATGGGGTTTTTCTTCTTTAGCAACCGTTTCTCAAGTGAATCATCCAGAAACAATTCACTTTCTGGCTGCTATTGGTCTCGAATTACAAGCCTACAAATTCTCAAAGAAAATTTCCTAGATCTAATCTCTAGATCTCTTCTAATGCCAAAATAAAAAGCTAGATCTAAGCCGAGGTTTAGCATTCCCATTGAAAGCGCCAAAATATTTACCAAAAAAATGTATCAACACCCTAGAGTATTATGTCAAAGCATTAGCCCTGTTAGAATAGGGGAAAGATAATAGAAAATAACTATTAAAGTTAGAGCAAGTAAGGGAGAGATAGAGAATTTATAGTAGTGCTTCAATTAACGAAGCCTACGTCCACTTAATAGTTGTTTAATCCTGTTTGTATACAATTACAAGGTGGTTGAGACTGAATAAGTCACAACTACAGGGGCTAGACAAGTTCTAAGTCCCAAAATATCTATAGTTGCTGCCTTGGCGACTATGGTGTGGTGGAAAGAATTGAAGAAGAATGGAGTTCTTACGTAGTGGCAGTAGAATCTAGATCCTTTCTTGATTGCTAGTAAGGTTGTATTTATTGGGATAGAGGAATGGTTGGGCCAAGGACTTAAATCTAGCATCACCTTCTAGTATGCCCAAGATAGCACAAGAGACACCTTGATGACCTAAGTCATCAATTAGACTCAGTATCGAGTTAAGGCTTTGACTTGGGTATAAGTCTAATTCTTAGCTAAAATTCAACTAATTCCTTTAACTTTGAGCTCCTTGCTTTGTCTAGATGTCTTCTATGTAATTTGATAGGTTACCGATGAGTTTTGGTAATCATTCTTCCATAACTCGGGTAATCCTGCCATTTGGACCGTTAAGTCTTCATTCTTTATGATAGAAGAACTCTATGAAACTTCTTGAACATGTATAGGGAGACTCGGGGACCACTTTCTAGAAATATGAAGATGCTAAGATGTGGTTTTTTGACTCGGTACCAAATCAAAGGGATGACTCAGGCCAAGTTAAGCCCTTAGCATATTTTGGATTCCATATTTTCTTGAGCTCTTCCCTTAGCTAACCCAGTATCTTCGCCATGTTCTAGGTCGTTCTATTCTCATTTTGACATTCTAACTCCTTGTGATCTCTGCTTGAATACAAGCCCAATTAACACTAACATAAAGGGATTTTATACTAGTTTGGTCCGTCTAACATCCCTATGACTAATTTGGCTGAGAAGTTGAGCCGTGTTATAAGAAACTCCATTTTGATAACCGATTTGGGCAGTCTGACATCCCTACATCCAGTTTAGCTGAAAAATTGATCTACGTTTTGCAATTTTAATAAGTGGTTTGTGCCTTCTAATGTCCTACATCCAGCTTAGCTGAGAAGCCGAGCTGCGTTATAAGCAGCTCTATTTTGATAATTAGTTCAGACAGTATATTATCCATGTATCCAGTTTTGTTGAGAAGCCGAGCCGCATTATAAGAAGGTTGTTTGATAACTAGTTTGAGCAGTGCAATATCCCTACATCCAATTTGAGCTAAGACCGATCTGCATTAACCAGTGTTTTTGATGGCTGGTTTGGGCCATCTAATATCCTATGTCCAGCGTGAGTTTTTAACTATGTCAAAATAATTAACATAGAGAGATTTTTATATAGGTTCGGCTCGTCTAATTTCCCTACATCCAATTCATCATATTATCACTTTTAATAATAATTACAATGCTTGTTACACAAGTAGTGTAGATCGCTCGAGATGAAGTTTGAGATTCCAATGCAGTATTGAACACTTTTCTTTTGCAGTTACAGTCAGTGCTTCGACCTCAGCCCCTCCTTGGAATTTTGATTCCATAATGCTTTTGATCTTGGCTATCAGTCCGATATGAGTTCACCCTTAGATAAGGCAGAGAAGCATTAATAATCTCAGTGCTGACAACTGGGTTTAGTTCTAATGGGGTACGGTAGCTAATCTTTCAAATCAATGTGCATCTCGTACACTTCAGCTTGTCACTTGGCTCGGGCAAGCATCGTCATTGAAGGACACCTTGGTTGAATCTTTCAGATTTCGAGTAGAAGGCATGAAGATCTTTATCAACATAATCGTAATAAGGGAATATTTTTCAATTCATTTTAACACGGTATTATAGATCTTGGACTTCAATTTTTGGTTTTATGCCACTATCGGAATCACTGTCTAAATTAGCAAATACTGGTTTTCTCTTACCCAACTTATAGTCATTTTTGATAAAGGAGGATGACGATAAAATGGTAATAACCATTCAACTTGATTCCATATAACATCGATTATTGAGTCTATCTATCAAGTGTTAGAGGACTGATGTCAAATGAGCGGGGGATTTGATTTCTGGACTGGTTTCACCGCTTTCATTTCTGAGAGTGTCGTCATTTACTTGTTGCATAGAAATGAAACTGTTAATTGATGTAGTGTACCGTGAATGGATGATGAATTATCTTGGAGGCTTATCATTTTAGGCTATCATCTATAGGCTGGTTTTATAGCTCTCATTTTAGGCTATCATTCCCTTTTGCCCTTTCTTTTATTGGTTCCTTGATTTATCGACAAATCGAACTATAGTTAGGATAAGATCCACGGGGATTCAGGAACTATAGGCGATAATTATAGAAGATTTGGATGTATGATTTACTGGGGAGTGTCAATAAACTTGCCAGAAATGGGAGTTCAGTAGATTTGTTAGAGATTAGAAAAAACGAATGGAGGTTCAGCCCCTTCTTCTAGTGCTAATAAATGTTGGTGAGATTTTTTGTCCCACGACACCTCAACTGATTAAACTGGTAATTGTAAATGCTTATTTGAAAATTTGAATTAGCAAACTTAACTTGTATTAAGATTGCCTTTGGATTGTAATTATATTGCTAAATTCTAACACAATCACATAGTTTCACTCCAACTGCATTTTAGAATGTCAAACTAAATTCATATTTTTACAATTGATATAATCCATCAAAGACATAAATAGATGATGATGCGTGAAAGTAGAATAGATACAAAGTATTTTACGTTGTTTGGATTGTTTTGAATTCTACGTCGACGGGTCAAGTTCATTTATATTTCCTCCACTAATACATGTGTTTTTCTCAAAAATAGGGAGATACAATTTCTTTTCTTGTAAAAGAAGAAAAAAATCCCCATGACATTCCCTTCACCTCCTATTTATCATGTTGAGCGTAGATGTGGATTACTATCATTCTTGCTTTGCCATCATGTTTCCACCTTTGGATCATGCCAAGTGTTCCCCATCTACATTGTTGGCTAGATGTGTCTAAATTGATGACATGCCTTTTGGCGGGAAGCCATAATTTGGAAGTTGTATTGTGGTCTTTGGTTGGAAGTTTGAATTTTAGGCAAGAACTCCCAAAATTGATTTGAAATTAGAGCAGGAGATCTTAGTGGGTCGCTTTGTTTGATCTGATGTGGCGAAGGTTTGAATGTTGGTTTCCGAGGTATCATCGATATATCTGAAGTGAGGTTGTGCTGTTTGACGTGAGACATTTGCGTAATGCTCTGTTGCTTTCCTGATTGTTAGGTGCTACCATCCTGAGCTACTTTGGGCTTCAAGCTCCGTGATCGGCTTAGCCTGGGAATTAGTTTAATAAACATGTGAATATGATCTGAGCTAACTATGATTTGAGTTTCCTTTATTGCATGAGTTAGGGATAGGGGTGGATTATCTCTTTGTTGTCTTCCTATAAATATGGATCTCCATTGAAGCATTGTTTGAGTGGCTCTATATGTAGCTTTTTGGGATGCTTCAGACCCTACACAGTACTACCTAAGTAGCCCTCGATGTGTGCAGTGCAGATCTTCACTTAAAGGTGTTAACAAAGTACAAGTTTTGGGGGTGCTTGACCGTGCAGTTCGACCACTCATTTACTGTGGCAAATGACCACAGTATTTCATTGTCTATTTCTTTGTGCTATGCCAAGTTTCAGCATCTTTGTATAATATTGAAACTATGGAATAAGTGCATATTTGACTTTTTGGCCCTCCATGCATGCATGGTACTGTATTTCGCCGCAACTTATCTTGTTAAAGTTTTCTTGTGCAGTATCTAACGGACTGCTTCAATCTTTTCTTGGTCTTTTGCTTCGGGAGAAATTCTCCTAGACTTGTACATTGCTTAGCCCATTTTAAACATAGCTTTAAGGAATAAGGATGTAACAACGTTATCAATGTATGTATGTGTGTGTGTATGTATACATACATACATACATACATATATAAATATGGGCCTTAAGTTAAGGTTCAATTTTGCAGTTTTTTCCTAAACGGTCGATCGCTGGACCACTCAGGCCGACCGCTACCAGTCGATAGCTAGGGTTCCAGGATCGACTGTCCGTGAACAAAATTTAGGGGTTTAACATATTTTCAATGTTGATTGTTCAATATAGTTTAATCCAGGTCCTATTACTGATTGGTTAATCCTAATTCCAATCTAAGCAATAATTTCAATTCAATTTTTGATTTTTTGATTTAGGGTTTTCAAACTAAAGGAGATTTAGATGTCAATTTCAAACTAGTAGTTTATTGCTGTTAAATTCTAGCTTAGTTTGCATATTCCAATTTAGAGTTTTATATAGTCCATTTTAGTTTTCTAGTACCCTAGATCAACTAAAATAGAAAAAACTAACAATAACAATTGTCTTACTAAAATTGTTCCAACTCACCTTAAGTCTAAGCTCTTTCTATTTCTCTTACCTGAGAACCCCCATCTATTCGCTAACTACACTTGCTCTGCCTTGAGTCTGATGCTTGGTTTCTCTTAGGTTGTTGTTATTTCATTTTTAGGAAACTAAAGTGGGGTACAGAGTAAATTTTGATGGAGTTTTGTTACTGCATTCTATGAAAGAGTTTTAAACCTAGATTAGGGTAGTGTTTACAGGGGTTGGGTTATGTTTTAGGCCATTAGATCTAGGTTGGAGAATATTTTCAGTTATCACACCTGTCCATCAGAGCTTTTATTGCCAAGCTATCAACTACACTATTCAAACACATTGCATGAAGCTCTAAAATGCCCGATTATTATAGGCGAATGGTCAACCATTTAAACCCCTAGATCGATGGCTACCGTTCATGTTCCCTTTGTTAATTTGTGATAATTTTATTCTTAATTTCTTATTCTATTTTCGGTTTTTCTAACGCCCGTAACTTCTTCATACTAACTCCATTACGAAGTGTTATATATGAAAATTATTTAGAAAGTCCCTATGAACACAATGGTGTGAGTTTCATAGCCATATTTGGAAGGCTATGAAATTTTTTAAGTCCTTGTCTTAACTAAATTTACTTTTATTATTAAATTTCTATTGAATTCTTGTTAAATCTAATGTAAATTTCTAAGGTGTTACAGTCTTCCCCTCTTAAAAGGATTTCAACCCCGAAATCTCAAAGAACGAAAAAATGTAACTCATACACACAGCAACCAATAGCTACAACTATCTACTCAACCATTACAAACGAGCAATTATTGTCCCTAGAAATTTTCTAATGCAATATGTACATATATTTATGCAGCATGAAATGCATGCAAACCTATACTAATGCAATATCCTGAACCAGTCAACCTTGCGTCTAGCGAGTTGTAACAACCTGCTCCAAAACAGACCTTAAATCCTAATCCAAAAAAGGTCCAAAGGAACTTAGAACCATTCCAAGGCTTGGCGATTGATTGGTGAAAATTTTAAAACATTACACAATACACGGAGCTTCCTACTAACTTTTCTAATCTCATAGCTGAATGGATAAAATATAATAGTAAAAATGTACCCATACATAAAATCCATTTCAACAACACATAAATATTGTCATAAAATCTCAAAATATCTCAACATAATCATCTCAATAATAAGTCTCTAACTGATAATAGAAATAGAAATATCATAGTTTCAATGTTTGGGTACATGAAAGAAAATAAAGCAAACAAGTAAGAGCGGATAAATACTGCCACCATGATCAGCCTTCCCACCTTTTGATTCTTTAGAAATACCCTACGCAGCTAACTTGTTTGTTGAAATAAGGAGGGAGTCAGAACAACAAATTAAGTGAAAGAAATTCCATGTTTTACCATAATAGTAATCTTGGAAGTATTACCCAAAAATGTAATATGTCTTACGAATTAATATTATTATATATGTATGTAGTCAACTATAGGCCAAAGGCCCTTCCAGCCTAAATACACCAAAGTCCACTGTAAGCTCGTAGGCTCTTCCAGTTCGACTATACACACTCTTTGTAACTAGCGCATGCTATCTAGGATGAAATACCTAAACCATTTACTACCTTTTTATTGGGGCTTAGGCAGACTTTGATCATTTAAGACCTATAAAATAGGCAAATCCTCCTCATTTAAGACCTAATCTAAAGGCAGGTCCCTACATGGTTCTTTCTTGCTAACGCCATTAGAAATCCTATTTGGCCACTTAATCTGTACCTAAGAAAGAGTCGAACTCTACCATATCTACTTAATACCTCAAATCCGAAGCACACCCCACCAAAGGATTCCACTTACCGAATCTAAAATGCAAATTTACGACCCATAACCCACTTGTGGCATTTCATATGAGTCTGACTATTTGTAGGAACCAGTAGTCAGATTAACCGGGCAAATTTACCCTATAAAATTGGGACTAACCTCGCATCAACAAGAGTTATTTATTGTATGTGAAATCCTACATTAATCTGGAAAGTGACACCGCTGATAGTCAGATTTAACTAGGCAGACTTCCATATAGCTTTGGACTAACCTCGCTTACCTATAACTTAGTCATGATTATATGTATGTCCACTACATGCATATATCATTATACATGAATTTGATCGAGGCCATATAAAGTATATCCTTATTATGCCTCTAACTAGGGATTAATTCCCTAATTTACTCCTACTACCTTTCCCCAAGTTAATACTACTTAAATATGCTAATAATAATATTAATCATTATGCTCGATACACTATAATCAATACATCATATTATACATATATATACATTTATGTGTGGAATTTAGGGTATACTCATTACTTTTCAACAATTCTCTAATAATTCACTTAAGGTAATTCGAAATATCAATCTTAAACAAATCAATAATTCCCGCATGAACTGCTACTTCCATGGCCAAATAAAACAAGTTTGTATAAAAATGGAATATCTACATTTGTTCCTATTGACATAATAGAATCCCTTTTTCTATTTCAAAGAACGAACATCACAAATTAGATCCCCTGTATTCAATTTAACTTTTATATAAAACATTTTGAAGTGAGAAAGGAATTCCTTAATCATTTAATGGTAGAAATAGGTAGTGCAAATTACAAACAATCCAACTAATAATTTACACAACATTTATTATTCATGTTCTCTTTGGAAGCCTTTAACACTTCAAATCAAAATAAGGAAAATAGTTTAAGCTAACCATAAATTATCTAATCTAACAATTAATTAAATTCTAATATACCAATATCAAAAAAAATTAAAATCCAACAAATACAAAGATTGATATTGGCTTAGGAAAATTCTAGAGGGTAATTAATGTAGGATTTTGCATTTCTAAGAATTTTCCAAAGCATATATCAGATCATAATAGGTACAACACAGATACTAGAATGAGAAAGAGTGAAATTCCACACTAAGAAGATTCTTTTTTAAATATAGATATGAATTAAACTGCTCGTATACTTTTGATAGACCTCCTTCATTTTAATATACACAAATAGATTATATACAGATAAATTAAATTTAAAAAATCAAAAGATGGAAAGAAGAAGGATTGGAAATTGAATTTGAAATAGAGATTAGAATTTGGAAGTACTTATCTAAAGTTTACTATTTTCTGAAACCTTAAGAGAAATGATTTTGACAAAGTCTTGGTGTAGTTACATAATTTTGTATTGAAAAGGGGAGAGTCTCTAGGTTATTTGTAGAAGTATGAAGAAACAAGGACCATATAATTCAGTTAAAACAAACTAGAGCCATTCGGCCAGGGTAAACATGTCCTGAAACAACATGACTGGTCAACTGCTACTATAAGGGCGGTCGACCACTGGCAATCGAGTAGCCTATAAAGGTAGTTGACTAAACCTGTTTCATCTAATTACTTTTGCTTTGTTTCCGTTTTGTATGGTATATTACCCTTTTTAATTCCAATTAATCCACCGTTAACTTCAATTCCACCCTAATGTTACCTCCAACTTAAGCAAGTGTTCCAATTCAAATTTCAAAATTTTAAAATTATCCTAATTTCAAATTTTAAATTTCAAATTAATTTTTAAATTATTATAAATCTAAAAATTTCAAACGTCCGTACTTTCTTCGTACAGACTCCATTTTCATCATTTTATATATGAAAGTTCATCAAAAAAATTCCATGGGTCCAATGGTTTAATTTCCACGACCAAATTCAGATAGTCATGGAAATTCCATATTCATCTTTACTTTAATTATCTATTTCTTATTAAATTGTATGGGGAGTTACATTCTCCCTTTTGATAATAGATCTTTCTCCAAAATCCAAAGGCAGATAATGTAACGTGCATTCAAAAATCATGTTATACAACCAATTTACTTATAACAATCTACATAATCATCTATTCAATCAAAAATTACAATGTGATTATATATGTAATCATACTATAGGTGAGCTTAGTCCTAGCATGTATGTAAGGTCGTGACATATACGTATGTCAACAATATCCTAAATATACATAAAGTACTATATGAGTGCAAAGACAAAATAAATAAAGTGTGGAAATCATACCCTACCATCCAGTCTGGTAACCAAAACATAGCAAATCATTAAATTTGGAGAGCAAAATATACCAAAGAAAAGCTCAGGGTGAGAAGTCTTCATCTTCTCTTCGGTTAACTACATGCTTCCTGGGGATTATCTCTACATTGAACTCGGACCAACTTGATTTCCTTGTTACAATCTTAGTATGTGTTCCACTATGTATGCGGTGACATAGGGCAATTGACGTCATTTCATATCTATTAGTTGATCCTGCTCTACGACAGGGGCAGTGCCATGTAGACATTACCTTTAATGGGAACACGAAAAATGTTATGAATTCCCGCTAGCTTGTTTGGAAGCTCCACTCTATATGCCCGTTTGCCTATTCTCTCTAAAATAAGGAAAGTCCTAACAAACCTAGGCACCAACTTCCCTGATGTACTGTAACACCTATTAAAATTTAATAAGGCAGGAAACAGAATTTATGTAAATGTTGGAATCTGGTTATGCAAGTTGCACCATTGTGTTCGTGATGACCGCCTGATAAATTTTCATATGTAATAGGTTGAAAATGGAGTTTGAATGAATAAGTTACGAATGTTTAAAACATTGGGTTAAAATAATTTAAAATGAATTTGAATAATTTCAAAAGAGTTTGAAAACTGAAATCTAAGGAGTTTCCCTAGTTAGGGAGGAATGTTGGAGTTAATGGGAGTTAACATGAATGTTTAACGGAGAAAATATGGCAATAAATCATCAGAAGAAGGAAAGGCAACGACTGCACATTAATTGAGATTGGTTGACAGCCTAATTGGGGCATGTCGACCATAGGCAGTCGACCACCTCTATTATAGGTGGTTGATGGGTGAATGTATTTAGGGTTAATTTTGAGCTCGTCGAACGGTCCGATTCACCTATTTTAAATCTAATGGTTGTAAACCCAATCAGTTTTTCTACAAAATTCAATGTCAACAACAAAGCTCTACTGAGATTTCCTTCTTCCTACGGTTTGAGGATAATAAAAAAAACGTAAGTAATTCAAACTCTAATCACTATTTTAATTTATTCTCAATCCTTCTTCTCCTCTCTTCTAATTTTCCTAAATTCTAATGGTCAAAATACACAATTGTTTTGTATGATAAAAAGGGGAAGATTTTTCAAGTTGAAGTACGTTAATCCTGATCCTATCTGTAATCACAAAATGGTTTACTATGAGTGGAATTTTAATTCTTAATATTTTAGTAATTGAGTTGTATTGATTCGAATCTGAATATGCCTTTGGGAAATTCTCTAAAATAAACCCTAGACCTTTAAAACCTTATAATTTCCCTTGAATGAATATCAATATTTTGTATATTGGAATTTAATTATTTCATATTATTGGATTAGGATTGAGTCAATTTACTTGGATCATATATCTATGCTTTATTTGACCTATTTGTTTTTTCCAAACTTGTTGTGTCAAGGGACTCAAGTAGAAACTGATGTGTAAATCATATAGTTGAAATTTGCATTTTCTATTTTTAATATTTAAAATATCCAAAAAGTCCTTTTTCACTCCAAGTTAATATCTAATTGGTTGAATTAAGCATAGGAGATTTAATTCGCTACATCCGTTTATTTGAAATAAAGGACGATTCTAATACATTAACATATGACAAGTTTCGTCAATTCCATTGCTGTGCAAGTCTATTATATTAAGCCATGGTCAGTAGCTATTTTTGTTAATGTTGTAGATTGTATAAGATTTATGTTCTATAAATTTCTTATAAGCGTATTATATTCGAATTGTTAGAAGGTAAGGTTTAGATACAAAATTCCCCCCGTTCACAAATGTATAATATTAACTTATTAATTATATAACATAAAGATTATGACGTATTTAATATATTGATGCTAGCAGTATAATTAATAACATTTACGAAACATGAAGATAATTAGAAAGCTTATGGAAATAAATCCATAATTAAAAGGCGTAATAAGGACATACCTTATATGGCCTTAATTGCAAATCGTGTAGGATTGTTTATATATGTACAGTCAGTGTATGTGTGTGTGTGTGTGTGTGTGTGTGTGTGTTTGTGTTTGTCAAATATGACTAAGTTATAGGTATGCGAGATTAATTTAAGGTTACATAGAAATCTGCCCAGTTAAATCTGGCTACCAGCATTGTAACTTCAGGGATTGATATGAGACATCATCTATAATAAATAACTTCATTGGATGTGAGGTTAGTCCTAATTTTGTAGGATAAATTTACCCAGTCAATCTGACTACCAATACCTATGAATAGTCAGACAAATATGAGACGTCATAGTTTGGGTTATTGATACGATAGGAGGAACTTTTAGCATGGATCCACTTCGATTAAATGTATTAAGTGGCTATTGTAGGGTTTTCCTTTTTTTATTAAGAGAAGTATTACCTAGTCTAATAAGATTCCGTATGATGTTACTAAGTCAGAACTATGCAAGGATCTGTTCTTGGGTAGGACTTAAGTGAAGGAAACCTACATATTCATATAGGTATTAAGTAGTCAGAGTCTACCTAATTCCCCTTTAAAAGGGTACTAAGTAGTCTACGTGTTCTCTTTTACATCATAACTGCTAGTTGTGTTAGAAGTATGATCATGGGACTGGATTAACTTTTGGGCTTACAGTTGATATTAATGAATGTTATAATGTTATGCATAAGACATATGCATTTTCGGATAATACCGCCCGATTAACTATTATGGTGAGACTTGATATTCCTTTCACCAAATTTTTTTGTTCCGGCTCCTTCCTCATTTCAACAAACATGTTAGGGGTGCAGGGTATTGCTGAAGAAGAAAGAGATAGGGAAGATGTTTGTTGTGGCAGTAACTATTCGCTATTGTCTATTTATGTTATTTTTTGTTCATGTACCCAAACTTTTGAGACTATGTTATTGTTGTTTCCAGTTTCTATGAGACTATTGTATTGAGATGATTCTGTTGGGATAGCTGGATACATTATGACCATGTCTCTATGATTTATGTAATGGTTTTTATTATTAGGTTCATGTTTTATTATTATATTTTATCCGTTCTAATATGAGATTCTAAAACTAATAAATAGCTCTGTATACTATGTAAATTTTTTAATTTTAGCCAGACTGACTGTCAAAGTATACTATGTAAATCGTTTTAATTTTATTATTAGGTTATGGGCCTTTTCTGGGTTGGGATTTAGGCCTAGTTTGGGGTGGTTTGTTACACTTGGTATTAAAGTTCAGGTTGCCCAATCAAAAAGGAAACCAAGTCTACGTCTGAGAACGCATTTATTATATTTGAAAATGTTTCAAAAAAATTTTCAAAATAAAATTATATATATGTATGTTTGTCCCCTTAAAAATATATGAAAACACATTGGGAAACTTTTCTTTTTCATCAATAATACCATCTTAGGAATTTGTCACTAGACAAGTTCAAAAATATATAGATGGTTGGTATGGCTGAGGCCTCTGAAGCTTGGAATCCTTCTCCTCAGACAATGCCCAACATTCGAGGCATGCTTGAATGGTTCAAACAATATCTAAGGCATGCGAGAGTGGTGCCCATTCCACAGCAAGTGCATACTATTCCAACTATAGGGCCATCACCTAGACCTCTGGACTTCCCAAAAGCTATGCAAGTATTTCTAGAATATAGGCAGGCATTCATAGGTCAGATCCAAAGCTTTTCTGAAAATTAATGCATGGATCAGCAGTTGCGATCACATCTTTAGGGAGCTTGGTTCGGAAGATTAAACTAAAAGGAGGGTTGTTGTGTGACATCTGAGGAAGGAAGCCCTTGATTGGTGGAATATTGTCGTAGAGGAGAATACTGAGGAGGAGAATACTCGAAAAGGTTTTAGGACTCACTTTGAGTCGAGATTTATTTCTGATGCGGAGGTTTGTCTATAGTTAGAGAAGCTTATTCAATTGAAGCAAAAGAACTCCATCCCTGAAGGAATACATCAACAAATTCACTAAGCTGGCAAAGTTTGGGATGAGCTTGATCGACACACCCATGAAGAAAGCTTTGAAGTTTGTCAAAGGTTTGAATTCATCACTAAGAGAGTTGCTTTTAGCCTAAGTCTCAAAATGGGTGGCTACCTATGAGGTTATCGTGGAAATGGCCTTGCTGCTAATTGCTTGTAGAAAGAGAAAAGAGAAAGAGAAAGAGAAAGTGAAGGCTGCACCTTAGAAAGGTGGAGCGGAAAAAGAGGCTTTAGGCTAATAAGAAGGCAAAGGCGAAGATAAAGAATGAAGGGATTGTGTGTCAAAGGTGCCAAAAGAAGGGGCATATTGTTAGAGATTACAAGGTCAGCTTAATGAAAGAAGAGTTCAAGGGCAAGTGCTTTTAAGTATTTTGCGGACGGGCATTATAAGAATAAGTACCCGCAACTTGTGAAGGGAAATCAAAGTGGGCAGGCTTTTGCTATAGAGGCTGTTCCAATTTCTAGTAGGCCAATGCCTAGGGATCAAGGGAAAGCAGCTTTGGAAGGTAAATTATTATTTCTGAAAATGTTATTCGTACCTTGTTTGATTTTGAAGCATCTTACTCATTTATGGCTGAGAGAATATTTAGATCCACGAACTTAAAAACCCAAGTTCTCACCAACCCACCAACAACATCAAATCATATTAGGTGGTCGATAGATCTTTCTTTATTTTGCAAAGACCTAGTTATGGACGTTTGTAATGTTGATTTTTCTTGTAGTGCGTGCGTTCTTGCTTTGAGGGGTATGGACTCACCCCTTAGATGGATTGGTTGCCTTACTACGGAGTTGTCTTAGATTGTGAGAGGCGGATAGTGTGGCTAAGGTGTCGTTTGGGGGCATGGTATTGATGTTTGTTGTTCACCCGTGGTATTGATGTTTGTTGTGAGAGGCGGATAGTGTGGCTAAGTTGTCTTAGATTGTGAGCTTATCACAAAATGAACTCTCATTTGTACCCATAGTTCAAGACTTCACTGATGTTTTTGAAGAAGTCCCTGGTCTCCTAACCCATAGGTAGATCAAGTTTAGAATTTATTGGTGCTAAACTTGTAACACTATCACTAAGGCATGTGGCCTCCAAGAGAAGGGGGCAGTTGGACAAGCAAATTTCAGAGTTATTGCAGATTATTCGCCGCAGTATTTCATAATGGGGAGCACTAGTTTCTACTGCCACTAAGGAAAATGGATTGTTAAGGTTATGCATCGATTATCGTGCATTGGAAAAATTGACCAAAAAGAATAGGTACTGTGACGACCGCCCATGACTCCCGCACTAAAACAAGAGAGTGGTGCGCTGAAAGGTGTGCCAGGCAGCCATGGACGATAGTCAGGGTAAGATAAAACAGCAAAAACTCTATCGTACAACTCACAGTGCATGGACAAAATACAATAGAGAAATATATGTATATAGTGAAGCTCATAACAGAATATCATCATATAGACTTCATAAAGGTTTGATACAAACATCTGAACAATCAATACATCAAGCCTCACTACATAACACTCAAAACGTATACAAGCAGCGGAATATCCAGTACATATAGTAAGAAAACTAATATGCTAGCCTCCAGCTCGTCTTCATCATCAACAGCGTTGGTAGCCAAGAACAGCACCTGTCACCTGCTACCTAGTCTGTCCATCCCAACATGGATGAACAGCCCAAGGTAATAAGAGTTGAACATAAAACCTTGAGTCAGACAACAGTCTTAGTGAGCAGTAAATTAACTATCAAACATACCAAAAGAGCATAAAGGATAAAAGGAATAGGAACTCAACCATCCCACTCCACCTCATTCTACAGTGATAGCCCCCAGACCCACTAAGCATAAACAAGCATAGCAAAACAGACAATTTAAGTAAAGTAATTATCACTCGAGTCAAGGTCGATGTTTTCCAAATACAAACCCCCAAGGCCTAAACCAAGATCAGATAAGCACCCAGAAAACACATCTCTTGAGTCCGAATGACGATACAACCAAACATCCATGACTCTGGCTATCACTGTTATCATTGCCTCGATTTCACCGTTAATTGAATGACCGCCTGTCAAGGGCTAATGGTAACCCCGGTTCTAGACAAACTCTGCACGTCATCGTGACCCGTGCCTAGGACTTACCACTCTGCCCAGAGTACTCGACCACCTGCCTGTTGTCTTTTGGTTGTCCCGACCACCTACCTGTAGTCGTTTGGGCGCCCCACGTACTCTTGCTTTGAGTTTACTAGAACCTTCAACAACGATGAGATCCAAGCCTCCTAGTCATCCTCCTCGACGACTATTCTCATACTAGCCCAAGCTACCTCTCGAGCAATCCATTATCAACCAACTCGAACCATCCCTCGAGTTATCAACATGCTTGGAATGATCCCTGCCTGGATTACGCCAAGACTATCTCACATCATACTTTGCTTCATCGCATCATAGCAAAGTCCCATCACAACATCATGGGTTGCCTCATCGCATCATGGAAAAGTCCGTCATCATCAAATCTATCCATATGAGCTTCCACATCCACCTCATATGTCACAAGCAGCTTTCACCATTCAAGTGCCCTTCCACTTAGCTTTTGAATCATCTTCGACCAACTTGTTCAAATCAACTACTAGCTAATTTGAAACAATCAAACCAATCATAAATCAATCATTAATCGAAGCAATCAAACATTCAACAAGATCTAATAAGCAATTACAACAATAATGGCAATTTGGTAATTAAAGTGTCCAAATCTAACAAGTATGAATCATAGGCAAATGTCTCTATAATTTGATGAATGAACTTGCATAAGTGAACATGTAGTAAAATAGATATCAAAACTTCATAGGTGATAGATGTACATGCAGACTTAAGGAAAATGCAAGAAATCACTATCTTTAACACATAAACAAGCCACCAATCCAATATACTCCCTTGGGTCCGTGTGAGAGATAACTACCACTCACCAAATCACCTAAACACCTCAAAAACAACCAACTCCAGATCTGGACAGAAAAGAACTAAGCTTGATCCGGCAAATTCTCGCTTCAAACGATGAAATCTCTCTCGAACGGATGAAGATCTTCAACTTTGGCTCTTGAATCTTTGATCTTGATCTTCGATCTTGGATGGATGTTAGCACTAGATTAGAGTGGAGAAAAGAAGTGAAGAAGTGTTGAAGTCGAGCTCTCAAAATGGCAGCACTTCGTCGCTTCGAAATCCGGTGCCAAAAAGTGAACCAAACCCCTCTATTTATAGGCTGGAACGCCCCTTAGGTCGCTCGCTTTTAGGTCGCTCACGACCTAACTATGGCCGACCTACGACCTAGCAGCCCCACACGACCCAACGACCTAACCAACACGGCCTAACGACTTACGACCTAACAAGGGCCGCGACTTAACACTACAAGCAGCCTACAGACTCGAGTCAATGACTCAACAGGTATGCACGACTCACGACTCAATCCCCTAACGACCCAAGACACAACGTCCCAACACGCACGACTCAACATGTTCGCGGCCTAACTCGCACGCGAGTTACGACCTAGCGACTTAACTATGTTGCCGACTCGACACAGGATCACACGACTTAACTATGAGACGACCTAAAACACACACGACTCAAGCCTTAGGTCGTTCACGACCTAACACTAAACCGACCCAACGACTCAACGAAGCCACGACCTATCACTAAGTCGTTCACACGACTCAGCAACCTAACTACAACACATACCATCCACTAGGTCGTTACTTCCTATAGGTCGCTACAACTATTAGGTCGCTCATTCCTCTAAGCCGCTCACCACTAGGTCGTTAGAATCCTTAACCCGCTAACTACCTTAAGTCGCTCCTCCACTTTAGGTCGCTCAACACCTTAGGTCGCTAATCACCTTAACTCGTTAACCCGCTAGCTTCCTTAGGTCGTTCCAAAACTCCTCCGACCTAACTATCATACGACCTAAGTCCCTAGCTCGCTCTACCTCACTAAGTCGCTAGTATCTATAGGTCGCTCCAATTCCATAGGTCGC
The DNA here is from genome assembly GCA_030765085.1 of Allium cepa. Lineage (NCBI taxonomy): Eukaryota > Viridiplantae > Streptophyta > Magnoliopsida > Asparagales > Amaryllidaceae > Allium > Allium cepa. The sequence continues at coordinate 784,521,439 of CM060935.1, read as the reverse complement.
TAGCTTTCCCTAACTCGCTCACACGACCTAAACTACCAAACAACCCAAGCTTCCTACGACTTAAACACCACACGGGTTAACTTCCACACGACTAAAGCTTTGTTCGACTCAAACTCTAAACGACTTAACAACATCAACGACCTAAAGCATATAGTTTTACAATGTTTCGATCCGTAAAAATACGGGTCGTTACATTCTCTCCCCCTTAGGATTTTTGCCCCCGAAATTCCAAACAAACAAGAGCAACCAAAGTTATTCCGCATGTCTACCATCCATAGTAATCAACAAACCATGCATCCAATTTCTAGCCTAGCATGCAAAATTCTAAGACTTAGAACAAGCTACAAATTCGTGAGATGTCACGACACCTTAGGTCCATACCTCGAAGAGTTCAGGATGAGCTGCCTTCATCCTCTCTTCCTCCTCCCACGTACAGTCGTCAACATCAACACTCCATTGTACCTTGAGCAACGTAATCGCCTTCCTCCTAAGCTGTTTCGTGTCGGTTTCAACAACACGAAGCGGCTTACGAGGTCTCGTAACAACTGGATCAACCTCTAAATCTTCACAGCTATCAGCAGAAACCACTGTATTCGAGTCATGCACATATTTCCGTAGATAAGATACATGAAAAACATTGTGCACACCCGCCATCTTTTCCGGTAACTCCAATCTATAAGCGAGCTTTCCAATTCGCTCGATAATCGGGAATGGTCCAACAAATCTCGGAGTTAACTTTCCTTTCTTCCCGAATCGAATAACATTCTTCAGTGGAGAAATCTTCACAAAAACCATATCACCTGCGTCGAATTCCAAATCCTTACGATGATTATCGGCATAACTTTTCTGACGGTCTTGGGCTGCCTTCATTCGTTGCCGAATGATCTCTATACAATCCGTAGTCTGTCGAATCATCTCTGGCCCAAGTACCAACTTTTCTCCAGTTTCCAACCAACATGTCGGAGAGTTACACGGTCTTCCATACAATGCTTCATACGGTGCCATACCAATACTTGACTGGTAACTGTTATTATATGCAAATTCCACCAAATGGAGATGATCTTCCCATGATCCCCCAAAGTCCAAAACACATGCCCTCAGGAGATCTTCCAAAACTCGGTTGACTCTCTCGGTCTGACCATCTGTTTGTAGGTGATAAGCTGTACTCAAACACAACTTGGTTCCCAAAACTTCCGGGAAGCTCTTCCAAAATCTACTAGTGAACAATGGGTCTCGATCGCTCACTATACTCTTCGGAATACCATGGAATCGAACTACCCACTTAACATACAACTCAGCCAATTTCGATGCAGTCCTAGTTGATCAAACAGGAATGAATCTTGCACTCTTAGTCAAACGATCTACAATGACCCAAATCCCTTCATTTCCTGCCCTGGTTCTAGGTAGACCATCGATAAAATCCATCGATATCTGCTCCCACTTCCATGTAGGAACCTCTAATGGCTGAAGCAATCCACTGGGCTTCTTCTGCTCGGCTTTTACCAACTGGCAGTTCATACACTTGGAAATAAAATTTCCAACATCCTTTTTCATACCTTCCCAGTAATAGGTTCTCTTCATATCCCGATACATCTTATTTCCACCTGGATGAATTGTCAACTTCGAGTGATGACTTTCCCTCAGAACTGCATCTCTCAATCCATCTATATCGGAAACAACTAGTCGTCCTTGCTTCCGAAGCCAACCCTCTCGATCGACTTCAAATCCTTTATCCTTTTCTGGATTCAATCCAGATTCCAAATCGTGGATAATCTTGACAAGCTTATCGTCTCGCTTTTGGCTCTCGCCAATCCTTTCCACAAGAGTAGGTCTTATCAATAAGTTTGCCAACATCTCAGGTTCCAATTCACATCTAGGCCTGAAGTCAAATCCAGCCAAATACTCAAGATTCTTCCATTCCGAAAACATGGCTCCCAATCCTGCATGTCTTCGACTTAACGCATCCGCCACTGCGTTGACTTTTCCTGGAGTATAGGCTATATTAAAATCATATGATGCCAAAAACTCTAGCCACCTTTGCTGCCGAAGATTTAAATCCTTTTGGGAGAACAGATACTTCAACGACTTATGATCCGTAAACAACTCGAATTGAACTCCCACTAGATAATGTCTCCACATCTTCAGAGCAAAAACAATAGCCGCTAACTCCAAATCATGAGTCGGGTAATTCCTTTCATGCGGCTTCAGTTGTCGACTTGCATATGCAACAACTTTATCCTTCTACATTAGCACTGCCCTAAGTCCAGTACCACATGCATCGGTGTAAACCACCATCTCATCATTCCCACTTGGAATAATCAAAACAGGAACACTTGTCAGTCGCTCTTTCAGGATTACGAAAGCTTGCTCACACTTATCATCCCATATGAATACCTGATTCTTTTTCGTCAATCCTGTTAACGGTGCAGCTATCTTGAAAAAGTCTTTGATAAACCGACGATAATATCCTGCTAATCTAAGAAAACTTCTCACATCAGATGCATTCTTAGGTCTACTCCAATCCTGGATTGCTGCCACCTTAGCAGGATCAACCGATATTCCATTTCCAGAGATAACATGGCCTAAGAACCTCACTTCACTCTTCCAGAAGTGACACTTTGAAAACTTAGCCTTCAACTGATGTTTCCGCAAGATTTCCAAAACAATACGCAAGTGTGTCTTGTGCTCTTCCTTAGTTCTGGAATAAATCAGAATATCATCCACGAACACATGTATTCAACTGATCTCTGAACACTCTATTCATAAGATCCACAAAATATGCTGGTGCATTAGTCAATCCAAACGGCATTACCAGCCACTCATAAAAACCGGATGGTGTCCTAAAAGCAGTCTTTGGCACACTATCCTTAGCCACTCTCAACTGGTGAAATCCCGTTGCCAAATCCATTTGAGAAAACACCCTAGCTTCATGAAGCTGATCAAACAAGTCATCTATTCTCGGCAATGGATACTTGTTCTTCCTAGTCAGTTTATTCAGCTCACGATAATCCACACACAACCTCAACGATCCATCCGCTTTGGTTGCGAACACAACTGGTGCACCCCATTCGGACACACTGCGCCGAATGAATCCTTTCCGTAAAAGGTCATCAACCTGCACCTTTAGCTCTTGTTGTTCTCTAGGCGCCATCCGTCTAAGAGGCATCACAACTGGTCTTGCTCCCTCAACTAGATCGATACGAAACTCGATCTCCCTATGCGGCGGTAACCCTTTGACTTCATCAAAGACGTCCTCAAATCCATTCACAACCGGCATCGATGACAGTCCATCCCGTGGAACAACCAGCGAATACATGAAGCCCATGAAGACGCCTTCTTCATGCTTACATCGTATCACAACCTTTTTCCCTTCCACATTCCCGACTGTCACCTCCAGTTTCTCACAATCAACCTTTGCCGCATACTTCCTAAGCCAGTCCATACCCAAAATAATTCCGAACCCCGCAAAGTTCAGAACAAAACAATCACAAACAAAAGAGCAATCATGACTCGATACAACTAGACCACGGCATACCATACACAAACAAGATGAACCCCCAACTGGATTAGTCACAACCAATGGTCTATCAACAATTTCCGGTTCCAAACCCAACCGGCCTACCAAATCATCACAAACAAATGAATGCGATGCCCCAGTATCAAACAACACTCTAACTGGAACACCACAAATGGAAAGAGTACCTTGAACCACCACACTCTTCCCCTTTTCTTCTGCAGTAGGAGCTTTCGAAGACGATGGAACAGCTCCCAAAGCATAAGCTTGCACAATCTGCCTATCTTTCCTCGGTTCTGGACAGTCCTTCTTGATATGTCCCAGCTTATCACAGTTGTAACACTTTCCCGGCACCTTGGGATTCCTACAATCTTTGGAGAGATGGCCCTTCTGCTGACAGTTGTAGCACGTCACTTCGCCCTTCGGCTTCTTCTGGCCATCCTCACCCTTCTGTTGCTGCTGCTTCCTCTTCTTGTTTCCACCCTGCTGTGGCCTAGACCCTTCCTTGGTTACAGCAACAACAGATCCTTCCTTAGGAAACAAACTCTCATGCCTGAGAGCTTTCTCCACAAGCTTCTCAAACGGATTGTCCAAATGATCCACCAACTGTCTCCCAAGATAATAGTCCAAGCCTGTCACAAACTTCTCGTTCTTCTGGTAGGGAGATTCAATATACGACCGAGCATACTTGGACAAAGCTTCAAACTCAGTAACATACTCAAGAACTGGTCTCCCACCTTGCTTGAGCTCCACAAACTTCTTAAACAGAATAGATTTCTGAGCCGTAGAGATGAACTTAGCTTCAAATCTAACTTGGAATTGCTCCCAAGTAATCTCTTCCTCTGGAGTATCAATAGTGATAGAACCCCACCAATCAGCAGCTCTTCCCTGAAGCTGTCTCGATGCAAGCTTCCACTTAGTTGCATCCTCGATTCCCAAGTCACCAAAAATCCTTCTATAAGCATCAATCCATCTCTGAACTTCTATGGTTGATTCTGTCCCCAAGAAAACTTTCCCTCCAAGAGCAGTATAGTCTTTACACAACTTAGCAAAATCCACTGGTCTTGGAGCTTGAACTTGAACTCCAACATCTACTGATGGTCCTGAAGTTGGTATCCTTCTCATGATCGAAGTCATCATTGCTTCAAACATTGCAACATAGTCAGTAGCTCCCCTAGCAGTACGGCGTTCCCCAGCAGGTTGTCTCTCACTTCGACTCATCCTTAATATCTACAAAAAGGAATGATTTAGAACACCTTGAGAAACAACTACATAAGGAGTTCAAATCCTTCTAAACTACTATATTATATATAGTAATCATCCATCAAAATACAATTACGTCTCTCATACGTAGTTACGTCAGCGAGCGTTGGCTAAAATCGATTAACCAAAGCTCCGATACCAAATGTGACAACCGCCCATGACTCTCGCACTAAAACAAGAGAACGGTGCGCTGAAAGGTGTGCCAGGAAGCCATGGACGATAGTCAGGGTAAGATAAAATAGCAAAAACTCTATCGTACAACTCACAGCGCATGGACAAAATACAATAGAGAAATATATGTATATAGTGAAGCTCATAACAGAATATCATCATATAGACTTCATAAAGGTTTGATACAAACATCTGAACAATCAATACATCAAGCCTCACTACATAACACTCAAAACGTATACAAGCAGCGGAATATCCAGTACATATAGTAAGAAAACTAATATGCTAGCCTCCAGCTCGTCTTCGTCATCAACAGCGTTGGTAGCCAAGAACAGCACCTGTCACCTGCTACCTAGTCTGTCCATCCCAACATGGATGAACAGCCCAAGGTAATAAGAGTTGAACATAAAACCTTGAGTCAGACAACAGTCTTAGTGAGCAGTAAATTAACTATCAAACATACCAAAAGAGCATAAAGGATAAAAGGAATAGGAACTCAACCATCCCACTCCACCTCATTCTACAGTGATAGCCCCCAGACCCACTAAGCATAAACAAGCATAGCAAAGCAGACAATTTAAGTAAAGTAATTATCACTCGAGTCAAGGTCGATGTTTTCCAAATACAAACCCCCAAGGCCTAAACCAAGATCAGATAAGCACCCAGAAAACACCTCTCTTGAGTCTGAATGACGATACAACCAAACATCCATAACTCTGGCTATCACTGTTATCATTGCCTCGATTTCACCGTTAATTGAATGACCGCCTGTCAAGGGCTAATGGTAATCCCGGTTCTAGACAAACTCTGCACGTCATCGTGACCCGTGCCTAGGACTTACCTACTCTGCCTAGAGTACTCGACCACCTGCCTGTAGTCTTTTGGGTGTCCCGACCACCTACCTGTAGTCGTTTGGGCGCCCCACGTACTCTTGCTTTGAGTTTACTAGAACCTTCAACAACGATGAGATCCAAGCCTCCTAGTCATCCTCCTCGACGATTATTCTCATACTAGCCCAAGCTACCTCTCGAGCAATCCATTATCAACCAACTCGAACCATCCCTCGAGTTATCAACATGCTTGGAATGATCCCTGCCTAGATTACGCCAAGACTATCTCACATCATACTTTGCTTCATCGCATCATAGAAAAGTCCCATCACAACATCATGGCTTGCCTCATCGCATCATGGCAAAGTCCGTCATCATCAAATCTATCCATATGAGATTCCACATCCACCTCATATGTCACAAGTAGCTTTCACCATTCAAGAGCCCTTCCACTTAGCTTTTGAATCATCTTCGACCAACTTGTTCAAATCAACTACTAGCTAATTTGAAACAATCAAACCAATCATAAATCAATCATTAATCCAAGCAATCAAACATTCAACAAGATCTAATAAGCAATTACAACAATAATGGCAATTTGGTAATTAAAGTGTCCAAATCTAACAAGTATGAATCATAGGCAAATGTCTCTATAACTTGATGAATGAACTTGCATAAGTGAACATGCAGTAAAATAGATATCAAAACTTCATAGGTAATAGATCTACATGCAGACTTAAGGAAAATGCAAGAAATCACTATCTTTAACACATAAACAAGCCACCAATCCAATATACTCCCTTGAGTCCGTGTGAGAGATAACTACCACTCACCAAATCACCTAAACACCTCAAAAACAACCAACTCCAGATCTGGACAGCAAAGAACTAAGCTTGATCCGGCAAACTCTCGCTTCAAACGATGAAATCTCTCTCGAACGGATGAAGATCTTCAACTTCGGCTCTTGAATTTTTGATCTTGATCTTCGATCTTGGATGGATGTTAGCACTAGATTAGAGTGAAGAAAAGAAGTGAAGAAGTGTTGAAGTCGAGCTCTCAAAATGGCAGCACTTCGTCGCTTCGAAATCCGGTGCCAAAAAGTGAACCAAACCCCTCTATTTATAGGCTGGAACGCCCCTTAGGTCGCTCGCTTTTAGGTCGCTCACGACCTAACTATGGCCGACCTACGACCTAGCAGCCCCACACGACCCAACGACCTAACCAACACGGCTTAACGACTTACGACCTAACAAGGGCCGCGACTTAACACTATAAGCAGCCTACAGACTCGAGTCAACGACTCAACAGGTATGCACGACTCACGACTCAAGCCCCTAACGACCCAAGACACAACGTCCCAACACGCACGACTCAACATATTCGCGACCTAACTCGCACGCGAGTTACGACCTAGCGACTTAACTATGTTGCTGACTCAACACAGGATCACACGATTTAACTATGAGACGACCTAAAACATACACGACTCAAGCCTTAGGTCGTTCATGACCTAACACTAAACCGACCCAACGACTCAACGAAGCCACGACCTATCACTAAGTCGTTCACACGACTCAGCGACCTAACTACAACACATACCATCCACTAGGTCGTTACTTCCTATAGGTCGCTACAACTATTAGGTCGCTCATTCCTCTAAGCCGCTCACCACTAGGTCGTTAGAATCCTTAACCCGCTAACTACCTTAAATCGCTCCTCCACTTCAGGTCGCTCAACACCTTAGGTCGCTAATCGCCTTAACTCGTTAACCCGCTAGCTTCCTTAGGTCGTTCCAAAACTCCTCCGACCTAACTATCATACGACCTAAGTCCCTAGCTCGCTCTACCTCACTAAGTCGCTAGTATCTATAGGTCGCTCCAATTCCATAGGTCGCTAGCTTTCCCTAACTCGCTCACACGACCTAAACTACCAAACAACCCAAGCTTCCTACGACTTAAACACCACACGGGTTAACTTCCACACGACTAAATCTTTGGTCGACTCAAACTCTAAACGACTTAACAACATCAACGACCTAAAGCATATAGTTTTACAATGTTTCGATCCGTAAAAATACGGGTCGTTACAGGTACCCTCTACCTAGGATATTGATTTGCTCGATCAGCTCGTCGGTGCCAAAGTCTTTTCCCAATTGGACTTAGCCACTGGATTTCATCGGTTAATGGGAGGCTGAGGATAGCAAGGCAGAGACTGCTTTTCACACACCAGATGGACTATTTGAATGAGAATGATGCCTTTTGGTTTGACTAATGCCCCCACGTACTTTGTTCACTTGATGAGTAGAGGTTTTAGGGGGCAGTTGAATAAGTTTGTAGTGGTATTTGTGGATGACATTCTATTATTCTCTAAGACTGAGGGTGAGCATGAGCATGAGAAACACCTAAGGGAGTACTAGAGACTTTAAGAAGACACCAACTGAAAGCCAAATTCTCTATGTGTCAATTTTGGCAGAAGGAAGTGAAGTTTCTTAGTCACATTAAATCTGAGACGGGATTGTCTATTGATCCCACTAAAGTGGAAGCTATGCAAGATTGGAAGATTCTAAAGAATGCTACAGAAGTGAGAAGTTTTCTTAGTTGGTCAGTTATTATTGAAAGTTATTAAAGAATTCGCTAAGATGGCAGTACAATTAACTTGCCTAACCAAGAAGGACCTTGTCTTTGCATGGGATGAAAAGTGTGCAAGATCTTTTAAGACACTAGAGGAGTCACAAATTAGTGTGCTAGCACTAATGATTCCAAATGGATCAAAACCTTTCACTGCATTCATCGACACATGTTGTAGAAGATTGGGAGCTGTCCTTATGCAAGAAGGGAAGGTGGTAGCTTATGCTAGTAGATAGTTGAAGGACCATGAGAAAAGATATACTACTCATGATGTAACACCTCTAATTTTTCTTTAATGTTATTCAGGAGATTTAATTAGATTAATTAAACATAATAATGCGTGGCATGAAAAGGAGATGAGATTTGATGATTAGTTGGGTTAGGCCTTAACTAATTAACATACAAGATTGTTTTGACTTAAATATAAGTAGAAGGATTTATGAAAGGGGTAAAATAGGATTAAGCTTCATTTTCTAAACATAAACCCTTCTACCCTCATATCCTCATTTATGTTTACACCCACACAAAACACAAACAAAGTAGAGGCCATTGCTAAAGCTTTTAAAGAAGGAAAAATTTGCGAATCAAGTTAAAGCTAAGTGGAATCAAATCAACAACTCAAATCTCAACTTTTTATCTCAAAACAAAGTGAATAATAGTATTCATCTCATTCATATATGTTAAATTTTGGATTTTTGATGCATTCCACATTATTTGATGACGATATGGTTAATTTTACCATTGTTTACAAGGATGGTGATTTATTGGAATTTTTATGAAATTATTATGATAGGTTTCAGGGAAAAACCTTAGTGAATAGCCTCTAAACGACTTAATTTTTGGATTATTGTGTAATACATAATTTGGTGATGGATTTTTATTTCATAATTTTCGAAAGTAATAGGAATATTTTATGAATTTCCTAAGGTCGAAAGTGCATTTATTTAGGGTTTTAGTTATTAAAATAATAAAATAATTAATTTTTCCCCATAATTTTTATGTAATAAAGAAATTTTTATTTCAGATTTTTGGTAAACATTTAGGATTTTTCCCAAGTGTTTTCGACTTATTATAAATTTTCTGAGTTAGAAAGGTTTAATAATTATATAAAATATAATATAATTTAAAGGAATGAAAATAATTTTTAGAATCATGAAATCTGATTATATAAGTTTTTCTGCAAATAAATTGATAAAGTATGCCTCTAACCAATAGGAATCTGACAAACTACAAGAGCTAGTGAAAAGAGTATACTTTATTTAGCAAAATAGCAGTTTTTACGTTAATTACGAGTCTGCCACTGAACCCCTTGCTCGAATGTTAAAGGAACCCCATTTCTCCAATGTTGGAGAAATTCCCTTTCTCCAATGTTGGAGAAATTCCCTTTCTCCAATGTCGATGGAACCCCCTTTCTCCAATGTCGGAGGAACCCCATTTCTCCAATGCTGGGTGGCACCCCCTTTCGCACTGTTGGGTGGAACCCTATCCGCCATTATTGCTTTAGGACCTTTTCACCATTAATGTTTTGAAAACTTAAAATACGTATAACTTTTTAATCGTAAGTCCATTTATCTATTATGCCACTCTAAGGAAAATAAAACCATCATTCAGAAGCAATGGAATAAGTTAGATGCCCTAATTCTACACCAATTAAAAGTGATAGCCCATGAAAACTATGCCTTGAAATGTTATTGGCAAAGGCCAATAGGTTCTTAGTGATCCCGTGAATACTATATCCGTAATAGGTTATTGATAGGGATCATTAGGCTCAACGTCAGCCAATGAAAACTATGACCTCAGAGATGTTATTGGAGAATCCAGTAGGTTCATAGTCAGTCTATGAAAACTATGATTGGATGATGTTATTGGTAGACACCAATAGGTTCTTATTAATCCCATGAAGACTATGAAACCAGACAGATAGTCCGTAAGCTTGGCGTTTGTTCCAAAATTGGGCATAACACTCTTCGTATGTGTTTGAAGAGATAAAATGAAGAAAGTAAATGTAAAATGAGGCATATCTAACAAACATACCAATTAACAGATAAGAAAAAATGTTGAAACATCGAATTTAGAGTGGTTCGACGTATGGCCTACGTCCACTATGGAATGATTGATGTTTATTGATTATAACTCACTGTATACAAAAGATTTACAACAGTACCATTGAAGTACAATAGCAATTTTAGTAGAGTATTGGCATAGAGAGGCCAAAAGTCCAATTTTTGTAGGTCCAGGGTCACTATTTATAGGCGTAGGCAACAAATATCTTGCCCAGATCTCGAAAGATTTCTTCTCTTACGTGGGTGGGCCCATAGAATCGAGTTCAGGTAATTTCGACTTGATTTAAAAGCGATACGAATTGAGTTCATATCGATCAATAATTGGTCCTTTCAGGCTGGGATCGATTAGGTACATTCTTGAGGTAAACACAAGCTCCTATGAAAATTTGGTAGCATTTGGACTTGTGGATCTTGAGATATGATCGATGCAAGTTTGGATTTGTATGATATTGTCGTCTTCGTATCGATACTATTTCATATCGGTCATGCATGGCTCTGTTCGTATCGATGCTTGCATGCTACTTCGTATCGATGGTTGGAAGCCGCCTTCCTATCGATGCTTCATGTCGCTTTCTTTGTATCGATCGGTGGTTGTTGCTTTCCGTATCGATGGTGGGAGATCGATACGAGATGGATGGAGGGAGATCGATGCAAAATGGACATTTGTTGATGGATATGAAGTGTTGTTAACATGATGGATACGAAGTAGCTTCATTTTGATGGATACAAAGGAAGTTAGTGGGCGATGGATATGAACTGAATCTCTCTTGGGTAATGGATACGAGCTTGGATAGATACAAATAGAGTTGGTTTTCTCAACCTTGATCAATCAATATCTTGAGCATACAAACTCTGATTGACTTGAAATTTGGAATGTTAGCTTTCATAGCTTTGCTTGTCGTGTCATATCAATTGTAGCTCGATCCGGCCTCGAGCAAAATTTACTAGCATCCATAGCAAATCTATGTATAATCGATCTCCAGGACGAACTGTCCTTGGTTTCTAGTCAAGTTCTTGGTGTCATGGCCTTGCTAAAAGGCGGGATAATGCTTGGAATATTTTATTAGTTAGCCAATGAAAACTAATAGGTTAATAATGACCCTGGAAACTATAACTTGGGACAGATGGTCATATGAATGAGGATTGAAAATCCAGGATATATTGTATAATTGCATATCATCATATTATATTATGTTTTAACCATTATGGATATAGGTACACAATATATGGTTAATTAGTTTTGGTTAAGGTACCAACAAGGGAAAAACCCATTTCGCTCAGCGGCGTGGTCGTGCTAGATACCTATTTGGTTCGAGATAGTATACTATTATTCACACTAGATTTTTTGTCTGAGTCAAAGTTTATGTTTTTCCTTTAAACTATCGGGTGCTCAATATTAATTTGAGTAGGCTTAGGGTATAGGTTTTTAGGTTATTAGTTGATGAAAAAGCTTCCACAGACGTGGAGGAAGCAAGCTTGCAATTTAGGATATTCTATCTATTGTCCACTGTGTTATTTGGATGTAAGGGCAAATTTATTAATTGCCTATATTATACTCTAATCAACCAAAGGGGCATTTTCATATGTCGCTCCTGGCGTAATAAATTGTATTTTCTCTGAATGTGAATTATGTATAGGATTATGTAATTAATCTAGGATACTATGTATAATGAAATGAGAAATTTTTTAAATTGAGTTTAAATTTTTTCATATTCATGTGTTTCTAGTATATCAACGTATCTAACATTACCGCATTTGATCATCGAAAATTGATAACTATGGATGATTGCATCATCCATAGCAGTTAGTTTTGGGCCTCAAAATGGAGAATGTTACAAGTTGGTATTAGAGCATGGGTTTATGTAAATTTAAAATAAATTTGAACCCGAAATATTTTCAAAACATAACCCAATGAATCAAAGAATGAGACCGGGGTTTGAGTTAATGCTATAGTGACATACTCGCATTTTTCATACATACATACATACATACATACATACATACATACATACATATATATATATATATACGTATTTCACTTCTCTCTTAGACCATTCTTCTATATCCTACTAAAGCTCATATGCAGATATATGAGAATGAAAGATATAAAGGCATGAATCGGAAGAGGAAATCTAGGTAAAGGAAGCATCACAACTATTGAAAATGCTCAACCCAATATTAGGAGTTATCCAGGTTGATAGGCAAATGCCAATACAAACGCAAATGCCAACGTAAGTGATGCAATCCCGCCCATAGATATGGGATGCTGTATCAGTTCTTCATCAATCTGATGCAAGCTGGAGTAGCTACATGACTAGATGAGGGAAATGCTATGAATGCTGGAGAAGCAAATCCTATGGCCCCAGTTGGCAATAACTATACCAAGATGAGTAGGGATTACTCCTGTCTTTGTGGGAAGTTGTTTTTGGGAACAGAGGATGCTGTCTAAGTATAAAACTTATTATTGCATCGTGAATGAGTTTTCACTGACTTGGGATTAGATGATGAAAAGAAGAAAAGACTTGCTTCTAGATAGTTGTAGGGAGCAGGATTATACTGGTGGCATAGGGTTACCACTGGAGCCTGAAGAAGAATTAATTTGGGCCGAGTTTCGATGGAGACTTGAAGAGTGGTTTCTATTCAAAACATCCAAGTCGGCATTGATGAGAAAGTTTATGGATATATAGCAGGGGAGATGTCGGTAATCAAATATGCCATGAAATTTGATGGACTGTCCATATACGAATAAGCTTGTTTTACACCGTCATCAAGAGAAATGAAAAGTTTATTCGAGGACCGAAGCCACAGATTTCCAAGGCAACCATGCCATACCTCCATACCCAAGCAATGTTAGTGGAGATGGCCATCAGGAACGAAGGGATGCTCTCTACGTTTAGTATGGGGAAGTCAGTTGAAGTTCAAGATCCCAGGGATAGATGAGAAAGTTCTTTAAATGGAAAGAAGCTTAGAAAGGAGGAGCAACCAAGAAAGGAAAGCCCAATGTAGTATGCTACAAGTGCAATAAGAAAGAACATTTTGCTTATGAATGTTGAATTGGAAAAGGGAAAAAGGTTGTAGATAAAAAAGGAGTGAAGTGCTTCAACTGTCACCTGAGCAAGCATTACAAGAATCAGTGTCTAGAACCAGTTAGAGCAGACAAAGGAAAAGTTTTTGCCTTAGAACCATCTTATTCCTGACCAGCAACAGTAGAGAAGGGTAAATCCATGATGGAAGGTGCGCTTTTAATTCATAGTATACCAGTTATGATACTATTTAATACCGGTGCATCACATTCATTTATATCTGAGTGTTTGGTAGATAAATTATGTTTAGAACCATCATACCTACTTACTTCCTTAAGGGTTATAGGTCCAATAAGAGGTTATGCAACTTTAGAAATGAGACGTGATCGGCTAGAACTTGACTTGTTAGTTCATAAGTTTGCATGTAGTTTATATGTTTTTTTTATTTTTGGAGTTTCAGGGTCATATTGGGTATGGATTGGTTAGATAGATACGATGCAAGGATATTTTGCCGGGATAAGGAAATATCGTTGAGACATCGCAACCGCCATAACCAAATTACATACTTGGTGGGGAAATCAGACTCAAGTGCTTGTGCTTTGCTAAATGCAATGGAAGCAGAAGAAGAATTAGGTCAGGTGTTAGTAGCAAAAGAGTTTGCAGATGTTTTTAAGTCAGTGTTAGGGCTACCTCCAAAGTGAGCTATCAATTAGACCTTAAGCTAGGGGCAAAACTTGTAAGTAGCCCACCTAGCCGGATGACACCTACTAAGATGAAAGAGCTGAAGGTGCAACTAGTGGACTTGGAAGGGAAGAGCTTTATTGGACCAAGCAGTTCTCCTTAGGAAGAAACTGCGGTATTTTTGAAGAAGGTAGATGAATCTCTAAGGTTGTGTATTAACTACCACAAGTTGAATGAAAGGCCAATTAAGAATAAGTATCCTTTGTCGAGAATCGATTTTTGATCAGCGGAATGAAGCCAGAGTGTTCTTCCTGTAAGATTTGGCAACATGGTTCCATCAACTAAGAGTAGTGCATGATAGTATTCTGCTAACTGCGTTCAGGACCAGATACGGGTCATATAGTGGTTGGTGATGCCATTCGGGTTAATGTATGCGCTAGCTTTCTTCGTGTATTTGATGAACCGGGTTTTCCGAGAGCACTTAAATTAGTTCGTAGTAGTATTCATAGATGACATCTTAATATACTCTAAGGATGAAAGAGAGCATGAAGTTTATCTTAGATTGGTGCTTGAGATGCTGAGGCGGTATCAACTGAAAGCAAAGTGTTCAAAATGTCATTTCTGGAAGAAAGAAGTTAAGTTTCTTTGTCACGTGGTTTCATAGAAAGGTTTGTCAGTTGATCTGGATAAGGTCATAGCTGTTAACAACTAGATGTGCCCAGAGATGATGACCGAGATCAGAAGTTTCCTTGGGCTTGTTGGATACTACCGAAGGTTTATTAACGATTTCTCACGGATAGTAGTGCCTTTGACTAGGATGACCGGGAAGGATGTGAAGTTTACTTGATCTAGAAAATGTAAGGAAGCATTCCTTAAGTTAGAGCTTTATTGACCAATGCACTTGAGTTAGTAGTTCCAGACTGAAATTAATGATTAGTAGTGTATACCGATGCATGTAGAATCGGATTAGGAGTTTTGTTGATGCATAAGGGTAAGGTCATTGCCTAAGCTTCTCGATGGCTTAAACCCCATGAAATGAGATACCCTGTTAATGATTTAGAGTTCGATGCGGTAAACATCGTACTGAAAATATGGAGACACTTTCTCTTGGGAGAGAAATTCGAGTTATATACCGATCATACGTCCTTAAGATACCAATTCTCTCATAAGGAGTTAAATATGGATAGCAGTGACGGTTGTAGTTTTTAGCGGTTTATGACTTTGGTATAGTGTACACACTGGGGAAAGGTAACAAGGTTGCGGATGCACTCGGTAGGAAACATCAGAATGTGGTGTTAGCCATGTCGGTAAAATGGAAGGATCTTGAGGTTTTGACTACGTCACTTGTGTAGTTAAGACCTGCTGCTAATTCTAACCAAATTACTCCCATGTTGTCCTGATTGGCAGCTCGATCGAGATTGATCGAAATGATCGCATCTAAGTAGAAATATGACCTAGTGTTAGATGAGAAGGTTAGAAGGCTAGAGGACGGAATCGAGATTGATGATCTAAAGGATTTTATTCTTGACTAGAGAGGGTGATTGTGAAAGAAGGACGATTGTGTGTCCTGAATGTAGAAACCCTAAGGAAGGAGGTCCTTAGAAAATGTCATCGATCATTTAGGTTCATGCTAGGGAGGACCAAGATGTATTAGGATATGAAGAGGAGTTTCTACTAGGAAGGTATGAAGAGGGATGCTTGTTTGTGGGTAAGCTAGTGTGTGAACTATTTATAAGTGAAGAACGTACATCAGAAGCCGAGTGGGTTGCTTCAATCTTTGGAGATATCAGTTTGGAAATGGGATTCGATGTCCATTGATTTTATAGACTGGTTGCCAAGGTCAAACTAGCGAAATGAAAGTATATGGGTCATAGTGGACAGGTTGACCAAAAATGCCCATTTCATTCTAGTCAAATCAACAAGGACGACACCTGTCCTGGCAAAATTATTTATGAAGAACATAGTTAGACTACATGGGACTCCTAGTAGCATAGTCAGTGCTAGAGTGCCTTGTTAACTAGTGAATTCTTGAAGTGTCTACAAGGAACGTTGGCAACCAAGCTTACGATGAGTACCAATTATCACCCACATATGGATGGGCAAACAAAGGGAGTCAACAAGGTGCTCGAGCATCTACTAAGAGTTTGTGTATACGATTTTTTTGGGTCATGGGAAGACAATTTTCACTTGGTTGATTTTTCCTATAATAATAGCCACTAGGCTAGTATAGGGATGGCATCTTACGGAGCTTTATATCGAAGGCCATGCAAATCACCAGCATGTTAGCTAGAGATTGGAGACAGATTGGTCCTTGGTCCAGATATGGTGAGAGAAGCAGCAGAGAAGATGGATTTCATCCGAGGTAGGATGAAGGAAGCTCAGTTTAGACAAAAGAGTAACGCAGATAAGAAGCGTAAGGATCTGGAGGTCTCAGGTGGAGATAGGGTTTTCATTAAAGTACCACCGATGAAGGGCGTGGTATTTTTGAAAAGTCAGGGAAACTGACATCGAGATACGTTGGACCATTCCCAGTCATAGAAAGGATCGAAAGCTCGCATACAGAGCAGAGTTACCGAGCAGTTTGGCAGGTGTCCATAATGTGTTCCATGTATCTCATCTTCAAAAGTATGTACATGATCTATAGACCACTATCCCTCCGACTGCATTGGAAGACTTAGTAGTAGAACCGACTTTTGTTAGTCAACTAGTTCAGGTTGTAGCAAGAGATGAGAAGAGGTTAAGAAACAAGAAAGTCAAGTTGGTAAAAGTTTAGTGGAGCGATAACGAGAAGGACAATACTTGAGAAACAGAAGAGAAGATTAGGGATACTTATCCTAGGCGATTATGAGGGTATGTTCTATATTTATTTTACATAGACTTTTCATTGGTGGGATATACTAGCATTGTTGGCATGATTGATATGCTTGTCTATGGTCCTTACTGAATTTCGAGGAAGAAATTCTTTAATAGGGAGCTTGTAAAATCCATAATTTTTTATAACATCATTCAGAAGATTTAATTAGATTAATTTTAAATTGAATAATGTATGTCATGAAAAGGATATGAGATTTGCTATTAATTGGGTTAGGCCTTAACTAATCGACATATAAGATTGTTTTGACTTAAACATAAGTAGGAGGATTTATGAGAGTGGCAAAATAGGAATAAACTTCATTTCCTAAACATAAACAAAGTAGAGGCCATTGCTAAAGCTTTTAAAGAAAGAAAAGTTAGAGAATTAAGTTAAAGCTTGGGGGAATAAAATCAACAACTCAACAACTCTATTCTTTTTCTCAAAACAAAGTGAATAGTATCCATCTCATTCATATGTGTTAAATTTCGGATGTTTAGCGTATTCCATATTGTTAGACGATGATGATATAATTGATTTTACCATTGTTTACATGAATGGTGATTTATTGGATTTTTTATGAAATTATTATGATAGATTTCAAAGGAAAGCTTTAGTAAACGACCTTCAACCGACTTGATTTTGATTATGTTGTGTTATACATTATATTCGAGATGGTTTTTAAATTTCATAATTTTCAAAATTAGTAGGAATATTTTATGAATTTCCTAATGCGAAAAGGGCGTTTATTTGGGGTTTTAGTTATTAAAAATAGTAAAATAATGAATTTTCCCCCGAAATTTACATCATAAAGAAAATGCTATTTCTTATTTTAGTAAATTTTTGGGATTTTTCACAAGGGTTTTCGATTTATTATGAATTTTCTTAGCTAGAAAGGCTTAAAAGCATATTATTGATAAAATTTAATGGTTAGCAAATAATTTGGGGAATCATGAAATATGACTATAATAGTTTTTCTGCAAATAAATTGATAAAACATACCTCTAACCAATAGGAATTTGACAAACAATAAGAGTTAATGAAAAGAGTATACTTTATTTAGAAAAATAGCAGCCTCTATTCTCCAATGTCGGGGGAACTTCATTTCTCCAATGTCATTGGAACCCCCTTTCTCTAATGTCGGTGTAACCCCCTTTCGCCACGGTGGGTGGAACACCTTCCCCCACTATTGCTTTAGTGCCATTTCAACAGCTATGTTTAAAACATAAAATATGTGTGATTTTTTAACTGTAAGTCCATTTCTCTATTATGACCACTCCACAGAAAGGAAAACCATCATTCTAAAGCAATGGAATAGGTTAGATACCCCAATTCTACACCTATATAAAGATATAGCCCATGAAAACTATGCCTCTAGAAATGTTATTATCAGGGGCCAATAGGTTCTTAGTGATCCCATAAGATCTTTGTTTGGAATATGTTATTGATAGAGATCAATAGGTTCATACTCAACCCATGAAAACTTTGACTAGAGAGATGTTATTGGAGAATCCAATAGCTTCATAACCAGCATATAAAAACTGTAACATCTTTAATTTTTGATAACATTATTCGGGAGATTTAATTAGATAAATTAAATAGAATAATGAAAATGGTAAGTGATAAGGGGTTGAGATTTGAATAAATTTAACTAAGGCCATGCCTCATAAAATAATCAAATGGGGTTACGAATAGTCTTTAGGCTAATAAAGTTGCATAAGGATACATTAGGAATTTGCCACACTTAACCCTTACGCTTATATATTTTCGCTCCTACCATTTTATTTCTCATTCAAGTCATTTTGAAAATAAAAACTAAGAAGAGGAGCCGACCATTAAGAAAGAGGAATTCAATTTAAAGCTAGAGAATCAAGCTTAGAGCAAATAATCTTAATCCAATCTCCTTATGTTAATCAAGGTGAATAATAATTCCATCTCTATGTTGTTTGAATCATATGTTCTCGGATTTAAGGGTAAATTCGTTTTTATGGTGAATTGGATGATGATATGTTAGAATATTGATTTGTTTAATTTAAACATGGCTTTTTAAATCTGATTATAACGATTTAGGGTAAAAGTTTATAATGATGTTCAAATGCCATGGAAAAATTTTATGTTGGACAAAACATGAATTTAGAGTTGGGTTTTAATTTTGATAATTTTCCAAGCTATGGAAAGATTGTTATAATCTTCAAAGGAAAATATGGTTGTTGGGTTTATAAATTTATTTCGAAAAATATATTAATAATTTGGATATGAAATTTTGTTATGTTAGATAACGTGATTAAAGTGAATTTCTGGAATTTTTGGGGATTTTTTCAAAGTGATTTGCTATGAAAATTAAATTATTTTAGAAGAGGGACTTCTTTGCAATATTGGTTTTGCTTAATGGAAGGGCTTATTTGATTAATTTAACCGTGAGTTAGATCTGAAATTAGCAGCAATTATTTTAGTAAAGAATTTGAAAAAGTTAAGACAACCAATCTGCGTTTGACATGTGGAAGGTTAGATAGAAAAAGGTTTGTTTTAAGCAGCATTGAACCAGGTTCACTCATAAAAGTTGGTTCTGCCTTCTAGAGAAGTACCTTCCGACACAGAGCTTTCCCTTCAACCAAGTCGAAATCTATTAAGCCAAAACCAATACATAAGATATCATAAAGATGCTACGCAGTGGATTGGAGAAAGGCGAAAGGTTAGGTGTCGAAAGAATGGCTTCCGAAGGGGTCGATACCTTAGTTTGTTTAAATAAGAGAAGCGTTTGCCTTTGTTTTATTTAAGCCTTTGAAGGAGTCGAAGCATATGTTTTTGAAAGAGGATTTTGAAAGGTTTCGAAAGGGTTGCCATTAACATAAGTTTTCTTCCGAATGTGTTGCTTTACTTAGGAAAGAACGATTTTATAAGAAGGGGTTCCGACCTAGTCGAATACCCTACTGTAGTTCTTTTGCCTTTCGATGGTGTTAAAGTCATCGATGCTTCCAAAAGGTAGTGTTTGGTATTAAAAGTTGTTTTAAGCCACTTCCTTAATGCTTTTGAAAGGGCCCAAGGGTTTCGAAGGCAATGTCTTCGAAGGGGCTTTGACGCTACCCTTTAATGTTTTGTTTAAATGGTTTGAATCTTTCGAAAGAGATGGTACCGATGCCATCATGTTTTCCCCAACATTTTTATATGATAAAGGATGGTTTCGAAAGAGATAGTTTCGCCTATATTCACTTTGATCCATATAATATTTAAGCATAAACCCAATGGTTTGAAAGGCTGACTTTCAATGATTTTGGAAGGGTATTTTCCAATGGTTTCGAAAGGGGTACTTTCTATTTGTCTCAAAGCTATGCTTCTAAATCTAAATGTTGATACTTTAGCACATTTGAAAGGTTTCGAAAGAATGGTTTTAAAGTGTTGAAAGGCATGAGCATAATATTTTGAAGATAGAACTATATGCTATTGATGGAGGGTATCTACTGAAGTCAAAAGCAAGGTTTCGGAAGGTACTATAACCCAAATTCATTTTCAAACGGAAAACCCATGGCTAAATTAAAGAAGTTTTGAAATGAACTTAAGAATAATCTTTCCTTGATAAAAATTGTAGGTCAAAGGGTTTAACCATGTTTTATATGACAAGTATTTCAGGGACATTAAACCCACATGAGTGGTATTATATTGTAATTTTGTTTGCTTCTTCAAGTATAAATATGTTCACAATATAATGGACCCATAATTGCATTTTGGGGATAAAGAACAGAAAAACTAGCTAGGTTGAACCAATAGTGAATATAAGTTAATTAAACTCATATGCAAGTAGAATTGCATCCAAGAGGTCAGGTAAATCGGGAAATAGAATGCTTAAACACGGAATTTGCAAGGGAGACAGGTTCATAGTGATCCCATGAAAACTATGATTAGGAAGTTATTCGAGTTACTAATAGGTTCATAGCGATCCCATGAAAACTATGTTACAAAGAGTGGTAGGCAGGGGTAAAATTTGTTCATAGTGATCCCATGGAAACTATGTCTGAATTAATTTATTAACATATGTCGACAGGTTCCTAGCCAACCCGTGAAAACTAGGATAAGAGAAATTTTTTTGGAGTCACTAATAGATTCAGCAGAACCCATGAATTAATTATGTTAATTGGCAGGGGCCAATAGGTTCATAGTGCACCCATGAAGACTACGAGATAGGACAGGGAGTCAATATAACATGAAAAGGATATTAGTAACCCCATGAAAAATAATGGGTATAAAATATGACAGGGAGTCAATTAAACGGAGGATGGGAAATCCAGTATGTTTTAACATGTTTGCATATCATCACAATACTTTGAAATGACTATGTGTTAACCATTGTGGATGCAGGAGTACAACATATGTTTTTATAAAGGTTTTATGATACTAGTGAGGGGAAAAGCCGTTTCGCTATGTGGCATGGTCTTACTAGATATCTAAATGATTTAAGATGGTAGATTATTATTCATATTAGGCTTTATGTCTAACTCATTATTTATGTTTTCTCCTTAAACACTCGGGTACTCACTTGATTTTGAGTAGTTTGAGAGTTATGGTTTTTAGGGACTTCATTATACGAATAAAGCTTCAGGAGATGTGCAGGAGGCATGATAGCTATATAGTGTTTTCTTTTATTTGATTTCACTATGTTGTTTGTAATGGAAAAGTTGTTATATTGCAAGTATATACTCTAATCATCCAAGGAGGCATCTTTATATGTTGCTCTTGGTGTATATTGTAATAAGTATATTTTCTAAACGTGGTTGACAATTATGGGATTATGTAATGAATTGGAAATATTTTGAAATGGAAAGTGAATTTGTTTCATGTTTTATAAAATTTCCATGTTCATGTGTTTCTGTGTATCAGTGAATCAAACACCGTTGTATTTGATCACCGAGGATTAATAACTATGGATGACTGCAGCATCCGTAGCCATTAGTTTTGGACCTCCAAGTAGGGGGATGTTACAAGTCGGTTTTGAAGGCAATGACTTCGAAAGGGATTTCCACGCTACCATTTAATGTTTTGTTTAAATGGTTTGAAGCTTTCAATAGAGATGGTTCCGACGCCATCATATTTTACCCAACATTTTTATATGATGAAGGATGGTTTCGAAAGAGATACTTTAGACTACGTTTACTTTGACCCAAATAATATTTTCTGCATAACCCAATGGTTTCGAAAGGAGGACTTTCAATGACATCGGAAGGGTACTTTCAATGGTTTCGAGAGGGGTACTTTCTAATGGTTTTGAAGCTACACTTCTAAAGCTAGATGTT
Source organism: Allium cepa (assembly GCA_030765085.1). Classification (NCBI taxonomy): domain Eukaryota; kingdom Viridiplantae; phylum Streptophyta; class Magnoliopsida; order Asparagales; family Amaryllidaceae; genus Allium; species Allium cepa. The sequence goes on along the minus strand of CM060935.1, from coordinate 784,499,131 downwards.
GATACTTTAATGCATTCGAAAGGTTTTGAAAGAAAGGTTTTAAAGTGTTTGAAAGGCATAAGCATAATATTTTGAAGGTAAAACTATATGTTTTCGAAGGAGGGTATCCAATGAAGTCGAAACTAAGGTTCGAACGTTTCGAAAGGTTTTGTAACCCAATCTCATTTTTAAAGAAAAACCCATGACCAAATTAAAGGAGTTTTGAAATGAATTTTAGAAGAATCTTTCCTTGATAAAAAATTGTAGGTTAAAGGGTTTGACCATGTTTTATATGAAAATATTTCTAGGACATTAAACACATAGGAGTGGCATTGTTTTGTAATTTTGTTTGCTTCTTCAAATATAAATATATTCGCATTATAATGGACACATAACTGCATTTTGGGGATGAAGGATGGAAGAACCAGTTAGGTTAACCCAGTATTGAACATAAATTAATTAACCTCCTGGATGAGTAGAATTTTATCCAAAAGGTCTGGGAGACAAGAATATAAAATGCCTAAATATGGAAGGTGTCAGGGAGACAGGTTCATAGTGATCCCATGAAAAAAATGATTATGAATTTTTTGGAATTACCGATAGGTTCATAGCGATCCCACGAAAACTATATTATAAATAGTGTTTGGCAGAGGCCAATTGGTTCATAGCGATCCCATGAAAACTATGTCTGGATTAAGTTATTTAACAGGTGTCAATAGGTTTCTAGTCAACCTATGAAAACTAAGATAAGAGAAATGTTGTTGGAGTCACCAATAGATTCAGGAGAACCCATGAATTAATTGGCGGGGCCAATAGGTTCATAGTGCACCCTTGAAAACTACGAGATAGGACAGGGAGTCCATATAATATGAAAAGGTTATTAGTAAGCCTATAAAAACTGATAGGTTAATAGTGACCCTAGAAACTATAAAATATGATAGGGATTCGACTAAACAGAGGATAGTAAATCCTCTATGTTTTAACATGTTTACATATCATCATAATATTTTGAAATGATTATGTTTCAACCATTGTGGATGCAGAAGCACGATATATGGTTTTATAAAGGTTTTAGGATGCTAATGAGGAGAAAACTCATTCAGCTAAGTTGTGTGGTCTCTCTAGATTTCTAAATGATTTGACAAGACAGATTATTATTCATACCAGGCTTTATTTCTGACTCGAATTTTATGTTTTCCCCTTAAACTCTTGGGTGTACAATTGATTTTGAGAAGTCTGAGAGTTGAGGTTTTCAGGTACCTCACTAGACAAATAAAGCTTCCGGAGACATGCAGGAGGCATGATAGCTATACAGACTTTTCTTTTATTTGATTCAGTTGTGTTGTTTGTAATGGCAAAGTTATACTATTGCTAGTATGTACACTGATCATCCAAGGAGGCATCCTTATAGGTTGCTCTTGGAATATGTTATAATAAATATACTTTTTCCCAACGGGGTTGACAATTATGGGTTACACAATGAATTGGAAATGTTTTGAAATGAAATGTGATTTTGTTTGATGTTTTAGTTTCTTACCATATTCATGTGTTTCTGTGTATCAATGAATCTAACACCGCCATATTTGATCACCGAGGATTAATAACCTTGGATGACCGCAACATCCATAGCCATTAGTTTTCGGCCTCTAAGTAGGGAGATGTTACAAGTTGGTATCGGAGCATAGGATTATGAAACATTAAATGAAAGTTAAACCTAAAAGTTTTGAAACATAATTCCAATGAATCGGAAATATGATCGGGGTTTGGGTTAACGCTATGGTAACGTAGCTGTATTTGATATATATATATATATATATATATATATATATATATATATAAGTACGTGTTTCCCCCTCTCTTAGACTGTTCTCTTGTATCTTATTACGTAGATTTACGAGAAAGAGGATATGGAAGCAGGAAATTGAAGAAGAAATCTAGGTGGAGGAAGCACAACAACCAATGAAACGATCGACCTAATACCAGGAGGATCCAAGGTCGATCGGCTGATGCTAATCAAAATGCCGAGGACAAAGTAGGTGCTGGAAATCCGCTAGTAGATGCAAGGATAGTGTATTAGTTGTTAGCCAATCTTTTGCAAGTTGGGATGGCTGGTAATGTTGGAGGAGCTAATCCTGTAGCTCGAGTGGGGAATAACTATGCTAAGTTGAGCAGAGAATGCAAAATTTTGGGTGGAAAGCCATTTGTTTTAACGGAGGATGCTGTTGAAGTTGAGAATTGGCTATTGCACTATGAAAGGATCTTTACTGATCTAGGATTGGGTGATGGGAAAAAGAGGAGGCTGGCCTTTAGGCAGTTGCAAGGGGCATCGCTTCACTAGTGGAATAGTGTGACTACCGGAGTTGCAGAGGAAGAACTAACATGGGATGATTTCAGAAGAAGGTTTGAGCAAAGGTTTCTGTCTACGGTAGGTAAGTTAGTGTTTATGGGGAAATTCATGGATTTAGTTCAGGGAGAGATGTTGATAATTAAGTATGCCGCTAAGTTTGACGAGCTGTCTTGATGTGGATATGTTATGGTTGACACAGACATCAAAAGGAATGAGAGGTTCATTTGAGGACTAAGAGCTGACCTTCCTAGAATGACCATGACACATATTCGAGAACCTTGTAATGTGGTGGTGGAGATGGTCATTCGCCATGACGAGATGCTAGCTGGTTGTGCTAGAGAGAAGCCAGTTGAGTCCTAGGGTCCTCATGAAAAAAAGAGGAAATTCTTTAAGAAGAAAGGATCCCAGAAAGGGGTTGCTGCCAAGAAGGGAAGGGATGATTTAGTGTGCTTTAAATGCGACAAGAAGGGCCATTATGCTCACGAGTGCCGGATAGGAAAGGGGAAGAAGGCTGCAGATGAGAAGAATGTGAAATGCTTTAACTATGATCAAGTTGGGCATTACAAGAACCGGTATCCAAGCCAGTAAGGACAGATAAAGGAAAGGACTTTGTTGTTGGATCATCAGCTAAGCTTACTACAACTGATAAAGGAAATACTGCGATGGAAGGTATATTTTTGATTTAGAGTATACCAGTTAGGATACAATTTGATATATGTGTATCATATTGATTTATATCAAAGTATTTTATTGATAGGTTATGCTTAGAACCCACAAAACTTATTACTTCCTTTAGGTTTTGCGAGTCTAATAGGAGGGTATGAACTCTGGGGATAAGATCTAATCAATTAGAACTTGATTTTTTAGGTCATAAGTTTGCATGCAGTCTGTATGTTTTTTTGATTCCCTAAATTTCGAAATCATTCTGGGTATGGATTGGTTGAGAAGGTATGAGGCAAGGATATTTTTCCAGGATGGGGAAATATCACTAAGACACCCTGATTGTCATAATCGAATTATATTCTCAATAGAGAATTCCGAATGGAGTAGTTGTGCTTTGTTAAGTGCAATGGAAGTGGGAGAAGAGCTAAGTGAGATTCGAATAGCAAAAAAGTTTGCAGATGTGTTTGAGCCAATCACATGACTACTACCGAAATAGGATATTGAATTTCATATAGATCTTGTGGCAGGAGATGAACTTGTAAGTAGACCACCTAATAGGATGACACCGACTGAGATGAAAGAATTGAAGGTGCAGCTAGTGGATTTAGAAGTACGGAATTTTATTAGACCAAGCAGTTCGCCTTGGGAAGCGGCCGTAGTATTCTCGAAGAAATGAAATGGGTTGTTAAGGATGTGTATCGACTATCATAAGTTGAATGAAAGGACGATAAAGAATAAGTACTCTTTGCCAAGGATAGATGATCTACTAGATCAGTTGAGTGAAGACCATATGTTTTCCTAGTTGGATTTGATAACATGGTTCCATTAGCTGAGAGAGGCGGAGGACAACATTTCTTTGACAGCATTTCAGACTAGGTATGGTTCGTATGAGTGGTTAGTAATGCCATTCGGGTTAATGAATGCACCTGCTTTCATTGTGGACCAGATGAACCAGGTCTTCAAAGAGTATTTGGATATATTCGTGTTGGTATTTATAGATGACATTTTGGTATAATCTAAGGATGAGAGAGAGAGAGGGCATGAAGATCATCTTAGAATAGTGCTTGAGATGCTAAGGCAAAATCAGCTAAAGGTGAAGTTTTTCAAGTTTCATTTTTGGAAGAAAGAGGTTAAGATTCTTGGTCATGTGGTTTTGGAGAAAGAATTTTCAGTCGACTCAGATAAGATCGAAACTGTAAATAATTGGAAGAAACCGAAGATGGTGACTGAGATTATAATTTTCTTGGACTTGCTGGCTAATACCGGAGATATATTAAGGATTTCTCGTGGATAGCAGCACCATTGACTATGCTTACCTGAAAGTATGGTTGTTAGGATCCATTACAGATGATTGCTATGTTTAGTATTTAGTCCTTACTAAATTTCGAGGATGAAATGTTTAAGGAGGAAAGTCAATAACAACCCTAATTTTTGATAATATTATTCAGAAGATTTAGTTAAATGAATTAATTAGAATAACGTAAATGTTAAGTGATAAGGGGGTTAAGATTTGAATAAATTAAATTAAGGTCGTGCCAAATAAAATAATCAAATGGAATTAAGAATGATCTTTAGGCTAATAAAATTACATGAGGGTGTATTACGAATCTGCCGCCCTTAACACTAACCCTTATATATTTTCGCTCCTTCCATTTTATTTCTCATTCATGTCATTTTGAAAACAAAACTAAGAAGGGGAGCCGACCATTAAGAAAGAGGAATTCAATTAAAAGCTGGAGATTCAAGCTTAGGGAAAATTAATCTCAATCCAATCTCCTTATCTTAATCATGGTGAATAATAATTCCATCCGTATTTTGTTTTAAATCATATGTTTTTGGATTTATGGGTAAATTCTCTTTTATGGTGAATTGGACGATGATATGCTTGAATATTGATTTATTTAATTTAAACAAGGTTGTTTAAATGGGATTTTACCCAATTTAGGGTTAAGCTGGTTTATAATGATGTTTAAATGCCATGGAAACTTTTTATGTTGTATAAAACATGAATTCGGATTTGGGTTTTAATATCGATAATTTTCCATGCTATGGAAAGATTGTTATAAATCTTCAAGAGAAAATATGGTTGTTTGGGTTTATTAATTTGTTTCGAAAAATATATTAAGAATTGGGTCTGAAATTTTGATATGTTAGATAACATGATGAAAGTGAATTTATTGAATTTTAGAGTTTTTCCAAAGTGATTTGCTATGCAACTTAAATTATTATAGAAGAGGGACTTATTTACAGTATTAGTTTTGCTTAATGGGAGGGTTTATTTGATTAACTTAACCATGGTTTAGATTTGAAATTAGTGGCAGTCATTTTAGTAAAGAATTTGAAAACGTTAAGGCAACTGATCTGGTATTGACACGTCGCAGGTTAGTTAGAAAAAGGTTTGTTTGAAGTATTATTGATCCCGGTTTACTAAGAAAAGTTGGTTCCACCTTCTTTAGAAGTACCTTCCGACATAGTGCTTTTGCCTTAAACCCAATCGAAACCTATAAAGCCGAAACCAATACACAAGGTATCATAAAGATGGTATGTAGTGGATTGGAGAAGGGCAAAAGGTTAGTTGTCGAAAGTATGCCTCCCAAAGGGGTCGATACCTTAATTTATTCTAAAAAAGAGAAGCACCTACCTTGTTTTATTTAAGCCTTCGTAGGTGTCAAAGCATATGTGTTCGAATGACGATTTTGAAAGGTTTCGAAAGGGTTGCCATTAACATGAGTTTTCTTTCAAATGGGATCCTTTACTTGTGAAAGAACGATTTTGCAAGAAGGGGTTCCGACCTAGTTAAAGTCCTTCTGCGGTTCCTTTGCCTTTCGATGGTGTTGAAGTCATCGATCAAAAGGTAGGGTTTAGTTTTAAAAGAAGTTTTAAGTCTCTTCCTAAATGCTTTCAAAAGTGTCCAAGGGTTTCGAAGGCAATGGCTTCGAAAGGGGTTTCGACGCTACCCTTCAATGTTTTGTTTAAACGGTTTGAAGTTTTTGAAAGAATGGTATCGATGCCATCATGTTTTCCCCAACATTTTAATATGATAAAGATGGTTTTAAAAGAGATACATTCACCTAGATTCACTTTGACCCAAATAATATTTTAAGCATAAAACCAATGGTTTTCAAAGGAGGAATTTAATGATTTCGTAAGGGTACTTCCAATGGTTTCGAAAGGGGTACTTTTTTTGTTTTGAAGCTATGCTTCTAAAGCTAAATATTAATACTTTAATACATTCAAAAGGTTTCGAAAGAAATGTTTTAAGAGTTTGAAAGGTAGGAGCATAATGTTTTGAAGATAAAACTATATGCTTTTGAAGGAAGGTATCCAATGAAGTCGAAAGCAAGGTTTCGAAAGGTTTTGTAGCCCAAACTCATTTTTAAAGGAAAAATCATGGCTAAATTAAAGGAATTTTGAAATGAATTTAAGAAGAAGCTTTCCTTTATAAAAATTGTAGGTTAAAGGGTTTAACCATGTGTTATATGAAAAGTATTTCAAGGACATTAAACCTACATGAGTGGTATTGTTTTGTAATTTTGTTTGCTTCTTCAAATATAATTATATTCACATTATAATAGACCATAACTGCATTTTAGGGATAAAGGGCAGAAGAACCAGCTAGGCTGACCCAGTAGTGAATAAAGATTAACTAAACTCCCAGACGAGTAGAATTGCATCTAAGAGGTCAGGAAGACCGAAATATAGGATGCCTAAATATGGAAGTTGTCAAGGAGATAGGTTCATTGTGATACCATGAAAACTATGATTAGGAAGTTATTGGAATTTCCAATAGGTTCATAGTGGTCCTATGAAAACTATGTTATAAAGAGTGGTTGGAAGGTGCCAATTGGTTCATAGAGATCCCATGAAAACTATATTCGGATTAAATTATTGACAGATGTCAATAGGTTCCTAGTCAACCCATGAATATTATGATAAAAGAAAAGTTGTTGGAGTCACCAATAGGTTCAGGGTAATCCATGAATTAATTGAGTTAATTGGCAGGGGCCAACAAGTTCGTAATGCATGCATGAAAACTAAGAGATAGGACATGTAGTTCATATAATGTGAAAAGGTTTTAAGTAAGCCCGTGAAAACTAATAGGATAATAGTGATCCTAGAAACTATAAAATATCATATGGAGCAAATTAAACAGGGGATGGATAATCAGGTATGTTTCAACATGTTTGCATATCATCATAATATTTTGAAATGACTATGTTTAACCATTGTTGTTGCAGGAGCACAGTATACGGTTTCATAAAGGTTTTAGGATACTAGTGAGGGGAAAACCCATTCGCTAAGTGACATGATCTCCCTAGATATCTAAATGATTTAAGATGGTAGATTATTATTCATATCAGGCTTTATGTCCGACTGGTGGTTATGTTTTCCCTTCAAATTCTCATGTTCTTAATTGGTTTTGAGTAGTTTGGGAATTGAGGTTTTCAAGCACCTCGTGGACGAATAATGTTTTAGGAGATGTGCAGGCGGCTTGATAGCTATATAGAGTTTTTTTATTTGATTACACTGTGTTGTTTGTAATGGAAAAATTGTTATATTACCTGTATATACTCTGATCATCCAAGGGGACATCTTCATATATTGCCCTTGGCGTATGTTGTAATAAATATATTTTTCTAAACGTGATTGACGATTATGGGGTTATGTAATGAATTAGAAATCTTTTGAAATGGAATGTGATTTTGTTTGATGTTTAAATTTTTTTCCACGTTCATGTGTTTCTGTGTATCATTGAATTTAACACCGCCGTATTTGGTCGTCGAGAATGAACAACTATGGATGACTGTAGCATCCATAGCCATCAGTTTTGGGCCTCCAAGTAGGGGGATATTACACATTGGTATCAGAGCATAGGTTTGTGAAACATTAAAAGAAAGTTAAACCAAAATGTTTTGAAACATAATTCCAATGAATCAGAAATATGATTAGGGTTCGGGTTAACGCTATAGTAACGTACTATATATATATGTATGTGTGTGTGTATATATATATATATATAAGTACGTGTTTCCCTTTCTCTTAGACCGTGCTTCTATATCTTACTAAGGCTCATATGAAGATTTACGAGAAAGAGGATATGGAAGCAGGAAACGGAAGAGGAAATCTAGGTGGAGGAAGCACCACAACCAACGGAAATTCTCAACCTAATACCGGGAGGAACCAAGGTCGGACGGCTAATCCTAATCAAAATCTTGAGGCTAATGTTAACGCTGGAAATCCGCTAGTAGATGCCGGGATGGTCTATTAGTTATTAGCCAATATTTTACAAGCTGGGTTTGCTGTTAATGTTGGAGGAGCTAGTCCTATGGCTGCAGTGGGGAATAACTATGCTAAGTTGAGCAGAGACTGCAAAAGTTTGGGTGGAAAGCCATTTGTTGGAAGGAGGATGATGTTGAAGTTGATAATTGGCTATTGTACTATGTAAGGATCTTTATTGATCTAGGATTGGATGATGGGCAAAAGAGAAGGCTGGTCTGTAGGAAGTTGCAAGGTGCAGCGCTTCACTGGTGGAATAGTATGACTGCCGAAGTTCCGTAGGAAGTGCTTTCATGGGCTGATTTTAGAAGAAGGTTTGAGTAGAGGTTTCTATTCATGGTTGCTTAGTCAGAGTTGATGAGAAAATTCATGGATTTAGTTCAGGGAGAGATGTCAGTAATTGAGTACGCCTCTAAATTTATGAGCTATCTCGATATAAATATGATATGGTTAACATTGACATTAGAAGGAATGAGAGGTTCATTCAAGGACTGAGACCTGATCTTGGTAGAATGACCATGACATATCCAAGAATCTTGTAATGTGGTGGTGGAGATGGTCATTCGCCATGTAGAGATGCTTGATGGTTATGCTAGGGAGAAGACAGTTAAATCCCAAGGTCCTCAGGGAAATAAGAGGAAATTCTTTAAGAAGAAAGGTGCCTAGAAATGGATTCTTCCAAGAAGGCAATGGCTGATTTAGTAAGCTTAAGTGTGACAAGAAGGGTCATTATGCTCATGAATGCCAGACAGTAAGGGGAAGAAGGTTGTAGATAAGAAGAATGTGAGTTTCTTTAATTATGATCAAGTTGGGCATTACAAGAACCAGTGTCCAGAGCCAGTCAAGGCGGACAAAGGAAAGGTCTTTTCCATTGGATCATCAGCTAAGCCTATTGCAGCTGATAAAGGAATAACTTTGATGGAAGATACGTTTTTGATTCAGAGTATAGCAGTTAGGATACTATTTGATACCGGTACATCACATTCATTTATATCACAATATTTGGTTGATAGGTTATGCTCAGAGCCCATATAATTTGTTACTTCCTTAAGGGGTGCGAATCCAATAGGAGGGTATGCAACTCTGGGGATGAGATGTGACCAGTTAGAACTTGATTTGTTAGGTCATAAGTTTGCATGCAGTCTGTATGTTTTTGTTGATTTCCTAGATTTTGGAATTATTTTGGGTATGGATTGGTTAAGAAGGTATGAGGCAAGGATATTTTGCCAACAAGGGGAGATATCACTAAGACACTGTGATAGTCATAACCGAATTATATTCTCTGTAGAGATTCTGACCGATGTATTTGTGCTTTGTTAAGTGCAATGGAAGTGGGAGAAGAGCTAAGTCAGGTTCGAATAGCAAAAGAGTTTGCAGGTGTGTTTGAGACAGTCACAGGATTACCACCAAAATGAGCTATAGAGTTTCAGATAGATCTTGTGCTATAAGCTGAACCTGTGAGTAGACCACCTAGCAAGATGATACCGACTGAGATAAAGGAATTGAAGGTGCAACTAGTGGATCTAGAAGGAAGGAATTTTATTAGACCAAGCAGTTCGCCTTAGGAAGCGGCCGCGGTATTCGTGAAGAAGCCAGATGGGTCGTAAGGATGTGTATCGACTAACGTAAGTCGAATGAAAGGACAATAATGAATAAGTACCCTCTGCCGATGATAGATGATCCGTTTGATCAGTTGAGTGGAGCAGGTGTGTTTTTCCAGTTGGATTTGGCGACAGGCTTCTATCAGTTGAGAGCAATGGAGGACATCATTCCTTTGATAGCATTTCAGACTAGGCATTATTCACATGAGTGGTTAGTAATATCATTCGGGTTGACGAATGCACCTTATTTCTTTATGGATCTAATGAGCCGAGTCTTCCAAGAGTATTTGGGTGGATTCGTTTTGGTGTTTATAGATGACATTTTGGTATACTCTAAGGTTGAGAGAGCATAAAGATAATATTAGAGTGGTGCTTGAGATGCTAGGCAGAATCAGCTAAAGGCGAAGTTTTCCAGGTGTCATTTTTGAAAGAAAGAAGTTAAGTTTCTTGGTCACATAATTTTGCAGAAAGGATTTCAACCGACCGAGATAAGATCGAAGTTGTTAATAATTGTAAGAGACCAAAGAGGGTGACCAAGATTAGAATTTTTCGCGGACTTGCTAGCTACTACCATAGATTTATTAAGGATTTCTTACGAATAGCAGCGCACTTACTAAGCTTACTAGAAAGGAGGTGAAGTTTGTTTGGCCCGACAAATGTGAGGAATCATTCCTTAAATTAAGACGTATATCTAGGACATTTTGCATACATGACTATATGTCACGACCTTGCATTCACGTTAGGATTGAGCTCACCTATTATATGTTGCATACATAATCACTTTGCATCTCTGGTTGAGCAGATTGTAGTGTAGATTAATTTAAATAATTTGGTTGCATAACATGGTTGTTGAGCACATGTTACGTTATTTTCTCTTTGTGATTTTGGGGGTGATATCCTTTTTGGAGGGGAGAATGTAAACCTGGTAAAATTTAAGAAGAAATAAAATAATTAAAATAATGTAGAAAATGAATTTTTTGTAAATTTTGGAATTTGGTTAAGGAAGTTGCGCCATTGTGTCCGTGGTGGCTTTTTAATAAATTTTCATTTATAATGCGTTGAAAAAGGAGTTCACATGAAAAAGTTACAGATGTTTGAAATATTGGGTTTCAAATAATTTAAAATAAATTTAAATTTAAATTTGAATAATCTTATAAGAATTTGAAATTTGAAAACTAAGTGGTTTCCCTAGTTAGGGAGGAACGTTGGGGTTAATGGAAGTTAACATGGATGTTTAGCGGAGCAAACAGGGCAACAAATCGTTAGAAGAAGGAAAGGCAATGACCGCACATTACATGGGACCGGTCGACAACCTAATTGGGGCTTATCGACCATAGGAAGTCAACCACCCCGATTATAGGCGATCAACCGATGAATGATGTCGAGATTAATTTTGAGCTAGCCGAATAGCCCGGATTCACCTATTTTGAATCTAACGGCTATGGTTCGTTTCTACGCCTATAAATAGACCATAAATATAATCACTTTCTTCACAAAATTCAATGACAGCATTAGAACTCTGCTTAAATTTCCTTCTTCCTAGGGTTTTAGAATAATAAAGAAAACAGTAAGTTATTCTAACTCTAATTTCTCTTTCAGTTTATTCTCAATTCTTCTTCTCTCTTCTAATTTTTCTGAAATCTAAGAGTCAACATATACAATTGTTTTATATGATAAAAATGGGAAGATTTTTCAAGTTGAAGCAAGCCAATCCAGATCTTATCTATAATCACAGAAGGGTCTACTGTGAGTGGAATCTAAATTCTTATTATTTTAGTAATTGAGTTGTATTGATTTGGATTTGAATATGCCCTTGGAAAATTCTATAAAACAAACCCTAAACGCTTAAAATCCTAGAATTTCTCTTGAATGAATACTAGTCTTCTTTATATTGGAATTTTAGTTGTTTCATTTTATTGTATTAGAATTGAATCAATTTACTTGGATTAGATAATCTATGTTTTATTCAACCTATCCCTTTTGTTCCAAACTTGTAGTGTTAAGGGACTCAAATTGAAATTGGTGTGTAAATTATAATATTGAGATTTGCATTACCTACTTCTAATATTTAAAATATCCCAGAAGTCCTTTTTTCACTCCAAATTAATATATAATTGGTTGAATTGAGCATAGGAGATTTAATTGACTAGATTTGTTTATTTGAAAAAATGGATGATTCTAATACCTTAACACACGACAAGTTTTGTGAATTCCATCATTGTATAGGTCTATTCTATCAAGCTATGGTTAGTAGCTTTTTTTTGATGTGTTAGACTATATAAGACTAATATTCTACAAAATTTCTTATGAGCGAATTTTTTGAAGGTAAGGTTTAGGTACTAAATTCCATGCACATGCAAATATACATTATTAACTTATTAATTATATAACATAGTGATTGCGACGTATTTAACGTATTGATTGATGTTAGTAGTATAGTTAATAGCATTAGTGGAATAGGAAGGTAGTAAGAAAGGTTATGGAAATAAATTCATAATTAAAAGGCGTAATAAGAAGATACCTTATACGACATTGATTACAAATCTTGTAGGATTGTTTATATATATACAATCAGAGTGTGTGTGTATGAAATATTACTAAGTTACATGGATCGAGCCCAATCTAAGATTACACAGAAGTCTGCCTAGTAAAATATGGCTAAGAGCATTATAACTTTAGGGATAGATGCAAGACATCATATATAATAAATAACCTCAGTGGATATAAGGTTAGTCCCAATTCTGTAGGGCAAACTTGCCCAGTCAATCTGGCTACCAGTACTTACAAATAGTCGGAATAATGTGATATGTCACGGTTTAGGTTATAGTCCATAGTTGCGCTATTGATATGATATGATGAATCTTTTGCAAGGATCTGCTTTGGGTAAAGGTATTAAGTGACTATTGTAGGGTCCACCTTTTTCCTCAGGAGTGGCATCAAGTGATATAATAAGATACTTTACGATGTTAGTAAGTGAGAACTATGTGGGGATACGCCTTGGGGTAGGTCTTAAATGACAGGGAACTACGTATTCATATAGGTATTAAATGGTCAAAGTCTACCTAATTCCCCTTTCAAATGGTATTACCTAATTCCCCTTTAAAATGGTATTAAGTGGTCTAAGCACTCTCTATTATATCGCAACTGCTAGTTGTGTTAGAAGTATGATCAAGGGACTGGAATAGATCTTGGGCTTACAATTGATGCTTATGAATGTTGTAATGTTAAGCGTAAGACGTATACCTTTCCAAATAATAATGTCCAATTTACTAATATGGTAAGACTTGAGATTTATTTCACTAGAATTTGTCATTCTTACTCCCTCCACAATTCAATAAATAGGTTAGGGGTGCAAGGTATTGTTGAAGAGAAAAAAATATAGGGAAGATGTTAATTGTGGCAGTGACTATCTGCTATTATCTATTTATGTTGTTTTTCATTCATGTACCCAGACTTTTGAGATAATTTATTGTTATTTCCGGTTTTAATGATGCTATTGTACTGAGATGATTCTGTTGGGGTATATGGTATGCTATGACTATGTCTGTATGATTTCTAAAATGGTTTTTATTATTATTGGGTATTTATTTTACTATTATATTTTATCCATGCCACAATGAGATTTTGAAAGTTATAGATAGCTCTATGTAATATTTTTAATTTTCAACGGATCAACATTATATCTTGGAATGGTTCTAAGTTCTGATGCACCTTTTCTAGGTTAGGATTGTAACATCCCCCATTTAAAGGCCCAAAACTAACAGCTATGGATGATACAGTCATCCATAGTTATTAATCCTCGATGACCAAATACGGTAATGTTAGATATATATTGATATAACAGAAACACATGGATATGTCAAAAAATTAAAATCATTAAATAACTTTCACATTTCATATCAAATCATTTAAAATTTATTATATAATCCCACATTAGAGAACCATGTTTAGAGAAATTACATTTATTACAACATACTCCAAGAGCGACATATGAAGATGCCCCCTTAGACGATCAGAGTATATATAACTAGGCAATTAAACAACTTTGCCTTTACAACAAAACTCAGTGGAATCCAAACAGAAATGAGCTCTAATTATCTAGCTTGCCTCCTACACATCTTTGGAAGCTTATTAGTCTAAAAAGGTACCTAAAATCCTCAACTCTCAAACTACTCAAAGTGAGTTGAGCACTCGAGAGTTTAAGGGGAAAACATAAACTTCGAGTAAGACATTAAGCCTTGTATGGATAATAATCAACCATCTCAAACCATTTAGATATCTAGCGAGACCCCACTGGTTAGCGGAACAGGTTTTTCCCTCACTATTTTTATCCAAAAATTATATAGTAACCATATACTATGCTCCTGCATCCACAATAGTTAAAACATAGCAATTCAAAATATTATGATGATATGCAAACAAGTAAATCAATTTTGGATTTCTCATCCCCATTCATTTGACTATCTCAGTTATAGTTTCTAGGGTCACTATTGCCCTAATAGTTTTCATGGCTGATTAATAAACTATTCAAAGCTTATGAACTATCAGTTCGGTTTCATAGTTTCCGTGGGATCACTAAGAACCTTTGGCCCCCGCCAATACTTCATTATTCATGGGTTCTACCCAAACCTATTAGTATCTCCAATAACTTCTCTCATATCATAGTTTTCATGGGCTGACTAGGAACCTATTGACTTCTGTCAATAATTTATCTAGATATGGTTTTCGTGTGTTTACTACAAACCTATCAGCCATGCCAATAACTCTATCTAAACATAGTTTTCATGCGTTTAATATGAACCTGTCTATCTGATAACTTCTTTACCCTATATTTAGGCGTCCTATATTCTTGTCTACCTGACCTCCTAGATGCAGTTCTACTCATACAGAAGTTAACTCAATTTACATTCACTACTAGGTCAACCTAACTCGTTATTCTGCCCTTTCCCCCTAAAATACTATTATGGGTCCATGCTATAGTGAATGTGTATATTAGGAGAAGCAAACATAATAATATAATAACACCAACATCTATGGTTTAATATCCTTGAAATTATTTTCGTATGAAACATGGGTAATCCCTTTAACCTATTACTTTATCAAGGAAAGCTTCTTCAAAAACTCCACTGTTAAAATTCATTTCAAAACTCTTTTACATTGCCATGAGTTTTCGTTTAAAAATGAGATTGGGTTCTTTGTTTTGAAAATGAAGGCTTTCGAAACCTTGGACCTTTGCTTTCGAAACCATTGGAAAACCTCTTTCGAAAGCATTCAAATCTTCTTCTCAAAACACTATACATATGCCTTTCGAAACACTTTAAATCGTCTCTTTCAAAACCATCAAAGCATACCTTTCGGAAGTACTAAAGCATTACGTTTTAACTCATAGAAGCATAGCTTTGAAACTATTTAAAAGTACCCCTTGAAACCATTGTGTTTATCCTTAAAAGTATCTTTTGCGTGAAAGTGAATATAAATGAAAGCAACACTTTCGAAATTATTAAACTTTAAGTAGAAGAGTTTGGGAAAGACTGATGACTTCAAAACCATCCTTTCAAAAGCTTTGGTTTTTAAATAACACATTTGGAAGAATAGCCTCGAAACCCCTTTCGAAACCATTGCAATCGAAATCTTTTTGTGGCTATTGGACCACCTTCAAAAGCTTTGGGAAGTGGTTTACTACATTTATAAAACAAAAGCTACCTTTCGAACTCATTGACGACTTCAATCCATTCGAAAGGCATAAGGTCGACAGTATGGTTTTGACTGGGTTCAAACTACCCTTTCGAAAGCATTAACTTAAAACAAGGCAACTCATTCGAAAGCTACACTTTAAATAAGAAGGGGGAAACTTCTTCGAAAGCTATGTTAAACCCTTCCAAAAGCATTCTTTTTGAAAACAAGGCAAGCATCATCTTCGAAAGCTATTTAGATTTGGTTTCGACCCCTTCAAAAGCATGATTTCGATATTCTCCAATCCACTACGTACCATCACATTGATAACTTGTGTATTGGTTTCGACTGGGTTGAGATGGAAGTATATGTCGAAAGGATATAACCGAAAGTGGCGAAACAGTATTTTTATACTAAAACTGTTTTATTGCCTTTTCAAGCACTTTCTTGCTAACTAACCTGTCTTTTTGTCATAATTTAATTAGTTGCCGCAAACTTTTCAAATTCTTTTTGAAATAAAACTACCGCATTCATTTCAGATCTAATTAAAATAATTTAGCAGACAAGCCCTTCCTTAAGTAAAAAAATAAAAAATTTAAGTCCTCCAACTATATTAATTTAATTTCCATAGTAAATTTCTTAAGAAAAATCCCCCAAAATAATAGAAATTCACTTTTTAGTATGTTATCTAACATATATAAATCTGAGACCTAAATTCTTCATATTAATGCCGAAATAATTTTAAACCCAAAGTATTCATTTCTACCTTCAAAAATTCATAATAAATTTTCCATAACCTGGAAATTATAAAAATTAAAACCCATCACCAAATTAACATTTTACATAACATATAAATTCCTTATGGCATTCGATATCTAAAAAATACGATTTTTACCCAAAACCGAAATAAACATTTATCAAACAATCTAGTTTGAATCAAACATATCATAAAATCCATTCATATCCTCATAAAAATCATCACATAAGGTTCTAAAAATAAAAACCGAAATCAAATGATATTTTAAAAAAATGGAGATAGTTTTGATAATTATTCACCTTGATTAGGATAAGGAACTTGAGATTGGATCTTTGATTATTTTACCTTGCTTGATTGCTTAGCTTTTGATGGATTTCTCTCCTGTTTTTCTCCTTAGGGTATGGATGGTTTGATCTTTATGTTTTACATTTTAGAGTTTCGAAAAATGAATGTGAAAAGCAATGGAAACGAGATTTTAAGGGTAATGTGATTATGGATGTGGCTATTACCCATTATGTCGTTGCGTTATTTCTATGCAAACATTTTCATAACCCATTTATTTAATTAAGCTCGGCCTCTAGTTTAAATTTCCAATATCAGTCCCCTTATCATTCTAATATTTACATTATTCTATTTAATTTATCTAATTAAACCTCCTTAATAATATTATTAAAATATAGGGGTCTTACAGGGATATAGGCCCAATTCGGGGTGGGTTGTTACAAGTACCAAACCTTACTAAACCTCATAACTTTCCTAAGAGGAGAAACCTTGATAAAAACCATGTCCCCAACAAAAATTCCAATTCTTTCCTTCGCCTATCAGCATAGGACTTTTGACGGTCTTATGTGGCCTTCATTCGCCGTCTAGTTAATCTACTTTTTCTATGGTCTCATGAATGGTCCAAGTACGATTTTGTCAGTAGTTTCCCACCAACAACTAGACGACTTGCACAACCTTCCATATAAGG
Source organism: Allium cepa (assembly GCA_030765085.1). Taxonomy (NCBI): domain Eukaryota; kingdom Viridiplantae; phylum Streptophyta; class Magnoliopsida; order Asparagales; family Amaryllidaceae; genus Allium; species Allium cepa. The sequence goes on along the minus strand of CM060935.1, from coordinate 784,481,864 downwards.
CTTCAAATAGTGCCATGTTGACCGTTGCTTGATAAGTATTATTGTATGCAAAATCCACCAAGTAGAAGTGTATTCCCAAGATCCACCAAAATCCATGATGCAAGCTCTTAACAAGTCTTCTAAGATTTCATTACCCTCACTATTTATCCATCGGTCTAAGGATGATACATGGTGCTAAGACTCAAAGTCGTTCCCAAAGCTGATTGAAAACTTCCCCAAAATTCACTAGTGAACAAGGGATCTCTATCATTAACCATGCTGGCTAGAATCTTATGAAGTCGCACCACCTTCTTAACATATATTGGTGCAAGAGATGTTGCAGTCCTATTACTCCTCATAGGAATAAATTGGACGCTCTTAGTGAGTCTATCCATTATAACCCAAATAGCTCCATCATCGATTTGACTCCTAAGCAAACCATCTGTACAGTCCATAGATATATGCTCCCACTTCCAAGTCGGCATTTCAAATGGCAACAACAATCCTTCGAGCTTCCCTTGCTCCATCTTAATCTTTTGACATATCAAACACTTAGAGACATGCTTTGCTACCGTTTTCTTCATTTTGGGCTTTTCATATGCATTTTATCTCCTACGAGGTGCATAGTCATATTAGAATGGTGTCATTTTGCTAGAACTTCTTCCAACACATCTTACTTCATTAGGAAATAAGATGCCCATCTCTCCTTAGCCATCCCCTCTGATCCTAAGCATATCTATATCATGAGGAAAATGTGTGCCTTTAATAATTTTGTTGAAAATTTCAATTAGTATATCCTTCTTCTGCCATAGTCCAATGCGATCCATTAATGCCATCCTTACTTCCGTAACTTTAAGATATCCTTTAGCGAGTATTGTTGGTGGTTGGAAACTAAAATCTAAGAGGAACTCCAACTGCCACGATTCATATATATATATATATATATATATATAGCATTAACAGTAGCATGCCTTCGACCGAGGGCGTCGACAACCACATTCCTTTTGTTGGAGGTATACTGAATCTCAAAGTCATATGATGCTATAAACTTCATCCATCTCTACTGACTAAGGTTCAATTCATTTTAGGAAAAGAGGTACTTAAGAGATTTTTGGCCGGTGAATAACTCAAACTTCTCTCTCAAAAGACAATGCCTCCATTCAGCAAATTAAAAACAACAACTATCAGTTCCAAATCATGATTTGGATGCCTTTTCTCGTGATTCTTCAATTGCTTGCTATAATAAGCTACTACCATCCCTTCTTGCATAAAGACAACTCATAATCCCATACCACATGCGTTGATTTATACAGTGAAAGATTTCGATCTATCAAGAATCATTAACATTGGTGCATAGGTCAACAACCTATTCAAAGTCTCAAATGATTTGGCACACATTTTATCCCATCAAAATAAAGGTTCTTCATAATTAGACGAGTTAAGTGTATCGCTATATTTTTGAAATCCTTGATGATTTTTTGATAATAACCAGCCAAACCAAGGACACTCCTAACTTCCGTAGTATTCTTAGGTACCTTCCAGCCTTGAACAGCTTCTACCTTAGCTGGATCAACAAATAGCCCTTGCTTAGAAAAATATAACCCAAAAACTTCACCCTTCTTCGCCAAAAATGACACTTAGAGAATTTTACTTTTAGTTGGTGACTCCTAAATGTCTTAATACTTCCCATATGCTCTTTTCATGCTCGCTCTCTGTTTTGGAGTATATGAAATATCATCCAGAAATACCACAATAAGCTTGTTTAATTCTCCCCTAAAAGCTCTTCTTGTTAAATCCACAAAGTACGCGAGGGCGTCAGTCAAACCAAAAGGCATCATCTTCAATTCAAACAGTCCATCTGGTACGTGGAAAGTAGTCATTGCTTCGCTATCTTCGGCTACCCTTAACTGATGAAATCCTATGGCCAATTCCAATTAGAAAAAGACTGGCATCAACGAGCTGATCGAACATGTCAACTATCCTTGGTAGAGGATACTATTCTTTTTAGTCAACTTGTTGAGTGCTTTATAGTCAATGTATAGCCTTAATGAGCTATCTTCCTAGGTGGCAAAGACAGCTGGTGCTCAACATTCAGATATGTTGCGTCACTTGAATCTCTCTATAATAGTTCTTAAATCTTTTTATCCAATTCCCGCCTCTCCTATGAAGCCATATGCCTCAATGTCTAGCGTCCTTCTTCAAATCAATTCTGAGCTCGATCTCCCTACGGGGTGGGAGATCAAAGACTTCTTCAAAAACATTAGCAAAGTCTCAGACGATAGGTATAGATGAGAGTTCATTTGGTGATAAGCTAAGAGAATATAGATTGCTCAACTCAATAGAGTTTTAGTGTGAACAACGAACATCGATATCTCTCCTTGAACCACTCCTTAGCCATATTATCCTCCTCTCACAATATAAGGCAGTCCTATGCTAAGATAACTAATCCATCCCTTAGATAAGTCCATACCCCTCAAAGCCAAGAACGTACACGTTGCATGTAAACTCAATGTTACATATGTCCACAACTAGGTTTTTACAAAATAAGGAAGAGATGCCACCCCCTAATAGGATTTGATACCGCAATTAGGTTAGTGACAACTTGGGTTTTCAAGTTCAAAAATCTAACAATTCTTTTAGATTTAAACGAGTGAGATGCTTGAGAACAAACAAAGTACAAATAACATTTTCGAAAATAATAAGTTTACCTTCCAAAACTGCCTGCCCTTTGTCCATTGGAGCCAGCCTAGTTAAAATAAGAATTGCCTGAATAGCATATGCCTGCCCAATCTGACCTCCTTTAGCATGTTTTAGACACCTATTCTGAATATGCCCCTCCTCAAAGTAATTGAAGCACTTTCCCTTAAATTCCTCCTTCACTAAGCTAACCATGCAATCCTTAGCAATGTATCCCTTTTTCTGGCACCTTTGACAATCTATCCCATCTTTTTCAACATAGTCATGGCTTTCATTTTTGTCCAACATCCTTCCTTAACTCCACCTTGCTTTGATGCTAACTCAACCTTCTCCTTCTCCTTACCTTTCTCCTCACCACTAGCTGCTTGTAACAGGGCTATCTCAACAATAACTTCATATGTAGTGTCTATTAGAATCTAGGCTAAAAGCAACTCTCTCAGCAGTGAATTCAGACCCTTGACAAATTTCATAGCTCTCTTCGTTGGCGTGTCTATCAAACCCATCCCAAACTTTTATAGTTTCATGAATTTGCTGATGTACTCCATAAGAGTTGAACTTCCTTGCTTCGGCTGAATGAACCTCTCTAATAGCAAACCGACTTCTGCACCAGACATAGACCTTGTCTCAAAACAAGTCCTAAAGCCCTCCTAACTAGTCTCCTCCTCATCAGTTTCTCCCGCGACACTAGTCCATCAATTCAAGGCTTCCTTTTTCAGATGCTAAGAAACAATCCTTCATTTGATTCTATCCTTCCACCCAGACTTTCTAAATATGTGGTCACAGCAAACTATCCATGCCTTAGTTTCTAGAAAATCACCAGTTCCTATGCATACCCTCCCACCTAAGTTTGGAAGTCTTTGCATAATTCGTGAAAGTCTAAAGGTCTAGGCGATGGATCTATGGGTGGTGCTGTAGGGGAGCTTGTTGTGGAAGTGGAACCTTCCCTGCATGCCTTAAATATTATTTGAACCACTCAAGCATGCCATAAATGTTGGGCATCCATTGAGGAGGCGCACTTCTAGCTTCAGAATTCCCAGCCATATCAACCATTTGTAGGTTCATAAACTTGTTTAGTGATAGTTTCTTAAGATAGTAGTAATTGCTGAAGAAATGTTTTGCCTAATGTGGTTGTATACGTTCTCTAAAGGACATGTGTGTGTATAAAGGTTTTTGGAAAACATTTGAAAAATACTTTCAAATATAACAAGTACACCCTCATATATATGATTATTCCCCTTTTGATTGGATAACCCAAGCTCTGATACCAAATATAACAGCCCATCCTGAAACAGAGCTAAGTGCCGACCTAGAAAAGGCCCATCAAAATTTAGATCCATTCCAAGGCTTAGCTATATGTTGGTGAATTTTTTTAGAACATTACACAGTACATAAAGCTATCTATTAACTTTCAGAATCTCACAGCGGAATGGATAAATATTTTAGTAAAATATGAACTCATATATAAAGCCATTTCAGAAAAACAGAAACATTGGCATAAAATTTTAAAATTTCCCAACATAATCATCTCAGTACATTAGTCTCAAACTGGCAATTGGAATAGCAATATCATAGTTTCAAAGTCTGGGTACATAAAAGAAAATAACGTAAACAAGTAATAGCAGATAAATATTGCCAGCATGATTAGCCTTCCCACCTTTTGCTTCTTCACCAATGCCCTATGCCCCTAACTTGTTTGTTGAAATGAAGATGAAGTCGGAACAACAAATTCTAGCGAAAAAATTCCAAATTTTACTATAGTAGTAATCTGGGTAGTATTGTTCGAAATTGTAATATGTCTGACGTAATAATATTATCATATACATATAGAGTCGACTATACGCCCAAAGGCGCTTCCTGCCTAGTTACACCAAAGTCCACTGTAAGCCTGAAGGCACTTCCAATCTCATTATACACACTCTTCGTAACTTTCTTTTATATTGTTCGAGGAAATATCCAAATCACTCACTACCCTTTTAATGGGGCTTAGGCAGAATCTGGCCATTTACGACTTATAAAATAGGAAGATCATTGTCATTTAACACCTAACCCAAAGGCAGGTCCCTACATGGTTTTTCTTCGCTAACACCATAAGAAACCTATTAGGTCACTTAATACTTCACTTAAGAGAGAGGCAGACCCTACCATAGCCACTTAATATTTCAAACCCAAAGCAGACCCCACCTAAGGATGTTACTTATCATATCCAAAATGCAAATTTATGACCCATAACTCACTTGTAACGTTTTATATTAGTTCGGTTATTCGTAAGAATTGGTAGCAAGCTTAACCGAGTTGTTTACCCTACAGAATCAGGACAAACCTCACGTCCATTGGACTTATTCAATATATGAAATGTCCAACATTAGGCTGACAGCCACACCACTGGTAGTCAGATTTAACTGGGTAGACTTCCATATAGCTCTGGACTAACCTCGCATCCCTATAACTTAGTCATACTTATATGTATGTGCACTACATACATTTATCATTTTACACGAAATATAATCGAGCCCATATAAGAAATATCCTTATCATGCCTCTAATTAGGGATTAATCCCCTAATTTACTCAAACTACCTTTCCTTAAATTTATATTACTTAACTATCCTAATTATAATACTAATCATTATGCTTAATATGCTACAATCAATACATTATAATCAATATGTTATATTATACATATATATTATATTTACGCATGGAATTTAGGGTATACTCATTATGTCTAAACAATTCACAAAAAAGTTACTTAAGACAATTTCAAATGTCAATCTTATACAAATCTACAATTCCCACATGAATTGCTACTTCCATAGCTAAATAAAATAAATTTGTATAAACATGGAATATCTATATTTATTCCTTATTGATAAACTAGAATCTCCTTTTCTATTTCAAACAATGGAGGTAAAAGATTAGGTCGCCTATATTCAATTCGACATTTGTGTACAACATTTTGAAGTGAGAAATGAATTCCTTATTTATTTATGTGGTAGAAATAGGTGGTGCAAATTACAAACAATTTAATTGATAATTTACACACCGTTTCTAATTCATGTTCTCTTTAGAACCCTTTTAACAATTCAATTTAAAATAGGGAAAATATGTTAAATTTATGATAGATTATTTAATTTTAACATTTAATTAGATTGTAACGTACCAATACCAAAACGGTTAAAATTCGAACAAATACAAAGATTGATATTTACTTAGGGAAATTTTAAGGTTTTATTATTTTAGGGTTTTGCGTTTCTAAAATTTCCCAAGGCATATGTCAGATCCAAATAGGTACAATACAGATAGAATGGGAAAAAGTGAAATTCAACTCATATAAGATTCCTTTGTTTTAGATTTGATCTTAATTAAAATGCTCCTACACCTCCTATAGATCTCCCCTATTTTAGTATACATAAATAGATTATATATAGATAGATTAGGTTTCAGAAATAAGAAGACAGAGAGAAGATGTATTGAAAATTGAATTTGAAATAGAGATTAGAATTTTGAATTACTTACTTGAAGTTTACTTTTCTGAAACCCTAGAATAAATAATTTTGACAGTGTCTTGGTGTGGTTACATAATTTTGTGTGGAAAAGAGGGGAGTCTCTAGGTCTATTTATAGCGATAAAAAGAAAGAGGACCGTACAATTCATCGAAAACGAATCTAGACCATTCAGCCAGGTCAAGTATGCCCTAAAATAGCATGACCGGTTGACCACTGCTATAAGGGAGGTCAGTTGCTGATGGTCGATTAGCCCTATAAAGGCGGTCAGCCGACCCTATTTCAGCTAGCAACTTTTGCTTTATTTCCATTTTAAATGATTTATTACCCTTTTTTAATTCCAATTAATCCACCATAACTTTAATTCCTCCCTAACTTTACTTCCATCTTAAGTAAACATTCCAATTCAAAATTCAAACTTTTAGAATTATCATAAATTTAAAATTTTAATTTTTAATTCATTTTTAAATTATTTTAAATCTGAAAACTTCAAGCATCGATAACTTCTTTGTACGGATCTCCGTTTTCATCATATTATATATGAAAGTTAATCAGAAAACCACCACGAACACAATGGTGTAACTTCCATTACCACATTCCAACATTCACATAAATTTCATTTTTTAGCCTTATTTTAATTATTATTATTTTTTATTAAATTTAATGTGGTGTTATACAAGTGCTCATGCTATGCATTCAAAATATATGCAACATCCTTATAAGTATACCTGCAATTCTACATGTACCGCAATCATTCCATCCACATGAAATATCATATGCATGATAAACAACAATTAAGCATAAATATGTATCATATAAAATAAGTTATACAATAATGAGGGATAATGAGAATGTGTGCGCGCTACCTAGAGGATATACTATCCTAAACATGTACAATAAGTAATTCGAACAATACATCTAAATACATCCACTAGCATCCAACATCCATAACCCATCTTATTGACATGTTTATAAGCATTTCCATAATCTCGCCGCCTCTACCTAAGCTACTACCTATTTACAAAAATAATCTCTTCTAGCTAGAATGGAAACGTGCCAGAAAAGAGTTCATGATGATGGCTTGAACTTTATCCTCAAGCTCCTATATGCCCTCAACTGGGCCGTCTCCCTACAGGATTTTCACTAGTTCAATTATTTCATTACAGACTCGATTTGTCCCATGTCCAAAAATACGAGTAGGTGAAAGGAGAAAAAGGGACTCACCAATCCTTACTATTAACCCAAATGGTGTCGATATGCACCCACTAAATAACTTGAGCATAAGTGTGCTCCCACGAAACTAAAGCCATATGAAATCCTCAATGCATAACATTACTGCCTTATCTCATCCAGTAGTATACCTAATCACTTCAACCTCTAGATACCAAGTGAGATGTAATAACGCGTAAATTTTCGATAATTAAAAAATTTCATTATTTTGTGATTTAATATTGAGAGAAATAAAAAAAAAGTGAGATATTAATGAAATAAGAACTAGAATGAAAGGTAATAATGTTAATTAAAGTTAATTATTAACAATTTGAATGAAAGCCAAATTAATTGAAATAATTTAAATATTATGCTTGGTTATAATTTGGATATAAGCAAATAAATGTGACTGTTGTAATAAATTAAGGAACTAGTATATAGTCAATGGAAACTAGATAAAATTTGTGTTATGTAAGAGATTGCAACATTTGTTTGTTAATAATGAACTTGTAAGTGTGATTAAAAGTTAATGGTAATAATTTTTATATGCTAGCTATTTATTTGGTCTATTAAATTAAATTGAAAATCAATTGCAATTAATTCATTTAATTAGTGCAGTTAATGTTGGTTAAATGGATAATGGTAGAATGTTAAATCAATAAAATTTAACCAATGGAAATTTTATGCATAATATGGAAAATTGATCGAGTAATAAGAATTGAAGTCAAGTTTGACCAAATTATTGGAATTCAAATTTTAAAGAAGAGATTTTATTACAATTAAATGTAATTAAATATTACGTTAATGAAAAGTAAGATGAGAATAGAAAATATTAATGTAATAAAATCTATACCAATTTTAACTATGAACGTAGAGAAATAATTTATTGAATGAAAGGATCGAAATCAAATTTAAACACAATTTGTTGGAATTTAATTTTAACTAACTGGATTTAATTGCAGTTGAAATTGAACACTGTAATTATTGAAATAATTAACATTAATTTGATATGTAAATTTTCATTAAGTTATTATAGTTGTCTAAGTAATTAAAAATGATGAGATTTGTTAGTTTATAAAAATTAAATTTAAAAGTGATTAATTAATTTAATATTAATTTATTTAATTAACGTGAAAATAGCCATTTTGACCACTGACTCAGATTTCGAAGATTCATCGGATCCGTAACGGTGAATTATTGTATGGTTTCATGTTTTGTAGCGATCGGACTTGTTGTCTGATTGCACACGCTCGAAACGCCTAAAAATCTATTTGATTGAAATCAGTTTGAAATGAGCTGATTTTAACATAACTTCTTCATACGATGGAATTTGGACTTGGAACCTGTTCCATTGAGTTAAAAAATATAGAAAATATTTACTTTGATATATGGGATGACCCATTTTTCGTTCCAAAGTCAGAACGGGCTTTTCGGATCGTTAATCGTTCAACTTTCATTTCGATCTAGTCCATTTGTTCTATTTCTGATTTGTCTATAAATAGCCTGTTATAAACCCTAGCTATTTCTTATTCCATTTTGTCTGTACGTACAATTCTATCTACTTCTCCTTCTTAATGGTAGAACCAAATCCAAGCCGAAACCCTAATTCCCAGATTGTAAATTCAATTTCAAATTCAAATTCGGAAATCAAACTCCTCCAAACCATATCAAATTATATACCGTTTTAAAGCTCTCAATGTGCGTAACTCACTGAAATGATTACTTTTGGCGAATTAGATCATCTTTTTTTTCAAAAATCAATGATTTATTTCCAGCCGTTCATGCTAAGGTTGTTATTTTAATGGCGGATCTTCGTCTTGGAGTCGATCTGAGGGCATAGGACGGAATAGGTCGTCGAGTGGTGCACAACCATGGGTTCTTTCGCATCAGATGGGCCTCGACATTACTAGAAATCGCCTTCAAACTTGGCAGCGAGGTGATGGCCAAAGCCCACTGCAAGGGGTTGCACCGCGCTAGCTACGTGCGGCCAGAGGCGAGCCTCGTGGCGGTGGCGTCAGATCTCGAAACAGGTAGGCATGGTGGCATACAATTATGATGGAGGAACGGCGACGTTCAGTTGAGTTCGAACGAGCGAGCTTCCAAGTTGAGTTGCATGGAAACATGCAGACATGGCTAGTTGAGTGTACGTTTTCCTTTTACTTTTAGTTAAATTTTAAATTCCAGTGTTCTAAATTACATAACTTTCACATATAAGGTCCAATTCACATGCGGTTTTCTCCGATCACATCGAAATTCTAGACGTTTTAACGCTAGTTTGGACGAATTCTAAGAATGTTTGAATTTGAGACTTAAATTGGATTTTAATTCGATTTAAAATCGAAGGTGAGTGTTTTAACCCACTCACAACTTCTAAAATTTCTTATATTAGTTAAGTGAAATTTATAGTGTGTTTAGAAATTTATTTATGGCTGTTTGGTAAATTTAAAATTTCTATTCCAGCTAATGTGAATTTATTTTGAATTAAACTGCCATTTAATTTAATATTGAATTTAAATTGCCAGTTAATTACTTGTTATTGATAATTAGTTAATTGTTGAAATTTATTAATTGAATTGGATGATGATTGTGATAGATGTTTAATTGTTGACATTGGATTGTTGGATGCCTTGTTTAAATTATATACTATTATCACTCTGCAAGTTCCCTTAGTTGTTATTAGGAAAATCACTATGGGTTGAAATGATATGCACCCGAACGATCCATAGATTAGGGAAAAAATCGTTATGGGTTGAAATGATAGACTCGAGTAATTTTATGTATTTTGTTAAATTCGAGATGGCGGTTTGAAATGATATGTAACTGCAAAATTTTAAATTGCGGATTGAAATGGTAAATATGTATATCACTTGACCCTAGGGTAGAGAATTATATACGGACACCGAATTGGTTAAATTAAATGATTTTCAATCCTTAAATTGTTTGAATTTTGTTAAATGATATTTTGAAATAAAACTTGATTCATATAAAATTGAATTATTATTAAAATCAAGTTTATGTTAAATTTTGAATTGTTTAAAGGAACTGTTTAAAGAAATTTAATTGAAATTTTAAGTCGAATTTCGAAGTACAAATGGAATTTAACAGAATTGAGTTTAGTGAAATTGTTTGAAATGTAACCTTGAGATATATTGGACTTGGAGAAATTTAAATTGATATTTCAAACATGGTTTGCAAACAGTGTAGAATTTAATAATTTATTGAAATGTGAATTGAAAATTTTGAAATTTGATTTCTGTTAACTTAGAAATTGAAATAGTTCTATTGTGTTGAAATGAAATAAATAGTAAACTGATATTAATTCCACAATTCATATTTTAATATAAACTTTTTTAAAATATATTATTTTAAAAACTTTAATTATTAAGATTTTCAGACTATTAAACTATTTTAATCTATATTAACTATATTAAATCATTTTAACGTATTTTTAAACCGTTAAGTTTATTTTTAAACTAATTAACCCATTTTAACTAATTTTAGATCTAATAAAATTATTTTAAAGCCAATTAATCTATTTTAATTATGTTAAATCTATTTTTATCTATTTAACTATCTTAATCAATTTAACAGTATCTTAAATCTATAACTAAAACTATTTTTGAGTAATTTACATATCAATAAGTATTTTTTAACTATTAAACTATTTTCTAAATTTTCAAACTAGGTAGATGGAAAGTGTTTATATTCAAATTCATTGGTTTAAAAAGCAAATACAGCTAAATGATATTATAAACTAAGTTGGGATTTAAATGTTAAGTTTAATTGAATATGATGATTTTGAAATGAGGATTTAACCTATTTCGAAGTATGATCTTGAAAGAAATTATGATTTTAGAAAAGGTATGATTTCAACTGATAAGAATTTGGAAGTGGATGGGGTTTCGAAAGTATTATGGTTTTGAGAATATGATATCTTGATATAAATTGTGAATTGACTTTTGAAATGTAAAAGAACCAGCCGGTGTATAATAAGCGTTTGGTTGTTAAAGGGACTGGGATCGAATATTGTCATACTCTCTGCAAATACCGAAAACCACTTTAACAACTGTATACGTGGTGGAGATTCTAGAAATGAAGTAGATTGGTTTGGTGAACGGTTTTTGTATAGGTATGACGTGACTCGGACTCCTGTGAGTCAACATAGATATGACTAAAACAGGAGCTACGTCGGGCCAAGTGAGGTCATTCCTCCTATCGGGCACATTTCTTCGATACCATTCTATTACTTTGTGATTGATTTGGTTGCCACCCCTTGATTTTGATTTGGAAGTGTGTTCGAGGTGGGCAGTAGTAACTGCTATGCATTACCACCAGTCCGGATACACAATTGGTATATCTACCTTGGCATTGCCTCGAGTGCCGTGTTCACATGCCCTAGTGTGCCTTCTACGAGTTTGTTTTTTGTCGTACCTATGGAATGCTCCCTGATATCCCACCTATGTGTAGAGTTTACAGTATCTGTATGGACTACGACATTATATAAAATGTGTTAAAGGGGATATAGGTAACGCCTTAATGCTATTTTAATACTTTATATTACTGTAGACACTATTGTAATAGCGTATTGTACTATATAGTAGATAGTTTGACGGATCCTCGGGAGATGTGAATCCCGAACATCTCTCAAGTTACTGCACTCACGTTAGACACTGGATAGGAGATGTCAAACACCGTAAACTTCTCTAACACCGTCACATGCATATTTACCGTTGATTTAACTTACATAAGATTTTTTAGTTCTGACTCGAGTGTTTTGTCTTTTCAATTCGCTCGGGTCAGTCTGAGCATTTTAGGGTGGAAGACCTTATTTCTAAAGGACGAAGACGAAGATTTGTACTCGTATTATTTATTATATTCCGCTGCATCAGGTTGCCCCACTGAATTTGTTATTTATTTGTTCCTGCTTCCATAACTCTGATTTTTTGTTGTAAAAGAATGGTCAAATGTATTTATAAAACAGCTTCATGAGCTGTTATTTGATTATTAATTTTGTTATTCCGTTGCGAGATTCTATATATGTTTGTTTCTTTCTCTTTTTCTTATTTACCCCAATAACCATCTGCCCTTTTGTATGGTTTAAGTTTGCATGTATGCCTGCTTAAAACCTCCAAAAAGGCAGGTCGTTACTTGAGACAATTCGAATATGGTTGCCATCTCCTTCCATGGTACTTTCTACTTAGCTTCTTTGTAAATTTTCCACTTTACCGAAGGGTATCAAACTTAGTGATTTCTAAATTGAAAATAACCAAACTTCTTCTCCAATTTAGTTTTACTTAAGTCATTTCATTTTACTTCAGAATGGTTTTTCAGTCCTTTATAAACCATGGTACTAAGCTATTACATTTAGAATCTATAAGGGTCCATCCTCAACTCTACAAGTGAACGTTTGGTCTATCTTCCCATTCAACGTTAACAACAAAAGTCCCAAAGTTGATTAAAGTCTTAACTTAGAATCACTCTACAATTAGTGATAATTTCCTTAAGGGTACTTTGTTCGTATGTGGATGCTATAAAAATAACCATGTCTTCTAAGTTAATCTTCCATGAATTTTCTCAAGTATATAGTCTTCTTTTAATCCAAAAAATGATTGAGAAGAATCCTTTTTGGAAACCATTTTATTCAAAAAAAAAAAACATAATCCTCAAGGAACCTCGAAACTGGCTTTGATGTCAAGTGCGACAGCCTGTACCTCCTTACACATTGGTCCAAAGTATAGTGTGACTTTCAGACTTGCGTCATGCTCAAAATGCGAATAGTTGGGGTTTTATAACATTTTACCTCATAGAGAATAATGTATAAAAATATAATCTAAGATATACTACGCTTTCATAACTCACAGCAGAATGGATAAAATATATAACGCAGAGAAACTTACCCAAATCATAGTATTGGAAAATCAGTACGTGATCCAATACAGAGTACATCGAAAATACCAATTCAAGTCTGATAAAAGAGATAAACTAAACTGATACGATTGATAATATATAAAGAGAAAATATTGTAAAAAGCAGTCTTCCAAGATAAGCTATACTCTTCAAGTATCAAGAATGGGTCAATCACCAACTGCCATGTCCACCTATGGTGGGGAAAAGAAGGAAAGGGAATAGGGGACATAAAATTTCAATGAATGAGTACAAGTTTAATATATGGCGATCCTAAATAGTTACCTTAATACTACTCTAAATGATATTGGGTGTGATGCAAGTGTCCATGAATTCCTAAGGTCTTTTACATAAAGGTTCTTGTCTAATACATTCAAACACTGCAATTTGTGTAGGCAGATACAATGGAACAAACTAAATATCGAATCTCATCTTTGATGATCGGCTACCACTCCTGAAGCTACTAAATATATAATAAACAACTCCCTGGGCAACTAACCATGGAAAAACTACCACTAGGGTTCTATGAAAATAAATTCCATCTACTATAACCACTAAGTTACTAGAAAAATGATTCCCCTTCTCTACGCCTAGAGAGGAAGTCCCGATATTTCGACTCATTGGAATGCCTTACCGTCTGCATTTGCTTCAAACCCCTGATCATAGTGGCCTCTTATGGCATGCTCTGGGTCCTCCTATTTAACTATATCACATGAATAAAAAATAATGCATATTAGGTCCTCCTGTTATGCTAGACCCACTTTATCAAGCATCCTTGTCAGTGTTGCATGCCCACTATAGAACCTCTTATGAGTTCCTTTTGCAAAAATACATCGTCTGTAGTTGATTACTAGATCCTAAATTGGATAAACAATATTTACCCAACATTGCCATGACCTAGCATCCACTCCTAAGGAATTAGTTTCCCTACAAGTCCTACAATCATCCAATTTCCGTTAAATAAGCCTACAACAATCAAAGTTATGCATATGTGTGCACGTGCGTGTGCGCGTAACTTTGGGCCTTAGGTCAAAGTTCTATTTTTTACATTTTGTTCTGGACGGTGATAGCTTGTAAACGAGCCGTAAATTTTAGTGGTTTTATTTATTTAAGTAATTGAAATTTTGTGAAATTTAAATAATAAAATTTAGAAATATAAATTTGATATTTGAAATACGTCTACTTTAACATAACAGAAGGTAAATTTTCATTTGATAATATGAAAGTTTATTTCTTGTGTAAATTTATTTAAATTCAAATCAGTTAGAATTGATGATAATAAAATGTTTTCCAAACCTTATTTTATATAATAAATTTGTAAATCATCTTCTAGGTGAGATGTCATATTTCGGTTCTTCAAATTTGAATCACTATTGCTTCGTTTATCTTATTTTCGACAAATTGGCAGCATATTTGGTACCGATTATCGACTTTTGGTAGGATGATCGTACCACTGATATCTATATACCATTTAGATATCTTTTCATTTCGATCTCCACCGTATATTCATTTGTGTGTTTCGGTGTCAGGTACTTGCCGAAACTGCAAAACGGCCAACCATATCGGTAACATTTTGAGCCTTTTTATTCCTTTGTCCTTTCAAATGCTAGCCGTGTAATACAAGAAACACTCAGCTTTTAAATTATTCTGCCTGAATTCACATTTTGACTCTTTATGTCCCTTGAATTTTATTATATTAAGTTGTCCTTTGGTTGTCCATCTTCTATTTTCATTCTCTAAAAAAAGAAAAAAGAAAATGGATATCAGATCTATATGCATATTTCCCGTAGCATGCTCATCTTCTCTACCCCTATTCTTCTTTTCCTTGCCCACGTGCCAACCTCTTCTTTTCCCCTTTCGCGCAACCCACTTTCCCACACACTACCATACCCTCCGACCATGAACCACCCAGACCCGACCACCAAAACAAGCAACATCCACCTTTCATCTTCCAGCCCCGCAAGCTTCTCACCGTCTGCAGTTCGACATGGCCAAAGCCTCACCGCCTGACCCTCTTCCCAGACCTTGCCTTGTCACTTCCTTTGCCTAGTGCTTCTCCTCCACACCATCAAGTCTCGGCCGACCTATCAGTTTCCCTACCCACCTGGTCGAGTTTTTTTGTTAATATATATTAAGGTATTTAGTATATATTTTATATTACAAGTATATGTGCTTGCTGTATATTCTACTAGAAAAGAAATATATATGGTTTCTAAACAATAGTTTGTAGTGGTATAGACGTTTGTATATATGGGTTTTGCTGTTATATGTAAGTATGTATGTGGTTGCAGTTTCTATATTAGCATACAAAAGTTTCTAAAGATATGTTTGGTTTTATATAAAAGGTTATATATATGAGTCTGTAAAGTTATTTTGGTTTTAGGAAAGAATGTCAGAGAAGATTTTGTTGGTTATACTTAAAGTATATAAGTATGTATGGTTTTAAATGATATATATATATATATATATATATATATATATATGGCTGTATAAGGTATAGGTTATATTATAGTTCTGCGTGCCAGTTTATATACTAGTTTCATAAGCTCATATATGATTAGTTGGGTTATTTATATAAGAAGTTTGCGTTTATATATATATATATATATATGTATGTATGTATGTATGTATGTATGTATGTATGTATGTATGTATGTATGTATGTATGTATGTATGTATGTATGTATAATGCAATTTGTTGCTATATGTTTTTCTATACTAGTTAAATACACAGTTTGTTTTCTAGATTATGTCCTATATTGTTAAGTATGTATGTTCGTATTATATTACAATGTGATATCTATACATACAAATATATAATTTATATTATAAAGCTTAGTTTTTCCTTTTTTTAATGTTATATTGTATATATCTAGTTGTATATTTTATACAACGGTCTTAATTGATTTTTTTAAAAGTGTTATATGAATATATATAATACGTCAAGACTATGGTAATATTTTGAAACGGGTTGAAAATTTATAACGTGTACTATATACACGATGACTCTATTATATATGTACATATTTGTTGTATGCAATATATATATAGTATATATTTGTATAAGGTTAGCCTGTTGTGAACCTGTATGTTGGATACATACGTTTAGTTATATTTTACATGTATTCGTTTGCATGCATTGTCTTCTTAAAGTTAGAAATGACATATATATATATATATATATTTAACTTAATATATGTTTGAATTTAGCATATGCTTTTATAGATTTATAGTTATATATATATATTCACTTATACCTATTATCTTCATCGATCCAGTTCTGATTGATTTCGTCAAATCCTATTTATCAGCTTTGATCGTCGAATTCGTGCCAATTTTGCTTTGATTTGGGATTCGTAGCTTGTTCTGTTGTTAAACTCCTCTAGCCTTGAAAGGTGACCAATCACTCACAATTAACATTCTTATATTTATTAAATTTGATTCCAATTGAAACGACAATTGAAATATAATGTTGTTAGTTATTTACATTGTTATATATATGTTGTTATCTGTATCTATTCACTTGTGACATCTGACACCATTATCTGTTATTTATATTGGTGATATATGCCTATTATATTATTATCATATTTGTTATCACCCTACAAGTTCCCTGTTAGTACAGAATTCCCTATGGGCCGAAATGATACATACTCGAATGGTCTGTAGAACAGGAGAAAATCGTTATGGGTTGAAATGATAAACCCAAGCGATTTTCATTTGAATTGAATTGGGATTGCGGGTTGAAATGATATACACCCGTGTAGATTTAAATTGCGGATTGAAATGATAAATATTCGTACCACTTGACCATATGATAGAAAATTATATACTGACACCGTTGGTCTATATATATAAATATTTTAAAAATTATTTCTATGGTTTTGGAAAGAAATATATGGTTTAAAAATATTGACTTTTAAATATTATATATAAATGTTACTTTATATATATTTAAATTCTTGATTTTAAATTATATGCTTTGAAATTTTTTAAATTTATAAGTAATTTTAGAATTATAAATTTTAAGATTTACTTATGATTTCACTAATTTGAAAGGGTATTTAATTAAAAAATTATTTAATTAAATCGTTTTGGAACTTGAGGAATTTGAGAATTTTAAAGGATATGATTTTATAACTTGATTTTGGTTTAAGGTGATTTAAATAAATATTTCGAGATTAAATAAACTGATGGAAATATTTAGTCTATTTGTAATTTGAAGTTTTATTTAAATGTTGTTGGATTTTATTAAGTGAATATGTCAAAACTAAATATTTGTGAAGATAATTTAAGATATACATGAATTTATCAAATTTAGTTTTGAAAATGTGGAATATTTAAACTTTGAAATATATTGAAATTGAAATGGTTTATTTTGTACTTCAAATCTATATTTGTAGTTAATATAGTTAGTGGTTTATTGAGAAACTGAATTGAATTGAAATAGATGATTTGAGATTGCATTAAATTTGAATTTTGGAATTTGTGTTGATTTGGAATTGATTTATGAAATTAGAGGAAGCTATTTTATTCTATAAAGTATTCTAGATTATATTTAAACTATTTATGTATTACTTTATAAATTATTTTCATATAAACTATTTTAATATAAATCATTTTTAATATAACCCTATTTTTAACATAAACTATTTTAATATACTAATTATTTTAATATAAACAATTTTGACTTATAACTCTTTTATATAAACTATTTTACTTTATAAGCTATTTGATATATATACTATTTTAATATCTAAACTCTTCAAGTGGTGGAAGTTATGTTTTCAAAGTTATGAATTTCAAAGTATTATGTTTTGAAGTGTTATAATTTCAAGTGTTTGGTTTCGAAAGTGTTATAACTTTGAAAGTGCTATGATTTTCAAAATGATATATTCGAAATGGAAGTGATATCGTGTTTGGTATTGAAATGGAAATGATATCGTATTGATATGGTTTTGAAATGGAAATGATATTTTGGTTTTTAAGTATAAACTATTTTGAAATGACTGTTGTGTTATAATAACGATTGGTTGTTAAAGAGACCGGGATCGAATATTGTTATACTCTCTACTTATACGGAAAACCACTTTAACAACCCTGTATGCGGTGGAAGCTCCAGAATGAAGTAGGATGGTGGCGACGATCCTAAAGGTATATTTACGTGGTCCTAACTCCCGTGAGTTAGCATAAGGTGGCCAAAACAGGAGCGATTCCGCGCCAAGTGAGGTCATTCCTTCGATCGGGCACATTCCTTCGATATTATATTCTGATTTTTGATTGATTTGGTGGCCATACTTGATTTTTTTAAGTTGGGAGTGTGTTTCGAGGTTGGCGGTAGTGGCTGCTATGCGTTATCACCAACTCGGATGCATAATTGGTATATCTACCTTGCCATTGCCTTGTTGTGTCGTGTCACCTAGCCTATCGAGACCACTACGAGTTTGTTTTGTGTCGTACCTTTGGAGTATCCTCTGTAGCCTCCCGATCAAGAGGTATTACGGTACTGTATAGACTATTGGCACTATAAAATGTGTTAAGGGGAATATGGGTAATTCCTTAACGCTAATGTAATAGTTTACTTTACTATAGACATTATTATATAACATATATTACTACATAGTAGATTGTTTAACGGATCCTTAGAGGATGGTTATCCCAAACATCCTTTGAGTCACTTGTGTTTCTATTGTTATTTCACTTGAGTTGGATTTATTGATATAAGAATGTTAATCCTGACTCGAGTGTTTTGTGTTGTTCTTTACGCTTGGGTCAGACTGAGTGTACCAGTATTTGAGACTCACCTTTGGAGTTGGAGCTTCGCTTGGAGATCCATCTATCGATTCTGCTTTCAGTTATTCAGTTGACTCCAGTAAAGCATTCAAATTTTGTATTTGACTATTGCATTGAGACATCTATGTATTCAAGACTTCTATTGTATTTTGTTTAACTCCGTTATATATATAGTAGCTTCATGAACTACTATTCCTTTGTTTCCGCTGCATTATTATTATATTACTCTTTGTCTATGATTCTGTGATTATTTATTTACTGTATATGCTGATTTTTTAACTAATATAAATTAACAATCTGATATTTTGTGCAATTCAAATCCGACATGTGTGGATGCGAATGGTTGGAAATATCAGGATGTTATAGTTGGTATCAGAGCTCTAGTTTTAGGCAAAACTTAACATATATAGTAAATTTAATTACAGAATCACTTTCGTTCGAGCTTGAATTCCTTCTTCTTCGATCCGGTTTTCCTTTGAATTTTGAAAGATTCCCTTCGGTTCCAAAATCCATTCTTGTCTCTCCCTATTCGTATTCTCTTTATTTTGGAGTATCCCATAGCTCCACTGAATGATTTGTAAAAGGGTGAAACTCCTTTACAATAGGCATCGATTCACCGGAGGTTTATATATCCTCGGTTTAGATGCTGATATCTTTTGTTATGCCTGAATTCTATCTCTGGCGATAAGATTTCTATTTACCTCAGAAATTCTGCGTCGATCGTATTCTTGAGTCACGGTTGATGTGGTTAAGGTTGCCCACGATTTATACAGGTCTATCCACCTTCCTATTCTTCTATCTAATCATTTCATCTTTATTTCGAGCTTATCGTCTGCTTTGATTAGGGTCCCCTTGAATTTAAATCCCTATCTTTGTTTTGAAATCCATTCTAAAATCATCGAGTGAAGGGGGCGTATTTGTATTAAAATTAAAAATTGTTTTATATATTGTGTTGTTTGAGTTGTTAATATTAATTTGGGGATTCGACTAATTCGTCTGATCAACGCTATCGATAGGAATTCCAAAACACTTAAATAGAGCAAACTAACTGTCACGACCCAATTTTTTGACGCCCGAAAATCAACAAAAATACGTCCATTGTATTAAATGCTGAACAATCGAATGCTGGAAAACCAAACCGTAAGGGAAAGAAGAAGGAGGTAGAAGAAGAAAATAGAAAACAATATCAGAATCTCATAATCGCAGTGGAACAATATATAAAGATAACAGTAGATTTTTATTACAAAAGTATATGTAACTGTTTTACACATTACATCATCGGAGTACAACACAAACCATAGTAAAATATAGGACAGTTATATCGACTTGTCCTCACAAAATCCGACTATACAGCTTATACTACACAGCAGAATATACATCAAATACGTGTGATACGTCTCGCCATCCAGCTCGTCTCCTGAGCTCCACAACATCATATCCTATATTCTATAATACTTGGTCTGACCCGAGCATCATAGTGAAATAACACCCGAGTCAGTCTGGAAAACCAGCGTGAGAAACCACACTCAATTGGATTATTAAATCTTACAAAATCCTTTGAAATCAAAGGTATCTCGTAGGACTACGCGACAAATAAACATGTCGGGTTTTTACCTTACGATAACCAATAAATTTTCTTATCAACCTCTAATAGTATGGTAGTGTCTACATAAAAATACTTATTCAAATAGCGAAAATTGTCACATTCATTAAATTCCAGCATAATAGGTATACAAACAAGTCCGAAGGCACTTATTGGAGATTGGGTTTCCATCAATGGCAGGGCTATTGGGGTACCGCCCGTCACAGTATGTGATCAAGATCACCGTACCGAGGATCCACCCTGATCCCCGCTACACAAGACCAAAGCTACCCCTTACTGGATAGTCCTAATAAAATTACCCCGCGGTTGGGATCAGCAACCTCCCACACAGCCGAATAAAAAGGGACATCTGGACAGGGATGACCATACCCTAATTGGTTGCTATCCACTTAGCCTTGCTGCACCTCCCCTGTTTTAGCCATTCTCGGTTGATGACGCTTGAGGCTACCTTTTTAGAACACATCTCACTAAGAATGCTCGTCGTCCTCCTGAATATGTTCTGATAGCATTCATCCATACAAGTCCGTTCCGGGTCCGAACGGAACCGAAGACACTACTCCTACTACATCCATTTTGGAATCACCCTCAGGTTTAGTAGCGATTAGCCCTTGCACTTCACTGCTCCATCTTCGACTCCAAGCTCTTGTCTTCCTTACGAAAACGTTCAAACCAGATCGAAGTGGTTTTCGAAAAATTAATCCCGATCTAGGTCTTTTCAAAACGATCAACACATTGGCCAATATTGATAGTCGGTTATTTAACTATCAAATCACACAATCATCCAAACAATTGTTTCATTTCTACTGAAAAGCACCAAGTCCTAATAACTTAGGTTTTAAATAATTTAAATCACTTTATCTAAAGATATATATACTTTAAAACATCTAAAATAAAAGTCATTTTGATAAAGTATAAATATTAAGTAACAATCTTTTAAATCATAATGCTAGTTTAACCTTAAAAATAATCCCTACTATAACTAAATTAATGAATATTTACTTTAAAATCTTAAAACAATTTAAGTAGTAAATTCCTCTACAATGTTCCTTTAAACAACTTTATAACTTTTAATTTATAATTAAAAAATCTGCTTTGAAAACATACTCGGCTTTTCATGAAATTCACTTTCCGTTCCAATATAACCATCTAATCATTTATAAATCCTTCTTGATTTATCCCAATTTAATTTACATCTCAACCTATAAATTTCTTTCAATACTTTAAAAATAAAACCACTTTTATTTTTAAAACACATTTCCATCTCCTTATAATAATTTTCAAAATTATATACTTAAATTATTTACATTAAGGCTATTAAAATTACTTAAATAAAAATAATACATAAGAAATTTTATAAGAGTTTTTGAGTAAAACTTAAACAAAAATTTCCTTTTAAACTAAAGTTAATATATTAAATATTTATGTTAAAATTCCTTTTACTAATTTACCTTTAAAAATAATTAACTTAAATAAATATTTACTTTTTACTTTAAAATAATTAAAATAACAAATTTTCTAAAACATTTTTAAACTTCTAGTTTATACTTTGAAATCTTTTCTTTGAAAATATACTTAGTTTCCTAGGAAAATATACTTTCCAATTTTTAAAAATAAAATCAACCTTTTATTTTTAAAACGAGTAACACCTTTTTTATAAATTCCACCAAATTTGTACTTTCAAATTTATCCAGTGATAAATATTCTACTTTATTTATAAACCAGTTTACAAATTTCCATTTCTCATTTTCCTTTAAATCACAGTTTCTGAAACATTAAATCGATTTCAAACCGATTTCCTGGTTTTAAATTCCCTTTATAATTTATTACTCGACTTATCCAATTCCTAATAATTACTTATTTAAGAATTTTCTTTTCATTTCCTTTAAAAATCCAAACTTAATATATATATATATATATATATATCCATTTCTCAATATACCAATATGTATATTCAGCCAAGCAATAACATTCAATAATTTCAGTCCCTAATATAATCAATATAATATATCATAGATCATCAAATAAATCACATCGTTGAATATAAAATAAATTCAACGTTTTGAGGAGTCTAGCTGGATCTCTCTAACCTGTTTCCCTGCATCCACAGATGTTAGCACAATATAAAATACCAATCCTACTTCGAGGGGGTTATAGCGGTATAAAGGGTCATCCGCTATTATGCGGGGCGCATAGGGTCTCATGCACTATATAACGTGGGAATATCAATCACTTCAATATATATACACACGCTACCATATATACTATCACATCCAGACTGATAATAATCAATTCAAGAAATCAATCCAATAATTTAAATTTTCACCATTTAAATTAACGGTAATCCAAATGAGTGAGATTAACTCACCTTTATTTTATTCATAATCTGATCCAAACCGGCTTGTCTACCCTCAATTTTAGATCTTGTATAAGCACTATATGGATTTGTTAATATTTGAAATAAATCAAACAATTCATTACCATTTAAAAATTTAATTAACTAATGATTTAAATTTTAAACTAATAATTTCCTTTAAATAAATTATTTTGGTAACCAAAATAATTAAATAAGTCAATTAAACCAGTTTAATCTCCAAACCCATATTTTTTTAAGATAAACTAGTCGATTAAAATATTTATATATTTATTTTATTTCTTCTTTAAAACTACATATACCAAAATGACCTATATACATTTTAGAAATCCAACCTTTATAACTTCTACAACATTTTTCAAATCCTTATATTTTCCAAAATCGTGTGTATATATATACCTATTTCTATATTTATCTATATATATATATATATATTTAAATTTAAAATAGATATGTATATTCTTATATATATATATATATATATATATATTCTTTCTAGTAAATAAAAAAACAGAATTTTCTTTACTATAAAAACTTTTCTGCTTTAATATTCACATATTCGTAAAAATAAAAACTTGGTACAAATACATATATTTAAATCCCTTTCTCTATAAAAATACATATACATATACATACATACATACATATATATATATATATATCTGTGTGTGTGTGTATTACCAAATTCAAATTGAAAAAAATATATCCAATAGATATACCTTACAGAAATCAACCTAAATCGATCTCGACTGCACTGTCGACACACGCGACCTCCTCCCTGCCATCTGTTGAAAACCAGACATTACCCACGCAGCAGCCCTATCCCACCTCACCGTTCGCTCAATCCCTTTGCCATTACCAATCAGCGAGACTGCCCTCACCCTTCGATCGCGAGCTCCTAGAGTACGAACCAACCTCGACATCGCGCACACTCCATCGTCGAACTCTAGCCATACGGCTTCAGCGCACCGTCCCTCCCACTTACTTACTGCTCCTACGAATGCCGCTCTACCCTATCGAATATTGTACCGAGGCCTAAACTTGATTCACAATTGCAACGTCCCATGTTGCTCGCGATATCAATCGAAGAATTTTCGTTTTGAGTTCGGCCCCCCTTTTTTTCGATTTAATTTTTCGTTGATTTCGTGAATGAATAAGGAAAAGGGGAAAGAGGAGGGAACACAGTTTGATTTGGAGAGGAGGAATAGGGTTTGCATCCTAACTTTTGTTTGGCCATTTTTGATTTTTCATTTATAAAATTGTATTTGAACCAGCTTCTAATTTTCAAGCTTTTATTTCCTTTTCTCTGTTAAATAAAAAGAAGGAGAAGGAGGACATCTGGTATGTGATTAAAAAGGCAGTAGACACGTGTTCTAATGGTGGAAACGTGTTAAATTTGTGTATTTTATGTGAATATATATATATATATAATTTAAATTCAAATTCAAATCTTCTCGATTTACACACTTTGAAATTCCGATCCCCTATTGAGGCGTGTCACTAGGCATTCATAAGGTTATACCCCTATTCCAAACGTAATGGAAAAGGTTTCGAGTCCTAATTCGATCGAATGGAGAAGTTAGCTTTTTGGACTCAGCTATTATATTGAATTTCGATAAAGATTTCAGTGCGTTTATATATCGTACATTCACATGACAACTCCGAACACTATGAAATTTTAAACCCGATAATAATACACTATTAAGGATCCAATGGAACTA
Organism: Allium cepa; assembly: GCA_030765085.1. NCBI lineage: Eukaryota > Viridiplantae > Streptophyta > Magnoliopsida > Asparagales > Amaryllidaceae > Allium > Allium cepa. The sequence goes on along the minus strand of CM060935.1, from coordinate 784,457,085 downwards.
GTTTCGTTGAATTCCGAGGCTATTCCTCGAAAGGTTATTTTTTAATTATCGATTTAAATGATATATTTTCAAAGCTGAACAAATCATCTTCAAATTCAATTATAAAAGTTCTATTATCTTCAGTATTATCAATACAAATTTTATAAGCCTTTAAATTATTTTAAAGCCAGGAACTCCTGATTCAGTAATTTTTCCCAATTTTCAATTATTAAATTCAATATTTAAATTATCCAATAAATAGCGATATTTGAAATTCAAGTTAAAAACTAACTTTTAAATATTTAAAATCATTTAAATATTCAATTTCAAATATCTAAAATTTCGGGTCGTCACATTTCTCCCCCCATAAAAAAGTTTCGTCCTCGAAATTGCTAGGTAAGAAGAATGGTCCAATACCCGCTTACTATTTTCTCCGAAACCAAACAGTTTTTAAACAACTTCCCAAAACCGAACAGTTTTAACAACACCCAAAACAATCTTTTTATTAAAATACTATCACTCTTACTAACTTCCTAAACATTTTCATAATTTCCAAACAATATTATTTACTCAACCATTCAAATTATAATTTAAAATCAAATTTCTAATTATCAAAATTTTCTCAAAATTTTTCGAACTCCCTAAATTTTGAAAAATTTCGCCAGCGTCTCCTTTGCACGGCTAGCTCCGTACAACTACAAAACGCCTCTACGGGCCTCCAGATTTCAAAAGAAAACAAAATGCCAAGTGGCTAGATCAGAAAATCATCAAATTTCATATGACAATTATATACATACCTTTTTGTCGGCAATACAAGTTTATCTTTTGAAATCAAAATCAATAATTTCCTTTTATCTTTTAAATACCTGTATACTACATAGCAATAATATCAATCCCAGCATTCAAAATCATTTTATACATTTCTTTACAAAAGTTTCGATATCGATTTCATTTAAGCCCGTACGATGCACATATATCATCCGTACGCAATACCCAATCCGATCACTCACTCGATCACTTAATTTCACTTCCAAACTAGTATCGTCCCCCCGACTTCCTAGTGCGAACTCAGATCTGGTTTCTTGATCAGAAACTGTCATTCTCCTTGCATAGCCATACACTATGATAGAGAATTTTAAAATCAATACAAATCCATATCCAGGATTCGCCTTCGAAAATCGAGTGAAAAATCCCAACTCGGATCGATATATTTATCTCAAAATTCTATGCTCGATTTGGATCAAATCGTTATGCGAATAAAACAATATACGTATATCCTACGTATTTATCCCAATTGATTATTATTATATCAATTCTCTTTTATTCCCATTTACTTTGATTTCTATTCACTTATTCATAATCTCATTTCACATAGCCTTGTTAGATCTTCACTCAAACACTTACTCAACATATTTTTCCCGACACCAATTTTTACATAAGAATTCCTACCTAAATTTTCTTAAGTTTATTATAAATATTTTATATACTTCTTATATTTATTTTCACTTCATAACTTAAGCTTTTATATCTATTTTTTTTTCATTTAACTCAAATTTCCAATTCCATCTTGAATTCAATTTACCTTTCCATTTTAAATATTGAATTTTATTTATCCTATCCAAATAATATTTAATTAACCATTTCTTTAATTAGTTCCACTTACTAATTTATTCATATCTCAAACACTTTCATTTCCAAACCTTATAATTTTTAGTCCACTTCGTACTAATTTTTCAATTTCACTTGAATTCAGTTTTTTCTTCCTTTCGCCTATTTATTCCCAATCAAATTCAATTTTTTTTACATGATTCAAGTCAAATCTCATTCCATTATTCCATTCCAATTCATTTTCTTACCCACTTAAATCAATTTGTTTATTTACAAATTTTATTTTCAATCCTTTATTCTGTTTAGTCCAACTTGACTAATTTTTCATTTCATTTTATTTAACACAATTCAAATTTAATTCCAATATTCAACTTCCGTTTTACTTACTTACAAATGTAATTCCTTTTGTTTCTCTATACATTTGTTTACAATCTTAATAAACTTATTTTCAATAATCATTTTTCCTCAAAGCTCACTTTTACTTAACTAGATTTACTTACATTCCAATTAAATTTCAAACTTCTATAAGTTTTCCATTTATTTAAATTCCATTTATTTAAATTCCATTTTCTAATTTCTTTTAACTTACATCAATTAATTAGCTTACCTTCCAACTTATTTTGTTTTTACGCTTACTCTTGTTTAACCCTTATCAAGTTGAATTTTATTCCAAATAATTTCAAATTCCCATAAGTTATCAAACTAATTCATATACTATAAACATCTTTTATTAAGATTCCAGAGTGTAAAAAAAATTTCAAAACCATTTTTGAAATCAATTATATATATACAATTCATTTGCATATCAAATTATTCTTTGAATTTTGAACCAAACCCAGTTTTGCAAACAATTCCAATTTAAAACAATTTAGCAGTAATCCCTCTCTTGGAAACTCGAAAATGAACACCAATGATGTCGCGATCATCATCGGAGTTATTTTCCAGCAACCGAAAAGAGTTTAGTGCTTTTATCCCTTCAACAACATTTTTTTACAAATATTTTTAAATTCCAAATCTCACCAGATTACATATCCAATTCAAAAATATTTTCCAAATAATATCACCATTATTTCTCCAAAACCTTTGAAAATCATTTTCAAATCAAAGGAATTTAACTTCTAAAATTTCAATTCCAATTCTTTTAATCCCTATTCAAAAATTACTCTGGCATCTTATTTCAATTTATAAATCACATTTTTGATTCACATTTCAAATTCCATTTTGTTATCTGAATTTATTTCCTTAACCTTTGGTTATGATTTCAATTCCTATTTTAAATTTTTGCACAACAATGATAATAGTTTAATATTATCACTTGCTAACAAACAAGCAACCATATACTATAATAATTTACAAAAATTATTTCTTTTACATACAAAAATAATTTGGGAAAAATTATTTCATTTACCTACTTTTTAAAACGATACTGTGTCGATTTATCTCGTTTAAGAGTTTAGAAACACCTATCGGTGACATGGCGTCCCATATATATAAACCAGAATCCATAAACACTCAACCGATAAGTCAACACAATATACATATTTTATATTAACTAACAAATACGCGCTCATATTTATTAATACACTAAAACTCATTCTTGAGTACTACAGACTCTATTTCAAATGAGTAATCTCCCCAAGGTTCTCGCTTAACCTTCAGCTCTGATACCAACTGTCACGACCCCATTTTTTGAGGCCCGATAATCGACATCAATACGTCCATTGTATTAAATGTGGAACAATAGAATGTCGAAAAACCAATCCATAAGGGAAAGAAGAAAGAGGTGGAAGAAGAAAATAGAAAACAATATCAGAATCTCACAATCGCAGTGGAACAATATATAATAGATAACAATAGATTTTCAATACAAAAGAATCTGTAACTGTTTTACACATTACATCATCAGAGTACAACACAAACCATAGCAAAATAATGGACAATTATATCGACTTGTCCTCACAAAAGCTGACTATACAGCTTATACTGCAAAGCGGAATATACATCAAATACATGTGATACGTCTCGCCATCCAGCTCGGCTTCTGAGCTCCACAGCATCATATCCTGTATTCTATAATACTCGGTCTGACCCAAGAATTATAGTGAAATAACACCCGAGTCAGTCTGAAAAACCAGCGTAGGAAAACACACTCAATTGGATTATAAATTTTCAAAATCCTTTGAAATCAAAGGTATCTCGTAAGACCACACCACAAAAAAAAAACATGCTGGGTTTTTACCTTACGATAACCAAAACATTTTCGTATCAAATCCTATGATATTATGGTAGTGTCTATATACAAATACTTATTCAAATTGTTGAAATTTTTACAGTCATTAAATTCGAGCATAATAGGTATATAGACAAGTCCGAAGGCACTTATTGGAGATTTGGATTCCATCAATGGCAGGGCTACTGGGGTACCGCCCGTCACACTACATTGTCTAGATCACCGTACCGATGATCCACTCTGATCCCCTGCTACACATGACCGGAGCTACCTCTTACTGGATAGACCGAATAAGATCATCCCACGGTTGGGATCAGCAACCACCCACACAGCCAAATAAAAAGGGACATCTAGACAGGGATAACCTTACCTTAATTGGTTGCTAGACACGTAGCCTTGCTGCACCTCCCATGTTTTAGCCATTCCTGGTTGATGTGGATCGAGGCTACCGTTTTAGAACACATTTCACTTAGAATGCTCATCGTCCTCCTGACGATGTTCTGATAGCATTCATCCATACAAGTCCATTTCGGATATGAACGGAACCGAAAGCACTATTCCTACTACATCCATTTTGGAATCACCCTTAATATTAGTAGCGATTAGCCCTTGCACTTCACTTCTCCATCTTCGACTCCAAGCTCTTGTCTTCCTCACGAAAACGTTCAAACCGGATCGAAGTGGTTTTCGAAAAATTAATCCCGATCCCGGTCTCTTCGAAACAATCAGTGCATTGGCTAATATTGATAGTCGGTCATTTAACTATCAAATCACACAATCATCCGAACAATTGTTTCATTTCTACTGAAAAGCACCAAGTCCCAATAACTTAGATTATAAATAATTTAAATCACTTTATCCAAAGATATATATACTTTAAAACATTAAAAATAAAACTACTTAAAGGCTTTATTCAAAATAATAGTTATAAAATTCCATAATAATTTTTCAAGTGAAACTTAGCCAAAAACTACCTTTAAAATAAAAGTCATTTGATAAAGTATAAATATTTAGTAATAATCTTTTAAATCATAATGCTAATTTAACCTTAAAAATAATTAATACTATAATTTAATTAATAAATATTTACGTTAAAACTTAAAACAATTTAAATAATAAATTCCTCTAATACATTCCTTTAAACAACTTTAAAACTCTTAACTTATACTTTAAAAATCTGCTTTGAAAACATACTTGGGTTTGCACGAAATTCACTTTCCATTCCAGTATAACCTAATCATTTACAAATCCTTCTTGATTTATCCCAATTTAATTTACGTCATAACCCGTAAATTTCTTTCAATACTTTAAAAATAAAACCACTTTTATTTTTAAAACACATTTCCATCTCCTTATTATCACTTTCGAAAATATGTACTTAAATTATTTACATTAAGGCTACTAAAATTACTTAAATAAAAATAATACATAAGAAATTATATAAGCGTTTTTGAGTAAAACTTAAACCAAAATTTCCTTTTAAACTAAAGTTATTATATCAAATATTTATATTTAAATTCCTTTTTTTTTAAAAATCATAATACTAATTTACCTTTAAAAATAATTAACTACCACAATTAACTTAAATAAATATTTACTTTTTACTTTAAAATAATTAAAATAATAAATTTTCTAAAACATTCTTAAAAAACATTTTAACTTCTAGTTTATACTTTGAAATCTTTTATTTGAAAATATACTTTGTGTTCCAGGAAAATATACTTTGCAAAATTTTAAAATAAAATCACCCTTTTATTTTTAAAATGAGTTGCACCTTTTTTATAAATTCCACCGTAATCTATACTTTCAAATTTATCCACTTATAAATGTTCCACTTCATTTATAAACCCGTTTACAAATTTCAATTCTCATTTTCTTTTAAATCACAGTTTCCAAAACACTATATCGATTTCAAATCGATTTCCTGGTTTTAAATTCCCTTTAAAAATTATTACTCGACTTATCCAATTCCCAATAATTACTTACATAAGAATTTTCTTTTCATTTCTTTTAAAAATTCAAACTTAATATATATATATATATATATATCCATTTCTCAAAATATCAATATATATTCTGCCAAGCCATAGCATTCAATAATTTCGATCCCCAATATAATCAATATAATATATCACAGATCATCAGATAAATCACATCACTGAATATAAAATAAATTCAACGTTTTGAGGAATCCAGTTGGATCCCTCCAACCTGTTTCCCTGCATACACAGATGTTAGCACAATATAAATACCAATCCCACTTCGAGGGGGATATCCCAGAATAAAGGGTCATCCGCTATTATGCGGGGCGCATAGGTTCTCATCTGCTATATAATACGGGAATATCAATCACTCATATATATATATATATATATATGTATGTATGTATGTATGTATGTATGTATGTATATGTATACTACCATATATACTATCAGATCTAGACTGATAATAATCAATTCAAGAAATCAATCCAATAATTTACATTTTAACCATTTAAATTAACGGTAATCCAAATAAGTGAGATTAGCTCGCCTTTGTTTTATTTGCAATCCGATCCAAATCAGCTTGTCTCTCACCAATTTTAGACCTTGTATAAGCATTATAGGATTTGTTAATATTTTAAATAAATCAGACAATTCATTACCATTTAATAATTTAATTAACTAATGATTTAAAATTTAAACTAATAATTTCCTTTAAATAAATTATTTTAGTAACCAAAGTAATTAAAACAGTTTAATCTCCAAACCCATATTTTTTAAAATAAACTAGTAGATTAAAATATTTAATATTTATTTTATTTTCTTCTTTAAAACTACTTATACCAAAATGACCTATATACATTTTAGAAATCCAATCTTTATAAACTCTACAAATTTTTAAAAATCCTTATATTTTCCAAAAGCTTGTATATATATCTATCTATTTCTATATTTATCTATATATATTTAAATTTAAAACAGATATGTGTATATAAATATATATATTTCCTTTCCTATAAATAACACAGAATTTCCTTTACTGTAAAAACTTCTCTGCTTTAATATTCACATATTCGTAAAAATAAAAACTTGGTATAAATACATATATTTAAATCCCTTTCTCCGTATACATACATACATACATACATACATATATACATATATATATATATATTACCAAATTCAAATTGAAAAATTAAAAAAAAATCCCACAGATATATCTTAAAGAAATCAACCCAAATCGATCTCGACTGCACTTTCGACACATGCGACCTCCTCTCTGCCATCGGTCGAGAACCAGACATCACCCACGTGAGCAGCCCCATCCCACCTCACCGTCGCTCAATCCCTTCACCATTATCAATTAGAACGAGACTGCCCTCACCCTTCAATCATGAGCTCCCAGAGTATGAACCTACATCGACTACATGTACACTCCATCGTCAATCCCTAGCCCTACGGCTTGAGCGCACCATCCCTTCCACTTACTCACTGCTCCCACTAATGCCGCTCTACCCTATCGAACAGTGTGCTGAGGCCCAAATTTGATTAACAATTGCAGCGGCCCATGTTGCTCATGATATCAATCGAGGAATTTTCTTTCTGAGTTCGGCCCCTCCTTTTTTCGATTTAATTTTCTGTTGATTTCGCGAATGAATAAGGAAAAGGTAAAAGTGGAAGGAACAGGGTTTGATTTGGAGAGGAGGAACATGGTTTGCGACCTAACTATTGTTCGGCCATTTTTGATTTTTCATTTATAAAATTGTTTTTGAACCACCTTCTAATTTTCAAGCTTTTATTTCCTTGTCTCTGTTAAATAAAAAGAAGGAGAAGGGGGACATCTGGTACGTGATTAAAAAGGCAGTGGACACGTGTTCTAAGGGAGGAAACGTGTTAATTTGTGTATTGCACGTGAATATATATATATATATATAAAATTCAAATTCAAATTCAAATCATCTCGATTTATACAATCTTAAATTTCGTACCACTATCGAGGCATGCCGCTAGGCCTTCATAAGGTTATACTCCTATTCCGAATGCAATGGAAAGGGTTTCGAGTCCTAATTTGATCACATGGAGAAGATAGATTTTTGGACTCAGTTATTATATTAAATTTTCGATAAAGATTTCAGCGCATTTATATATCGTACGATCACACGACAACTCCAAACACTACGAAATTTAAAACCGGATAATAATACACTATTACAGATCCAATGGAACCAATTTTGTTGAATTCCGAGACTGTGCCTTGGAAGGCTATTTTTAAATATCGATTTAGACGATATATTTTCAAAGCTGAACAAATCATCTTCAAATTCAATTATAAAAGTTCTATTATCTTCAGTATTATCAATACAAATTTTATAAGCCTTTAAATTATTTTTAACAAGCCTAGAACTCCAGATTCAACAATTTTTCCAAATTTCCAATTATTAAATTCAATATTTAAATTATCCAATAAATAGCGATATTTGAAATTCAAGTTAGAAACTAAATTTTAAATATTTAAAATCAATTAAATATCCAATTTCAAATATCTAAAATTCCAGGTCGTCACACTGACAGAATTGTTTTCAAAATTTAATAATTTTGTATGATTATATTATATATAGATATAAGTAAATTTTCTAAAAGATAATTTATTTTGGTTGTTTGAAATGATAATATTTGATTTTCATTTATTATTTTGTAAATCATTGACTATTGCCACATTACAAATAATTGAACTATAAAACATGTTTATAAATTTATTTGGAATTTAAATTAAGAATTTGAGAATTTAATTTCCGGTGATTTCAAACTCTGGTTTAAAATTTTAAAAATACATATTATTTTGAGTATTCTCAAAATGAAATCGTTTCCAAAGAAATTTTAAATGTTTAAATCAGTGCTTTCCTCTTTTGTCGCTGGAAAATAATTTCGGTGATGGCGGCTGCATCATCGACATTCATTTTCGAGTTTCAGAGCGAAGAGACCATTCAGTTGCTTTGCTGCACGTTTGTTTTGAAAAATAAATTGTTTTGAATTTCTAAAGTTTGACTTGATTTATAATATATATATAGGTATATTATTATATATTAGATTTGATATATATAGTGTACACACACACACACACACACACACACACACACACACACATATATATATATCTAAATGGTTTGAAGTGTACTGGAAATTCAATTCTTAAATTTATGTTAAAGGATGATTTTAATTATAAATAAATTCAAAATTTTTGAATAAAAATCTAAACTTGAAATAATTGAATTTGAAATTTTTTACTGTATAATACTCAATTACATTCCATCACAACTCACCTAAATTTTTCAGACGTTGAACATGTAATTAGATAATATACAGTATAAAATGATTTTATAAATAAAATTTGAGTGGTTATAATAAATGTTATATACTTAAATTTTAATTATAAAGTGTTAATAGAGATAAATAGAATAATAAGTTGATTGAATAGTAAATGAGACAAATTAAATAAAATTCCGACTAAAAGAAACCTTTTTTGAATCAGATACTAATAAAATGAAATTAAATCAACTGAAAAATTACCTTGAATTTAAAATCAATTATTGAATATTATTTTGTTTAATTTGAAATTTATATGGTTTAAATTAATTGTTTTATTTTGTAATTCATGTCTATTTTCTTCTGGTTGTTTCTATTCTCCTACCTCGTTCCTTTTCGGGGACGAAAAGTACTGAGTGGAGAAGAGTGCAACGAACCGTAAATTTTATTGGTTTTATTTATTTAATTAATTGAAATTTTGTGAAATTTTAAATAATAAAATTTAGAAATATAAATTTGATATTTGGAATATATCTACTTTTACATAGCGAATGGTAAATTTCATTTGACAATATGAAAGTTTATTTTCTTGTGTAAATTTATTTAAATTCAAATCTGTTAGAATTGATGATAATAAAATGTTTTCCAAACCTGAATATTTTTATATAATAAATTTGTAAATCATCTTATGAGTGAGACCTCATATTTTGTTTCTTCAAATTTGAACCACTATTGCTTCGTTTATCTTGTTTTCGACAAATTGGTAGCATATTTGGTACCAATTATCGACTTTTGATAGGATGATCGTCCACTAATATCTGTGCACCTTTTGATTGTCTTTTCATGTTGATCTTTACGGTATATTCATTTGTGTGTTTCGGTGTCAGGTACGCGCCGAAAAAGCGAAACAATCCACCATATCGATAACATTTTGAACCTTTTGGTTCCTTTGTCCTTTCAAATGCTAGCCGTGTAATCCAAGCAACACTCAGCTTTTAAATTATTCCACCTGAATATACATCTTGACTCTTAATATCCCTTGAAATTTATTATATTCAGTTGTCCTTTGGTTGTCCATCTTTTATTTTCGTTCTCTAAAAAAGTGGATATCAGATCTATATTCATATTTCCTGTAGCATGCTCATCTTCTCTATCCTTATTCTTTTCCTTGCCCACGTGCCACCCTCTTCTTTTCCCCTCTCGTGCAACATACTTTCCCACACACTACTGTACCCTCCGACCGTGACCCAACCACCAAAACAAGCAGTAGCCACCTTTCATCTTCCAGCCCTGCAAGCTTCTCACAGCCCGCTGTTCGACGTGGCCGAATACTCACTGCCCGACCCTCTTCCCAGACTTTGCCTTGTCACTACCTTCGCCTAGTGCTTCTCCTCCACACCATCAAGTCTCGACTGACCTATCGGTTTCCCTACCCACCTAGTCGAGTTTCTTTGTTAATATATATTAAGGTATTTTATATATATTTTATATTACAAGTATATATGCTTGTTGTATATTCTATTAGAAAAGAAATATGTATATGATTTCTAAAACAATAGTTTGCAGTGGTATAGATGTTTGTATATATGGGTTTTGTTGTTATATGTAAGTATATATTTGGTTGCAGTTTTTATACAAGCATACAAGAGTTTTAAAAGATATGTTTGTTTTATATATAAACGGTTATATATATGAGTTCTGTAAAGTTACTTTGGTTTTAGGAAAGAATGTCAGAGAAGAATTTGTTGGTTATACTTAAAGTATATAGGTATATATGGTTTTAAATGATATATATATATATATATATATATATATATATGGCTGTATAAGGTATAGGTTACATTTTAGTTTTGTCTGCTAGTTTATATACTATTTTCATAAGCTCATATATGCTCAGTTGAGTTATTTATATAAGCAGTTTGCGTTTCTATATATATATATATTATGCAGTTTGTTGCTATATGTGTTTCTATACTAGTTATATACGCAGTTTGTTTTCTATATTATGTCCTATATTGTTACGGTATGTATATTCGTATTATATTACTATGTGTTATATATATATAATTTATATTATAAAGGCTTAGTTTTTCCTTCTTTTGCTGTTATATTGTATATATCTAGTTTTATATTTTATACAGCGGTCTTAATTGTTTTTTAAAAGTGTTTTATAAATATATCATACGTCAAGACTATGGTAATATTTTGAAGCAGGTTGAAAATTTATAACGTGTACTATATACACGATGACTTTATTATATATATATATTTGTTGTATCTAATATATATATATATATATATATAGTATATATTTGTATAAGGTTAGCCTGTTGTGAACCTGTAAGTTGGATACATATGTTTAGTTATATTTTACATATATTCGTTTGCATGTATTGTCTTCTTCAAGTAAGAAATGACATATATATATATTTAACTTAAAATATGTTTGAATTTAGCATATGATTTTATACATTTATAATATATATAGTTATATATATATATATATATATTCACTTATACCAATTATTTTCATCAATCCAATTCTGATTGATTTCGTCAAATCCTATTTATCAACTTTGATCGTCGAATTCGTGCCAATTTTGCTTTGATTTGGAATTCGTAGCTTGTTCTGTTGTTAAACTCCTCTAGCCTTGAAATGTGAGCAATCACTCTTATATTTATTAAATTTGATTCAAATTGAAACGACAATTGAAATATGCTGTTGTTAGTTATTTACATTGCTATATATATGATGTTATCTGTATCTATTCACCTGTGACATCTGACACCTTTATCTGTTATTTATATTGATGATATATGCATGTTATATTATTATCATATCTGTAATCACCCTCCAAGTTCCATGTTAGTATACAATTCCCTATGGGTTGAAATGATGCATACCCGAACGATATGTAGAATATGAGAAAATTGTTATGGGTTGAAATGATAAATCCAAGCGATTTTCATTTGAATTGAATATGGGATTGTGGGTTGAAATGATATTTACCCATATAGATTTAAATTGCGGATTGAAATGATAAATATCATATCACTTGACCATAGGATAGAAAATCATATACAGACACCGTTGATCTTTATATATAAATATTTTGAAAATGATTTCTATGGTTTTGGAAAGAAATATATGGTTTAACAAATATTGACTTTTAAATATTATATATAAATGTTATTTTATATATAGTTAAATTCTTGATTTTAAATTATATGCTTTGAATTTTTTTAAATTTATAAGTTATTTTGGAATTATAAATTTTAAGATTTACTTATGATTTCACTACTTTAAAGTATGTATAAATTAGGTTTATTATAAAATAAGTTTAATAATAAGATTTAATTTAATAAAGTTTGGTTTAAGTTATATATAATATGTTCAAGTATTATTTAAAATTTTACTTTTAAATATAGTGTTTGTAATAATTTTTAATAAATTAAGGTTGGGAAGATAGATTTGAAATTGATTTGAAATGGTATTTAATTAAGAATTTATTTAATTAAATCATTTCGAAACTTATGAAATTTGAGATTTTTAAAGGATATGAATTTATAACTTAATTTTGGTTTAAGGTGTTTTAAACAAATATTTCGAGTTTAAATAAACTGAAGGAAATATTTAGTCTGTAATTTGAAGTTTTATTTAAATGATGTTGGATTTTATTAAGTGAATATTTCAAAACTAAATATTTATGAAGATAATTTGAGATATATATGAATTTATCAAATTTATTTTTGAAAATGTGGAACATTTAAACTTTGAAATATATTAAACTTGAAATGGTTTATTTTGTAGTTCAAATCTGTATTTGAAGTCGATATAATTTGAAATGGTTTATTGAGAAACTGAATTGAACTCAAATTAATGATTTGAGATTGGATTAAATTTGAATTTTGGAATTTGTGTTGATTTGGAATTGATTTTTGAAATTTGAGGAAGCTATTTTATTCTATAAAGTATTTTAAATTATATTTAAACTATTTATATATTTTACTTTATAAAATATTTTCATATAAACTATTTTAATATAAATCATTTCTAATATAAACAAATTTTTAATATAAACTATTTTAATATACTAATTATTTTAATACAAACTATTTTAACTTATAACTCTTTTATATAAACTATTTTACTTTATAAACTATTTATTATATATACTATTTTAATATCTAAACTGTTTAAGTGGTTGAAGCTATGTTTTCAAAGTTATGAATTTCAAAGTATTATGTTTGAAAGTGTTATAATTTCAAGTGTTTGGTTTCAAAAGTGTTATAACTTTGAAAGTGCTTTGATTTTGCAAAATGATATATTTGAAATGGAAATGATATCGTATTGATATGGTTTTGAAATGGCAATGATATTTTGGTTTTGAAGTATAAACTATTTTGAAATAACCGTGGTGTTATAATAACGATTGATCGTTAAAGAGACCAGGATCGGATATTGTCACTCTTCCAATACCGAAAACTACTTTAACAACTGTATAAGCGGTGGAGACTCCAGAATGAAGTAGGATGGTGGCGATGATCCTAAAGGTATATTTACGTGGACCTAACACCCGTGAGTTAGCATAAGGTGGCTAAAACAGGAGCGATTCTGGGCCAAGTGAGGTCATTCCTTCAATCGGGCACATTCCTTCGATATTATATTCTGATTTTGTGATTGATTTCGTGGCCACACTTGATTTTTTATTTGGGAGTGTGTTTCGAGGTGGGCGGTAGTGGCTGATATGTGTTACCACCGTCCCGGATGCGTAATCAGCAAATCTACCATGGCATTGCCTTATTGTGCAGTGTCACCTACCCTATCGAGACCACTACGAGTTTATTTTGTGTCGTACTATGGAGTATCCTCTGGTAGCCTCTTGATCAGGAGGTGTTACGGGACTGTATAGACTATTGGCACTATAAAATATGTTAAGGGGGATATGGGTAACGCCTTAATGCTATTTTAATAGTTTACTTTACAGTAGACATTTTTATAATAGCGTATATTACTACATAGTTGATAGTTTAACGGATCCTTAGAGGATGGTTACCCCAAACATCCTTTGAGTTATTTGTATTTCTGTTGTTATTTCACTCGAGTTGGATTTATTGATAAAGAATGTTAATCTTGACTTGAGTGTTTTGTGTTTTTCTTTACGCTCGGGTCAGACTGAGTGTACCAGTATTTGAGACTTGCCTTTGGAGTTGGAGCTTCGCTAGAAGATCCATCTATCGATTCTACTTTCGGTTATTCAGTTGATTCCAGTGGTGCATTCATATTTTGTATTTGACTATTGTATTAAGACATCTATATATTCGAGACTTCTGTTGTATCTTGTTTAACTCTGTTATGTATATAGTAGCTTCATGAACTACCATTCCTTTGTTTCTGCTGCATTATTGTTGTATTACTTCGTGTCTATGATACTATGATTATTTATTTACTGTATATGTTGGGTTTTTAACAAATATAAATTAACAATCTGGTATTTTGAGCAATTCAAATCCAGCATGTGTAGATGTGAATGGTTGGAAATATCAGGATGTTACACAGCCGGACCATTCTGATCGACGGCTACCGGTCAACTGCTAAGGGTCTAGAGTCAACCATTTGCGAACAAAAGTTTAAGGTTTTGCATATTTTCAATGTTGATTGTTTATTATAGTTAGACATAACGTTAATGGGTTAACCCTAGTTCTAATATAAATATCATTTTACAATTCAGTTTAGGATTTGTTGATTTAGGGTTTATAAATTAAAGGAGATGTAAATATCAGTTTCAAGTTAACAGTTTGCTGTTTGTTCAATTCTAGCCTAGTTTGCATGTTCCAATTCAGGGTTTTATATAGTTCAATTTATATTTCTAGCACCCTAAACCAATTATAATAGATTAAATTAACTGTAACAATCATCTTGCTAAAATTGTTTCCACTCACCTCAAGTCTATGATCTTAATATTGATCTTGCCGGAGAATCACCCCTTCATTCGCTACCTATGCTTGCTCCGCCATGATTCAAATGCTTGGTTTCTCCTAGGTTGCTTTTATTTTATTTTAATAAAATTTTAAAGTAGGGAATGAGGGAAAATTTTGGCAGAGTTTTGTTACTGTGTTCTGTTGATAGAGTTTTAGGGTTGGATTAGGCTAATATTTATAGGGGTTGGGTTTAGTTTAGGTCATTAGATCAATCTACACCATTTGAACACATCGTAGGAAGCTCCAAACGCTCGATTTTTATAAGTCAATAGTCGAACGGTTTTACCCATAGGTCGACCTCTATTGATCAACCATGGACTCTTCTAGGTCGACCGTTTCCTTTGTTAATTTGTGAAGTTTTTATTTTTAGTTTCTTATTTCATTTCCAATTTTTCTAACGCCTGTACTTTCTCCACACTAACTCCAGTTACGAAGTGTTATATATGAAAATCGTCTTGAAAATTGCTACAAACAGATTTTATAGCAAATTCAGACGTCTATGAAAATTTTCTTTTTATCCCTTATTTTAATTAAATTTGTTGTTTTATTAAATTTTCGTTTAAATTTTTATTAAATTCTTGTCAAATCTTACATAAATTTCCAAAGTGTTAAAGATTCGATATTATTTTACGGACGGATTGACCGAGGAGGTACAAAGTTGTGATAGACTATGGCTATTAGTGGGATTGGGATGGATGACAGGCGTAGATTGGAAATAGGACATAACAAACAACGTCGAAACAAACCTAATTTCAGTGCCCATAAATCCCATCTAACCTTAGGTACATCTTAGGGTGACTGTTAAGTTGATAATATTTAAACAATACACAGTACATAGAGTTATCAATCTATGCTTTCAAAATCTCATAGCGGAATGGATAAAATATAATATCAAAAACAAGTACCCACTTATAAAAGAAAACCGTTTCAAAATAAATGTTATCATTCAAATCTCATAACATGTATACATAAAATCTCTATATGCAATATTGCAAAATAACTTAATTGTTTGAATTAGGTACATTAAAAATAATTGAAAAGCATTAAAATATAGATAACTTCCACAAGTCTTTATCTCCACCTTCATATCCTAAATCAACATTGTCTCCCCTAACCTATGTGCTGTAATCAGGAGTGGGTCAGAATAATAAATGTTTGATGGAATGAAAATATCCAGCTTTACTGTAATTATATTTGGGCGATATCTTTTAGATAAGAAATATGTCTTACGTATTTACACTATACCATACTGATAAGTTTAATAGTAAGCCTAAAGGCTTTTCCAGTCAATTCCAAAATTAATGCAACTACATTGCAAGAGTAAGCATCCAAATCACTTAATACTTTTTATTAAGAATTAGTTAGACTTTAACCATTTAATACCTATAAAATAGGCAGGTCCTCATCATTTGAAACCTAACCCATTTCCAATCCATTCCAAATTCTAACGCAACTATCCTTAGTGATGCAAGAGAGAGAGCCTACAAAACAATTAATGCCTTTTTATTTGGAATTAGGTAGGCTCTGACCACTTAATACATATAAAATGGGAAGGTCCCCATCATTTAATATTTAAACCAAGGTAGGTTCCTAAGTGGTTCTCACTAACTGAATTGTAAGAAATCCCATCGGGTCACTTAATACTTCTAATAAAGGAAAGGGGCGGACCCTATAATAGCCACTTAATTCCTCTAACCTAAAGCAGACCCCTTTTGAAGAATTCACCTATCCTATCAATAGTGTAACTTATGGCACGTAATCGAAGCATGACATCTCGGATTAATCGGACCGATCGTAGGTACTAGTATCCAGATTGACTTGGCATGTTACCAAACCAAATTGAGACTAACTGCACATCCATTGAGATTATTTATTATATGTGATGTCCTACTTCAGTCCGCAAAGTCATACTGCTGATAGTCAGATATAACTATGCAGACTTCTATGTAACTTTGGACTGACTTTGCATCCCTATAACTTAGTCATACTTTACATGTATATTGATTGTATACATACACCATCCTGCATAATTAATAGTTTAGACCATATAAGATAACCCCTTATTATGCCTCTAATTAGGGATTATACTCCATAATAAACATTAACTACCTTCCTACACAACTAATACTATTTAACTATTCTATTAATACTAATCAATACGTTCAATATGCTAATTGCGTTATTAATTTTAATAATCAATATGTTAATATTACACACACATACGAAATTCAAACAAGATATTTCTAGTCACACACAAAGAAACTGCTAATTAGTTTAAATGTCAAACTCTTAAAAGTCTCAAATTCAAAACAAAATATAGCTAATATCCCTAGCCAATAACTAACTTCTATGCAGAAACGAACAATACCAAACTCATTGCATAGTAACATAGTAGAATTTACATTTACTATTCCAAGGAAAACAAGTCTTATAATTTAGATCTTTCATGCTTTATTCAAATTATATACACAGTACCCTAAAACTGAAAAGGGTCGGTACATGTTTAATATACAGAAATAGGAAGTGCAAACTACGTAATAATCAAATGCATACTTTGCGCACCATTTCTAACTTTATTTCCCTTTAGAACACTTTTTCTAATAAAAGTGAAATCAAAGAAATAAAGTGGAATGGATAATAAATTATCTAAATTTCAAGTACATATATAATCCTACTATGTTAAAACAAACTATTGAATTTCTAATATATTAAAAATTGACAATTTATTTAGAGAAAATTTCGAGGGCTTTAGATGTTTTATTTTTGTTTACCAATATTTCCTAAGGCATACATTAAATCCAAATAAATACTATTCAATTACAAAAATATGAATAACTTCATATTTCCACTCACAGAGAGTTATTTGCTTCCTAACTAGATTGGATTCCACCACACCCAATTCCCTTTCAGATCTCCCTATTTTGAAATATATGACAAAGTAAATTGTATATAGAAACTAGATTTAGAATCAGAGACAAGGGAGCAATAGAATTAGAAATCAAAAGAATTAAATATCCGAACCTCGTACTTGAATATCCTAACCGATTTTTAAATCTAAAGAAGAAGAAGAAGAAGAAGATATGATCTGATTTATACCTCTTTCAACTCTTTGTTAGATCTTCCCCCTTCAGAATATATAACATATGAATTGTATATAAACTAGATTAAAAATCAGAAACTAGAGAGGAGAAGGATTGGCAAATTTAATTAAATTAGAGATTAAAATTCTTTATTAGAAATCTAACTGTTTCTGAAAACCTAAGGGGAAAGGTTTTATAGAGCTTCGTTGTAGCGTTCAAAATTTTATGAAAAAAAGTGAGGGGTCGAGGGTCTATTTATAGAGGTAGGAAGGAACCAGAACCATCAAATTAAAATAGTTAAATCTGAAGTGTTCATTTACACAAAACACTAGCCGTTCGACATCCATCGGTCGATTGCTTGCTCCAAGGCGGTTGACCAGTCTTTTGGTTTTGACCATATACTATTTCTTCCATTTAATTTTTATTAGTTACCTTATTTAATTTATTGCTTACTCAATTAATTCTTATGTTAATCAGGTTAGCTCAAACGTTAAGCATCCCCTAACATTACAAAATTTTAAATTCAAATATTTAAATTTTAAATCTAAACTTATTTGAATTATCTTAAATTCGAAAACTTATCCATAACTTCTCCGTTTGAACTCGATTTCAACATATTAAAAATGAAAATTGATCAAAAAAATGATCATGGATGCAAATGATGTAACTTCAATGACTAGATTCTGAAATTTATGAAATTTTCTTTTTTAACCTTATTTTAATTATTAAATTTTGTGGGCTATTATATTCTCTCCCTCCCTTAAATAGAATTTCGCCCCTGAAATCACCAAAGGCAGATGTGTAACATGTACTCATCAACCATATTATACAACCAAGTTATTTAGAATAATCTACACAACCATATACTCAACCATAAATGCATTATGATTCCGTATGAAACATACTATATGTGAGTACAATCCTAGAGTGAATGTAAGGTCGTGACTTATAACCATGTATGCAAGCATCCCAAATGTACAAAAACTTCTATAGGGTGCAAAATTATGAGTAAAAAGTGTGACAACCGTCTTCTACTATCCAATCTAACAACCACGATGCAAATAAATACATATTTTCAGGGGGAAAGTTTACCAAAGAAAAGCTCGGGATGAGAAACGTTCGTCTTTTCTTTAGTTTTCCATGTGCTCTTCGGTAGGTAATTTTCCTATTTTATTCAGACTGACCCAATTTATTTGTTACGAAGCCTCTTAATATCATGCTCCACAATGCGTATGGTGGTATATGGGGCAATAATCTCTATTTCAAAATCAATTAACTAATCGAGCACTACTACAAAGGCAATGTTATGTAGACAATTCCTCAAGTATAGAATATGAAAGATGTCATAGACTCCCGTTATCTAGTCTGGAAGCTCCACCCAATAAGAAAGTTTCCGCACCCTCGCTAAAATCGGGATAGGCCCAACAAAACTAGGCCCCAACTTCCTTAAATCTACCAAACCTCGTTACCTTTCTAAGAGGGAAATCATTAGCGAATACCATGTTCCTAACTAAAAACTCCAATTCCTATCTTCACCTATCACCATAGGACTCTTGACGGTCCTGTGCAGCCATCATTTTTTGCCTAAACATTTCTACCTTTTTCATGGTCCTCCAAAATCCACAATGCAAGTTCTCAAAAAATCTTCTTAAATTCTTGTACATGCTTTCCGTTTAAACATCGGTCTATAGGTGATAAGTGGTGCTAAGATCCAAAGTCATTCTCAAAGTCGATTGCGAACTCCTCTATGACAACCCACACCCCAATGGGTTTGAATTTTTCCTAAATTGAAAACTCAAGTCTACTAAAGTACAAAGCTCCCTATGAACAAAACAAAACAAAACAACGCATATCATTGCTCTAGCTAAATAACCTGCAACGGAATAATTTAAATATAATCGATCACATTAGTATTAGCCAACGTTTGAAACATCCCAAAATCGAGTATCCTTGTTAGCACCGAATGCGCAAAGCACCAATGTTCCTACTTCTAACTCTCTTTGGGTTGTATTAAGGAGAGGGTCAGAGCAACGTTTTTGGTGATCGGTAAACCATATGTCTTATACATAATACTAGCGTATGCTGATTATTCACTATTTCATGTTATGTATGGTAATATTATTAGTCTTTTCAACTTCATGAGTGGAAGCGGACATGCACAGCTTAATCTTCCCTTAGAGTTGGTTGGTCCGCCGTCCCTTCCGAAGGTCCTCTGTATTAAGGAGTTTCTAATAAAAAAATGTCATATGGTCCCTTAATGGACTTATATATTTCCCTCACTAGTATCCCTTGTTCAGTGTCTCATAAGGATCCATCGCCTTGATGTATCACGATCACCGTATAACTCGAGAAATTCTTATAATGCACACCAACTACCTCCACTCCATTAGTCCATATTCTCTTTGGGGATTTTCTATTTCATCCGCTTCCTATAACGTGGGCTCAATTCCACTACCACCCCATCCATTTTTTTAAGGAATCTCTGTCTGGGTTAACTAGCCTTGCCTTATCAAATAAACCAATAAGCAACTATGGCAATGCTTAACTTCACGAATCTATCCCAATAGGTGTAACCATGTCTTTCCCAGTGACCATGTGGAATTGATAACTTTGCTCACCCTATGTGTCCATACCCTTAAAATTTAGATCCCATGCTTGCTGCATACCTTACGAGCCCACTCATCAGTCCATTTAGATTTCCTAGTGCAATCAAGGAAACTCCCTCCTCTAACAAATTTGTATCAAAACTACTTTGACCATGCAAGTCCAGCCCCGATATCTTCCTAACAATCAATGTTTATTATTGGCTAATGAATGTATGACTATGGAACTTCTGTTACAAGCACAATCCTATCCTTAGGGAATTCCATTCTCTATACGCAAGTATATACTCTATACAATTCCTATGGTTGGATGTCTTTTCGCGTTCCAACCTATTCTAATGACTTATGTCATTTTCTTTCTATAAATTATAATTAAAATATAATAATTCACACTCGTTGTAAATGCATATCTGAGGTTACTTATATAGATAATTAATATTCATATATATTCATTTTGCTTGCTCTTTCTTTATCGCCTCTATGTCATTTATATCTGAACCAAGGTTATTATTTTATTATGCATTTAACTTTTCTTCATCAAATTCACTTACTGCTTCTTGTTTTCAATTATCAAAATCATTACTACCATATTCATAAGTTTCAACTTTAAAACTTATTCCATTGCATTTTCCATTCCTTTTTATTCTTGCCGATAACTTCACATTAATTGTTTTGTTACCACCCATCTTATTGCTATTTTTATTTCATTCTTATCTTAATGTTCAACTCTTGTGATTTGCTATATTTATATTAGATATAAACTTCTATTCAAATGTTAAACAGTATTCGAAAGAAGGGATGTTTTTGCAGTGTTTGTAATTACAAGGAATTGCCTCTTTAATTTCTCTTGAACTAGACAATACAAAACATGGAAATTTTCTTTTGTTTTATACGTCTCTTTATTTTTATTTTAATTGTGCATTCCTTGTTATTCCAAATGTCTCACTTTTCTTTATTTTAGACTTGATAATATGCAGAAATCTACTTGCAACTTTTCAAGTTCCAATGTAGTAAAATATCAAATAACCCTCAAAAGATCTAACAATTTCTTATTATAATTTTATTCGTATCATTAAATAAAAACAAGTTCCTAATCATTAGGCATACATTAAGATTTCATTCAGTTCATATTTTTCGAATAAAAATAAATTTCGTAATCGTTATGCATCATTAAATTAATATCTGACATAAAAATAACAACTCTAATCATTAAGCAATTTTAAACATTTTAAATCCCAATCATTATGCATTCTAATCAATTTCACATAAATTAAAAATAATTTCATAATAAGGAAGTACTTGATTTATCAATATAATTCCATAAGCAAGATTAAATTCAACTTTACGTATAACGTGAATTAACTTGCAATTTGAATTAAATTGTCAGGGATACAGGAATAGATTTGCAAAGACATAGTCTAATATTATATAAAACATAAAATATTCTTACTCACCTTTCATTAGCGCTCTCAGTCCCTAGATCTAATCCAAATCTAAACCATGTTATCTATATTTTCCTTTTTGACTCCTTATTCGGATCCACAATTAATATTTATATAGATCAACTAGAATTTGGATTACTGCAATGAGACTGAGATTTAATTCCAAACCATAGAGTAGTTAGCACGGATGTTGTGGAGAGATATGCTTTTATATCCCGCATTGAAAATCCTCCTTTATTTTTTGTTATTTCCTTCTATTGAAAGATAATATGAACGAATATTTTCTCTTGTAATGCAATATAAAAAATGTTATTTATTTTATTTCAAACTTGTTGGGATTTGAAACCTTCAATTTAAAATTTTAATTTCAATTAGAATATTTTTGTTTTACTGCTCGTAACTCTTCCTCAACCAGACTTGGGAAGAATAGCAGAGCAAGTACAAGTATTAGTAGCATAGCAAAAATTTCTTACTTGTCATTAATATGTTTGCTCATGTTATTATGGTTTATCGGGAGAATCGATGACTGCAACAAAGTTTCTGTTATTCGAACTAACAGCTACTCTAGGAAGAATTAGCGTTAATGATTTAATAACTATCTTTATAACTTCATAATGTTTGATGGTAAATCTAGTGGGCGTCCCTAGAGATCCCTTCCTTACGAGCACACTAGAAACCTTCGAGTTATCAATGACCCTTTGGATGCGTCTTCAAAATGAAACTCAATCATTATTATATCATGATTATCTCCATAGTAAAACACAATTGCAATTCTTATTTGCAAGCCCACATCGTTGAACATGTCCTCGTGAATCGCGGTCATGACTCCCATCATTAAATAGTTATCTTTGAAACGCCTGTATACACCTATTGTAAGTTGGAGAGCTATCTTACCAAAGTCCAATGTCATCGACAGAGGTGTCGATTGCATTGTCATGTCGAAGCGCTATGCCATCACCACATTGGTCGCCACTATAATAAACCTCCTCGAAACAGAGCTAATTTCGATTAATCAAAGCCCATTGAAACCTTAGGCCCACCTCAAAGCTAGCTATTTGTTGATAAATTTTAAATAATACACAGTAAAAAAAGCTATCTATCTATACTTTCAGAATATTCAGAATCTCACAGCTGAATTGATAAAATATAATATCAAAAATACTTACCCATTTCACAAAAGGAAACTATTTCAGAAACATAACATGTTATCACCAAATTTCACAACATTTCCAACTTGTATAATACATATTTCAAAACAACTTGATTGTCTGAACTGTGTACATTAAAAATATTTAGTGAACATAATTAGATAAAAAAATTATCACAAGTCTTCATCTCCACTTTCATCCCTAAAATCAGCAATGTCACCTCTAACCAACATGTTGTAATGAGGAGGGGGTCAAAACAAAAATGTCTGATAAATGAAAATCTCAAGCTTTACTATAATAGTATTTGGGTAGTATCCTCTAGATAAGTGATATGCATTACGTGTTAAAAACTATACCATGCCAAAAACTTCAACCATAAGCCCAAAGGCTATTCAAGTCCAAATACCAAAACTCTAATGCAACTATTATTAACGATGCAAGGGAAAGCACCTGAACCACTTAATACCTTTTTATTGGGAATTTTGCAGACTTTAACCATTTAGCACCTACAAAATAGGTAGGTCCCCGTTATTCAATACCTAACCCATTTCTAGTCCATTTCCAAACTCTAAAGCAACTATCATTTACGATGCAAGAGAAAGCACCTGAACCACTTAATAGCTTTTATTTGGAATCAGGCATACTTTGGCCATTTAATACCTCAAAATAGGCAAGTCCCCATCATTTAATACCAAACCTAAGGTGGGTCTCTCCATTGTTCTCTCTTGGGTCACTTAATACTTATTATATAGAAAAGAGGTGGACCCAACAATAGTTACTCAATACCTCTAAATCTAAAGCGAACCCCTCCAAAAATCTCCTCTTACCATATCCATGATATGATTATGTCCCATAACCCAACTATGACATCTTAGATTAGTCCAACTATTCATAAGTACTGATAGCACAATTAACTGGGAAAACTTAACCTATAGAGTTGGCACCAACCTCGCATTCACCAAGGTTATTTGTTATAGGTGATGTCTTGCATCAGTCCCTTAAGTTACACTATTGATAGCTAAATTTATTTGGGGGGACTTTTATGTACTTTATACTAGCATTGCATCTTTGTAACTTAGTTATATTTCCTTCCTTTAACATAATATTATACACACACACACTAATCGTATGTATACTACCTTGTCACAATTAATACTTAAGGCCGTATAAAGGAAATGCTTTATTGCGCCTTTAATCATGGATTAATTCCCATAATTGTCATTAAATTCCTTTCTAATATATTTAATGCCATTCACTAACCTAATCATATTCAATACGATCAACGCACTATTATCACATTAATAATATATTTATATGTATATACACATGAGATCTATAGTTCAAATAAAAATTCCTAATCACATGTAAATATATTTGCTTACTAAATTGGTTAAAATGCCAAACTCATAAAAGTCTTAACTCCAAACAAGAATAGCTTATATCCTTAGCCAACATAATTAGACTTGTATAAAAATGGAATAACACCAAACTTATCTTATACTAATAAAAATAGGGTCAGTTCCTCTATTTTAAGGAACAAATCGATTTAAAACTTTTATATTCTATTCAACTTTTGTAATTACCACCTTGGAGTTAAAAAGGGATTCATACTTGTTTAACTTAGAGAAATAGGCGGTGCAAACTATAAAGCATCAAATTCATACTTTCACATTATTTCTCACTTTATTTATTTGTAAGTCCTTTAACACTACAAGAGAAATAAAAAGAGATGAAGTGGAATATATAAGTTTCTAAAATCTCAAACACATATTCGATTCCACTACTAATATAAAATAATTAAAATTCCAACAGATTCAAAGATTAGCATTTACTTAGGGAAATTTTAGGGAATTTTGTGTTATGTTTTCGTGTACCAAAGTTTCCCAATGCATATATCAAACCGTAAAAAGTAAAACACAGTTACTAAAATGGGAAAAACTAAAATTTCCATTTATAGATAATTGCCCGCTTCTAAATTGGATTTGATCCATACCCTTCTATTTGCCCTTTCAGATCCCCTCCTTTTGGAATATACAATAAGTAGATTGTATATATATTAGATTAGATTTAGAATAAGAAACTAAAGAGGAATATAACTAAAATTTAAAACTTAACTAGTTAAACATCTAAAACTCTTATTTGAAAATCCTAACTGATTCTGAAGTCAAAAGGGGAAGGAGTTCGACAGAGCTTCACTGTTGTCACCAAAATTTTATGAAGGGAAGGTTCAATTTATAAATGTGAGAAGGAACCGAAACCATCGGATTAGAATAGCATAATCTAAGCCATACTTGGCTTCCCAAAATCTAGCCATCACCTTCAGAACTGGTCGATCACTAGCAGTTGACCGCTTGCATATAAGCGATGATTCGATCTTCATTTTTGGACCATGTACCTTTATTTTCGGTTGTATTTTATCTATTAAATCATTTAATATATATGTTACACATGTTAACGTTTGCTTAACTCCAAAGCTTCTCATGTTAGCTTCAAATTAAAATTTTAAATCTTAAATTGTTTGAATTAATTTTAATCGAAAACTTCAAACGTCCATAACTTCTCCATTTGAACTCCAGTTACAAGACTTTATATATGAAAATTGATCAGAAAATCACAACGATCGAAACCGTGCAACTTTCGTGACTAAATTCTAATATTTACAGAAATTTCATTTTTAGGCTTGTTTTATTTATTTATTTATTTATTTATTAAATTTTACGGGATGTTATATCCACACAAAATTCATGGCCATCTCGATTCATTTGGAGTTGTCTGCCCCACCATATATCACTTATAAGATCCTCGAGCATGTCATGAAGAAATCCTCAAATGTCGTCTTGCTAAGACCGAAATTCTTCAAGGCCCAACTTCCACCCCAGGGAAATATTAGGTCAAGCCTAAAACAACTATGAAAAGTCCTAAAGTCCGACCTAAAGCAACTCCAAAACGTCACCCTTCATTTTTTCCTAGAAATACCATGTTCTAGCCCCAAAGAAAAGTACCCTGAGTCCTGAACCATCGACCCGAAGCACACCCATCCACCCAACCACCATGCAAATGCTAACGAACAGAAATTCCATCGAATAAAAATGTTATAATCTCTCGAAACTCCAATTTCACGTCAATCTCATCACTGTGATTTGATCTTTGACCTATGTGCCTTTCTTACGGATCAATACAACTCATAACTTCCTCGATCTTATCCGTCGAAGCCAATTCTACACTCCCTGCCTCAAATTCGCTCGGTTGAGTGTTTTCAACCATTCAAGCATATAGACAAACACCATACATGCGTTAAACAAAATTCAAGCATGCCAATTACACAACAAATCATAGATGTCATCATACTGTGCATCTATATCATGTACTAAAATCGGTAAAGGCAATCATACATCCAAATAATACGATTAGAACAATAAAAAACACCTTTTCATGTTTTATTTATGGTAGGATTTAAAAAAAAGCAATAAAGCATAATTTTAACTTTAAAAATGGTTTCAAAATGTGTTAAAACCTTTAGATACAAGGTGTGAGATGGTAAATCACTCATCAAATTCCCTAAAATCTTAGTTTTGCATGTAAATCAAGGCAACTACAAAATTATATAAAAAAGGCTTTCTTTTTCTTCCCCCAAAGGTAGAGTTGGATATCTCTAATTAATTCGCTTTCTAGTCTACCACCAGTCTATGATTACAAACATTATTTGGGGAACAAAAGAGAAGTTTTGTGGTGAAGAATGAGTTAATGGAAGCTTTGATCTATTTGGGAGATGGAAAAATTAATTAATGGACATTTTTTTAGCCAATATAACACCTAAACCCAAAATGGGTAATTTTCCTCTCTCTAATCTCACTAATTACCCAATAAGATGCTTCAAAAATGCCAAACTTCAAATAGCCATATCTTCAAGCCAGAAAGCCCAAATCATTATTATGACCACTATAGAGAGAGAAACAATCATATCTTTGCAATGGAAGTAGTCTAGGATGCTAATTCGATTTCTTTCAATAGTTATGGACGTTATAAGCTTTTAGAAGTAAAATCGTTCAATAAAATTTCTTGAGGTCAAAAATCTCTTTATTTAATATCCTTGAAAGCTATAGTGGTTATAGTGCTATACGACCCAATACGAATTTAAAAACAATATTTTATGACCATCCAATACATAAAATATGAGTCGTTTTACTCTCTCTCTCCATTAGGAAGTTTGCCTCCTAATTCCCCAATACAAATAAGGTAAAATCAAATGGCTATCCTATGTGTCTAACATACATGAGCAAATATATCAAACATCGAATATGCACATAGAAGTAAGAAATGATATCTACGCCTACCCTAGCTCATAGGATACTAAATTACTCTATATGATATCGAAAATGAAAGTAAATGCATGAAACATGGAGTCTCACCCAGTAAAGAGCTCTGGATAAATGGTCCTCATGCTCTTTTTGGTCTCGCAAGTACAATCGCCTTCACTCTCACTCCACTAAACCTTTACCAGCTCTACTGTCTTCCTTCTAAGCTGCTTCATATCACGTCCGATAATATGAATAAGCCTACAAGGTCTTAAAGCATCTAGTTCAGTTTTGATATCATTAAGCTGATCTGGTTCAACTATCATGCCCGAGTCATGCACAAACTTATGCAAATGAGAAATAGGGAACATGTTGTGTACGCCCACCATCTTTTGTGGTAATTAGACCTTATAAGCTAGGTTTCTAATCCTCTCTGATATTGAAAAAGGATCAACGAATCTCGATGTCAACTTTCCTATAGTACCAAATTGTTATCCCACCTTTTGGCAAGGCCGAGATATGGAGGAATTGATTGGAAACCAAGGATCGCTTGTCTCGAATATCGAGTATGCACAGGTTCACTATGGACGTCGACAAATTTTGTCCAAGTCTGGATCAAGCTACAATTGGCAAGACACGATGAGCAAATCTATGAAAGCCAACGTTCGAAATTTCAAGTCAATCCGAATTGGTATGATCAAGTTATAATCGATGCAAGCCAAGAGGGTTAACTTGTTCGTATCCATCAATCAGCCATCTTTGCGCTGATCCCATTTCGTATCCATCAGTGAACAAGCCCATTTCGTATCCATCAGATGAAGAGCTTTATTTAAATCCATCAGGAGCATGCGACATTGTATCGATCAGGGGAACTGCACTCTTCGTATCCATCCGCTTAACAGCCTTGTTCGCAACGATCAAGTTCCAGCAGTTCGCATCCATCGAATGGTCCTCGTATCGTATCCATCAAATAACCACCATCCTACATCCCTGATTAGACATCGTACTTCGTAACCATTCCATTTCGAATCGATTAAGTTTTACACTCATTTCATATCAATCGACCACAGATCGATACGAAACCAACATTCATTCTCGATACGAAGTGGCATGCAAGAGGTCGATGCGAAGTAGGACACATACGATCAATACGAACAATGTGATATCATCGATACAAAATGGGCTGCGGCGCATCAAGTCGAACTAGATCACACACTCGATATGAACAGCACAGTCATGATTGAAACGAATGAAGCGAGAATCTAGGGATGAATCGGTCAACTCGGCCCAAAAAGTGGATTGATCCGAAGAATGAGCGCCACCTCAACTTGCTAACACATGCCTGGATTGATTCGAAAGAGCGATATGAAGGCATCGATTCGAACGCGAACACCTAAAGAATATGCAATCTTGCATCGACCATAACTCACAATCCACAAGTCTAAATGTTGTGAACTTTTCACAGGAGCTTACATACGACCTAAGGAAGGCTCATGCCAAGTTTTGACTCGATTGGGTCAAATCCTGATCGATACGAAATTCGTTCGTATCGATCACGGATCAAGCCGAAAATTCATGGGAACGATCGCGTGGGTCCACCCAAGTGCCACAAGAAGTCTCCCGAGATTAAGCAAGATTTTTGCGTCCCACACCTATAAATAGGGCC
The DNA here is from genome assembly GCA_030765085.1 of Allium cepa. NCBI lineage: Eukaryota > Viridiplantae > Streptophyta > Magnoliopsida > Asparagales > Amaryllidaceae > Allium > Allium cepa. The sequence goes on along the minus strand of CM060935.1, from coordinate 784,427,767 downwards.
CAGGGTCTACAGAAGGGGGATCTTTTGGCCCTTTGACATCCAGACTCTGCCGAATTCAACTTCGTACTCCATAGCTGCTATTGTACTCGAATTTCAACACTTTAATCCACTGTATTCCATTATAATCAGTTCTAATCAGCAAGTAATATCAATAAAGTCATCAAACTTCATAGTAGACGTAAGCCATACGCCGAACCACTCTAAATTGCTGTGTTTCTACGTGTTTTCATTTCAATTTTTGAAGTGTTTGTTAGATATGCCTCATTTTACATTTCTATTCTTCATTTTTATCTCTTCAAATACTTTCGAAGAGTATTGTGCCCAATTTTGGTAACAAACACTTTGGTGCTTTCACTGAGAAAACACATACCGGATTGCACAAATCCAAGAAGAAGATCCAGATCTCAAGTTCAGAATCCTTCCACCCTATTTATATTTGCATAAAATCTATGAAAGGACTTCGTTATCTACCATGGTTAGCACAAGGATCGCCTCTAGACCTACAGATCAGGAAGGACGGGATAGACAGAATCCCGCACAATTGCCTCCGTCCAACCAGAATGCTGCCGAACTTTCAGATTCATTAGGCCTGGTTACTAGACAAGAGTTTCAGATGCTGCTTCATGCAGAGTCAATAATAACTGACCGAACAACTACGTGCCAACGCAGAGTAGACTAACCAGCAAAATCGCCAAAGGCATAGGAGATCCAGGAGGGATAACGCCTCTTACTCATCCACCGAGAGTTCAGCCTCATCTTACTACCATCATAGACCTACACGCCCACGACTAGACGTAAGCTACACTCAAGCCACCGGACTTCAACCTACTCTGAACATTGGATAAATGAGAGTTGGCCCATCAACCAGCTTCCAGACTAGACCCACCACTCGGGGAGGTACTGTTCCTCACTATACCACAGACAACTGCGCTACCACCGCCGTTGTTGAACCGACGGTTGATACCTGGAATCAGCCAGATCTAAACCATCATCAGCGTGGACGTACTGCTGAGCCATTTCTTGCTTCGACCAATTTCTTGCGTGGACGTTGAGTGGCTAATGAATGCTGCGAGAGCTGATGATGCGGTTAAATGCCATAGTTTTCCCATTTCTTTAGGGGGCATTGCTACTATGTGTTTCACACGATTGCCACCTTGATCCATTTCTTGCTTCGAACAATTGGCCACTAAGTTTGAAGAACAATTTCGAATGCATGTTGCAAGGCCAAAGGACGTTAACACTCTATCTAGTATCACTCAAGTTCCTGGAGAGACGCTCAGATGCTACTTAGAGAGATTTCATGTTGTGTGTGCAGAGGTAAGCAATCCCAATGACAACTATATCTTGATGGCATTAACTAAGGGGATTGCTCCTAATTTCGAGTTTGAAAATTGGTTGGCTAGGAAGCCTCCCTCGTCATTAGACCGTTTCTACTCCAAGGCAGCCTAATTCTTGAGAAGGGAGGGTGCGAAACAGTCTAGGAAATAGGATGACGTGGGGCCTAGTATGGAAGGGATCCAAAGTAATATTGCGGTTAAGTAGTCCGGGGAGAGCTTCGGAAAAGTTTAGTTAAATACCCAGAATAAACAAACTCAACAAAAGGACGGTGGGGATCAGAGTAGAAAATGAGATAAAAACCGTGGTCCGCGACGTAAAACTTCAATGTTTGATAATTACACTCCATTGAACACGTCGCTATAAAATGTATGTCTATAAACCTGCAATACTATGCAATACAAGAAGCCTACTCTGAAGCCATCATCTGAGAGGCAGATCCAGAAAGGGAATTTTTTTAAGGTTTCATGAGAGTTATGGCCACAACACAAATGAGTGTCGTTATTTGCAAGATCTCATCGAGAAGTTAATTAGAGAATGGAAGTTGGATCAATTTGTGTGAGCGTCGCAATCATGAGGTGCGGGCCCATCAACTCAGAATCGTGTGCCAAACAAGGAAAGATAGAAAAACCCACTCGTACCGATGGGAGGCTGGTGATAAATACAATAAGTGGTGGTCCTCATCCAACAGATCGAAGCTGGAGGGAAATGGAGTCGTATGCCAGCTCTATCAGGCATGCAGACTTTGAGTGTTACAGTAGTTGTGATGATGGGGCTCTGGCCAAACAACAGAGGACGATGGCCGATGACATCGTATTTCGAAACAGAGACACTGATAAGGTCGAAGCCCCAACTATAGATCCACTTGTCATATCTGCTCAAGTAGGTCCTTCTTGGATGAAGAAGATCTTACTTGACAGTGGAAGATCCGTGAATATTTTTTTTAAGCGAGCTTATGATCTGATGAAGAAGGAAGCCAAAGATTTGAAACCCTGCCAGTCTCGAATCCATGGCTTCAATGGAAGTGCTACTATACCCACTGGAGTAGTGGAACTACCAGTTGAGTTGGGAGTTGGAGTATGCCGGAGAGTCCGGATACTACAGTTTGTTGTTTTAGATATAGACTCCCCCTACAATGCTTTCTTGGGACGACCGGCCCTTGCTGAATTCAGGGCAACCATTGCCCCGTGGTGCTTGACTCTAAAGTTCCCCACCGATCGAGGGGTTGGAGTCATGAAAGGAGATTGGGCTACTGGACGAGCCTGTTATGTTGCTGAGCTGTGCGGGGCACATCGAAAGAAGAAAGGAAAGGGCCTAGAGGAATCTCTCCGCGTCCGTTTTGCTGATAATTGACAATTGGTGCCTAGACCTAGGTCCGGGCACCCCAACCAATTCCAGAGGGATCTTGACCTGAGAGACACTAAAAATAAAGATGAAACTAAAGATAGTCAAGCTTCTCCTACCGAACTGACAATTGATGTCCCGATCAGTGATGATGAAGATTCAAAGATGATAAAGATTGGATCTTAGTTAGGACAACAGATGCAGCAGAAATTGGTTGAATTTCTCCAGGCGAATCTCGATGTATTCGCCTGCACACACTCTGATATGTGTGGGATCTCGACGGACATCACGAGCTACACCCTGAATATTGATCCATGGTGTATCCTGGTTAAGCAATAAAGGCATGGTATGGATCCAGAGAGATCTGCCGCCATTAAAGAAGAGGTCGATAAGTTAAAATCGAATGGGTTTATCGGAGATGCTTTATACCCGAAGTGGGTATCCAACCCCGTACTTGTCCGAAAACCGAATGAGAAATGGAGGACATGTGTTGATTACATTACTTGAACAAAGGTTCCCTAAAGACAGTTTTCCACTACCCCAAATTGATCAGCTCATAGATTCAACGGCTGGGCACGAGTTATTATCTTTCATGGATGCTTATTCCGGTTACAACCAGATACCCATGCATTTACCTGACCAAGAACATATCAGCTTCGTGACCGATCTAGGAATCTACTGCTACAGAGTCATGCCCTTCGGACTCAAGAACGCTGGGGCAAGGTACCAACGACTGGTCAATCAATGATTGCCAACGAGATCGGAAAGACCATGAAAGTTTATATAGACGATGTGCTGGTAAAGTCATGATTTTCCACTCATCATATTAGGGACTTGGAATCAATGTTTAGCATCCTTCGAGAATACAGGATGAAGCTCAATCCACTGAAATGTCACTTTGCAGTCGCATCCGGAAAATTCCTTGGGTTCATCGTCAACGCTCGAGGAATCGAAGCAAATCCCAAAAAGATCTGGGCAATCAAAAATCTTATAACTCCGAGAACCATAAAGCAGGTCCAGAGCCTTAACGAAAAGGTAGCGGCATTGAGCAGGTTCATTTCAAAGTCCACCGACAAGTGCATTCCCTTCTTCGATCTGATCCGAAAAGGAAAACAAAACTTTTAATGGACCACGGAGTGTGATGGCGCATTCCGAGCACTGACTCAACATCTTTCCACACCGCCAATTTTGTCAAAGCCCATCGATCATGAGCAATTACATTTACTTGGCGGTATCAGAAAACGTAATAAGTGCTGCCTTAGTTTGGGAGGAAGACCGAGTGTAGAAACCGATCTACTATGTTAGTAAGTGGTTAACGGGAGCTACAAGAAATTATCTGAAGCTAGAGAAATTGGCCTATTTTCTTGTTATTGCCTCAAGGAAGCTCCGTCCATATTTCCAAGCTCATCCTATCACTGTTTATGCCGATCAGCTGTTACGGCAGGTCCTTACGCGACCTGAAACGTCTGGTAGGTTACTCAAGTGGAACATTGAACTGAGCTAGTTTGATATCACTTACACTCCATGGCGAGCTATTCAAGGACAAGTCCTAGTGGTTTTCACAGCCGAATTTACCATCCCAGAGGACTTGCCTGAAACTAGTGAATCCCCGAATATATTTGGAAGCTGCATACTAAAGGTGCATCGAATGACCGTTGCTCGGGTGCTGGAATAGTACTTAAAACCCTCGAAGGTCGGTCCATATGTTATGCTTTGAAGTTTGATTTTCATGCGACCAATAACGAAGCTGAATATTAAGCCTTGCTTACTAGATTGAAACTCGCCCGAGATTTGAGAATCATTGCTGTAGAAATTTATTGTGATTCGCAGTTAGTCGTATACCAAGTTCTGGGTGAATATAAGGCTAAAGATCGAAGACTGGATGCTTAGCACGAGTCTAGGAAATACTTGATCAGTATGATTATTACACCATCTTCTACATACCTCGTGAGCGCAATCAAAAGGCTGATTCATTGGCAAAGTTAGCAAGTACAGGTGAAGCACAATAAATGAGACTCGTTCCTATAGAGACATTATCTTCTCCAAGCATTGATCAGATGGAGGCAGACTTTGTATTTGAAATCATTCCCAGTAAGGGGTCGTGGATGACTCCGTACCGAAATGACATCGAGCATGGAACGCTACATGACATAGGAGTGAGAAGAGATAGATTCTTCGGAAAGCTTCGCGGTTCGCCATTCAGAATGGAGTCATGTATAGAAGAGGATATTCCGTTCCTCTCCTTCGATGTATCGCACACGATGAAATTAAATGAGTGTTACATGATGTACACGAAGGAGAATGTGGCGATCACACCGGGGGAGGCAAGCTCTTGCTTAGAAAGTACTCCGGTACGGGTATTATTGGCCAACTGTAAACCGTGATGCAGCAGACTAAGCCAGGAAATGTGATAGATGTCAAAAGCATGCTCGAATTCCTAGAGCCCCACCTACTGAGATAACCCAAATGGTCAGTCTGTGTCCATTTGCAGTATGGGGCATCGATGTTATTGGCTCTCTACCTCTGGACAAAGGTGGTGCAAAGTACACCACCGTCGCAGTTGATTACTTTACCAAATGGGCTGAAGCTGAACCTCTTGCTACAATCACGATGAAGAAGGTGATCAACTTTGTAGTTTGCAACATTATCTACCGATTTGGTCTTCCACGTACCATCATCGCTGATAATGGAACCCAATTCGACAGCGTTGAATTTAGGGATTTCTACCAGCCATTCCACATTCACATCCATAAGAAATTCTCCGCAGTTGCACACTCTCAAGCAAATGGCCAGGTTGAAGCTGTTAAAAAGGTTATCAATTCTATTCTGAAGAAGCGAATCGAAAAGGCCGGGGGCAAGTGGGTTGATGTACTTCCTATGGCTTTATGGGCTTATCGGAAAACCAACAAGTTTGCGACCGTACACACTCCGTTCTCTCTATCCTGTGGTTCAGAAGCCGTTATTCCAGTCGAGATGGAAGTACCCTCTCATCATGTGACTTATTATGATCAAAAGACAAATGCCATATTACTTGCTGAATCCTTGGATTTGTTGGATAAGAAACGTGAAGAGGCTGATTTGAGGCCAGTCGCTTGCCGAAGTCGAGTCGCCCGATTATACAATGCTGAGGTCCGACCATGAACTGTTGAACTCAGCGATCTCATCCTCAAGAGAATTTATCCTGTTCCTTCGCACATGAAACCAACTTTGGAAGGACCGTATGTGATTGCACGAAAACTCGAAGATGGCGTATTTAAATTATCGACCGTTGACGTTGTTAATAAGGTAACAGACTTTGGCGTATTTTCTCATTTCAGCAATAACATGCCATCTCTTCGAGCCAAAGCTGCGATTTATTGAATGTGACAAACAACATCACGAAGCACAAAGATCTAAGTTCCATCATACGGTGGAATTTATTCAAATAGGGAGTGACAGTGATACGACCGGCCACTCGCTAAGTGAAGCCCGAGCTCAGGGGCAAGTAACTACACTAACATCAAAAAAGGATGATACATGACAATCCTTTAACTAACTCCAAACTCCCAGAGTGTACGGTGGAGTATAAACTCATGCATACGGTTTCGAAGAGGGTGGACTCATCCGCCTAACGAATTCGACCGTATCCTAGCCAAGTTCAAGGAGGATGGGTCCGTCCATCTAACGACCTCACTTGTCAACTTGAGGTGGATTAGAATCGATCATCCACGATCTTGATAAATCCATCATTTCCAGGGTGTGAACGAAATTCTAAAAGCCTAAACAGATGTGACTGACTATCTGTCGGCCAACTCTAAATTCCCAGAGTGCGAATTGGAGTATAAACATCAACTCCAAATTCCCAAAGTGCGAATTGGAGTATAAACATCAACTCCGAATTCCCAAAGCGTGAATTAGAGTAAAAGCATCGACTCCAAACTCCCAGAGTGTGAGTTGGTGCATGAACACTAACTTTGGATACCCAGAGTGCGAATCAGATTACAAATGTCGGCTATCCTCGTATTCCCGAAGTGCGAACCAGGGAGTTGATCGCGAATAACTCTGAGTTCCCAGAGTGTGGTCGGAGTACAAACATAACTCGAGTGTGACTGACCTCTCGCAAAATCACTTAAGTCACCAGAGTGCGGACACATACTTAGAAACTTAAATAGGCATGATTGACCGCCAAAGTTCAAATACAAATCCCCAGAGAGTGGATGTGGCCATTGTTAAGTGAGCGAGTGTGATTCAACCACTCAACTCTCATTTGTTTTAGCATCGATTCGACGATGTTACGTTTAAAGAAATGAAGGCGAAATGCAATTGCTGGCCAATATTTACAACCCATCCCCGAGGCTAGGGGCAGGGCTTAAGTGTCAACCATTGACTGAAGCGGTGCAATATTGAAGTTCAACGTAACCCCAGATTGCGGCTCGTGTTTGTGATTTCTGGACTTGACAAATAAAAACAAACTCGACTCAAAGGTTGAAACTCCACAAGTGCACTGGACTAAAATTCAAATACTGGAACACTTGAGCATAAAAGACAGTAGTAGAGTTGAAGTCAAAAACAAAATTTTATTTCAACTAACTGTGAAAGAAGTTCATGTACATGCTTTTCCAAATTCCTACTAGAAGGGGATGAACCCGCATCTATACGTGACCTATGAAAGAAAAACAAAAATAGACCTCTATCTATCTACCCAAAATAAACCAAAGAAGAATATCTATTCTCTCTTCTTTTTCGGCTTCTTCTTCGGCGTGGACCTGCCGATAACTTTCCTCTTTGAGCTTTTAGCCTTCGACGGCCGATCTCCAAGCGGGGGCATAATCTCAACATCCTCCTCTGAACTCGAGTGTACAGAGATACTTTCTGCAGGCGGAGTCGGAGGGTTCGGATCCACTACGGGAGGTGGAATAGACATGCCGATGTTAGTAACTGTATCGCCGGGCGATATCATTCTCAACGAAGTCGGACCAGGCGCTGCCATTCCACCACCAAAACTGCCACCGTAATTCGCCACATCCATTTCAGCATTGATTTCGGCCAAAATTTCTTCTTCACGGATCAACTGAGCCTCGCTGGGGGCAACGGTGGTCTGCATTGAAGAGCCAGTAGCAGGCGCAAGTCCACGTATGACAAATGGTAGATCCGCAAAGGGGCCACTGTGGTGACCTGGGAGTTCATTCATCATCTGCTCGTCGAAAGAAAGTGTGCCCCTGCTTTCCATCGATCGGTGCAGTCGTTGTTGTGGTAGTCGCTTCATTAATAATGGCCTTCTGCGTTTGATGTGATTCTTGGGTTGCATGAGGCTCTATCAGTGTAACTCCAGTCATTCGACAAAAAAGAAGAGAGATTGTTGGTAAACACTTCAAGACAAGTTCCTTATTTCGAACGCAAATGAGATAAGTTCAGAGTACCTTCCTCGGTTTGGCTTACGGATGACTGAGCGGCTTCAGAGGCACGCTCTTTAACGGGGGATAGATGCGACTGTTTCGGGTTATAAGCAGGAACAGACTGTGGCTCAACTGCTGGTGTAGGTCCAGATTGAGGTGGAGCAGGAATCTCAAGGCTTATAGCGTGATGCTCGACACCTGAACCTTCCCAAATCTCTAGATGTGAGGTGCTAAGCTTCTCCCTTTGAGATCATTGACTCATGGAAAATCTTCCTTTCATCTTCAGTCAGCACGCGATTCTCGAGCTCAAACTAGTTGAATGATTCACCCAGATGCACTGCCTTCTCCACCTCGACCAATTGGCCCCATGCGTTATAAAGATGTGTCGAATAATTTTCGAGCCAGGCCAAATTTCTATGTTTCAGCACGTTAGCATTATAGGCGACGAGAAGGTCCTCTATATTAGCCTCTAGCCGGGACTCATCCATCCAAACCTTCTCCTCAACCTTAGACTCCACCATGCGAACTCTCTCCATAGCCGCATCCCGCTCGCCTTGAAGCACCACGGCTTGATCACACGCATCCTGTGCTGCGATACAGGCGTCATCCCTTACTTTAACGATTTCAAAAAGTTTAGACTTAAGCTCGTTAAGCTTTTTGTGGGCCACAACCAGCTCGGCAGTAACGTTGGTGTTCCGATGACCCATTTCCTCCATCAGGGCATAGAGTGTGATTGCCTCATCCTCTCCATGGCCGAGTTGGCCCCGTTGGCCTTCTTAAGGGCCTCCATTTCTGATTTTTGAGAGGACTCAACTTCAGCATTGAGCATCTAGATATTACAGTCCTTCTAAGCAAGCTCATTCTCTAACTTCTCAATGACAGCTGCCAGCTCAAAGGCCACATTCGATGCTTTTTTCATGGCCTTCCCTCACTCCTTGTATTGAGTGTAACTGTCATGGATGTAATCATGCATCATGTTCTCAGCCTCTGTTGGAATTCTCTTCAAGTGCGGGTGGAAAATATAACCATCAAAGAAGATGTCTGAAAAATCCTTTTTCAATTGGGCAAGTTTAATTGCTTCTTCCCCCGTAGGCTCGGTAAGGACCTACTCTACATTTATGGGGGCCATTTTTTCAGTTCTATGATGTTGAGTTTCATGCCTTGAGACGTGAGAAGACGGCTTGTGCCATGAAGTTTTCGGAGGACATGAGACATAAATAGGAGGCTGAGTAGGGTTTCTAGGAGGGGGAGAATGAGATCGGGATCGGTGCCTGTACTCCTTATCTCTATCGTGTTGCTCCTGACTAGAGTATCCACGGCCATAGTCCCTATCTGCCTCTCTCCTGCGCTGCTCATAATATGTTGAAGATCGGCGAGCTTTTCGAAGACTCCCTAACATCGAGCCTTGGCCGTACATTGTATCTACAAAGTAAAAGAAGAATAGAGTTAATAATCTTCCAAAGAAAGCAACTTATGGTCGGGAATTGTGTAGTGCATGAAATGTATATGAATGTGCAACCCCCCAACCAACAAGAAGTGTCGGCCACACTTGTGGGCAGAGATTCGTTAAATCTAATGCACACTGAAGCTCATCTAACCTGGCATCATCCAGGAGTGACACATAATCCAGGATTGGAATAACGGCGTGCCCTTCGAAGAGGTTTTCCACCTACGAAGGAGGAGCCTCTGAAATTTTAATCCCAGGAACAGGCAAAGAGACGACCACAGATTTCTGTCTCCCAGATTTAAAGCATTTGAAAGCAGCTGCATTGCCTTTTCTGCTTCCTTCGGAACCCTGAAAGGCGTCAGAAGGCCCAACCACAAGTTCATCATCGGTGGGCATTCTTTCTGGATCAACCTCCTCGGTTATAACAACTCCAGGCGTCTTACGCTTCGCTCATTTTTTTGAGACGGCCCTTAGCGTTCCTTCAAGCCTTATGCTTTGGCTACGCTAGATCAATCCAACAATTCTCAAGTTTCTATCTGCTAGGACAGAGTCAATATCTCTCTCTTCACTCGAAACTTCTTGAAGAACCCAAACTATCTCTTTGAAGTGAGCGCCTCGGGTCATTGGATCATAAATGTAAAGGAAAAAGAGATATAATTTGGCATAAGTTATGATCATCTTATTAGCTACTTGAGAAGACTGCGGTACTTACGTCTGAATAACCATCAACTGGCGAATCCTGGGAGGCATCGAACATAAAACCATTCCGTTTTGAAGTAACTTAATCTGGTCCAAGACCCCGTTACTACTTGACAGATTTCGACCGCTTCGAGAAATGTAAAAGAAGGGCAATCTCTGTGGCTCTTGATGCTGAATAAATATCTAATCTCGATCGGTGTCAGGGGTCGAAAGAGATGCTCCATAAATACGATGAATAAGCTATTTAGCAAAGCATATCCGTTAGGGCGTAGTTAAGATGGAGGAATTTCAAGAAAAGATAACACTTCCCTAATGTATTGGTTGAATGGGGGAAGTATTCCAGCTATGCACGCATGGAGAATGAATGCGGTAAACCTTTCCAGTAAGTAGTGCGGTCTATCATTTGGACCCGGCAATAGCACATCGTCCAACAATAGGTGGTGCCTTAAACATATTCGTCCCAACATGTCTTTAGGATCATTGGACGGTACAAAGTCTAGCGGATTACCAATAAACGAGGCGTCGGGTAGCTCATCCGGAGTTGGATCTATAACTCCGGCCGCGATGGCCGGTATCTTGATTATTAGGGGAAATGAACTCTGAACTTCCCGTTGTTGTGAGCTTGAAGGTTCCATAACTAACTAAGTTATGAGAAATCATCATTAGACGATAATAAGCCCGTGCATACCCCAGTGTGAAGTGTGTGAATGTGTTATTCAATGCAGTGCTACATTACTTAAAGAATTCTATAGTATATGAGGAAAAATGCGAACAACGAGACTTCAAAATTCGATCGAAGTGACCGTCATTGCTGACTGTCACAACCATGCCATCCAGACTTTAGCGATCGATCCAAGTTAAAGTTCATTGGATTTGTTTAAAGTTGAGTTAAATTACGGTTCGATCGACGACCTTTGATGATCAGTCAAATATGCAGTGAAACGATTAAGTCCAGTTATGCAAGGCGAAAGCTCGTCGGAGTCGAGTGTTTGAGTATGAGAAAATTTGGTATCCACCGAAGTTCAAACTCACATTGATCAGCAGAAGACTTTAGTTTCATACCCAAGAAAGCTTGTTATCTTCGTATCGATCAAAACTGAACAACTTCATATCGATTGGGTCATATGGTATTTCGTATCGATCGACGATCGTTGGTTTCATATCAATCCCTGGCCGTGAGGTTCGTATCGATCACCTACTACAAGTTTCGTATCGGTCGTTGGCTCTTAAATTTCGTCTCGATCGTTTCGAATCGATAGAATAGTCACCATGCTAGATCGATACGAAGTTCATCATTTCACCATTCAGTTCTTCATCGATACAAGCCCCATGCCCTGGGTCGATGCGAAGCCCAATCTTCTCTTTCCCATCGTCGATACGAAACACTAGGCTATGCACCTTCCTTACTCCTTCCCTAAATGGCCATAACTCCATTTCATTTCTCCCTTGGCCTTGCTCTGAGCCGACTTCGACCTCGACATAGCCAAAATTCAATCGTTTATGTGAATGGATTGGCAATCGGATTCGAATCTCGTCGTTCTAACGCGAGTTTGCCGTTTAACTACCTGATTTCAATGGTTGGTTTGAGCGATTATTGAGACGTGATGGTTTGACGATAAAGGCTGTCTTGTGTTTCTCAGTTTTTATCAATACGAAGGCAAAGAAAAGGAATAAAAGTCGAATGAAAATTTTCTAACTCCAAATGGTATTTATATGAACCTAGAGAAAGGAGAAGAACGTTTCGCCTCCTAGTCAAAATGACTAGTTGCAACAGGTCTATCACCGCATTGGTGCGAAGTGGCTATTCGTATCCAACAGCTTAGGCTTCATCGATGCGAAGAGAACAACCAGAGTGAACGGACGCCATGTGACTCCATCTATACAAAATGCTTTGTTCATATCCATCAATGCGCGACACTTTAGAGGTGCATATCCATTGATACAAATAGTACACGGGGAACCAGTTTCCCTATTTGTATCCCCCATTGATGTATCGATACGAAGCCATTCGTTTGTATCCATCGACACACGGCACACGAAAACTCGTATCCATCGATACGAGAACAATTTCCGACCTTTTACATCGATCCAGGAGAGGATCGATACGAAGGAATATTCCAAAGCAACCGTCAAGCGTTGTTGCAACTTAAATTTCACATTGATTCATGAGAGGATCGATATGGAATTCGATACGGGAAAACTGACAACGACTTGTAAACGTGCAAACGTTAACAAGAGCCAAGTTAACATATGTGCATATATGTCGGACTAACTTTCAATTTTCAAAATTCATAGGTTGAATTCCTACAAGATGAACGATTACAACGACAAATAGCTAATCGCTATCATACAACAATCGGTTACAACGGTACAAGGTGCAACAGTTGGTAGTCATCAGTTCATATTACTGAAAAATTAGACAAGAATTGCAACTTTCAATGAGAAGACGATAACTGTTAAACAAGTTAATTGGAACTATTCAGAGTGAAGATTGTAGTTTGTCAAAGCACGTCATGTTCACACAAGACGTGCTTGGAGGGAAAATGTTATCCCGCCTATTGGCAAGGTCGAGATATCGAGGAATTGACTGAAAACCAAGAATCGCTCATCCCAAATATCGAGTATGCATAGGTTCACTATGGATGTTGATAAATTTTGTCTGAGTCCGGATCAAGCTACAATTGGCAAGAAATGAAAACAAAACTATGAAAGCGAATGTTCCAAATTTCAAGTCAATCCGAGTTCGTATGCTCAAGTTATGATCGATGCAAGCCAAGAGGGTTAACTTGTTCGTATCCATTAATCGGCCTTCTTCGCACCGATCCCATTTCGTATCCACCAGTGAACATGCTCCATTTCGTATCCACCAGTGAACATGCTCCATTTCGTATCAACAGGTGAATAGCTCTATTCAAATCCATCAGGAGCACGTAACATCGTATCGATCAAGGGAACTGCACTCTTCGTATCCATCCACTTAACAGCCTTGTTCGCATCGATAGAGTTCCAGCAGTTCACATCCATCAAATGGTCCTCGTATCATATCCATCAAATGACCACCATCCTATGTCCTTGAGTAGGCATTGTACTTCGTATCCATTCCATTTTGTATCAATTAAGTTTTACATTCATTTCGTATCGGTCGACCACAGATCGATACGAAACCAACATTCCTTCTCGATACGAAGTGGCACGCAAGAGGTCGATGTGAAGTAGGATACATTCGATCGATACGAACAGCATGATACCATCGATACGAAATGGTCTCGGTGCATCGAGTCGAACAAGATCACACACTCGATACGAACAACACGGTCATGATTGAAATGAACGAAGTGAGAACCTTGGGATGAATCGGTCAACTCGGCGCAAAAAGTGGATCGATCCAAAGAACGAGTGCCACGTCAACTGCTAACATGTGCTTGGATCGATTTGAACGCGGCAACCTAAATTCCATAATTCCAAATGCTGTGAAATTTTCACAGGAGCTTACAAACGACCTAAGGAAGGCTCATGCCAAGTG